>CM057827.1:20855967-22105967 GCA_030068075.1 Paguma larvata | reverse complement strand
GAGCAACCATTCCTGTAGCAGTCAGACCTGGTGCCCCCAAGCCTGGAACAATCAGCTCCACAACTGTAGAGGGGAATCCCTGCAATCCCAGACCCAGTTCCAGCGAAACTCTGTCAGTGGTTTGGAGTCCATCTTAGAAACTGCTGGGGGAAGCCATAGTGTAATACAGCAAACTGCTAAGCTTTTTAGTACCCCGCAAATAATGGGTTTATTCCCAAAGTACTCTGTGAACATACAGCCTGAAGATGTGTGACATGATTAAGTATATTATTCAACCTCAATTTGGGCAGTGGCTGTATTACTTCTTAGGATTTGTCATTTAGTGTCCTGTATCTCTGCCTTGATATTATTTCTTATTAAGCTTATTGCTTCGGTTGAGGAGGTATGACTGGAGTCTAATCGAAGAGGTTTCAGTAGCATTGGCTGCTATGGACAACATGATAAAAGATGCTTCTGGCTACAAATAACTAGATATAATGCTAATTTGGATATCTTTAGGTTCTAGAATCTAACTTCAAGAACAGGAAGTAAAAATACAAGACAAGTGATGAAAGATTACTTGTATTTTCTGAGTTTGTGAGGCTTATTAATAACCTCAGTTGTTATGGTGAAGGGTCAAGCTATAATGTGCTTCATTGGTTTCCTTTGCTCCCTGTGCTGTTTTTACTACAACTCCTAATTTCTTTATTATTCTAGTATTTGTAGAAAGATGTTTTGTATTTTAATGTATCATGGTAATAGTATCAATTTGGCTGGTTGGTTTATAGGTTTAAGTACAAATAAATAAAATACCCACTTAAAAAATTGTCCTTAACACTATTACCACCCGCCCCATATACCACCCTCTCTTTTTTCTCCTTCCCGAAAAAGTAGGGTACTAGCCGCTTGAGATATAAATGTCCCAAGTCCACCCCACATCTACTGAATTTCTGTAGGGGGAGATCCTGGCATTAATTAAAAACAAAAACCTCCAAGAATAATTCTGTTGCCTGGTTGACAACAGTAGTTTGTGGCAAGACTAGTACCAACACACAACATCAGCACCAGGAAACAACAAAACGAAGAAACTGAATGAGACATTTAGTAACCTCTCCAAGAGGGAGTGCCACTGTAGTGTGCAATGTTTGCATTGGTCTTCCCAAAGCAATCACCAAATGTCAACAGAAATGTGTATTAAGGAGATAGTAGAATCTTTTGACAAATAGGTCCTATCTACTCAATACTGAAACCCAATTGTTAAATTTTATTTTAATCTCTGCAAGCCTGATTCAAACACTCATTATCCTTTTCTCTTACTTCGTTGTTTCTGATTTGTTTTTCACTGACAGCTATTTTAGACCCTAGAGAAGCAACAAAATACATTACTTACATATTTACTCATGTATGGGCTATACTTTAAAAACAAACTTTTTGAATAACAAAATGAATTTGGCCCTTACGTGAGGAACATTGTTTAACTAGAGGGAACTACAGCCTATAGTAAAAGACGAATGGTTGCTACCTAAGGGTAAACATTTGATTATAGTACTCTAAAAAAATTGCCAATATAGGATAAAAACTATTCTGTCTGGAGAACAGCTATCCAGACCTGTTTAAAATATCTTAAGAACTCTTGGGATTCTGTCTATAAATAAAACACAAAGTGTTTTCTTCACAGAACACAGTGAAAGCAATAGAAATATTTGTAAAAAAAACAAAAACAAAAACAAAAAAACACATCCCTACAGTATTTATATGAGAAAGGCTTATTATCTACAATATATTTAAGAATGGGGCGCCTGGGTGGCTCAGTCGGTTGGGCATCTGACTCTTGATATCAGCTCAGGTCACGTTCTCACAGTCCTGGGATCAAGCCCTGTGTCGGGCTCCACGCTGACAGTGCGAAGCCTGCTTGAGGTCCTTTCTCTCCTTTTTCTCTGCCCCTCCCCTATTCATGCAAGCACTCTCTTCCCTTCTCTCAAAATAAATAAATAACCTTAAAAAAAAAAAAAGAATAATATAAATTGGTAAGAAAACCCTTAAGAGTCAAACAGACAAATGGGTAAAGGACAAAAATAGAATTTTGACAAGAAGAAATATAATTAACATGGAAAAATATTCATGTTCACTATCAAAAATGCATATTAAAACATTTTATTAAAGCTGCTAAATCTACCAAAAATATTAAGGAGCTGGTGCTTACAAGGCTCTAGTATACATTTTATACAACTTAAAAATATTTTTTAATGCTTATTTATTTTTGAGAGAGAGTGTGAACAGGAGGGGGGCAGAGAGAGAGGGAGACACAGAATCTGCAGCAGGGTACAGGCTCTGAGCTGTCAGCACAGAGCTCAACGCAGGACTCAAACTCATGGACTGTGAGATCATGACCTGAGCTGAAGTTGGATGCTTAATCAACTGAGTAACCTAGGAGCCCCTTTATACAACTATATTAGAGAGCCATTGGCTATATGCCAGGAAACATTAAAAATGTCCTTCTTCTGTAACTGAAATACTCCAACTTTAGGAATTTAAAATTTAATAAGTTATCTATGAGCGCCTGGGTGGCTCACTTGGTTAAGCGTCCGATTTTAGCTCAGGTCATGATCTCACAGTTCGTGAGTTTGAGCCCTGCGTTGTGCTCTGTGCAGACAGCTCGGAGCCTGGAGCCTGCTTCAGATTCTGTGCTTCCCCCTCTCTCTGCCCCTCCCTTGCTTGTACTCTATTTCTCTCCCTCTCAAAAATAAACAAACATAAAAAAAAATTTTTTTAGAGAGGTTTTAAAGAATAAGTACTTGATACAAAGACATTCATTAAAGTTATATTAATAATAAGACTGAAAGATAGAAAAAAATGTCTAACAGAAGTGGAATAGTTTTCATAAATTATGCATCAAAATAACAAAGTATGTAGGAATATGGAAAAATGTTTATAATTTGTTGAGTGAAGAAGACAGAAACATGGAACTATATAATCTAGAGCTTCAGCTATTTGCTAAGAGATACAAAGATAAAAGACATAGTTCCTATCATTAGGATATAAAGGAAGGACAGACAAGATGACAGACAAAATATAATAGGATAATGGCTATCACAGAGGCTTGTACAAGATGTTACGGGGGTACACGTGAAGACAACCATCTTACACAAAAGGAAGAGAAGATACAGAGCTAAGTTCTAAAAAATGAACAAGAATTAACTAGTTGGAGAAGGGGATAAGAGAAAGAAAAGAAACTCCATGTTTAGAGAACAACATGTATGTGCAAAGGCACGGAGAAGTTAACAGTGTAAGAAGTTACACTTGCACAGTTGTAAGAAGCTCCACGTGGAAAGAAAGCAGAGTGGAAGGGAATGGAAGAGAAAGGAATGGTAAGCAGAGGTCAAGCCAGCTCAGGATAAACATAAAAGGTCACGCGAAAGACCAGATTTTATTACGAAAGCAATGGGAATACGAAAGCATTCGAAAGCCAGGGTGCACACAACATGGTGAGATTTATGGTTTCCAACGTCCATTTTGGCCAGAAGTCCCATCAGTGCTGCCTAAGGTGAAGTGTAGGGGTACATAGTGGCACTAGAGAGCTCTTTGGGGTGATGGAAATTTTGTTCTTCTTTATATTTGTCAAAACTCAAACTGTGGGTGTAAAATGAGTGGGCTTAAAATACATTATGAGATGTAAACTATACCTCAAAATTTGATTCAAAAATACAACAAGATAATCACTCTAGCAGCAGACGGAGAATGGATGAGAGGCGAAAGAGACAGAGAGATGAATTAGGATGTTTCTGAAATAATCTAGGCAAGAAGTGAAGAAGGATCAAACTGAGGCTGTGGGAAAAGTGGAGGACAGCATATTCGAACAGTATTAAAAAGGTAGTAAAATCAATCAACAGAATGACTGGATACAGACGGGCAGGACACAATAAAGAGTTAAGGCTGACTTTCAGGTGTGAGTAGGTGATGGTGAGGAGAAAGAACAAGTTTAATGGAAAATGATAATGAGCTTCATTCTGAATATGCTGAGTTTGACAGGAGACACATCCAGAGAGAAACGCTGGAGGCAGACAGATGCACACGCAAGTCAGGAGACAGGATATAGGGAGGCAACGTCATGGTGGTCGCTGGCAACAAGTATGCAATTTATCATGCGTTAGACTATGCGTTAGCATGAAAGGGAACACTGCAAAGTGAAGAGGTAATTTCATGAAATGATTTGGGTTTTTCCTCTCAGGGTGTTGCTATACAGCCATTCACATGACAACATTTTTAAAGCTCATCACTGGCTTAAAGGTAAAACAACAACAACAACGACAACAACAACGAGTGCAAAACAAAGGGAGAACTTGATCACACAAATCTTTCACGGAACTTTACTGCCTGAACTGGGGCATGAGGTTTGATCCCTTCCCTAGGTGAGGAGCCTAAGAAGGTGGGGAGACTATGGGGCTCACAGGAGCAAGGCACAGAGGGAGCTTTTGCACTGTCCAGATGAAAAACAGGACTATTTCAACAAAAGAGATTATTAGGAAAATTCTACAATTTTGTGAACATGAAGCCATGTAGCTCAGGTGTGCTTGGTGTACTTATCAAAGTCTGGGGGGGGGAAGCAGCTGTCACACTTTTGACAACATTTAAAAGATTTTAAAGGTCAATTACCGTTAGCTTTTTACTTTCCCCAATTTTACATTAAAA
This sequence comes from Paguma larvata, assembly GCA_030068075.1. Classification (NCBI taxonomy): domain Eukaryota; kingdom Metazoa; phylum Chordata; class Mammalia; order Carnivora; family Viverridae; genus Paguma; species Paguma larvata. The sequence goes on along the minus strand of CM057827.1, from coordinate 22,101,299 downwards.
AAATGTTTTTAAATGTTTATTCATTTTTGAGAGACAGAGACAGGGTGCGAGCAGGGGAGGGGCAGAGAGACAGGAAGACATAGAATCTGAAGGAGGCTTCAGGCTCTGAGCTGTCAGCACAGAGCCAAAGCTGGGGCTGGAACACACTGACTGCGTGATCGTGACCTGAGCTGAAGTCGGCCACTTAACTGACTGAGCCACCCGGGCACTCCAGATTTACATTTTTTATAGAGGAAATTTATACTTATTACAATGGAAAAAAAAAATCAAACAACATACAAAGTAGGAATCATTTCATTTCCCAAGCACACATTTTCCCATACCGGGTACATTCCAGGCCTTGAAGATGCATTCTGCAACCTCGAGTCCTGGGGTGCCAGATGGTCAGGCATCTGTGGCTCAGACCCAAAGTCTTTCATCTTCTGAAGCTGTTCTTTCTGTTCCCTGTGAACAAATAAAATTGCCATTGTACATTAAGGCATGTTTACTCCGTACCCAGTGCTGCAACTGATATCAAAGAAAAAGAGACCCAAAAACCTTGTTCTAAAAACCCCCTACAGTGCTCCCAGAGTACCTCCAGGGTGGCACTCTCTTGCCTTTATGTAGCTAACTGACTAGTCATCTACAACCTATAAATGACTATAAATTATTAAAGATATTCAAGGACAAGTTCTACAACCTGCCTCATTAGTCTATTCTAAACTAGCATCCACTTGTCACGTTTTTCTTTCATTGAACCAAAAAGTTCTCTCATTATTTTTCTTGTTCAATACTCTCTAGCTAGGTGAGAGGTTGCAAAATGGTGACCAAATATGGCCTACAAAGTTTTTTTTTAATTGGTTTTCGCATCAGTTTTTAAAATCTGAATTAGCTGTCATTATTTACACAGCAAAATATTTCACATATAAATTCAAATTTTAAAGAGATTTGGTAACGATGGGTCTATGTTCCCACATGCCAACAATCAGCTGACTGGAGTAATGGCTGTCCACCTTAAACGAAGCAGTTTGCTACAATCGTCCCCACACTCGGCAGAGTTACCCTGGCCCACTTTCACTCATTTTAGTTACCGGTCGGGTTCTTGTGGGCATTTTAGTTTATGGCCCTGCTATTTACAGTGAGAACTAATGTCAGTCTATACCTTTATTTTTTTTTATAATTTTTTTTTTATCAAGTTGGTTTCCATACAACACCCAGTCTATACCTTTAAAAACAACACTTCATATTCCTAAAGAGTAATCATGTACTCTTCGTGCTTTTTTTGAAATCTCTGGTCAAATTCCCTTTTGTTTTGTTTTGTTTTGTTTTGTGTGTGTATGTGAGTTTTTGAATCTTCCTTACAATGCCCACCATAAACAGGTGTAATATCTACTACCACTTCTTCAGAGTTTTTACAATTTTCTCCCTACACTGGATGTAATGACCCAAATGGACACAAACTAAGGGCCAAAAAAGTTTATTTTCTACCTCATGTAAATCATATTATGACTTCACACCAATACAACATAAACATAGCTTACTTGTATTTGACTATGATAATTCTCACCCATCACTTCATATATTATAATTATGCTTATGTTGCCTAGAAAGAGCTTAAAAAAAAAGGATGACGAAGAAGCACCTTTTATCCAGGTTTTCTATACAAAGTAATGATGGAGAAGGAAATTTTAAAAAGAAAAGGAAGGAAAGCTTGGCAGTTTGGTAACACTAATCAGCTTGCTGTTCTCCATAAACAAAACAAATTTTAGAGCTGGACAGACTGGGTTCAAATTCTGGGTTTGCCACTGATTAGCCAAGTGGACTTAACTTCTCTGAGCCTTAGTGTCGTCTGTCAAGTGGGGATATGTCTACTTATCATTGCAGGCCTTTGAGATAAAAGGATCTGAGACAGGAGGACCAAGACAATGTCGCTAAATTATTAGCACAGTGCCCAGCACATGGTGGGCGTTAAGTTAAAGGCATCTGTAACTTAAAAGTGAATAGTGTAGTAACTAAATGTTCTCTCTCATGCTTTCCACATCCTCTTCATGAGTAATCTGGAGGAGTAAAATCTCTCGGAGCGTATCTTCTATACACAGAAATCTGTTGTGCTGCCTGAGGCACTGGATCTTTCATCTTTACCTACAGGGATTTTTCCTCATTACACTTTTCTACCTCATGTAAATCATAAAGCTTCAGTTACAATTTCAATTGGTATAATCCACAAATGTAGACCAGAACTGAAAAATGAAGGAAACACGATACACTGGAATATTTCAAAACCTAACCATTAATTTATTTTCTCAAAACATCGCTAATTCCTAAGAAATTACTCGAAAAGCTTGCAATCTAGCAATAACTCCTAAATCGTTATCTCAGGACATAGTTGGTTTAGGGATTAAATGAACATATATAAAGAATTCAGTACAGTTCCTGGCACAGAGTAAGCATGCAATGTTAGCTTTTTTTTTTTTCTTTTTAATTGTTACTCCCTGGGAAGCATTATATAGATACTTAGACATAGGTGATTTTAAATCAAGAAATCCAAATTTTATTCTCCATTTCACAAAGAAAATATTTGATTATGTAGAAATAAGTAACATCCTCAAGTAGAGATACCTGCTTCTAGTTATAAGGAAAGATAAAACACCCCAGAAAGAAAGTATCAATGGTTAGACAAATCTGAGGACGCTTTCAGGTAAAGCATTCTGAGCTTCGACAGAGAAAAACCTTACAGCACTTCCCAAAGTTTTATCAAAGATTAGTGAATAAGAAGTCTGTGAGATCTAATACCAAAGAACAAAATGCCTCCTGGGGGGAAAAAGGATATTACATATGAGCTCTGTGAAGTCCAGAGCACTGGCGAATTGAAGTTCGACCCCGCAACATGCACAGGCATGGTAATGTCAGCAGCGCAGCTATAAAAGCCAAGAAAGGCTTTCAAACTTTCACATTTCAGGACATAAGCTTACAATTAACACAGTTCCCAAATACATTTCCTAACCCTAAAGCAGCACTGAATGGCCAGAAATATACAATACAATTACAAGAGCTTGAAGCAAAACAATTCCATTCACATACATCGCATCACTTTAAAAAAGAGCAGTCTGAATGCAGTTTTGACTAAAAGAAAATGATCTTAAGTAGTCAACTTACCGAAGCATTTTCAGTTCTTGTGCAGCTTTCAAAATGATTTCGTGCTGCCTCTGACTGAGAACCATTACCCCTCCAAGGCCTTGGTCAGAGTCTAAGTTTGTATCCGACCCCATCATTTCAGAAGAATGATGTGAGGAGGGCATATGTTCCGCCATGGGGGAATGTCTATCCACATCAGATGGGTACCATCTGTCTGACAACCGTTCTCTTTCCCAGTCCATTCTGTCAGGGATATAATCTCGCTTTTCCCGCCATGTATCTCCTCTTTCTGGATACTCTCGGATCCTCAACTCACCCCTATCACGGAAATCTCGATCATACCCATGGTCTCGATTTCTTTCTTCTCTCCATCTATCATCCCGATATCTATCCAAAGGTGGAAGAGGTGGGAGGGGTGGTAAAGGTGGAAGAGATGGAATATCCCGTTCGCGAAACTGTGATTCTTGTTCATCCAGTGGTCTCCCATAATCTCTGTCCCACTCATTATCCAAATTTCTATCATACACATCCATGGGTCTTCCAATCCGATCCACATCCCTGTCCAAGTCCCTGTCCATTTCCCTGTTGTAGTCCTCATCCATCTCCTGATCTCTCTCCCAATCATCCCACCAAGGGCCTCGTCTATCTCCATCATGAGATCGAGATGGTGGTGCTGAGAACCTGTCCTCTCTGTTATATGGATCTACTGTATCATCTTGATAGTCTCGTTCACATTCTCTCCAGTATCTTTCTCTATCCCAATCATCAAGTCTTTCTCGTTCCATTGGAGCATTTCTACCATCTAATGGGAACTCTTCATGCCCTCTCTCTTCTCCATGGTTCCATGGAGCCCTAGGAGGCTCATCTCGGTGATATGGATACATTTTTTCCCCACCATCTCCTTGTTCTGGTCTAAATGGACCTCTGTCACGAGCAAAATCTGGTCTTCCCAGTCCCCTTTCCCTACTGCCAGGCCCTCGAGGTGGTCCCCTCTCCCTGCTCCCAGCTCTTCGTGGTGGTACTCTCTCTCTACTCCCAGCCCTTCGTGGAGGTCCTCTCTCCTGACTGCCAGCCCTCCGAGGAAGTCCCCTTTCTCGGCTGCCAGCCCTTCCCCTGTCCTGGCTGCCTTGCAGACCACCGGGCACTTTCTCCCGACTGCCTCCTGGCCTCACCAACCCTCTGTCCCGGCTGCCTTCTCCTCTGCTCATCTTCTCTCGACTGTCTTCTCGTCTACCCATCATCTTATCACGAAAGTCTTCTTGCTTGACCAACCCTGGGCCACGGCTGATTGCCTGGCCTCGACCTCTATTTACTAGTCCTTTATCCCGAGTGTCTTCCATTCTGCTTTGCCCAGGACCTCTGTAAGATGAGCTGCTGCCTCGATTGCCTTCTAACCTATTATCTCTGTTATCTGGCCGAGGCAGCCCTTTATCTTGGTTGTTTTCTGAATGGGGCAGACCAATACCCAAAGGCTTAAAATCATTATCTGCAGTTAATGACGATGATGTTGTCACTGCTGTTCCTCCCTCCATCCCCCCTGGTTTTGAGGGAAAAGTAGATTGAGTAGGTACAGGTTTATTTGCAAGGGGTAGAGGCTGAGTAACAGCTTGGGCTTTGTCCATTTGAGTCTCCATACTTTGAGAATTCTGGTCCCAATTAGAAGGCTCTATGGGCACTTCCGAGACTTCGCTTTTAGGTGGCTCTTGTTGAGAGTCGCTTAGATTCTCATTTGACTGAGCCGCCTTGGCATCCTTTATATCTGCAGCAATGGAAAATGTAGCTGACTGCATTTTAAAATTCTTCTGTTGGTTACTATTGGTGTCTGCTAATGGTTCTTTGTTTCCTGAAAGAGGTTCTGCTTGTGACTTAGGTTGCTGCTGATGTTGCTGTCCAAAAGCTGGCTTGGGGCCTTTCCACTGTGGTCCACTCTGTCGAGGACTGAGGGATGTATTGGGGGTAATATAAAACTGAGATGCTGGCCCCCGGGGAATCATTCCCCATTTGCTTTTAGTGCCCTCTGTTGGGTGACCTTCATATCTGGGTCTTGGCCCATCGGGGCGATTTCCTTCAAAACGAGGCCCTTTGGGTCTCGGTCCTTCACACCTTGACCCTAAATCCTCAAATCTTCGAGGACCATCAAATCTACAAGTAAAACAAAAGATATTACTCAAGACAGTAAAGCAGAAAAAAAAAATATTCTCCATGTAAGAATATTTAAGGCAATCTTGCCTTAGAATCTGTTTACAAAAATGACTCTTTCAGTCATTAAATAAATCCTGAGGAATCTATCTTAGAATCAGTATGCTAAAGTGGCAGTGCTCAGAAGGTCTTAGGACAGGCTTTTGAAATCATGTCAGTATTATTATAATGCACTTCAAAACATCTCCTGCAGCAAGTCACTGATAAACTAAATTGTTAAAAAGCAATTATAAATATTGTGACTTAGTAGACAGAAAGGTCCACTCATTTTAAATGGGAAAAAAAATGCCATGGCTAACTCTGAGAGTACTTTCAGAATTAAAATATAAGTAAAAATTAAATAGGAAACAACTAACAAGATAATATAGGATTGTTATAAATATTGTTGGAGCTAACATTATCATCTGGACTAACTGACAAAAATTCAAAAAGACAGTAGCCAGCTATCTTAAGAATGTGTCCTGACATTTTAAAGTCTGGACAGTGCCCTGACAATTTGCTATGGACCTACTTGACCATTCAGAAAATATTTGGTGCATATTCCTGGTCTGTCAAGCACTATACTACATCTAAGGGATATACAAATATCTGTGCCCTCAAAGGGTTTACAATCAAGGAGAAAGTGAATCTAAGTGTAAATACATGCCCAAAGGTGCAATGATAGAAGTCTATCTGCATATAACAAGGGCAACAAAGGAGGGGATGGTCAATTCTACCAGGGTAAGGGGGGGGGGGTGCTGTCCAATAGAGGCTTTATATAATAGATCCTGCTTAAATTAAGTCTTGAAAGACAAAATTCTCTGAAGCCAGGCTAACAGAGTGTATTGGAGATAAGGGAAATGGGTGGCAAGGACATCTAAGGTTAAGGAAGCATTATGAGCAAAGCCAGAGAAACACACACCAGCAAAGCATGTCTGGAAGTGCAAACAGTTCAGCATGGCTCAAGCAAAGGGAGTAGGAAAGCTGGGAAAGGAGTGGAAAGATAGGGAACTAAGAGATAAGTAAAGAGTCTGCAAGAATCTATATCAAGAAGATCTTGTATGCCCTGTGTGGCAGAGACTACTGGTGCTCTTCTGATACCCATTCCTCCTATTCCTAAAGTACCTGAGCATCTTCATTCTTAGCTGAACAAAGCTAGAAAGACTAAAGACTCTCTTTCCCAAACTCTCTTGTAGCTAGAACTTGTAGCCATGTTCTGGCCAATGGGCAGAGAGTGAAAATGACCAACACATCCTTCTGGGTTATACCCTTAAAGGGAAGGCACATCCTTCTCTTCACCATCTCCTTTTCATGTTGGCACTGACATGGTGGTGGAGCATCTTGAAGCAATATACTAGGGGATGAGACGTAACAAATCAGAAGGAACTTGCATTCTTGACACTGTAGAACCATCACATAAGTGCTAAAAGAGAGCAGCCTTTAACTTATTAAAGCACATGACTTTAGATCTCTGTTACCACCGATGAATTAATTCAGCTGGGTAAGAAGTTGGGAATTACCTAATGAGACTTAGAGCTACTATAGATGGTCTGATTTTTAAGACTCCTCTGGCAGAAAAGTAGCAGACAGGTAAGAAAAGTTTATGGTAGACTGTTTCTACAATTTGGGTAAGTTAAAGTGAAGGCTGTTCTAAGGCAGTGACTGATAAGAGGATGTAGAGGAGGCGACAAAAGTGAGATGTGAAGGAAGGTGAAATGGATATCCAGACTTTCTAACAAGTGAAATTAAAATAATAGAAAGAGAAAAATTTAGGATGATTCCAAGTTTCCTGGCTTAGATGACTAAATGGATGATGATGTCTTTCAGGCTTTTAATGAGAAACAGAAGAGTTTTTCTTTCATTTGTTTGGGAAATCAATGAAGAACACTAAATTCGGTTTCAGGAAAATATTTATTTCTTATCCCTGTTGACTTCTGGCTTTTTGCTAGTCTAGAAGAAGCCTTAATTTCAAAGGAAGAATGCTTCCATCAGGGAACACAACAATAACTCCATTAAATTCAACTTGAGACTGCCACCTGGCTACTTGGGTTCTGAATCAATAGGCCAAGAAAGAAGTAACTATATTGGCTGTGGGCGATTGGTCCTGAGTTGCAAGGGGAAATTGGGTCACTACGCCACAATGAGGGTAAGGAACAAAATGTCTGGAATGGAGATCCTCTAGAACACCTCTTAGCATTCCCATGTCCTGTGATTAAAGTCAACAGAAAACTACAATAACTCAATTCAGACAGGACTACCAATAGCCCAGACCTTTCAAGAATGAAGGTTTGGGTCACTCCACTAGGCAAAAAATGAGGACCAACTGAAATGCATGCTGAGAACAAAGGGACCATGAAATGTGTAGTGGAAGAAGATAGTTATAAATACCAACTATGGTTACATGACCAGTTGCAGAATATTTAAATATATACATATGTATCAGTTAAATGTCTCAGGTTGATTGTTCTTCCTTAAACTCTAACATAAAATGTATTAATAATAGTTAATTTTATCTCTCAGAATTTAACTTTGTAATGTTTATTTATTTTTGAGAGAGAGAGAGAGAGGAAGGGAGAGAGAGAGGTGGGGAGCACAGCAAGGGAGGGACAGAGAGAGACAGGGAGACACAGAGTCTGAAGCAGGCTCCAGGCTGTCAGTACAGAACCTGATGAGGGGCTCGAACTCATGAACCGTGAGATCATGACTTGAGCCAAAGGTGACTAACTTAACTGACTAAGCCACCCAGGTGCCCCTATTTCTCAGAATTTAAATTACAGAGTATCAAAGAGAGAATGTGAAACAGCTAGGAGAAGAATGAAGATCTTCCCAAAGACAAAAAGGGACTATATATCCTCCCCTGGGGAACAGGTAAGAATCTTTGTTTTAGTTGTCCAGGGATAAATATTTCACATCAGATGAAAAAAATCTCCTTGTGGCCCACCCTAATCAGAAACATATGGGAACTCTATGAAAGGTACTACAGACTAGCCAAGTTGATACTACAGAGAGTCACTACAAGGAATGTCAAAACACATAAACCCACTATAAACAGAAAGGGGACCACCAGCAGATGGTTTTTAAATTCTGGAAGACAAAGAGCAAAGATGAGTGGTAACATATGCAAGAAGAAGCTGCAGTTTAGAACGCTGGTAGTAGAAGGAGATACAATCAAAACAGGACTGGTCTGCCCACAGAAACCCAGAGAGTCAGAATTCTCAGATACCAGAGGTGCTAGGGAAGAAGAGGAGTAAGACCTGGGGCTAAAAATGTATAATTAAAATCTATATTCAGAACCATCAACTAGACTTTCTCTAGGATGAATGTCCCTAAATTCTTGAATCTGAAGCTCCTCTAACACTGGCAGTTCTCTGCCCTACCACGTAAGCAAAGCCTGAATTTGCTGACTGGGAGCAACAACAGTTGATGAGCCCCCCCTATGCACACAGAGCTTCCAATTAGCTTATCAGTGTCCCCCACTCTTAAATATAAATGGACAACCAAGGATGACTAGATATTTGAGGAATGTCTCCAAAATGGAAGGAAGAGACCAAAGGTAAACACATCATAAATCTGAAGAAAACAGAGATAATGCAAAAAACAGAAGATAACTTTTAAAAAAGCCTCAAATAGGGGTGCCTGGGTGGCTCAGTTGGTTAAGTGGCCGACTTCAGCTCAGGTCATGATCTCACAGTCTGTGAGTTCGAGTCCCGCATCTGGGTCTGTGCTGACAGCCTGGAGACTGCTTCAGAGTCTGTGTCTTATTCTCTCTCTGCTCTTCCCCTGCTCAAGCTCTGTCTCTATGTCTCTCAAAAATAAAATAAATGTTAAAAAAAATTTTAAAAAACCCTCAAATAATATCCTCAGAGAGATGCTTAAGGATACTGTAAATATAAACCAAGAACAATTGGCTATATATAAGAAAGGATCAGAACCAAGAAAAACTGGAGAAAAATGTTAAAATTCTCCAAATAAAATGCAATAAAAAGATTAGAAGTATCTCAGAAAGTACAATCAAATGAAAAAGGAGACAAATATAATCAATCCTGCAGGTCCAAAAACCTACTAATGAGGAGTTCCAAAAAAAGAAAAATAGAAAACAAGAAAAAAAATTAATGAAGAACTAGCACAAAGATTTAAGAGTTAAAGAGAATCTGATCTCCGGCAGAAAAGGCCTAGCTCACTAAGTAATCAGTATAATTATTAAAACTAAACAAACAAAAAAAACCACTATGAAATTTTTAGAATACCGGAGGAGGGGGGGTAAGTTTCTGGCAATAGGGAGAAGTCATCTAATAAGGAAAAGAATCAGAACAGTATAGCACCTATACTGTTCAACTTTAGTATACAGGACTTAAGTGGTATTAAACAGTATGGTACTGGCGTACAAACAGACACATAGGTCAATGGAACAGAACAGAGAGCCCCCAAATAAACCCATGCATATATGGTCAATTAGTTTATGACCAAGGAGCCAAGAATATAAAATGGAGAAAGGACAGTTTTTTCGGTAAATGATTCTGGGAAAATTGAACGGTCACATAGAAAAGAATGCAACTACAGTGCTATCTCACACTGTACACAAAAATTAACTCGAAATTCGACAATAGCCAAATCATGGAAAGAGACCAAGTACCCATCAACTGACGAATGGATACAGAAGTTATGGTACTTATATACAATGGACTACTACGTGGCAATGAGAAAAAATGAAATCTGGCCATGTGTAGCCAGATGGATGGAACTGGAGGGTATTATGTTAAGTGAAATAAGTCAGTCAGAAAAAGACAGATACCATATGTTTCCACGAATAGGTGGACTTTGTGAGACTAAGCAAAACCCAGGGGGAGGGGAAGAGGGGAAAGGAAAAAAAGACACAGAGAGGGAGGGAGATAAAACATAAGAGACTCTCAAAGACTAAGAAAAAAACTGAGGGTGAGGGGGATGAGGGAGGGGGGAGAGGGGGTAATGGACATTAAAAAGGGCACATGTTGGGATGAACACTGGGTGTTATATGTAAACCAATTTGAAAATAAACTATTATTAAAAAAAAAAAAAAAAAAAAGACTTGAAAGTAAGGCCCGAAACCATGAAACTCCCAGAAAAAAAAAAAAAAAAAAACATAGGTGTAAGCTCCTTGACACAGGTCTTGGCAATGATTTTTTGAATCTGATATCAAAAGCAAAGACAATAAAAGCAAAAATAAACAGGTGGGATGACATCCAATTACGAAGCTTCTGCATAGCAAAGAAAACCACCAACAAGCAAAAAGGCAACATACTGAACAGGAGAAAATATTTGCAAATCTTATAAGTGAAAGGGGCTAATGATCAAAATATATAAATAATTCATATAACTCTATCAAAAATACAAATAATTTGATTTTCAAATGGGCAGAGGACCTGAATAGACATTTTCCCAAAGACGATGCACAAATGGTCAGGAGACACAAGAGAAGATGCTCATCATCACTTATCATCAGGGAGATGCAAATCGGAACCACAATGAGATACCAGCCCGCACCTGTGAGAATGGCTGTCTTCAAAAAGATTAGAAATGACAAGTGTTGGCAAGGATATGGAAAAAAGAATCCTTGTACAATGTTGATGGGACTGTAAACAGGTGTAGCCACAAGGAAAACAGTATGAAGGCTCCTCAAAAAATTAAAAGTACAACTATCAGATGATCCATTAATTACACTTCTGGATATTTATCTGAAGAAAACAAAAAAACTACCTTGAAAAGATATATGCATTCCATGCTCACTGCAGCATGATTAACAACAGCCTAAATATGGAAACAACCTAAGGGTCCATCAAGGAAAGAATGGATAAAAAAACTGTGGTGTGTATACATATGTATATATGTATAACACGCACACACATGCACACAAATATTATTCAGCCTTAAAAAAGAATGAAATCTTGCCACTTATGATAATATGAATAAACCTTGAGGGCATTATGCTAAGTGAAATAAGCCAAATACTGTATGATTTCTCTTATATGTGGAATCTTAAAGATAAATAAATAGATAGATAAAAGCCAAATTCGCAGACACACAGAACAGACTGGTGGTTGCCAGAGGCAGGGGTGGGCATGGGAGAAATGGGTGAACTAATTTTGTTTTTAGTTTAAATAAATTAAAAAATTTTAAATGCTTAACTTCAAATTCTATATCCAAACTATAATCAAGTGTGAGGTTAGAATAAAAACATTTCAGACACACAAGGCTCAGAAAATTTGCCTCTGACCCACAATTTCTTAGTAAGTTACTTGAGCCATGCACTCTGGGAAAAAGAGGCACTAAACCACCAACAGGAAGCTATGACGTTCAGTAAACAGAGAATCAATCCAATCCAGGAGGACGGTCCAGGGGAATGCTGGAGTAACAGCCATATGGCAGATCTTGAAAGCAACCAACCAGCCAACCCAGCCAGGTGAAAAGCAAGGAGCTTCATAAATCTGGGAGAGAGATCGCCTCAAGAGAAAAAGCGACGGTGCTTTGGGGGCTGGGGTTGGAGGATTATTTTAAAGATTTTTCAAGAAGACAATTGGAAATTCTAGAAGAGTCGTTACACTGAAGGAAATATAACACACTGCTTATCTCTACAGTGGACCTTGTTTACTTAAAAACAGTGACATAAATATATTAGACAGATGGGGTCAGAGAAGAAGAACCAAATCTTTATTAGAACTGGAAGTAAATCCATAACATCTAAAATGTGAAAGTTTGAGAAAGTAGCAACATATTTTTTAGTGATAGAAAGGTAACTACCAAAAGAAACAGCTAAGGAATTAAAAGATGTCATTAGAAAACACATCCAGGGTGGCTTGGGTCAGTGGCTCGCTGTTTTTCTTGATTTTTAAAAACTCTATGTACGTACCACTTTGATAAAAATGCAAAATGAATTTCTTTAAATGACACAGAGAGATGAGCCCTAACCAGGAGAAAGAACTTCTTCTGAGACCAGAAGAAGAAAAGATGATGATAATAAGGTAAGGTCAACGTAAGGGCGGGAAGTGAGTTTCACTGGGCCTGATGGCCTTGATTTTCTCTGGGAGGCAGGAAGCTAAATTAAAGATACAAAGGGAAAGAAAAACGTTTGTGGAGGCAGAGCACGCAGCACTGGTGCAGATGGTCTCTGCGGAGTAGCGAAGGCTTTGGCACAGCTACTGCTGGGCACGGGGACAGGAGCTGACTAGAGACTTGTCAGAGGACACACCACAATTCTGAAGAGAGAGACCACTTATTTACTTATTTACCTATATATGATACTGTTTCAGGGCTTGTAAAGGTTTGGTTCCATTTCTTGAAGTGACATTTATTAATTCAAAGTGCCTGGAAAAACACCTTAGATCATTAAAGTTGTGTAAAACCATTTGCTTTGGATTCAGTTCAGCAATGATTAGTAGTTCATGGAAGTGGTAAGAGAAGACTATCCTCCACAAGGTACAAGAGTCAGTGAGAACTCCTGTCAACTCGTTACCTAGTATTATAATCAAATTTTGAATATAAACGAACTGCCTTCCTAACCAAATTGTGAATGCCCTGAGAACTTCATCCATAACTGAGACATTCTGGCATAAGCAACAGTTACTGAACATCTAACTGCCAGGTACTAGGTTAGTGCTGGGAATAAACCGATACTTAACTCAAGGAGTTCACAGTCCATGGGAAGAGTGAGATGAGGAAATCGATAGTTTGATTTACTTAAAACTTAAAGTGGAACATTCCTCCTTGTTCACGGAGGTATCCCCTCTGTCTGACTCACCAAAGGATTTCAACACATAATTACTGAAGTGTTCCCTGCACTAGGAATTAGTAAAGCAAAAACTGACAGGACGGGAATTCTGGATGAAGAGAAGAGCACATATAAATAAAGGCCAGAGAGGAAAGGATAAAGCAAGCAAGAGGCACTAAAACATGTGCAGATAAGAAGAGAACATAGTGGCGAGGTTGTAAAAGGGAACGAACTCATCACTGCGAGCCTCACACCTGCACATATGATATGCAATTTCCATTACAGGACAGGGTGCTTTGCTTTCAGATTAAGTTGCTGATCAACAGCCAAGGGTCATCATTTTATTTTTATTTTGGGAGTCAGAAAAAAACCAATTGAAATATACTTTCAACACTACATATAAAAGGCAATTATTTATCAATACTGCACTTTCAAATTTTCAAAGTTCAAGGATATAACAAAATGTTAGACTATCAAAACTTTTGTACTTATAAAGGAATTTTTAAGTCTTTGCAATAAATATGTTACGATATACTCAATTTAAAAATATGCACAAAAATTAGCCATGTTTACATCAATACAATGAAATGCTATGAACTTTTTAACATATAAAAACATTTGAAATAAAGTACAAACATAGCATATATTCACTAAATACAATCACATAAAAACACATGTATTGCCCAATGAAAAGTAAAACAAACAAATATTTGGTGTTTAAATATTTAGAAAATTTTTATACAGTTAGGTATTTCATAAACTTTTAAAAAACAAAAACCCTAAAGCTAGGTTTGAAAGCATTAGAGGTATGTATAAAAATTTCAAAATTTAACATAAAAAATAGACTCCAAACGGGTATAAAAACTTAAGAGGTATGCGCAGAAATACAAATGTCTCATTATCACAATATTTACATAAACATATTCAAATCAGCTGACCATGGGAATTACAAAATATTAAATTCTGGTATCAAATTCCTGCCCTTTTAGTTTTCATGTGAGATGATTTTTCTAATTATTTTCTAATATGTGTAGCTAAGATCCTAAAATCAAATCCCCCCTAAAGTAATCGCTATAAATAGGAGCCCACCATGACAAATGGAAGCACAGAGTAAGATTATATTGTTTACAGTCCCTCGCTAATCCAAATAAGACAGCTGCAGAAGGGAAGAGGGCCATAATTCCAATCCAAAAACCAAGCAAAAAGTACTATAACCAATCAGGAGCCTAGGTATTACAAAGATGTCAGTTCTTCCACAAAATGATCAACAGATTCTATGCAACGCTCATCAAAATTCCAGCAGGTTTCTGAAAACCAAGTTGATTCTAAGCTTTACGTGGGAAACGAAGAGGACCAAGAATAGTTAAGACATCTAGATCGGGGTCAGCAAACCATGACCCCAAGGTCAAATCCAGTTAAGAGTGATTTTTTACATTTTTAAATGTGAAAAATAAAAGGAAGAAAGAAAAATAATTGACAGAGACCAAATATGGCCTGCAAAGCCTAAAAATACTTACTACCCGGCCATTCACAGAAAAAGTTTGCCAATCTCTGATCTAGAAACACAGAACTAGAGGACTTACACTAAGAGATATCAAGATTTATTACAAAGATACAGAAATGTTTTTTTTAATCTTTTAAAAGTATTTATTTTGAGAGAGAGAGAAGGAGTGCGAGTGGGGGAAGGGCATAGGGAGAGGGAGAGAGAGAGAATCCCAAGCAGGCTCCATGCTGTCAGCCCAGAGCCTGATGCAGGGCTTGATCACACAACCATAAGCCAAAATCAAGAGTCAGACAATTAACTGGCTGAGCCACCCAAGCGCCCCTAAAGCTACAGTAACTAAAACAGTATGACACTGGTGCAAGGATAGACAAATAGAGCCTAGAAACGAATCCATACATACAGTCATTTGACTCACAATGAAGAAGATACTACAAAGTAGTAAGGAAAAGATGATTTTTTCAATAAATAGGGCTGGGGTCAACTAGATAGCCATATGAAAAATAATAAAGCATGACCCCTACCTCATACTATACATTAACAAACATATCAATTCTATATGGATTGTTGATTTAAAAATAAAAGGTAAAACAAGACAGAAGATAAAATATGATAATGTATTTATGGCCTTGGGCTAAACAAAGATTTCTTTTTTTAAAGACTTTATTTATTTATTTATTTTTTAACATTTATTTATTTTCGAGAGACACAGAGACAGAGCGTGAGCAGGGGAAAGTCAGAGAGAGGGAGACACAGAATCCGAAGCAGGCCCCAGGCTCTGAGCTGTCAGCACAGAGCCCGATGCGGGGCCCGAACTCACAGACAGTGAGATCATGACCTGAGCTGAAGTCGGCCGCTTAACCGACTGAGCCACCCAGGCGCCCCAGATTTCTTAAACAGGACACAAAAAAGCACTAACCACAAAAGAAAAGATCGATAAATTGGACTACTAAATTAAAATCAAGAATTTCTATTAATTGAAAGACACCAAGGGCACCTGGGTGGCTCAATTTGTTAAGTATCTGACTTCAGCTCAGGTCATGAAATCATGGTTTCTGCATTTGAGCCCCATGTTGGGCTCTGTGCTGACAGCTCAGAGCCTAGAGTCTGCTTTGGATTCTGTGTCTCCCTCTCTCTCTGCCCCTCCTCTGCTCACAGTCTCTTTCTCTCAAAACTGAACATTAAAAAAATTAAAAAAAAAAAAAAAAAGGACATCAGGGGCACCTGGGTGGTCAGTTGGTTAAGCCGTTAAGCTAATCTGACTCTTGATTTTGACTGAAATCATGATCTCAGGGTCTGGTCACGGAGACTGCTTAAGAGTCTCTCTCCCTCTGCTCTCCCATCCACCTCGCATGTGCACGCACACATGTACACTCTCTCTCTCTCAAAAAAAAAAAAAAAAGACACCATTAACCTTGGGGGTTCCCTCTGGGTTCATTGGATCCTTGTTTTAGGACTGCTTTTTTTTTTTTTTAATGTTTTATTTGTTTGTTGCACACATGCATGCACAAACAGGGAAGAAGGCAGAGTGTAAGGAAAAGACAGAGAATCCCAAGCAGGCTCTGCACTGTCAGCATAGAGCCCAATGTTGGGCTCAAACCCACAAATCATGAGTTCATGACCGGACCCCAAATCAAGAGTCAGACGCTTAACCAACAGGGCCACCCAAGTGCCCCTAGAACTGTTTTTCTTAAAAAAAAGTTCTATTATACTGATACCTGTCAGAGTGGCTAAAATCATCAACATAAGAAACAAAAGGTGCTGGCGAGGATGCAAAGAAAGAGGAACCCTCTTACGCTGTCGTTGGGAATGCAAACTGGTGCAGCCACTGTGGAAAACAGTATGGAGGATCCTCGAAAAGTTAAAAATAGAACGAACTACTCTGTGAGCCAGCAATTGCACTACGAGGGATTTACCCAAAGAATACAAAGATATTAATACTAATTCAAAGGGGTACATGCATCCCAATGTTTATAGCAACATTATCAACAATAACCAAACTACAGAGAGAGCCCAAATGTTCAAAGGTCCATCAACAGATGAATGGATAAAGAAGTTGTAGTGTGTGTGTGTGTGTGTGTGTGTGGTGTGTATGTATGTACATGTATATATGTATGTGTATATATACACACATACACACACATATATAATGGAATATTACTCAGCCATAAAAAAGAATGAAACCTTGCCATTTGCAATGACATGAATGGAGCTACAGAGTGTGATGCTAAGCAAAGTAAGTCAGCCAGAGAAAGACAAACACCATATGATTTCACTCATATGTGGAATTTAAGAAACAAAACAAATGAGCAAAGGGCAACAAGCTGACGGTTACCAGAGGGAAGGTGGGTGGGGAATGGGTAAGATAGGGGATGGGGATTAAGGAGTGCACTTGTGAGGAGCACCGGGTGGTGTATGGCAGTGCTGAGTCACGATATTGTACACCTGAAACTAATATTATACTGTATGTTAACTAACCAGAATTTAAATAAAAACTTTTTAAAAATAAAAAAAATAAACAACTCCATTATAAGGATTGAAATTTCATGACTTTTCTCTCATAGGCTTTCCCAAGAACAAAGAAAATGCACTCCTTAAAAACACAGAATGAAACTTACATTATCTTGCAATTACTATATGGGTCCATAAGAACCTTTCATAAATCTATGACACGTTATGGGATCCTAAGTGACTTTTTCTCTGAATCTTAAAGCATTCTGCAATCTCCTTACCCTCGACTTCATTACTCATCATTACTTATCAATTATCCCTATCTTTTCTAAAGAAGATTAAAATACGAAGACAATGAAGGTATGATGGACTCGCCTAAAGATGAAGCAAAAGTGAAATAAGCTGTCACCTCACCCTGCTTTGTATTGCCTGAAATATTACAGCCTACTTTTAGGCTTCACTGAGTACAATTGAGAATTAAAAATTTTTCATTTCCTGACTATAATGGCAGAGAAAAGTGAGAGAGCAAGTTGTGTCAAAATCAAAAAATAAACACAGAGACAGAAGCACTCTAGGCTCTAATAAAAATGTGAAATTGATCGTGTAAGTAGAATCTCCAACTGTAAGTCCTCAGATGACAGTATCCTAGATGAATATTCTCAAATTCAGATTTGATGAGTGAACAATATATTTCTAACGACAGAAAGGAAATGTAGCACTGTCATCCACTCAGTTATTAAACTGGAAGGATGTCATCATATAATATTCTCTGCCCAGAACCTGGACCATTCTGCTTTGCCAGAAGAATATGTGACAGAATTATTCCATCCTTTATGTTTACGTTTGTGTGCCAAAATTTACTTGATGTAGGATTTTGCTCTTCTAAAATTTTTACTAAAATTTTGAATAAGTGGTTTTTCACTATCTTTTTATTGTTACTTCTGTAAATTATTTGCAAAAATTACTTTAAAATTTCAAAAGTAAAAAGGGCCCACTGGGTCTAGGTGATACTTTTGTTTGGTATCCTGAAGATATGGAGGAAAAAGGGCTGTAGAGTGAGAAACAGCAAGACAATGTGGACACAGAATGGTATCTAGTGTACACAAGGAACTCCTACAAATCAATAAGAAAAAAAGCACAACCTGATAGAAAAACTGGGAAAAGATTTCAATCAGCATTTCATAAAAGAGGAAATCCCACTTAACAATAATCAAATGGAAAGAGAAGTTAACCTCACCTGTCACCAGGGAAACACAAATTAAAGCTGCACTACAACACCACTAGACATCCACCAAGATGGCTGTAACTTAAAAATTTAATAATACCAAGTTTGATGAGGATGGAAATAAAGCCCCCAAACACCGGAACACAAAGAAACTACCAGAGAGAATGTAAATGGGCACGATCACTTTGGAAAACTGACAGCAGCTATCAAAGCAGGACCACATACACATATACGCCATGATCAAGGAATTCCAACCTTTGGTATATTTCTAAACAAAATTAAAGACACACATGCACACATGCACCTAAAGGGACATATAAAACACCAAAAGACACAAAGCAGCATTCCTCATAATAACCAAAAACCTTAAATGACCATCACTATTAGAACAGATAGACTGTGGTAAATTCATACAACAAGATACCATAAAGCAATGGCAATGAACAAACTACAGCTACACAAACATGGATAAACCTCACAATAACATGACGTCGAGTGAAAGATGCCAGACTCCACAGCGTACATACAGTATGATTCCATTTGTATAAACTTCAAAAACAGGCAAAACTAATCTATGGCATAAAAAGTAGGGATAGTGGTTATTTTGGGGGCAAGGGAAAATGGGAAGGGGCATGAGGAGGACTTCTCAGATACCAGTAATTTTTATTTCTTGATCTCAGTACTGATAACGTGAGTGTGTTTCCTTTGCCAAAATTCACTGAGCTGCACACCCAGTACTGTGCACATCTCTGTATGTTTACTCTTCAATAAATAAGTTTTTTGGTGGAAAAATAAAAGGTTCTTAGAAGCCAATATAACTGACCTCATAGATTCTTGGAGCAGGCGCAGTCTTTAAGAAGACCTGATGAGTCCAATGATACACACATACACACGATTTCAAAATAGCTGCCCCAGATCCTCAACAATGTAGCGCACTATTTACATACGATGCGGTTCTATCGCTTGCCTTTTGGAAACCTTCACAGTTTTTTAAAAAGTAGCCTAAATCTGGGTTTTGCAAAAACTTTATTTTAATAGTGTGTTATTTAAAAATTTTCTTAAGTTTAGTTATTTATGAGAGAGACAGAGACAGTGTGAGTGGGGGAGGGGCAGAGAGAGAGAGGGAGAGAGAGAGAATCCCAAGCAGGGTCCACACTGCCAGCACAGAGCCGATGCGGGACTTGAACCCACGAAAACTGTAAGATCATGACCTGAGCTGAAACCGAGAGCCAGATGCTTAACTGGGTGCCAGCCATCCAGGCACCCCTTAACAGTGTGTTATTTTAATAGTGTTTTATTGGTAAATCAGTTATTGGTGTTCTCCATTCTTGTTTTTCTACCCAGCTTTGTTTAAAATACAAAACAAAACAAAATAAAACAAAACAGAGTGGCTTACCAAATCAGTTATGTGTTTACAGCAAACTCTGGATTCAACTAGTAAGAAAAATTCACAAGTTTCCTTAATACTGTGGATTATTCCTACCTCGGTCTCTTTCACTCACTTACCAGTTTCCACTGATATATATATCATATATATATCATATATATATATATGGGGTTTTTTGGTTTGTTTTTTTTCACTTAGTTACACAGGAGAAAAAAGAACTATGCCTGGGAAATAGTCACAAACTATACTCGATATGAGCTGAGTGAGCAAAAGTAGAAGGGTAATAGAAATGGAAATGACAAAAGCTAGACTGGGGAAAGGTTTTAAAAACAGGGTAGATAATGTGAGCAGGATCCAATTCAAAAACAAACAAAAAAAAGCCATCCTTATCAAAGCTGCAGGCAAAAAAGATGGAGAGGAATATCTTACATCTAAAAGCAATGTAATCAATGTTTATGAAGATTTCAGTAGGCTAGAATGTCAGCCCAAACCTAACTAGATGATATATAGAAATAAAGTCTTAGAAAAAGAGAAAAACAAAACAAAACAAAACCTACACAAGTTCAGGATGAGAGAGACCTGGTTTAAAAACAGCTAATGTGAAAAAGACCATGGAAGCCAAACTGAAATTAAGCTCAACATAAGTCAACACTGTGAGAGTGAGGACCAAAAAAAGCAATTTGTTTAGTTATACATTGACATTCTTCACAGCAAAATTGGTAATAGGTTCTATGGCTCCCTGCATCTGACAGAGACTGACGAAAGGCCCTTCACAAGACAGTGAACACTGTAGCAGGAGGAGGCTAGAACCAGTGTCAGTGTGAAAAGAAAAGAAGAATGTGAGTGTATGTGGTGGCAGGGCAAAGGAGGTAAAGCGGGATGGGAAGACAAGAGCGTGGTATTTAAATAACCGTAGGGACGCACTACAGAAGGGGGACAGGATAATTCATTGTGTGTGGCACCATAAAGGCAGATCTAGAATCAACAGGCAGAACTGACAATAACACATTCAGGTTGAATATAAATAAACTTCCCAAGAAATTGTCAACACCTTACACGGTGGTATTCCTTATCACAGTGCCAATGGTTAAGCAGAGGCCATCAACCACTTGTCACAAGAAGTAAAATGAACTTAAGTGTGGATCAGAAGGCCTTGGATCTAATCCTATCTCAACCATTTACTAGCTATGTCATCTAGGGGAATTTATTTACAACCTCTCCAAGTCTCAGCTTCTCTTCTATGTTTACTTCATGAGATCACGGAGAAGAATAAATTAGGTAATAATAAGTAATAATAATGGGTGCAAGACCCAGGATGACAAACTAAAATGCAGCACAAACATGAGTTGTTATAGAGGAGATACTGCACTAGATAGCTGCTAAGATCCTCCTAGCACTGACATTATTAAGATACCTTAAGGAAAGAAAAAACAAAGGTGCTAAATTTACAACAAGATTTGGTAGGCAAAAGACAGAAAATATTAATATGATAGAAAAAAAGGAGCGGGAAATCTGTTTCACAAGGTGTTAAGAATGCAGTTTTCTGATAGCAAATTAGTCACCAGATCTAAAAGGCAATGCTTAATCCAAGAGATAAGAACTCAAATAAAAAAGTTACATATTCCAAATAAATCAAGACTACAAAATGCACTTGTAATCACTGACGGTATGAGTATCACCGAATCATGGCATTAAACACAGAGTTTAACTAATAGTGCTTTCACTTTGGGGATCTGGACTCTGCTCCCACTGGGTATGGACTCAGGCTCTACTTTCCCAGTTCCATGATGCTGAACAAATTACTCAAACCGCTCAGCCCCAGTCTGTAAAGGGTAACTGTAGGGTATGAACCTGACCCGTTCACAGGTTGCTGAGACGATTCCATGAGATAATGTATGTAAACCTCTGGCAAGGCTCTGGTACCCAGAGGAATTTGTGTTAATTATGTGTTGCACCAAAGAGGCAGATCTAGAATCAACAGGTAGAAGTTACGGCAACACATTTAGGTTTAATGCAAGAAATAAACCTTCTAGAAAACCATCAATACCTTATACAGTGGAGTTGCCTTGCGCCTAATTAGCTTTGACTCGGGAATGGAGTTTTGTGCCATGTTGTTTTCAGAGTTAAAAATTCGGTGAGCGAATAATATATTTTGTTTCCAAATATATTGAAATTGGTTAAAATTAAGTTTAAATTAAAAATAATACAGATACATTGACACTGAGGTAGAACACTAATCAATGTACTATGTGGAAAGAGCAAGTTTACAAGACAATATACTCAATACGACCCCATTTTTCTGACCTATATATTTTTTAAATTATTATTTCTAAACGGTGAAATTAGATGACTTTTACTTTTTAAAAATATTTTTCTGTACTATCTAAATTTAGTATAAGGAATATGTATTTCTACATATTACAATTTTCGATTGGGAAAAAAATGTGATTGAAAATGTTTTTCTGTAGGAAAATTAACGTTTAGGCCAACTTGGGGAGAAGAATATACTTCTACAAACTTGGAAAAATGAATAGAATACTTTTCAAAAAGCAAAGAAAAACTTAGAAACTATTAGTAAATTTTTCTATGTGCTTTTCTAAATAAAAATGTGGTTCAGACAATAGGAAAACATCTCCCAGACTGAGTGAAATACACAGGAAATAAGCTCCACAGGGGTCGGGATTTGTCTGTCCTATTATATTCACTGCTATAAGCACAGAGCAGGAATAAATATTTGCTGAGCGAATGGATAAAAGTCCTATTTACCATTATACTAAATTTTGTTGCTTTATTTCACTAGAATATTGGCTTATTCATCTTTATCTCCAACAGCTAGCATATTATCTAACAAAGAGAAGTTACCAATTCAGTTACTTGTCAACTTAAAAAAAAAAGATAAACTTAATAAATATTACTTTTAAAGCTAAAAGGTCAATAAAAAAATTGATAAGCATTACTCTAAAACATGATGTTCATCCTGAATTATAATCTTTACATATAGAATAAAAGCAGTGACATCAAAGAAATGGGGCATGTTACTATTTCTAGATTTTATTATGTCGCATCTACTAAGTAAGCAATACTAACGTTATTAATTGTAAACCAGGAATATGTATGTAAGTACAAAGAGAAATTAAAAATCATATAAATAAAGCTTTTTATACCATCAAGGCCTACTCAGCCTAAATCAACAAAAAAGCCAAACCAAACCAACCAATCATCCAAACAAAGGCAAACCTACCTTGGGCCTCTTGGGCCTTCCAAGTAACTGCTTCTAGGAGGATCTGGAAGCAGTCCACCTGACCTCACTGGCATGTCCTTGACTGCAGTGATTGGCTGAGATGGAGCAGCTGAAGACTCCCCAAGTCCTTGCTCGGATGAGAACGAACTATATGGCAGAGTAGACTTGCTCAGAGGGGCTTTAGAATTCACTTGTTCTGATGGGCTAATAGCTGATTGCAGTGAAGGACGGTAAGCTGAGGGTGGGGCTGAACCGAAAGACACAGGAGTGGGAAGCAGTGCTGGTCTAGGTTTGTCTGGAACCTGTGAACTCTGAGAACTGGAGGCGGGTGGAACTGGGGCTGATCCTAACTGAGGAGGTAACCCTTGTGGAACCCCAGGGGGAGGTAATCCTGGAGGAGGTGTGGCTAAAGACAATGGTGGGAGGGGCAGGACAGGTGGAGGTGCCGTTGAGGAGAGAGATGGCGGGGGAAGAACCGGTGGGGGCCCTGCAGAAGAGAGGGAAGGTGGGGGAAGAACCGGTGGGGGCCCTGCAGAAGAGAGAGATGGAGGCATCACAGGTGGGGGCACGGAGGTTGGTAGAGAAGGTGGCATCACAGGTGGGGGCATGCCAGGCGGTGGCACTGAAGCAGGCAGGGCAGGGGGCATCACTGGTGGTGGCAATGATGGAGGCAATACCGGAGGGGGCATTGTTGGTAGAGGTGGAGGCATCTGAGAATATGGAACAAAAGGAGGTGGCATTGACATGTTCCCCATATACTGGTTCTTCATGTTCTGAAATGAATTGACTTTCTCCTGGAGATAGGTCTGAGTCGCTTTCATATGTCCCTGCCATGTTTTCCACTGCTTCTCATACTCCTGAAGCTGATCTTTATGAGGATAAGAATGGAGCTGCTCCTCCCACAGCTGAAACTCCCGCTCCCACTCTTGGTAGAGATGTTGAAACTGTTGCTGCTGCATCTCATAATGCCGCAGCTGCACGTCTACAGACATGGTCTACGAATAAAGGGGTAACAATTATTTCATGACATTCATAGAGGAGAATTAATCATAAGTTAAAATATTAATGAATCCGGGGCATTTAAAGTCTCAGGAAATCAAAACCTTAAAGACTTTGGGACACTAAGGATAAGCTTGTGACATCTATTCAATGATGATCATTCTTTCTTCCTGTGACTCATTTCTATAAGTTATCACAGAGCTGGAGAAACCAACTAAACATCTAAGCAAATACCTATCTCAGCAATAATTATTTTTCAAATTTTTAATATTACCATGGATCATTTTAAGAACTTGAGAAATAATCTATTATTACTGACATACGGACACAAGTTTGTCATCTTCAAGATATGAGAAAAACAAGTATCTTTCATGGTGTACTTCCTTAGGTTTTTGTGGTGGTTGCTTTGATCTTTTTGATGGATTTTCGCTTGTCTGTCACTGTAGTGATTTGTAGGCAACCTGAAGCTACGTGGTAAGAATCTCGGGCTTTTAAAATCCTTAGCAGCAGTGCTCTAACATCTGCCTGAGTTGACGTGACCAGGAGACTCCACTATACCTACTGCACCCCAAGAGCATGTTCATAAAACCACACTTTCCAAGTCCCTGGTGATGTGACAGATAACTAGGTGGGCCCTCCTTGGAAACATCTAATTGTCAACACTTAAAATCCTTCCTTCTTCACGCTTAAATCTCTTTCAGGAATAACAACTCGTTCAAACGACTTGGGGCAACTTCCCATGCGTCAGCGGAGGAAGCACTTGCCTGCATATGCGGTGGCTGCTGGATAATCTGCTGGTACTGGTGCAGGATCTGCTGCAGCTGAGTGTGCTTCTGCATTATTCCCTGATACTGGAAGCCGACTCGATGCTGTTGGTGCTGCTGCCAGTGCGCTGCTGCGGCCTGCAACTGTTTCAACCGAGCATCTTCTTCCGGGTCTTCAGACTACAGTTAAGAGAGAGAATATATATGTAAGTAATAAATCAGCAACCAAACTAACAAGAAACCTGAATATTTTATAAAGTATTATAAAGTCCAGACCCTACAACTCTAGCTGACTGCGAAAAGCCGTTTTATGTTTAGATAAAAGACCTGGCTCTATTTAGACTATGGATTATGAATACTAATACCAAGGAGTTTATATATTCCAGTCTTCATTGGAATAATAATCTGTCCCATTGTCCCTAAGTAGGGCAATCATTTCCCCAAAAAAGTCAATTTACAGCTGTGTCTTTTGCACTCTAGGAGAAATCTTTTGCACATTAGCCACTTTTCACCAATAGATGACAATGTAATCATTATGACTCAATAAAGTTTCCACATAGACTCTGGGAGAAAAAATACCTTTGGATCAAAGTGAGAACTGTCCATGTGTCAGTTAATATGTTAAGTGACGAGGATTATTACATTTCATGCGTCACCAGCTCTATAAGATAGCTACTACCCATTTTGCAGATAAGGAAACTGTAGCACAGAACAGTTAACTAACTTGTGCGGACTCACCACCCGCAAGTGGCAGCGCCTAGACTACAGCTTGGGCACTGTGACAATGGAAGCTGAGGCTCTTAAGTACTGCCCCGTACTGCCAATATGAGAACACCCTGCTATCCCTTTAGTGTTCAGAGGCTCTCATTTCAGAAGAGTGTCTAATACCCACTTAAACCATGAAAAAAATGCCTTTCCTAAACTTGATCAGGCATTCATCTGACTATTCCATAACAGAATTTTACATGTACTTAAAAAAAAACACATAAAAACATATATATCCATTTTGACAAAAGTATACATAAAAGCATCAGAAAAAAAAGCTGAATAATTTATTAAACACCAAGTAATTAATTTTATGGTTACCTGGGGTTCTTCAGGTGGGAGAGGAGGTGGTACCTCCTCCTTAGGAGGTGGTAATGGGGGCTCCTCAGATGAAGGGGGTTCTGGTACTTGACTGGTGGCAGGTACTGTAACTTCTTCTTTTACTGGCTCGGGTGCATCCTTCGCTGTGACAGGACCTTTTTTGTGTCCTGGCAAATGTACTTTTGTCCTCTGCTGCAAACTAAGCAGGTGCTGTCGATACCAATACTGCTGCTGTTCCTACAACAGAAGCCATTTTTAAGAACTGTAATTAACAATCCTATATATCTGCACCTCAGTGTTGACAGAGACCTGCATTTGTATCTGTGTTCACATGTCTGTATGTAAGAAAAGGCAAAGCTGGACCGAGAAAGGCAAATAAGTAAACAAGATCTTTCCACTCCTCCTCTAAAGTTATACATTTAAGTTAAGCATATATATTAATTCCACATACTTCTCTACTCTCTTAACACATATGCTTTTAGAAATGAGAGTAGTCTTTTTGATAAATGCTTTCAATATTCACAGCTGCTTGTTTTTAGACTGCCATTCCTTGGTGTGGATTTATCCAAGGAGTCTTGTAATTAATAAATGTAACCAAGTAGTTCTGTCTCTTCTCTGCCTTCTCTCTCCTCCAGTGCTCTTCTTCTCTTTTTAAACACCTGCTACATCCCAGTTGTATACACACAAAGGAGAATATACTGTGTTTTAGAATGCTATTTATTTTAAAAGTCTCAGCTTTGTCTTCCAAATTATACTGTAACTTAATTTTCTGGAAGCTTGTTTTATGCTTCCGCTTTTAAAAAGTTACAACAGAAACAAGTTTAATGCAGGAATAATTAGAAAACACAACTGATCCTCATTATTCGTGGCTTCCATATTTGCAAAACTGCCCACTTGCTAGAATTTATTTCTAACTCCAAAATCATACTCAGGGAGCTGTGGCTGTCACTCGTGGACACGCGCGGTAGAGCAGTGGGGAATCTGAGTCACCTGCCTTGCACATTTCCTGCTGTGACAGAACAAGGCCGTGCTCTGCCTTTTTGTTTGGCTCTCATACTGTAAATAAGTGTCCTTTTCATGGTCCATTTAGGACCACATTTCTCAGATTTCTGGGCTTTTTGTTGATGATTTGCCTGTTTAAAACGGCCCCGAGCATAGTGTGGTATGCTGCCTAGTGTTCCTAATGGCAAGAAAGCTGTGACTGATGTGTTTAACACAGAAAATCTGTTGCAGATACTACCTTCACTCAGACATGTGTTATAGTGCTGTTGGCTGTGAGTTCAATGTTAAGCAACAATATATATTAAATAAGGTGTCATTAAACAGGAACACATAGAAAACAAGGTTCTATGTTAACTGGTTGGTGAAAATGAGACCCAAAGCTCACAGGAACCTACCCTTGTATTTCCCCTAGGAGCAGTGGTTTAGTATTCACTAATTCAATGTTCCTGGCAACTTCATGGAACACAAATAAGGAGAATCAACTGTACAAATAAGCAATAACTAATGAATTAAAATTAATAAAAAAATCTCACCATGCAGACATAACTACAGGATCTTCATTTTCCCAGTATTCATTATATAACTCCCTATGGTTACAAGGTTACATAAGGAAAAAAGTTGTCATAATACTAAAGTATTTGCTAATGTTATTACCCTTTATATTTCCATAATTAACAACAGCATGTATTTCTACTACAATTATAAAGATGCAGGATTTTTTGAAAGTGATGTTGAGAACTTTGGAACTCATTACTGACAGTTGAGGATCTAGCATAAGCCCTGCCAATGACAACCAAAACATTTTTTAGAATAAGAACTGCAAAAGAGAAGGTTATGAATATTAAAGGTTGATTGATAAATCCCTACTTTTTTTCAATATTTCCGAAACCAAAATAAAAGATGATATACTGCCATACGATTTTGTCACAAAAATAACAGGACAGAAACCAAATCAACACTAGTCTTCGTCATTCTAAGACTCAGCTATTCCTAGGGTGCTTGGGTGGCTCACTCGCTTGGTTGTCTGAC
This sequence comes from Paguma larvata, assembly GCA_030068075.1. NCBI lineage: Eukaryota > Metazoa > Chordata > Mammalia > Carnivora > Viverridae > Paguma > Paguma larvata. The sequence goes on along the minus strand of CM057827.1, from coordinate 22,073,581 downwards.
TCTTAATTTCAGTTCGTGAGATTGAGCCCCGCATCGGGCTCCACACTGGGACTGGAGCCTGTCTGGGATTCTCTCTCTCCCTCTTTCTCTACCCTTCCCCTGCTCACATACTCACTCTCTCCCTCTCTCTCAAAATAAATAAACATTAAAAAAAAAAAAGACTCAGCTATTTCTTATGATTTTGAGCTTTGTTTTGTAAGATTGTGTTCCAAATTGGTTTTTTTACTTTTTACAACAAACTTTCAGTTCCTGTGTTAAATGAATTCATTTTCCTTAGATTCACAGGAATTCATCATCTTTGGATAACAAGGATTTCCTGTATTGTTAATATTTTATTGTACATCCGCTCCAATTTCCCACATGTAAACAAAATGCATAAAATTTATACAATATATAATCTTTTCTCAATAAACATGTTTTATTCTCTGTTTTTTCACTCATGGAATATAATTTTCTTGGGAGAGAGCTGTCTCATGTTTTTCTTATATCCTATCTGGTGCTTAAGCATATTGCTGGAGCACAGGAGAACGTCAATAAATGGTTATTGATCAACTGAAGACTTCCCTTCTAGGCCACTCCTTTCTATGACCTGAAACTTGCTTCAAACCATGGAGAGGAATAAATTCCATCTCACTAACTACATCTTGAAGTCTGGGCCATGATTGGGCTTCTCTGTTTTTAATTACCATGCACATAATCATCAGCTCCAGGGATATAATTACTTTTCCTATTAAACATAAAAACAAAACAAAAAAACAGCCCATTGACCATGACAGGTGACAATAATGTACCATTAAAACATTTTCGACTTTCTTCCACTATTTTATGAAAACAGCAACAGGCTTATCTCTCAGCTTAAAAAAATTAATAAACCCAGTCTCTTTCAAGTAGAAGTTAAAAGTTTTCTTTAATTTTTAGTTGCTCTGAAAGTATCACTAAAAGATACAAAGACGCAACCACTTTTCTTAAACTATAAGCCAATGGCTACAAACTATACAAGATTTAGATTCTTAATCAATTTATACCCATCTTATTGTCAATGCTTCCTAGACCTAGTCTAGGGTTAAGAATCTTGTTGGAGGGGCACCTTGGTGGTTCACTCGCTTAAGCATCTGACTCTCGATTTTGGCTCTGGTTATCTCACAGTTTGTGAGATCGAGTCTCATGCTGGGCTCTGAGCTATCAGTATGGAGCCTGCTTGGGATTCTCTCTCTCTCTCTCTCTCTCTCTCTCTGCCCCTACCCTGCTCATGCTCTCTCTCAAAATAAATAAATAAACCTAAAAAAAAAAAAAAGAACGTTGCTGGAGCTTGATGCACTCATAGTATGCATTGTAGGTCAATTTTCTATTTCATATGAACCCAATAACCAGAAACCAGATCTAATTCAATCTTACGACTAGGCTTTGGCACGTTTTTAAAGCTCTACAAATAAGCATCATTCAGACATGTCCTCAGTGACCCCAAGAGAAGGGAGATTTAGTTCTATTGTAGAAAGGAATAAAACCTGCCTGGCCTTCCTTCTGAAGCCAAAGCCAAACTAGTAGCCAGTTCTTCTGATTGTTCCATTGTATCAGACAACTCCATCTCACATGGGATGTCAGTGCATAGGTAGACGAAAATCATTGCATATGTCACATTCAAGAAGAGACTGAACGAAGACAGTTAAAAAGTAAGGATGTAAGAACTATTTGTCACAAATATCATTATCAAAAAAGATGCTATTTATTCAGCGCTTACTGACCACTTGCTGGTACAGTAATGAACTAGGTACTAAATGATTTTCCAAGCAGGGAAATATAAAGCAAGAGTGTGTGTAAGGTGGGGAGGGAAAGGAGAGACACAGAGAGGGAGAGGGAGAGAGAAAGAGAGAGAGAGAGAGATGTCTTAGAGATTAATTTTAGAAGGTCGCCTTTCCTACAGGTTATTATAAATGCCTGTAACACTAAATGTTCTATGTCTTACATCCTAAAGTAAGGGGTAGAGAGAAATCTGGTAAAATAATGAATTGGTTTTCCATCTTTCAGATTTATTTAAAATGTTTATTTTCAGTATTCTTGAGGTGCACATTCTACTCCAGGAATCATAGTCCCATCTGAAAAAATTAAAAATTAAAAAATAACACTCCTTTACTTCACCGCTTCCTCCAGCTCCTGCCCTCATTCTCTCTCTCTCTCCTTCAGTCAAACTTCTTGAAAGAGTTGTCTATACTCACCATCCCCATTTCCTCACCTTCCATCACTCCTCAAATCAATGCAATATGGCTTCAGTCACTATGAAACTGCTCCTGCCAAGGTCAATAATCTACATGTCAGTAAATGCAAAAGATAACTCACGGTCTTTATCTTGCTTGACCTCTCGGTGGTAGTGACCCAGCTGACCACTCCCTCCTCCTAGAAACAGTCTTCTTTGCACTTCTGTGGGACTGCGCTGTCCTGACTTTCTGTCTATCCACTTGGTCTTTCTTCTGTTCGTTCCCCTAGATACCGAGACTGTGCGGGGCTAGGCTCAATATCCTTTAAACTCTATCCTTACTCTACACACACTCCTCAGGAGACCTCATTAATTCTGTGCCCCAAATACCACTTTTATGCTGATGACTCAAAAGTCTATCATGTCTCCGAGGTCTCGATTCTAGACTTCAGACCTGTATCTAACTTCAATTGGACATCTCCATTTGGAATCATGTGTCTCAAGGACCTCAAACTTAGTTGGTCTAAAACTAAGCTCTTGCTTTCCCCTCCACCCCAGACCTGTTCTTCCCCCTCTTCTAGGTTTTCCTATTTTATTAGTAAATGGGACCACCACCTACCTAGCAGTCTATCCCAGAAACTCAGGAATCATCCTTGCCACCTCCCTCTCTACTACTACTCAATCTCCAATTAGATTCTAGTGCACAAATATTTCTCCAGTCTTTCCACTTCTCTCCATCTCCACTATCGCTATCCAAGTCTAAGCCACGACCATCTCTTGCCTGGAGTATTCTAAGTGTTCTCTCTAAATCACCCTTGATCTTTCCAATTCCACTCTCCACACTGTAGGCACAACGAGTTTTCAAACATGCCAATCTGTCACATTCGACTGTATAAAATCCTTCAATGTCATCCTACTGCCCCAAAGTCCTCGTAGGCCCACCCGGATCTGGTTTGTGTCTGCCACTCTCGCCCTGAGCTTTCAGTAAGCCTTACTTTGAATGCCATCTCATTGATTCCGACTCATTCTTCAGGTTTCACTGAAATATCACTTACAAAGGGAAACTTCTTGAATTAGGTTACCACTCTCAGCTATACCCAATCGTTAAAAAAATATTTGCTCTTCACCTACTATGTACTAGACTCTGACCAGGACCCTGTAAATACAATGGTGAGCTTAAAACAAAAAAGCAAAAAATCTCACCTTTTCCCTTCCTTATGGAACAGTCTAGTGATACTGCATATTTTACAATTCCACAGCACCTTATACTCCTCATAATCACCTATTAAATGTCTGTTCTTCCCATTGGAACAAGCCAATGAGGCCAGGGGCCATGTCTACTTTCTTCACCATTTCATCTCTGGTACTAAACTAAGCAAGGCACTTGGCACATAGTTGCTACTCGATAAATAACTGAATATTAAATAAATGACTAAAAATCCTAATCGAAGTCAACAGCTTTACCTAAATAAGTTTTGAGAATAAAAGGATAAACAAAGTCACAACTTATGAAATAAAGGCTAGTCTGCACTTTACCTAGCCAGTCCTTTAAACACACAGAAAAGTTAATGCTTCGAAAAGACACATTCCATTAAATCACCAATATTTTACTCTGAAAACTAGAAATTGAATGGAAGCGTATTAAGCATTTATCCTGTCTTTCCTATACCAACTGTATTTCTAATTAAATAGTCCTAATTCGTGAAAGCTTTTCTTTACCGAATTCCATACAGAAAATGAAGAAATGGCAGAAAAAAAAAATCACCATGTTATAATCTTTAGTGGAGAAATAATTTACTCAGGCAAAGACTATCAATGGATGAATCACTAGATGACACATTAGAGGCAAAACTGATGAGGCTTTACAATGGAGGGACCAGACTGTTTCCCCCGGTTTCATCTAGGCGCCACCAACAGTGGGGCAACCAGGCATTGTGTGTCTCCTGATGGGCTGCAAATGAAGTACACTCACCAAAACAAAGGTGAACTTAAATCTAAGGTTTCAGAGCTGACCAGAAATGTGAAAGAGAGTGGAATAAGTCAAATGAGTGGGAAACTATGAGAAAGCAGACAAATCCAGAATGCAGGACATTCTATAGGACCACTGAGCTAGATCTGTCAAGTTCAATGGCATGGGATAGAAAAACAGAATAGGAGAGACTGATCTAGATCAGACGTTCTCAGCAGAGGGTGATTTTAACCCCCAAGGGATATTTGGTAATGTCTGGAAACATTTTTGTTTCCCACCGGGGGCTGCTACCAACATCTAGTAGTTACAGGCCAGAGATTCTGCTGACGTGTCGTCCTACAATGCACAGGACTGCCCTCCACAACATGGAATTATCCTGCTTCACAGTGTCTATGTTGGATCCTGATTTGAACAAATCAATAAAACATGACTGAGTCCACTGGGGAGTTTTAACATGGATGACATCAAAGAATTATTTTTAATTCCATTAGTATGATGAGACGATAGGGGAAATCTAAATGGATCAGGTATTAGATGATACAAACTGTTGCTACTTTTAGTAGGTGTTATAATGTATTTACCTAAGAAAAGGTCCATTTCTGATAAAAGATGATTAAGAATGTAGAGACGAAATGACATGATATCTAAGTTTTGCTTTAAAATATTTCAGCAGCAATAATAAAAAAAAGTATAGATGAAGTAAACATGATAAAATCGTGATAGTTGGTGAATCTGAATGATGGCTATATAGCGGGAACCATGCCATTTTCTCTACTTTTGTGGACGTTTATAATCTTTCACCATAAAAATTTCTAATGACATATTCCAAAAATAAAGTATGAACCAAAGAATAATACGTTTGCAAGAAGGGTTCATTGTCAGAGATTGGCACTGGCATGAAGAAAACCTTTACAATCTAATAAGTCAAAGTATCCTAAATCTAGAACATGACACTTTTGTAGCTTATTCAACAAATCTTTGTGGAGAGCCTGTAATTTGCAAGGCACTGTCCTAGGTGCTACAGAAGATTAAAAGATGAGTGAGGGAGTCTCTGTCTGCAAGGGACTTACAATCTGAAAAGCAGAACCAACCCAGGTGGGTGAGCTTGGGGATGGGCTCAAAGAGACCTGATATTTGAGATGTACCTTGAAAGCAATACAATTATTGAAGCAGGGAGACAGGGTTGGGGAAGTTGGGATGAATTCTAGACAGAGGTGAGAAAGCCTAAACAAGCTTACGAGGCCCTTCTTGGTCTGGCCTCCACACTTCTCAAGCCTCATCTTCCACTTTTTTTTTTTTTCCTGGATCGCAATGAAAAATTGGAGGCAGGGAATACTGAAAGCACTGAAAGCAGCTCAATACAGACAAGGGTACAAAGGCAGAAAAGCAAAACCAGTAAACCAGTGTTCATGGTATTTGTATTAAGGACTGATCTGATTCCTCTTCCTTTCCCTCCAAAAACAATTCATTTGTCTCCCTGAAAGGCCAGAAAAAGTCTAGTAGACAGGAGGATACAGATGTTGTACTTTGGCTTGGACTAACTCTGAGACTGTTTGATAACAAACGCACTGGTAATTTCAGAATGGGCTGGGAATGGGGACAGAAATCTTGTCTCTATTACAGAGGAATCTGAGGGAAATAACCTGATGGGATGGTACTAATTTGGCATAAGCCCACAGAATCCCTTATTCTATTCTAAGCCAGCATTACAAGTGTTTTCTCCTGATGATGTGCCAATCACAACATCTTGCTTACTTAAAACAACTTGCTTAGGTTCTTAATTTCTAATGCCAAACCACCACAAAATTAGAGTACCGTATCCCTATCTTTTGGAAACCTTTTATATGTAAATCTGACCTTGTAGATTAAGACTCTCTTTTTTCATTAGGGAACCCAAGGTGGATTAGTAATTGCTACAAGTGTCTATTTCAAGAAATCATAACGAGTTATTTATTCTACTTTAGTTCTGTCTTTTTTCTTAAGGGAAGAATTCATTTCTTACTGTTATCCTGGCTATCTTTGCTCTGTAGGAAGCACTTAAAAGAAGTTTGGAGGAATAGCTCTCTCATAAAGGAAGAGACATCACTAACTTTTTTTCCACTTTTGGCTGCATGCCACGCCAGTTACTCTGGAGTGAATGGTAACAATGCAATGCAGCAAATTGGCTATGTCTTAAAACTTTTGAGGTGAGAAAAGGATGCATGGGTCAATTCCTTAAATAACCAAGAGACTCCCAAAAGGGTCAGAGGTGAAGAGACTTCCTATGTATTGCATATGTATTTATAAGCATAATTAGTATGCTTCTGATGAGAACCAGACTTCCATTCTTCATTTCCTAACACCTTGTAATTCACATAGCTGAGAGCTTTCGGTGGCCCCCTAAATAACTTTTTAAAGAAGCTAACTGGTCATAATGTTCAGACGCATTTCAGGTATCAGCCCTTTGGAAGCTTCTTTTTTATGCTGCCTCTCAAATGGAAATTTGAGTTTAAAATACAATTTTAAAACAAAGCACTTTGCAAGAGCAACAAAATCTAGGAGGCCAGTCAAAGGAAACCAAAGAATATATCCGAGAAGTAACTCTTTAAGTCACCTCACTACTCTGGTGTTCAGAAACATCTTCAGGAACTGTTCTTTTAATAATCCACATTTAGCTCCTTGAAAAGCTGGGATGTCAGACTTCTGACTCTCAAGGAATCCTTTGGAGTGTAAATTAGCTACTCATTGTGTTGGAATTAGCCTAAGCACTGGTTAAAGCCCTGAGGCCTGCTCACTTAGGGCCCTCTAGGTGAAAGATGAGGCTCTGGCAGACGCTTTCTTACCTGTGGAGTCATTGTTGAGGGATCTGGCTCAGGGGCAGCTTGCTGCTGTTCAGCACTCTTGTTCTTGGCCCCACTCTCCAAAGGCTCTTGCTGGACAGTTGTCTTATTCCCAGAAGGGGCGGACGGTGGTGGTGGAGCTAATAGTTGGGATTTAGAATGGCCCTGGGAGGGACGGGAAGGAGATGCCTGAGAAGAGGGCAAGTAGGACTGGGAATGGCTCAAATAGGATTGCGAGGAGGAGGAAGAGGAAGAATAAGAGGGGGTGGGCGCCAGGTAGGATTGGGAAGGGGGGGACTGAGAAGGGGACGGCTGAGCGGGAGGCAGGTAGGGCTGAGACGAGGCCGGGGGATAGTACGAGGGTGGTGGCTGAGGAGGGGGCATGTAAGATTGAGACGGGGGCATATATGACCCCGGCGGTACAGGGGGAGATTCAGGGGGGGAATCCAGCTCCATGGGAACCAAACCAGGAGACCCGTCTCGTTGGTGGTGGAGCATCTGGTGTTTGTACTGCTGCTGCTTCTGATAGCTGAGGGCCGGCCCAGGTGGCGGGGGCATCGGTGGCGGCGGTGGCTGCCAGTCCCCGTAGCCGCCCCCCGGCATCACCGGCGGGGGCGGCAGGGGGGGCGGAGGAAGGTGATGGGGCTGGAGCACGCACTGCATTTGCTTCTGGTGCATCTGCTGCAGCTGCTGGAGCTGCGCCAGGTGCTGCTCGCGGAAGCTCATGAAGCCCGAGGAGGAGGGTGCCGCGGGAGTCGTCGAGCTCGAGTACCCGGGCCCCGGCGAGGCCTCAGGAAGCGCCACCGGCGGTGGCGGCGGCGGGACCGGCGGCGGCGGATAGTGGCTGCTCCCGCCATACCGGCCCCAATTCGGGTACATATCGGAGAAGGCGGCGCAGGGCTCGTCCCGGCGCCGTTACTCGTCGCAACCGACCTCCAGGAGCTGCGGCGGCGACGGCGACAGCCGGAACTCGCGGCGCCTACAGGCCCCGGAGCGTGTAAACGGAGCGCGCCAGTGCGCCGGCGCTACCGAGCTGGGCCCGCGACCGGGAAGGCGGGGACGGCACTGGGGCGACTACGCCTGCGCAGTAGCCACCGAGAGGAGAACAAAGACGAGATAGAGCGACCCTTTGCTTGGCGACTCTCGGTTGCCATCTTCCTTCAGGCTCGGATAATGCAGGCGCGAGTAGAACGTTCTCATAGAATCGAGGAACCATAGAGTCTCACAGCGGAAAGGGGTAGTAGAGATCGTATCGCTGCACGGGTTCATTTTTGAATGGAAAAAAAAAAGGTTCCATTCACAATAGCAACAATCTCAACAACAAAATAGCCATGAAACAAGTAGCAATAACTCTAATAAGAAATATGTAGAATTTATATGAAGAAAACTACAGAACCATACAGAATCATATCCGACGGGGATGAGTTAGACTTGAAATAATGGAGAGGCTTACCATGATCATCAATGAAAAGAGGAAAAATTGTAGAGATGTCAGTTCTTCTCAAATTAAATGAATAGATTTAATTCAATTCTAACAAAAAAACCAATGGGGAACAAATCTGTGAAGAATAAACATTTTGAAGACAGAACGGAAGACTACACCAATTCTTACAGGTATATGAAAGGTAACATCTGCAGTTATTGTAAAAGGTGAGAAGTGGAATTCCTTAGAATAATTCAACACATAAAAATTCATGTTGGAGAATCTCAGCTAAAGCAAAGATAGCAAAAACCAGATGCGAAGATTGTCTAGAGAGGGTGACCTAGAAAATAATCCAGTCTGTCAACAAAATACTCAACTTTGGCTTGAGTGAATTACTGAAAAACAAGGCTGATACATCCTGAATTCTGGAAAGAAAAGAAAAAAACGACCTAACTCTGAGAATGCTAAATGTGTCAGTGTGTCAGTTGTGCACCACTTAAAGATTTGACCTTGCTTCCATCTTAGCAAACCCAGATCTTCACCTCTCTTAGGAGGTGGATGTGAGTAGAAAGTGGGGCATCCAAGGATCTTTCAGAGGGAAGAGATTTTCATTCTCAAATAGGAATTTGGTTGCATTTCTTTTAACCTTTTGAAGTATAACATATGTACATAAAATTAAACATAAGTGTACAGGTTAGTGAATTTTTACAAATCAACCACACGGTGTAACTAGCACCCAGATCAAGAAACAGAACATTAGGGTCAGGTCAGATGCCTGCCCTTGTGCCCCTTCATACCCCAAAAAGAGAAAAGAAAAAAGAAAGAAACAGAACATTATCCAACTCATAAATCCCACTTACTTGCAATTTTAATATTTTCTATTGAAATTCTCTTTTGAAAAATATAAAAATACAAATTATTTACTATAGTAATAACCTAAGAGAGTATCAGATATTTATCTCATTAGATGAAGAAAAAGAATATGATAAATTTCAACATCCATTCATGATTTTTCAAAAGCTTAGCAAACTAGAAATAAAAGGGAAAACTCAAATCTTGTGAGGGTATTTACTTATTTTTATAGTTTATTTTTAGAGAGAGAGGGAGAGAGATCGAATGTGTGTGCTCACACACGGCTGGGGGGGGGGTTGAAGGGAGGAGCAGAGAAAGAGGGAGAGAGAGAGAATCCCAAGCAGGCTCTGAGCTGTCAGCACAGAGCCCAACACAGGGCTTGATCTCACAAACCATGAGATCATGACCTGAGCCAAAATCAAGAATCTGATGCTTAACCGATTAACTCACTCATGCACCACAAGAGTATTTTTCGAATGTTTATTTTTGAGACAGTGCGGGGGGAGGAGGGCGAGAGGCAGAGGGAGAGTGAGACAGGATCCCAAGCTGGCTCCACTCTGACAGCAGAGAACTGCAGGGCTCGAACCCACGAACCATGAGATCATGACCTGAGCCAAAGTCAGATGCCCAACTGACTGAGCCACCCAGGCGCCCCAAGAGTATTTATTTTTAAACACTATGGCGAATATTACTCTTAATTGTGAAAAGCTGAAAGTTTTCCCACTAGGATCAACAATGGATGTCCACTACCATCACATCTGTTGTGGCCTGAATTGTGTACCATTACCCACCCCCCGCAACGCGACTCGGAATGTGACTTTACTTGGAAATAAAGTCGTTGAGGATGTGATTAGTTAAATCAGATCAAACTCATATGGGTCAATCCAATATGACTAGAGTCCTCATAAGAAGATGGTCTTGAGAAGACACAGATATGCCCACGTGATGCTGAAGGCAGAGATTGGAGTTATACAGCTGCAAGCCAAAGAGCGGAACAGACAGAATTCTCATACACCGATGGTGGAAGTGTAAATCAGGATGAGCATTTTGAAACGCTATTTGGCAGTCTCTACTAAAGCTGAACAGATGCATAGCCTAGGACCCGGGAACCCTACGACTAGGCATATAATGCAGAGTAATGCATGTATGTGTTATACAAAAGGCATGTTCAGAGCAGCACTACTTGTAATGGCTGAAAACTGGAAAGCAACCCAAATGTCCACCTACATGAGAATGGATCATGGAACTGTGGTATATTGATACAATGGAATACAGAACAGTAAGAATGAACCAACTATAACCACATGCAACGACTCAGGTGAATCTCACAAACACAATGTTGAACAAAAGAAGCTAGGCAAAAAAGAACATATATAAATGTATAAATTTTCACATATATAAATTCAAAAATAGACAAAACTGATATGTAGTGTTAGAATTCAGAATAGTAGTTACCCTTGGGGTGAAGAGATGGTGACCGAAGGGGGGGCCATAAAGACAGCTGCTGGTAATGTTTGGTGTCTTGATCTGGGTGCTGGTTACATGGATATGTTTAGTTTGTGAAAGCTTCATCAAGCTGTACCACTTACGATTTATGCATTTTTCTGTTTGTATAATTCAATGAATGTACCACCAAGAAAACTCTGATGGAAGTTCAAAAGAATATTTACTGTATAATTGGCTTTACATGTAGTTCAAAAATAGGCAAAATGAAATTGTAATGTTAAAAGTGACACCACTGGTTACCTTTGGGGACAAGTAAAAGAGTAGTGACTGGAGGGGGTACAAGTAGAGTTTCCGAAAGTGTTAGCAATGTTCTATTTCTTGAGCCAAACAGTAATTGCACAAATATTTGCTTCGTTAAAACTTATTTAGCTGTGTGTTTATCCTTCGTGCTTTCCTGTTTGTATGGTGTACTTCGCTTTTTTTTTTTTTTAAGTTAAAAACAGAGGTGCCTGGGTGGTTCAGTCGGTTAAACGTCTGACTTTGGCTCAGGTCATCTCACGGTTCATGGGTTTGAGCCCCGCATTGGGCTCTGTCCTGACAGCTCAGAGCCTGAAGCCTGCTTCAGATTCTGTGTCTTCCTCTCTCTCTCTCTCTCTGACTTCCCCTGCCTGTGCTCTGCCTCTCTCTCTCAAAAATAAATAAACATTAAAAAAAGTTTTTAAAAAAGTTTTTTTAAAAAGGTGGGAAGGAGAAAAGTGATAGTAGCAGAAAGCTGAAAAAGATGAGATTAGGTGAAGGGAAGTGGAAAGGTTTCCCACCTGGCATAGTAAGTTCTAGCTATCTTGTGCTCTATTCCATCCCTCAACAACCACCAGGTCTTTCAGCACCTACTTGGGAGACAGCACCTTTGTTTAAACAGGCCGTTCCACATTCTTTCTCCTCATTGTTTCAAGATAAAGATCCAATCGGGCGGGCATTGTTTGAGATGGTATAGAAATCCTATGCCCTAGATTCTTACTCTCAGGGAGCTAAGATAGATATAGATGGCTACTCAAACCTTCTAGCCCGCACAGTTTTCAAAACTCACAGCCGCTTTATGATATAGAACCCCTACCATATCTATACCAGTAAAAGAAACTTTATTGTGTAATGCTCTCCTCGTGACGTTTTGATAACACTGATTTCACATTATATGACCAACCCCAGGCCAATTTTTAGAGATAAATTTTACTAATCTAGGATGAAAAAAGCAAATAACAATAAAAATATAAAGTGTTCTGCGGTACCTGGGTCGCTCAGTTGGTTAAGCATTCAACTCTTGATCTTGGTTCAGGTCATGACCTCAGGGTTCATGAGTTCTAGCCCCATGGCAGGCTCTGTGCTGACAGTGTGGAGCCTGCTTGGGATTCTCTCCACCCCACCCCACCCCGCCTTGAATAAGAAAGTACTTTTATTCAACATGAACTAAGGGATGAATTAAAGCACAAATCACACAGAAAGTTTTGTGTAGGAGATTCCAGAGGGGGTTAGCTCTTAATTGTCAATGCTGTCATAGTCAACGTGCATGAGTCTTCTCTGGACTAGCTTTATAATCCAGCTATACTTCTGTCTTTTATGTTTCATTCTTGCTGTTGCTTGGGTGAGGGCTGGGAGGAGGAGGTAGCATTTGATTGGTTAGTGGTTTAAGGCCATATTCTGATTGGCTGATGGCTTACATGCCATTTTAAGGAATAAAAATCTCTGCTAGCTCTTGCAGCTTGTACTGTTCTAAACAACAATTGCTAGAGACAGATCATCTACTATTGAACCTATGCCTTCTTAGGCAGGCATTTCATCAAGATTTTGGATGGTGTCTAGACTTAGAGTAACCTGGTCATGTATAATCTTGGCAATGTTAGTGCTTCTTCCCCTCCCTATTACCATGGAGTCATGTTCTCATTTTATCCTAAAGAAACCCATAGGTGTTCATATGAAATCCCAACTGCCATGTAGACAGTCCTTTCAATCATTCCCAATGGATCCCTGTTTAGGCGAGCCTGGACCTTGAGGGTGGTTGTATCCATTAACAGTTCTTTGGATGTTATCCATAGCAACAGCTGAAACCTAAAAGATGTATTGAAAAGATACTGTGGAAGTCACAAAATAGACAAGAAGGTCATTTAACTAGATCTAGGAGCAGGAAAAAGCCAAGGCAGGAGCTATTCTATCATCAAAGCTCTAAATGCTGTAAGAAACAAAGTTCAATTCTTTTTTTTACATTTAGCCACTCACTGCCTTTTCAGATATGAGGGCTGGAGAGAGGAAGGATCTGGAAGAAAGAGCCTCCAGTGCTCCCCTCATCTTCTATAGTGGGCTGGGTACTCTGATCTCATCATAGCTGCACACAATTGGGGAAGATGTAACACTCCGAAAACAGAACAAAATAAAATATTCTGGGTGCTGTTAGGAAGGAGGAGTGGATGTGGGGAAGCAAAAACAAGCATCCACTACCCTGGGCCTCCGTTGTCAGGCAAATATGCTTAAAGACAGGAGCATAAAAAGGAGTTTAGCAGTATAGGTCAAATGCAAAATGAACATCACCAAAAAGATCTTGAGAAAGAACAAACACTGGCCCTCTGAGCAAGACTAAAATTGGGAATGACTTTATAATTGAATAACTCATGTATTAATTAGGATGCAGTCTAAGCTACTGTAACAATGAGACACTGAAGTATAGTGGCTTAAACAAAATAAAAGTTTATTTTTCACTCATACAATGGTTCAGAGGTAAGCAGCCCAGAGTCGTCATCTTCAACATAAAGCTTCTGCCTCTGGATTCAAAGTGGCTGCTCTGTCTCCTGCCATCAAATCTACATCTAGGTAATATGCAAGTAGATGGGTTAGGGAAGCATACATTTAAGGAGCATGCCTTAGAAGTTACAGTTACATCCTGTTGACTATAACTTAATTGGCTGACTTTGCTTAGCCTCAGGAAGGTTTGGAAACCAGATAAAACACATTAGATATACTATTAAGGGAAGATGAAAGACTGAATACTGGGGACAACTGGCAGTATCTGCCACACTGATGATACCAAGTTCTAATGAGGCTGTAGAACAACAGGAACTCTCATGCACTGTTGACAGTATCTAATATAACTGAAGACACACAATGCCTTATGACACAATTTCACTTCTAAGCATATATCTTGGACTAGAGATACTTTTATATATATGTACAAGAAGGCATGTAAAAAAATGTAGCCCTGTTTTTAATAGCTACATTTGGAAAATTGGAAACTCAAAATGACCATCTAGAGGAGAGTGGATAAACAAAATGCTTAATATTCACACAATGAAATCTCATGCAGCAATCAAGGTGAAGAGGATAGCTAAACGTATTAACATGGATGAATCTCACAAACATAATTCACCAAAAAAAAAAAAAAAGACTACATACTGTAAGAATATACCCAAAAGGACTGAGGCAGAGATGTGAAGAGATATTTGTACACTCAGGTTCAGCATTATTCACAATAACCAAAAGGTGGAAGCAACCCAAGTGTCCACTGGCAGATGAATGGAGAAACAAATGTGCTTTATACATACATTGGAATATTATTCAGCCTTAAAATAAGGAAATTTTGACACGTTACAACATAGATGAATCTTGAACATTATGCTAAGTGAAATAAGCCAGTCACAAAAGTACAAATACTGTATGATTCCACTTAAATAAGTACCTAGAGTACTAAAATTCATGGAGACAAAAGATAGAATCATGACTGACAGGGGCTGGGGGAGGAGGAGGCTGGGGAGTTGTTTGATGGGGACAGAGTTTCGGTTTGGGAAAGTGATAAACAGTTCTGGAGTTGGACGCTGGTAATGGTTGCACCACAACATAAATGCACTTCATGACGCCATACTGTATACTTACAAATGGTTAAAATGGTAATTTTGTGTATTTTACCACATTAAAAAAATACTGCATATGATTTTGTTTATAGGCAGCTCACAAACATATACCTTACAAACATATTGTCAAGGTATTCAAATAACGGGTAAAACTATAATGAAAATCAAGAGGATGACAAATACAAACACAAAGTCCCGTTACCTCAGAGGCGGGGTGGAGTTGGGAGAAGTGAATGTAATCCGGCAGGATTACACAGAAAATTTCGAAGTTATGGGTAGTATTCTTTTTCTTAAATTGGGATGGGGTGCAAAGGTGTCCCTCTTAGTAATCTTCTTTATACCTTAAATATGTTCCATAAAGGCAATATTTTATTATATTTCATAATTTGAAGGCATATATATTTAAATATACAACACAAATGTATACCTTTAAATGCATATATTATATATTTCAATGTGGAAAAATTAAAGGAGAATGGAGAAATATTAAAGTGGATTAATTGAGGAAAAATTAGAAAAAAACTATGAAGACACTTGTCCTATACTCCAAAACATAGCTTCAACTTGTGTAATTCCACTTCAAACATTCGAGGGTGTGAGAACAAGGTATAGTGAATACTGCTGTTTGCCTACAGAGCATCCATTTTCTTTCTTCTTCCTCGTTAATAAAGTTCTAATGTTGTTCAGAAGTTCACATCTCCCCTTATATATCCCATGTCACTCAGAAAAAGTCAACTATCTCCAGTTCTAAGAGTACGTCCCAATTAGTTTAAGTCTCCCATTGCCATTTATTGGGGGTTCTGTAGTAACCTAATCAGCACATATATTTCTTTGGCCACCCAAGGGTTGGCATCTGCCCAAAGTTGGTACAATCATACTGAAAAGAATGATTTTTATTAAGGGATTGGGAAAGAAGCCCTCTTTCTTTACAGCGGATGTCAACAAGGAGCTTGTTGCTCTGATTGCTATTTACAGCCAACTGGGGGCTTTGATGATGAAGCCAACAGAAGGCAAAGTTCAAAATTGAGGGACGTAGAGCTTCAGATCTGATTGTACTGTGCGTAGAGCTGCACTACCTTTGAAATTACTGTTACTCAAGATGTATCTCCTTATCGTTTGCACTGAAAGCACCCTAACTGAAATCTGGCTATATATTCTAAGGATACATATGGAAACAAGAATCTCAGATACACAGCTGGGCCCCAGGGAAACTCAGAAACTCCACTAGGCACTACAAGAAGGGCTGCGTATGTGGGCCTTACACAGATTAGAATGTGTCAGGATATGAACGGTGCTTAGGACCCAAAGTAGACATAGCTGTCACTCTCTCAGCATTAGGAAAGTCTTGATCAATTCCTGCCCCAGGACTGGTGACAGACGCACCTCTGCTTTTATGTATGGGTCCTACCTTGGCTATAACTGTTTAACACTTCATGTCTTGAGATCTAAATTCCCCAAAGAGAGGATCTACTTCCTTAGGCAGAGGTACTAAGGTACTTGGGTACCTTAGTAGGTAAGGTCCTTAGGAGGTACTTCCTCCAGTTTTGAGTGCTCTTCTCCTGTCCCAAGTTAATGCTGGCCTTCATGTTCTAGATTCCATCCCTTGACATTACTTCTGTCACTTATCTTTTCTCTCTTCTACATTTATCTTACTTTTTATTTTGAAAAGTGCCAAACCTACAGAAAAGTCGTAAGAATAGCAAATACCCTCTACCCTTCATCTAAGCACACCATTTGTTAATGTTTTCTTATATTCTCCTTCCTCCTTCTTTCTCTCTCATCTATTTATGGTCTATCTTATCTATCTATGCATCCATCTATCTTTCCCCAAACCATCAATTACTTGAAGATGCTGTGACCTTTCATATATAAACATTCAATATGTATTTCCTAAAACAAAGTATCCTTACGTGTAACTACAATATAATGTTCATGCTAAGGAATATAACATAAATACAATTGTATTATCAAACAATCAGTTCCTATTTAAACTTCTCCAATTGTCCCATCAATATCCCTTATGGCTTCTTGTTGTTTGTTTGTTTTGTTTTTTTAAATTCAGAGTCCAATTAAGGATCACACATTGCATTTAGTTGTCATACCTTGTTAGTCTCCTTCAATGTAGAAGTGTTCGCCAGCCTTTTTTTAGTCTCTCAGGACATTGACATTTTTAAAGAATCCAAGCCAATTATTTTGCAGAATGTCCCTCAATTTTGGATTTGCCAGATAGTTTCCTCATGATTAGATTTAGGTAAAAAAAATTTAACTTGGGAGACAAATATTACATGGGTAATGTATCCTTCCATACATCACATCATGAGGTATATTATGTCAGTTTCTCCCCTTAATAGTAATATCAAGTATGATCATTTTGTTAAGGCAATGTTTGCTGAATTTCTCTGTTGCAAAGGTATATATAACTAATCTGTGGGGTGATACTTTGAGGCTCTGGAAATATCTTGTTCCCCACAGTTGTTCACCAATGTTTCTAGCATCCACTGATGACTCCTCCCTAAAACAGTATTACAATGGTGATTGTTAAGTAATGATTTTATATTTCTATCATTCCTTTTACTTAATAGTTGTCACATTCCTATGTACAAAACTCTCCTATCCCATCGTATTTATTTATCTTTAGTATCTTATGGACTCATGATTCTTTACTAAAACTGCACAACATGTGCACCTTAAATTTACACTATGTCAAATATGGTTCAAAAAATCAATGTGATAATTCATTACTGTCATTATTCATTTTGATACTTAAATGGTCTCAAATTTGGCCAGCACGAAATTTTTCAAGCTGGCTCCTGTTTCTTTCCACAGTTCCCATCAAGTTTTGAGCATTTCCTTGCATTTTTCTATAATTAAAAAATTTCCTTATTATGGAGAAGGATCACAATGCTGACATCAGAGGCTCCTGAACTCCCCCCCTCCCACGAACACACAGAATGTACAAACAAAGCAATTCCCTCCGGGAGAAATCCAGAAACTAGCTGAGTGACAATTACACATCAGGCAAATGGGAAACACTCACCTCAAAAAGGGGTAGGAAAGGCTGAAACACGGTCACCATGAAGCTCATCCTCAGGATGGCGCCATACCTTTGAGAGGGAACCCCTAACTCCCAGCTTCTTCCTGAGGAGTGAAGGGTTTGGACCACACATCTAGTGCCCCAACTTTTAAGGCTCCCAGGAATAGGTCCCCAAAACACCTAACCCTGAAAGTCAACAGGGCTTGTGTCCACGAGTCCCACAGACTACAGTAAACAAAGAAGCAGTTCTTAATGGGAATGGGACTTCCTTTGATACTTAAACTTTCATTTCTCATAGTGTATTGCTTGGATCTTGTCTATTTTTTATTGTACTAAAAACCACATCACATTAAATTTACCACCTGTATCATTTTTAGGTGTACAGTTCATAGTGTTAAGCATACTTACATTGTGGTGCAACAGATCTCTAGAACTTTTTTGTCCTGCACGACTAAAACTCTGTATCCACTAAACACTAATTTCCCCTACCCACTCTCCTCTGCACCTGGCAACCACCTTTCTATTCTGTCTCTGATTTTAGCTACTTTAGATACTTCACAAGTGGAGGTATATAGTATTTCTCCTTTTGTGATGGGCTTATTTTGTGTAGGACAATGTTTGACATTTATCCATGTTGTAGAATGTAATGGGATTTCCTTTTTTCTTAAGTTTGCATAATGTTCCACTGTGTGTTTATACCACATTTTCTTTATCCATTCATCCATCAATGGATATTTGGGTTGCTTCCACCTCTTGGTTATTGTGAATAATGCTGTAATGAACATGGGTGTGCAAATATCTCTTTGAGATCCTGCTTTGAATGCTACTGGGTATATACACAGAAGTGGGATTGCCAGAACATACAGTAATTCTATTTTTGATTCTTTGAGAAGCCACCATACTGTTTTCTATAGTGACCGTACCATCTGACATTCCCACCAACAGTGACAAGTGCTCCTTGTCAGATCGCATCATTGCCAATACTTGTTATTTTCTGTTCTTCTGATGGTGGCCATCATAATGGATGTGAAGTGGTATCTCATTATGGTTTTGATTTGCATTTCACTTATGATTAGTGATATTGAGCATTTTTTCATGTGCTTCTTAGTTATCTGTGTTACCTTTTCAGATAATTATCTATTCAAGTTTTTGTCCATTTTTAAATTGGGTTATTTGGATTTTTGTTGTTGAGTTGTGGAAGTTCCTTGTAAATTCCAGATTTTAATCCCTTGTCAGATGTAGGATTTCTAAATATTTTCTCCCATTTCATAGGCTGCCTTTTTACTCCACTGATTGTTTCCTTTGAAAGAAGGACTCTTTAAGATTTGACGGGGTTCCATTTGTCTATTTATACTTCTGTTGCCTGTGATTTTGGTGTCATATCCAGGAAATCATTGCCAAATCCAATGTCCTCAAGTTTCCCCTCTATGCTTTCTTCTAGATTTAGGTCTTATGTTTAGGTCTTAAATCCACTTTGAGTTAATTTTCGTTAAAATTTTTATGGTGTAGGAGTCATTTTTCCTTCCTTTGCATGTGGAGTTCCAGTTTTCTCCAGTACCATCTGTTGAAGGGACTGTCTTTTCCCAATTGTGTAGTCATAGCACCGTGGTCACAAATCATTTGGTGATACATGCAAGGGGTTATTTCTGGGCTTTCTATTCTGTTCCATTGGTCTATATATCTGTCTTTATGTCTGTATAACACTGTTCAGAATTGCTTCATAGTGTGTTTTGAAATCAGGAATTGTGAGGTCTCTAACATTGTTCTTCTTTTTCAAGATTATTTTCTCTATTTGGGATCCCTTGAGATTCCATATGAATTTTAGCATTGTTTTTCTTTTTCTGCAAACAAATGTCATTAGGATTTTGATAGAAATGGTATTGAATCTGTAGATTGCTCTGGGTAATATGAACATTTTAATGATATTGAGTCTTCCTATCCAAGAACACAGGATGTCTTTCCATTTCTTTGTATCTTCTCTGATATTTTCAGTAACATTTTCAGCGTACAAGTCTTTTACCTTCTTAATTAGGCTTACTCCTAAGTATTTTATCCTCTAATGGTATTGTAAACTGGATTTTAATTTCTTTTTTAGAATTGGTCATTGTTAGTATATTAGAAGGCAACTAATTTTTCCATATTGATTTTGTGTCCTGAAACTTTGCTGAAAGCATTAATTAGTTCTAACAGTTTTAAAAATGGTTTCTTTAGTATACCTGAAACTAGTATTACACCGTGTTACTAACTGGAATTAATATAAAACTTAAAAAAGTAAAAAATAGGGGCATCTGGGTTGCTCAGTCAGTTAAGTGTCTGACTCTTGGTTTTGGCTCAGGTCATGATCTCACGGTTCATGAGTTCAAGCCCCGGGTCAGGCTCCATGCTGACAGCACACAGTCTGCTTGAGATATTCTCTCTCTCTCTCTGCCCTTCCCCTGCTCATTCTCTCTCTCTCTCAAAATGAATAAGAAAACTTCAAAAATAAAAATAAAAATGGTTTCTTTAGGTTTTTCTACATATAAGAACACATCTGTGAACAGAGATAATTTTACTTCTTTGGATGCCTTTTGTTTCTTTTTCTTGCCTAATTGTTCTAATCCAGACTTTTTAACAGGTGCTTTATCAGTTGATATAGGTTAAGTTATACTACAGTAATAAAAACAAACAAACAGAAAGCCAACCCAAATCTCATAGCATAAAATAACAAATCCTTATTTACCATGCACTCTAATATTCCCACCATTAGGCTGGGATCCAGGCAAAACAAGGTTCCATCTATTTTCATGATGGTCAAGAAAAAAACAGGGAGTGTAGCTAATCATGCAGTGACTGTTTAAGCTTCTGTCTAGAAATGAATATGTCATCTTCACTCACACCGCCACACCTAACTTCAAAGGTGGCAGGGGACAGCAGTCCTACCCTGGGTCCATAAAACAGAGCCAGAACAGTGCAGACAACTGCTACACTCGACCCTTTTAGTTACCAGATGCTGACCTCACTTCCTCGCTTTCCTTACCAGAGGCCAAATGTACACAACCCTCTGCACCACACAGACATTCTCAAAACCTTGTCTAGTCATGACATCATGTTCGAAGTCCAGGATATCTAGGTAAAGAATAGCATCCTCTACAGCAGGGGGTGTATATGTCGTAGTATCACTATCAGGAGGTACAGCTTTGTTTTGATTTGAAGACCTATTCACCAAGAGGGCAAATTATCTGCCCTCATATACCAAATATACGATGGGTGGAATAGAATAGGATGACCACCGTAAACACTCTCATTTAGAAAAGGAAAGAAAAAAGGACAGATAGAAAGACTGGTCTCCAGCAATACTGTCTACAAGAGAAGCCATGGAAGGGCACCTTAGTTTTGGGATAAGGGATTCAGAAAAAAGCGAAAAGTAAAAGGCTGGCCAAAGATATATAAGGGAAGTGCATTACAAAAAAAAAAGAAAGAAAGAAAGAAAAAAGAAAGCAGAGATCCTGTTTTCAATATCAGAAAAAATAGAATTCAGGCCCAAATGCATTAAATGAGATAAAATGGATACACTATAATGCTAAAAGCTACAATTCACAAGAAATATATCAGTTATGAAAACCCATGCACAAAACACAGTAGCAAACTTCATCAACTGGAAACTCTAGGAGAAACAGACAAAATATACTAATATTAGGAAGCTCTAAGGTATTCCTCTCAGCTTGAGCCAGATCAAAGTCAAAAATAATAAGATACAGAAGACCTAAACAATCAGATAGATCTTATGGATAAATAACAAACTTGTACCCTGATAATAGAGATTGTGCCGCCTTTCCAAGTGTACTTGGAACTTTCCTGAAATTGACCACAGTTTAGGCCACCGAGAAAACCTCAATATTTTCCAGATTGCATATTCAAGCAGCATATTCTCTTTGCATGTCTTTTCCCATCTTTTAATGGGAAATATAATCTACATATAACAAAATGCACTCATTTTGTGTACACTTCAATGCATTTTGACAAATCTGAGTAACTATCACAACGGTAAAAATACAGAACATTTCCTTACCCCCCACCCCCCGCAAATTCCTTTGTATCTGTACACAGCCAACCCCCAACCCCACCTCAGGTAATTAATGATTTACTATCACTATACGTTAGTCTTTTCTAGAGTATCATATACGTGGAATCATCAGTGTATTCTTTGTGTCTGGTTTCTTTTGCTCAACTTGAAGATTTTTTGCTCTATCAGTTAATTCATTTTATTGTTAAATAGTATTCCATTGTGTGAATGCACAATTGATCCATCTACCTGTCCATAGATACTTGTTTCCAGTTCTTATCTATTATGAATGAAGATAATGTAAACATTGATATACAAGTCTTTGTGTGAATATAATTTTCATTTCTCTTAGTTAGATTCCCTAGAAGTAGAATTACTGGGTTGTGAGCTAAGTGTACAATCTATCATTTCTAGCCGTTCTGTGTCATTCTGTTTTAGGCATGTTTTATAATACCACACGGCCATAAGATTTAAAAAGCATCCAACAGGGGCGCCTGGGTGGCTCAGTCGGTTGTGTCCAACTTCAGCTCAAGTTATGATCTCAGGGTTCATAGGTTAGAGCCCCGCGTTGGGCTCTGTGCTGACAGTTCAGAACCTGGAGCCTGCTTCAAGTTCTGTGTCTCCCTCTCTCTCTGTTCCTCACCCGCTCATGCTGTCTCTCAAAAATAAATAAACATTAAAAAAATATTTTAAAATATCCAACGCATTTGTCTTTCAATAAGAAAACTTACCTGGTGGGGTGCCGGGGTGGCTCAGTCGATTAGGTATCTGACTTCGGCTCAGGTCATGATCTCGCAGTTCGTGAGTTCGAGCCCTGCATTGGGCTCTGTGCTGACAGCTCAGAGCCTGGAGGTTCCTTCAGATTCTGTGTCTCCCTCTCTCTGCCCCTCCCATGCTCATGCTCTGTCTCTCTCTCTCAATAACAAATAAACACGTTAAAAATTTTTTAAAAAATAAAAGAAAACTTACCTGGTCACATTCGTCATGAACACTGCGCATTTGGACTTTTCTCTGCCATCTTACTTTACATTTTCTATTTACCATTATTTCTTCTTCCTTCCCCTCTTCTGCATTTCTTTTTCTTTTTTGATTTACAGATAGTGAAATATGCAAATCTCCAGTGGTGCAGTCCAATGGTTTTTGACAAAAATTTTTTGTTTTTGTTTTTGTGACCGAGTTTCCCTTTTCCATTTCTTCTCTCCGTTGGTTTAGGAGACATACATCATATTAGCTAGGATTAGGTTTGACTATACAGTGAAAATAAAATGCAGGTCAGCTTTTCCAATGTATGGCAAATATGATCACTCAGTTCCAAAGCTTATATTACCTAACAGTTCTCCCACAGAAAAAGAGAGCAACTCAACTCTCCAGTAAAAGTTCTGGGTAAGGCTAATTGGCTTGAGTTCGATGTCCCAGGCTTGAAATAATCACAACAGCAAAGGGAGTAAGAACATTCTGATTGCTCCAACCAGGAAGATGAAACATCCATATTATGTGTTGGGGGAGGAATGAGCCATAATCTAGTTCTATAATAATGGTCTTCTCTAAGAGGAATTCTGTTAGCAGGAAAGGGAGGGTAGGAAAAGAATTTCAGACCTTTTTCTATCCATATATGCATATTACCATATAAACAGTTATATATTTTTGTGGTTTAAAACAAAGTAAAACAGGTATCATGCCACACCTAATTGTTCTATAAGTTGCTTTTTTTTTTTTTTAACGTTTATTTTTTGAGAGATAGCATGAGCCAGGGAGGGGCAGAGAGAGAGGGAGACAGAGAAACTGAAGCAGGCTCCGTGCTGACAGCAGAGAGCCTGATGTGGGACTTGTACTCACAAACCGTGAGATCATGACCTGAGCTGAAATTGGACGCTTAACTGACTGAGCCACACAGGTGCCCCTCTACAAATTGCTTCTTTTTCTTAACATTAGGTCATAGTTGTTTCGGGGAAGCAACATAGCTCCTATTGTTTTAAAAATATACATAAAACTTACCATTTTAGCCATTTTTATTTTTTTAAGTTTATTTTGAGAGAGAAAGAAAGAAAACATGAATGGTAGAGAGGCAGGAAGAGAGAATCCTGAGCAGGCTTGGCGCTAACAGTGGGAGGGAACTCACAAATGGTGAGATCATGACCCAACCTGAAATCAGGAGCTGGACTCCTACTAACTGAGCCATCCGGGCACCCCCATTTTAGCCATTTTTAAGTGTATAGTTCAATGTTTTCAAGTACATTTACATTGCTGTCCAATCAATCTCCACAACTCTTTTTATCTTGGAAAACTGAAACTCCATATCCATTAAACTTCCTACTCCCTACTCCCTCCAGTCTCTGGAACCACCTTTCTATCTTGTCTCTATGACTTTGGTTACTGTAGGTACCTTATATAAGTGGAATCATAGTATTTGTCTTTTGGTGACTATCTTATTTCACTTAAGATAACATCCTCAGGGTTCATCCGCGTTGTAGCGTGTTAGAATTTTCTTCCTTTTTAAGGTTGCATAATATTCCATTGTATATATATACCACATTTTGGTTATTCATTCATCTGTTGATGGACACTTAGAGTGCTTCTCCCTCTTGGCTATTATGAATAGTGCTGCTGTGAACACAGGTGTGCAAATATCTCTTCAAGATCCCGTCTCGATTCTTCTGTATATACTCAGGAGCAGAATCACTGAATCATATAGTAATTCTATTTTTAATTCTTTCAGGAACCACCACACTGTTTTCCATAGTGACTGTACCATTTTACGTTTTCAACAGTGCACAGCAGTTCCAATTTCTCCACCTCCTTGTCGATACTTATTTATTTATTCTTAATAGTAGCCATCTGAATAGGTGTGAAGTGGTATCTCACTGTGAATCTGATCCGCATTTCCCTAATGATTGGTGATGTTAAGCATCTTTTCATGGGTTTGTTGGCCATCTGTATCTTCTTCAGAGAACTTTGAATTCAAGTCCTTTGCCATTTTTAAATCTACTTCATTCTTTAAAAAAAATTTTTTTTTAATGTTTATTTTTGAGAGACAGAGAGAGACAGAGCATGAGCAGGGGAGGGGTGCAGAGAGAGACACGCACAGAATCCGAGGCCGGCTCCAGACTCCAAGCTGTCAGCCCGGAGCCTGACATGGGGCTCGAACTTGTGAACTGCAAGATCATGACCTGAACTGAAGTCCATGCTTAACCAACTGAGCCACCCAGGTGCCCCATCTACTTCATTCTTTTTAAATGCACATGACACTCCATAGTATAGTCGACCCTTGAACAATATGGGTTTGAACCGCATGGCTCCTCTTATATGTGGATTTTTTTTTGGATACAGTATTAGCAACATATTTTCTCTTCCTTACGATTTTCTTAACATTTTCTTTTCTCTAGCTTATGTTATTGTAAGAATACAGTATATAATACATATAATATGCAAAATACACTTTTATCGACTGTATATTGCCACTAAGGCTTCCAATCAAGAGTAGGCTAATAGTAATTAAATTTGGGGGCAGTCAAAAGTTATACTCAGATTTTCGATTATGCAGGGCATCAACCCCCAACCTCCGTATTGTTCAAGGATCAGTTGTATAAATGTAAGATAGTTAAGATCCTTTTGATGGAAATTTACATTCTTTTCAATTTTTCTCTACTACAAACAGTGGTAGAGTAAACACCCTCCTGGGCACTTCCTTGTACCCATGTGTGAATGTTTCTTTACAGAGTTATACTCACATACATACATCACGCTGACCATGTATTTTAAAGAAAATCGCCTGTATAATACCTACAAATAATCAAAAAATAGAATCTGGGTCACTGGATTTCTGCAATTTTTATTTTAATGGCTCCTGCCATACTGATACCTAAAACGGTCATACCTACCCTGACTCTCTCAGCATTACAGGACTACTCATTTCTTCACACCCTTGCTATATATCGGAAGATCTTTTCATCAGCCACTTGTCTTACTTTTGGGGGTCTGCCTGGCACAGAAATCTATACCTTTAATATAGTCACTTACCAATTTTTTCTTTTATGTCTTTAACGTCCTCCACCTTACTTAAAAATTCTATCCAAAGATAATAGGCATTTTTTTCATGTTTTCTTCCTAAGACTTCCATAGCTTAAAAAAAAAAAAAGTTTAGATCTTTCACCCACTTGAAATGTATTCTCACGAAGGATATGAAGTAGAAATACTAAAACTTTTTCAAATGGATAGCCAACTTACCATTATGGTAATATAATAATCACTGGCATTACTGAACAACACTTAACTTGCGGCGTGTACTGTTTGATTTAATTTCACTTTATCAGGCTTGTTTTGAGGATTAGACAACACATTGTTCAGAGGAAACAAGGAAGACGCCAGATGGTTATGTAGTGTGCCCAACTTACACAGATATTAACTGGTGGAATCCAGATTCTAACCCCAGTAGAATTATTCCACACTATTTGGCCTTCTAATAATATTTCTTTTCCCACAGATTTGAAATACTACCTTGATAATATACCAACTTGCCATAAATATATCAATTTATGGACTTTCTATTCTGTATCAATAATCTCTTGGTCTATTCTTACATTACCTTGTGATCATTTAAAATATCTAATCTGATCAGGTAATTCACTTTAATTTAAATTTTAATAACTTCCTGTTGACCTCACAATCAAGTCCAAACCCTTTAGCATGTCATATAAGGCCCCCTCCCGGACACATCCCCCCTCTGGAGCCTCAGATATGGGTACAGATTTTTTTCCCTTATGTTCTACTTAGAAAAACCCTCTGGTAGTTGTCTGAGCAGGCCAAGTAGTCATTCCATTAACATCCATGTCTCCATGCTTTTGTTCATATGCTTCCTATGCCTCAATTTCTTTACTTCATATGTTGGGCAACCATCTATTCATTCAAAAAAATTTTTTTTAATGTTTATTTATTTGAAAGAGACAGAGTGTGAGTAGGGGCGAGGCAGAGAGAGAGGAAGCACAGAATCTGAAGCAGGCTTCAGACTCTGAGCTGTCAGCACAGAGCCGATGAGGAGCTTGAACTCACGGACCACGAGATCAAGACTTGAACCGAAGTTGGACGCTTAACCGACTGAGCCACCTAGGCACCTCAAGCACCTAATCATTTATAAAGATTAACCCAAATTTTACTTACTCTAGCCTTTCCTGCCTCCCCATCCCAACCAAGTACAAAGAAATCATTCTTTTCTCAAGTATAGGTAGGTCTATTCCCTCAGACTTTTAACCTGGTATCACTATATTACTAATTCATTCATATACATGTTTCTCTTTTCCCCTATAATATCAACGTCTTGAGGGCAGAGCCTTACCTTATTATGTACCTAATATAACCTTAATAAATATTTGTTGTGTAGATCAATATAAAACAACAACCATCAAATAATGTGTGCAATCATCTGAGTTATAAAAAGATGCAACAAAATTCAAAATGATACAAAATATCAATTTTGAAATAACATCAAAAAGTGAGCATATTTAACCATACTCAGCTCCTAACAGAGCAAATGGGTAAGGAGAATAATTCGTGCTCTCGTGTACTGCTAATAAACTGGCGACAGAAAAAGTTGGTAAAGGAAAGCAGAGGAACTCTATCTTTACAGTGTTAGATTAGAACCGAGGGGCTCCATAATCGTCTGGCATCCGCTCAATGTTGTACCTGATCAGGACAAAAAAATTAACACCGGTAAGAAGGGTGGGTTCAGAACCTACCTAAAAACCCACCCTTTACCGACTACTGTCATCCCCCCACCGCGAATCCTTTTTGTCAGTGGGAACATTTCAAAAGGGTATCATAACGAATCACAGCAAAATGCTGTACCCGTATTCTTCCCACGATGTTGTGCTCTTCCCACGTTCAAAAGCATTGACATGGGAACATCCAAGCAGGATAAAGACCGGTTTTTGTTTTTTTAATACGATTTTAGTTTCCCAGATGAGGCGCTAATCACAACTAGTATGCTTTCAAAATGAAACAAACAAAACACAACCCCCTCCCCCCATATTTCTGGCTAAAAAGATTGGCTTAATTTAAATTACTGCTTTGTATTGACAGTATGTCTATTTCTTCTAGTAATCTTATTGTAACAACATAATGTCTCATTCCTAAATCCTAGCTTTATCTTTTGCCCTTGTTCTTGTTACTTCATCTCATTTCTTCAAATATAGTTACATAAGCATTTGATACAACGATCACTTTCAAATCTTCCTACAACCTGACCTCATTTTTAATTGATATCAGCTCTATACTTTTAATCACTTCCCCGAGAGACAGTTCTCACCTATGGTTAGAAATGTACATGATGGGAACTCCAGGGATCTTCCGGATCCTTCGTTTAAGGTCCCGGTCGACTGTGGCCACAATGTAACACTTGTGCTGTAAGAGACACCCATTGAGTATTTACACACTGAGTCACTACTTTGTGATATTGGATAATGGTACACTGGCTAATCTGCAGAATTACGCATTTTCACAGTAAATAGCAAAGAAAAGGTTATAACAATTTGTTGAGTAGCTACTATAATCTAGGAGCTCTTATTTATAAAACATATAATAAGAAGTAGCCTGGGGATAATGGAGCTCTAAGAATCTTTAGGGAAAGAAGATAGAAAAACTATTTAAAAGCTGCAAATTGCTTTTTGTCTCACAAGTGGAAGACATTTAGGGCACATTTAAGACAGACAATTTCTTGTTTGGGAAACACCCCAAAAGACTATGCAAAAGCAGAGTAAATGAGTTAGATTAGAGGGCACAGCTTTTGCCTTTCCTGGAATCTCTGGGGTTGGGCCTACTCTGAGACCTCCTAGTGGTGGAGGTAAGCTACTTCCTCAGCCACGAAGTTGTAATAGGATCTCCAGGACAAGTCTGAGCCTAGCAGCTCTGAAAGCAGTAACGTTTAGCTGCCAGTTGTATTATATTTTACTTCTGTCATACCCAAATCTCTCATTACGTTTTGAAGAGTTGTAGCCTGGTGTTGGTTGTGCCGTGGGAAGTTAAGGCAAATGCAGTCTCTACCCACAGGATGGAGTCGCTAAAGGGATGGAAGTGTGGTCACTAGATGAAGATGATTCTCTTCAGCAGAGAGGGCTCTAGAAAGGGCAATCAATAGCAGCAGTTTTTGTGATGCCTGACAAGGACACCAGAACAGGAGACTCAAAAACCTCATTGTTCTAGGGCACTTGTAAGACAGTGCCCTGGCAGACTCAGATGCAACTGAAAGACCATGAAATTCCTGCATGGGGAATAATGGAAATGGATTAATTTTGATTCACAGGGAGGTGAAACCTGATATTATATGTACGCTCATTCACTTACATCATTTTATAGGGATGATTTGTGGAATAAAGAATCAGTAGGTGCCCCAAAACACACACCCAATAAATGCAGGTGCTGAGATTTGAAACCTATGTCTCCTCCCTGAGCCTGCGATTTTTCTACGACAGTTACAGTATACGCTTCCAATTTACTTCCTCAAGTAAATGAGGACATCCATGCTTCCGATGAAGGGAAACACAAAGTAAATATTTAAAAAACTGATGATACCTGAGTTACTCTCTGCACTAAGCAGTCATCGGCATAGGTCCCTTTGTGTGTGCATGGTAATCGTTCAAATCTTGGATCCTTGGCAATCCTACAAGGTTACAAAACTGGATTAACGAAAACATTCAGGCAACTGGATAACTTTGAGTCTTGATCTAGTCTACGGCCATACCACCCTGAACGCGCCCGATCTCGTCTGAGTCTTGATCTGTGAAATAAGAGTGACTTGATTATGTGGCGATTTCAAGGAACCCCTCTCCTCTTGTAGCGTACCTTCTAATTGGAAAGACGACAGATGGAGAAGAGAATTAAAACTGACAGCTGGCACACCTTAGGTCATGTAAGCTTCACAAAACTCTGAATTATTATATTTCCATTCGACAGATGAGGAAGCAGATTGAGAAAGATTAATTTGTTCAAAGTACACAGCTGGGAAAAGCCAGGATTCAAAATCGAACAATTTTAACCTCACCATTTCCTTTTTGGAAGCTGTCTTCCACAAATGTGCAAGAATATAGGTACAAGGATGGTTACTACAGCATACTTTAAGTAGTGAAAAACTAGAGGTAAACTGAATATCCATCAGCAAGGGAAAAGTTAAATATATTATGGTGCTCCATCTTGTTTAAAAAAAAAAGGAGGTAGAGATGTCTGTACCTATACGGCAGGACTTGCTGAATTAACAAACTCAAAGAAATCCAAACTGCTGAATAAACAAAACAGGCCGTTGAAAATATACCTTTATGATTCAACTAAGAAAATATACATCTCTTTCATCGTCTTTCTCTACGTGTTCATTTGCTTGGGAAAAAAGATCTGGAAACACATATACTATCTACTAACCCTTCTCAGTTGTCACCCTTAGGTTAGAAGAATGGACGAAGTGTGAATATATAGGGGGCTCTTACTTTTTATTGTATGTATATGTTTATCTTGTTTGCCATGAATAAATCAAATGTGTCATTTACATACAAACTTGAAAAAGAAAAGTCCCAAGTCTGTGATTCCCAAAGCCATGTCCTTCCTATTATATAATGATGATGAGTCACAAACTGATTAAAAATACAAGGCAGCTGATAGGTACCAAATGCAAGAAAAATACTCCATATTGCAGTAGTTCAGAGCTAAGTCACTGTGGATTTGGTATACTTAGAAAAAAATTATATGGAGATTAAATAAAATGAAGACAAAAGAAGAATCCAAGCAAAGTGAAGGCAGGCACGTTCCAAACAGGGCACCAACCATCTATAAAATGGTTCAGTGGTGTTCAGGGAAAAGTGAGCCCACGTTTCTGCTGAGAAGAGGGTTCATGCAGAGGAGAGGACAACAGGACTGGGAAGCGGAACTTTTCGCAGGGACACTGCCGAACTGCTCTCCAAAGTGAATGTCCACTTTACACCCTTATGAGAATTCTCACTGTCCCCAGTCTTAACTATTCATGGCATTGTTAAGTAGACTTCATTTCTTGCCAATCGGCTGGGTATGAAATAATATCTCTGGTGAATTTAAGGATTTTGTCCTCGTCTGATGGATTTATAGTTTTTTATATATTTTGAAAATAAGCTCTTTGTTGGTTATATGCATTACTAGTATCTCCTCACTACCTGTGGCCTGTTGTTTCACTTTGTTTATGCTGTCTTTTGTTAAGCAGTATATTCAATCTCGATATAGTCAGATTGATTAGTTTTCATTATGGTTTGGACTTCTTAAGAAATTCCTGCCCACTCTGAAACCATTAAGATATTCATACTTAATCTACCTGGAATTCATTTTTGTGCAAGAGGTAAGATAAGAACCCAATTTTCTTTCTTTCCACAGGGATAATCAATATTTTAATAGTTTTATCACTTGTTCATTCATATAAAATGCTACCACTCTTATACATTAGGTTCCCATTTTTCTTTGCCTTTAAAAAAATTAACTTTATTAGGTATAAATGAAATATAATAAAATTCATTGACTATACATGTAAAATTTGATGATGTTTGACAAATTGATATATTCACATCACAATCTCCACAACTGAGATATAAAACACTTCCGTCACTGTAAAGAGTTCCCTGCGTCCCTTTGCACTTAAGGCACTTTTCTCACGCTCGGCTCCAGGTGACCACTGGTCTGTATTCCAGGAGTTACAGTTTTGCCTTTCCTGGAAATTTGTTATAAATGGAATCGCACTTTGGGATTGACGGAAATGTTCTATTTCATGATTATGATGGTGGTTCCATAACTGTACACATTTGCCAAGCCCATCAAATTATACAATTAAACTTGGTGAATTTTATAGCATATAATTTATACCTCTAAAAGGTGACGCGCACGCGCGCGCGCACACACACACACACACACACACACACAAATTCACTAGTGTATCTTGGACTCTGACTGAGTCTTTCACCCATACATGATTTTGTAATACTGATTTGCAAAATTGATCATTTGGAAAATAGCAATTCAGTGAATTATGAAAATCTTCCAAATACTGACACATATCATTATACAATATCAAAAAAATCATACTCAACATCTTCACTGGTCTCAGCAGAAAGTACTCAGCTTTTAGTACTGGGAATGTGATAAGCTCGTGGTTTTCCAAAACTCTAATTTTCACTTGAAAGCCCGAACTTTACCATTCATTATACAGTAAGTTGTTTTCCTTGAAATGACAGATTCACTGCATTAATTTTCGAGAAACTACCCACTAAATACTAAAGTATGAAAAACCACTGTTTGTCAGTTATTCTTCACATAAAAATGACATTCCATGGAAAAGCAGCTGGTCTGGCTCACGATTCAAACAAGCACACAAACGCTTCTCACTGAGACAAGCTCCGTTCTTTGGTAAGCAGCAGCAGTGCTCACGGTGTACCTGACACTTCATCACGAGGAATTCCTTACCGACAAGTACTCTAGGGTTGAGATTTAACAAAATCAACAAATTTTAATGCTTCATCAAGGATATACATATTTTTTTTAATGTTTATCTTTGAGAGAGAGAGCGCGCACTCAAGCAGAAAAGGGCAGAGAGAGAGGAAGACACAGGATCTGAAGCAGGCTCCCGGCTCTGTGCTGACAGGAGAGAGCCCCATGCAGGGCTCGAACTCAGGAACCATGAGATTATAACCTGAGCCGAAGTCGAGATGCTTAACCGACCTGAGCCACCCAGGCAGTCCTCAGGAAGGATATTCTTAAGCGACTACGAGTTTTTGGGTTTTTCTTAGTAATCTCTATATCCAACTTAAAACCCTGAGATCAAGAGCTGAGATACTCTACCAACTGAGGCAGCCAGGTGACCCTGGGTTTTTTACTTTTGTTTTTATTTTTAACTGTGAGTGGCAGTGAAGAATAATACAAAGACTACTAGCATCGTTTGGGTCCATTGCCTTGATTGGTACTAAGGCGTCAGCATTTCTGCCATCAGTACAAATGTCAGCGTAAAGACAAAGACAATGTCTTGGTACTATTGTGAAAATCGTTTGGAAACTCCCTGCAAAGATATCTGGGACTCCTAGGGGTCGTCCGCAGACCGTACTTTGGGAACCACTACTTTTAACTCAAGTGTACTTTCTAAAGTGAGCTCAAAACCTAGAATGTGAATCCTTTATGTATTTTTTTTTTTTTGAGAGAGAGAGAGAGAGAGAGAGAGAGTGTGAACAAGTGGGGGAGGGGCAGAGAGCGATGGAGACACCGAATCTGAAGCAGGCTCCAGGCTCTGAGCTGTCAGCACAGAGCCCGACACGAGGCTCGAACTCACAAACTGTGAGATCATCACCTGAGCCACCTGAGCCAAAGTCGGATGCTTAACCAATTGAGCCACCCAGGCCCCCTGCTTCACTTATGAGATGCTAAAAGAAATATCTAGATAACAAACTAATAAAAAAGACACTTTCTAATTGAAAATCTAGAGGAACTTAAAAGGAGGCCCACAAGACCAACATGACTAAGTAACTTCATTCAAAAAAGCCTCAGCTTAAAAATCTCGAACCGTCACGTTTGTTTTCTTGATCATAAATGGTTAACTAGTTTTGTATGATTTTTATTGAAACAAATTATCCGAGAAATCTTTGGACAGCAAACAGACGGAGGATGGTCAAAAGAACCATCAGGAAACCAGCTCCTTCCTACCTTAGAGCCACTCGATACTTTTGCCCCAATTTCTCAATTTCGGCCATTACACAGTCGGTTATACAAGGGATGCCTGCCAGGGGAAAAATATACATATTAATAACAGAACTTGTAAAGAAACTGGCTTTACTCTCTCTCAATTACATCCTATTATAAGTCTTTAAAAGACCCACGAGGCTTCAGAAATTATAGCAGAATAAGCACTTGGAAATGAACAATAAGAACCAGAGGTGAATAAAATCCCTATTGAAAAAGAAGCTAGAAAGCTGTCCCAGCCCCACACCACAGATTCATAGAGTGTCATAAATGTATCTGAGGGAATAAATTAAGTTGGATCCCGGACATTCTTTCTAAATTAAAATATATTCTAGATGGGGAAAAAATGTACATATCAGCCAAAAGAAACCATGAAATTAATCAGAAAATGTAAAATTGATCACATCAAAATAGAAAACTTCTGTTTGACAGCCATCGAAGTCATATTAAAACCAACTAGGAAAAGTATTTCTACACATCTGTCAAAGGGCTAATTTCCTTAAGATACAGAGAGCTTATAATGATAGCTTAAGTTATGTGCTGATTGCCAGACACTGTGCCAAGCCCTTTACAGGGATTATCTCATTTAATGTTCAGAATGATTCCTATTAGGTAGAATTGCTATTATTATCATTCCCATTTTATAGATGAGGAACCTAAGACACAAAGAAGCAAGCAGAAGCAAATGATGAAGCCAAGATTTGAACAGAGACTGTCAGACTAGAGACTGGATTCTTAACCACCATGCTACATTTCAGTTCATACACTTCGGGTCATAGGGGAAGAAATACAATAGTCAATGAGCATAAAGATGCTCAATCTCACTCCTAATTAAAGAGATATAAATTGAAACAAGATTTCATTTCCTTCCTATTAGAGTGGCAAAGCCCAAATAAGGAAAATACTCAATATTGAGGAAACAAGTATCTCACACTAAGTTCATAGGTATAAAAACATGTATTACCCTTTTAGGGCAATTTTGCAATACCTGTTAAAAAAATATATGTACCCTTTGATATTGCAATACAGCTTCTAGAAATGTATCTATGGGGGTGCATGGGTGGTTCCGTAGGTTAAGTGCCTGATTCTTGATATTGGCTCAGGTCATGAGTTTGAGTCCCTAGTAGGACTCCACGTTGACAGCATGGAGCCTGCTTGAGATTCTCTCTCTACCCCTTCCCCCCTTCTCTCTCTCCTTTCAAAATAAATATTTTTCAAAAATTACTCCACCCTAACAGAGATACATTCACATTGATATTCTTTACAGCGTTATTTATAATAAGCTAAGAACTGCAAGTAATCTAAATATCTAACAGGATATTGGCTTTTAAAAATTATGTAAACAAAAAAAATTATGTAAACAATACACTGTAAGCTTAAAAAAGAATGAGGTCCACTATAAATACTGATACAGCAAAATGTTCAAGATATATTTGTTCAATGTGAAAAGTAAGAAATGGATGAATAAGATGTGGTCTAGCCATACGATAGAATATTATTTGGTAATGAAAAGAAATGAGGCTTTAACATGGATGAGCCTGGAAAACAGGCTAAATGGAAGAGGACCAAATATTATATGATCTCGTTTTAATGAAATGTCCCCAGTAGTCAAGTCTATAGAGACAGGATGCAAATTAGTGGTTGTCTGGGGGAGGGAGAGCTGAGAGGTTGGGGATGATGGCTAAGGGGTTCAGAGTTTCTTTTTGGGTAACACAATGTTCTAAAATCGAATACATTAAAAGCCTTTGAAACATACAATTTAAATGGTACATGTTTTTTAACAAAGCTGTTAAAAAAGGCCCAAAGATAAAGAGTAAATAATCTATGATCCATTTTCAAAAATAACCTATACTTCACAGAGACTATACGAGTTTTTAAAAACTGCCCCTCTCTGAGGAAAGGCATTATAGGAAGCTTTGATTTTCCTATGCTATATTTTTTTTTCACAAGTACAGAAACATTTCTGAATGTGTACAAAGTTAAGAAATTTTAGGGGCGCCTGGGTGGCTCAGTCGGTTGGGCGGCCGACTTCAGGCTCAGGTCATGATCTCACGGTCTGTGGGTTCAAGCCCCTCATCGGGCTCTGTGCTGACAGCTCAGAGCCTGGAGCCTGCTTCAGATTCTGTATCTCCCTCTCTCTCTCTGCCCCTCCCCTGCTCACACTCTGTCTCTCTCTCAAAAATAAAATAAAAACATTAAAAAAAAAAAAGAAATTTTAAAGTAAAGTCCCATGCCCAGAAGAAAAAGCGGTTGTAAAAAGGAGGTATGAAATCAGGAAGATCAGACAGTCATGGACTCAGAGAGCAACACGCACCTTACGAGGGTCAATTTCAGAGCCACGCAGCGGTGAAACAAGCAAGGGCTTGCATCTGGAGCAAGAAAGTGGGCCCAGGAAGACGACCATCAAGAAAGGGAAGGTAACAGGGAAGAGGACTCACGGACAGAAAAGAAAGCTGAGGGAAAGCGAACTTAGCCTCCCTTGTTGGAACATCAGGCAGAAATGGGACCAGGAGCTATGGAAAGGTCAAAGGGACATCTTCAAGGGAAGAAGAAAGTAAAAGTCTTCCTTCAGGTATAAAGGCAAATGAGAAAAAATTAAATAGCTAGAGCTTAAAAAACAGTTAACGAATCTCCTAGGTAACTGAATTTGTATCGTTCTTGAATATTTCTTCAAACTCTGCTTTGAGGTATTATGTCACACACAAGACTGGGACACATACATCCATATGAAAAAAACTGCTGTTCTTTGGTGCTTTCCCAGCCCACCAATTCTGATACTTCCAGAACACTACTTTACTTCATTAGCTGTTTTTCTCATTCGGTGGTTACCTTCATATCTTGATATAGTAAACTGATGCCGTCACTTTTATATTTATTAATTTTTAGTGATGGGGTTATAGAGTCCAGGAAACAATTCACCTTCAAAGGGTCATACTTGAGCCTTCCAACTATTTCATTTATATGCAGGTCACAATATTCCTAAATAAGCAGCTAGCACGCTTTATTACAGTGATAAAAAACACCACGGATATGTAAACCAATTTGAAAATAAACTATTATAAAATTAAAAAAAAAACAAAACACCATGGGAATGCAAAGTCTATCAAGTTTAGTGTCTTCCCTCTTCCAAGGCCACCCTAGTCCACGCTCAAAGGCATGGTAGTGCCCCAATTCCAGATTACTCTTTATTATTTCTACAAGCTTAAAAAAATGAAAGTATCACATGTAAATAGTTGTAAAACTACGGAAAAGTCCACATGAAAAAATTACTATTCCTTGATCCTTTCCCACCCCACCAATTCTGATCCTTACAGACCACTATTTTACTTCATCAGCTGTTTTACTCATTTGGCGGTTACCTTTATATCTTGATATAATATGTGTACGCAGTCACTTTTATATTTATTAATTTTAGGGCATTTGAAGAATTTAGCTCTCTTGCATCATATTCCTTACCTCATTTCCCAACTTGTTAGTTTTATAAGTCAATAAACAAAATTTACATTACTCTAAGTCTATAACTGTTGCTCGTTATATACCAGCTCTCAAAAATTAAGGAGGAGGTGTAAATTGTTTCCTTTGATTTATTCTTTATGCCAAAGTATAAATCTAATTTTCATTTGTACCTTTAACTAGATGACTGGAAAATATAAAAATATAAACCCACCACGAAATGCAACGGATCTCAGTATCAGGAAGTTGGTCCCTTGTACGTGGCCTAGATTTTCTTCTTACTCACGGTGTGAAGGAAGATCACTTGATCCCTAAACACAAGGGAAACCTACGAATGGGAGATTGCACACCGAGGTGTAAATAACCTACTCCAGTCCTCCGTGGTACAAATAAAAACCAAAATGAATCAACTTAGGAATCGTTAACGAGCATCACTTCCAGTTCTATGACCAGTAAATGGCAAAACACCATATTCAGCTTTTCCACACTGGAGTGGAATGGACTGTGTTTCCTCCTTAATGTAAAAGAACACATATTCTGAAAAATATAATAAATTTTCACTTACTCAAAATTTTAAAATTCAGAATTCTAAAACAAAAAAATTTCATTCTATGTTCAAAATCCACAATCTATGTCCACAACGATGGTCAAAGCAGGCTAAGTGTTTTCTGAATTGTAAAGGTTTAATTATTCCCAGGCAAATCTGCGTTATATTTCAATTCAATGAAAATGGTCATTGCTATGGCGAGCAAATTAAATGGCCAGAAATCCAATTGACTATGACCTTCAGGTATTTTGGTAAATATAATTATTCTCTACAAACATCACAGTAAGGCAAAAGTATGATACTCACACTTGGCATATAGACAGTCCATCATTGATTGTACTAAGTCAAGTTTGGCTTTAATGGAAAAGTTGATAAAGTTGGTATCGACCAGGATGTGGTAAGGTGGGCCCAGCTGTGTGTTATATTGGAAGAATAAGCAGGAAGGATGTTGGGGGCTGAAGGAAGAACATACAAAACACAAAATAATGTCTACATTGATATTTTGATATTGACAATGCAAATGAATTCGCTGCTTCAAATAGTTTCCTATAGATTAAGCTCCTTTTTCCTTATTCACTGGAAGTAAATCCTAAAAAACTCCTGTGACGAAATATCCATTACCAATCTAGGGCAAAATGAGAAAATAAGGAAAATATGATGAGGTTTCATCAAGTGTATTTATTTAAAAGGAATGACTTTATTCTGAAATTCTGTCTTTACTATTTTTGGTGATACATTCTTTCATCAAATGCTGGTGCATTAGCAGTGACAATTGCTTCTTCTGAAAGATCTTGGCGAAGAAAAAGTTAATAATTCTAGATCGAATCCCCAAGACTTTAGGGGAAATTTATTGCTCCATGAAATCTAAAAACCTTTGAACCACTGGAATTGATACATGTTCACCAATATCACTTCCATTTGCACAGTTGTGCCAAACTTACAAATGACTGAGCAAATCGGCTCAGGGAAAGCCTGGATTTCTAACAATTCTATGGTTCTAAAATTTCTCTTCTAAAGGAAAACTTGAAATTTTTGATTACTTACACTTCTCTTTCCTTGAGTGCACTGGGATCTTTCTTTTCTTTCTTTTTAGGTTTCAATCTATCCTTCTCTTTACTAGGAAAAAAGAGCAAATTAAATGCAGGAGAGAAGAAAAAAATCATAGCAGTTATAACCTCATTCGAAATTCGAAGTTTCTGAGGTGTTTTTTTTTTTTTTTTTTTTTTTTTGTCTTCAGAGGAAATCCTACTTTGTAACTTTTTTATTGCTTTTTAACTTTTATTCATTTTTAAAGACAGAGAGAGACAGCATGAGCTGACGAGAGGCAGAGAGGGAGGGAGACACAGAATCTGAAGCAGGCTCCAGGCTCTGAGCTGTCAGCACAGAGCCCCAAGGCAGGGGTCAAAACCATTGACCTGTGAGATCATGACCTGAGCTGAAGTTGGATGCTTATCTGACTGAGCTACTGAGGCGCCCCTGTGACATCTTTATCTTAATATTAACATACACTTTCTAAGCAAAAATAACTGTGTAGGAAATAGGCTGGAAGTAACATAATCAGTTAAACACTATAAAATTAAAAAATCTCTAGCCAATAATCCATAAAAATTGTTAATGGGTAAACAGACGTTAGTTATACTATCATTTCTTTGTCAGAAGCTCTCCATATCAAGGATCAAAATCCACTTCAATGAAGTGGAGAAACAGGCTGACAATTATCTTCTGAAGACTCAAATGCTCCAAAAGTAGGAGGAAAAAGGTTCCCCCATAATCCTCTTATAAAAGGCTAACATGTAAAAATACATACATAATATTTACCCCTTAACTGTAAATAAAATATTATCAATGAGCCAAATTCCCTAAAAATTACATAATAAATACAATCCAAAGGCTGAGAACACAATTTTTTAAATGTTTATTTATTTATTTTGAGAAAGAGAGAGAGTACGAGGGGGAAGGAGCAGAGAGAGGGAGAGAGAGAATCCCAAGCAGGTTCCACAATGTCCGTGCAGAGCTGGTCGTGGGGCTTGATCCCACGAACTGTGAGATCATGACCTGAACCAAAACCCAGAGTTCGATGCTTAACCAACTAAGTCACCCAGGCACCCCAGAGAATACAACTTAATAACTCTGAAAGCCATTCCTTTGTTCAAAGGCTATTAAACACAATGAAGAGCAGTCTTTCTTTTCTTTCTTTCTTTTCTTTCTAGTAAGCTCTAGGCCCAATGTGGGGCTTGAACTCGAGATCAAGAGGCCCATGCTCTATTGCTGACTGAATCAGCCAGGCACCCCAGACCAGTCCTTATTTAATAACTTTATCTATTCTTCACCAAAGCAGGGAGCCTTGCAATAGGCAACATGATTCCACTCTCTCTCCCACAGTGGTTTGGATTCTTATAAGATTTAGAAAATGGAGAGATGTAGGTGTTTTCCCGTTCTTTCTTTCAGACCTATTTAAGTGGCAGGTGCTGGGGACACAAGATAAACATGGTCTCTGACCTCACCTTCTTTCAACCATTTTAACCATTCCGCCGGGGGGGGGGGGGGGGCGGGGGGAATGTGGCAAAAACATAAAGATATTCCTACCAAATTTTTGGGAAGCTTAAACGTGATATGGTAAAGTATACAAAAACGGTGGAACAGCAAACACTTCA
Organism: Paguma larvata; assembly: GCA_030068075.1. Taxonomy (NCBI): domain Eukaryota; kingdom Metazoa; phylum Chordata; class Mammalia; order Carnivora; family Viverridae; genus Paguma; species Paguma larvata. The sequence goes on along the minus strand of CM057827.1, from coordinate 22,033,540 downwards.
GAAATGTTTGGTTCCCACCCCCTTCTCCAGATTATTCGCTCAGTATCTAAATGCCTGTTACACACTTGCCTAGTATCCTATGCTATGTAAATCCAAGACACAATTTTAAACGTAAACACAAAATAACAATAAAAACTTTTACTACTTATCCTCTCCTAACTCTCATATCTTTGGATATAGATTGATTCTAGATACTCACAGCCTCTGATCTCGGAGACTAAGCATTCGCTTCATGGTCGCATACTTTCTTGCTTTCTTTTGCTTCCCCTTGAAACAGAAATTTTAGAGTTAAAAGAGTTGGAAATACATTGCATCTTCTTGAGTTCTTTCCCTTCTTTTGTCCATTCCCTTTCCCTCTTCCCTCAAATAGCCAGGAACTCATCCTCTGTGCCCCAACCTGGCTCTCTCCCCACTCGTTAGAGCGTTAACAGACACCGCTCAGAGCGGTTTAAGAACTACAGTCAGAATGAAAATAATTCAGGGTAACGCGGAGGAAATCTAGCTAACTGCTAGCTGGCTCAATCTCCACCCAAAATGTGGTCTGACAAAGCCCCTTCCCCGACCCTGCTCGCACCATGTTCACGCCGTACTCTTGTTTCTTCCGGAATCACCAATGGCGCGACATTTTTGCGTCATCCAAATACTGCTTCCGGCGAAGGCCAGCCCGGAACCGGAAGTCGCTTTGGGAAACGGAAAAGCCTGGAGCCGGTTCCCAGCCGGAGCAGTGATCTGTACTGGGGTGTCTTCGGGAGAGGATCTTGGGCCAGTCTTGCGCCGGGTGCTGCGGCCGCCTCCCCGGGCAGCAGAGCTGAGACTCCGCCGCGTTGTTGGGGTAACGTTCTCTCCTCCACCACTCTAACCCGGGGCAGTACCCGAGGACCTGCCCGCGGTAGAGTTGCAGAGAGGCAGGACTGGGGTAGTGGGGACGGAATTCTGGGTTTTCCAGTAGTTCGAAATACATTCTCCTCATCCCTCAGCGCTGGGGTGTCAGGTCTCTACGGTGCAACTGGGATGCTCTAGTGCCTACTTGGTTCTCCTAGCTGACATGGTGCTTCGTACAGTTAGGTGGACGATTCTCCAGATTGCCTCGAGTAAATACCGTGTATTCGTCTTGGTGCAGAGAGGGATGAATCATCGTTTGAGGGCCTTTTTTAGACTATCTTCAGAAAATTGAGGCATAAGCTTGCATATGTTACTAGTTACCAAGCCAGGAAAATGGTGGGGGAATAATTGACATTTATTGGGAAGACTTGGTGTGTCACCCTTAATGGAAAAAGGAGAGTTTTTGAGAATAAAAAGGGAAAGAGAACTTCCCCCTTTTTTGAGTAGCTACTGTGACTCCGGTGATTTTTAGCCTTTTGGAGATCACATACCCCTTTAAGGTTTGTGGAAAGCCAGAGCAGTTCTTTTAAAACAGTGGGTACACATACATTTGTCATACAATCGATGAGACCCAGAGATTCTGAAGCCCGTTTGTGGACATTCTAGGTGTCTGTGAACTAAGGTTAAGCACCCCTATCTTCTATACCGTACTTGGCACTTTAATTATGTTACCTTCTTTGACCTTCACAATAACCTAAGTACTCTCCTTTTACGTGTGGGGAAGCTGAGGCTCAAACTTTGTTCAGGGGTTTGTTCAAGTTTGATTTAATTCTAAAGCCTGTGGTTTTCTTATTGCACAAGCTATCCTTGTGTTTGAAATCCAAAAAGGTTATTAGGTTAAAAAAAAGCGCGTTGGCCTTTGCATAGCTTTTACTATGAAACATAGTGTATTGGTTAACATGAACTTTGGAGTCTAATGGACTCCATTATCCATTAGTCTTTGGACTAATGGAATTAAACCTTTGCTCCGCCTCTTACTCACTGTATGACATTTTCTGTACTTTAGTTTCCTCGTCTATGAAGTGGAGATCATCTCAATAGAACCTGTCTTACAGGGATGTTATCAGGGCTAAATGAATAAAAATGTGAAGTCACTAGAACAATACCCACCACAAATGAACCTTTTCATTATCATTGTGTGTCTTCCAACATGTGGTGGCATTTGAATTTTATGCCAAGTGTATTTTAACACAATTTGGATAACAATGGATACACATCCCCATTGTTTTGGATCTGGAATGTGTTGATGTCCCAAAGTTTTCAGTTCTTGAAAAGGTCAACCGCAAGGCGATCTCGTGTTGATTTGTGTATAGACATGGTTTTCTTCCTTCTTCTCCTTTTCCTTTCGGGCTTGCAGGCATTTAGATAGCTTTGTAGTTCACATACCTGACTTTGTGGGCTCCGAATTTTTTATGTCAAAACAGTTTTATTATTGAACCATCTACAGATACTGCTTGTGCCTCCTGCTTTACCCCATTCACGGTCGCTAGAAGTCCCTAATCTCTTTGAGACAGCTTGTCAGCAAGCTGTCATTCGTGGGTAGGACGGAGAGCAACCACTTTTTCGATTCATTAGAACCTCTTGGTGATTAGGCAATAACCTTTTTACGCAAACACGATCAGTTTATTTTAAACCTTTGGATACTGATCCTTATTATGGATAGGTTCAGAGGGAAAATTGCATGTAATTAGATAGTAATTTACATTTAAATTCAGCCACTAGACAGAAGAACACTCTCCTGATCATGCGTACATGAATGTTGGAATCCATGAATAATAACCATTTTTTAAAAAAACAAGCAGTTTGTAATATATATTCCGAGAATTTTCTGGTTTCTTTGTTCGTTGAGAGGGAGCTACGTTAGCGTAGGAACACCACAGGGAATGAGAACATACTTAGAAAAATGTTTTTGTTGAATTGTAATTTTATCGCAAGCTGAGATTCTTACAGCTGAAGATTAAAGTACTGAGATGCTCTATAGCATGTTTTGATGGTGATGGGAGTGGGGAGATGGTGTTGTTTTGTGTTGGGTGGGAGCAGAAAGTAATTGCTTTTGATTACATACTTGTGAGAAAAAGAAATGGTTTTAGTCCTTCTCAGGGATCAAGAGGGTTGTTTTGTGCTTTTCTGCAATCTTGAAAGAATTTTTTAAGGCATTCAACCCACAGTTTTGAACACATAATTGGGTTTGGAATTCATTCCATTCACTAATTGGTCTAACTTACTAATTTAAGTTAATAACAAATTTCTTTATAAAATTATGGATAATGAAAGATTCCTTTAAAACTCTTGTATTTCATGTTAGGAAGTTAAAGGTAGATTCACTTTCGTGGCCATCAAGGGAAAAAAAATAATGCACAGATATTTTCTTCATTTTCAGGTTACGGTTTTTGCACTTATTTTTATATCTCATGTGATATTGAGACTTTTCCCCCAGCATTAGTTACTATTAATTATTTTCCTGTTTACTTGGCTGCCTCCTAAAAATATGTTATACAGCAGCTTCTGTGTATTGATACTGAATATCGACACTTCTGACATTGATACTGAATTGGCTTGTAAGGATACCTCAGAGGCCCGCCGCGTGGGCATTCGTTCAGAAGGCATTTAACAAGGGCCCATTTTGCCCTAGGCAGTGTGCTAGGTACTCTTCGAGCTCAGATCTGTGTTGGAGATAGACTTGTAAACAGATAAATTACGGTAGGTGGTTCAGCGGAGGTACGTAAATTGAACTGTTTTATGGGAATTGTTCTACCTGTTCATTTTTATGGAAGTGGTCCAGGTTGGAGTACTGTCGTGTAATATATATTGCACATACCATATTAATATTACAACATACCATATAACAAATCAGACTTCATGAACTTCATGGGTTCTCGTATATCATTTTACTTTTCAAATGACTAGTCATTTAACAGCTTAGGTTTGAATTTCAGTTCTTTCTCTTGTTTCTTTTTTGAAGCGTTCATGAATGTTTAGCCTTTATTGATTTTCTTTTATATAGTGGTTTTCAAACTCATGAGGTTGTTAAGCCTTATTGCAGTTTGTGTGTACAACATGTGCACATGCATCCGTGTGTGCGCACACGCGCGTGCCTGAGGCCTTGACATGGTATCATAGCACCATGATGTTTTCCTGGTGGGACTCTTGAAACCTGCTCTACAAGTGTGGTTTAGTAGAGATGAGTATTCATTTACTTATAACAAACCAGACAGTCATGGTAAACATATGTTTTGTCATTTAGCCTGAATTGAACAATGCCATATGATTTTAATATGAATTTTTGCCTTGAATAGTTGAATAATTTGTACCATGTTTTTTTGGAACTTCTAGATGCAGCAGCATTTCAGTGCAGTTTGCCTGTTGGTGTTGAGATGCCAATAGTCACCATCTGTTCATTGTATTTTCTATTCATTGGTTTTGGTCAGAGATCAGGTAAAGGTAATCTAATAATATACAATATACATTTTCTGCAGGTTCCCCCATGCTCTTATCCAGAGATCTGGCCCAGGTTATTTTAACCCCTCTTTTGTCCACTTAGAGAGGTTCCCTTCCAAGGATACCGCCTGTCTTATGTATGATCTAGTTTTTCAAGTCTGGTGAGGAAGGAAACCCAGCTAGGCTGCATAAATGGTTTACGGAAAAGATCGAAACGGATTTGAAAAAAATGTTTTAACCAAGCATTACCTGGATTGGGGTAGGGATTAGGGGGGCATGATCAGAGTCCTAGGGAGATTGAGAATATAAAGTGGGGAACCGGATGTAAATTTTTAAAAATCACTTTTCGTTTTGGAGTAATTTTACATTTACAGAGAAGTTGCAGAGATAGTACAGTGAGTTCCTATAAACTTTCCATGCAGGTCTTCCCCTAATGTTAGCATCATATATAATCATGGTATATTTGTCACATTTAAGAAATTAACATTAGTACATGTTAACTGAGTGACAGCCTTTTTTTTTTCCCTTGGATTTTACAAGTTTTTCCTCTAGTAGCCTTTCTCGGTTCTAAGACCCAGTCCAGGATGTCATATTGTGTTTAGTCCATGTGCTGTGCCGTTCTGACAAATAGGTCGAGGTTTCCAGTGAGCTTTTTCTCTGCCATGTATGTGGTTCAGTAATCCGCTCTGACCAGTGCTGAAGAGAGAAAGTCATTGACCATGAGAATAAACAATACTGTATAGGTAGTGTTTTGTACTCTCTTAATTCCCAGAGCACTGTTAACTCAGTGTAAGAGTTGGCTTTGCTCCCAGGGGGTGGCATGAAGTTTCCTGATAAGCTCAGAGCTAATCCTGACTGAGGGGCCCTTCCCGGGCTCCACTAACAGCATGTGCTCCCTTCTTAGACTTTACTACGTGCAACTATCACCAATCGTGTACTTGTCTATTTTCTTTACCAAATTGTATGTTTCTAAGGAGTCAGGGACCATCTTACTCATTTCGGAATCCTCAGGGTCCAACGTAAGGTTGGCGTATGATAGATTCTTAATACACATTTAAAGAAATTAACAAGTCCTTGTTTGGTAGCACTGACTATTAGATCAACAGAAATTTTGTTTTACTACTGTGTAAGTGTTGAGTTTCTCCTTCAACTTGAACCATCTTAGTTTGCCAGTTCTGTGGCTAGTTGAGTTTTTCTTCCTGGAATCTTAAAGAACTATAAAATACTCATGTAAGATTGCTCTTTTTTTCTGATGATGTAAATTATTTTCTTTAAAAATAACAGACTAGGTGGTAGTAGAGGTAGAAATTTTGTTAGCTTTTAAGTGCCTGCGTGACAATTCCAGTTTCATCCCACTGGGCTGTCGATCTGGCTGTGTGCCTGCCACCTCATGCACAGTTAATGAAATAACACCTTCCTAGACTTATTGAGGGAGACGGCTTGTCAGATTCAGAGAATTAGTTTTAAAATTTTCCTATTATAGCCAAGACTCAGTGGCCCAGGGTCACCTAAGCATAAAAGCTGCCATGGTATGGGAACACAGGGGCCTGTCCTAATTCTGTGGATCAGGCACAGTAGATTCCGTTTGGTAAATAGAAAAAAAAAATCACGATCGGAGGGGGTTGTGAATTGAAGCTGCTGTTTTCTTGATGTAGATGAAAGACTGTGACGGGACATCGATGAGCCAGTTTTTCTACTTTGTTTTTTTTCTCCAGACATCCCAGGAAGTTACAAAACGAGCGAGGATAAATTGGCCCTTGTTTCCCTGCTTTACTCACATTAGCTTTGAATCCCTTTTTCCTCCTTTCTCTGAACTATGCTGAGAATGGCAAAGTCTCTTCCAGGGGGCAGTTGAATCTAAACTATGCTTTCATGTGTACTCTTCATTTCAAGTCTGAAGAACTCTGGTTTGTTCTCAAGAGAATAGTGCAATAGAGAAAGTCCAGATTGAATTAAGAAATGTAGAATGACTGTTATGTCTCTGTCACCTTAGCCTTTATAAGCCCAATTTTTCTTTTAACCAGTGAATGATTAGATAACTTTTTCCAGCCTCCTCTCAGGTGAGAGCGAGCTTATGAAAGCTTCTTTCTAAAACGAGAAGGGCAAGTCGTTCATTGTCCTTGGCTTAACCTGCAGGTGCATGCTCTGGGTTTTGGAATTTTGTTGTTGTTGTTTTAAGACCCAGCATCAGGGGTCCTGAAGGTTTATTTCAGTTTGAGGAGAGCTGAGGGACTAAAACATTGGCTACATTTAGAAATGCTATGTATTAGGCTAAAGAGTAGGGGGAATCTGTTAAGATATAAAAATCTTCCCCAATTCTGCAACAGGCTGCAACCTAAATGCTGCTTGGTAATATGAGAAGTTGAATTTGAAAGAAAGCAGTAATAAAACTGAGTAATTAATGAGATAAAGGGAATGCAGGAGCTTAAAAATTTTTAAAATTAAAGTATAGTTGACATACTATACTACCTTAGTTTTAGGTGTACAACATAGTGATTGGACAATCAGATACATTATATTTTTAAGTTTATTTATTTTGAGAAAGAGAGCACATGCGCACACTCGTACAGAGGAGGGGCAGGGAGAGGGGGAGAAAGAATCCCAGGCAGGGTCCGTGTTGTCTGTGAGGACCCCGATAAGGGGCTGGATCTCAAACCATGAGACCATGACCTGAGGTGAAATCAAGAGTTGGACGCCTAACTGGCCGAGCCACCCAGGTACCCCAGACAATTACATACACTATGAAACGCCTACTATGATAAGTATAGTTACTATTTGTCACCGTACAAAGTTATTACAGTATTACGGATGATATTCCCTATGCTGTATTTTTCATCCCTGTGACTTATTTATTTTGTAGTAAATATAAAAGAAGTCTGTCCCTCTTACTCCCCTTCACCTATGTCACCCATCCCCTCACACCCCTCTCCTCTGGCAGCCATCAGTTTGTTCTCTGCATTTGTGAGTCTCTTTTTGTTTGTTTATTTTGTTTTGCAGATTGTACATATACGTGAAATCATACAGTAGTTGTCTTTTTGTCTGACTTATTTCACTTAGCATAATACCCTCTAGGTCCATCCATGTTGCTGTGAATGGCAAGATTTCATTTTTTCATGGCTGAGTAATATTTTTAAAATATATATATATGTGTGTGTGTATATATATGTGTATCATATCACTTCTTCTTTTTTCACTCATCTATTGATGGACACTTAGGTTGCTTCCATGTCTTGGCTAGTGTAAATAGTGCCGCAGTAAACATAGGAGTGCATATATCTTTTCAGATTAATTTTCATTTTCCTCAGGTAAATACCCACAAGTGAAATTTCTGGGTCATACTGTGGTTCAATTTTTAATTTTTGAAGAACCTCCAGACTGGTTTCCACCGTGGCCGCCCCAGCGTGCGGTCACAGGACTCCCTTTTCTCCACATCCAAGCAAGCTTTAACAACTTTCTCCATGACTCAGGTCATGATCCCAGGGTCGTGGGATTTAGCCCCAGGATGGGCTCCAAGCTGAGTGCGGACTCTGCTTAAGATTCTCTCTCTCCCCCCCTTCCTCTCTCTCTCTCTCCCCCCCTTCCTCTCTCTCTCTCCCCCCTTCCTCTCTCTCTCTCCCCCCTTCCTCTCTCTCTCTCCCCCCTTCCTCTCTCTCTCTCCCCCCTTCCTCTCTCTCTCTCCCCCCTTCCTCTCTCTCTCTCCCCCCTTCCTCTCTCTCTCCCCCTTCCTCTCTCTCTCTCCCCCCTTCCTCTCTCTCTCTCCCCTCTCCCCCTTTCTCCCTCCCTCTACCCTCCTTCCCATTCTCTCTCTCTCTCTTTCTCTCTCTCTCTGTCTCTAAAAAAAAAACAAAAACAAACAAAAAAAACCCACAGTGAGAGACCACACCTATTAGAATGGGTAAAATTTAGTAGCATGTTATTTAACCTCCACGTGTTTAGATTTTTTTCTTGTGGTTGATTTCTAGTTTCATAGTGTTGTGGTCAGAAAAGATATATGGTATGACTTTGATCTTTTTGAATTTGTCGAGACTTGTTTTGTGGCCTATTATGGATCTATTCTGAAGAATGTCCCATGTGCCTTTGAAAAGAATGTATTCTGCTGTTTTAGGATGGAATGTTCTGAATATATCTGTTAAGTCCATCTGGTCCAATGTGTCAAAGCTACTATTTCCTTACTGATTTTCTGTTTGGCTGATCTGTTCATTGATGTAAATGGGATGTTAAAGTCCCATACTATTCTACTACTGTTGATTACTTTATGTTTGTTATTTACTACTTTGAATATTCGGGTGCTGCTATGTTGGGTGCATAAATATTTACAATTACTATATCTTCTTGCTGGATTGTTCTAAATTTTTTTTTAATGTTTACTTATTTTTGAGAGACAGAGAGACAGAGTGTGAGCAGGGGAAAGGCAGAGAGAGAGGGAGACACAGAATCTGAAGCAGGCTTCAAGCTGTCAGCACAGAGCCCGACGCGGGGCTTGAACTCACGAACCATGAGATCATGACCTGAGCTGAAGTCGGCCACTTAACCGACTGAGCCACCCAGGCGCCCCTGGATTGTTCTAGAATGAGAAATTTTAAAAGATCAACAATGCCAGGTGTTGGCAGATGTGAGCGCCTGGAGCTATCATACATTGCTGGTGAAAATGCAAGGTGGTACAGGTGCTTTGGAAAACAGTTTGGCAGTTTCTTTTTTTTCTTTTTTCTTATTAAATGTTTATTTTATTTATTTTTGAGAGAGAGAGCAAGAGAGCTGGGAAGGGGCAGAGGGAGTGGAGGACAGAGGATCTGATACAGGCTCCATGCTGACTGCAGCTGGCCTGATGTGGGGCTCGAACTTACGAACCATGAGATCATGATCTGAGCCGAAGTCGGATGCTTAGCCAACTAAGCCACCCAGGCGCCCCGACAGTGTGGCAGTTTCTTTTAAGTTAAATATATATTTATCATATGACCCAACAATCTCTCTCTTAGCTATTTACCCAAGAGAAGTAAAAACATGTGTCTACACAAGACTTAATCTTGAATGTTCATAGCAGCTTTATCCTGAACAGTCCCAAACTAGAAAGAACCAAATGTCCTTCAACTGGTGAGTGGATAAAGAAATTGTAATATGCCTGCGTAATGGACTGCCACATAACAATAAAGAGGAATGAACTACTGATACGTGTAATGACATGTATGGATCTAAATAACGTGCTAAGTAAAGAAATGCCGTGATACAAAGGACTAACGTTTGCATGTGACGCTCTCTGGCATTCTGTAAAAGGCGAAACTATGGTGATAGAAAGCATATCAGTAGTTGCACAAAGGGATCGTGAGGAGACTTGGGGATGATGAAATGTTCTGTATCACGGTTGTGTTTTATATCATAAAACTGTCAAAGCTCGGATTGTTTAAGTTGGCAACTTTTACTATATATAAGCTATACCTCAAGAAAGCTGATTTTGATAAGTTTTTTTTTTTTTTTTGCATTGATTTATGTGGGATTAGAGACTGGATTCAGATTAGTTCAGATCTGAATTTGTTATAGGCACTAGGATAATTTTGAAATCATCAGTATCCCTGAATTGAGTTGCAAAGAGCTTAGTAGTTATCAGTGTCGGGTCAAGTTTAGGCTAAGATTTTTATTATTAATGAGAATAGATGGAAATAAGATACACATTTTATTTGAAGTTGCTTGATCAGAGAATGAGAGTTCCAAATAATCAAGGAAGAAAACCTGGGGGCTGATTTTGAATTCCCCCTCTGGCCTAAGTCTTTACTGGTTCTAATACTATGACTACCAGTTTCTAGAAATACTCACTACCTTTTGCCTCCAGTAAACCACTTTTACAGTATTTTCCCTTTTCTCTGATTGTTCCTTTTCACTCTTTGCCAGCTCCTTTTTTGGGGGGGCGGTACATTTAAGGTCGATCTCCTCAGAGTTCTGTAATTGGTCTTTTTCTTGGTCTGCTTGTTTTCCACGGCAGTCTTTTTTTATTTCCTGTGTCTTTTAACTGCCCTTAAGGGACTGGTATCTCCATAGCTTCAGATGCTTATTTCCGTTTATCTCGTGGATATGTTCACCTGGATATCTTATAGACGCTTCAAACTCAACATGTTCAGTTCTGTACTCCTTATCTTTCCGTGTGTATTGGCTCTGTGTCCTTAATTCACCACCGCCTTTCATCCAGGCTCCCAAGCGTAGAAGATCCCGATTTGTCCTTGGCTTCTTGCTCTCCTTTATCTTATTGACCTCATAGGTCACTAATCCTGTTGCTTCTAACTGGGAAACGGTGCATATGCTAGCCTCTCCCCCTCTGCATCGTGGCCAGTGCCTCGCTGCTCCCTTGGACCTGCGTCTTCTTGGCTCTCAGACAGTGGTCTGTCCTCCTCTTCAGAGCCTCTCTTATATTACTGCCAGAGTTATTTCTTTTAAAAATGTATAATCCTCTTTCTCCCTTACTTGAAAAATACCTCTTGGCTTCTTTAGTTGTGGTTGCTTAAAGTCTAAAAATGAAGTCATATTTCTTTAAATTTCCAGGTTACGTATTTCTCGAGCTCTCATTCTTCCTATTCCAAGAATCCTTTTTTCCTTTCTTGGGGTTCTTGACACATCAGGTTCTAGAATCCCATTGCCCGACTCCTTCCTTTGTCATCTAGGTAACAATAGGCAAGTTATTTTCCTTCTCTGTGCTTCTGTTTCCTGATCTGTAAAATATGGATAACGACAGAGGCACTTTGTACAATTGATGTGAGTTCAGTGAGGTAATACATGAAGCACCTCAAACAGTAGTAGTAAGTTCTCAGTAAAAGTAGATTTGTGTTACCATCATTCTCTTTTCTTAAAATTTTTTTAATGTTTATTTTTGAGAGAGAGAGGCAGAGCACACGCAGAGAAGGAGCTGAGAAAGGGGGAGACACAGAATCCAAAGCAGCCTCCAGGCTCTGAGCTGTCAGCACAGAGCCCAACACGGGGCTCAAACTCATGAACCTGCAAGATCATGACCTGAACCAAAGACAGACGCTTAATCAACTGAGCCACCAAGGCACCCCATTCTTTTTTTTTTTTTTTAAGTTTATTTATTTTTGAGAGAGCATGAGTGGGGAAGGGGCAGGGAGAGAGGGGGACAGAGGATCCAAAGCAGGCTTCGTGCTGACAGCAGAGAGCTCAATGCAGGGCTTGAACCCACAAACCATGAGATCAAGACCTGAGCCGGAATTGGATGCTTCATCGACTGAGCCACCCAACGCCCCTGTGTTATCATCATTCTTGAGGAAAAAAAGCAGAACACTCAGTATTTTGGATCGTTGCTGTCGTCACTTCCAAATGGGATTTCTGTGGAAAACCAGTTGTTCCCTCAGGTATACACAGTGCCATCTTCCTAATTTATGCCGGTCGGGCTGCCATTGTGGCCTGGGTGCAAACTACCATCGTAGCCTGGCAACCGAGCAGCCCGGTTGGCACTTAAAGCCACATCCCCTGAGGCACTCCTGTGGTGCCCAGTCACCTGGGACTAGTTTCCAGTCTTCCTTTTCTTAGTGCATCTTCATTTCATCCCTGAGGCAACTGAAGAGAACCAGCTTGTCCGGGATTAGTCAGTAGTAAGATTCATGCCCTCGAGCTTTATACTCTACGGTACTGAGAATCGGTCACCCTACGCTGGACGCAAGTGGTCTCTGTAAACACTTTGTTTTCATAATGCTGACCTTTTTCACCCCGTTTCTTAACTCAGAACTTTTGCTTATGCTGGGTTTTCCCCCTAGTGTACTAGTCTTTTTTTTCCCCTGCCCTGCAAATGCTTGCTGACTCTTCATAACTCTCCTGTCTCTTCTGCGAATGCTTCCCCGCTCTCTCAGGCACACCTTTGCCCCCCACACCCCGTTTATCCCATTTTCGTGGCACTTGCCTCATTGTATTGTCCGTCTCCCACCTTGGCCTGAGTTCATCCAAGTTAAGAAAATACCCCGTCTTATTTATCCTTGTTACTTCAGCTTTTAGCCCGCAGTCTGGCAGACAGACTGAACGAAGAATGACCCTCACAGAAGAACACGAAGATGTTGGTGAATTACCATCAGTGAATTATAATTATGTTAGGCAAAGGGAAAATCCAAGGATAGGGAACATACCAGAAAAACTACTTTTATTTAAAATGTGAGTATATGGGATGAGTGGTAGTGGGGCGACAGACCGTAAGTCGAGTGGGGATTATAGTGCTTTTCAAACTTTTAAGCTCAACACCCCTGGTGGAAGAGGATAGTGGGCATGTTACCCCGCGGGGGCTGGGAGCAGATCCCCAAGCCTTTGAGGGTCAGGTATCAAATCTCTTGAATATCTTGAACATACTCATATTTTATCTTTAGAAATTCACGCCAATCGCGCATTCTGTTTTATTACCTATGAGTGTTTTGACGTGAAAGTACCTTTCTCTCGCCACCCACCTCATCCTCTAGTGGGTAGTTGCCGCACGAACGTGTGTCGTTTGTCCCCTGGCTTCCAGCACATTGACATGCCCCAGTGCTTAAATCTGAGAAGCGTGGGATGGGGTCATAGTCTAATGTGGTGCTATTCTAGCTTGCTGTGGTGTGGGGGGTCGTCTACTCAGGAGTATTATGTCATGGAACCGAGGAGGGTGAGCTCATCTTGTTCTAACGAGGCTGTTTCTGGAAGGCTGCAGTCAGTTGGAGGCACCTCATTACCAGATCGCCGGGGACCAGCTGGAGAGAGTTCACAGAAGACCCACAGGAGTGATTAAGAGACTGGAGGGGCTGACTGATGAGGAAAGGATATAAATGAAAACCGTATAACTTGGCTGAACCAAGATAGCAGGAATACGCAACTGTGTAAATATCTCAAGAGAATAAACTCGATGAGGCAGGGCAATCTTTTATGGTGGGATTTGGGGGAGAATAAACCAATGGTGAAATTAAGCAGAGGAAAACATAAACCAATAATCTAAAGTATTTGATGGCGTACTTTGTTTCTTAGAACCTGCTTAGATCACTCTAAACTTGTGGGCCTTTTGCTAATTGAATGATTTGGGTTTTTTAATTTGATTTGCCTGGACTGTGGCTGGTGCTTCTGTATAGAGAATACTGAAGACTACATCTTTCAGAGCCAATATCTTTCTTTTTCTTTGTGGGACTCAGTGGGTGATATTTGGAACTCCTGTCTGCTGCCACTGCCTCTTTTTTTATTCACCGCAATTCCAAAGTGGACTTTCATGTCAGTTTTTCATGGGTTTTTTTAATAATAGTTTAAAAGTAGACATTGAGTCAGTAATATGTATTGTAATAATTTTAGAAACCTGGATATAGTATTGGTCCCTGAGGTACTGGTTTTAGGAAATTATAGCTTTGATGAAATGCAGGCATAATTGTAGGAAACATGTACTTTGGGAAATGATTGTATAAAATTCCTACTTGGGGTATGGGACACATAAAACTTTTTTTAAAATAAGTTTTATTATTTTTTAAATGTTTTATTTATTTTTGAGAGAGTGAGAGAGACAGAGTATGAGCGGGGGAGGGGCAGAGAGAGAGGGAGACACAGAATCTGTAACAGGCTCCAGGCTCTGAGCTGTCAGCACAGAACCCGATGTGGGGCTCGAACTCAAGAACCGGGAAATCGTGACCTGAGCCATAGTCGGACACTTAACCGACTGAGCCACCCAGGCGCCCCAAAACTCCTTTTTTTTTCATGTTTATTTTTGAGAGAGAGCGTGGAAATGGGGAAGGGGCAGAGAGAGAGGAAAACACGGAATCTGAAGCAGGCTCCAGGCTCTGACCTGTCAGCATAGGGCTTGATTTGGGGCTTGAACTCGTGAACCTGGAGATCATGACCGGAACCGAGATTGGATGTTCAACCAACTGAGCCACCCAGGCACCCCCTATAAAACTTTTAAACTCACCATGAGAAATATTTGCATAATATTGCAAGTTTTCTAGCTCTTTTCCTAAGAGAGTACAGTAGAACTGGATTGGAAGAAAATGATTTTATGCCTTTTTTCATTTACAAAAAGGAGTTCAGTTATACAAGGCAGTTACATAGCTTTAAGACTAAGACCTCTGTGCCGGAGGGTGGTAAACTTTTTTTTGTAAAGGGTCAGATAGGAAAGCTTTGTAGACCATACGTCTCTGCAGCCACTCAGCTTTGCTCTTGTAGCGCAAAAGCAATCTTTGACCATATATAAACAAAATGAAGTTGGCTGTGTTCATTCTTTTTTTAAAAAAGCAGGCGACTGTCTGGATTTGGCCTGCAGGCTGTAGTTTGCCAATTCCTGCTCTAGACCCTTGCTCCTGAAAGCACGATCTGCAGGCCAGCAGCGTCAACCTTCCCTGTGAGTCTCTTAGAGATATGGGATATTGGGTCACTTCTCAGAGGGACTACCCTGGAGCCCAAACCAAGCTTCTCATGGTTAATACGTGTAGGAATCACTTGGGGGAGCTTATCGAAGTTAAGAGATAAACTGAACAGCATACTAGCTACTGGGAGACAAAGATGAGTAAGACCCAGTCACTGTCCTCCGAGATCCCAGAAGTCATTAGGAGAGACTACTGTATAGACAACTGTAATACAGACTAATAAATGCTGTAATAGAGGTATCTTCAGCATAGGCGTATCACAGAGGAGCAAATGATTCCTCTCTGCCTGGCATGGGGGGAATCCTCAGAGGGGCCTGAGAATTGGACCAGGAAGGGTGGATGGCGCTTGAGTTGAATTTTGAGGCTTACTAGAGACACTGAAGCATTGTTGGGGGTACGTGTGGCAGATGGTGGTGGGGTACAGTAAAGATGATGTTAGAACTAGGGGTTATTTGGGGCACCTGGCTAGCCCAGTCGGTGGAGCATGCAGCTCTTGATCTTGGAGCTGAAGTTCTAGCCCCATGTTGGATGTAGAGATTACTTACAAATAAAATCTTTAAAAAAGAACTAGGGGGGCGCCCGGGTGGCTCAGTCGGTTGAGTGTCCGACTTCAGCTCAGGTCATGATCTCGCGGTCTGTGAGTTCAAGCCCCGTGTCGGGCTCTGTGCTGACAGCTCAGAGCCTGGAGCCTGCTTTGGATTCTGTGTCTCCCTCTCTCTCTGCCCCTCCCCCACTCATGCTCTGTCTCTCTCTGTCTCAAAAATAAATAAACATTAAAAAATTTAAAAAAAAAAAGAACTAGGAGTTATTTAATAACCAAATAGCTTGATTACAGGGCTGGAGACCCACTAAGATCATAATGAATAGAAATAAAATTTCAGGGGTGCCTGGGTAGCTCAGTCAGTTAAGTGTCTGACCACAGCTCAGGTCACGATCTCATGGTTCCTGGGTTCAAGCCCCACATGGGGGGGCTCTGGTGCTGACAACTCAGAGCCTGGAGCCTGCTTCAAATTCTGTGTCTCCCTCTCTCTCTCTCTGCCCCTCCCCTGCTCAAGCTCTGTCTCTCTCTCTCTCTCCCTCTCTCAAAAATAAATAATAAACATTAAGAAATTTTTAAATAAAATTTCAGTATATTCTATTATTTGTAGCTAATTTTTATATTCTCCTTATTTGAAAAAAACGTAACTTGCTTGTTCTTCTCCCCAAAATTATTTGTTCTCCAGAAGTAGAAACTGTTAGTATTTTCTTTTTTTTTTTTTTAATTTTTTAATGTTTATTTATTTTTGAGACAGAGAGAGACAGACCATGAGTGGGGAAGGGGCAGAGAGAGAGGGAGACACAGAATCTGAAGCAGGCTCCAGGCTCTGAGCTGTCAGCACAGAGCCCGACACGGGGCTCGAACTCACGGACCGCAAGATCATGACCTGAGCCTAAGTCGGACGCTCAACCGACTGAGCCACCCAGGCGCCCCAGAAAGTTTTAGTATTTTCTTACATCAGTAAGAATTTGGAAAACACTGAAAGGAACAGGTAGAGAATGAAAATTGTTTATAATTCCATGCAGCAAGAGATGACTAATATTTTTATGTTCCTTCCAGTCTTGTTTATGTAATGTAATATTTTAAAAATTGCACTCATGCTATGTAAATAATTTTGTGCTTACTTTTTATTTAACATTTTACTTGTAAGGAATTTCTTTTGTTATTTTTTAAAAGGTGTCATTGTTTAACGCTTAGATAGCATTCTACTTGATCTCCTATAGTTTATGTAACTCTTAGATAAGAGTTTGTGGATCCTGTAAGCTGGTTCCAGTTGCTGGTTGACTCGGCTTTTGGCTCATGTACTTGGCAATTCTATCACCATATTTTAAAATAAATACAAAATACTTGTTTATTTTTTATTATAAAAGTTTGCCAACTTGTTTGATCTGCTAACCTTCACTTATTCGGTTCTGCTGTTCTTACTAACATTGTGGGTTTTCTTTCTTGGTTTCCCACGGTAGGGAGGCAAGTAGGGGAGTCATTAAAAGCATGGATTCTGGGTCCAGGTTGTCTGGGTTTAATTTACCGTTACTACTTATGGTGTGTAATCTTGAGAAAGTACCTCAGTTTCCTCATCTGTAAAAAAGGGGGATAATTCTATTTGTGACCTGGGGTTGTAAGTTAACATATATGAAGCACCGAGCACGGTTCCCACCATGTGGAAAGAGAATCTCTTTTTGTTTGTGACGAGTATCTTTTCTCATTTGTTCTGTTGTGGTGGCTTGTATTTGCTTTGCCATAACCCTCTTTCTGCTACATTTAGTTTATGAATATCTTTGAGTTACACACTGACTTTACTAGACGTAGTGACTTTATCTTGAAAGCTCACAGACTTTTTTTCCCCACTTAGAAAAGTAAATTATACTACCTAAAAAATAAAATCAGCACTGTTCAACCGTGTCTTGGAAATGCATGCACGGGCACAAAGGGAGCAGACTGCATAGGCAGATAAATTAGGTTTTAAAGCTTTTTGGTGGTTTCCCCTTTCCAAGTGAACATTACCCTGATTCCTTCTATGGCACATAGGCCCTCTGCAACGTGGCCCCACCTGTCCTGTGCTCCTCTCTCACTTCCCTTATTCTCAGCCCCTGTGCTGCAGCCTTGTTAAAGTGTAACTCGGCGTGTGGTAGCGATGAGGCCCACTCTTTAAAGCTGCCCCTAGTTGCTCCTAATGAAGGATTACAGTCAGCTGAAGTGCTGGAGTGTTCTGGGGAGTGACACAGTGAAGGCAGTGAGGTTGCCATTGCCCTTTTTTCCTGGTGTTTCAATGGGGAAAGCTTGGTCCAAGTTCACCAGGCCTTGCTTATTTTTAGTGCCCCCGAGTGTCTACTGCCTCTTCTGTCTGCCCTTCGTTGTTTTCTGGGGATTCTCTTTCAGAAATAAAAGCCTCTTCTACTGACCCTTTTTTCTCTGTTGGGTAGGATCCTGGGACAAGAGAACAGATGGATCCTTTGGCAGTTGACTGCGCCATGCCCTAGAGAGAAGTCCGGGACAACAGTTTTCTGGGCTATATTTCTCCACCCTGGAAATCGACCAGTTCATTCCAGAAATATTGACCCTCCGCTTCTGTGACAGATCCTCAGGGAGCGTCTGATGGACAGACGCTTTCCATTGACCTTGCAGCAGTTTTGTTTCCTGTGGAGGTTGGAGGGCAAGGTGAATGGTGCCAGAAGTTACCCGCTTTGGTGACTAGGAGTGCTTCACTTGGTTCTCAGAACATGGGCCCTCGTTTAAAGGTAAGACAATAGACTAGTTAGCATTCGCTTGTATCGAAATGCAGAACACGGACTCAGGGACCAGTTCCTAAGCCTTTTCAGCAACAGATAGCTGCTGAAGTGCACAGTTGCAGGCAGAACCGATCCCCTGCCCGAGAGCACCTGTGAGGATGAAGAAATCAGTTCTCTGTTTCTGGGAAATGACTTTCACAACCGATCTTCAATGTCTGGGCTAAAATTTACTTGCTATTGTAATTACAAATCTTTAGCCTCCTAAAAAAGCAAAGAGTTTTAGAATATGTCTGTTAATCAACCTTCTAACATTCCCTTGAGTCTGGCATTTTCAAGTATTCCCCCTCCCCCGCCTCTTGTAGGTAATGTGAGCCAAAGTACTGTAGTATTAAGCAACTTGCCCGGGATCTTTTAGTAAGCAAGTGATATTTCTGCATTAGATAATTGGTACTGCATTCCATTTTCCTTTGTCATGCTTTATTTTTATTTCAAAAGATTTTAAAAAGGATATATTTTTCTAATTTTAACTTGTGGTGGCATTCCTCACAGGAAGATTAAGTAATGTTTTTCATACTTTCTTTTACCTGTTTTTTTTTTTTTTTAAACCTTTCCTCTTCCCGAAAACCTCCCTGCCCCTATGACTCCTTTCTTCTTCATGATTTAGTGTTGTATGAGGTTTAGAACATTGGGTTTCAGAGTTAGGCATGGGCTGGAGTCTCAGCTCTGTCATGTACCAGCTGGGAGGTGTTCGACAAGTCTTTTCCAAGCCCAAATTTTGTTGTCTTTTTTTTCGTTGTTGTTGTTTTTTAATCTGTAAAATGAGAATAATAGTGTTTATTTTACCAGGTCGTTACAGGGACAATTACTTAGGCTAGCACATAGAAGCACTTAGTGTAGTTTTTTGCCCTATCGTAAGTGGCTCACTAAGGGTAGGGGGGATTATGTTACTACTACTACTGTTATTCTTCTAGCTTCGAGTATCCCAGTTCGCTGACTTGTGTAAGAGCAAGAACGCTACAGAGATGAGCTTGAAAAAAACTACTTGTGCAGCCAAATTGCATGAATTAGTATGGCAGAGGCCTGACACACTGCTTCTTTGTGCTTCAATTAGACTCGGGAAGAGGTCCAGAATGATTTTATGAAGGAGAAGTGTAAGCAGCAGAAAGTGGAAGATGCTATAGAAATTGTTATAGAAAAATAAAAGCTCAAAATAAGGAAGATAGAACCATGAAACCAGATGCCAGGCCATGTATGAGAACGTATGACTCTAGTCGTAGGTATTTGGTGTATACTTATAGAACTGAAGTAAACTGGTAACTTGTGGTCTGAAGAGTTTATGATCCCTGGCTCAAGTGACTATACTGCCAGTTAGAGAAGTCTTTAAAAACTGTCTCTAAAAGGAGGTCTCATCTAGAACATTCCTGATCCCTAGGCATTGTGGACAAAGGAAACCACAGACATT
Organism: Paguma larvata; assembly: GCA_030068075.1. Taxonomy (NCBI): domain Eukaryota; kingdom Metazoa; phylum Chordata; class Mammalia; order Carnivora; family Viverridae; genus Paguma; species Paguma larvata. The sequence continues at coordinate 22,014,142 of CM057827.1, read as the reverse complement.
TGACCCTATCTTTTCAGATACTTTATTCTTATTTATTGCAATTGCTGTATGCCATTATGTTAGACATTATGGAGAATTCTGAAGACTAGTCAGAATAACTAGTGTTATTTACCACTTCGAGATGGAAAATAAAACAAACACAGGACTAAAATGAACATGAATGTAAGTGCCAAAAGATAAATAATAAGGTAGTGTGAGAATTCAGAGGAGGGAGGGAATTTCTAAATTGAGGCTCAGGGAAGATTCAGGGAGGGAAGACAGGACTTTCCCCAGACTTGAGGGTTAGGAGATTCCCCATGGAAGGGGACATGAGAAGGGGATGGTTAGTTCAGGCAGAGGAAGTGACTTTTGCAAAGCATGGAGATATGATGTTTCAGAGCCTATAAGTAAAGTTAGAAAGGACTTGAGTCAGGTAGATCATAGGATAAAATAAGGTTGTGTGGAGACGAGGCCAAGGAGAATACCGTGGGTGGGGATAGGAGCGGAGACAGAGCAGGGAGAGCCATGCCGGAGTCAGGAAGAGGACAGAAAATGTTTACAGAATGGAAGTGAAATCTGGAATAAAAATGATTCGAGTGATAAAGACAGGAAGGCTTTGTGACAGCGTTCGAGAGGAACAGGACAGGAGGAAAATGTAAATAGAAGGCTAGTTCAAAATGCGACAGCTGAGAGATGGGTACATATTTATCATTGGGGGGTTTCTCGAGAGCTGTAGTAGAGAAGCGGGAGGTTTTGTAAAGGTCACGTCACAGGGCAGCGAGTCGACAGAGCTAATTCCCTGGCCATAAGGAGGTTTCCAGGAGAAGAGAGGAGAGTGGTTTGGAAAAAGGTAGTCATAGGTGTCTGCGTTTAAAATAATAAAGGGAATTGGAGTAGAAATACAGAATTGACTTACTGGAAAAGGTCTAGGTGTTGTGGATCAGTGGTGACAGTTTGGTTGAAAAATAAGTGAATGGGGAAAAATGGACAAGGACTCAGCAGGGTCGAGATCAGTACTGCCAGCTTCGTGAGGACTGAGACGGTGGCTGTCCCATACTGTTCCCCCAGTACCTGGCCCAATAAATAGGTACCCAGTATTTGTTGGACGAATTATTTTAGGATGAATTTGAATTCTTCATTATAAACATTTTCAGACAGAAAGTTAAAATAGTATGAAGAACTCCCATGTAGGTAGAGATTTGAAGCACAGTAAGAGAAGCCAGAATTACCTACCTTCTGGTACCTTTTGATGCATTTCCTGTCAAAGAAGGTGGGGGCCAGTAGAGAGGTTCCCGGAGTTTTCCACTGGCTCTGATTCAAAGGGGTAGTGATGGCACTACCACTCTTGGTAATAATTTTAATAATAATTAAAACTGACAATTCACCGTGTGCCAGGCACGATTCTAGGCTGTTTGCATGTGTTAACTCCTTTCATCCTTGGAGCACCCCTGCGAGGTACACATAGATACACCCCATTTGAAGATAAGGACACTGGCTCTCCACAGAGAGCTGAAGTAACTTGTCCGTGGTCACACTGTGAATGACAGAACGGCCAGCTCTCGAGTCCATGCCCTCATCCTCTGTCTTGTCCTCTTTGCACTACTGTTTGATTTTAGAGTCCTCATGGCTATGGGGAATTATATTGAGGCCCCATCCCACTAAAGGAGATGGTGCCATAGAAATGACTAAATCTCAACTCTCTTATAGCAGTGAGAATTCCGAAACCTGGACAGGTCACACAGTTGCAGCCTTGGAACTGGTCCACAGGCCTCTGACTTACTACTTGTCCACTGCCTCTCACAGTGAAGGTTGTAGTTGTCAGAGATAGTACATAGGAATTTCCCAGCCCTCATATTGTGTGCCATAAATTTGGTGTTGCTCTTGTTCCTCTAAGGAGTAAGAGACTTTAGGCCACAAGTCCTATAACATCAGCCACATACAATTTATTTTCTGCTGAGTGTTATAACCTGGCTAAGGGCCAGATTTTCATATTCAGGATCCGATTGGAGGACGTCCAACTGAGGGAGTAATTCAGACAGTTACACTGCCAGTTTGGGTTCTACGAAGTCGTCTGGCACATCCCGTAAGGTGCAGACAGATGCTTGAGAGACGAAAGCAGCTTTCAGCATAAGGTTCCAGGATATGAGATACCTGTTTGGGCAGGAGGCTCAGGAGTTGTGATCCCAAATTTGGGGTCTATATATTGTCGTTTTATCATAGACCCTTTGGGAAGCAGCCTAATCCCTGTATGTTGACTGTGCTAATGTTCCCTGTGTGAATTTCTTTTCTAGGGGATTTTAGACACCAGTCTAAATATGGATTTCTATGAGACTTGACATGGTCATTCCTCAGATTACCTACTGCCTATGGATTCTGTTGGATATATTGTTGCTATCAGAGGAGCTAATGGCCATTTTCCGTCTCTCTCTCAAAATTTTCCAGTACCATTTAGATATAAAAGCATACCCTACTTATAAACAACAACAACAAAAACAAAACTAATTTTGGTCCCTCCCAAATCTGAGCCTAGAAATTTTCAGCTGTATCGTCTCTAAGTAATATTTTAGGGTAGATAAAAGGCGCTGGATTGAGATAACATCGATGACCTTATATACATTGACTCGAAAAGAATGAATTCACTGCATTATAGAATGGAGGGCTTTTCCAGGCTATGCTGAGGTCAAAACTCAGTGATGGATGCCAATGTCAGTGTACATTGCATTTTTTCTTGTCAATACCTTGGGTGATTCAAACGAGTAGTGAAGATTGAAGTCTTATTCTGGAAACAAGTTTAATAACAGTGAGTTTCCCTTGAACCCTGGCCCTGTTCGAATTGTTCTGACCTTGACAGGCATCACTTAGGATAAATACAGTCTCCTCCCTTTGTTCCTGTCCTTGGCCTTTCTGCCGAACTCACCTTCCACGGGACCTGTCTGATTGGTAACAGCAAAGTGACTTCTCTTACATGCCCACCGCTTAGTATTGGGATGACCGGTGGTTCACTTTAATTACATAATGCGAACATGATGATAATACTTGCTTTTAGAAATCCACATTTGATATAACTATTTCTACTTAGATGAATTACTTCCAGAAGGCAAATAGAAGGGGAAAGTGAATCCATTATCCTCTTTGCTTGTGTTAATTAGCACTCCTTTGCATGGGGAAGGGAAACTGTCTTGGGGCCCAGGAGCTAAGAAGATGAAAGCCACGTTATTGCGTTTTGTAATTAGCAATAAAGCAAGTGGCTGTTTGTGGTATTCCTAGGGTGGTCGTAGATTGGCAGTCTTTAGGAGGAATGATGTAGTCACCATTCCGCTGAAATTTGTCATAGGGCACCTGTCAAGCTAGAGAGAGAGGACAGGGATAGTAAGGCCAGAGTCAGTTGACTCAAGCCCTGTGTTCTTTGTCTCTCTCTGAGATGGCTGGAAGGAAGGATTGGAGACAACACTAAAGCGGTTTTCTTTTGCAGCTGCAGCTGTGATCCTCGGCTGTCTGTCGGCACTGAAGGGACCTGATGTTTTACGTTATTGGTATGTTGTGGAAAGAGCTCTTTTATTATTTTTGTTAGGGCTGCTTGCATCCTTTTTGCCTTCCTGTCTACCCCTTTCCCCTTGGGAACAGACTTAGAAATATTTCCGTTCACGCCAGTATGTACCTTCACAGCATTGGCAGTGGAATTCATTCATTGGGGAAATATTTATGGAGTAATTCTGGTCCGTGCCAGATACTGTTTCCTGCCGAGTCAAAGTCAGATAAGGCAAAACCTGCCTTCAAGAAGTTCACAACGTGAAGGGGAAGATGGTCAAGGGGAGAAAAGCTATAATAGGTGAATAAAGAGTTTGAGGGGGCCCAGAAGCGGGAACCCCTACCTCACATGGGGACTGGGGAGGGCTTTTGCTAAGTGGACAAAAGAGGGGAAGACTTCCAAATGGAGGGAATAGAATTCACATTCATTTTACTGCTTCTGTGAGGGCCTAGCATAGACAGGAACGTATGTGGCCCATGTGGTAGAACCGGGGTTGGCACTTTTACCATAAAGCGCCAAAGAGTACATATTTCGGCTTTCCAAGTCATACAGGCTCTGTGCCACTACTAAAGAATTCTGCCAGTTTAGGGCAAGAGCAGCCCTAGACAAGGTGTAAATGAATAGGTGGGGCTGTGTTCTAACAGAACTTTATTTACAAAAACAAGCAGTGGATGGGATTTGGCCTATAATTTCTGACCCCTGATGTAGAAGTTCCCCTCTTCACCCACTGAGGTAGCGACGCAGTACAGTGTTTCTTTGGAAGTCTTGTAACTCATCCTGACTTCTTTTACTTTTTGAAAGATGGCTGGCCTTTTCCACAATGAGAAGCTGTAACTGGCAGGTGGCATGTGTGTTCTCTCTTTTACATAGGTGGAATCACAGTGTCTGTGGTTGCGTTCTTCTTCACAATTAAGTTCCTCTTTGAGCTTGCCGCACGCGTAGTCAGCTTCCTCCAGAATGAGGACCGTGAGCGCAGAGGGGACCGGACTATTTATGACTACGTGCGGGGAAATTACCTGGATCCCCGGTCTTGCAAAGTCTCCTGGGATTGGAAGGACCCCTATGAGGTGGGCCACAGCATGGCCTTCCGAGTGCATGTAAGGGACTGTTTCTGTCTCCGTACCCGTTGGGTTTTCTGAATCACTTGCTTTCCAGAGCCCACTTCTGTCTGTTGGTGGTGCTGGCCTGGAACATTAACATTTTTTCCTTGTTTCAGCCCCTCTCAGGGACTTGGGAATTGTTAATATCCGAGGGCCCACGAATTTCTCTATCATTTTGGTTTCATAGATGCTTAGCTTTGAAGATGTATAAAAATGTTACTTTTTCACAATAAGAAAAATATTACTGAAGGAATAGGTGCTCTAGGTTGAGGGTTGGCAAACTATAGCGTGAGGGCCAAATCAGGCCTACGTCTTGTTTCTGTAAATGCAGTTTTATTAGAGCACAGCCACACCCATCCATCTTCCTGTATTGGCTGCGGCTGCTTTTACGCTTGACTAGTTAACCACAGTTGAGTTGAGTAGCTGTGTATGACCCACAGAGCCAAAATACTTACTGTCCGGCCTTTACAGAAAAGTTTGCCACCCCCCGTGATGACTTCTCCACTGCAGCGCTCTGCTTGGTGTGATAGCCTGCACCCCCTAGCCCTGCCTGGTCCTTTAGCTCACTCAGTGCCAGTGGTATCCGCTGCCTTACCTTTATATTCAGTTTACTCTGATAATATAATAAAAAGGGCTGCTTATACTGAGGAGGCAGCATTTGTGGTTCAGAAATGTCCAGTTGAAATGCATTCAGAAATGTCAAGTTGAAAATAAAATGTGTATTTTATCCCTGCCTTCTGAACAAGTTAAGAATTTGTTCATGATTTAATGGTTTTCTTGAGGTATGGTGTTTCTCTCTGTGTCTGTGAGCCGGACAGCAGGAGTGAGTGGGTACTGGGATTTGCCAGCTACCTCCTCCCACCTCAGGTCAGGTGGGAAACAGTTGTCTCTTTCTGCTCATTGAGGAGTGCCCTTTCTCTCCCCGCTGCAGTTATTCTACAAGAACGGGCAGCCTTTCCCTGCACACCGGCCTGTGGGACTGAGAGTTCACATCTCTCATGTCGAGCTGGCAGTGGAAATTCCAGTGACCCAGGAAGTGCTCCAGGAGCCCAGTTCCAACGTGGTCAAGGTGGCCTTCACTGTGCGCAGGGCTGGGCGTTACGAAATCTCAGTAAAGCTTGGTGGATTAAATGTGGCCTACAGTCCGTACTACAAGATTTTTCAGCCTGGTATGTTCATCCTTTTTTTTACCTTTTCTTTCTCCATCCCTTCCTTGGATTTTCTTTCTGTTTCTGTCTTTCTGTCTTTATTTCCATCTTTCCGTCTTTATTTCCATCTTTCTTTCTTTCTTTCTTTCTTTTCTTTCTTTTCTCTTTCTTTCTTTCTTAAAAAAAACACTTCTTTCCATCCACATGGATTACGCCACATAATCCATCCAGTTAAAATATGCAGTTAAATGGCTTTAACAATTCAGAGTTGCACAACTATCACTACAGTCAATTTTAGAGCATTTTCATCCCCCCCAGAAGAAGTCCCGCACTTGTTAACAGTCACTCCCCATTTTCCCCACTCCCCCATCCCTAAGTAACCATTTATTTATTCTGTAGATTTGCCTACTCCAGAGATTTTATGTAAGTGTAATCATAAAGTATGTGGCCCTTTGTGACTCTCTGTCTCTTGGCATGATGTTTTTAAGGTTCATCCATGCTATAGCATGAATCAGTACTTTATTTCTTCTTCTTTTTCTTTTTTTAATATTTATTTATTTTGGAGAGAGACACAGAGAGAGACAGCATGAGCAGGGGAGGGGCAGAGAGAGGGAAACACAGAATCTGAAGCAGGCTCCAGGCTCTGAGCTGTCAGCAAAGAATCCAATGCGGGACTTGAACTCATGAACTTGAGCTCATGACCTGAGCTGAAGTCAGATTCTTAACTGACTGAGCCACCCAGGCGCCCCAAGTACTTTATTTCTTCTCATTGCTAAATGGCATTCCGTTGTATGGATGCACAACACTTTATGTATACATTCACCAGCTGATGGGCGTTTGGGTTGTTTTCACTTTTGGCAGTTGTGAATAATTCTGCTGTGGACCTTCGTGTACACGTTTCTCTGTGGACATATGGTTTCATTTCTCTGAGAGTAGAATTTCTGGGTCATCAGCCTAGTAAGTTCTTAAGAGGTAAGGGTGCCAGAATAGACAAAAGGTAAATTCTTTGGATTTTTGAAATCTTTTCAAGTGATGAAAGCACCTCAACCTAATTCTACCCTTGCCTCCAACATGTGTTTTACTTCTCATGGCGAAGGGTCTGCCCAAGCTGCTGGTATCAAAGAATTGAGACCTCTATCTCTACTTTTTCCCCACCCGTATCCTTTATGCCAGGTGATACATGCTCACCAACTTTGAAGCCTGAAGGTGTAATCTCCGACTTCTGATTCTGCAACAAGTCTGTTTAGTGTGTTAAGATCCTGTCTGCTCTTTGTGCCCTGCCTTGGCTTCCTTTTGAAGGTGTCATTAAGCACTGGCCAAATTGGTATCCACAGAAATAAGAGAACTTTGGGAATCTTTTGGAGTCAAACCATAACGAGAGGGGCCTTAAGATTTGTGTGTTTTCGCTTGACTGGTCCTCAATTTTCTTTGTCTCGTAAAAGAGGAAGGCCGTGGACAAGGTGGCTCCCAGGCCATCTCCCTCCCCATGCATCTCCCCCTTTACTTCAATGACTCACAGACTCCTTTCCACATGAATCATCATCACCCCATCCCTTTCTACCAATGAACAGTTCACATCCTTACACTATGATTCAGTCCTTTTGTTTTTTAAATTAAAGTGAAACTGTGTCTTGAGATCATTGTAGATTCTCCTGCAGTTGTAAGAAATAATACCAAGGGATCTGGTGTTTCCTTGACCCATTTCCCCCCAATGGCAGTAACATCTTACAAAACTGAAGTACAATATCACAGCCAGGTTACCGACATTGATACAGTCAAGATACAGAACATTTCCGTCACCACAAGGATCCTTCATGTTGTCTCCTTATAGCCACACCTATTTTCCCTCCCCCACCCACCTGGTTTTTTTTCTTAGGTTTATTTATTTTGAGAGAGAGAGAGAGAGAAAGAAAGAATCCCTAGCAGTCTCCGCACTGTCAACATGGTCAACATGGGACTCAAACCCATGAACTGTAAGATCATGACCTGAGCCAAAACCAAGAGTTGGATGCCTAACCAGTTGAGCCACCCAGGTGCCCCTATACACCCATCTGTTTCTTAACCTCTGGCAGCCCATTTCTGCAATTTTGTCATTTCAAGAATGTTGTATAATTCCCTGGAGATTCATCCAAGTTGTTGCATGTATCAATAGTCAGCCCCTTTTTATTGCAGCGTTGTCATTCATGGTGTGAATGTGCCACAGTTTGTTTAACTGTTCCCCAGTCGAAGGGCATCTGGGTTGTTTTCAGTTTGGCGTTACTATGAATAAACCTGTGAATTCATGTAGAGGTTTTTGTGTGACTATAAGTGGTCATTTCTTAGGTATGAATGCTCAGGAATGCAATTGCTGAGTTGTCTGGTAGGTACACGCTTGGTATTTTTAAAAAACTTCCAAACTCTTTTCCAGAGTGCCTATAGTATTTTATACTCCCACCAGCAATGTACGAACAATCCAGTTTCTTCACATTCTTGCCAGCATTTGATATTGTCACTGTTTTTTTATTTTAGCCATTCTGTTAAGGGTGTGGTGGTTTTAATTTGCATTTCCCTAATGGTTAATGATGTTGAACATCTTTTCATGTGCTCATTTGCTATTTGTGTATCCTCTTTGGTAAAATGTCTTTTGCCCATTTTCTAATTGGATGTTTTTGTTTTTTTACTATTGAGTTTTGAGAGTTCTTCATGTATTCTACAGACTAGTCCTCTGTTACATACGTAGTTTGCAAATATGTTCTATCGATCTTCAGCTTTTCTTTTCATCCTCTTATGGTTTTTCACAAAGCAAAAGGTTTCGGGGCGCCTGGGTGGCTCAGTCGGTTGGGCGGCCGACTTCAGCTCAGGTCATAATCTCACAGTCTGTGAGTTCAAGCCCCACGTCAGGCTCTGTGCTGACGGCTCAGAGCCTGGAGCCTGCTTCGGATTCTGTGTCTCTCTCTCTCTCTCTCTGCCTTTTCCCTGCTCACATTCTGTCTCTACGTCTCTCAAAAAAAAAAAAAAAATAAATAAAAAATAAATAAAAAAAGTTAAAAAAATTAAAAAAAAAGCAAAAGGTTTTAATTTTGATGAAATCACTTTATTAATTTTGTTCTTTTAAGGGTGATGCTTTAGGTATCTGAGAACTCTTTGATTAGTTTTAGATCCTGAAGATTTCCTCCTGTTTTTTTCCCTAAAAGTTTCCTAGCTTTACATTTTATATATAAGGCCGTGATCCATTTTTATTTTTTGTATACTGTGTCAAGATTTGTTTTTTTTTTTTTACTCCTAGATGTCTGGTTGTTCCAGCACCATTTGTTGGAAAGAGTGTTTCCCTTTTACATTGCCCTTTGTTTGTACCTTTGTTAGAGCCGTTGGGCATATTTGTAGGAGTCTCTCTCTGGGTTCTCTGTTCTGTTCCATTGGTCTATGAGGCTGTCCTCCCATCAGTACTACAGAGTCTGGATTACTGTAGAGGTATGGTAGATCCCGAAATTGGGTAACCTGGCTCTTCCTGCTCTACTCTTCTTTTTCAGAATGATTTTAGCTACTCTAGATCCTTTTCCTTTCCATATAAATTTTATTTTGTTTTATTTTGGGGGGGAGGGTCATTTACCTGAGTATTTCTTTTTAATTTATTTTTCATTTTTATTTGTTTACTTATTGGCAAGTTAGCTAACATACAGTGTAGTCTTGGCTTCAGGAGTAGATTCCTGTGATTCATCACTTACATACAACACCCAGTGCTCATCCCAAAAAGTGCCCTCCTCAATGCCCATCACCCATTTTCCCCATACCACCAACCTCCCACCCTCGTCAGCCCTCAGTTTGTTTTCTGTATTTAAGAATCTCTTATGGTTTACCTCCCTCTTATTTGTATCTTATTTTTCCTTCCCTTCACCTATGGTCTTCTGTTAAGTTTCTCAAATTCCACATATAAGTGAAATCATATGATATGTCTTTCTCTGACGTGTTTCACTTAGCATAATACCTTCCAGTTCCATCTGGTTGCAGATGGCAATATTTCATTCTTTTTCATTGCAAAGTAGTGTTCCATTGTATATATACCACATCTTCTTTATCTGTTTCTCAGTCGATGGACATTTGGGCTCTTTCCATAATTTGTTGTTGATAGCACTTCTGTATACACTAGGGTACGTGTGCCCCTACAAATCAACATTCCTGTATCCTTTGGATAAATTCCTAGTAGTGCTATTGGTGAGTCGTAAGGTAATTCTATTTTTAATTTTTTGAGGAACCTCCACACTGTTTTCCAGAGCAGCTACAACAGTTTGCATTCCCACCAGTAGTGCAAGAGGGTTCCCCTTTCTCCACATCCTTGCCAACATCTGTTGTTTCCTGAGTTGTTAATTTTAGCCACTTTGACTGGTGTGAGGTGGTATTTCAATGTGGTTTTGATTTGTATTTGCCTGATAATGAGCGATGTTGAGCATTTTTTCATGTGTCTCTTTGCCATCTGGATACCTTCTTTGGAAAAGTGTCTATTCATGTCTTCTGCCTATTTCTTCACTGGATTATTTGTTTTTTGGGTGTTGAGTTTGTAAGTTCTTTACAGATTTTTGATATTAGCCCTTTATCCGATATGTCATTTGCAAATATCTTCTCCCATTCCATTGGTTGCCCATTAGTTTTGTTGATTGTTTCCTTTGCTGTGCAGAAGCTTTTTATTACGATGAGGTCCTAATAGTTAATTTTTGCTTTTACTTCCCTTGCCTTTGGAGACATGTTAAGTAAGAAGTTGCCATGACTGAGGTCAAAGAGGTTGTCGACTGTTTTCTCCTGTAAGATTTTGATGGTTTCCTGTCTCACATTTAGGTCTTTCATCCATTTTGAATTTATTTTTGTGTATGGTGTAAGAAAGTGGTCCAGTTTCATTCTTCTGCATGTTGCTGTCCAGTTCTCCCAGCACCATTTTTCCATTGGATCCTCTCTCCTGCTTTGTTGAAGATCTGTTGGCTATATATATGTGGGTCCATTTCTGGGTTCTCTGTCCTATTCCATTGGTCTGTGTTTCTGTTTTTGTGCCAATATCATCCTGTCTTGAGGATTGCAACTTTGTAATACAGGCTAAGATCTGGGATTGTGATGCCTCCAGCTTTGGTTTTCTTTTCCAACATTACTTTGGGTATTCAGGGTCTTTTCTGGTTCCATACAAATTTTAGAATTATTTGTTCTAGCTCTGTGAAGAATACTGGTGCTATTCTGATGGGGATTGCATTGAATGTGTAGATTGCTTTGGTAGTATCAACATTTTAACAATACTTGTTTTTCCAATCCATGAACATGGATGTTTTTCCATTTCTTTGTGTCATCTTCAGTTTCTTTCATAAGCTTTCTATAGTTTTCAGCATACAGAGTTTTAATCTCTTTGGTTAGGTTTATTCCTAAGTATTTTATGATTCTTGGTGCACTTGCAAATGGGCTGGATTCCTCGATCTCTTTTTCTGTGTTTCATTATTGGCATATAGAGATGCAAGTGATTTCTGTACATTGATTTTATATCCTGCGACCTTGCTGAATTCATGTATCAGTTCTAGCAGTTGTTTTTGTGAAGTCTTTCAGGTTTCCCATGTAGAGTATCATGTCATCTGTGAAAAATGAAATTTGACTTCTTCTTTGCCAATTTGGATGCCTTTTATTTCGTTTTGTTGTCTGATTGCTGAGGTTAGGACTTTCAACACTATGTTAAACAACAGTGGTGAGAGTGGACATCCCTGTTGTGTTCCTGATCTCAGGGGGAAAGCTCTCAGTTTTTCCCCATTGAGGATGATATTAGCTGTGGGCCTTTCATATATGGGTTTTATGATGTTAAGGTATGTTCCTTCTATCCCGACTTTCTTCAGGGTTTTTAGTAAGAAAGGTTGCTGTACTTTGTTAAATGTTTTTTCTGCATCTATTAGCAAGATCATATGGTTCTTATCCTTTTTTCTGTTAATGTGATGTATTACATTGATTGATTTGCGAATATTAAACCAGCCCAGCAGCCCAGGAATGAATCCCACTTGATCACGGTGAATAATTACAATATACTGTTGATTTCAATTTGCTAGTATCTTGTTGAGAATTTTTGCATCCATTTTCATCAGGGATATTGGCCTGTAATTCTCCTTTTTAGTGGGATCTTTGTCTGGGTTGGGAATCAAGGTAATACTGGCTTTAATGAAAGAGTCTGGAAGTTTTACTTCCGTTTCTGTTCTTTGGAACAGTTTGAGAAGGATAGGTATTAACTCTGCTTTAAATGTCTGGTAGAACTGCCCTGGGAAACCGTCTGGCCCAGGACACTCATATGTTGGGAGATTTTTGATAATTGATTCAATTTCTTTACTGGTTATGGGTCTATTCAAATTTTCTGTTTCTTTGCTTTTGAGTTTTGGTAGTGTGTGGGTGTCTAGGAATTTGTCCATTTCTTCCAGATTACCCAGTTTGTTGGCATATAATTTTTCATAGTATTCTCTGATAATTGTTTGTATTTTTGTGATGTTGGTTGTGAACTCTCCTCTTCATTCGTGATTTTTTCAATTTGGGTCCTCTCTCTTTTCTTTTTGAAAAATCTGGCTAGGGGTTTATCAATTTTGCTTATTCTTTCAAGAAACCAGCTCTTAGATTCATTGATCTGTTGTATCTTTTTTTTGTATTCTGTATTGTTTATTTAAGCTCTAATCTTTATTATTTCTCTTCTTCTACTGGCTTCGGGCTTTCTTTGCTGCTGCCTTTCCAGTTCCTCTAGGTGTGAGGTTAGGTTATGTATTTGTGATCATTCTTGCGTCTTGAGATAGGCCGGAATTTTAATGTATTTTCCTCTTCTGTGTTTTTCTTCAAGCCCAGCTATTAGTCTTGTGAGTGTTATTCTAAATTCTTGTTCAGATATATAGCTTATATCTGTTTTGAGCAATTCTCTGGCTGTTATTTCTTCTTGGCATTCCTTTTGTGGAGAATTCTTCTGTTTCATCATTTTGGCCAGATTTCTGTCTTGTATATGTTTTATTTATTTATTTTAATGTCTTTATTTTTATTTTTGAGAGAGAGAGACGGAGCATGGGTTGGGGAGGGGCAGAGAGAGAGACAGAATCCAAAGCAGGCTCCAGGCTCTCAGCTGTCAGCACAGAGCCCAGTGCGGGGCTTAAACTCACGAACCATGAAATCATGACCTGAGCCGAGGTCGGACGCTTAACTGACTGAGCCATCCAGGCCCCCTCTTGTTATGTGTCATGCATCTGAGAGTACTCTATTAAAAAGGGGTCATACACTGACCAGGGTTTGGCGCTTCAGAAACTGTTTCTGGAGCGTGTTGCATGCACTCTGTTGTTGCGTATTTGGCTGCCCCGTCCCACTGTTTGTAATGGTGGAGTGTTTGGACCTTCCACCAGGTGTGCTTTGATGTGTTCATTGAAGCAACCCTGGAAAAAAGGAGAGTTGGGGGAACCTTTCCCATATAAAGAGAAAATGAAAGGGGCAAAAAAAAAAAAAAAAGACCAGGCAGAGAATCAAAGAAACTATATAAGGCTTAATCCAGAGAGCTGGAGAGGAAAATAAATAAAGAGATACAGAAAATGTGTAAAAAGAATAGAGTAAAAGTGCCTGATTAAACAATCAACCAGAGCAGAGAAAGGAAGAAAGATATAAAGAAAATCAAATCAGAAACTATGAGCCTGATTCCAAAGGGGGGGGGGGGGAAAGGAGGCTAGAAAGCAAAAGAAGGAAAGAAAAGAAAAGAGAAATAAAACCCCAACAGACTAACATACAAAACCGCAGGACAGTTGTCAGTTGGGGCCTGGGATAGGTGGCCGTGATGGTCTGGAAGAGAGGCTGTCCGGTTCCACCAGTGTCAGTCCCACTCCAATAGATAAGTAGTTACCAGGCACGGAGGGACGGGGTTTGGTATAAGCCGGGCCCGCCTCCACTGGGGGCCTCTGTCCTGTTCCCTGAAGCCCCACCGTGTTGGTGATGGGGAGAAAAATGGCAACGCCCTAGTCCCTCCTCCCTGGACTGGGGCTTGTCCTGGGCCTCCTGGGCATTTGACTGGGATTCAAAACCCAATGTCTTGGTTCTAGGGTAGCACCACTCCACCCATCAGACAAAGGGCCTCTGGTTGGCAGGCGCCTGCAGGATCTTTTGTCCTTTTGCGGGGGGGGGGCGGGGGAACAAATCCTTTTCCCACAGTACTTGAGAGGGGCACTGTCCTCTTCCAGTGCGCCCCCAGGGTGGCTCCCCTCTCCCCAGATATGTGCGCTATGCTGCGGCTCCAGTACAGAGAAAGTTGCACACCCTTGAAAACTCCGATCTTCAGCTCCTAAGCCTGTTTGCAAAGTAGAAACTGGCACTCTTTTGTATTTCTTGTTCCCCAGTCCGTGGTCCAGAGAGGTTTTTCTCTTGTCCAAACACAATATCATACTTCCATAGTCTTTCTCTCCCTTTAGTCTCTCCACAGAAGGGGTTCCCTCCCCTCCATGCCCATGCTGCCTGTTTTATGTTTCCCAATTCACATACACAGCCTCTGTCCCGCCAAGCTGTCTTCGTCCACCTGTGGAGATTTTTCTGTGACTCTGCAGCCCATATTCCTGGGTGTTCCAAGTGTTCTGACCTCAATATAGCTGTGTTTGAGGGACGAGGGAAATCCCGGTCCCCCTACTTCTCTGCCGTCTTAACTCCTCCACATAAATTTTAGAACAGTATTTTCTATATCTACAAAAACTCTTGCTGAGATTTTGATAAGAATGATATTAAACCTGAATATCATTTGGAGAGGACTGACATTTTTACTATGTTGAATCTTCAAGTTCATGAACTTGGTGACCTCCGACTTTATAAGGACCTTTTTATTTCTTTCACTAGCATTTTGTAGTTTCAACATACAAGTCTTATACATGTATTCTTAGATTTCCACCTAAGTATTTCTGAGTTTTTTGTTTCGTTGTTTAGCACTAATTTCTGGCACCGCCTCACTTGTAGGTTCCCAGTGAGTCTGAAGGCACCAAGTAACTATCAGTTCTGTTTCCTGTGAGTCCTTTTCTTGTTTAGTGGAGCAGTGGTTAGAAATTTGTGAAAATGAGTCCCCCAGTTCATTTGAATTAATCTTTTTCTTTTTTTTTTCTCATCTTCTTCGTGGTGGTGTTTATCCCTAAGAATTGGGCAGGACCCAGCTCTCTGGGACTCACCGATTGAAGAGATCTTTGTGCTCTGAAAAGCTGCCCTCTAAGGATTAGATTCCATTGTCTGTTTCAGGAATGGTGGTTCCTTCCAAGACCAAAATAGTGTGCCATTTTTCTACTCTTGTATTGACCTGTGGACAGCCACACACCCTTCAAATAGTGCCCCGCGATGAGTATGACAATCCTACCAACAATTCCGCATCCTTGAGAGACGAGCACAATTACAGTTTGTCCATTCATGAGGTAAGCAGCTTCCCTTCTCTGTGTGCTTCTTTTCTGTCATTCTCACCCTTATCGATTCACTTCCTCTTGTCTCCACCCTGACTTGTGTGCCGTCCTTCCTTCATCTGACAATGCCCCATCCCATTCGTAATTATGAGACTTAGATTAGCTCGTAGACAGGAAACGTCTTTGTAAAGAGTAAACTGCCATACAGTAGGACGGATGTTCCGTGGTCACCGATGCCGTTTTCCTCCTGCAGCTTGGTCCTCAAGAAGAAGAGAGCTCTGTTGTCTCATTTGAGAAGTCTGTGACGTCCAACAGGCAGACCTGCCAGGTGTTCTTGCGACTCACCCTGCATTCTCGTGGCTGCTTCCATGCCTGCATTTCATACCAGAACCAGCCAATCAATAATGGTGAATTTGACATCATTGTCCTAAGTGGTGAGTTGAAAGAAAAGCTCTGATTTAGTCCTGTTCCCAGGCCACTTGTTCTTTTCATGTCTGCGTTCTTCTGACCACCCTCACATACATTTGCCATCTGAGCGAAACTTGGCTTAGAGTCCTCTGGACTAGAGGTCTAGTGATAGATCTTGTCTTTTCTCCCCCGTCTCCTACTCTAAAACCCCATTCCTTGTTAATACTTCAGAGAATGAGAAGAATATTGTCGAACGCAACGTGTCCACCTCAGGAGTGAGCATTTACTTTGAGGCCTATCTTTATAATGCCACCAACTGTACCAGCACACCTTGGCACCTTCCCCCCATGCACACGAGCTCCTCCCAGCGCCGGCCTTCCACAGCTGTGGAGGAGGAAGATGAAGACTCACCCTCGGAGTGCCAGACCCCCGAGAAGGTGAAGAAACCGAAGAAGGTGTACTGCTACGTGTCACCAAAGGTTGGACCTCTCACTCTTGTCTCAAAATCCCCCTGCCTAAACCTGCATATATTTGGCAATCGGTAATAAAACCACAAAGCATTAGTGCGAGTGAGAGTCAGGGCAAGGTCTTTGGCTTGTAGGTCTCTGGGATACCAAGAGAGGCTGCTTAAGCTTGAGCAGAAGATCGTGCCCCCCGCTTTGCTGCACATGTTTGGACTGGACTGGACTAAGACTCTGTCTAGAGAGTCTGTGTACCTTGGTGCCTCAGAGTGCCTGAGGTGTTCTGCCCTTTGATTGCCTCTGGGAAGGTGTTTCAAGCAATGGCTCTTAGAGTTTTAAAGAAAGCTACTTTGGACCATTAAAAATTTTTCCCTAGTATAAAAATTACTGTCGGCCCCCTTCGGCTGTTTTGAAACAATTTGATCTTTCATTCTTAGATTCATGAAACCACAATAACTGCGTGTCACTTTCAGGCTACAGGATTGGACCAGAGAAATTTTGGCAGAGGCAAGGAGGTGAACTTCCCAAGGCCCCTGAGCTAAGAGGCACTTTGTACTAGGAATTTTCTTTTTAGGATTTGTATTTTGCTTATTCATTCAGACCTCAGAAAAATGAGCTCTTGAAACATCCCATTATATCCCTTTAATCTCACAACCAAAACTGAGTTCCAATTCGGTTCTACTTCAGACTTTGCTAAGTGTCATTGAAAGCTAGCCCACCTTTGAACGAGGGGAGTGGGAATGAGGGCCAGGGTGAGGTACAGATGAAGCAAGGTTGACCCTGAGGTGACAGTTATTAAAGGTGGTGATGGGTTCGTCATACCGTTTTTCTCTTCCTTAGCATGTGTTTGAAATTTTCTTAATGAAGAGTTTTTTAAAAACCAAGAAGCAGCCAGATCTCTACATTTAGATAACAGTTTTTTTAGATGAAAAGTGGCTTTGTCTTTGTCTTTTTCTTTTTTTATAATGATATAAAAAGACCCTTCTTTATTCTCACCTATTTTTATGCACTTTTTGGTTTGAAACCACAAGACCACCTTTATCCTCCCATCCCCCACCTGGCCTCCCGTAGCAAATCCTCGGTACCATTCCAGCAGAGATAAAGCATTGGGTAGGGGCCACAGGTATCCCCTGTCCAGCAAAGAGGTCTGAGCAGCACCCCGCCGAACAGAAGATTTTGATTGTTTCTAGGTAATAGGTTACTCCTAACGTGAAAACCTGATCTCAGACATTTAGAACTGGTAGTAAGACTTGATTAGTAAGATTATGTAATGTCTCTGTGTGAAATTGTGTTGTCAGAGTAGTATCTTTAATTTGCCTATTTTAGAATTGAATTGATGTTATTTATTTGATTTCAGTACTGAAAAACATATCCTCTTTGTCCCTAGAGGGAAAGGGTTATGAGGAATGGAGGTAGGGACTCTGATTTTCAATTGCAATACCCAGATAGACCCTTTTTCTTTATCGCTCACTTCTTTTTCTGTATGTTGGTCCTCCAGCAATTCTCAGTGAAGGAGTTCTACCTGAAAATCATTCCCTGGCGCCTTTACACCTTCGAGTATGCCCAGGAACAAAAGTAAGTTGAACCTTACATCTGGTTCATGCTGACCAGGCTTCAGTTCTGGAATGTTTCAGCCTTTTCTTTCTTCCGAGAAGAGCTTTTGGTGTTTCTGGAAGTTCTTACTCCGCACACAGAATTCATTGCCGAATAAAGAAAGGGTCATTTTGTCCTCACAACATGGCATGAAGAATATAGAAGATCTAGAAAGAAATATGCCTAAAGAAATAAGAATTTGTAGCAAATCAGAATTCTTCAACAGTTATCTTTTGCCCCAAGACTAAGTTAATGTGTGTTGGCAGTTCTGGCCCAAGCTTGGTTTCCCAGCATGCCGAAGCTAACTCTTTTAGAATCAACGTTCTTGTATATTAAAAACATTTGTTTTAACTTTCTGAGTTTTTGGAATCTAAAGGCAAATTGCTTTCCTCCAACCAGTTTGCCCAGCCTCATCAGGGAGTCATTTGTATTTGTATATCCTTACTGCCTTCAACAGAGTATGTGTGTCTATACATGTGTATACACACACGCACATATGTATATACATTTACCTGTAATAATCTTGATAGTTTTTTTTTAGTTGTTTAAATTCTAGTTAGTTAACATACAGTGTAATGTTGGTTTCAAGAGTACACCCTTCTTACATTTTGCGTTAGGAGGTCTGTAGTGTTAACCCGTGATCCTCATTAAAGGCGGTCTCTGCGACTCCAATGATTTGCAGTAAGATTGGATTGTAGGGCACTGAGATGAAAACACGGGGATCCACTCCTGGTGGGTACTCACTTAGAGAAAACAGGGCTTAACTTGCTTGTTGCTTGGTACCGAAGGTTAGGGATATGGAAAGTTTTTGCTGGATTTGAGGGGTTTATACACCTTTTTTTTTCTTCCGTTAGTTTTCATACCTCGGCCCCGACCCTGTTCATAAGCTCCTCACACTGGTGGTAGATGATGGTATTCAGCCACCTGTGGAGCTCAGCTGTAAGGAGAGGAACATTCTAGCCGCCACTTTCATCCGCTCTCTCCATAAGAACATAGGTAAGATTGGACAGGGATTCTGACAGGGAGGGCAGCAACCCAGCCACCCTGGGCATCTGAAGGTGTGGCGTGGACTGCACGGGTGTCTTGAAATGAGGCTGTAATGAGGATGGATCTTCTCGCTCCTCAGGAGGCTCTGAGACCTTTCAGGACAAGGTGAACTTTTTCCAGCGAGAGCTTCGGCAGGTACATACGAAAAGACCACGTTCCAAAGTCACCCTGAAGGTCAGCAGACACATGTTGTTGGAATCGGTGCGTAAAGTTTCATTTCCATTGTTGGTTGTCAGGGTTTTGCAACTAGAAACCTCTTGGGGCACCTGGGTGGCTCAGTTGATTAAGCGGCCGACTTCAGCTCAGGTCATGATCTCACGGTCTGTGAGGTCGAGCCCCATGCCGACGGCTCATCAGAGCCTGGAGCCTGCTTCCGATTCTGTGTCTTCCTCTCTCTCTGCCCTTCCCCTGCTCACGCTCTGTCTCTATGTCTCTTAAAAAATAAAAATAAACATTAAAAAAAAAAAAGAAACCTCTTTGGTGTTTGGTTATATTCTGCAGGTTGAAATCCCATTTCTGTTCTCTTTAAACATGTCTATTAAAGACTGCTCTTCTCTTTGTCTGATTGTATTAAGTTTGGGGTAGATTTGATCAAGACATGTTATTCAGGGGAGAGATTAGTTGGCACCTTGGCTTTATAATCTGTACTGAACTCGTTCCTGAACCATCTCCTGGAACTTCTGTGTGGGGAAGGTAGAAGTAGTTGTTAACAGAAGAAAGTTCTTATTCTTGAATCTCGGGAATAGAACTCTTGTTGTTTTAAAAGGAAATGATTTTTGTTGTCACTCTGGTCTGATGGAAAAGGAACACCTGATGTGTGTCTGTCTCCACTGCACAGACACTGGCATAATTCTTGCATTCCTCAAGAATGAGAAGGCTTGGTCCCTGTCCAGAAAGTGTTTGTGATGTTTGGCTCTGGTAGGTGTGACTGGAAACCCCTTTACTCAGCCATGTTCTCTGTGTGGCATGGCTCCCTGTCTGAATGTAAGCCTTGTGGATAAAGATTTCTGGTGCACGCTGTACTTGACTAAAAACCAGGACTCCTTAGTTCTCTTGCCGACAGCTTACTAATTTGAGTCCTTTTTATTTCTTTATGTAAGAGTTTTCTCATTAATAAAATGAGCATTAAAAAAAAAAAGCTTCAACTTTCAACTTCCCAACAAAGCAATGGTATAAAGATGAATTAGATTGTTTTTTAAGTCCGAAATTTCTTCTAGAGATCTCTGCATTTTAAATAATAAGATGGTATGATTAAAGCTTACATATGAGTACTGTATCTTCTCCAAGTACTAGGGGTTAAAGGGACAGTGGTATTGTTCTTGTGTTTTTGTCTTTAACACCCAAGAGATGCCAGCCAGCTTTCTGACGGTTTCCTTCCCTTCACTGCTTTTCAGTCTCTGAAAGCCACTCGGAATTTCTCCATCTCAGATTGGAGCAAGAACTTTGAAGTGGTTTTCCAGGATGAAGAAGGTCAGTTTTAAAATTTCATACTCTTTTTTTTGAAGTTTATTTATTTATTTTGAGAGAGAGAAAGAGAGAGATGGGGGTGGCAGAGAGAAGGGAGTAGAGAGAGAATCTCAGGCAGGCTGTACGCTGTCAGTGCAGAGCCTCATGCGGGGCTCCATCCCACAAGCCATGAGATGACCTGAGCCGAAATGAGGAGTCAGACGCTTAACTGACTGAGCCACCCAGGTGCCCCTCATATTCATTTTCTTTAACTCTCTTCCCCACTCCTCCCCTCCTCCTTGCCTGCTTTCCACAAATAACAAAAATACCTCCCCTGCCCTTGCCCCCACCAAAGCTTATTTTTTTGGGGAAAAAAAAATCATGAATTGAAACAGACAAGGTGGTATTTACTGGCCAGGTGGCTTGGTGGAGCTTGTAGAGCACAGGCACAGGGACTTGGAGGGCAAGCTCTAGAGTTTGGACCAGAAGAGAAGGTCACCTTTGTAGAACAAGAGAAATGTCCATTTCCTGGGAACTCTAATCTCCTGTGTTTCCATACTAGGGGGCATTAGCTTAGCGAGTAAAATACCTTGAATTCTTCAATTCTACAGAAAGAGGTGGGATTTTAAAAAAAGGCCCACAATTTAGGTGGGTTGGAATGGGGAAACACTAATGGAATGGAATGGAAGGAAGGTGGAGAGTGTCGAATGATGAATAAATTGGAGCACAAGCAATAAGAGGTGATAGGCCAGAGTCATTTTTTATTTTTATTATACTTTTCAGCTCTGGACTGGGGAGGGCCTCGCCGGGAATGGTTTGAGCTAATCTGCAAAGCACTTTTTGATACCACCAATCAGCTCTTCACCCGATTCAGTGACAACAACCAAGCATTAGTGAGTTCGTGACTTCTCTGTGGGTGGGTGGAAAATGTCAATCGTATCATGATAGATAACTCTAACAAGGATTTGAGATTATGAAACTGTCCTTGGAATCTGACAACCTGTGTCTTGTTGTTAATTTTGATACTTAAAACGTGAATCAACTAGATTGCCTCCCTCCTCTTGCCTTTATTATTTCATGTGTAAAATAAGAGAAAATGCAGATGATGAGTATTTGACCAAAATACATTTTAGTGCAGTGGCCATTCTACTAATTATTATTGTAATGATTAAGCCACTTTCTCAAAATGTACCTAAAGCCATTGAATTTTGTCCCAGATCTTTGACTAGGCAGAAGTATAAAGAGTAGAGAAGTAGACTTTGTTTGAAAGAATTTCTGGTTTAAGGAAAAGGCATCACATCATCCATTGGTTAACTTCTATACTCAGCCAGGGATCACAGAACTAATGTAAGATTCTTCTATTTACTGTAAGTCCGTCTTTGCCCTCTATCTTCCAGTCAGTCTACATTACTCATGGCAGCTACCAAACAACTAGTGCCATTTAGACGACTCTTTGATTCTGACACTGAAATTCTTGCTTCTTTGGGATGGAATTGTTGGGGAAGCGTCTTTCCAGAATTAGGCTTGAAGAAAAATGGCCCAGAGCCTTTTTTGAAAAAAAATATTTATTTATTTTTGAGGGGAAAGGAGAGAGAGCGAGCGAGCAACCGCATGAACTTGGGAGGGGCAGAGGGCGGGGTGGAGGGGAGTGGGAGGCAGAGGATCTGAAGCGTCTCTGTGCTGACAGCAGGGAGCCTGATGTGGGGTCCAAACTCACGAGCTGTGAGCTCATGACCTGAGCCAAGATCAGACGCTTAACCAACTGAGCCACTCAGGTGCCCCCAGAGCCTTTTAATCTCTTTCTTTCACAGGTACATCCCAATCCTAATCGCCCCGCTCATCTCCGCTTGAAGATGTATGAGTTTGCAGGGCGGTTGGTGGGCAAGTGTCTCTATGAGTCCTCTCTAGGAGGAGCCTACAAGCAACTGGTCCGAGCTCGATTCACCCGCTCTTTTCTGGCCCAAATCATAGGACTGCGTATGCATTACAAGGTAATGTCTTAGGTATATGCTTTTTACCACGGCTCCTGGCCGTTAATTCTGGAATGCTTCCACTCCGAGCTCATTACTCTTGAAGTGGAAGGGGTAAGTGTTTCCAAGCAGTTACAAATTGCCTTTCTGGGTAAGAGTAGTCACGTTCTGTTCTTTCTGTCTTCTCAGTACTTTGAAACAGATGACCCAGAATTCTACAAATCTAAAGTTTGCTTCATCCTCAACAACGACATGAGTGAGATGGAGCTGGTCTTTGCAGAAGAGAAATATAATAAATCAGGTCAATTGGATAAGGTGAGAAGGAGAACCAAAGCCTGTGGGTCCCATGGTTCCCAGCCTGCTCTAGAGCAGGGCTGTCAAATGGGGCTTTCCGCAACGATGGAAATGTGCTTTATCTGTGCTGTCTTTTAGACACCCCACATGTGGCTTGTTATTCACCAAATAACTGGATTTCACTTTATTTTATTCTCATTAATGTAAGCATGTGAGGCTAGTGGCAACCATATCGGGACATTGCATCCCACAGTTGATGATCTTGGCCCATTCGATGGAGCAAAAGACACACGTACCCAAATATCCTACCCATTCCTACTTTCCAGTAGAAAAAGAACTTAGTGACAATGAAGTGTCACTGCATAAGTAGCTTTGGGGGGATGGCAGTATCTTTCTCGACTTTAGTGGTAGTACAATAGGTGACTCCTGTTTTAACACTGTGTCTATATGTTTTTTTAATTTTTTTTAATGCTTATTATTTACTTTTGAGAGAGAGACAGAGTGAGAGCAAGGGAGGGGCAGAGAGAGAGAGGGAGACACAGAATCCAAAGCAGGCTCCAGGCTCTGAGCTGTCGGCACAGAGCCTGGTGCGGGACTGCGACCTGCGAACTGTGATATCATGACCTGAGCCAAAGTGGGACCCTTAACCGGTTGAGCCACTAAGGCGCCCCTGTGCCTTTATATTTTTAAGCTTTTTTTTATTAGAAAATTATTGGCCAAAATAATTTCTGATGCTGATTTGGTTCTGTTTATGTTGTGGGGTTAAATAGTATCAGATGATATTATCAACATTAAAGTTGCAGTTATATGCAATTGAAGCAAAATAACAACTGAGAAATTGTGACTGCTGACACCATTGTACTGATAATCACGCAGCCTCTGTGAACACATTGGAAAGGAAAAGGAACAGTTATTCCCATCTTAGAATTTTGAGATCTAAAAAGACTTCTTTACTATTTCTCTGGTTTTATTTATTCTCAGATAAGTAGGCTTGGGGATTTAAGAGAAGAGGTCAGTAGGGGTTTAATTTTGGATCATAGAGACAGGAGGAGATTGCTAACAAGGAACCATAATATCTTCCTGTTCCATCCTCAACTATTTGGCCAGGTCAGAGAAGACTCACTCCGATACTCTAGTAGCTAGTAGAATGTGCCGTAGTGGGCCGCTGAAGCCTAGTAACTATATAAAGCCAGGTGTGTTGAGAGGTCGAAGGTGCAGCAGACACTCACTACTGTGATGGAGTTCAATAATGCTGTTTATGGGACATACCGGGCGGGCGTCGTCTTATCAACTCCCATCCACAGCCTCCCCGTCTGTCATTTGCCTCTTCTTTCAGGTGGTAGAGCTCATGACAGGTGGAGCTCAAACCGCAGTGACTAATGCAAATAAAATCTTCTATTTAAATCTACTGGCCCAATATCGACTGGCCAGTCAAGTGAAAGAGGAGGTGGAACACTTCTTAAAAGGTGAGAGCCTGGCTGTCCTCGGTGTGGAGATAAAAATCCCTGTACCCATGACATGGGTCTGGCTTTAACTCAGCTGCTTTGTTTCAGGTCTGAATGAGTTGGTCCCCGAGAACCTTTTGGCTATTTTTGATGAAAACGAGCTTGAAGTAAGTGCTTGCAAGGGCAGACTTCCGTTCTTGACTGGGTATTTGAGTGTGCACACAGGAACCAGCTTGTTACGTCTTCTGTTAGGAGATGAGGTGGGGAAGTCCTTCGTTTGAGAGTTGGTTTCGCTTTTGTGACCCTTCCTGGCATTTACCCTTTCTCCAGCTTTCAAAACATTATAATGTGAAAATTAGAAACCAAATAGCTAATTATCTTTGAAGAGTAATAATTAATAGTCATTCATTCATCAAATATTATTGATACTGGTCGAATAGTAAAGAATATTGGTATTGTGTGCCGTCCTTATAAATCCTGTGACATTTAAAGTTGATTTAAGAGAATAATAGAATTTATTTTTTCAGAGACTGTTTATTGTCTCCTGTATGAGACACTTACACAAATGTCCTTTGGACATTTGAAGCATTAGAGAGCTAGCAATGAATAGGACAAAGTCCCTGCCATCATGGAGCTACGTACGTCTCAGGGAAGGAGACAAACCAAAAGATGTGACATATTTCAAAGCTTGGGGTCACAACACTATATAGTTAATATATTTCTTATTTCACATCCTGTAACAACCGAAAAATTCTCTAAGATGGTGAATACCATCCTGTAATTATCAAAATAGAATTTGTGGGCAAAAATTAAAATCACTTGATCATTTATCTGTTGTTCACAGATGATACATACAAGGCAAGTTATCAGTTCCCACTTCACACAGCCTTTATGAGAGTGTGTTTTTGCAAACTGTTGACTATAGGGAGGAAATTCTTCAAAAATGAGAAAACAAAAAAGTAGTTTCAGGTGGTCTTATACAGTGTTTATTCTTATTAACTGAATTGGCTTCAAGAACGAAAATTAAAGCCTGGTGCAATTTTCATCACGTTTGTACCTTCATACGTGAAATTCAAACAAAATGAGCGCTCCATCTCTCAGCCTAAAGTGTCCCATAGACCTATTACCTAGCACCGTGTATTTTTGGGGCTGGGGAATAGCTAGCTATTGGTGTATTTTGTTTTACCACGAAGCATGGCATTCGTAACAAGGTGAAAAGCGAGCAGGAAGGAAGGACGCTGTCTTAGGGTTGCTCTATACCCTACTCTCACTTGTTAGCTTAGCAGTTTCTTTTTGAAGGAGCCAAGGCTCCTCAGGATTAATTTGGGCTTTTCTTGTCTCTTGATTAGGATGTATCATTCTTTTTTTTTTTTTTTTTTTAATGTTTATTGGTTTTTGAGAGAGAGAAAGTGCAAACTGGGAAGGGGCAGAGAGGGAGATACAGAATCCACAGCAGGCTCTAGGCTCTCAGCTGTCAGCATAGAGCCTGACGTGGGGCTTGAACTCAGGAACCGTGACATCATGACCTGAGCCGAAGTCGGATGCTTCACCTGACTGAGCCACCCAGACGCCCCAGGATATATCATTTCTTTATAGTTATTGAATGGGTACTCGCAGTCTGCTAAGTCATATACTGGAGCCTGAACCAAATTAGGACATCAACAAGATGTTTAGACCTCTGATGTCATTAATGTTCTCGTGTTTTGGTATACTTTTTAATTTATCTGATCAAGTAGAGGCAGGGCTAAAGGGAAGGTAGTAAAAGTTCAATCCATAAGACAAGGCGCGATCCTGGGAAACAGGAAAGGAGCTGAAATATTCACAGGAGCTGGGGCTTTTCATCAGAGGAAAAGGGCCTTCCTTTTCTTCCTGGTGTTCCCAGGCTCTGTCCAGAGCAGACTCAGTAAATACTTGGTTCTTTTTTTGTCCTTTGTTTCAATTCAAAATAATCTATAGCATAGTTTTGGTTTTTTTTTTAAACAAGAAAGCAGTTCTTATTCTGTATGCCTTTTTATTTTATCTTTTTAGAGAGTGACAGCTTGCGCGAGTGGGACAGAGGGAGAGGGAGAATCTTAAACAGGCTCCATACCCAGTGCCGAGCCCGACACGGGGCTCGATCCCACAATCCTGGGATCATGACCTGAGCCAAAATCAAGAGTCAGATGCTCAACCAGCTGAACCACCCAGGCTCCCCACTAGTTCTTAATTAGGGGTGCACATCAGTAACAGGAAACTTTTTTAAAATACACAAGTTCCTAACCCATTCCTGGAGATTTTGATTCAGTAGGTCTGAGGTAAGGTTATGGGCATCTATGTATTTTTTTAAAAGCTGTGTGATTTTTTACCACACTGGTTAGGAACCATCGACGTGTTATAATTGATTTTCCTAAAGCAGAGTTCTGTTCTGGCATTATGATCTCACCTTATGGTCTTTTTCTTGGTGTTTTCTTTATTCCGTATTTTGCATATTAACATAGGCAATTTTGACTTTATGTTGGGTCTTTGTCCTCTGATTGTCCTAGTAACACCTGACTTCTTCTCCAGCTGCTGATGTGTGGGACTGGGGACATCAGTGTGTCTGACTTCAAAGCCCATGCAGTTGTCGTTGGCGGCTCATGGCATTTCAGAGAAAAGGTAAGGGGCTCAAACTTCTTTCATTAGATTTGTGCCATGTTACACGGAAAAACTTTCCGAAGAAAAATGTTGAGGAGTCAGAGAGGCAGATATATCGACTGGGAAAAAAATGACACATGAGGGAGAGACAGGTGGTTGCCCAGGCAGAAGGGAGCCCTGGTCCCTTGGGGCTGTTGTGCTGCCCACCGCAGGAGTCGTACATGAGAAATGCAAAGGAATAGGATCAGGCGGTCAGAGACCAGCCACCCTGCCGACCTTGTGACAAAGTAAATTCTTAAAGAGGTTGTCGACTCTAACCATTGCTACCCGTGTCCCCCACTTCAAGGTATCCTGTTCTCCTCCCAGGGGTCAAATCCTAGGCTGCACACTGAGCTTGACCCCACCTTGTGCTCTCTCTCTCCGACAGGTCATGAGGTGGTTCTGGACTGTGGTTTCCAGTCTGACCCAGGAGGAGTTGGCTCGGCTGCTGCAGTTCACAACAGGCTCCTCTCAGCTACCGCCCGGAGGTTTCGCCGCCCTCTGTCCCTCGTTCCAGATTATTGCTGCTCCGACCCACAGCACGCTCCCAACTGCACACACGTGGTAGGTACCAGACTGCCAGTGCACGCTCACGGGGGAGGGTCTTCCCAGCCCTTGCCAGTGCTTCTGGCAGTGTGAGTTAATCACTTCTCCCCTGCCCTTCCAGTTTTAACCAGCTGTGCCTCCCTACATATGACTCGTACGAAGAGGTGCACAGGATGCTGCAGCTGGCCATCAGTGAGGGCTGCGAGGGCTTTGGCATGCTCTGACCGCCCTCCTGCCATCCGCCTGGCCCTGTGCTTTCCGGAGCACCTGGGTGCACATAACAGCCTGATAACACTGACCCTGACATACACGTAACACACACGGAACCATCGGCCAGAAGCTGCTGCATGCTCCCCAGTGGCTGGAGTATTTGGTCACCTGTGAGCTGGATCCTTCCCTCGCTGCTCCCTACACATCTCCCCCATGGGCCCCTTGGGCACGGTATGTAATGTGAGCTGCTCACTCAGTCACCAAAGGAGGACCGTGCTGCTGTAACTTCACCTGGTTCTTAGAAGATCTCAGTTGCGGGAGCTGCTTCGGTAGCTGAGGGAGATTACACAAGGGGCTTGGCTTTCTTAGAAGGCTGGTGTCCGCCGTGCTCAGCCTCCTCTGCTGATGTCCCCGAGAGGTCCCCTCTGCAGCCCTCACTACTTGACTGAAGGTGATGTGAGTCCCTCTTGTGGGCAGGGCGATTGCCTCTTCTCACCAGGAGCCAGGAGAAGCACAGAGAGGAAGTGGCCCACGTGAGCAGTCTTCACTTTTGTCCCTCTGCACAACGGCAGGCTCAGGCCATGGCACTGGACTACCTCTAACAGGGACTGATGGCACAAAAGGATCTTTTTTTGTGGTGTCAGAACTGGAAAAGGAGCTTTTTCCCTGAAGGCATTTCTGGAAATGATCATTAATCCATAAAGAACTCTCTAAGCTTTTTTTTTGAGTTTGAGCCAGTGAGAAAAACAGACCCAAGAATGTGAAAGATAGCTGGGCTATAGCTTCCAGTGCTGAATGTGATTTTCCCTTAGGGCCTGGGGCACATCTGGGCACATGGCTGGCTTGAAGACTACTGATGTTTGTCCCTGAGTTTGTTCTTTACACTGAGGTGTGGCTGGGCCTGGCCACTTACCTCCAACTTCTTCAGTCTGCTAAGAGCTAGGGATTCTTTAGCTTTCTATGGGAGAAAATTTTGTAGCCAGGGATTGAGACAGTGAAAATAGCATGCTAACGATCCCTGATCCTCTCTTGGCTTGGTTTTCTCTGGCAGCACTGAGGCAAGGAAAAAGGGACCAGTGGTTGAAGTGCTCAATCACAGGTCCTTGGGGTCAGGGCACTGGGAACATACATAGAGGAGCTGCGTCACACAGCAAACACCCAGCTGCTCAGTGACTTCACTCTGTAAGTTGCCAGCAGGAGCCTCAGTGGAGGGAAGACGATCTAGTAGGGTCGGTCACACGATGATTGAAGAGAACCTGCAGTGGTCTCTTGGAAGATCACACCATCCTTTTTCATTACAGTTTGAACACAAACATCTTCAAGACTCAAAAATCTCATCAACTTTCCAAATTTCTGTGTTTAAGAAGGCTTGCTGCAAGCTACCCTTCTCAACGGGGCATTCAACTCTGAGAATATTACAAGCCATCTTTACTGCCAAAACCAGCAAGTATAGAGTCCAGAGATGAGGCAGGACTTACGGCAATGCCTTGGCCTCCCGGAAGCACGTCTGAGCCCTCCCGTTCCCAGGGATCACGAGGAACAAGCCCTCCTGAGCTGCTACAGTTGCCGCCTGACCTCACTCCTTCGCAGTCGTCATTTGTCCTTGTTGGCATGGGTGCCGACATCATTCTTGGGGTCCGGGATCCAGCATCAGGGCCTCAACACCCACAGGGTCCTCCATGCCACACGGTCACTGCTCTCCTCAGGGACCAGGACAAGGTGCTGCTGTTTGCCCCAGTGTTTTCCCATGGGACACATCCAGGCAAGTTTCATCGTCACCCTGGGCGATGCGATGCTGCCCCTCAGGCCTGGAGAGGGGCTTCAGCTGGGGGTGCGTGGGCTGGTTCTGCTGTCTTTGGCAGTTGATCCTCTTCTGGACTCTGCATTCTCCCCTCCAGTGGCCCTCCAGAGACTGCTGCTGGAGCTCGATCAGATTTTCTTGGCTAGATCTGTCATTGTCAGCTCCAGTCATAGCACTTTTCAGAGCATCCTGGGTGCCACTGAGGCTGGCCGCGGCCGCTTGCGTGCCTGTGATGGGCCTCGGCCCCAGGGTCTTTGTTTAACAAAACCCTTTGATACTGTGGTGGTTTTCTACTCTTCCAGTGTACTCTCTCCTAAGTCTGTTGAGAAGTATCTTTGCTCTGTTTGGCCTTTTCTTTTTCTCTTTTTCTTTTCTAATCCTGCTCTGGTACTAGTCAGTGTGGGAGAAGAAGGTACATGTCAGAGAGAAGGAGGAATATGTGTCACCTCTCGGGCAATTTTTAATTTCGTGTTTCTTCTTTTGGCCAGTTCTTTTATTTATGCCCTTGTGGCCCAGATACTTGGGGGAGGCCAGCTGAACGACTGGCCTTTTAGTATCTTTGTAGGAAACCAAGCAGCAAGTGAACACCAAGGACAGCGTCAGAGTGTTTTCTGGAGACCAAGCCCTGCTGCAGGTTCGTCGGGCCAGGCAGAGCGGCCAGACAGTTGTAGCAAGACTGTAAATATTTTGTACAGTAAATAAATACTGAAAAGGGTTACAGAGTGAGTGACTCTTCTTTAAATGGCGACTCAGGGCTCACACTGGAGGTGGGGAAGGAAAAGAAAGATTTAGAAATATTTTTGCATTTTCCCAACAGTTCTTTCAGAAGCCGTCAGCGCCAGGTAGAACACGCGCACAGGGCCCTGGCCTGTCTTGGGTCTTCTCGCACCTCCTTCCTTGACCGCCAGCCGTGATGCCGGGCAGGGCCACGGTGCCAGACAGGTGCTTGCGCCCAGCTCCTGAACAAGAAACCAGTTTGGCAAGAGCAAAGGGTGTCTGTTCTCATCAGACTTGTAAACGTGAATTTGTTGGTTTGCTACGTAAGAAACTCAGCATAGAAAATTTGGAAATACAAAGAGCATGAGAGAAATAATTCACCTGCCATCCAGTGGTAACCACTGTTAAGTGATGTGTGTAGCCTTATGGTTTGTGTACAATCACATTTATTTCCACGCCTCCTCCCCCTGAAGTGTGCTGGCACGGCAGACAAAAATTGCCTCTCAAAAGTTTGGGGTGAGGTGGCTGGCCCATGTGGTACCAATTCTTTTCCAACAAAGGTAAGTGTGGCAGAGAAAACCAGACCTCCGGGCCCTGGCCTTGCTGGGGAAGTAACCATGGTGTGATTACATACTGGTTCCCAATTGGGAAAATTGGAAAATCAAAAAAATCCCCTTCGGAATTGTTTTTAAAATACTGATTTTTGCCCCATCTCCCAGACCTAGTGAATTGGAATCTTAGTTTGAATGCCGCCCTTAGAGTGCATTCACTCTACTCCCACCTCCTCAAGCTTCTGAGTGATATGAGATGTCCTTAAAAAAAACACAATTCTGGCCCTCTAACTCCATGTTTTTAGGTTACCAGTCCTACGTCTTTTATACTTGCTGCTCTTATGGCTTTGAGTGGGTTCCTGGGAACGGTCATCATTGATTAATTTCAGCCTATTATGAAGTTATTCTTAAGGTTCAGGGGGGTGGTAGGATTCTTCTTGAATTAACACAGTAAGTACTAACTTCAGCCTTCATCCGCTATTACCGCTGAGCCACCGCAGTGAGCCCTCAGACCCCTGCCCAGCCACGCTTCTCAGAAGACCACAGTAGAGATTCTCTGGCAGGTGGCTTGAACCAGAGGCTCCTTGCCTCTCCTTGTGCTTCACTTAGGCCCTCAAGCATAATAGAACAACTCCAGGTGTTCTGTAATACTTTGATTTAAAAATGAATTTCCTTTTTTCTTTTGAGATGTAACATATATACAAAAAAGGGTCTACAGGCATGCACAATTTACTAAGTACAAAGGAGGGGCACCTGGGTAGCTCAGTCGGTTACATGTCCAACTTCGGCTCTCGTCCTGATCTCACTGTTTGTGAGTTCGAGCCCTGTGTCGGACTCTGTGCTGACACCTCAGAGCCTGGAGCCTGCTTCGGATTCTGTGTCTCCCTCTCCCTCCCTGCCCTTCCCCTGCTCACGCTCGCATGCTCTCTCTCTCTCTCACAAAAATAAATTTTAAAACATCTAAAAAATAATAATAGTTACAAAGGAAACACACATGTAACTACCATCCAAGTCAAGAAATAAAACATTTCAGCAGAGCAGAGCAAGTCTCATCCCGCCCTGCCAGAGGTAACCATTATCCTGACTTTTATGGTGATTGTTGCACCAATTCCCTTGTCAAACAACCTGTCCTAAAAGTCACAGTGGGGAGGGGGAAAATAAAAGCCCGTGTGATCTCTTGATAAGATACTAACCAACGTCAATTTCTCCATAGTAATTTTTACACATCACAGTTAGTTTAAAGAGAATTCTGAGATCATTGCTGCTCCATGAGAATCGAGTTGAGATTCCTGATGCCAAATCTGATGAATCATATTCAAAGATAATGAAGTCTCTGCAAAGACTTTCCCCCAAATATTCTAAATTGAATACTCTCTTATTTTTATATACCCTGAACAGGTTTTGTGGGCTGGCCTAACATGATCGGGATTCTCTTTGATGCTCAGCGGTTGGTTCTCAGGGGTTCTCAAGCATCGTGTAAACATAGGAGTATTGAAAATGACTCAGCGGAGGGGCGCTCAGGTCATGATCAAACCCAACATCAGGCTCTGTGCCGAAAGCTCGGAGCTTGGCGCCTACTTCGGATTCTGTGTCTCCCTCTCTCTCTGCCCCTTCCCCGCTTGCACTCTCTCTCTCAAAAATAAACAAACGTTTTAAAAAAATGAAAAAAGGGAAATGATTCAGCACTAAATTGTCTCAAAAATTGTGAAACTGGCTAATATTTCTGACTCAGAGTACTATTCTGTGCAACATCTAACAATGCCATTCCAAAGTTATCAGAGAGCTTAGTTTTTTTGGTTTGGAGTACAGAGGGTGGATTTAGAAATGCACAGGAGATATTGCGATGATTTCAGGTTTTGCGCCATAGAATGATAAGTGCTGCCTACAGCTGGCTGTGCCTTGCTGTGAATACTTCCCCTGCGCCCCCCACCCTGGTTCAGTCCGCTTTAATTCTGCCCACATAGGAGCACTGGGTGATAGCCACAGCAGGGACCTGGGCTCAGGTGTGGTCTCTGCAAGATGGTCCGTGAATTCCTGGTAAGAAGATGTGGCGGACACGGTCTCTTCCAGATGTCAGAGGAACGATAGCTGTAGGTTTTTGATATGGCATCAGAAGTAACTGTAGCAAAGTTGTCCAGGGTGTCAGTAGAGCCCGGCCAGCTGCAGCAGCTTCTTCCAACACTGGGTGGTACATCTAGGAGCAGGGATCAAACACCTCATGTAACCGTGATATCTATCACCTTACAAGAACAGTGTGGGGCTCCCCACCTTCTAGATCCCTTTGGCCTTCCTTCAGGAAAAGGATGGATAATTCATCCAGGATGAAGCCTTTGGGTGTGGCTTCCACTGACTTAGCAGACTAATGTGGCTTTTATCATCTTTGGTGACCATGAATGCCTTAGACCAGGGTCAGCTGGCAAATCAGGCAACTTTCTGAGTGAGCAAGGTCTTAGGATTTCATCTTTTAGGGAGAACTCTTAGGAACAAGTGAGCCTTGGACTAATCGACGAGCTAGGTGAGGAATACATTTTTCTTTTTTCTTTTTTTTTTTGTATGTTTTATTTATTTTTGAGAAAAGAGTGTGAGCAGGGGAGGAGCATAAAGAGAAGGGGACAGAGGATCTGAAGCAGGCTTTGCACTGACAGCAGGGAGACTGATGTGGGGTTCGAACTCACAAACTGTGAAATCATGACCTGAGCCAAAGTCATATGCTCAAGTGACTGAACCACCCAGGTGCCCCGATAAATTTCTTTTATAAACATCATTGTGTCCTTGACCAGGTGACCTATCCTAATGATGGGAACCTACCTGTATCCTATGTTTCCGACTCCAGAGCCCCTGGGTTTGTAGCCTCCCCTGCAGCAGAGACATCCATCATTTGGCCTTTTCTCAAAGAGGATGTTCTTAGACCTGTTTGCATCAAGTGGGCAGAATGGGACCCTCAAAGGATAGACAGCTGTGAATTGATGGTTTGACTGTTCATAGTTTATTTTTTTAATGTTTATTTATTTTTGAGAGAGAGAGACAGAGTACAAGCGGGAGAGAGGCAGAGAGAGAGGGAGACACAGAATCCGAAGCAGGCTCCAGGCCTTGAGCTGTCAGCACAGAGCCCAATGCGGGGCTCGAACTCATGGACCATGAGATCATGACCTGAGCCTAAGTTGGGCACTTAACTGACTGAACCATCCAGGCGCCCTTCATATTTTATTTGTAACTCCATGGTTCAACCTTGGGCAGGATAATTTTTCAGTATTAGTTTCCTGACCTGCAAAATGATGCAGTTAACTAAGAAAATTGACTAATAACGTCAATTGACTAAAAACCTTGGAAGGTTTTCCTATATATAGTTTGTGTGTTACCATATTGACTGTGGCTTAGGGCCCTGGTAATTTCCATAGCAGGAGGCTCTATGGATCTAGGGGCAGTAGACGACGCTAGAGTGGATGACTGGTATGGGATGGTGGCTCTTTTCCTCCTTGCCATATTCAGGCAGGCCAGAGAGAATGGGTATTCAAGATGTCTAGCCCAAAAACCTGTGAAAAGGGCCCCAGGTCAGAAGAGACCTCCTCTCCTCCTTTCATATGACTCTGCAAAGGCCAAAGGATGTATAAATTTCAAACTTATTTCATGTGGCATAGTGGCATAGGCCAGCTAGAGATAAGCAACCTAATACCCTTGACCTCCCTTAGCTCATCTGATTACTGAATCATGATAATAGCTGCCATTTTTTATTTTTTAGTTCCTCCCTAATGCTAGGAGCTTTAAGAAATACTATCTCATTACCGACACTGACCCTGCAAGGTTGGTCTTGTTCTCTTCATTCCACTCAAGACACAGACTCAGAGAGGATAAGTAACTGCTGAGCCTCCTTAGCTGTTAGGTGGCAGAGCTGTGTTTGAACATGAGTCTGTTTCATGTCAAGGCCCGAAATTGTCCACGTTGCGCGTTGGTCTTAGGCAGATTAGTTTAGACCAGGGAACAGTCCAGGTACTGGGCCACTAGTGCTCAGTGACCCTGCCTTACATTTGCTTGGGGACACTGCGTGACAGATAAACATTTTATACTTCCGTTTACCTGTCAGTCACTTGAGGATTTGGGATTTACGGTAGGGAGAAAGCCCTCCTCTAAGAACTAAAACTATTGGTAGTGGCTTTAAAATCTTTTGCACGTAGAAAGTTCCACAGAATACCAACTAATGGCTTGAGGGAAGTGCCTTCCAAGTTTAAATGAACCTGCGTAAAGAATACAAGAAACCCTTGAGGATATAACTGAGGAAAAACTCCTGAAATCTTAATATCCTCAGTTTGGTAGAAAGATCCATAGATCGCATGCAAATGAAATCATTAGAATGAGGTCAGACACGCCACACTGTACCCTGATGTTTATCTCTGGTAACTAAGTCTGCAGAAAGGGGTTCATTTAAATAAATCTTTTGTCTCTAAACTCTCCTTACATGAAACACAGCACCGTTTGGTAAAGGCCAAATTCCTGGTGGTTATCTCACTGAGGAAGCCGACTGTTTTCGAGAATGCCAGTTAAAGGGAGAGCTGCATCTCCAACAAGACTGATTCTGTTGGAACTGTCAGCATAGCCCCTTCCCTGGGTGGAGGTCCCGTACCTGTCTGGGGTGAGGTCACCATTTCTGCAGTCCCCGCTTCACCTGCGTCATGGGTTTGCACATAAAGGAAACTTCGGGAATCTTCCCATCCTCCTCCTGCAGACCAACAATGTTCCCTCTCTCCTCAGAACTCCCACTCGAAGGAATTGCCAGGACATTCCTCTGTTTGCCTATTAGCAGAGTCAGGGATATCAGAGTATTTGCAAGCCAGCTAGAGAGCCTTTGATGGCTTTTATGTTCTGTTGAAAACAAAATGTTGTGTTGTTGTGTAAGAGGAAGGTTATGTGTGTGTCATCATTTTGTGCTAGATCTCAGAAGTTCTAGGTCTAATCCTGCTCCAAGCTGTCATTTCGTTTCCTACAAATGTACCTCCCCTGCCGCCACCACCACCAAAAACCAGACAGACGCCCAAATCTGATGTTTCTGTTCCGTCATTGGGTCTGTGGCCTCCCTTTTCCCTTTCGTTCTTTTTACCTCCTCTACATTCTTACAAACTTTTCCTGTGCGTAAGGCATTGTGCAGGGAGCTAGGGGCACACGAGACAGAATGTGATCCCTGCCTCTGAGCAGCTCACGGTCTTGTCTGGGGAGACAGACATATAAATAATCCAATTTCCTTCGTTTCCTTCCCCCGAGGCTTGACCACCCAAACCCATCACCACCCATCCCCATAGATTCTCTCATTCTTGTTTAATTTGGGCGGGGGGAACATTTCTGTTTATGGACTTGGAGACTTTCCATAGTATAGGAGTAACGGCTGCAAGTGAAATTTGTCTGGCTCCTTACACATATACAAAGGGAGGGAATTTATGTTCCCTGTTGATTTTCAGAGAAGCAAGAATGTTTGCAAAGATGGATTCCAAACCAGGAGACCCCCGTTTTGCCATGAATTGGCTATCACCTGAGCAGGTCCCAGGAAAGGCTGGGAAAGGGAACTCAGATCTCAGGACCCACTCTCTCCTTTTAACCTCCTCTTCCAGACAAAGCAGACCTGCAGTGTTGACTTTGGCAGTGGGGGGACTGGCCAGTAGCCTGCAGCTCAGTGAATGAAATTAAAATCTTGAGTGGATGGGGAAAGGGAGGTATCTCCAACACTAACAGCAATAAGAAGGGTTCGTACAGAGGTGGCAAAGGAAAGAAAAGTGATGCCTTTTCCAGTGAGTCCAGAGGCGCAAAGAGACACATCAGCTTCATGAGCAGCCATGAAATTGGTTGAGACCATCATGGGTGGAAACGCTGAGCTTCACTCCAATTTCCCTTGACATCCATCACACCCAGGAAATTGGAGTCCTTCGTCATCTCTGTAGTGCACTGCAGTGGATGCCTGTTCCTCTCTGGAGTTTAGGCAAATCCTAACGTTGATTCCCCAAGCATCTGAGCTGGATCACAGCTGGATGGCCCTTGGGTCAGGCCACTGCCTTTAGGAAAACTTTCGGTTTTCTTTTCCCAGAGGGATTTCTCCTCTGATACTCTGTTTATGATGATGCCAGCCTATGTCTCCTCAAATGGTCAGAGCAACGGAATTAAACTTGAGTTTTCTCCTCTAGATCTGGCACTTGTTATCCTAGTCAAGGCAGACATGTTGGATCCTGACGGGCTCATATGTGTAGCTCTGGAGGTGGAGGTGGGGGGGACCGGAGATGGGGGTAGGTGCAACAGCCGTGCATCTCACGGTGGTTCTGGTTTCAACAGTTCTGACTTAGGACCTCCCCTTTCCCCCCACACCTTGAAAATTGTTTGGTTTTGGCATCCAAGATATGTCTTCCAGACAGCCTCTCATACCCAGAGGCAGCGCTTCAAAACTCTTTTGTCAGACTGTATCTGGAGCTTTGGCTCCAAAAATGCCATTGTGGATTAGCTATATGGGGATAAAAAACGAAACAAAGAGACACAACTCCACTCTTGCTTTTGGGGTGCAGGCCGAGCTTAGGGCTTGGCGTGGTGGGAAAAAGGGGCCAATATAGTGCTTGGCACAAGGATATGGAGAACTTTGGAAGCAGAGCCAGAGACTCAGGATTGAGGCCCGGGAAAGTTTGGCACGAGTAAAAGCTGGGTATTTAACCAGGAACAGTCCCTCTATTTTTCTCAGCCTTGGCAGCAGGTCAGAGCAACAAGCAGTTCTAGCAAGGTCCACATCCTTCCTATTGTCTCCACCCCAACCTCACTCATCATCCCAAACATCTGCTTCAGATTTGGGCCCTTGCTCTCTCCCTGATTCCAGTACCAAACCGCGGTGGCAAGGGCAAGGGACAGGTCTGCAGGTGTGGGATGGAGAAGAGGAGAGGGAGGAAGGCTCTGGGAAAGGTTTTGTTTCAGGTGCTGCAGGATTCAGGGGCTGACCTTTGGTTTTGGTTTTTGTTTTAATGTGCATATACATCACCAAAATCTAACCTGTAAGTTGTTTCACTTTCCGGCAAACGGAGCAAGGAAGGGAGGGAATTGGGACCAGCTGGGGATGTCTTCGGGCTATCACATGGCCTGCTTTTCAAAGGCAGCTCAGAGTTACTCCAGAGGGAGCAAACTGAAGTGATTAGTGCCCACAATGAACAGTCAGGAAGCGCTAACGAGGTAGTAAACATTGTTTCTCCTGCTAGCAGCTGCATAGAAGCTGAAGCAAAGCAGAGTGGTGGATCTAGCAGGGGCCTGGAGGTGGAGGAGAGAAGAAATAAGCTAGCAGTTAGTCAGGGCAGCCTCAGAGTCTCACCAGGAGGCATTTCAACTTTCTCTAGCCCCTGCCCTGAAATCCCAATCCATTTTAAGTGACAGAAACTCCTCAAGGGAAAACACGGGGGAGCCTTAGGGAGGAGTCTCCAAACTCTTGTAATAAGAATAGCCAGCATCTAATACCGCACCATGCCCTGTTCAAGCACCCGCCTGTGCTAACTCACTTAATCTTCACATCAGTCTGTGAGGTAAAGACAATTACTATTTCCATGTTCCAGACGAGGATACTGAGGCGCAGAGAAGTAACTTGCCCGAGGTTGCAGGTCCAGGGATGGGTCTAGGTATCAAGTTGGCCCTGACACTTTATCTCACATGAGCTCAAAGGAGGTGGAGTTTGGGGGCAGGACAGTCAAATCCAGAGAACGCTGGTAAGAGATTTGCTGGTGTTCTGCTCATCTTCCAAGGACCGATTGTGTGAGCCTTTGGCTTCTGGGACCCCAGGGAGCCCGTCTGGCAGGCATTCTCCATCCCGTCCCGTTGTTCTATGCCTCCTGAGGCTTCTGCTGCCCTTCCAGGGCAGAGCTCACACTATACACCCGCCTCTCCAGGACAGGAGGTACCCCTCCTCTGACCCAGATCAGCTGGGGGAGGCGCCTTAGAGAGGCCTGGGCTCCAGGCCCCTGGTGGGGAACGGAAGAGGCGCTAAAGGGTGGGAGCTGGCCAAGGCCCTGTGGGCTGCCAGGAGCACCATTAAACTTCAAAGCTGAGGTGTGGGAACCAAGCCCATCACTTGGCTGGGAAGTTAGGAGCCTCAGTGACATCCAGCTCACCCTGGCAGAGGTGAGACTTCTCTGTCTGCCGAGAAGCAACCGTGTGGGTAGTGACAGGCTGAAGGCCTCTTCCAGATGCTCCTGCCAGAGCTTTGCCAGAGCCCATTTCATGTCGTCTCTCCACTAGGACAGAAGAGTATGCTGGCGAGAGGTCACAGGAGCCCCACCTGACTGGGCGGAGCCCCATGGACGGTGAGTTGCAAGCAGGAAATGAACAAGCCCAGGACATGCCCGCCTTTGACACTTTGCTTATGGTATGCCCTCCGAGAGTGAGGACTGCCGCCCATATCCATCCCTCCAACCTTCTCATCCTTCAGACCCAGCTCGGGTCAGCAGGTGAGGGTTGAATAAGAGAAGTGATGAAAAGTGTTTGCATAGTCTGATGCATATGAAGCCTTAAAAATGAAGTAAATATCCTATTATTATTAACAATGGCAAATCGATACGCACAGCTTGGGAGACCAGGGTTCAAATCCTGATCTTGCTCCTTCTTAGCTGAATACTCTTGGATAAATTGCTTAATTTCTCTCAACTAGAAAATACTGGTTGTAACACCTACATAGCATACCCCACTGAGGGAGTGTGCAGCTCAAAGATAATGGTTGTGAAAGATGTTTTGTAAAATCACAGAACATCCTATGAATGTTGACATTGCCTTTCCCAATTCTTCTGGCTCAAGTGGGGCTCTGGCATTGGCAAATCCCCACCATGCCTGCCCTTTGGGGTGATCTGATTCCTGCAACTGGCCTGGCTTGGCTGTAGTTAAATCCCTAGATTTTTTTTTTTTTCAGAAGAAACTTTGGTTTAGAAATTAAAGAGGTAAATTAAACCAAGAAAATGCCAAAGGAGAGCAATTCGGGTTATGAATACTGATATCTCCTGCTGTGAAGTCCAACCTCGAGTCACAAATTCACTCTGAGCCGTGACCACAGGCCTCATCTGCAGTCCCTACTTTTCCTTGCCTGATGGATTCAGGGTTGAGGGGCACTAAAGGAAAGGAGAACCCAGAATAATAGCGAGGCACCCTCTTCTCTTTCTCACACATACAGGAAGTGGCTAAAATCCACAGGTCTTCCAAGTATGATGGGTCTGAGCCTCACAGCAGGTCCAGCCACCAGAAGCAGGTGTCCAGACAAGCTAATGTGGCATACACACACCTGGAGGTCCCGGCTTGCATGAGCCCCTTCCAAGGTCATATTTTTTTTCAATATCATATATTTTATAATATTCCACTGTCTCCACCATGATTTCTCCTCTGACACACCCTCATGTCAGATGTGGGGAGGTGGTGGTGGCATTTGGGGGCGTGACTAAGGGAATTTGAGTTGGGAATACATTCAGTTGGGTTTACTGT
Organism: Paguma larvata; assembly: GCA_030068075.1. Taxonomy (NCBI): domain Eukaryota; kingdom Metazoa; phylum Chordata; class Mammalia; order Carnivora; family Viverridae; genus Paguma; species Paguma larvata. Next base: position 21,974,409 of record CM057827.1, on the reverse strand, counting down.
CAGATATTCCTTTATATTGGGAAAACATTCAGTCAGGTTATGTGTAATACATTTATGCTGTATAATTTATTGGTGGCTGATGTGGTTAGAAGTGGCTTTCTGGAATGTTCCCACTGCCCACTGTGGGGATTCACTTGATGCAGTGACAGGAGTAGGGCCAAAAGCTTATGACATCCAGTTCCAGAAGTATTCAGGTAGGAGAAGAGAAACAAGGGCTGAAATATACAGACAGATTCAGAAGTCAGTCTGTGAAAGTTCTTTGACTCATCAGATGGTCAAGTATATTGAGGTTTCCTGTCATCTGAAGCTAATAAAATTTGGGGATCCCTTGTTAGGAAAAATAATACAAATTAAGTATGAAGGAAGATATTTATTTAAAATAAGAAAAAAAAAGAGTCACAAGATTTTTAAGCTAGCAAGTAGCACACACATCACAAAGACTAGAAAAGTAATCCAGACCAGCATTGGGATCTGCCTCTGTCGGCCACTCTGTCTCTGCCCAGTGTGGGTTTGCCATTTCCCCTCTGATGGGATATGGGGAGAGGAACAATAAAGAATTAACTTCAGGATAACCATTTGGGGTTCCCAGAGATAGAGAAAGATGATAACAATTAAATATGAATTTTATGCCGTCTTTTGGCACCTTGTACAGATCCCTGGAGGGAGGACACAAACAGTCCCAAAGCCAGTGTCTCTGTTTCTTGAGTTGAAGTCTGAGAGCTACAGGCCAGGGGACCATCCTGCCAGCTTCCCATGTCACTGACCTTTGTGTGCTCAAATAGAGAGAGCACGGATTTCCTCAGAGTTAGAAGCCTATTGTCACTGATTCCTTAGGAACATGCGAGACCCCACCTTGACCAGAGGGTAGCCCTGCATGAAGACGGCTTAAGGGACACCTCCTAATGCTTATTTGACCTTTCCCAGTGTCTTAAGTTGGGTTTCCCAGAAATAGATCCTGCAACAAGGATTTGTGTGAAAGTGATGATTTCTTTAGAATAGTCCTAGGAGTGGGGGAGGGGACTAGGAGAGGAGGGTGCCAAACAAGGATGAGAAGTCAAGCAAGAGGCCACGGGGGAAATGGCTCAGTGTGCAGGGAGCTCGGGGAAATGGAGCTGTTTATACCCCACCCTGGAGTGGTTGGTTAGGGGCTACCCCTGGGGGCCGAGGGCAGAACTTCGCAGGCACTTCTCTGTTCTCCACGCAGGTGGCCGAAGCAGGTTCTAACAGCTGGAGACCCCATGCTGGCGGGGTGTCCCGAACTGGTACAGAGACCAGAAGACACATGGGCAGAGTACTGACAGCACCTGCTGTACCCATGGCCTGTCTCCTGCTAACTGCTTTAGCTGCACGGTCCTTATTATCTCTAGTTATCGCATATCGATTATCTCACTGAATCCTCAAACAGCCCCCGTTTCACTCCCGACTTCACGGGTGAAAGCCACTGAAGCTCAGAGACAGCTGCTGTGACCTGCTGCCTCTGCAACGTACTCTCCCAAGCCCTCCCTGCCCATTACCTCTGGTGTCACCACCCTTTGCTTGCCTTCTGAGTGGAGCAACCCCATGTGGTTTGCTCACCGCTGGCACGCATTTGCCTAGTACAGCGTCAGCCCATTACAGGTGCTCAGTGCCTAGGTTCCAGAACGGAGGGTTTAGCCACCACAGGCCTCCAGAGTCCAGGCCTCGTGATGCAGTGCTGTGCTGATGCTCACTCAGTGCCAGTCCCATGCTGGGGACCGCAGGGTGCCCCCGGGTGCAGAACAGATGCCTGCTCGGAGAAGGCAGACCTGAGCAGAGACTTGGAGAGTGCGGGGAGACGGGCCACAGCTGTATTCTGACAGCAACCTCATTCACATCCGCAGAAGCATTTGTGCTTCACATCATCCCTCTAAACGATTCCAGTTTCCTGGGAATGACAGCCGTGTGTTTGGGGACAGTTTTCAGTGTGCCCCTCAAGATCCCCACCGCCCCCCCCAGGTTGTATAGCACTCACAGCATGTACACGAATTTAAAGTGAATGCGTGAGATCACTAGTGGCCTGGGGAATGTGCCACAAATGGCCCTGAGGCCCTGCCCGAGGGCTCAGAGGGCCTAGACAGATTCATAAAAGAAAATAACACCACTGGATGTGGAGCCCGTATCAATTGGATAAAGTATTTAGGCTGCACACAAGCCAAAGAGAAAGCACATTTGCCTTTGGAGACTGAGGCCCCGCAGGGGTTGAAAGGGAAAGGCTGCTCCCAGTTCTTGGGAGAGCAGTGGGGGCTACGAGACACACCCCATCCTGTCCTGCCCACCCTTCACCTGGGCCTGTGTCCTCAGGGGAGACAGTGACCGTGGTGCTCAGCTGTCCTGCCTCCCCCCGGTGCTGGAGAGGGCAGGGTCTGGGCCAGGAGGCAGAGAGAGACGTCACACTGAAGAACCTCAAGCCGGAGAGGGGCTGCCGTGGAGCTGCTCTTGCAGGCTCTGGAGCTCCAGGCCGGTTGCCACCTGCCCTCCCCAACTCAGACTAAATATCCAGCCCTACTGGTAAGTGAGAAATTCTTGGCCTCGGCCTGCCCAGGCCTCTCTGGCTTAAAATCTCCTTCTTTCATGGAACTGGGGCTTCTGCCCTTAGCCTGTTCTTCCTGTTCCTCACTCCAGGGGCTCGAGCTGATTGGCAGATTTATCCAAGCATGGAGGGTAGGGGCACTGGCCTTGGTAAGCAGCCAAGAAGAGGGAGAGAGTGAGAGCCAGAGACAGAGGACAGACATAGAGTCAGAGACCGTCTGAGAGTAAGAGACAAAGTAAGGCCGGCAGTGACATGAAGACAGAGACAGAGTGAGAGAAACAGAGACCAGGAGATGGAAAGAGAGATAGAAGCTCAGAGAGACAGAGGAGACGCAGGAGAAGAGGCCTATCCTACAGGAATGTGAGACAGAAATGCACATGGGGAGAAAGAGAAGAGGGCTCACAGCTGAGCAGACTCGGCCGGGAGCTGGGGCTCCCGTGGCTGGGGTCGCGCCCAGGGCAGCCTTGCCCATCAGCCTCGTGCAGGGAAAGGGACGAGTTCTCCAAGACGGGCCTTAGACGCCAGAGCAGGGACTTTCCACCTCCCACATCTGCTTCCCATCTGCATCCCACTCATGGCGGATTTGCATCCCCAGGCTTTCTCTCCAGAGCCACAATCCATTCAAAACAAACCTTGGCTTTTCGTTCATAGCTGCAAATCCGTGCAGACATCTGCAGCTCTTCTGGTCGTGTGGGGCCCCGCAGGCTGGGGCCATGCCAGCGTGGAACCAGGGATGGGGCGTGGGTGACAGAGGGCAGAGAAAGGGAACCTTCGCAGGAGAGACAGCAGCCCTTGGCCCTGTGAGCAGCAGCCAAGTCCAGTGAGGACTTGGAGTCCTCACTGAAGGGCTCTCAGGAGGCACCTCAAGTCCACTGGACCTCCCAGGCCCATCCCCAGAGGCTGCACCTGGTGTGCTGGTAGTACGGCCAGCTGTCCTTCCCGCATCTGGGGGAGTGACACGCCAGAGCGGAGCCCTCAGCCATCAAGACCGACCACGTCAAAGCAAGATGCACAATGTCCTTGACAAATAGCACTTATGTAAAAAAAAAAAAAAATTTTTTACAAAGCTAATAAAGCAACTCTGTAAAAGGCCCAAGCTCCAGGTTTTATGTAAACGCTAGGAGGTCTGGTGGCATCTGTCTCTCTCCTGCCATTCTGCCATAGTATCTGCCCCATCGCCCTGCCAGTCTCCTATCCCTGCTCTCTCCTCCCTGGGCCCATGCCCCACCCCGCCTAGGGCTTTTCTATCCTTCTGTCACTCCATCCCAGTCCTATACCTGCCTCTCTTATTAGTCTGCTCATTCATTCATTCACTCATTTCACCATCCATTCAATAATTCTTTATTCAACCACTAATTTCTTCAGTCACTGTTCATAGGCACTGTGCTAGGCTTACGGTTGCTATGGACTGAATGTGTCCCCCTCAAATTCTTGTGTTGAAGCCCCAATCCCCAGCATGATGGTGCTTGGAGGTAGAGTTCGAAAGGAAATTAGGTTTAGATAAGGTCATGGAGGTAGGGGCCCACGATGAAATTAGTATCATTCTAAGAAGAGGAAGAGTCCAGAGCTCGCTTGCCCACTGCTATGTGAGAACACAGCAAACCGGGAAGACGGCTCTCACCAAACACCGAATCTGCCCTTCTCTTGATCTTAAACTTCCCAGCCTCTAGACTGTGAGAAGAAAATTTCCGTTGTTTAAGCCACCCAGTCTATGACATTTTGTTGTGGCCGTTTGAACTAAGACAGCAATCAGTCAGACAAATCGTATCCTGAGTAAAAGCTAACAAGACAGGGGTTAGAGGACAAGAAATGTTAGTGTAGTGGTGTAGACAGTGAGTTCCCTAGAATCTGGAGAAGGCAGATGGAAATCTCAAAGGAAGGGGAAGTTTGGGTTCCTCTGGTCTGCCCTTAGGACATGACTTCTACCAGGACACAGAGAGTTCAAACAGCCTTGAGTCAGCGCTGCTCAGGCTTAGATTTAAGAAAGACCCTGGGGACAAATTAGGTACTGAAAAGGGAGTCTTCTAGGGTGTGAGCCTCAGCGTGACTGCTGAGGTTGCAGGACGGTCTCTCTCTGGCCATCAGGGACTGGGCAGCACCCCCTCAGTCCTGCTGGACAGGAGGAAGCAGGGCCGCAAAAGGCAAGACTGAGACCTGGAAATTCAGCCGGACTTGCCTCAGAAAGAGGGCAGGAGTTGAGAGGTGTGTGTGTTTGGGGGGTAGGGGTAGGGTGAGCAGGAGGGAGAGGTTCCAGCTCTGGAGAATGGGGGAGGGAGGGATGATCACTGTTCTAGGGAAGCAGGGGAGTGGGCCAGAGGTAGGAAGTGGGATGGGGTAGGGTCGTGTGTGTGGGTGTGCACGCGTGCGCGCGTGCTTACATGCCTGTATGTGATTGTTCGCACCTGAGGTCAAGGCAGGAAACTAAATGCTTAGAGGGAGAGTAGGGGCTCAGAACAGGGTCCAGCTTCCTGCTAAGGTGTCAGCTTTCTGAGGGATTGAATTAATCTCAGGATTCTTTCAGTAATGAATAATAAAAGGGAATTTATTGGGTCGTGGAATTGAAAAGTACAGAATAGGGCAGACTTCAGGCCCATTCTTGACTCTGGAGCCTGACTACGGCCGTCAGGGCTCGGTTTTCTCCACTCTTGGTCCTGCCCTGTGTGGTGGTAGCTTATTCTCAGACCATCCGCCCACCACCTCAGCTCTTAGTTCAGAGGTTCTGACCAATAGGAGCCCCAACACAAGTATCTCCCTATTTCCGACTGGGTCGTATGTCTTTGCCTGAACCAATCACTGTAGCTAGGACAGTAAGATGTCATGATTGACTTAGACTTCAATCTCATCATACCACAGGGTCGCTCCCCAGAGGAAAATGAATACTTTTACCAGGGGGAGTGAATGAGTTGGGTGGATGGCAAAAGCAGCTCTTCCCATCCCCCCACTACTGTCTTAACAAGTATTGCAGTCTCTTGTAGCGTTAGGTTATTTTTACTCTAAGAGAATGTACACTCCATGAGAACAGTGACTTTTATTCATAGATGGAATCCGCTCACAACAATGCATCCTACAACGCTCAATAAATAATTGCTGAATGAATTCAGCAGGCTACAATAATTGCTGCAAATGTGAGACCCCTGGCTAATGACTAAACTCATTTAGTCATTACACAACGTCATGGAAAGTGCTGTTATTAGTACCTGCATCTTACCATTGGGAAAACCGAGGCATGGAGCGTTTTCACAGTAAGTTGCAGAACTAGCCAGGCATCTGGCTCCAGCAAGTGTGCTCTTAAGCTTATAGATGTTAAGTCCATGAATTGAACTTTCCGGCAGACCAATTACCCAGCCTACAATCTCCACAAATACTGTTTCTTCTGCCTTCAGGTTAAAAGTTTCTCCCATGTTCCTTGACCCTCATAGAGCAGTGGAATTAAGTGATTCTGTGAGTCATAGGAACATCTCTTATTCCTCTTTCCAGCTGAAAATGGAATTGGATGCATCTCCTAGACGAGGACTCACAGAGGGGCTGAGTTTCTAAACATGCGCCTTCTGTTTCACTCTACCATTCAGTCATTCAAAAATATTTACTGGACAAAATGAGTCTGGAACATCTTGTGGTGACAGAAAATAAGGAAATGCTTGGAAAAGGATGGGGCATTGCGAAAGGACAAGGCACCAACTTGTGGGAGCTCCCAGTGGATGGAACAATTTGAAGAACAAAATAAGATAATAATAGTAAGATTGGATTATAACCCATAGAATAAAATAAATAGCCAAGAGTCCCTACTGCTTAAAAAAAATTTTTTTTAGAAAAATGGGGAAGAAGGAGCTGCTCTTCTTTGTAGAATTGCAATTAATAAGTACAGAATGAGGCAAATACAAAACCACCACCAGGCAAGCGCAACAGCAATAATTGTTGTAGGCAAGAGCCACCCATGATGGATGCTAACATCACCCGGCAAGAAATTTGAGGAGAGTCAGAACATTTGCAGAGTCTCAAAAGAATCCCTCCCCAACTCTGCCCAAGATACTAATTACAAAGAGAAGGATAGTAGTGGTTTTACAGTAGAAAAACCAATGGAGAACCCCAGCAAACCCAAGCCTACCCAAGTGATCGAGGTTCACATCACCAGTAATAAGGCATGTCCACATGAGATAAGGATCACTTCTGGGATATTCTTTCCCCAAATGCCTGACTTCAATATAATCATGAGAAAATGTCATACATACTCGAGGTGACAGACTAAAAAGTAACTGAGGAATACTCATTAGCAAGAAAGGGACAAACTGAAGAACTGTCACAGATTAAAAGAGACTGAGGAGACCCAACAATTAAATGCCATGAGGGGTCCTGGAATAGAAAAAGGATATTAGGGGCGAGTGGCAAAATTTGAAAAGGAACTGTAGTTTAGTTAATTTACCCATGTTGAATTGGTAACTGCACTGTGGTTATATGAGTTGTTGACATCAGAGGAAGCTGGGTGAAGGATGTATGTGAGCCTGGTATGATTTTTGCACCTTTTCTGTAAGTCTAAAATTATTTCAAAATAAAAAGCTAAAACATATTTATTGAGTACCTACTTATTGCCAAGCAGCTGGGATACAAAGCTTATTTGTCCAAAGATCACTCTGCCACGGATAACTCTTGCTTCCAAGGAGCACAGTTTTTCAAACTTTAATGTGCATTCAAATTACTGGGGATCTTGTAGTGCCCCCTTATTTGTGGTTTTGCTTTCTGTGGTTTCAGTTACCTAAGGTCAGCCATCGTCAGGTCTGGGAGCAGATGAGTCTCCTTCGGACAAAGGATGGTTACTGGCAGCCTAACACAGTCACAATGCCTACGTCATTCTCTTCATTTCATCTCATCTCCAAGGCATTTTATCATCTCGCATCATCACAAGAAGGGTGAGTACAGTACAATAAGATATTTTGAGAGACCATATTCACATAACTTTTATTCCAATATATTGTTCTATTTTATTATTAGTTATTGTGGTTAATCTATTACTGTGCCTAGTTTATAAGATAAACTTTGTCATGGGTATGTATGTATAGGAAAGAACATCGTATATATAGGGCTCAGCACTCCCTGTGGTTTCAGGCATCCACTGGGGGTCTTGGAATGTATCCCTCACAGGTAAGTGGGGAGACTACTGTATGCAGTCTCTGATCCAGTATTCTGTGAGGAGATTCAACATTCCTAACAAGCTCCCAAGTGCTGCTGCTGTTGCCGGTCTATGGGCCACACTCGGAGTAACAGCGACTTGAAACATAATAGGAAAGCAAAACGTGCACACACGTGGCCACAATAAAAGTCGGCAAGTGCACTGTGCAGTGAGGGCTAGACAAGACAGGTGACAGGAGCCAGGGGCTTCTCACACACAGGTGCCTGCCCGGGGAAGGCTCCTCCGGGCTTTTCACTCCTCTGGCCTAAGCTTGGTTCTCAGAAGGATTGGCCATTTCTTTCCAGGCTGCCTTTGGCTGCAGCCTTGGCAGGCCAGGCCAGGCTGGAGCTAAGTGAAATTCCATCAGTGCCTGTGAGAGCCAGGACTGAGCCTGGGCTTGCACACATGTTCCCAATCAGACCTCCGCGGGCCAGCAGTGGCCCTTCTCTCCCTGGAGCTATCCCCCTGACCAGCTCCTAGACGAGGAAGTACTTGTGTGACACAGTGGATGAAATCCACCCCCCACTTACCCCAGCCCCAACATTTTTATGGGTTAAGTGAAATTCAAGCTTCTCCCTAAGACTTCTGTGAACTCCTGCAGCTTTGCAGGCCCATGGGCCCCTCTGTGTCCATACTTGCTGGGGAAGCTCTACCACCGTCATAGCAAAGCAAAACATCTGCCTCAAAGCAAACCTTGTGGGCAATGTTAAAATGCCAGGGGGTCAGTCTGACTGTGGCCAACCCTATGCCCGGGGCCTCCCAGGAGAGCTGTTGCCATTCTCTCTCTCCATTCTGATGCTAGAGACCCCATCGGTTCCTGTTCAAGCTCTGAGTCCTTTCTTGGACAGCCAAATGACCCTGCTGTAGAGGGGTAGCAATTCCTCATGTTCCAAGGATGGGGGACCTCCTGATGTTCCACTTTTGGGTCCCATGAGTCAGGGATCATCTTCCAGCCTAAAACTTACCACTCTTTTGTTTTACCCATCCCGTCATCCTTCCTTCAAGTAGGACCCACTCCATCTAGAATGCTTTCCCTGCCCACCCCAGCACACAACGACCCTTTCCTTCTTTGACACTCATCATCAGAAGCTGTAAAGTCTGGAGGTTAGCAGTGCAGGTTCTGGACTTAGCTATCAAGGTTCAAACCGCAGGCATGCCATTTGGAAATTGCGTGACCTTGAGCAAATTATTTGATATTTCCAGGACTCAGTTTCATCATCAGTTAAAGAGAAATACTAAAAAGAATTTCTACCTTTCTGAGTTGTTAGGAAGATTAAAAGAGAGAATGTAGGTAAGCTGCATAGTCTTAAACCTGGCATGTTGTAACCGCTCAGTAAATATTACTTCTCAATAGCTGTTGGTATCAACTCAGCAATTAGTAATCAGTTTGATATTATCTTCTACCAAGGAATCAGGGATAACTTGCTGATGTGGTCATGGGAAGAGGTCTCTCAATGATGATCATAGCAACAACAATATGCTGAATACTGATTCTATGCCCAGCCCTGGGTTAAGGGCTTCACTCACGTTATCTCCAGGCTTCAGGAACCATCAACCCAATGACTAACCAATGAAATATCATGGAAACTATGTGATGTCATGAGGGTCATTTGAAATGAAGGACAAGTACAAATACAAGGGTCTTAATTTATTGGTTTGTTTTTGTTGTTTTGTTTTGTTTTGGTCTGCATACGTGGGAGAAGACAGAGACCTGGAAGGTACAGATTCACCAAAGTTTTTCCAGCTTTGTCCAGGAGGAAAAGTGTTCGGATTCTTTCCTGAGAAATAGCTGAAAATTTCTCAGATGGAGCAGTGGGGCCAAGCTGAAGCCCTCTAGTTTAGGATCCGGATGACTCAGGCTGTGGCGGCTGGGAGAGCCGTAGCCAACATCCCCACCTCTTTTATCTAGGTGCTTAAGAGCAAAGGTTGATTTGACTCCCCGCTCCATTCCTCACAAACTGTGTGACCTGGATAAGTTGCTCAACCTCTCTGAGCATCTGCTTCTTTACTCGTGACATGGGGATAATGATACTTGTCTCCATGGGTACCCTTAAAGATTAAACAAAATAACATATATCAAGAGCATAGTATAGTGTCTGATACTTGGGCACAGCCAATAGCTCTTATGACTTTCCTTATCGTAGGACATGAAAACTGCCTTATAAATTCATCTCTTCCCAGATTCTTGGCTTATTATAGTTCGCTCTATTTTCTTTTAAGTTTTCTAGATAAGCTCCTCTTGAAGAATTCTGACCATGCCTTAGCTAAACTTTGGGAAAATAAGCATGACCATCCCTAGATAGGGAGTGACATCTGCCCTTTGAGTCCAGCCACCACAGTGGCAGCTGGAAATCGAGGGAAACTGAGGTAGGCGGCGAAGCGGAGCTGTGAGATGGCCTACCTGGGATTGTGGGGAGCAGTGCATATTTTTTCCCTATTCACATGAAGCCATGAACCTATAGTCTTGTTACTCCAATGAACAATAAGCCCCTTGGTTGAGGTCCTTAATTACTCTGTGACTCCATTTCTCTATGCATACAATAGAAAAAAAATGGTATCAGTTTCATAACATTGTTGTGTAGATTAAATGAGATAATATACTTTAATGCTTAGCACAAAGCCAATAGTGTGCGCTCAACAAATAGTGGCTTTTTATATTTTATGGTGTCCCTGATGCTTAGCATTGCCGGGCACACAGTGAGGTCTCTGGGTCCTGGATCCCACTCTCAGGAGTCTGTTTTCTCTGTCCTGACTCCCTGCAGTCTGCCCTAAGTTTGGCCCCACCTTGTTGATTCAACCAGGAGGTGAGGTTGAAAGTAGCCGATGCTCTGTGTCTGGGGACTCTGCATTTTTCTGGACCTTGTGTGAGCAGTGTAAAGGGGACCAGGTTACAGCCATCCTTAATGAGGAAAACAGGAGCTAAGTGGCTGCCAGAGGGCAACGGAGCGGAGAACACCAGCCCTTCCTCTGGAGGAGACGCTGTCTGCCCAGGCTCTTGGCTGACGTGTGTTGTGAGACCTGACTTTCCTCTTCCCGTTTTCTTTATAATAGGGAGTAGCCACCCACTCTCCAGCGCAGCCTCTAGCTTGGAAATGAGGTGTAAAACTTGCGGAAGCTCCCCCACTTATCAAGTACCCCATCTTGAAAACTCAAATGTCCCCCAGTACTTCTCCATTCCCCCCTCCTCTCTCCCTAGCACATTAGGAGTGTCCACGGCTAACTAAATAAGAACTACCTAAGATCTTTCCTTCCGTTTTCTCATCCAATCATTTCTAGAGTCCTGCTGTTGGTTTCGTGCATCCCACTTCTACAGAAGGGGAAGTGAAGTCTCAGAGGAGTTGCAGTCGTTGCTGGAGACCACACAGTTACAATGCGAAGCAGCTAGGACTTGAATTCAGGCCTTCTGACATGTGTTCCCTTGAGCCTCTCTCCTTGCCTTCCTCTGGGGGAGGAGGGCCTGATGGGCAGGTGGCAGATGCTCACAGGCAGTATGCCCAGCTAAGGGGCAGAGGGAGAAGTGGGAAGGAAGGAGCCTGTTGTGGCACAATTTACCCTCAGGCCAGCCTCGGTTGATGAAACCACCTTCTGGACCCCAAGAGACTTGTTTCTCCAGGGCTGCTCCTGATCTGGCCCAGACGCCTCTGCCTCGTCCTTCATCATCAGAACCTTTCCACTGCCTGAGCTTCTTGGCCTTTGGCCCCTCGTATGGCTGCAAAGGGGTCTGTAACGCCTGTCTGTCTGGCCCCTGCTGGGGGTTTTTGGTTCGGCTTCTGTCTTCAGGCTTTCACCTAGGAGCTGCGGAAGGCCGGTGAGGGTCTCCAGAGGGGCCAGACCCTGGGGTTTAGTTAGATGAGGACCAGCTGAGTTGGGGCAGGAAAATCCCAGCCTCAGCACAGACTCCTGCCACGCACCCCCCTTTCTTATCACCAGCTTCTATTTCTGCTTCCCCGGGCTAAAGCCGGTGAGCTCTTTCAGAGCCCTCCTCCCCAGCTTTGCTTTGAGAGCAGGCTGGCTGCTCTCCTCTCCAGACTGTCTCCTCAGTAGCCGCCCTTCTAGCTGAGGGCAGTAGCTGTAGATGTCAGGAGGCGCCTCCGTTCCCCAGGGCTTGGGAAAATACCCCACACTTGACCTTGACCCCTGGGGTGGAGAGGAATGTTGAGGCTGGAGCTCGAGCAGGATCTGCTATTCTGGCAGGCAGCCTTCCTGCGCCTCTTGATGAGTGATGGGGAGGGGCCGTGGGTGTCAGGGACTCTCTCAGCACGGGGGGGAGGGACAGGGGCAAAATCCCATCCCTGGGGCCCGTACCCCATGCCAGGCCTTGGGCTGGCCCCCAAGACTGCCACCTCCTTCTTGCAACATTAAGTTGTGCAGTGTTCTCAAAGTTTGTCCCCAGATTGTATCCGGCCAGCCTCTCTCCAGGGAGGCTGGGTGAGGTGCCCAGAGTTGACAGAGAGGGGCACTGGGGATGGGTGACTGCCAAGTCTCTCTCTTCTCATCTGAAAATGGCAACCGGGGCCAGATGAGGAGTTTCCAAGCAGTGTTCTGATAAACTCTGTGGTTCCTCCAAGATGTTTCAGTGGCTATGAGGCAAAGGGATGTGTGTGTGTGTGTGTGTGTGTGTGTGTGTGTGTGTTCGGCGGGGAGTAGGAGGGAAGTCTCTTTCTCAGCTAGAGCAGCTCCCCAGTTTGCTGCTTCCAGCCTTGAGCTGGCCCGCGAGCTGGCATTCGAGTCTCTGCATCCCTTCACCTTCTTTTCCTACTACCTGGCTTGCCCAGCTTCACCATAGCGACATTCTGTAATGTCCTCCAATGTATGTGCTTTCCTACCTAACCTCAGGGATTTTTCTCATAATATCTCCTGCCTAGATCTCTCTTCTTCCTATCTCTTTGCTTGTTTCCTATGCACCTGCCAGATCTCAGCTCACACGTCACTTCTTTGGGGATGCCTTCCCCAACACCGGCCCCCAAGTCCATATGAGGCTGCCTACCCGCATGCAACTTTTTTACAGCTCTACTTCAGTCGTAACTCATTATCGATCTATTTACCTCCTTATTTGCTTAATGTCTGCCTCCCCCTGCTAGACCATGAGCTCGCGAGGGCAGGAATCATGTCTGCATTGCCACTGCTATATCCTCTGGCACAGTGCCTTGGCATACAGTAGGCATCCGATAAATATTTGTTGAATGTTGAAATACTGCACAGAGATTTTTTGCTAATTTTTTAAAAAGCTTGAAAACCATTGGCCTAGAGGCCCCCTTGGGCCCCCTTGAGTTCGGCACTCACATCTTTAAAACTTAGATGCAGTTACTTTCACCACCAAAATATTTCTGGCCTCCCCCATTCAAATCTTACCTGGACTTCTCCTAACTTCCAGAGTGCTCAGAGGGAGGATTGTGGACAGGAACGGGAAGAAAAATAAAGGAATCCTAAGAAAGGCAGGGTAACAGCCCCTCCTTCACCCATGGAGAAGCAGGTGGGAGTGGGGAGGGCAGCCATATGATGGAGGAAGAGGGCAGGACCCAGGATTGAACCCCAGGGGTTTTGGTCATCCCAGGGCACACTTGTCCCAGGTCCATCAAATTGCCTGGCGGGGAAAGGGTGTGCAAGCCGCTTAGGACACAGCGACCACGGGTCTCAGGCCAGCTGTTTCCTTGCCTTGGAATTGGTGGCTGACCCTGTGCTGTCCCCCGTCTGTTCCAAGCAGCCTGGGAGACTTCCAAGCATGTCTCTTGCAGGCCAGATGTGTGTCCACTGGCTGTGAATTGTTGCATGGAGAACAGGTGGGTGGTAATTACTCTAGCAGAACCCGAGCGTGACTGGAAGCTACGGAGACAATTCTATCGAGCTGTCAAGTCCAGAAACAGTGTTCTTTCCCTGAGCTCGCTTTTACAGGGGAAGAGGGAGATGGAATTCAGGGCTGGAGCAAGAACCTTGGCCCCTGTGGCAGATTCTGGTATGTCCCGGCGATTCCCACAGCCCACTCCACCCATCTCCCTCCACTCTAAATTGACATGCCATGTGTAGTGAACATCCGTGGTGTGCATGTGCCCACCACTCCTTCCCCTTCCTTGGATAAAGGAAACTCCACTTTCCTTCAGGGAACTCCACGGCACCAATTCCAGGCATTCCTGGTGGGACTGTCGGCCATGGGGACTCTCCCACCCATCCACCGCCAAAGGGTGGGCACAGGACCCCGAGGCACATTCATCAAACTCTCTTTTGGGGAGATAAGAATCGGGAGTGGGGTCACTACTGATCACAGAAAACAATTGGCTTGGAATCATCCCAGCCAGCCAGCAAATGAGTTCCTATGAACTGCCAGAGCTGCCCTGGTTCTCTGGCTTCCCAGGCCTGGCTGTTGAACGCCTCCTTCATCCTCCTTCACTTCTTTTATGGAACAGATACAGGGTACTTTCTTTCTCCTGCTTAAGTTTGCCTGAGTCCACTTCTAGGACCTGAAGCCAAAGCCGATGTGTGTCTCATACACTTGGACCGGGCTTTCTTTCCCAGCTCTTGCTCACCCCCTGGTTCCACCTGCAAACTTCTTTTCATCTCCACACCCCGTGGAAATGTCCCACCTTTTTCTCCTATCCGGGCCTACTCTCACGAGACTCTATTCACCCTTGTCTCCTGTGTGAGCGGAGTGCTATTGGAGAGCTGAGCCAATTGCCCCAGGATCACAAAGGATGGAGGCCTGCCGAGAGGAGGGGCCTAGCCCCTAACCCACCTAGCGCCTCTCTCTTGCTTTATGTATAAATTAGGGTTCTTTGGTTGCAAGTGACAACAAGGACTCTGACTAATGTGTACATAAACATAGAGTGGGGTTACCAGAGGGATTTTAGGAGCAAACAAAATGAAACAGGAATTAAACAGGTAGGTAATCAAGAAGGTCAGGGGGCGCCTGGGTGGCTCAGTTGGTTAAGCATCCCTCTCTTGATTTTGGTTCAAGTCATGATCTCACAGTCATGAGATTGAACCCTGTGTTGGGCTCCACGCTGGGCTTACAGCCTGCTTAAGATTCTCCCTCTTCCCCTCCTTGCTCATGCTCTCTCTCTCTCTCTCACAGAAAGAAAGAATGAAAGAAAAGGAGGAAGGAAGGAAGGAAGGAAGGAAGGAAGGAAGGAAGGAAGGAAGGAAGGAAGGAAGGAAGGAAGAAGGAAGGAAGGAGGAGGAGGAGAGGAGGTCAGGAATTTAGGCAGTGATAAGGCTCTCAGCCCCAGGAACTCCTTGGAGTATGTTTTTTTGGAAGCTGCCATTGGATGGTCCAGCTATAACTGTGTGTCTCTGCTTCAGGGTCAAATCATGGAAGAGAATCTAATTGGCTACTTTGGGTCATGTGGCCCATGGCAGGTATTGTGATTGACTGCCCCATTAGAATGATCTAGAAAATGGAAGGAAATTCCCTAAAGAAAAAGAAGTGCTATTCCCAGGATAAGAGAGAGAGGAGGGGTGCTTGGCAGATAAATTGACAAAGCCCGCCTTAGTCAGACTAGTGACCACCAGCCTGCTGGGTCCACCTTTGACTTGGGCTGTTCCCATGGCAACCACAGGCTGAAGGAAAGGCTATACACCAATGAAAATCCTTGCATACAGAGCTCGCTCAATCTCTTCATGTTGCAGGTGGATACACTGAGGCCCCAAGACAAGAGGTGACTTGTCTGTGGTCACAGCCTTAGTTCTGTGCAGTCAGTGCTGAACAAGGAGCACACAGAAGGTCAGACTGGACCCACAGGCTTCTACTTCTGGTAGATTTCTACCATACTGCCCTGGCCCCTCCTGATACTGGGAGGCAGAGTTGGCTCCCCCACACCATAGCGCCATGCCTAGGGTCCAAACAGAAATGCCAAGGTTGAGTTCCTGGACCCGGTGCCCCTGCAGGAGTGACCTGTCTGGGGCTGTGTCAGCTCCTGGCTCTACTGGGACTTGGTGAGCTGGCTGTGGAGCTCCTAAAGTGTCCCTTTCTCCAGGGCCTCTGGACAGTTCACTGCAGAGAATACCAGGCTCAGGCCTCCGTCTCAGCCCTGTCCCTTCCCTGCCAGGCCTAGCCAGGTCCCTGCAGTCCCAGACAAGCCCCATCCCTCTTGGTGTTTACAGTCTGTGAATACTTGTGGCCATTTCTGCCGCCCCGGGTTGGGAGGACTCATCCGTTCTGTCTGCCCTTATTAAATCAGTCGGCCATGCAGACTTTGCCTCTGTTCAGTTTCTCTCCTCAGGGTCTGTGGCTACAGCCGATGACCCCCCTGGGGCCTTTACCCTCCACAGGGTTGGCAGGGTGCCTCTGTAACCCCTTGACTCTCTCTCCCCCTATGCCACTGACCCTTGGCATCTTTCTAATCCCCTTTCCCCCAGGAGGCCTCATTCCGGCCTCAGCTGATTTGCCCTGACCTCCCAAGTCCCTTCTTCTGGAAGCCCCAGCCTCCAGTTTGTGAATTCAGGGTGTGGAGAGGGGACGGGCTTTGTTCCCACCCCGCTCGGTCCTCTCCTGTCCAGCTGGCATGGGGAGGGCCTTCCCTTTGCTGGCCTTCACATGCTGGGTTGTTTCCGCCTGCTTCCAGCTCATTAGTGCAGGTACAACAGGAGCCAGACCGGTCTCCCGCCCAACGCTGAGCTCACAGCCTGCTAGGGGCCCCTTCCCGCACCCCTGCCCCAGCGCCCTGCATTTCTCGCCCAGTCTAGAGTACTTGGCACGCAGCGTGCAGCCCCCCTCCCTTCACCGACCCGGGCGCGTCCTCTCTCTCTCTCACTTTCCCTGGCCCAGTTCTCTCTCCAGGGTCTGGAAAGGGGGAGGCCATTCTGCTCGGGGATCCCACAGATCTAATCCGACCTTCCTGAGCTAACCCAGCCGGCATGAAAGTCCGCGGGTGGGTTTTGTTGAGGCGATCTGAGAGGTCATGGGTGCTAAGGGCTGGATGAGACCACCTCAAGCCATGTAGTCTTTCCCCAACTTCTAAAAAAAAACCCATTAAAACTATTCCAGATTGACAAGAATTTAACCAGCTTTTAAGGACATCTGCCTTTCTTTTGCCTTTAACAGAAGGAATGTCACATGAAGCTCTTTCAGTGTGTAAAGCTCTTGCTGCCCTTTCCCCACAGGTACTCGCCTGCAAATCCCGTGTTGAACTGAAATCTGTTCCACTGCAGTATTCCATCATCTTCCCTGCACACTGTCCTCCGCAAGCATGAAGAGTAAATCCTCACCGCTTCTCTACATACGAAGATCTGATAGAATCTTCCTTTGCCTCCTTTTTTTCTGAGCTGAGGGGTTCCAGGCCTTACTTCTGGGGTAGATATATTGGCCATCCCAGTCGCTTCTAAATGACTTGCCCTCTTGATTTGCCCAGGTATCCAACCTCTTCGGGACCACAGTGGTGGAGCCTAGGTGAACATTGAAATATACTGTGGGTTGTGCAATCAATGTAGTGAGTCACAAACAGCATTCCAAAAGAAAAAAAAATGAGAGCACATCGCACGTAGCAAGAGTAAGTTGCTCATCAAGGGTATAGCCCATGTGTGGTGAACCATGCTGTAAGATGTAATTCTTACCGTGAGCGGTGGTTACAGAGTTTGAAAGCCACTGCTCCCAGCCGACATGTGCTTCTGGTACCATTTGGTATGGAAGTAGGGGGGACATGGTCATCTGTGAAACTGACAGGCTCTAGGACTCCCTGGAGTCAGAGCATGTGGAAGGAGAGACCAGAGAAGGAAAATCTGGAACCCTATGTCTATTGGAATCTGTGGTTGTTGGGGGATCGGAAGGGAAGTGGATGGGTGGAGGTTAGGTAACTGCTGAGGTCCCTTTTGAATCTGAGATTCTGCCGAGACCTTACCTTTATACTGCACACCTTCATACTCTTTTACTCCTCTCAAGTGCTGGGACAGTAACCCTGGCCCCTTGGTTCTGATTCCTCATGGCATGAGCTATGGCATATTAGGAATAGTAGTTCTGGTTACTTATCTCATAGAATGCCCCTGTGGCTGGGAATGCAGCAATCCAGATACCGGTAATGTCATCCATCCAATGAGACAGCAACCACACGCTGTTGCTGTCCCCTCCTTCCTTCTCACTTTTCCAGCTGTGGTTCTTGTCTAGAGACAAGAAAGACCACTGGGTTTGATTCCACGAGGCAGGCCCAGAAGCATGCCCTTAGTTCATCTTTCTCCGGCTCTGTTACCCACCTGGGTTGGCATATTCCCCGGAACTTTGGGGCAGTCTTCCTTGTACCTTAGAATGAACAGACTTCAAGCTCTGTGAGGGGGCCTGGCACATGGGAGATTCCCAACAAGTGTTTTCTGGATGAATGAATTGATTTTGAGTGTCTGCTTTGGTGACCAGGCAGCACCATAGCTTGTCAGGTCCACTAAGGAGGTAAGAAGGTCTTTCTCCTTCGCGTTGGACTCAGAGTTCAAGCTGGAGCAATGCCCCCAGCTACAGTCATAACCATGGCAGCTCAGGCCATCCAGAAGCTTCACACAGCTTTCCAAGTCCTTGAAAAAAAAAGACTTCCAACTTCTAGATGTTTGTTTTTATTTCTATACCATGGTGGCTATTTCTGGCAGGCGACAAAGATTGGGCATCAAACAAACAAACAAAGCTCCAGTTAAGAAAGCTGCTGAAATTCTTCTCAAATCCACTCACACAGTGGGTTCCACTCCCTTTTGCCCCTCAGGAGATGCAGATTTACATTTTTGTTTAATCTCCTCCTCTTCTTCCTGTCTCAGGAACCCTCCGCATGGTTGCCATGAACTTCATCTTGCCTTCTCTCCTTCCCATGTCTTAACTCTGGGGTGATGGTGACCAAGTGTGATTTAAAAATGAGCACTAATCTTCTCATGCCATCTCTCTGGCTCTTCAGCCTGTTTTCCCCTGCTGTCCCAGGAGCCCTCGGTTCTCTGCATTGACTTTGGTGAAATGTGCTGTTTATAGACTGCTACCCCCTGCGCTAACTCACAGCTCTAAGGAGCCCGCAGTGGCTGTCGGACTAGGGCTTCAGGAGGCAGTTACTCTGCTTTCAAAGGGCAGCTCTCAGAGATGAGGACCCCAAGGCCAAGAGTGGGAAGGAGGTCTTGGACAAGGAGAGGTAATCAAATCTTCAGAAAACCCTGGCCCTTCACAGACTCAGGTATTCCTGAGGTCTTCCTCCCACATAGAAATCCTTTCTATGATGCCCTTCCCACCTCTCTTTGAACACCTTCACTGTCACTCAGTAAAGGGATCTGGCCTGCTGTCGGACAACTCCAAAAGTTGCATCTACTGTCAGTGGAAATAGTTTTTTTCTTGTTTCTGATCCTGGATCTGGAACAACGCTGTGAACTCAGCTGTGGCAGAGACAATACTATTAACTTCCTATTCTGTGTGACATCTCAATACTTGGTTAGAGTTGCCGTGCATTCCTGTTTTCAATCTTCTCTTTCCTTGGATTCTATGCCACTTCCTTTTCCACTTTGGATATTCTTTTTAAATTTCTTTTATAGGATTATTCTCCTTTCCTCAACCTCGAAGTACTAAACCCTTAACTCTTAAAAAAATTATTGAGACATATTTGTATGTAATATAATTCACCATTTGCAAATGTAGAACTCAATTATTTTTTAGTAAATTTACCAAGTTGTATGACCACCACCATCACTCAGTTTTAGGACATTCGTACCACTGCAGTAAGATCACTTGTGCCCATTTCTTGTTAACTCCCCTCCCCCTTCTCCCATCCCTGTCCCTGGGATCTACTTTGTCTCTACAGCTTTGCCCTTTTCTGATATTTCATACAGATGGAAGCATACAACGTATGGTTCTGGGACTGGCTTCTTTCACTGAGCATAATGTTGAGGTCCATCCATGTGGTAGCATGTATTGGTAGCTCACTCCTTTTTACGGATGAATAGTATCTCATTGTCTAGATATACCAGATTTTACCAGCTGACGGGCATTTAGTCAAGGCTAACCTTTGGTTTTAATGTATAATGTTGCTAAGTCTGCACTGTTCTTGCGCAAGTCTTCATATGGATACATCAAACTCTGATCTCTTCTCACTCCTACAGCAGTCTTTTCCAAGTCCACAACTCTAATGCCCACACCCACAGCCTTTTTCTCCTGTTAGAATTACATTTTCCAGCCTCCTTTCTTGTCAGGTATGATCATGTGACTGGGTTCTCATCAATGGAATGTGGACAGAATGGTGCTTGCCTCTTCCGGGCATTGCGCTTAAAAACCCTGTACAAGTCCTCCACCTTCCCACCCCCCCCCCCATCTGTCTCTATCTATTGACCGAATTGGGAGAAGGAAGAATCTCCATATTGGAGCTCCGTGATAGAAGGATCCTAGGGCCCTGCATGACCCTGTGAATTGGAGTCCTGCCTGACATGAGCAAAAATTAGCTTACTCTTTTGAGGTTCTCTGTTACTGAAGTTATCCTCTTTTGACTAATGCAAACACAGAACAACTATATTCTTCTCTTACCCAATAATCTTGCAAACAATTGAAAATTGCCAGACTCTTCTCCAGTATCTCAACCACTCCTTCTAGGTTGTATTTATCTTCATTCAGGTCACTTTCTCCAAGACATGCTTCAGAGTTGTAACAAGCCATCTAAACCATGGCAGCAGCATTAAACACAAAACTGCCATTCTAATCTTTATAGCTTGGAGTACATTGTTACTCTTCCTGTTCTGAGCCCTGGATTCTGTCCAAGATGGCACTAGACCTTTTAGAACTTTGCGTTGTTATTTTATTTCAAACCAGTAGTTAACCAGGATCTCCCTTTCGGTTGGTCTCTGTACCTCCCCCTAACACCCTGCCCAAATAAAGTCCTTTCTGATGAATCGCTATCAAAGCAAGTATCCCTCATCTTTTAATTACTACTTATTTTGGACCAAGATGCAAGACTTTTTCACTTATCTCTATTAAATCTCGATTTATCTAGATCAGTTTATATCTTGCCTCTATCATTCAGTTTCTTATCATTTATTCCTCCAGTTCTATGTCATGTGAAAATTTCATAAAAATGCTTTTTCTGACTTCACCCAAATTGTGAGCCATCTTGTGAAGGTGCCGGGCCTGGCTTATATGCTACTATAGACCTCAGTGATCTTCACCTATTCCTCAAAGTGAGGAATGGTGCTTTAAACATCTACACCTATACCTAACTGCATTACTGTAGGTTCCACATTTCCCCGGCTTTTCCACATTGAATATCATTTGAGTATCATTTGACTACCATTGAAAAATCTGGCAAAAACTTTTCTGATCAGTAACTCCGGTGAAAAAGGAAATGGGGTAGACTCTGGTGTCATTTAGTTTTTGCAAACTTGGCTCTGGTATTCATTGCTGTTCCTACTCCTCGCCATCCTTTCCTCCTGCTCCAGGCTGAAACTTGTCCTGCTTTCCAGACCCTGCTCAAACAGCATCGTCAGTAGGATCTTCCCTGACCAACTGTCCCATACTCCCAGCTGGGAGTGCTCTGTCCTTACATTCTACTATATTATGTTGAACTCATCTCAATCATGGCAATTGCCGTGACAGATGTTGCTGCCCTTCCTACCACGATGGATGCTCCTCGAGGATAGGGACGAAGCCTTACTCTTCTTGGCCTGATGCCTGACAAAGGGATGATTAATGAATGATGGCTGAAATGCACCAGGCACTCCCCAGCTCTCTGCTTGACATCAACCACATACGGCTTATTTATCTATGGGGCAAAGCTAAGCTGGAGAGTGCAGAGTGGGGCTTGGAGATGCATGTTATGGTATTAGGCATGGCATAACTTCAACAATATGAACTTATGGGATTGGAGAAGAATCTGAGACTGAGCAAGAATGAGACTGGGGGACAGGACCCTGACGAGGGGAGGCTGAGTCTCCAGGAAAATCTGAGTCCAGATGGAGTGGGGAATTCAGGAGAGTACTTGGGGAATGGGTTGGAAAGAGCTGGTGGGTCATGGAAGTAGGAGCCTGGGTACAGGCCAAACCTGCCAAATTGGCAACTCCACAATTTCTATAAAAGTGGAGCTGTGTGGGGGAACAGACCGAATGGAAGGAGGGCTTGGGGATTGTTTTTAAGCATGGCTGGCTCACTGGCTTTATGTCAATTGACGTTTGTTTGGGGTGGCTTTCTTTGGGTTGACAGGTTATGGGTTATGAGTATGTTGCTTCCTCCCCATACAAATGACTTCATGCTATTGCCCAGAGGACATCAGTTTCAGAATTCCAGATAAATATTCTGTCCCCTCCAGGGTGATGGCTTGGATGTGGGGAACAGGCTCATCTTTCTGAGAAAAGGAACAGACTAGCGCTAAGCCCCCCATGAACTGACCCCAGCCTACCCCTCCAGCCTCATCTCCCCTTCCGTGCCCTCTTTTCCTGTCTAAATTCCAGCCACATGAGCTAATTGAAATTTGCCCAATAGTTCAGACTTTATCTAGCATCCTGCCTTTGCATATGCAGTACCTGTCCTTACTATGTTCCCCTTCCCTGCATGGTGAACTTTCCTTTAGCCTTCAAGATTCAAGTCAAAGTCAAGATCCTTTGAAATTCCTCCTAGCCAACTGCCACTCTGCATGCTAGCAGTTCTTCTTCAGTGAGCCCAAGAGACTGTTAATTCCCCTACTGAAGCACTCACCATCGGACTGGCAGTGAGGATGCCCAACCCATCCCCAGGACCTAGCGCAGTGTCTGGCAAATGTTAGATGTTCAAAAATGTTTGCGGAATGGGAGGGCATCATGACAGGCCAAGCATTAGAAGGTAGACAGATGCTTAGAGACATCTTAGGCAGTGAAAGAATTCCAGGTCCCACCAAATAGTGCCCTTGAGAATATCAACACACATCTTGAGACCTAGGATGTGGGGCGACCATTTTCAGCAGCTAGGCAGGGGTGGATAGCATATGTGTGCATGTGTGTGTGCATGTGCATGTACATGTGCGTGCATGCATGTGCGCATGTGTGTGTGTTTATGAAAGAGAGAGAGAGAGAGAGAGAGAGAGAGACGGCAGCCCTCCATGGAGCAATGGTTCAATCAGAAGTGGGGGTTGTTTTCCCTCAATCATCAGGGACCCT
Source organism: Paguma larvata (assembly GCA_030068075.1). Classification (NCBI taxonomy): domain Eukaryota; kingdom Metazoa; phylum Chordata; class Mammalia; order Carnivora; family Viverridae; genus Paguma; species Paguma larvata. The sequence goes on along the minus strand of CM057827.1, from coordinate 21,951,649 downwards.
TCTCCGTTTCTTCTTGCCAACTGGAAGAGGAGAGATGCTGACAGCTTATCTCCAGTACGCCCTCCCTGGCTCCCAGCCCCATCCCTCCCCACCAGCAGCTTTGGCACTTGCACCTACCCTGTCGGAGATGTTCCCAGGCTCTGAGGCTCTGCTGCTGACATGCACAGCCACTCTTGGCTCCCCTGGCTGAGACAGCCAAATAGCTCCCAGCTTCTTGAGGGAGTTGAAAGAGAAGGAGTTGAGAGGTCTGGGAGTCAGGAGACCCTGGTTCAAGAGCTGAGGCTGCCAATAACCACTCACGTGACCTTGGACATGTATCTCTCCCCCTTTGGGCCTCAGTTTCCTCGGCTATAAATTGAAGGAATGGGCTGGCTGATCTCTCAGGGCAGTCCCCCCCAGCGTTACATTCTGTGGATCCTACAGTTCTTGGATCCACACCCACCCCTTGTCTGTTTCCTCCTCAAATCAAAATCTTAGTGTTGACATTGAATTTGAGTTCATCCAGTAAAATCCTCTCTTTTTAGAGATGAAGAAACTGGGATCTGGAAGAGGAAGGGACAGGAACAGGCAGACACCGGGGGGCACATGGGGGACGAGAACCAGGGTCTGTGTTCCCTGCCATGATCTGACCTCGTCTTTTAAGGGCTGCCTTGAAGGGTGGAGCTCTTCGTGCAAAAACCGGGCCAGCACAGGTAGATGCAGGCACGGAGGCTCCTTGGTCTTCTTCAGGCAATTAGCTCAGGGTCACGTGCCTTGGAGCTTGTAGCAGGGGCCAACCACCCTGGATGAAACCCAGCTCTAGAGATCTGCGCTCTGGCCCTCTCTGTGTTTCTGATTATCTGTGTGACCCTGGGCAAGTCACTACACCTGTCTGGCCTTTTTGTCCTATAGTTATATGAACCACCTTGGACTGCAAGCTCTCGAAAACTGGGACTTGCCTGTTCTGTTTTAATCCCATGGCGTGGCTTTCAAAGTAAAGTCTATTAGTTCACATTTTCAACACAGAATTTGATTTTTCCAGTAACCTTTGATGTCTGCATTCAAGTCAGACCACAGAAGTCTTAGGCCACTGATCAGCTAATAAAAAGGCTGCCCTTGGGTCAGATGCTCCTCTCTGGTTCAATCAGTTGTGCCTGGAGTGTTATGTGGTCGGTAACTGCAGGTGCCCTGTCTAGATGCGATGCTTAGAAAGACACTCAATACAGTTTCTATTTCATTGGTAAGGAAACTGTGGCTCAAACAGGTTATGTCACTTCAGCCAGGGACACACAGCTGGTAAACAAGAGTGCAGAGTGGAACTCCAAAACCCCATGTATTTCCCACCACTAAGGAACGGCAGCTGTGGACTAGTCATGTAGGGCGGAGTGAGGTGCACTGAGAGCTACAGGGGTTCAGTGGAGGGAGCAAGCTTTCCAGGGCTGGGGTAGGGTAGGGGTTCTGGGACGTCTTCTTGGAAGATGTGGCCTTTGAGATATGAGTTAAAGGAGAGGCAGACAGGGATGGGAAGAATATTCCAGGTGAAGGAAACGGTGTGAGTCAAGGTATTTGGCGAGGAGACGTGGGAGAGGAAACTAGGGGCAATTCTGAGCAAGTGGGAATACCATGAGGGGACATGTGTGAGACAAGCTTGTGTGCCAGGCCTAGTAAGAAGTTCGGGCTTGACTTGTGAGGCCATGGGGAGCCCCTGAAGGTTGCTGAGCAGGTGAGAGGCCCAATCAGAACTCCGTTGCCGGAAAATGTGTGATGAGTGGTTTACAATTCTGTTTCTCCTCTACTGTTGTCTTCAGGCAGAAGTGGGGAGGCGTGCAGTGGAGATGAGGAGTGCCCATGGCAGAACTATCTTCGGGCGATGACCTGGGGAGGAGTAAGAAGAGAGTGGGCAGTTGTCAGGGCTTCACAACTGGATGTGGCGGGTAGAGAGGAGGGGGAAGAGTTGGAGACGCCTTTCCTTCCTTCCTTCCTTGGCCATCATCGGCCTCTGGCCTGAGGTCTGGTCTGGTAAGGCAGAGCACAGAGCATGCTTCTGCTGTCTGTGTAAGTTCCTAAGCAGTGAGATCTTTAATTTTTGTCTGCTGAGCCCCGATGGGCGAGGGGCCAGCCTGTGTTACAACCTCCTGGAGGCCCCTGGGCCAAGGCACTCAGACCAGAGTGGACGGAAATAAGGAATGAGTCATGCAGGCAGGCTGGGGCCCACTGGGATCTGGCTGCACCTCCTCCCCCAGTCCCCAGACTGGTGTCTGTGCCTTGTCTTGAAAAATTTTAGGGCCTAAACCTATCCCCAAGGGCTTGGGGTCCTAGAGAGAGTATTGAGGGCACGAGGATGTCTCCATTCTCAGCCTATGCTCCAGGGGACAATGGAGGTCAACAGATGATAGCAGGTGTTATCCCCCCTTCCTTTGCCTGGATGATAAAGAATGCACGGGAGGCTGCCTACAGCCCTCCCTGGGAAGAGCTTATTCTGAGAAAGAGTGGACAGCAGGTTTGTTCTCTGTCCCCACAACTCTTAGCCTTTAGGGCATGAGGGATGCCATTGCATCCCAGCAGGAAGCCAAGGTAGGGACAGGCTGGGAGACCCCAGTGACATCCAAAGGAAGTTGTTCCTACTTGCCTTGTCCTCAGATTCCAGCACAGCCCTTCCAGAAGCCTGACTAGGTCTACACAATCCTTTGGGCCACAGGAATTTCTCCCTGGGGATTTTGAATGGGTAATACAGAGTATGAGATTCTTCCCCATCCAAATAAGCCCCCACCGCCACCCCCAGTAGAGCTTGTGAAGCCCCTGTGGTCTTACTGGAAGGAATTAAAAGGAGGACTCCTTCCAGGCTGTCCACACTGTTTTCTTGCTCAGGTCTTCAGAGACTCTGCTTGAAGAGAAGCTATGTTTCAGCCTCCCAGGACTTCTAGAAGATTCCACCCTGGCCAGAGGCTGAAGGAATGTATGCAGGTAAATAGGAAATGTTGTCTGAGCTTTAGCTAAATGCCCAGAGTTTTCAGATCAGCCCATTCTTGTATCAGAGACTGCAAATGAAGAGAAACGGAGTAAAATCAGTTATTTTGAAGAACTGAATTTCCACATCATTGCAAAACATCCTGGAGCAAGTGCAGTGTGCTGTAGTGGAAACACCATGAACTTTGGAGCTGTTCAGACTTCTTAGTTGATTCTGGCTTGACTCCTAGCTGTATGACCTTGAGCAAGAGTCTTCACCCCTCTGGGTTTGTGAGGTGGGAATTACAATGCCTACTACCCAGGGGCACATACGTACTCTATTTATGTCACTTTTCTTTTCCAAAGAGAAAAGCTGAGGGGGAAGATGAGCCTTACTGAGCAACAGAAACCGATTTGATGTAGGAGGAGCTTGATTCCCTCCTTCTCCTTGATGAGAGGGAATCAGATTCACTGAAACTCTCCTTGATGACTTTTATCTGCCCTTGACCCAAAATGGATACCTAGCCATAAACAGACCTGAGGAGGGTGGGATGTGCTTGGCGGGGGCTGTCTTATGACAGCAGTCCAAGTGTCCATCGGCACCCCACCACTGCACCACAAACAGCCATGAATGTTTCCAGTTCCCAGCCAGAGGTGCCGAGAAATGGTCCTCTGGAAGCTGGCATTGGTTTCGTGTCTGGAACCAGACAAGCCAGGAATGAATCCCAGTGGAGCCACTTACTAGCTTGTGATTGTGGGTAAGCCTCTTTACCTCTCTGAGCCCTCACTTCCTCATCCACTACATGATGAAATAGTAGTACTTCTTTCATGAGAGTACAGTGAGGATTCGATGAGAAAATGTCTGTGAAACACTTAGCACAGTGCCAGGTACATTTTAAGCGCTCAAGAAAGATTGGCTGGCAGATGGAGTCGTGGTCATTGATTCCCCATCACAGGTTAGATGGGCTCCTTATCTCATTTGCCCTGAAGGTTGGGGTGGCAAGAAGAGCATCTTTGTCTCCATTTTCAGATGAGGAAACGGAAGCCAAGCACAGCCAAGAGCTGAGCTCAGTTCATGGAAGACAGAGGCATTCATGCCCACCCAGAAAAGACAGCACTGGCGGATCAAGGCAGGGCAGTGGTGAGCTCTGGGCAGAGCTCTGGGTGGTGTCTGAGGTGGAATGGTCTTGGCAGCCCCTGTGGGCCTCGAAGGCCTCATGCAGGAGGGAGCTGGGGACTCTTCGCCCAGCCCCCACCTTCCAAAATGAAGGCTGAGGCTGCACAGTGCAGAGGTCCCCGCTGCCCAGCGTCTGGACAAGAACATCTCAGCCCGTGGGCTGCTCCAGTCTGGAAGGCTGGGGGCCCAATCAACCTTCCTTCAGCTGTTCTGCCCACTGATTAACCAGGAAATGTGTTATTTGTTCTGAGCAGGGGAGCAAGCTCTCCTGGGGAGAGGAATTCAGGACTGGAGGAGGAATTCAGGACTGGAGGAGGAATTCAGGACTGGAGGTCCAGTCATTTCCAAGGAAGAAAAATCCCTGGAATTCTGTTGGAAGTCTGGGTCTCAGCAAAGGGAACAGAAATTCATTCCTTGTTTTTTGGTCCTAATTTACCAAATTAGTTTAAGTTCCGGTAGCTATGTGGCTGCCAGCATTATTCCAACAAGACACGGGAAAGCAAACAGGTTGCCCGGAGTGTCCAGCAGGCTGCCGACGGTCGCCTTTTGTGGTGCGTGTGTCCCGGCAAACCTTTCCAGCAGGAATCTTTTATCAATCCCTTCTGCCTCTCTCTGCAGGCCTTCCAGAGATGATTTCCCTCTCCAGACCCAAGAGGTGGGTGAGTAGGCTTAGCAGCATTCTGTGCCTCATTAGGGAGGAAGCTGGGACCAGGGGTGAGGAAGTGACACACGGTGAGTCAGGGGCCATGCTGGAAACAGTTAGCCCCTCTTCTTTTACTGGACAGAAGGGTGGAGGGGGACAGAAGTTTCCAGGAACTCATCACAGGGGGGATTGAGTTGTGGGCTGGCAGGCAGGGAAAGGGGCAGTGGGGAAGGTACAGTGGAAGAGCTTAGTGGTGCCAGCAGCAGAGGTGCCTGGGAAAGGTACCCCTTCAGCTATGAGGCGGCCTGCCCGGGCACAAGCCCGGGGTTAAAGCAGCGTGATACAGGCTTACAAGCTTGGCTCAGGTGGAGGCCTGCATCCGCTGCTTACCAGCTGAGTGATCTTGCACAAGCAAGCCGGTAGCAATTCCCAGCCTCAGTTTCCTCCTTTGGATACGTGGAGATCATAATGCCTCCTCTATTTCATTAAATGAGCCAATTTACGTAGCACGCTGAGCACAGTGCTTGGACCATAGTAGGCTCCATAAATTTTGGCAGCTCAAAAAAAGAAAAACAAACAAAAAGCTCAAGTGTTTATGGGACTGGAGATTCTGCAGAGTTGCAGCAACAAATCCAGTTAGAGGGAAAGGAGCGATGGGCAGAAGTGGGACCTAGGACAGGAGGCTGGCACTGGGGTGGGGGAGAAGGACGGTCTTCAGGGCAGATTAGCCAGGCTGCAGCCCCCCTGGGAGAACACGGGGGGAATTTCCAAGGACCACTTGTACTCACCAAGGAGGAGGCGGGGCGCCTAGCGGTGAGAGAAGTGTGTCTGCGTGAGGGTTTTGGCTGAGGCCAGCGGCGAGAGGCTGAATGGGCGGCAGACTTCCAGAAGTGCAGACGAAGGAGACGGAGCAGTAATAATGACTTGGACACATGGGAGGAAAAAATAGCTCAGGGACGAAGATGACGCCAAGGTTTCTGGCCTTGGGAGGCTCATGGGGCTGTAAGGTGAGCATCGAGGGATGAAGCGAACTCCCGAAGGAAAGGGGCAGGTAATGGGGAGCCCTGAGTTAAAGAGTGGGGTGCATAAGGGGGAAAGGCAGGGGAAGTGTGAAGCTGAGGCTTCCCCAAAGCTGGGAAGGTACAGTGTCCCAGGAAGAGGACTGAGCAGTCTGGAAATTCAGATGGCATTCCTCTCAAAACACAAGGCACAAGAGTCAAGGAGATCCTTAGGACCAGACTTGGAGGAAGCAAGTATGTGAACTTAGACCAGTAACTAAAACCAGGAACTGAGTTTTTCTCCCTTCAAATGGGTCTAATGATACCATCCCTTAAAAAAAAATGTTTATGTATTTATTTTGAGAGAGAAAGAAAGAGAGTGACAAGGGGAGAGGCAGAGAGGGAGACGGAGAATCTCAAGCAGGCCCTGCACGGACAGTAGGGCTCGATCCCACAAACCATGAGAAAATGACTGGAGCCAAAATCAAGAGTCGGACGCTTAACCAACTGAACCCCCAGGTGTCCTGATACCAGCTCTTCTTACTTGATGGGACCATTGTGTCATTCACTTACTCAGCCATCCAGTGAACACGTCTTTCTTGGCTGTCCATTGGAGTCAAGTACTGTTCTAGGTTCTGGGGAAAGAGTGGTGAGCCACGCGGACAAGATATCTATTCCTTTATCATTGTGGCTTAGAAAATCAGACATGATTTTATAGATGGTTGAACAGGACCCTTCTGTGATCTTTGCATTTCTTCTGAGGCCGCAAAGGCTAGAACAAGAAGGACTAAATATTCTCACATTCCAGAGAGAAGTACTGGACACCTTCCTTTTTTTTTTTTTTAACTTTTTTTTTTAATAGTTTATTGTCAAATTGGTTTCTATACAACACCCAGTGCTCAATCCAACGAGCGCCCTCCTCTGTGCCCACCACCCACTCTCCCCCCCCCACACCCATCTCTCCCCTCAGTTCTTTCTTACTCTTTGAGAGTCTCTCATGTCATGTCTTCCTTCCTCTCTGTGGCTTTTTTTTTCCCCCTTCCCCTCTTCCCCTGCCCCCTGGACACCTTCCTAAAGGCAGAACGAGTTCAACCACACTTACGCCACATCCGTCAGTTCCAGTCTGTACACGAAAGGGACTGAAGAAAGTTGTTGAGGTAGGGAACCGTGGTATTAGTAGGCAAAGCTGAGATTTCCCCTGAGGGCACCCCTCAATGCAAACCAAGCCCCAAAAGAACCAGCCATAGAGATTGGGGGCCTCCCAGAAGAGGAGACTAGCATGTCCTCACAATTCTCCTTCCACGGACGCTGGCTGAGCTGCTGGAAGTTGCAAGCACCCCCGGTGCCCCAAAGCACATCAACGACATTCTGGAAGAACCCGACACATGTCTTCGGAGCTTGAGGATGGGCATAAATGAAGAGACTTTGTGCAATTCCTGTCTGGAGAATTCTGACTGTGGAGCCTGGCTGGAGTAGCTTCTACGGCAGAGCGAGGACAGCGAAGTCACCAGTGGTTCGCCGGCAAGTCCGACAAGAGGCCGGGAATACAGGGCTCTGTAAGAGGCTGGCCAGAGAGTGCTCTGCTACAGCAGCGCAGGGTGGAGGGCCTGCAGAGAGCCTCCCAAGAACCCACAAACATGCCCACGAAAGAGAAGCGCTCGGCACCTACCAGCCAAGGGCACCTGTCACATAGGATTTTGCCACTTTCCCTCTGACACCTCCCCCCAACTCTGACACAAGGGAGCCACAGCAGAAAAGGAAGGTTAGAAAAACAGACCATGCCCTACTCTCCCCGCTACAGGATCTCCAGCCAGGGGACAGGTCCGTGCGGGGGGGGGGGGGGGGGGAGAGGGGAGGGAGAGGAGTATTAAATTGGATGCGAGATTGATTAAATTGGATGAGTTTTGATTTGGATAGGACGAGACTTTTTAGTGCCTGAAAATTGGTCTTAATTACAGAAATGAGACTGTTCTTGTGACTGGTGGGGATGGGCAAGCCTAGGACTCTGCTCGAGATGTCATTAAAGGTGGAGAAGGGAAGTTCACCATACCATAGTTGAAGGCAGTGAGGGGAGGAAAAAGTAGCTGTTTCCTGATAGTCCCTCTTCAGGCTCAGCCCATTCAATAAGTCAGTTGCACAGGTAAACAAATAAAAAGGATACTTTCGGCTAGGCATTAGAGCAATGAAGGTAAAGCAAGCAGGAGGGCTGCTCTAGGTTGGAGGCTCAGAGATGGCCATTCCTGGAGGTGGGTGATATTGGAGTTGGGAGTCGAAGTGACAAAAAGCTAATTCTGTAAAACATCTTGGAGTTGAGTGTTCCAGGGAGAGGGAACTGGGCATTAATTTGGCTTGTTCAAGGAGCAGAGAAGCCAATGCAGCTGCAGGTGGTGAGTGCAAGAGGTGAGATGGATCAGAGTGGGGGCAGTCATGCAAGGCCAAGGCCAAGTCCAACATTAGGTATTAACCGTGCCCATCCTTTGGTAGTGTGGGAAGTTATCCACTGGTGCCTTCCAGCTTGCTCTGTCGCTCTTCCTCTCTGGGAACAACAGTAGGCTGTAGAAATGCCCTGGGGACAGCAGGGTTGCCAGGCCCTTTTAGACTTTGGGGCAGAGGGCCATGGTGTGAATGAGCTCACTGCGCACACCCAGGTCAATCACAGACTCATTGAATCCGCCCCCCCCTTTTCCGGGAAATTCCCGTGGGAAAGAGGGGCTTGAGGTCCAGAGAATGGGCTTCTGAGCTTGAAGCAGGAGGCCAGGATTTCATCCCCTTTTTGGACACACGCTGTTTCCTGTGTGACCTTATTCAAGATCCTCTATATCTATACCTTTGTTTAAAAGATGATATCTCTTCCAGGATCCACCATCACCGCCTCAGGCCTAGCCTGGGCCCTGATGCAACAGGAAAAGGATTAAGATCTAGGAGCGAAGGCGGCGGGCAGCGGCTGCAAGGTGGCCGAGGATGCGGCCAGCTCCACTAGAGGGCGCGCGCCCCCAGGCGACCTTCCAGCGTTCACTGCGCAGAGGGGGAGGCGAGCTGCGTGCGCTGTCCCTCGCTGCCCCCGGCCAGCCCATCTCGCAGCGGGCGCCCCTAGTGGCCGGGGCGGGAAGCGAAGGGGCCGAACGGCGGTCCCTCTGGGCCAGTCTCTGTCACGCCGTTCTTAATACCTCTCCTGGCCTCCTTCAGACCTTCGAGACCGCAGCCTTGGTCATCCAGCTGGGAGTTTGTCCCCGAGGGCAGGAGCAGGACATAAATTCGGATAGGTCAGCAGTTCGAGCTCGCCCAGGACGAGAGAAAGTTGACCAGTGCTGGCAGGCGCCATCTCCCTTGCCAGCCGTCGGGTCAGCTCTGCGCTGCCCCCAGCTCCTCACGGGTTAACCCCCCTCGCCGCCCGCTCGCTTCCCGGTGCCAAAGTGGGTGTTGCTGGAATTCCTCTCTCCCTCTCTCGTAATGAGGGGGCTGAGCTGTCCCTCCGAGGAGGGGGCATGATGTAGATAAAAGAGACGAAAAAACAGGGGGAAGTTTCCAAAAATAAAAGCGTCCGTCTCCCCTTCGGAAGGCCGCAGAGACCGGGAGAAGGCGCGAAAAGTGCAGCGGCGGTGCGCACCCGGCTGGAGACGAGCGGACGCCTGGCTCGGGGCGCCCAGTCCCGGAGCGCTCACGCCGCCCAGCCCTCGCCCGGGGAAGGCTGGCTCGGAGCCCCTAGACCAGGAGTAGCGGGCCGCCGGCAGGGGAGCCGAGCGCCGGCGCCGCACGCCCCCGGGGCTGTTCCCCGCGCTCGCCGTCTCCAGTCGCCCCCGGAGCCATGAGGCTCCCGACCACCCACCGCCGCACCCGGCGCGCCCTGCGGAACCCCTGCGGGAGCCTCCTGGTCCTCACCCTGGCTCTCTTCGTGGGCACGGGTCACGCTCAGAGGGACCCGGTGGGAAGATACGAGCTGGCTGGCCGGGACGCGAACCGGCTGCGGCGCCCCGGGGGCAGTCATCCCGCAGCGGCCGCAGCCAAGGTGTACAGTCTGTTCCGAGAGCAGGACGCGCCCGTCCCGGGCTTGCCGCCCACGGAGCGGGCCCAACTCGGCTGGGGGAGCGCCCGGAGGCCGGCCAACGCGCTGGCCGGGAGGCCGCCCCGCGCGCAGCAGCCGCGGCGAGCCCAGCCACCTGCGCAGACCTGGAGAAGCAGTCCCTTGGGCCAGCAGCAGCCAGCAGTCCGCGCCCGGGCCGCCCCGGCTCTCCCGCGCCTCGGAACCCTGCAGCGGCCCGGGGCTGCGCCCCCAACCCCGCCGCGAGGGCGGCTTACGGGGTGAGCACTGCCGAGGGGGGCGTAGGAGTCGAGGGGAGCGAGGGCGGGTCTCCGCGTTCTCATTAGTGGAGGGATGGGCAGGCGAGAGGAGAGAGGGCGCCGGCAGGGCTCGTGCCCTTGGTTTTTCCGGCCTCAGGACAGCGAGGAAACAGCACCCGGGTCCCGAAGCTGAGGCTCGGAGACCTGACCCACTTTCGAAGAGTTGAGGGCAACGAGAAACACCATTCTCACCCTTTCGTGCCAGCTCGCGGAGACCTGACGTTAAATCCCTTCGCAAGGCGCGGGCGTGTTTGTCTGCCCTCCGCTGACCGGTGCCCGCAGACTCCCGCGGCGCTGCGGAGAACCGTAAGAGAGCCCCTTTGGGGCAGCGGGGCGGGCGTTCCAGGCGCCTGAGACCCGAGAGCGGACTCAGAGCGCAGGTAGGTAGAGGATGTCGGGGCTCTAGAGTGCCAAGGCAGATGGATCTCCGGGAACGTAGCTGGCAGCGAAGCCTCAACTTGGCTACAAGTGTATATACCGTCGGGGGACGCAGGTCTGTCTGGGCCCTCGCGTGGCTGGACGTGGGAGGGGGCATGGGCTCGAAGGCTTTTGGGTCCGAAGCCTGTTCCCGCTCTAGCTGGGGTACAGTGGCTACGTGGGAGAGAATGCGTCTGTGTGCTCTGCTGTGCAGCTAGGTGTCAGCGCGACTCGAGCAATCTGCCGGATTAAGTCTCTCCCCCCCAACGCTGCGAGTTGCTTTTTTCCCCTCTCCCCAGGCACCCTGCTGCCCACTGGGGGCACCCTCGCAGCGTCGGGAGCCTCCGAGGCACCCCCCACCCCAGCTGGGGATCGTTATGGCTGAGGGGCACTTGGCCTTGTCTGGGTATGACAAGTGTCTCCAGAATGGAGGGCGCGGGAGCCTTGGGCAGTAGGGGGCGGGGAGGCGGGGGAGTGTGTGTGGGCAGGATGGGGGAGGCTGGGAAGGACTCTGGCTTTAGGACCTGGGCCCCCAAAACCAGTTGGTTTTAGTCCCAGTGCACAGCAAGTGCACAGCAAGTACCCTTAGTTTTACCCTGGAGGACTGCGTGCCCCCTGGCCTTCCACTCCGGGTTTTCCTTGGCTGCTGCCTCCCTTCATTCAGATCTCCGCTCAGACAGGTCTCCTCTGATTACTCCCTCCCCACCCTCTCTCCCTTCACCCAGCTTTACCTGTTCTGTTCTGCACTTATGGTTTGGTCTCCCAACCCACACTAATGTAAATTCTATGAAAACAGAGACTTTTTGTTCATTGGTACTTACCAGTGCCTAGAACAGTGCCTACATACAACTGATGCTCATTAAGTATCTGTTGAATGAGCGAATGAAGTCCCTGCTGCCCACGGAAGGCCCAGCTGAAAGCAGGCAGAGTAAACCCCTGCACTGCCAAGTTGCTTACACACAGGATCAGTCAACAAGTGTTAATGGAGCACCAATGTGTTTCAGTTGTTTCCTTTCCTGATGTGTGCAAGTGGATACATGCTTCCGAGCTAGTGTGCAGAGCACGGGATAGGAAATGGGAGCCCAGCAGGCATTGTTCCTGCAGGGAAAGCAACTCAGTTACTTAAAATGGAGTTGGAGAGATGAACAGATACTTACCAGTGAATGTGCTTTCTAGTAACGGATAGTTTATGTTAAAGCGTAAAGGAATGGGGCAGTTCCGGCTGAGGAGCTCAGAGGAGAAGGCGGCCCTGTGAGCTGGAGTCCCTGGGGCTCGATGGACAGTTCGTGGGGAAGCGGGGGGGGGGGAGGGGGGCGGTGGCAGGAGCGGGGTCCAGAGGTGTAGCAGTGCCCAAGGACAAGGACCTTTCACTGTTGGCACTGGCCTGGGGGCAGGCGGCCGCCCTGGTGTAGGGAAGCCATAGGAGTCAGGCTGGAGCCACAGGTTGGGCCAGATCATGGAGGAGCTTATTCCACAGGCCTTTCGGTGGAAGTTCGGGGGAAGGTAGGATAGTGCAGGGTGGGCATAGAAAGGTGCACTGTTAGAAGCTGTGAAATGAGGCGAAGATGTGCAAAGCAGATTGTCACCATGGTAAAGCTGGCATATGTGCATACATGTGTAAGGACATGGGCTGGGTGCCACCCCTATGCACCGGTCATACACAGGTGCACACATGGTATCACAAGTCGTGTATCTGGGGGTTTGGCTTCTCCCCCAGATAGTCTTCTGCAGCTCTGTTAAAGGGTGGGTTCATCTGGCAGTCCACCCAACCACTCCAAATCAGCTGGGGAGGGCTGAGTGGCAGTCTTGTCCGTCCGCTTCCTCTACGCGGGCCCATTCTGGCTAATGGCTTCGGGCCAGGCTGACCTCTCTGGCGATTGCCTAGTGGGCTGCTCAGGGCCAAGGACCAAGTGCCACCTTCTGGTGAAGCTTGGAACTGCATTACTACTACCCGGGATTCTTTATTCTTTAGACAAATGTTTTAAAAGCCTCTTATATGCCAGGCACTGTGCTGGATCATGGAAAGAACAGCAGTGGCCAACACAGCCTGTGTCCTCACAAAACTGGCATGTAGTTGGAATTTATTGCACACGAGGATGATTTACTAAGCCTGTGCCCGGCACAATGCTAGGCGTGTGAGATACATGTGACCCTAGCAGTCGGATCCTGGACTAAGGAAATTTTTGGTCTAAAGGGGACTGTAAATTTTTTTAATGTTTATTTATTTTTGAGAGAGAGAGAGAGAGAGAGAGAGAGAGAGAGAGAGACAGCACGAGCAGGGGAGCGGCAGAGAGAGAGGGAGACATAGCATCCAAAGCAGGCTCTAGGCTCTGGGCTGTCAGCACAGAGCCCGATGTGGGGCTTAAACTCATAAACTGTGAGATCATGACCTGAGCCAAAGTTGACTGCCTAACCAACTGAGCCACCCAGGCTCCCCTACAGGGGACTTTTAAAGCCATTGTCTCAGAAAAGGCAGTGTTTCTTGAACTAGCCTCATAGCCAAATACTTTCAAAGTACTTTCCTTGATCTTTTGCCTCTCTTCTATTATTTTTCTTGGAATTTGTATACTGTTAAAATAGCAGGATTTTGTGTTTTACCTATTTTAAAGTATTTTATAATATGAAGTTTTGTACAAACATGCGAAAAGGTATTGGAAATAATATGCCTAACAATCCAGATTTTTCAAACCTTAAGATTTTGGCATATTTTGCTTCTGATTTTCTCAGTTGAAAATTCCTCTACAAATTTGTCTTTCTCTTTCTGCCCAGAGTTAACCGCTACCCTGAATTTATTCACGATTCCAATGTATGTTTTTACACAATTACTACAGACGCATGGCTCCATAAAATACACAGTATCGTTTTGCATATTTTAAACTTAGATAAGTGACACCATACTGTGTTACCCTCCTACAGTTTGCTTTCTCCCCTCCTCATTAGATTTTTTTAGTTTAACCAGGTTAATATACTCAGCTCATGCTGATTCATTTTAACTGTGATATATTATGCCATTGTCTGAATATACCAGTTTATCCACCCTCCCGTCCTTGAACCTTCAGATGGCTTACATTTTTTCGCGATTGCAAATAGTGCCTGGACTCATTTTTCTACATAAATAAATTCATTTTTCAAGGACACGTCGTATCACTCCTAATAAGCTGAAAATGGTACCGCTGGTCCGAAAAAGAAGGTAATTGTAGGAGAATTGAAATGAGAATAAAATGTTCTCAAATTCTAGTCAGACATCACTATGTTAGGAAGCTCACCCCTGGGGTATGCTTCCTACTGAAAGGGGGGACCGGCAAATGTTAGGGGAAGGACCTGGCGTGCAGACCCAACCTCAGGCAGGTCCCCCCGCCCCCACTGATCTAGTCGGTCTAGAAAGATCACTGGAAAAGGAATCTCTTTCTCACCACTAGACTCAGGATTGTTGAATGCTATGATTGTGGAAACCTGAAACCCCCTTTCCTACTCTGGGTGTGGCTCATCCATTATTTGGGAAACAGTGAATTAAGTGAAACAAAGAAGCATTAAATGTATACCACGTGTCAGGCATTGTGTTAGATACGAAGAGGAATAAGAAAGAATTCTCCAGATAGTGGAGACCAATAACCTGAGACATCAGTTCTAAATGTTTTTTTAAAAATTTTTAGTGTTTATTTTTGAGAGAGAAAGAGAGGGCACGTGTGAGACAGAGCGAGCGCGTGAGCGGGGAGGGGCTAGAGAGACGGAGACACAGAATCCGAAGCAGGCTCCAGTCTCTGAGCTGTCAGCACAGAGCCCCGTGCAGGGCTCCAACCCACAAAATATGAGATCATGACCTGAGCCGAAGTTGGTTACTCAAATGACTGAGCCACCCAGGCCCGGAGAAATCCGTTCTAAATGAACGCAGTGGATGGGGAATGGGAAAGGGTGGGTATATATCAGGGGAGGTTTATACAAAGGAGGTAACGTTTGATCTGGAAGTCTTGGGGTACGCAAAGGGTTTCAGTCAGCAAAGAGTGGAAAGGCTTTCTAGGTAGAGAGCAGTTGAAGCGAAGGCGTCAAACTGTGACCCTGTGTGGCGCAGTTGAGGGACGACACATTCTGTAGCCTTGCAGGATCATAGCCTTGCTTGTGGAAGGTCCTGGAAACAAGGGAGGGGTGATGGGGGCAATTAGACTGCACAGGCAGTTGGGGGCCTGGCTAGCTTCATAAGAGGCCAGCCGAGAGCCTTGTGAGATTTTTAACAAAGTACCAATGTGATCACATTGGGCCTAGGTAGACCAGCAGCTGTCCCAGGCTGTTAGCCAGATGTGTCCCCAAGGGTTGGACAATGATGCTGGATCCTGAGTTGATGTTTGCTGAGACATGTCACCTGGAAGATTGGGCTCCTATGACCTTCCAGAGAGTCAGAACCCCTGAGGCGTATATGCCCCAGCTAGTCAAACTTGCTTGCTCTCTGTAGCTAGTCAGAGCCTGCTGAACAGTCATCACTTCCCTGGGCCTCTGCCCAAGACTCTCATATTGGCCTAGAAAGAACTGCCATTGGGTACCTAAATCCCTCTCGTGTGTCCTTCCAGCTCCATCCTGGCCGTCTCTGTCTGGCAGTCTCTGATCCTGAGCAGGCCTCACTGTGTTCCTAACGGCCGCGAAGGCTCTACCACTGGCAGACAGGGCAGGGCTGGCAGCTGCCTCCTATACTCCGCTGCAAAGCTGTCCTGAGGGCATCGGGGGTGATAGCCGGCTCGGGGGACCTCCTTGGGCTGGGCTCCATGCCCACCTCCTACCAGGGGGGCCGCCCGGTCTGTGCTATCTGAGCTCTAACAGACCCTAGTTCTTAGAAAACTCCCAGGAGATGCAATCTATTTCCTTTCAGAGACCCCCTAGGTCGCTACGAGGACTTGTCACCACCGCCGGGGTAGTGACTTACAAACGAGTGGGTGATACATCCACCCCTTCCACCGGTGTGCACGCCCAGAAAGCCTGGCTATGAAGACAGCCCCTTCCTCAGAACAGTGACTTAGGCCCTGATGGGGAGGAGGCTCTCACGGAGCTAGGAAGCTGCTGAAGACAGCGGTCCAGAGAGGCTTCAAGGTGGCCAGAATGGCACGGCTTTTGGCTGGGAGGATATTCTGGGAGCTCCCTGGGAGGCAGCTCCCCGCAACTTTGGGCCAAAAAGGCTAGAAATGGGCTTCAGCTTTTCCAAGCTTCAGGAATTTATTTTGAATGTTTTGTAAGACTCCAGAAACCACACAAGCTTCGGGGTCCGCTGAAATGTCAAATAAACTCATAAGCGAGACCAGATGCTCACTCTCCTGGCCACAGAGGTCACAGGAACAGGCCTCTTCTCTGCCTTTCGCCCTGATTCTCCAGCTTGTACGCAGCTGCCCCGCTCACCCTGTTTCAGTGAGTACTGGGTAGACAGTTTCCGATGCCAGTAATGGGGTCCACGTAGCCAGGGCCAAGGCCCTCAGAAGCCTCCTCCAGGGGGCGCTCTTCTAGAGAAGTCACCCAGGCCCAGCCACTTGAGTCTTTAGGTGAACAGTTGGGGCTAGTGACACCTGCTGGTGCTACGGAGGCCTCATCACACACCTGAAGGCAGTTTGAGTGGGCTGGGCAAGCGCCCCAGCGATCAGCACAGACCAGTGCCTCCTTGGGTGCCCTCTGTGCCAGCACCAAGGACTGTCCCCCATGGAGTAAGTTCCTCTTACTTAAGTTTCGTCTTCTTACCAGCTTACCACCTCAAGCCCCTCTTAGATACAAATTCTATAACCCCGGGTCCCTCTGTCTCCCACTGCACGGGCACCAGCCCACCCAGGGGCCAGGGCTTCTCTCCGTGTGCATTTGTGACAGGCGATGCGTATGTATGTCCTTAAAACTGTTTTACGTGTGTTTTCCTGCTTCCCTTACACGGTCAGCATTTGTGGGGCAAAGGACCATGGTGTTTCATTTTGGGGAGAGGCAGTGTGGGGTGGGAGCAGGACTTAGAGGCGGGCCAACTCAGGTTTGCGTTCGGCGTTGGCACTTACTCATTGTTTAGCCTCGGCAAGTGACTGAACCTCTCCGAACTTGCTTTTTTTTAAAAATCATCTGCATGATCACCATCATGTTTGTCCCAGGGGAGTGCCTTCTTTATGTTAGGTATTGTATCTCTCTTTCTCTCTCTGTCATTTAATCATGACAACAACCCATCTAGACAGGTATTATTGTCCATCATACTATTGGAGGAAGTGGAGTTTCCAAAGATCACTCAGATAACGGCGGTCAGGAACCAGTGTTAGATCTGCAGGATCCCAAAGTCTTACCCCTGGGCCACGTGGACTCCCCAGAGAAGGAGGACAGCGTGGCTGGCCTGGCAGTGTTCCCCCAGGCCCTGCCTGTAGAGGGCGGGACCATCAAAGCAGCTCTGGGAATAGTACCGCTCTGAGCACCCTTGTGCTGACCCCGTTTTGCTGCTCCTACAGGAGGAATGTCTGCGGGGGACAGTGCTGCCCGGGATGGACGACGGCAAACAGCACCAACCACTGTATCAAACGTGAGTGCCTCCGCCCCGTCCACCCTCCTCTCCCTGTCTTCCCTTGAGGTTGGCCAGGCCCGGAGGACTCTGGTAGAAGGGAGGAGATTTTCCGAAGGCCTCCAGCTGGAAACAACTTCTCGAAAAGAATCCCCCAATTACATTTTTTAAAGCGTCCTGCGTTCCCCTCCTGCCAGCCCACCGTGTTGGTGCCCCTCTTGCCCCATCCCTTGGGTACCCCCACACCTCTGTAGTCTGCAGAACATGCCTGGCCCCAGAGTCTCTGCACCCCACATTTCTAGGGGCACCGTTCACATCGTGTGCTCTGGGAACCCACGCTGCCTTGGCCCCCGGCTCTGCTGGTCCTGGCCTCCATCAGGGCCCCTGCCAGGATGAGGCCGTCAGATGAGGCTCTGATCCCATGTCTGGAGAGCCTTCCTTTAGACCGCTGTGAAGCTGGCAGTCTGGCCCCAATGAGAGAAAAGAGAATAGTCATCTTAGTTACATGGAAACCAAGGAGCCAGGCAGCAAGAGCCAGGGGCTCCATGCCTAAGCCTCCACTCATGGTGTAGAGGTGGTGACGATGACAAGGGCCAATGCCTACACAGCACTCGTTTTGGGCAAGCTACGCTTTACATGGCCTATGGGGCAGGGAGTACTACTATCCATTTGGCAAGTAAGGAAACTGAGGGTCACATGTTCAAGGTCACATGGCCTGGAAATGGCAGGGTTTGAACTCCAGTTACCTGACTCCAGGGGACCCCTCTTCTTAATCCCTATACGCTGATGCCAGATGTCTTATCTTATCTTTGTGGGCCTCACTTTCTACACCTGTGAACTGGGGATGACTACTGCCACCATTACTGCTACTCCCATTACCGCTACCACTACCATTATCACTACTCCCATTAATGCTACCACCATTACTGCTATTACTACTATTACTGCTACTACTACCGTTACCACTACTACCATTGTTACTACACCATTGCCCCTACTACCATTACTGCTATTACTACCATTACCGCTACTACCATTATCACTACTACCATTACCACTACTACCACTGCTGCTATTACCACCACTACCACTACTATCATTACTGCTACTACTCCCATTACCACTATCATTACTGCTACTACTACCATTACCACTACTACCATTACTGCTATTACTACCATTATCGCTACTACCACTACTGCTACACTACTAGCTAACAGCTGAGCATTTACTGTGTGCCTAACACTGTGCTAGGCTCTTCACATACGTTATAAAGCCTCTCAATAATCCTGTAAAGTGGGTAGTTACTGATCATTCCCACTTACAGGCAAGGAGGCCGTCTTGGGTTGATTAGGAAACATGGCCAAGGTTACATGACTCCAAGCACTGGCTCTGGGACTGGATCCAGCCATTTCGACTTCAGAACTCCATACTCCTCTGTGGGGGTTTGTTCCCTCCCAACACCAGCTGAGGCTGGGGCCATCTGGAATTTGGAATCCTCGCAGGTGAAAATATATGCGGGCTTCAGAGATCCCCTTGGATCTTTCTCTTTTACACCCCAGGGCTCCTCTTGAGCGCTCATCAGCTCCCTAGGCCTTTATGGTTGGCCTAGGAGCTTCACCTGTCTGTCCCTGCCACTGCCTTCTCCCAGGCCCTAAGCCTGGCTATGAATATTCACTCTCAGCAGGACCCCTTCCTTCCCAATGACAAGCCCCAGGCCCTTTTCAGTGTGCCCGTTTCACAGCTCATGGTCTGGGTATATGACCAAACCTGTGGTGTTCCCAGCGCTCATCTCTCCTGAGATGGGGCTGACAGGGGACAAAATGGGGACGCATCTGTTTCTGTGGGGATGGTGATGCCTCACCAAGATCTTGTTTCTGCTTCAAACTCCATGGCCCTGACCCCCTCCTAGCCTGACAGCAAAGCTCAGGCAGAATCCTGGGTCTCTCTAAGGGTCTCCAGATAGAGAAACCAAAACCCCAAGCTGAGAAACAAACAGCAAAGCAGGTCTTTCACCTGGAAATTCTTTCCTTTTCAGGGAGCCTAGGTTAGTGGCGCTCTCAGAGGACAGGCCTTCTGGGGCTGGTGGCAGAGTTGGGAAAAAGACCCTTTTCCTTCAAAATTATAAAGAGGAAGACATTGTGTCTCAGGTGGCTTGCTTTAGCTCACAGACTCGCTGGAGGAGGCTCTGAGGCTCGACAGCAGCAACACCCCTGGGCAGGGAAAACAGGGATGTGGGGTGCCAGGCGGCTTTATGCTCAGCAGAAGCTTTGGAGTTAAAAGCTAGGGCCTGGGCACTGGTATATTTTTAAAACCCCATAGGGCAATTCTAGCCAGGGCTGAAGACCACTGAACAGAGTTTGGCCAGTCACAGGAAGATTTGCCTCGGGAGCCCTAACTCAAATCTGGGATGTTCCCGTGAATCCTCTGGGATCTTATTAAAGTACAGATTCTGATTCAGCAGGTCCAGGGAGGGGCTAGAGAGTCTGTGTTTCCAACAAGCTCCCAGGTGCTACTGCTGTTGCTGGTGCTGGTTTAGGGACCACACTTTGAGTATCGGGGCCTTGGGGCACTCTGGAGGACTGGGGAGGGATTTGGGGTTGGAGTCGAGGAGGAAGGTTGATATGTTCTAGTGAGCTTGGCAGAGAGTGTTGTTGAGATTTGAGTCGAAGCTGGAGCAGGGTGGCTTCGGAGGGGGTGGGCTTCTCATCAGCTACCTGAAGGGTCTGGGCGTGGGCCTTGCTCTGGCCCTCCAGCCCTGGAGGTTCTCAGTTTCCTAACTTGTTCATGGTTTTCCAGTGTTAGCCCCTGCCAAACTGGAGTTTTGACACTGGAAACTCAAGGTCAGGGGAGTCTACGACTGTCAGAACCGACGTGTGTGTGTACCCTTGTGCCCCAGCCGGGAGATGTCCCAATGTGCTGCCAAATCCCCATTCCACCCTCAGAGTCCTCAGCCCCCCGATTTCTCTCTGGGTCCTCTCGCCCTGCTGTTCCCCCGGTCATTTCCCCCCTGACCCTGGCACGCAGCTGGCAGCTCTCCTGGAGGAATTGCCAGTGGGCATTAGCCTTTCCCACTTGAAGTTGGCTTGCCCACTGAAGGTCTGTGTGCTAATTAGCTGGGCCTTGTACTGTTTGCTTGTTGCTATTTTGCTGCTAAAGAGCCTAACAAGAACCACGTGGGCGGTGGGGTGTTGGCTCTGTAGAATGTGGGGCTCTTGGCTCCACACCCTGTCAGCTGGCTCTCCTGCTTCCCCCCGTTGGTTAGTATCTTCCTCTCCCTTCTCCACAGCTGCCCTCCTGGCTGGAGCCGAGAGTGCCAATGCTGGAGAATGCTCGGGACTCTTTCCTAGCACTTTCATACATGTGGGGTGCCTCCTGGGCCAGCAGGAAAGGGAGGCTGACGAGGAGGGGTGTGTGACATCTCCCCTTCATTGCCAAGAATGAAGTCTAGTCCCAGAACCTTGTGGAGACTCAGTCTGTCCCCTGGTCTCTCCCAGATATCTGTGGGTCCGACTAACTGTCCATGCACAGGGAAGGATGGCCCTTGCCCCGCTGGGCCTCCCCTCTGGTCCCCTCTCACCTCCTCTTACAGAATCCTAGGTTGCTGTGACATACCAGTCCAGCTGCCTGGCAGGCCCTCCCTTCCTCCCTGTCCAGCGCCTGGACCTCAGGGAGCTACTGCGTCTGCAGGTGGCCATTGTTGGAATCTCAGCTCCACCTTGGCAGGGCCGAGGGCTGGGCTCTCATCTCTTCTTCGGCTCTTGGTCTCTGCCTTCCCTTTTGTGGTTTTGCCAGCTCTGCCCCAGGATTTATGTGTTTATGTATTTGTGGAGGCAGCTGACGGGGGCCTGCCTGAAGTCCTTCCTGAGGGGAAGCACTGTGGAGTGTGGGCTGACTGGATCCTGTTTATAGTTAGGGCGTTTGGAAGACTGTCCAGCCTTCCCAAACTGGCTCGCCCCTATTGCCCCTACCACACAAGCTTTGGGGGTTTCTGAAGGCTCACACAGGGGAAGATTTGAAGAATTCTTTGATTTCTCATTTTATTTCATCCTAGATGCAAAGAAACTGGGACAATTCTGGGAGGGCAGAGGGAGTCCTTGCAACTGTTGAGGAGGGGACTAGGTGGGTTACCCCACCGTCACCACCACCAAGCAGTAAGGCTCAAGGTTAAGAGCTTGTGTTTTGGATTCTGGTGCCAAACCCAAGGGGTTGTGGATTTGAATCCCAGCTCTGTGTCTTCAGGCGAGTGACTGGCCCTCTTCTACCATAGAGCCTCATCCATAAAATGGGTGTAAAAATCTCTACTGTTTTTGAGGATTAATAATAATAACAGTCTTTAGCTATTACCATATTTTGGGCCCTGTTCAAAGGACTTTATTTTTTTTTTCTTTTATTTTTTTAAATGTTTATTTTTATTTTTGAGAGACAGAGAGACAGAGTGTGAGCAGGGGAGGGGCAGAGAGAGAGGGAGACACAGAATCCGAAGCAGGCTCCAGGCTCTGAGCCATCAGCACCAGGCTCTGAGCCATCAGCACAGAGCCCGACGCGGGGCTCAAACTCACAGACCATGAGATCATGACCTGAGCCAAAGTCAGCCGCTTAACCGACTGAGCGACCCAGGCGCCCCTCAAAGGACTTTATATTGTTAATTTTTAATCCTCACAATCCTCTAAGTTAGATTCGATCTTTCTGTCCATCTTCAAATGAGGTTGACTGTTTACCCAAGTCATGCATCTCGGAATCGGCAGAGCCTGGCTGTGAATCCAGGTGGCCTGGCTCTCGGGGACAGGCTCATGCTCCTGATTAATGACAAGTCCGTGTAGAGAGCCTGGCACGTGGTACGTTGGGCTGTCATTTTAATCCACATCCAGGAGATTGTGCTGACTACCTGGGTTTCAGTGCAAGCTCTGCCACTTAGCTACGTGACTGTGGGTTAAGACGCTTAAGCGCTCTGTGCCTCAGTTTCCTCACCTGTAAAATGTGACTAATAGTAGTCTCTGCCTCACAGAATTGTTAGAGACAAATGAGATAACTCAGGTTAACTGTTTAGTTCAAGGCCGGGCATGTCCTCTGTGCTCCGTACATGTTTGGCCTTGATGTTGAGGGAAGGGATTGTGTCTCGTGGCCCTCAGCATGCAGTACAGTGGCAAGTGCTCATTGAAGACCATATAAAGGCTCAGGAAGCATGTACTGAATAATACAGGGCCCATCCCAAGATTGTGCTGAGAGGTCCCCTTCTGCTGTCCAGTTCTATCAGCCTTTCCAGAAAACTCGGGAGTTCCTGGAGCAGGTCTTGGTATCTACTCCTGGCTTCTTGGCCCCGAGCCTCTGCATGCACAGTGGCTTTCATTCTGGTCCACCTCTCTGTGCTACAAGGACCCCATTCCCCCTAATGTGGCCCCACCCATCCCATCCCTGTAATGACTCCATCCCATAGGGCAAGGCCATGGCAGGTGGGTAAGAGCCCCAACTTTGGAGCCAGACTCCTTGGGTTCAAACCCTTCCTCCAGCACTTAGTAGTATGTTGATCTCAGGCAAGCTGCTCGACTGCTCTCGGCCTCAGTTTTTCCATAAGCCAAATGGGGATAAGATAGCACCCACAGTAGTTATAAGAATGAAGAGGAGGGATACACGTAGAGAAGTAAGCCCAAGGCCTCATAATGGTAAAAGCCGAACAAACATTAGGGAAAAGGGTCACAGCACAGGTGGGATCTTCACCGACTGGTTAGGAACTGTCGGGAGCCAGTCTTGAGCCTCTATGTGGCTTGTCTCTGGAAGAACCATCCTCTGAGACTCAGTCATTGGCAGGGAGAGCAAGGCGAGAAGTGGCTAAGAGGAATAATCACACAACTTCACTGGAGACCCGGCTGACATGATGGGTTCAATCCTAGCAAGAGACCGTCATCTCCCCTCAACCACCTTGTATGGGTACCTTAGATTTTCCTGGTGAGCAGGCATGTGCCCTCAAGGCTCTTTGCTCAAAGAAGTATTTAGGAGATGTTCTTACCCAGGGATCATGAAGCAAGGTGTTGTGTCCTCTTGATACCAGCGAAGTGCCTACTTGGTACACGCCAGGGACCACGCTAAACATTTCACCCCCATCACCCCGTGAGTGGTCACCATGTGATTCTCTGCCATGCCCCCTTCTTCTGTCCCTCGCTGTGGATTTTCCTCTACCCAACGACTACGTATCGGGTTTCCCAGGACTGAGTCCTGGGTCCTCTCCTCTCTCGCCGTGCCGCTCCTGGAATGATCTCCTGTATTCCCACGGATGGAAGCATTATCTCTGGGCTGACGACACCCAGGTTTATATACGTATCTTCAGCCAGACCTCTTTTCCGACCTCCCGACGGGTCCCTCGTGATGCCTACTCAACATCTGCTCTTGACGCTCTCCAGACGTCCCCGCCCTCAACTCGTCCGAAAGGAGCTCGTGGTTTCCCTCCCTCTGTGCCAGCTCCCCTGCGCAGGTGTTACCCACCCCCATGAAAAGCCACCCGTTCTCCCTGAATGCGAATGCTCGAGTCAGACATCTGGGGGCCATCCGGGACCCCTTCCTCGCTGAGCCCTCTTTGTTTCACTTCCTAAATCTCCCCGGGGACTGCCTGCTTCTCCTTGCTGGCCCTGCTGCCTCTCAAGTCCAAGGCGCCAGTACGGGCTCCCGGGTGACTGCTGCAGCCCGCCACCTGCTCTCCCCATTCTCTGGGTCTTTCTCCATCAACCACATCATAACCCACCTCTGTTCACTCCTTCCTGCTGCGGTGCACCCAGCCTAGTCTCCCAGAACTCCCCCTGGCTCACCGAATCCAGCCTGGGTTCCTGGACTACACGGCCTCTGGGCTGTTGTACATGCTGTTCCATTTGCTTTTCCTTCTCTCTCTATGCGGCTGGCTCCTTGTCATCTTTCCCGTCTCTGTTTCAAGTGGCTCTCCCCAGAGGAGCTCCCCGCCTCTGTCAGGGCTTCCCCACAGCAGCCTTGTTACTCCAGATCCTCGCCCCCTTGATTTTTTTCCCCTCCATAACTCATACCTTGATTTCGGTGCTTCTGTTTATGTGTTTACTTGTTTTGTGACATTCTAAGTTGGAAGCTCCAGGAAGAAGAGGACAGTGCCTATCTGTCTTGCTTCCCATCCTAGGTGAATAGTAAATGTTGGATGCATGACCATTTTCTAGATGCCACTGAGGCTCACAGAGGTGAAGAAACTTGTTCAAAGCCCCACAGAATCCAAACACGGGTCTCCGACCACAAGGTTTTTCTCCCCTCCATGCTTCTGCCGTGGCCTTGGCTGAGTTGTAAGCAGGAGTGGTGTATTCCCTCCCTCCTGATCTTCCTGGGTCCTGGGCAGGGATCTGGTGCTCTTGGAGAACGGCTCGATGGGCTCCAGGTCAACCACAGAACCATCTTCCATGCCCCGGAGCTGCTTCCCTGGAAGAGGCTGGTTCCCGGGCTCATCCCTGTTGGAAGCTGTCCCGGGGCCCCATCCCATCCACCTCTCCTCTCCAGAGGCCCCTCTGGCACTGACATCTCCAAACCCTGCCTGTTCCCAGACAAGGCCCCGGGGCTGCGGAGATAGCGGGGTAACTCTTCTGCTTTGGGGCGGGAGCTGGAGACAAACCCAGGCCTGAGCCCTGGGCCGTGAGCCCTGCCCGGTGGTCTCCCTCCTCATGCCTGCTGGAGCCGGTGGGAATCGGGCCTGCTCTCTGCCCTTGGCCCCCTGCCCCTGACTGGCCCAGCGCTGTGGCATTTGTTAATGCAATTAGCAGGGCGGTCCATGCCGAGGGGCTGGGGGCCAAGGTCTGACTCACACCTCCCCTTCCTCCCCTCTGGCCGCCAAACGGTAGAGGCCCGCTTGGCTTGCCAGACGGCGTCTGCAGAGAGCACACGAGGGGCCAAGAACGGCATCTTTCTCTCATTAGAGGCTTTTATGTGAACACAACTGCTATTTTGGAGCCGGGTGCTTGGCTGGCCCCTGAGCCCCAGTGCCGTTTCCAGCCGTCCCGAGCACAGCTGTGGCGGGAGCCGGTCAAGTCCTTGAGGACCTGACTTCTCCCACAGCCTGGGGGCTCAGGGCCCGGGTCGGGGCCTGGAGACACGGCCCCTGGGCAGAGCGCGAGTATGGAGGGTCCCCGGGTGGACTCTGAAGTTGTCTGGGGACCCGACAGGTGTTTCCTTGCCTCAGGGACCTCTGACATCAGGGCCCCTTTCTGTGGAAAGCGAAGGTCAAGGCTGTGGAGAAACTGCTCAGGGCATGGTGGACCCCCCACCCCCTGTAAGAGAATTCCAGGGCAAACAGAAACCCCTGGGCGAGGGCCTAAGTTGGGGTACCAGGGCAGGGCTGAGGTAAACACTGAGGGTGCATAGGAGACCGTCCTGTCTGCAAAGGTCTCTGGATGTGGGAGGGGACAGGGGCCCCATCCGGAGGGAGGGATCGGTAACTTAGTGAGTAGGTTCTTGGTGTCCCGCTGACACAGACTTTAGGAAAGATGGAGGTTTAATCCGGGGGGCGGCTGAGCTTCAGGTGAGGGGGTGCTGGGCCCAGAGTCTGAGCTGGAGCTAAGGTTCATCTCCCAGATAAGAGGAGGCTTTAGAGGAAGGCACAGGGTAAAGGGACCACCTCCTCCCCCCCCCCGCCTTGAAGTCGGTGCCTCGTCTGTCTAACAGGTCATAGATGGAGGGAGAAGATGTCTCCCAGGGGGCCCCGGAGAGACAGAGAGCTGGTGACGAATGCCCTGCCTGGGCAGCGCGAGCAGGGATGGGGAGGGGACTGGTCATCTTCGACATCTGGAAAGGAGCCCCACCGCTGTGCCACAGGGCTCGGTCTTTCCCCTTAACCAGGGCCTGTACGGACATTGCCTTTCCTGGGAACAGGGTTGTGGAAGAGAAGTTCAGAAGCCACCTTGCCTGTACCCCTGAGCGGATATGGCGGTTTTTCTTAAGGCTTTGCCGGGCAGCCCAATAGAACTTTCTGTGAGGATGGAAACGTGCTATATCTTGTTCAACATGGTAGCCGTGAGCCACCTGTGGCTACTGAGCACCAGAAATGCGGCTTCCGTGACGGAGGAATGGAGTTTTACATTTTGTTTGATTTGAATCAATTTCATTTTCAACATCCTCGGACAGCTTGTGGCTGCAACAGTAGACCGTACTACATAGCACGGCTTTAGAGGGTGCAGCGCGCCGCCACACCCACCATCTCCCTGGAGGCTCACACGACTCTTTCAGGCAGGAATTATCAGCCCCATTTTATAGAAGAGAGAACTGAGGCACCGGTCGAGGCATCTTGCTGAGATGAGACGCGTCCAAGGTCACAACGCAGCAGGGATGTGGCTGAGCCGGGGTTCAAACCAAACCCTCCTGACTCCCAGCCTCATGTTCTTTCTGCTACCAAGTAGCTGATCACAGAGGCTCAGAGCGGGCGGTAGGAGGAAGGCCACACCGTAAGAGCTATTTCCAGAATCCCCCACCGGGCCTGCCCATTCTGAGTGAGTTTGGTCTCCTCCCAGAGGCAGGGGTTTGTGTGGAAAATCTGAGCAAACCTCAGCTCGACCGTTTTGGAGCAGAGCGAAGGTAGAAGGGGCACAGGCAGAAGGCGGGGGCTGGAGGGAACGATGCCTTCTGTTTCTTACTTTCAAAGCGATTTCAGGAGTTTTCTTTTGCTTCCCCTCTCCTTTGGCATCCTGCTAACTGCGCAGAGCTGAACTCCCAAAGCTGAAACTTTCCACACGTCCAATCCTCGGCGAGGAAGAGAGTGCCAGGAGAGTGTGGAAAAGCAAGGGTTCAGGAGGAGCCCAGATTATGAATGGCTGAGGACGACTGGCATTGGCGAGTGAGCAGCGGGAGGCTGAAACAGCCTCGCTTGCTGGTTGTCTGGCGATGCTGGCCTCTGGCAGGGCGGGGGGTGCTGGGTGTGCCCTCGGTGGCTAAGTGTGGACATCGTGACATCATGCTTGACAACCTTTTTTTTTTTTTTAGCAATAATCAATCAGTGAGTACTCACTAAAGCCATATACCTGCCCCATCCTGGTGGATTTGTCAAGTATAAAGCATGATCTTTGCTCTTGTGGGAAAGTGGGAGAGGTGAGGCTCCAAGAACAAAATACCAAGCCTTCCCGGCTGGCCACGGCTGGGAGCTTTCTGTCTTAAAATTCTCACAACACTGCATGGAACTGCCTGTCCCAGGGCCCTGGGCATTTCCTTTTTTTGCTTTAGGCAGCGGCCCCTGCCATCGGCCATTCCGACAGGGATGAGTTTCCTTTCTGATACTTCGGCTTCGAAACCTGTGCTCATTTGACAGGGACGTTTTGCTTCAGTCTCCTTTCAACAGAAGGACACATGACCCCGATTGCCAAAGGGTCCCAAACTTTTGGATTTAATGCACTAGTAAAATATCCAGAAACATCATAGGCACCGAAGCGCAGTAGCTGGCTTGTCATTTCGCGAAGCGAGGATGTTAGAAATACAAACTACCATTTGCCACCACTTTTAATTTAAAAAAGACACCAATGGGCACCTCCCGGGTGGCTCAGTCGGTCGAGCGTCCGACTTCAGCTCAGGTCACGGTCTCCGGGTCAGTGAGCTCGAGCCCCACGTCAGGATCTCTGCTTTCAGCCTGTCAGCGCAGAGCCCGCTTCAGAACTTCCGCCCCCCTCTCTTCACCCCTTCCCCCGCTTGCAGTCTCTCGAAAATAAACATGTAACAATAGATAAATAAATAAATAAATAAACAAACACACATAACACCTAAGAAAGGGAGAAAAGACCGTATCTCAAAATAAAAGACACTTTAAAAATGGGAAAACAGCATTACGAAAAACTCGGGAAACTTTTTATTTTCCGTATTTTATGGCAGACCAGGAAAAACTGTCCTAAGAACGTACCCTTTGATAGACAAGCACTGGGAACCACCCCTTTGCGGCATTTGGGGGTGACTTTTGGAGTAGCAGGGAGAGAAGAGAGGAGTTTCAGCTCCAATCCCATGATGCAACTGCCCGGCTCCGAACACAAGCGTGACCGCTTTAGCTAGGTGGTCAGGTAGTTCCCTGCATCTTGCTAAAACATGTAAAACAGCTCAAGAGAGGATACAGATGGAGTCAGTGAGAGCTGGCTCCAGACCTCCCGAAACCTCACATTTGGCAAATCCGGGCCTCTGTGCAGTTTCGTAAATGATTGATCCAGAGAGGTTATCTTCCCAAGCAGGTTTTTTTTCTGTCAACAGATCCGGCTGGCTCGGAAGCCTTTCAGAACATTTATTTACCACGGTATTACATACACACATAAATGCTGTTTTTATGGTTTCCCCCAACCACCCAGTTTCAAGAAGCTGTTCACTATACCAGCCGAAGTTTGCCAACCCTGGTCCTCAGTAAGGACCTGACGCCCTGCATGGCAAGGGGCTTCTGTGGCTGTGAGAACCCACCGTTGGGCAGAACTTCGTCCATCCAGGAACCTGTCTTACTGTATTTGTACCCCCACCCCCGGCAGCCAGTCTGGCCAAGAGAGGGTGCTCACCAACTGTTGACGGACTAGAGGTGCAAGTAAGGCAGGTGAGCGAATCAAAACAAAAGGGAGACGCTGGGCCTGCAGGATTTGAGGTCCGGGGTTTCTAGAGAGTGACAGATCTTATTATTGAAGTCAAGGATGGGCCGTCCTGGGGCCCGAGAGGAGAAGGATGGAAGCTAGACTGGTTTTGAAAAGCTGTCTTAAGGCGAGGACTGCCCGCTCAGGTGTGGAAGGGAGACTGGGATCGGGAGAGGCTGTGTGACGCCCCTCTCGCCCAGGCCAGGCTTTGGTCCCAGCCGGTCGGGAGATGGTCTGAGAGACTAGGCGTCACGCAGTGCTCATGGGAACTCGAGGGCCAAGACCTGCCTGGGACAAACCTGCTTCCGCAGTGTTCGCTGGCCTTGGTTTGGCAGCCCAGCTGGTCTCTGATGGTGGTGGTGGTGGTGGTGGTGGTGGTGGTGGTGGTGATGGGGCCTGGTGTGTGGTCAGCTGGGGGCCAAGTCTGCTTGGGCAGATGGAGTGGCAGTGTGTTTGGGGAAGCGCTCAGGGTCAATTCTCTGACACGGTCTGTTTATCTGGAGACCAGGGGCCTGCCAGGAAGTAATGCCAAGGCACTCAGGAAATGCTCTGGCAACAGGATTCAGCTCATGGTTGGAATCTTGAAGACCTGTATTTCCCCGCTCTCTCCTGAGTAGGCAGACTGCCCTTGACCAACACACTGCCCGATCAGCCCATCCTGTGTGTCTCTGATCCAGCACCACCTCCTCCAGGAAGCCTTCCTTGACTTTCCGTTCTCCTTGCCTCAGCCTGGGTTCGAGGGTCTGGCTGGCATTTATCATATGACCTGTGTCCTGGCTCCCATATGAGACAATACAACTTCACGAGAGATTGGTTTTTCTCCCATAGGCCTCATGCCTCGCGAGCGCTCTGTGAATTTTCACTGAACGAACGCATGAACTGGTAAACATGATCCCTCACCATCTAAGATCTACCGTGTGGGCTCTGGAAAGGGATGGGGTCCCGAGGTCCCCACCACCTGCACAGGTGCGTTCAGTGGCTGACTTGAAGCCACCAGATCCCTTCATTTCATCAGCAGCTCCAGGCCGAGGTTCAGAAATGGTAGGGAGGAAGGACCATACCAGCCCTGCTGGGAGGCAGCGGGGAGGAAGGAGCCTGGGTTTTGCAGTCAGACAGACCTGGATTCGAATCCTAAATCCCCCACTGACTAGCTGGGTGACCTCAGGCAAGTTTTTAACCTCTCTGAGCTTGAGGCCTTATTCGAAAAATGAGAATCATAATCACGCTTGCTGTACAGGATTGTTGTTGGGATTAAATGAGATCATCCGTGCAAAGTACAGTGCCTGGCATCGTGTAAACACTCACTAGATGCCAGCTGCCATAATAAAACATAACAATACTTTTGTCATTGGTACGAATAGACTAGGGCTAAGGATGCAAAGAAGCGTAAGGGACAGTCGCAGGAGCTGATCGTACGAATCAATAGGGAATTGAGCCCCGTACGTGAAAAACCCTCCTGCTGACTGCGGCGCGCCCCCTGAGCAATGTGCACCGCGAGGGCCAGTCCTAGTTGCCCACAGGAGGGCGCACCAGCTGGAGGCGGTCATCAGAGATGGGGCAGAGGCCTTAAGGGAACCGCAGGACTTAGGTGAGTGGAGAGGACTGGGCAGGAGTCCAGGGAGGGGCCGCTGTACACACGGAGGCAGAGAGAAGAGAGAGCCACACCCACAGGCCAGTCCGGCCACAGCAGGCTGACTTAGAGGGATTGATTGTTAGAGGGGGAAGGTGTTCAGTGCTGGTCTCGACTCCTGGAGGCACCTGGGAGCCAGTGAGTGTCTCCAAGAGGGAGATGGCATGGGCCAAGTGGAATGTGGGAGAGATTTATTCAGACTGGCCCCTGGTTTGGACTCCAGGCCTGTTCTCAGAAAGGAGAGTACAGGTCAGGAAGTCCCGGGCTCAGGATCTACGTAGTGGTGCCCAGTATTTTAATGCACTTAGAATAACTGAGGCCCACGAGGGTCTGTGTGATCTGCCTCTGTTTCCCTGACCTTGTCTGTTTCCCTGACCTTGCATGCTCTCCCCTATCACCAGACCCCAGCCGCCCGGACTTCTGGCACTTCTCGAACATACCATGTTCTCTCCGGGTTCCCGAGCTTTGGATGTGCCTAACTCTCTGCCTGGATGGCTCTGGCCAGACCTTTGCCTATCCACCTCCCGTGTGTCTGTTGCAGCCGGCTCTTCAGAGAGACCCGTCCTGCTCTCCCCTTGTAAAGTCAGGCACGGACCACTGCATCGCCCTGTTTAATTGTCTTCACAGCCTGAGATACTGCCCGAAGCAATGTTATGGTCTTTTCTTATCTCCTGTGGGTCTCCCCCACTGGACTGTAGCTCCATGTTGACAAAGACATTGTCCCCAGTGCCTAGTATACGGTCGGGGCTCAGCAAATATTTGTTGAGTGAATGAGTGACAGAGGGAACTTTGGGCTTAGAGGATCCAACATGAGCCTAACCACGCGCTCCTAGGCTCCTTCGTGTTCCCGGTGCGGGGCCCCACGTCCCAGTGTATGCCTCGGCCTGGGACTCTCTCTCCCATGGCTGCTAGTCACTAGAGGGGCCTCCAGAGTTTGCAAGGTGATGAGGGCAGCAAAAAGTCATGGCTCTGGGGGCCAGTGGCTGCCACACAGCGCCACTTCGGAGGAAGGGGCCCCAGTCCAGCCCCGCTTTGCCCCCAGGCTGGACCCAGGGCCCAGGAGGCAGAATTCTTCCTGCTTTCGGTTCGTTCTACCACTTGCTAAGGAAGATGAGAAGCTTGAGGGCAGCTGCTCTCCAAAGAGGAAGAAGAAGAGAGGCTATCAATGCTGAAGATGTCTTTGAGAGACCCTTAGGATGCCCCCAGCCCCCTCGGCCTGCCCTTCGTGTGATTCACGAGGAAACTGGGGCTCAAGGAGATCAAGATATGCAGCTCACGGCACACAGAAAAACCCCAACAACTCAACCCCCCCACCCTGACTTTGTTGAGCCCTTTCCCATAAAAGAAACTCATTCATTCACTCATTGTTTGTTTGTTTGCTTGTTTGTTTGTTTATCGAGAATCTACTCTGTGACCATCTCTATTCCAAGTTCTGGAATAGAGGGAGGAGGCAGGAGGGAAGAAAACAGAACATCTGCCCTCTGGGACTTTCAGTCTGAGAGGAGAGACAAAAGGGAAGTGAGCCCAAACCGTGGCAAGTGCTCCACACCTTTGGCCATTCAGGGTCTGACTGACTGTTGAGAGATGATAGGGGAACCTCGCCCTGGTGACCGGAGGGCGGACGGGGGACAAATGGGCCCAGGGAGCCTTCTGAGACCAGAATCAGGCTCCCTGCTTGAGTGGGAAATGGCAAGCAGCACCAGCCAGGAAGGCGTCAGGACGCCCGGGCCCCTGCCCTCATCCGTCTCCCTGTCTCCCCAGCTGTGTGCCAGCCGCCCTGCCAGAACCGGGGGTCCTGCAGCCGGCCCCAGCTCTGCGTGTGCCGCTCCGGCTTCCGCGGAGCCCGCTGCGAGGAGGTCATTCCTGAGGAGGAATTTGACCCCCAGAACTCGAGGCCAGCGCCCCGGCGCTCAGCCGAGGGGTCACCCAACCCACGCAGGAGCAGCGCGGCCAGAGAAAGCACCACGACACCCAGAACACGCTCACTGGCGTCACAGCTGCCGCCGGCCAGGTAAGTCCCCTCCTCGGGGGGACCTCGGGTCCAGGCGCACAGTCTGTCTTTAGAGGGGTATCTTCCTTAGGGCCGTTTGGTGAAGACCTTGGTGCAGAAGACCAGAGTTATCCTTCCTCCCCTCCTCCCTGCTCTCTTCCCCTTTCCTGCCCTGACCAGAGGTGCATCGAGCAGCGAAGTGGGTGTTGGGGTCGGCACGGGCTTTGCCAGGCTGGGGTGGCCAGGGAGGTGGGAAGTGGAGTCTCTACCCTCCAGGTCTTGGGAGAAAGCCGAGGAGGGCATATACCTGGGCCTTCTTGTTTCAAATCCTGGTGTAGCCACTTCCTGGCTGGGTGGCCTCGGGCAAGCTATTCACCATTCTGATTCCTCATCAGTGAGGCGGGGACAATGATGATAGCCATAACCACGGAATGGTTGTAAGGATTAGATTCGTTAATATAAAGAAAGGGCTTAAAACAGTGGCTGCCACATAGTAAACTCTTTATAAATGTTTTCCTCTGGGGCGCCTGGGTGGCTCCGTCGGTTGAGCATCTGACGACTTCGACTCAAGTCATGATCTCACAGTTTGTGAGTTCGAGCCCCGCGGGGGGCTCTGCGCTGACAGCTCGGAGCCTGGAACCTGCTTCGGATTCTGTGTCTCCCTCTCTCTCTGCCCTTCTCTCCTGCTCAGGCTCTGTCTCTCTGTCTCTCAAAAATAAATAAACATTAAAAAAAATGTTTTCCTCCTCCGCCATGCAGGGAGGACCCCTCTGCCTGAAGAAGGCCTTCAGTTCACTCACTGCTCAGCAGGAACCTCTCTCCGTGAAGGGGAAGAGAAGGAGCACGTGGGGTGAGGGGAATGTTCGCGGGCAGGATTCCCTGGCCTGCGTACCAGCCAGCCTGGCTAGACTTTTTCTAGCTCTGGACAGGAAATCTGAACTCTGTAAACTGGTCCATTTCTAGGGGGCTGTGTTTGCCTTTTGGTTTTTTGGGCTCGTTTTTCCATTCGCTTCCTACTTAAGATGTTCTTTCTGAAATGTTGCAACCTCGTCTTGCTGAACTAAGGGGAAAAAGGAGTTGTCCTCTGGGAGGCCAGGAGAACCAGGGACAGGAGGCTGACCTCAAGGCCAGGATTCTAGCAGAAAAGCTCAGGAGAGAGAGGAAAGGAGCTGGAGATTGTCCAGCCACTCTGAAGGCAGAGACGACCAGGGTCTCAGTAAGGTAGGGGGTCCAGAGCCCCAACCACCCAAGCAGGTAGTTTCCAAGGGCAACCAGTAGCACAAAGAGCAGAAGGGTGGATTCAGGCTGAGGTCTAGGGAGATCCAAAGGCAAAACCAGAAGAGCTTATAGAAACTGCTCGGCCCACATTTGCTTCACTGGGTCCAAACCGAAGAGTCCCCTAGAAAGGGTCCACCCAGCGTGAGTCCTCACCTTGTACCTGGAACCAACACACCAGCCCCTGTGCTGCTCTGAGCGCCAGAAGAGGTGAGGCTCCGTGCTTCCCTGGTGGAGAACTTCACACTCAACCTCGGGACGGTCCATTCGCCTGCTCCCCGGACCAGAAGCTCCCTGAGAGTAGGAACTGTGTCCCGCTCTCTTACAAATGTGTTCTCAGTACCTAATACTGTGCTTGGCTCGCTGTAGGTGCTTGATTTATGTAAGCGAAATGAATAAGTGGGTGAGGCCCGATGCTGGGGAGAGGAGGAGGCTGGGCTACACGAGCCTTCCATCCACCAGCGAAGGATCTGTGTGTGTGAGAGGCAGTGGAGGGTGAGGGCCCACAGTGAGGTCAAGGACCCACAGCAGGGACATCCTGTTTGAGCCTCCCAGCCTCCCTGGCCAGGGGCTACTGTGTGGTCGCGAATGAGCTGCGGCCTCCCGGCCGGCCCGGTCTCTCTGTCTCTGTCCCGGGACCTCAGTGCCATGAAATCTGGGAAAGTCCGAGTGGCCCGCTGTCGGCCCAGCTGTGTTTTGCTTTGAGAGGCCAAACCCCGCTTGCCTGGTGGTGTCAGACATTTCCTGTGAGCTTGGCTAGGTTCCCCAAGCAGCCTTTGGCCTCTTTCCCCATGGCAACTTGCACAGGCCCTTGGTGTCCAGATAGAGGGAGTGACATGAAGCAGGGGGCATTCTAGAAGTATGGGGAGGGGAGAGCAAATATTTAGGGAGGGGAGACACTGCAGGGATTGGTGATGTCCAGAAACCCCCTTCCGGAAGGCACTAGACAGAGGCCAAGAGACGTGTGTTCCAGAAGGAAGTCGAAAGGGAGGGGCCAGGAGCGTCTCAGGCAGCGCATGCCCTGTGGAGAGAGAAACATGGATTGATACTGTCCAGCTGGTGCCTGGAGACTCCCTCCGAGACCCAGCTCCAGGTTTCTTCCCCGAGGCTGCTCAGAGGGCCTGTTCCACCTGGCGAGCAAGAGCCAGGCAGCTGGGGACAGGCCTGAAGAGGTTGGGGGCGGGGTGGCCAGGCGGCCACGGAAAAGCCGTTTACATCCTTGCTTCTCGTAGTGCAACGGGCATGTGCACCCCCTGGGAACTTGTTAATGTGCAGAGCTGCTGATTCTGGGTCTGGGAGGGCATCTCTAGCGTGGTCTCAGGTGATGCCGACGCGGTCCAGGGACCACACCTTGAATAGTGAGGGTCCAGCCGGGGCTTTGGATCCAGATACTCCTAGGAGTCCGGCTCTGGATTCACCACTCCCCAGCTGTGTGACATCAGGCAAGAACCCTAAGTAAGCTGAGTCAACGGTCCCCACCTGATAGGACTGCAGAAAGGATGACAGGAGACCACGTGTGCAGAGCACTTAGTACAGTGCCTGAGAGGAGTCAGTCCTCACTGTAGGTTAGCCATCAGCAGGCTGGTTCTTTTGGCTCTGGGGACTTGGGTGGCAAAGAGCAGACAAAACCTGGGGTGCACGCATGGGTGTATAGACCTGCTGTGGGGAGCAGTCAGAGCCTGGGCCAGCCTCAGAGGAGCCGCAACTAGCAGATCTCACGGCAGCACCCATAGTGGGTTTGGCCGGCTTGTTTGTTCCACCGGGGCCGTCCTTATGGTAAGGAGGGGAGCCCTGTGGGCAAGGGGGGCAAGGGAGGTGTCGTGTTTCTCAGAATGGGAGGCACCTCCATTGGGTTTGCTCCTTAGCCTGACCCAAGGACCTCGAAGCTGGGCTCTGGGGACATTCTAAGCAGTCTTGCTCACTCCTTGGGCAACAACAGGCCTGGAGGATGGTGCAAAGTGGGGGTGATGGGGAGGGGTCTGGGAAGCTGTGGGCCCCAGGGCAGTGGCTGTCAGTGGGCTGCTCCCCCAGAAGGCAGCTAGAGCTCGCCTTCTTTTTACCGACCTGGTCTCTCTCTCTCCTGGATCTTCTGTCCACGCACACCTCCCCATCTTAATCTGCCGCGTTAATTTCTTATGGCTGCCATAACAGATTGTCACAAACCAGCAGCTTAACACAATGCAGATGCGTTATCCTATACAGCTCTCTAAGTCAAACATCTGCTCGGGCCTCATCGGGCTAAAGTCAAGGTGTCAGCGGGCTCGGTTCCTGGAGGCTCTAGGGGGAAATCCATTTCCCCGCTCATGCAGGTTGTTGGCAGAATTCGGTTCCTTGCAGTTGAAGGAGCGAAGTCTCCGTTTCTTGCTGTCTGTCCCTCGAGGGCTGTTTCTAGCGTCTAGAAGCCATCTACACTCTTTGGCTTGTGGCCATCTTCTATCTTCCAAGCCAGCAAAGGCGCGTGAACTGGTCACGTTTTGAATCTCCCCTCTGCCTCCCTCTTAGGCTGAATCCTTCTCACTGATTTGTCTCCTACCTTCCTCCACTTTTAAACACTGCCCACTCGGGTAATCCAGGACACTCTATATTGTCAGCTGATTAGCAACCTTAATTCCACCTGCTACTCTAATTTCCCTTTGCCATTTATTTTTTTTTTTAATTTTAATTCCAGCATAGTTAACCGACAGTGTTATATGGGTGTCATTTTGTGCGTGTGTGTGTCTTTTAATGTCATGTATTCGAAGGTAGAACACCAGGGGACAAAGATCATGGGGGCCAGCCAAACCCGCCCACCGCAGCCCATTGTGGCTGGGACCCTCCGTCTGAAGTGTAACGGCTCCCCTTCTCAAATGCTTGCCACAGGGCACCCCACATGATTTGGCCCCCAAGACCTTTCTGACATCTCTGACGTCAGCTTTTACCACCCATCGCCCTCATCCACTCCGCTTCTGTCGCACCGGCCAACTGGCGCTCCCTCAAAGATGCCAGGGATGCTCCTACCTCAGGCCCTTGGCACTTACTCTCCGCCCCTCTCCCCACTTTGGAATACTGTGTTAGTATTTCCTCGAGTGGCCATAACCAATTAGTACAAACCTCGTGGCTTACAACAACAGAAATTTATTCTCTTGCAGTCCAGGAGGGCAGAAGTCCAAATTCGAGATGTCGACAGAGCTGTTCCCTCCGAGAGAGAGTCCGTTTCATGCCCCTCTCCTAGCATCCGGTGGCTCCCATCAATCCTTGGTGTCTCTTGGCTTGTAGCTACATCATCCTGATCTCTGCCTCTGTTGTCACATGGCCTGCTGCGTGTGTGTGCGCGGGCACACGCGCGTGTGTGTGGCATCCTTGGTATAAGGACACCAGTCATTGAATTTAGGGTGCACCTAACTGATTACATCTGCCCAGACCCCGTATCCAAACAGTCACGATTCTAGGATGAGGGTTAGGACTTCACCACGTTTGGTGAGGGGCACAGTTCAAACCACATCAAACACACTTTCTAGATACTCACGTGGCTCGCTTCCTCCCCCTTTAGCTCTTCTCGGCGGGGCCCTCTGTTCTTCTGATTTAAAACTGCACACTCCCGAACCCTCCCTCCCTGCCCCGCCCCCAGTAATTTTTCTCCATTGCACTAATGTCTTCTGCGTTTTACTTATTCGTTTGATTTATTGTTTTTCTTATTCCGGTAAAAAGGTCAGGTCCCCGAGGGCAGGGGTTTTTATCCTCATTCTTGCTGCTACACCTCCGGCACCTGAATACAACTGGCCCAGAATGGGGTTAGGTGAACACGTGCTGAGTGACAGGCTCGGCTCTCCCACCCAGTCACCTCGTGTCCTTGTCACAGCTCTGCCCCCAGTGTCCCCATTCTGGTGATGAAACTCAGTGAGGAGAGGTCACTCGTCCGGACTCCCCTAGCCCGGCCTGAGACGCAGGCCTGTGCCGGGCCTCTCCGGGCTTCGGCCTGTGGGAGAGGGAGGAAGGGCAGGTACCGGCATGGCCCCTGCTGAAGGCGCAGCCTCAGCGGTGAGCACCGGGCCACTGAGCACGTAGGGCTGCGTGGGGCTGCTGTGCGTGGTTGTGGGACTCGCCTCCTCCAGGCAGGACCCTGGAACTGTTCAGCCCCCACCTCTCCGCCTGGGCCCCCTTCACGCTTCCTGACCTGTCACCTTTGACCTGCTGTTGCTGAGAGTGAGCCCACGGGTTTCCCATGGGAGCGCCTCCCCCCTTCACCCCTCAGGCCTTGCCTGGGCCTCCTCTGGTGGGGGCAGGGTCTCAGCTCCCAAGGGGTGTCTCTGCCCAACTGGATCACTGCACCAGGAGCCACCGCAGGGGAGACCCAGGCTCCCTGCCTGGGGGCA
This sequence comes from Paguma larvata, assembly GCA_030068075.1. NCBI lineage: Eukaryota > Metazoa > Chordata > Mammalia > Carnivora > Viverridae > Paguma > Paguma larvata. The sequence continues at coordinate 21,913,832 of CM057827.1, read as the reverse complement.
AAGGCAGCTCCTGCTGCCTGACAGAACGGCAGAGAGGAGATGGTGACCCGGAGCCGGAAACTAGGTACCTGGGGCGAGGGCAGCGGCGAACGGAAGGAGCGAGAAGGTGCGAGGAAGCAGCCAACGTGTGTCTCAGGGGAGCGCCAGGGTCTTGGGGCCAGGCCGGATTTGAGCCCTGGTGCCCTCACAAACCAGGTACGCACGTCCCTTCACCTCACGCACTCAGTTTCTTTGGCTCTGACCCGGGAAGACGAATGCCCGTCTCACAGGAGGGCTGAGAGAACTCACTGAGGTAACGGCTGTGGAGGGATCGGTGGGGTGTCTGGCACACAGGAGGGCCAAGAAACACCCCATCTGTGACCAAGCAGTGTGACGCGCCCCATTTGCCAGGATGGGCTTTCCTCCGCCCCACCGTCTCGACTTACAGATAGGGAAACTGAGGCACAACAAAGCTTGGCAGCCGGGTTAGGGGTCTGTTCTGGAAACCCCAGATCCTGACTCCGGGCCAGTCTGAAGGCTTGCCAGGGTCCTCTGAGCCTCGCTGCGGCCCCGGCCACCTCCCACCCCCACCCCTCCTCTGCTCTGGGCTCTGACACCCTGCCGCCTGCCCTCTGCTGGCTCCTTTGGGCAACATGGCCCTCTGTGCTCCCTCCTCCCTCATCCAAGGCCCCTTGGGCCCTAGACCGTTCTCCAGTTCCCATGGGACACGATGAGGGGCTGACTCCTGCTAGAAGGCCTTGGAAAACTCCTCTGCCCTCCCTGGCCTCAGTTTCCACATTCGTAAATCAGAGACACAGAGTGGGTCCTCTCTGAGGTCAAGTTAACGGTCTCAGATTCTGGCCTCCGGCTTGGTCATTTTCCCTCCCGGATGGTGAGATGTGCTTACTCCCCTTTTACCCATTTCTAGGATCGTGACAAGGACACATGACGCCTTCCCTGGGGCAGACCTCAGCTGTCCCTGACATGCCGGCCTCAAGTTCTCCCTGGCAAGGCTGCAGTGGGGTGAAGCAGCCTGCGTCTTTCCTGCTGCGTCGCCCCTTCCTCCTGGCCGCGCGGCGGTGCGCCCTGCTGGGTTAACTTGACCCTGCCCGACTGAGTCAGGCTTTTCAGACCTCTGGGGACTGAGTGTCCTCTTTACTTTTTTTTTTATTCTTATTTTTTTCTGATTTGGTTTTGTAACTCTGAGCCCCAAGCTTGCCCCCTGGGGTTTTTCTGGAGTTCCCCCACCCCGGCGACCTGGAATTCACTCTTTTGAAAGGACTTTAGAATCAGGAGACCCAATTTTGCTTCCAAGCCGGGACACTAAGTAGCTTTGTGGTTTGGGCTAGCCACTTAACTTTGCTAAGACTTGATGTCTCTATCTATAAAATAGGAAAAAACTAAGTCTTTCTCCACCGGGATGTTGTCAGGATTAACAAAAACATTGTGGGCAAGAGATTGCCTTGTGAACTGTAATGTGTTTTGCGGATGCTGGTTAGTGTTGCTAATTTGCGGTCTTGACCGTGGCCTGGGATATTTTCTTAGGCCTCCTATTTGTGCCTGGGTTACCTTCCGGGAGAAGCTCCTCATTGGGGCCCTCCCTGACCACTAAGGTTTTAGCCTCAGGGTTAACTTTAGCCACTGGACACAAACCAGGGGACGTACTCCACGGCACAGAGCACAGTGTCTGTGATGGGTACCCCAACAGTTGTGCAGGGCACAGCCTGTGCAGCTGTATTGGCAATCCTGGACCTGGTTTCTTCTGGGAGGGAGACCTCTCCTAGCCCCCTGTTACTTAATATTGTAAACGCCCAACTTGAGAGTCCTCTCGTCTCGTTTGCTTTTTTATTTTCATAGTACTTTTTATTTTCTATTTTCTAAGTTAGTTATTTGTGTTTAGTATTTATCATCTATGTTTTCCCCAGCTACAGTGTGAGCTTCTCAAGGGCAAGGATCTTGCTTTGTTTACTGGCATATCCCAATCTCCTAGAGCAGTGCTTGGGATATAGTAAACACTCAATAAATAAATAGCTACTGAATGAACACCTCTATTGCGATGCATCCCCTCTTGCTATCTGGAGCAAAATAAGATGTTCTTGGCTCCTTTCCCTTCTGAGCTGACACTCAGCCCATCCCCCAGCATGTCACTGATCTGGAAGGGGACCAGCAGTTGGGTACCTGCTCATTCTCTGCCCCTTGGCCTGGGCGCTCTGGAGGCAAGGCGGGCTCAGGCAGTGCTCCTCTCCTAATGGTGACTGAGCCGGACTTAGCACACCCTGAGGAGGCTGGTACAGGGCTGTGTGAAGGGGGTGTCCTTCCAGTTTCTTCTACCTCTTGGGCCTTAAAAGAACCCCACGAACCACCCCCTTCGCTGGGCTTGTGGGTTTGGAAGAGGGAGGGCTCCGAGGGAGCAGTCAGAGGGAGACGCTCACTGTGGGCCTCCAGCCAGAACAAACGGAGAGGGTTTTATTTTCCCAAGTCTGAGATCCCAGAAGCCCCGCTGCTGCTTTTTGAGGAGAGCAGAAAAAAATCTGTGTCTCAGCCAAGCGCTTCCTGTACTGCCCATCTCCCTGCTGCTTGCGGGGGGTTTTACAAGTATAGATGGACGTTAAGGTTTTCGTGCAGGGTCCCTCGGCACTGCCCAGAAGACTACTTGGAGGAGGTGGCTAGGTCTGAAGCACTCCATTCCCACCAGGGAGAGAAGTGAGACAGGCTATTCTGTGCTGGACGTTTCCGTAACTGGATACAACAGGAGATGTCCATTACATCACAGTCTCTATGATAGGTACTTCAAGAATTGTGCAGTGCACAACCTGTGCAGCTGTACATAGTGACCCTGGACCTGGCTTCTTCTCAGGAGGGAGATGTTTCATATTTCCCCTACAAAGTATGTTGCCTCAAAGCAGCGCTCTATAACTGGGTGTGGCTGCTGAGGTCCCTTCTAGATTTCTCTGAAATGGTGGACCTCTGGGGCTTTTTAGAGTGTTAATATGCACCTCCTTGACCCACACGTGTGCCTGAGACCCACAGAGCTCAGCGCCCGGGCCAGGTCTTGGCTAGCCATGTGCAACTAAGAGAAAGACACAGACTCTAGGCAGATGCAGCCGGAGACATGCATTCCGGCTATGCTTTGCCTCTAGGCCTAGCAGTCCCGGCAGAGGTCATGAAGGAAGGAGTGCTCAGCCCGGTGCAGACACCTCTGGGTTGGTGGAGATGCCAAGCGCAGGCCTCTGGGTTCTCAGAGGAGCATGCGGAGTCTGGTCAGTGGAGTATAAATGGAGTGAGGTGACAGGACCGCACCTGTCAGTGGGATGGGGACAGTCACCCAGGAGCAAGCAGAGGCTCAGGGAGACCTCCCAGTGCCCGCCACTACCCTGACCCCCAGTCTGACCCCGATGGGGGGGTCCAGATTTGTGGTTACGGTGGTGAACGCTCGGGTTAGGACTGGGTGGGACTAGGGCTGTGGTTAGGGGGATGTGTATTTCACAGGGCGAGATGAGAGGGTAATTTTGGTGCGGTGTGACAGTGACATTTTAACCTTAGGGCTGTGGTTAGGGTTATGCTAGAGTTGAATTTAGGATCATGGGGTTTTTGCGGGTGGTACGGCTGTGGTTTGAACTTACCATTTATGGAGCCTTATGGAGTCCAGCTGGCCCCACTGTGCAAAAGACTCGACAGGCACCACCTAGTAATGGCGGCCACATGCCGTCGCGGTTAAGAGCGTGGTCATGAGTCAGCCCTCTGTTTCATCTGATTCTGTTGCTCTCGGCCATGGGAGGCTCTGCCTTTCTTCCCCTCCCTGAGTCTCAGTGTAAAAGGGTGAGGCTAACACTGGCCGCACACGGTGGTGGTGAGAATAAAACAAAAGTGGACAAAGCGCTGAGTCACAAGGCCAAGTGCTCAGCTCGACAGCCGATAGTCTTTATCTGTATCAGTCAGGGTTCCAGCAGGAAACAGATGGCACTCTCGGGGCGGAACAGTTGGATAAAGGGTCTATTTCAAAGGCAGGATAGGGGGAGAGGAAGTAATAAAAGGGGTGGGATATCCGGGGGTGTGGGGGGGTGACTGTGTAGGGAAATCTAAAGGGGCAGGGGGCCGGCAGTTACTGGAACCAGAGTAGCTACAGCCACGGGAGAGGGCCACGACAGGGCCGTGGCCTCTGTTAGAGGAACACACCACTGCCACCCCACGGTGCCTGTCCGGAGGGAGCCGGGAGGATCAATACTTCCACTCCCTCTCCCGCCATCTTGCTTGGGCTGAACTGGACTGGAAGGCAGAGAGTGACGGAGCCTCCCAGGGCCCAGAGTGGGGTGGAGAAAGGTCTGCAGGAGCAAGTGGAGGGGGAGGATGTTCTTAACCCTGCTGCGGTGAGGAAACTGAGGGGAAGGGCCGTGCCCGCCCAGCTCTACTCGAGACGTCAGAACCCTTGCCAGCAGCCAGTTTGCTCCACAGCCTCTAGAGCAGGTGAGCTGGGGCGAGCGCAGGGCGGCAAGCCGGGTGCGGGAGCCGCAGGGACTGGGTCCGGCAAGGCATCTAGGGCCTTTTCCAAAAACTACGGAACCGGGAAACCAGCAAGAGCCTGGAGTAGATTCTCCACAGCCGTGGGTGGGGAACAAAGGCGGCTTGTTGGGGTCATTCAAACGTAATGTATGCAGTTTCCAGCATCCAACTTAAAAAATAGTAACGACAAACATTTCCAGCTTGTGGCTGTGCTCATAGCGTTTAACTGACCCGAGTCCTCTAGGATTTTTGTTTGAAAGGAGAAGGTTAGGGAATGATGAAGCAAGAAGGGACTGAAAAGACAGTTGATGCTCTTCTTCGGATGCCCCAAGGGACGGTTTGTCCCATCGGTTGCTTTGTACAGAACTGTGGGTACTCCGTGAATGTCACCCTCTGGGTAGGGGAGCGTTGGGGGGGGTGGGGGGAAAGCTGTATGAGAGAACATGCCTAGGAAATTATAACGGAGATTTTTTTGGACCTCGTGAATTCTCCTTTTGAGTTCAAGGTTTTCAAATGCATGTAGATCAGGTTTCACCCCTTGTCTGGGACGTAGAGGAAGTTTCTGATTTATGGGTCCGGCAGTTTTTCCAGTTGCACGATCTCTAAATCTGCCATCAGTTCATTAATTTGCCACTGTCAGAAAAGGCCCCGTCAGCTTTCCAGGTGAAAATCGCGTTACCGAACCGGTACTGTGATAACAGTAAGAAAAAAGGGGCCCAAATGTGTACTTGTTTCCACTTGTGGCGCTGGCCGAATCAGTGTCTCACATGCCTCTCGGGATCACGGGCACGTGCGTCTGCGCGTGGGTGGGGACGCGCAGGCGCGCACGCGCACACCCACCGCTGGAGAGGGCTCTAACGAGGAAGAGTTCAGGCTGGCAGGATTAATTTCCTGGAAGAAGATTAGAAAGGAAAAATGAATTAAGTGCGAAGTCCTCTGATAACCACGGTTGTAAGATTGGCTACCCAGAGGGGTGTGTGTGCGCCCGTCTGTCTGTCTGGGTGCAGATGACATAGTAAAGATTGCTAAATGATTTCCAATAACAGAATGTGAAAACACATAGTTCCTTTGTTAGCCACATAGCTGTGGTTTTGTGTCCGTGATTCACTGTGGAAGTGAGTAGCTGCGACAGGCATTTCGTGGGGGTTTTTGGTTCTTTTTTTCTCCTAAAAAAATATTTGTGAAAGGTCTAAAATTCAAGGAAGTCCGGCGCTTTTTGAAAAGAAAAATCCCCGTTCCTTGCAAACCGAAGACTGCAAATCAAAACCGTTGGAGCTACCGCATTCCAGCTTCTAGCCAGTCGTCTACACTGCATTTCCCTCCGGAGCCTCAGCCCTGACTACTACCTAACGTGTCCACCCGCCTGTGCACCCGGCGGGAGAGGGGAGGGGTTGCCCCTGGAAGGAATCTGGTACTGGAAGGGGGTCTCGGGCCACACTCTCAGGGAACATATTTCTTTCTTTTTTGGAGGTTCTTGGGTCAAGGTCAGAGCCCCTGGAGCAGGCAGTGGTGTGTGCCGAATTGCGAAAGTGGTTAGGTCTTCTAGTTACAGAAGTCTGGGTCTGAATCTCAGCCCGGCCACTGAACAACGGTGCAGCCACGAGCCAGCGATGTAACCTGACAAGCCTCGGTTTTCTTATCTCTAAGATGGGACTGTCCGTCACTGCCTCAGAGAATTGGCAGGAGGATTTGCTAACATCTGCAAATGCATCTGGCACCTTTGAAGTATTCCGTGAAGGGCAACCTGCTGTTGTTTGTCCCTGGACTCTGGGGGTTACCCGAGCCTTTCCTCTATATCAGAGAAGCAGCAGAGGTAACTAGAAACCCCGAGAGGTTGCCCAGGCCACGTGAAGGTGTTTCTGGCCCTGGTGAGGTTTCCTGTCATGGGCGAGGGCAGGCAGCAGGTGGGGAGTAGCATCCGTCAGAGGCGGGCGGAGCTCAGGCTTGAGACCCACCCCAGCGCTTCCCTGCTGGTGGCCATCCTGGCCAGAGGAACAGCCTCTCTGTGCTTCAGTCCTTCTCTTCTGCAAACGGGGGCCGAAAGTTCCTGTATCAGAGGGTTGTTGTGCCAGTCACGTGAAGTATCAACCATAGAAAGCCCAGCGGAAATTTTAAAAGTGAGATTCCCGTAGTGGATGTGCGGCACGTAATCGGTTGGTAGGTTTGGGCGGTGATAGTGCTGAAGGGAGGCTCCTCGAGTTGGGGGCCCAGTTCTCGTAGAAATCTCCTCTTGTTTATGGTCCTGGGGGAGAGTTTCAGCCCCTGGAAGAGCAGGCTGGCTGTGGCCTGCCAGGACTTTGCCCCCCAGGGTATCTGTAGGCTGTGTTCGATTCCCAGCTCTGTTAGTCACTGGCTGTGTGACCTCAGACAAGTTACCTAGCTTCTCTGTGTCTCATCAGTAAAATGGAGATAATAATAATACCTACTTCCTAGTTTTAAAGAAAAAATAGTGAATATACATAAAGTGCTGAAGATCATGCCCGGCGTGTTAGAAGCCCTGTGTAGCTAGTTGCTGTTGTTTCCGTGTCATCTCGGCCCCTTCTGTTTTCCCTTTAACCAGACAGGCCGCCTTCTCCTTGAGCACCTCCAACAGCTCGTGCCTGAATTTGTCCCCTCGTGCTCCCGGTTCTCTCCGCCTTGGGTGGGCTCTCCCCTCCCGACTCCTTTTCTCCGGCTCGTATCACACAACCTCTGGAAAGCCTTCCCTACGCATCTGCTTTTCCGCCCTTGGATTGTTCAGAACCTCTCACGTGCAGGGTCTTGTCCCGGGGCTGCCGCGTATGGGCGTGTGTGTATGTGTGCCCTGCACGAAGAACCGGCTTGGGGAATAAATGGGGCTAAAACCCAGCCCGCGTTCCGCTCACCCAGCTCTGGCACCATGAAGGAAGTGGGGCAGCTTCTGTGAACTGGCCGCCTAGAGACTCCAGGGGCTGCCCCCCAACCCCCACCTCCCTGCTTGGAGGGAGCAAGGTGCCTTTCCTACGGTGCCCACTTGGGACTGTGCACCTTATAAGGTGCCCGCAAATGTACGTCGGAAGCGGGCGAATGATGAAGTTGTGACATCCATCCAGGCTCCCCGCAAGCTGACAGGTCTTCCCCGGGGAAGTTGGGGCCGTGGGTTTCGGACCGCCCGCTGGCACCGGCTGGCTGCAGGGCGGGGCCACGTCAGGCCAAGAGAGCGCTCCGGTGCGGGGAGAGGGCTGGGAGAGGCCCCTGGGGAGGAGGAAGTTCACCGTGATGACGGTTTGGGGACAGTAGCTGTGTGCCCACACTGCGATGACTCCCTGGAGAATGGAAAGAGGGGGGACGCTCGATCCCTTGCCTTTCTGTGGAACACCTTGCCACTGAGCTGGCCACAGAACAAGACCACCTGTGTGCCCAGCCGAGCTGCAGCCCTCGGGTGGCCTGCTGGACCCAGGGGAGGCACAGGAACTGTTGGAGAGGCCCTTTCCTCTGGGGAGAGGGCCATGACCCCAGGAGTTTGACACTTGGGCCAGATAGGTAGAAAATAAGGGGCACTTCTGGGGACCAGGGCAGCCTGCTCAGGCTCTCCTGCCCTGTTCCCTTGCCCAGCCAGGAGAGGAAAAAAAGGCAATGCAGGGTCTCAAGGGGCCGGGCTCGGCCGTCTGACAGACTACAAGGCCGGCTGCTCAGTGGACAAGGGTATGTGGACATGAGGGGTCCAGAGGGTGGAGGAGAGAGATGAGGCCCAGACGGTCTCTGGACCGTGGGGCACTGAGGCAGCAACTACTCCAGCGGCTGCTCTAGAGGTGGGGGTCAGGCCCCAGGTCAGGCTTATCCTTCACAGACATTCCCCTGGACACACACAACTTCTGCCAGCCTCTGCCTCTTACTCACCTGTGAGGAAATGGGTGCTGTTTCCTCCTGAGCTGGCCGGGAGAGCAGAGCGGGCAGAGACTGGGCATGACCGGCTCCCTCGGGATTTTCCCCCCAGCCTGCCCCCCAGCCTGGTAGAGGCATCCCCTGGGGTCTGTGCCCTGCATCTCCAGAACTCTCGGACCCGGGTGTGGCCAAAGAAAGAGCGAGAGACTCAGACCTCAGAGCCCGGGGACATGACTCACAGGCGGCCAAGCGGGGCTGGGCTGGGGACTCCGGCTGACCACTGAGGCCCAAGGGATTGGACACGGCAGGGGAAGCATAGCAGCGTTAGTGGCAGGAGAGGTCTTGAGACAGCCAGCTCTTGGACATTTCGGGAAGGCACCAGGGAGTGAGGGTGCCAGCACTCATCACACCGCACCAGTGTGCCAGGAAGCAGGCAGGGGCTGCGCCCCACTGAGCTTGCCATGGGCCCGGAGGCCTGCGGGTTCCTCTCTGGCGTGCAGGAGCACAGCTCCACTATTCCAGAGACAAAAAGCTCCTGCTTCAGGGGCGCCTGGGTGGCTCCGTCGGTTAAGCGTCCGACTTCGGCTCAGGTCATCATCTCCCGGTTCGTGAGTTCAGGCCCTGCGTCGGGCTCTGTGCCGACAGCTCAGATCCTGGAGCCTGCTTCAGATTCTGTGTCTCCCTCTCTCTCAAAATTAAATACATGTTGAAAAAAAAAAAGCTTCTACCTCTTTAGGAGTCACCATGTGGCTGGTCAACCCTGGCCCTTTAAAAGCTCTTCCTCACCCTGTGCTGGAAGCTGCTCCTCTGTGGCCTGGTCCTGGGTCTGTCCCCTGGAAATCCAGTCTCTTTCCTGCCACAGCCCTCCTCACCTCTGCTGACAGATACTGCAGTTTGGGGGAAGGAAGCAAGGTTTCGGAGGGTGCCGACTCCCCCAGGCGCAGACAGGGGTCCCTAGTGCCTGGGGTATGAGCGAAGCCTTCAAGGGACAGAGAACACAGCGAGGGGAGCCAGGGGAACCTTCTAACTACATGGTTACAGGCCACGATAGACTCTAAGGGTCCAAATGCTGACTGCTCCGTTTTCTCTACCGCGCTGTCCAGTACAGTGATCGCCAGCCACAGGGGCCGTTTAAATTTAATTGGATGTAACACTCAGTCACTCAGCCACACTAGCCACGTCTCCAAGCTTCAAAGGCCCCGAGTGGCTGGTAGTTACATATTGAATAGCACAGACTACAGAGAACTTCCATCACCACCGAAAGGTCTTTTGGACAGAGTGATTCTAGACAAATGATCTCGGGCAAGTTCCTTAACCTCTCTGTGCCTCAGTTTCCTTTTCTTTTTTCTTTTTTTCTTTTTTTTTTTAATGTTTATTTACTTTTGAGAGAGAGAGAGAATGTGAATGAGCGGGGGAGGGGTAAAGAGAGGAAGACACAGAATCCGAAGCAGGCTCCAGGCTCTGAGCTGTCAGCACGGAGCCCGACTCGGGGCTCGAACTCAGGAACTGTGAGATCATGACCGGAGCCGAAGTCAGACGCTCAACCGACTGAGCCACCCAGGCGCCCCTCTCACTCCTTTTCTGAAGAATGGGGCTAACAACTGTACCCGGCCCCTAAGGTGGTTGTGAAGGTTAGGTATCGTAGTGTGAATGTTAACAGTTCATACACAGCACAGAATTAGTGCACCATAAATATTCATCGTTATTGTCTAAGACAAATGGGACAGGGTTCGAGCTCTCCCCTCCTCACGGTGTCATCAGAGAACCCACCAACCTGGCATGTCTTGTACCCAGACGCCAGAGAGTGATAGCTGCTAAGTCTTAGCCAGCCTGGGGCTCACCTGCTTGGCCACCGAGCTGTGCATTGTCTAGAATCAGTGGGCTCCCGGCTCCTGTGCCACCACCACAGTGTCCCCTCCCCTTATCCACCCTGGCCGAGTGCCCCCTTGCCCTCTGCTGAGACAAGGCAGGTTTGTGGCAGGGCCTGGAGCAGGACGTCTGGCAGCACCATCCTGGGTCCCTGAGCGTTTGGCACAAGGGCCGGCTGACCCTGCCTGGGCGTGGAGGCCTGCCTGGCCTGAGGAGAGAAGGAGCGGGGGCTTCCCTGGCCTTGCGGCACCCTCAGGGGAGACCGAGCCACTTGGGAGACGCTAGGGCCCAGTCACCTGCAATTAGCGAAGTCTGCAGTCACAGAGAAGTAGAGACGCCATTCTGGGAATGCCCTCCTGGCTCGGTGCTCTCTCCCTGCTCCCCTCCTACCTCTCTCGCTGTTCCTTCCCTGACGCCTTCACAGCCTCTTCCTCTGTCGTCAGGCGTTGGTGCTCCCCAGACCCCTCCTCCACCGTGCTTATTCTCTCTTTACTCCTATATTTCTCAAAGTGTTTAGGTGTCAGGGTGCCTGGAAGCCGCAAGGAATGCCACCCATGTAATTCATTCTGTGATTAGAGCTGGGAACAGTTTTATTAGCAGAAACTATGACGATCGTCTGTGTGTTCAAAATAAAAACCCAGCTATAAGCACACGCACGTATCCATGAAAAGAACATGCTGACAAGTGAAGTCTGATGGGCCGAGGCCACATTTTCCGTTAATATTCACTTACTGCTTGTTCGTTTGCTTTATCGTGCGCTAGCAGACAGATGGTAGCAGGTGCCAAAGGCTGGAGACAAGTTTATGGGAACAAAACTTAAAACCGAGACCAGTCTATTCATTAACACATTTTCCCTCCTGAAACTGGAAAGCATTCGCGGAGTTAACGCCTCAGTCCAGCAGGGAACTCCGAAGCACTGTTTGCTCTCCCTGAGTGGTATCAGCCCGCCCCCTTAACTCTGTAACCACCACCTCTCTCCACCCTCATGACTCTCCCGACTGCCTCCTGTCTCTCTCCTGAGTGCCGCCTCCCAGGTGCTTCCACGTGGAGATCCATCTTGAGCCACCCAACACTCGTCATGCCTAAACTGAGCCCCTTCTTGGATCTTCCAGTTGAGATCTTGGTCCATGGAACTCCCTTCACCCGCTGGTCCAAGCCACAGCTGGGAAGTCTCTGTGTATTACAAAGCCCTTGAATTCAGACTTTCTTCTTGGTCCCATCCTTGGTCCCTGCTAGTCTAGACCATAGCCAAAGCCTTCCAGCTGGCCTCCAGCCCTCCCCTCTCTGGCCCGTCTACACTTGGTAAGCTTTTACCAGAGTAATAATCATTTGAAAAGGCCCATCTCCTCATGTCCTAGACCTGCTCAAAGACCAAGAACATCTCAAGGCTACTCTGCGGCTCCTCCTGTGCCCTCACACCTTTGCCGGGGTGCTGGACCCTTCGCCCACGCTCCGTCAGAGCAGAGAGGGTCCGAGGGTCTTTGCCATCCTTGGCCTCAGTGCCTAGCATGTGGCAGGTGTTCAGTAAGTGCTTCTTGAATGAGTAAAAGAAGGCGGGCTTCTCCAGGGACCTCCTTACCCTCTCCACACAGACCAGACACCTCTCTGACGTTTCACGCTCTCCGCCATGGGACCCGGAGCCTATTTTGTAATCCTGCCAAATCTCAGTGTCCTCATCTGTAAAAGGGTGATACAGAAATAACCAATGGGGGGTGTAACTCTAGGGTGAACTTACCTGGTTTGGCAACCTGGCTTCTGCCCTTAGGAGTTCTGCGACCTTCAGGAAGGGAAAGAAACTTGCTCCTCTCTGTTTCCTTGACTGTAAAATGGGATAATGAGTAATTCTTAGAGGCACTGAGGGGCCTGCGTGAGATATTCTGCGCACTGTGCATTATTGGCATGGAGCCTGGCACAGAGCGAGCATTCATTAAATTGTGGCACTAGTTTATTCGCCATCCACCCCGTCCCACTCCCTCCCACGCCACACACCTAGGCAACGACTGTGATTAATTTCCAAGGTAGCCTTCCAAGGTTGCTTTATAAATATGCAAATAAATGCAACCCGTACGCTCATTTTCTCTACTTTTACACAAAAGTTTACATGCCCCACACCAGGAGTCAGCAAACTTTTCCATAAGAGACCAGATAGTAAATATTCTAGGCTTTGTATGACATATGGTTTCTGCAATGGCTCAGCTCTGCCATGGTCGAGCCGACGCAGTCAGAGACAATGAGTGTGGCCGTGTTCCAACTAAACTTTATTTATGGAAACTTAAATTTGAATTTCATAGCACTTTCTCATGTCATGAAATATATTCTTCTTTTTGACCTTTTTCAGCCATTTAAATATATTTTTAAAAAACATGGTTATGTCACTTCCATACATAAACAGGCAGGTGGGCCAGATTTGGGCTGTTTTTTTGCTTTAAACAATTTTTTTTTTAGAGTTTATTTATTTATTTTGAGAGACAGAGAGAGCGAGCAGGGGAAGGGCAGAGAGAGAGCAAGAGACAGAATCCCAAGCAGGCTGCACACTGTCAGTGCGGAACCCGGGGCAGGACCCGAACTTCTGAACCGTGAGATCATGACCTGAGCCAAAACCAAGAGTGGGAAGGTTAACCGACAGAGCCACCCAGGAGTCCCTTTTTCTCTTTTCAATATGTCTTGGAGAGCTTTCCCTATAGATGTAAAGGAGCTGCTTCTTTCTGTTTCAAAGGTGTATGACTTCATCTCATGGATACATCTTTGTTTAATCAATCTCCTACTGAAGGACACTTAAGTTGTTTCTATTCTTTGCAAATATTTTGCTATTACAAAATAGTGCTGCTATGAATAATCTTGTTCATCCATCATTTGGGACATTAACAAGTGTCTTAGGTCAGATTCCCCTGGAGGTGGAGCTGGGACATGGATTCGGGTGTGTGTGTGTGACTTATTGGGAGATTGCCCAGGGAGAGAGGGAAGCAGAACGGGAAGGTGGAAAGAGCCAAGCAAGGACTTGGAAAGGTCCCAGGGAAATCAAGCGTAAGACCCGATTGAGGGTGGATCTTGCAAAGTTGTCCCACCTTGAGGCAAGGGGCAGGGTTTTGAACTTCCCATTGGTTGTGGGAGGGGCTTGCCAGGTGGTTGCATCAATCCAGAGCAAGACTCAGAAGAAGCCAGTGGGGGGTGCACCAGCGCGAAGGGAACCTGGGAAGGGTGGCAGCAGTGCCTTCCATGGGGGATTTAATCTGATTTAATCTGCAGCACGGTCTTGGAGGTGGGGATGGAGCGGCAAAGCACAGGTGCGCTGCAGTGTGGATAGACATTGCCAAATTGCTCTCCATAAGGGCTGTAGCAATTTAGCTGGATCGGTTTACATTCCTACCAGCAACATTGTGCCTGATTCAGCACAATCCGCCACTTTAGTCCATTATTAATTTGAATTTTTGCTAATCTAATGGATTAAAAATGCTGTCTCAGAATCATCTTCGTTTGCACATCTCTTAGAACGAGCATACTGTCCTGTGTTTAAGAAACATTTATATGTTTTTTTTTTTTCTTGTGAACTGTTCATATTCCTTTGGTGATTTTTCTTTTAGGGCTATTGGTCTGTCTTTTCCATCTCCAGGAGCTCTCTATATATTCTGGAGATTGGTCCTTTGTGATAGGAGTTGTACGTAGTTTTCTGTTTTGCCATTTGTCTTTTTACTTTAAGGGTTTTGGCCACACAGATGTTTTTATCATAGGGCTGTTTGGACAAGTAAGTGATACATTATGCAAAACACCTGGACGGATGCCTACTGCCCCGTAGGCACTGACTGGATGTTATTTCCTTCCCATCCGCTCCCCTCCAGTCTATGCTTAATCCAACCATGCTCATTATTCTCCCTTAAATATGGCCCATGCTTCCCCCTTCTCTGGATTTTCTTGTTATTTCCTTTTCTGGAATGCCTTCCTCTTCATATTGGACAGTGAAAATCCTACCCATCTCTTAAACCCAAGCTCAAATGTCATGGTCTTTCTTAAATCTGAATTCCTGCCTCTGTTAGCCACCACAGTCCTCCTTGGATCCCAGTCATTTGCACATTTTTCCCATGCTTTTCCTGAACCTCAGTTTCCTTACCTATAAGATAGAGCTGCTGTGGGAAATAGAGATTTATTTTGTTACAAAACAGCATGTTTACTGTAAAAAACTCCAATTTTTTTACTGAAAAAATTCCAAAAATACGGAAACAGGGGCAGCCACAGGTTACAGATCCTTCCAGATCTTTCCTATCCCTGTATAAATGTCTATAGGGGGAGAGAGAAGTGTTTCTTAAGACACGAACCTGGAAGTATACTCTTCATGGTATTCTGCAACTTACTCGCATCGTTTGAGAAAATAATGTGGATGCATTTAAAGCCCCTGGCTCAGTGCTCATTGTGGTAGCTCTTACTACTCCGTGCACCTTAGAGTGATGCTTTTAAACTTTCTTTTAGCAGCAGAAGCCTTTTCAATCAAAATGGTTTTGGAACCCCAATTTATAAATTAAATGGAGTGGAGCCTCCAGGCTAGGGTGCACTTGGATGGGGTGGAAGTCATGGAAGCCCTCATCCACTCCTCTCCCCATTGCTTTTGAAGATCTCAGTGTTAAATATCTTCTAAGGATGGCGGGATGTGGGCACACCGCAGGTAACTGAGTGGCATCATCGTATGCCGTGCCATCGTGACTCTGCACCGTCAGGCAGTTTTCACTTGGGTCTGAAGATCCCAGCCAGCAAGGACAGGAAGTCTTCTTCCCCAAATTGGTTGAAAGAGCCCAGGCGTCCTCAGACTAGAGCAGACGTTGGTGGATCATGTAGCCTAGTGGCTTCCCCTTGGCTTGGTGCTAGCCCGTCATGAGTTTTTTATTGGTCCGTGAAGAAATGAGGAAAATAAAATCAGCATGGTAAGGTTTCCATAACGTTAAGCTTTGTTCACATGTTTCTTTGGACATTGAAATGTCTTTTCTTTCCTGGAATTATGGTGGTAATGATTGGTAGGGGTGTGTGTGTGTGTGTGTGTGTGTGTGTGTGTGTGTGAATTTCTTACTTACCTAAATAAAAAATTGGCAACTTTAGGTTGTTCCTCTACATTTGTTTCAAAGTTTTACTGACCCCCGAGATCCTAAAGTCTAGAGACAGCTGTTTTGGTTCATTGTGGCTGCTTTGCCAGGACTTCCCTGGAACAATCCCAGAGAGATAGCAAATTCTATTCTTGTGCCAGGAGAGTTCGAGAACTGCTTTCCTTTGATAAAATCGAAGCAGCTCTTCCAAGGCTGAGTGGACACAATCTCTCCCAGAGGGCTGTGGTCCAAGAAAGTCACCTTCTCAGTGAACTTTGCCCCTGTTGCCACCACACTTGTCCTTAAAGGGGCATGGCTTCTTTAGACCACTCTGGGCAGAACAGGGTGCCACAGCCTTTTCTTGATGTCCCATAACCTGAGGCTAGTGTGGGGCATACAAACAGGCTTTTGCTAAAGGCTTGTAATTCACTTAAGAGAAATGAGTGCAGAGATAACCCAAAGCCAGACGACTGGGCTTACAAACTCCGCAGCTCACCGTCTGCACCCCATCCTAGATGCCGGTGGTTTTCTAAGTGCTAATGACACAAGCGACCAGCCAGAGACCACCAAAGGACCTGCACCCCTGTTCACACTGTGAACCCCTCCAGTGCCCCCCTCCAAGGACTGAGCTGGGGCTTATGAAGGGAGAAGGCAATTCCCTTGTAGGGGTACTTTTGGCAGAGGAGGTAGAAACTATCAAAGAACCAGGGGCTTCCTCCCTTATTCTGCTGTGAGCCTCTCAGACTAGGCAGAACTTTTGATTTCTGTCATTTAACCTCAAATCCCTGTCACAGCAGTAGATGACAATGGATTGGGCTCAGGAGACTCTGGTTGTTAAAATTTGTGTGAACACCAGATTGGGCACTTGGACTTTTACATGCAAAGATGTGTGGATTGTATCTCAGTGTTTGGGGGAGTCTTTTATTCCTCTTAGGTAAATAAGAATTTTCAGAGGCTTGTCTAAAGTGGATCTAGCACTTTGTTGTTGTTGTTCATGTGATTTTAAATTGGGGGCATATTTTTCGACTTGTGACCATTTGTTTATATTTGCAAAGCAATCACATGGCCTCACTGTTTCTCTTAGTCCTCATTACAGCCCCATGAGGTGGTATCACTCTTCCCATTTTACTAATGAGGAATCTGAGGCTCAGAGGAGCTAAGTGACTTGCTCAAGACCATTCTTCTAGAAGAGGAAGAACTGACATCTGCCTGGCCTAATCCTGTTCTCTCTCCTCGGTACAGCCAGGTCGTATCTACAACCAGGGAATGCATGAGTTTCTTTGTTGCTGGTGGTTTTTTCTTCTCTGCAGCATTAACCACTGGCCTTAGGATTTGGATTCAGGAATCTTGGGGCCATTAGCATTGAGTTCCATTAGAGAAACAAGTGACAGCAACGATAAAAATGACAAGAGACCACTAGGGAAGAATCCTTTGAGTTTCCACCTTGACCAGATTGGGGATCTCTTGGTTGGTCAAGTTCAAAACAGTGAAGAACTGGGCAGAACATGAGCTACTCCCTTCATCTTTCTAGGGTGCTCTGTGATGCTGGCGCTAAGCTGAGCCATGGCACCAGCCTGATGCCACCCAGAGGAGACTCCTACCAACTCACCAGCTCATGCTCTCTCGCAGACATGCTCTGGAGAGCTATTGAAAAGATTGTGTTTTCTGCTGCAACTGGTTGTGTTACTCTTCTTCTAAGAATGGGGAGCAGGTGCCTGAGGCTGGGGCTCCCCATTCTAGCCCATTACAGTTCCCAGAACTTCTCAAGTGGCTAACAGGACCTCTCTCCCACTCCAGACCCCAAAGTCGGGAAGCAGGGTGAGGCATGGTTCACGCCTGTCAGGGTAAGGATTTGCCGCTGGGGGCCCTGCAAGGAAGAGCTGCATTAAAGCCTAAGGCAGCCAAGCTTTGAGCAAAGGGGCCTGGGGAAGGGTCAAACATTGCCTGGGGAAGTACTCAGGTGCCAGCCTCTGACACCTCTCCTGATTTGGCTTCTGGCAGGAAAGGATAAGAGGAAGCTTGCTCATGGCCTAAGCACCCAGGGTCAACAGGACTGGAGTAGGGGCAGCAGAGGGAGAGGACCCCAGGCCCCAGGGCAAGGAATCCCAAGTAGGGTTGGGACCTACAGGGGGAAGGAGTGCCCTCCAGGCCTGAGCAGATGCTTTTAGGCTGAGCTTCCATCGTGGTCTGAGCTGGTCTGTTGGGTGGCACAGGAGTCAGGATGCTTTAGGTTGGAATTCTGGGGGCCCAATATACCTGTGGTATAATCTTGGCCAAGGAATCGCTCCTGCCGCTTCCATGTCCCCATTGTGATCCCACTCGCCACAGTCCAGACACCATCACATGCAGATTCTACACATTGTGAAGTGATGGAATGTTTACAATGGAGGCCGCTTCGTAGAATGGCCCGATAATAAACACATGAATAACGTATTCAAATTTGTGAGAGAAACAACTCAAATAGTTAGGATATCAAAGGACGTGAACAGAAAGTTTTCAAGGCGGTAAATACGTGAAGAACATTTCAACCCAGAAGTGATAAAGCAAGGAGAGAAAAGGAACAATGAAGTTCCGTTTTACACGTACTCAATTAGCCAAGCATAAGAAATTAATCATACATTAGGATGTCGAGGGTACCCTCTGAGTGGTACATTTATACCTTTGATACAACCTTCCCTGAAAGCAATGCACCAGTGTGCATTACAACCTTTGAGAGGGTCATTCTAGTCCACAGAATTAATCCCAAAATAATAGTCCTTTTTAAATGTCTGCTATATGTATTTTCCAAACATACAGAATAAAATAGTATGGTATAGTGAATCCCCCTATACTAAAGGGATATTTTAACAGAAGGAAAGAAGCCACGTGAGTAAGTATGTTCACAGTTAATAATTAAAAACAATCAGGGCACCTGGGTGGCTCAGTAGATTAAGCAACTGATTTCAGCTCAGGTCCTGATCTCACAGTTTGTGATTTCGAGCCCCACATCGTGTGAGAATGAGCCCCACTTCGGGCATGGAGCCAGCATGGGATTCTCTCTCTCTCTCTCTCTCTCTCTCTCTCTCTGTTTCTCTCTCACTCACTTGAGCCCTTTCTCTCGAAAATAACTAAATAAATGTTTCATAAAAAAATTAAAATCAGTATGTAACAGGCGAATGTCTGAATAAATTGTGATTTGTCTTCTGATAGACTATCATCTAGTAATCAAGGTGATAAAATATGAAAACCGAAACTGTATAAAGTATGATCTAATGTTAAGTGAAAAAAATAAGAACTCAAGGTGTACCTACAGGAGATGATAGTAGGGTAAGAACATAGATTTGAGCAAAGGTTGAAAGAAAACATGCAGGGATGCCTGGGTGGCTCAGTTGGTTGAGTGTCTGACCTTGGCTCAGGTCACGATCTCGTGGTTCGTGAGTTCAAGCCCCGCATCAGGCTCTGTGCGGACAGCTTAGAGCCTGGGTCCTGCTGCAGATTCTGGGTTTCCCTCTCTCTCTGCCCCTCTCCTGCTCGTGTTCTGTCTCTCTCTCTCAAAAATAAATAAAAACATTAGAAAGAAAGGAAGTGTGCAAAGTATTTGCTGGGAGGGGGCGGGGGGGATGATGAATTAGGTTGTTTTTTCTCCTTGAATATTTGTTATACTATTTGTACAATGAAAATAAATGAGAGGGATATTCTAGGCTCTGCCCCCGAATTAATCTATGAATAAGCATTTGCGGGGCACCTAGTCCACAGGTAATTCGTGTTAAGGGTTGAACTATGAAGTGGCATGGGGTGGGCACAGTACTCAGTTTGGGGACAGAGGTTGGTCCCTAAGAGTCTCAAAGACTCTCAGAATGTCGGAGCCACATGAGACCAGTCTAACACCTTCATCTTGTAGTCAAGGTTCCTGAGGCTCAGAGAGGCTCTGACTCACCCAGAATAACCCAGCAAAAGCCTGGCTATTCCTCATAGGGATAGGCACTCCCAAGGAACAAACTGCTGGGCCTTCCCTCACTCCCCCCACCTCAGGCACCTCCGGATCCCTGAGTCACTGCGCATGGGTAGAGAGAAGGCAGCCAAACAGAGAGTGCTCTTCTAGCACAGAGGCAGGGGGGTGGGCAGCCCGAGCAGGGACAGAGCACAGGGACGCTGCTTCTAGGTGGGAAACGCCTTACCATGATTATCTCCACAGGACCCTGAGTGGGCTCAGCCAGACCCAGCCCTCCCAGCAGCACGTGGGGTTGTCCCGGACGGTCCGGCTCCACCCAACCACCGCCGCCAGCGGTCAGCTCACCTCCAATGCCCTGCCCGCAGGGCCAGGCCTTGAGCGGAGGGATGGCACCCAGCAGGCAGCATACGGGGACCACCCGTCATCCCCCTGGGGTAAGGATGCCACGTCTCAGGGTCCTAGAAGAGCAGGGCATCTACATTTCTGACCTTCCCCTCCACTCTCACGGAGGGGCTGAGTTTCACCTTGTCCCTCATCCTCTCGGCCAATCAGCCAACAGTTGTCAAATGCCTGCTTTGTGCCAGGCTCCAAGGGTCCCAAACCAGCTGATCGGAGACTTTGCCCCTGTCACACGTCCTGCCTTTGCTTCCTCCGTATCCACCCATGAACATCTCCCCCCCCACCCCCCCGGCCCTGTTCCTTCCACCTCATCCTTCCTGCAAACCGTAACCCTCCTGGACCAACCTGACCAGTGTCTTTCTTAGCACCCACAGCCGGGCCTCTGCTTTCTAGAGAAGACACCTGACCATCCCCGCAGGCTCATGCCTCGGCATATTCTGGTCATTGCCCAACAGTCCTTCCCTGTGTGCCTGCTTTCTCCCTCTCTCTCTCTTTCTCTCTGTCTCCCTCTCCTCCCTCAGAGCAGCTACTCCAAGCTGCCCCCACTTTCCCAAGTGCCATCCCATCAGCGCACGGTCACCCTGCCCCCCCGGGAGAGCTCCTCGCCTTCCCGCCCACCTGCCCCACCACGTGACCGTGCACACCACGCCCTTACCTACCCCCGTGCCTGAGCTGACCTCCTTTCTTTGCTTTCCATTTTAAAAGTTGAGGTGAAAGTCACATAAAATTAACCATTTTAAAGTGTAAACAGCAGTGGTTTTTAGTAGATTCATAATTTTGTGCAACCACCACCACCATCTAGTTCCAGAACACTGTCATAACTCCGAAAAGAAACCGCATGCCCATTAAGCATCTCTCCCCCCACCCCCCCCCCCCCCCCCCGCCGCCAAGCTCTGGGCCTCACTGATCTACTTTATCTCGACAGAGTTGCTTATCTTGGACATGTCATAAACAGAGCCCGTCCAACGCGTGGCCCTTTGTGTCTGGTATAACTCAGTGTCATGTTTTCCAGGTTTCTCCCTGTCAGCGCTCATTCCGTTTTTTAGTCCATGACCGCCTTTCTTGCGGGGTCAAGGGGGCGTCCGCCTTCTTGATTCCTCTAGAACACTAGACCATCTCTTGTCCTCCCCCCTCCCCCCCGCCGACACCCTCTCTCCTCCTTCTTCACACTGTCCCCTCTCCCAGCCCCTTCCCATCAGCAAATATACTTGGTCACCCCCCCATGCTAACACACACTCATGGGCACACCCACCCACAGAGCTATTTCTCCATGTCCCTTGGGCTTCCTCTCTATCTCTCCTCCTTTCACGGGCTAGCTTCTTGAACACACAGTCTATGTAGACTTTTCAAATGTCCCTCCTCAACCCCTCTCCCTCTGGCTTCCCTCCCGGGGCTCCCCAAACGGAATGAACACCCCTCCTCTGTATTTCCACCGACACCACCTGTGTTACAGAACCAGCCGGCATGGCCAAAGTGACCTCCCAACTGGTCACCCTGCCTCCTCTTCCACCGGCACGCTCCAGCTGAGATGACACTAGCCCGCCACACTTGCCCCTTTGATCTCTTGTCAAAAACTTTCAAAGGCTCCCCACTGCCAACCGATTAAATCTCCCATCCTTGTTCTGGGAACCAGGGCACCCCACAGCCTGACTCTAATACTTCTCATAGGCTCTGTCTTCCCCCGCTTCTCTTAGAGAACTCTGCTCTGGCAAGTCTGAGCTACGGTCATTTCTCTCTGCCTGCTGGTTCAAAGCCCAGCTGCAGCTGTTAGCTGTATGATTTGGGGCAACCCAACCTTTTCTGGGCCTCAGTTTCCATATCTGCAAAATAGAAATATTAGATTAGGAATGCTGCCAATATTCGGCCATTTTAACCTACAAAAATGGCAATTTCTAGTGGATCAACCTAAAATAATACTCACCCGAGGGGGATAAGAGTTAATTTGCATAAAACACGAGCTTAATGGTTGGCACTTTGGTGTCCCCGAATAGCTGTTGGACCGTGAACTTCTCAAAGGTATTGCCCCGGCCCTGCTATGGGACCTTGCTTCCAACAGGTACTTAGCAGATGCCCTTGGGATGGATTCACCCTTGACCCCATGGGCCTTTCTAACCAGCCTCTGGAGGTCACAGCTGTGCCTCTCAGCCCTGCCCCCTGGACCCAAGCCCTCTCTCTGCAGGGCTGAACCTCACTGAGAAAATCAAGAAGATCAAGATCGTCTTCACTCCCACCATCTGCAAGCAGACTTGTGCCCATGGACGCTGTTCCAACAGCTGTGAACGCGGCGACACCACCACCCTGTATAGCCAGGGTGGCCATGGGCATGACCCCAAGTCTGGCTTTCGAATCTGTGAGTCTTTTCCCCCTGAGATGGTTCCCAGGCCCTGGGCGGGGTGGGGGGGGGCAGGGTGGCCAGAGGGACAATCTTACCTTGGGCAGAAGTCCAGACCTCCTGTAGGAAGGAAGACCACTGCTCTCATCCTGTGGCTTCTGTGATTTGTCCCCAGTCACACAGAGTGCTGAGTCTTCACCCAGCTCTGTCGCGGCCTGGCCGTGTGACTCTAGGCAAGTCATGTAACCTTCCCGAGTCCATGTTTTCTCCACAGAGAAGCGAGGAAGCTAGTGCCACTGCCCGCCTGTCCCCCAGGTCACAGTGGGGGCCAGGAAAGGTGGGCAAGGGCTCTTTAGAAAGGCAAGGGCTGGTTATTGTCTACCCTTCTTCATTCCCGGCCTTCTGGAAAGTCCCTGCATGTCAGGGGTGTGCTGGACTCCCCCAGCCACCCGGATTTGGGTTCCGGCTCCCCCTGCTTCCCTGTGGTCGCCCGCCGGCCGTATGGTGGGTGCCTGCCACGTTCTTCTACCAGCAGTCACCTCGAGGTCAATGTTGTAGATTTCTGCCAGATCCCCTGCCTGAATGGGGGCCGCTGCATCGGCAGGGACGAGTGCTGGTGCCCCGCCAACTCCACTGGGAAGTTCTGCCACCTGCCGGCCCCGAGTCTGGACAGGGGGCCTCCCGAGAGGGGCTCCCGCCACAAGGCCCCGCCGGAAGGCCCCTTGAGGCGGTCCACCTTCACGCTGCCTCTCTCCAACCAGCTGGGTGAGTGCGGGGCTGGGGGTGCACGGGGAAAGACAGGGGTGCCGGCCTTGCGGTGGAGGGCAGGGAAGCTGCCTCTGGTCAAACCTTCCTCCTTCTCTGTCCCCGGGGGGCTCTGTTTCACTTGCTAAACTTCTGTTTGCCCTTCCTCTGATTCATCGAGATGTATATATTTTTGCCCTTGCCCGCTACGGGGTGCTACGGGTGTAAGAGTATAGGGGCGAAGTCCTGCCTTCAGGGAACAGTAGAGGGGGCTGGACAGGAAAGCGAGTATAAAACATTTCATTTTCCCCGCCTTCCAGTATCAGGTACCAAGTAAGGGGTACCAACGAATACAGAATGACTTCTGTAGGAGGTCAGCGGATGGAGGGCCCCTGGTTGTGCTCAGGAAAGCTGTGTGGAGGAAGGAGACTTCAGCCAGCTTTCAACAATAGATAGCCTCTGACTAAGCAGAGAGGGTGGGAGGCGGTCCCCTGCAGAGGGACCAACCCGGAGGAAAGGTGTGGCTGTGGGGCCCTGCAGGGTCACTTGGGCTGGAGTGCAGGGGGTGTATAGGAGTGGCGGGGGAAGAGCTGGAATCAGGATTGGGAGTTTGGTGGTTGATGATGGAGGTCCTTCGTCGGAAGGTGCCGAGTGAAGGAGTTTGTGCCCCATCCAGTCCTCGGTGGGGAGTGGTCCCGGGTTTTGAGCAGAGAGTGAAGAAGTGGAAGGAGAATCGGGGGGAGACATACAGCCAGTGGTCTGCACGGCCCAGGGGCGGTGGGCCCTCTTCAGAAGGTGGGTCCCTGTTTCCCGGCTCTGACCCAGCCCGTGTGCCCAGCCTCCGTGGACCCCTCCTTGGTGAACGTGCACATTCACCACCCGCCGGAGGCCTCTGTGCAGGTCCACCAGGTGGCACGGGTGCGGGGCGAGGCCCCGGAGGAGAACAGCGTGGAGACCAGACCCTCGCCCCGGCTCCCCGCCAGCCCCCGCCACAGCCACTGGGACGGCAACAGCATCCCCGCCCGGTCCGGAGAGGCCCCTCAGCCAGCGCCCCCAGTAGCGCCCAGGCCTCCGGGACTGCTGGGCCGCTGTTATCTGAGCTCTGTGAATGGACAGGTGAGAATGCATCCCCTGCCTCGGCCCAGAGGGCTTCCAGAATAGTGACTGCCCCTCATTCTGCCCCTGCTCCTTCTCTGTCTTCTCCTCGTCCATGGAATGCATGTCAGCAGAGCCTAGTATTCCCCATGCGGGAAAACTCAGGGCATAAAATCGCCTGAGTGAGGAGACGGCTCCTTACTACCTGGGCTCCCCTGGAGTCAGTGCCCGGCATGCCACAGAGGACCCAAAAGAGACCCCCTCTGGAAGGGCATCGGCATCCTCTGGTCCCAGAAATCCTGGCCTCTCCTGGAGCTGAGCGCAGGACTCCCGGGGCTCGAAGAGTAGGGCTGTGAGATCAGACAAGAGAGAGTTTGGTAATCAGTTGAGATTGAGGCCACAGAGATGGGGAATTAGAAAAGACAGGTTAAACCCTGAAGCCTTGGGAGAAAAAGGTGAGAGATACTTCATCCCCCCTGGAGGCATCCATAGTCAGTGATGGGAAACCAGGCGAGTTCCTCTGAGTCCAGGCATCGAAGACTTTGGGCCAAGCCAGGCCCGGGATTGTTTTTGTTGGGGTTGCATTTTGGTGTTTCCAGAACCAGAGGTTAGGGAACCAGAGGAGGTAGGGAGTAGCCAAGAGATAGGGACTCTGAGCCCACGGATCCTCCCTGGCCTTGCAACTTGTAGTGTCCCTGAGCCTAGACCCTGTTTGTGGGGAAGGCCTGCATGGCGGCTGACCCTATAGTTCCCTGGAGGTTGATGGCAGAAGGCAGGGGGCGTGGCCAGGGGAGGGGGAGGTTTGCAGAACTGCACAGAGCGGGTCTTGTCTTTTCTGGGGGTGCCCTGCCCCCAGGTTTAGGGTTTCGTGGGATGGGCCGCAGGTTTCTCCGTTTCCTTCAGGACATCACCCAACTCTCCTCTCTCCTCCCTTGGGTGGAGGCCTCTGGTAGCGGGACACCGGGGTTGAGCCCTTGTCTCCGGTTTTCCCGGGACGTCTCTGCGCCCGGCAGGGGAGGGTTCGATGGGCGTCCATGGCCTCTCTTCCAGTGTGCCAACCCCCTGCTGGAGCTGACTGCCCAAGAGGATTGCTGCGGCAGTGTGGGAGCCTTCTGGGGGGTGACCTCGTGCGCCCCATGCCCGCCCAGACCAGGTGAGTGCGAGGTGCCAGGGTCTAGCGCGAAGCTTTCCCAGGGCCTGGCCTTCACTTCGTCTCCCGTCAGGGTCTCGGAGGCCAGGCAGGTAGAACAGGCTGGTAAACAGGGCAGGCTTTCCAGGTCTCTCTGAGGGTGCTTCTGACTGGCAGCCGAGGCTCCTGACGGCTCAGAGAGCTCATGCCCGCATGCCGCCCGGACCCCCTGCTCTATCTGATTGCCTGGGAGGAGTTCCTCCCTCCTGCTAGCTGTTCTGGCTCGGATTTTAGGGATCCCGTCCCATGCTGAGCCCCCTTCTACCCCTCGGCCCCCTCATACACACACCCCTGCCCAGGGATCAGGGGCCCAGTGGTCTTGATTTAGTGACTCAGCGTTTCCCTCATTCTTTCCCTGAAGGGGCCTCCAGGCCTCCTGGTCGCCTCCTCACTTCCTGTTTCCAACCCAGTCCCAGAATGCCCTCTGCCTTGGGATATGGGAAGCCCAGTTCCCTGCCCGCTTTTGGGTGGTGGGAAAACCTAACATGTATTCGTTCGTTATTCGTTCATTCATTGAGCAAATACTTGCCTTGTGTGCACCAAGCGCGGAGGATTTGGGGGTCAGCAAAATGCCCATTCATGCTGCTCTCCTAGACCTCCGCCTTACAGCTGGGAGGTGGGTGACGAGGCGCCCGTGCCCGAGTGTGGCCTCTGCCCGCTCGGCCTGTCTTCTCCCTCCCAGGCCCCACTCCCGGCCCCGGCCTGGCATGTATTTCTCTTGCCTGTCAACAACTGACTTGGGAGTTGGCCCTGTAGGGGGCCTGGCCTGGAGTCTAAAGGTGGGAGGGAGAGGGCTGTTCCTAACTTCAGGCTTGGTTGTGGGGCAGTGACCGTATTTTCCAGATTAAAAATAAGTGTGGATGGTTTTGCAGTGCGATGGAACTCTCGGTGATGCAGCAGAGGGTGGGATTCAGCTTCTGGGCTTGAGCAGGCGACACAGAGCAGGTCCCAGTCCCCACTCTGCTGGGTGACCTCTTCTCTGCGCCGTCTCCAGTCTGCACGATGGAGACCGTAAAAGTGCCAGTAGGGCTGCTGCGGGGAGTAGGTGATGCATGTCTTTAGCATTAGGTCAATAAACAGTAGCTGATGGCATCATTGCTAAAAAGTATCCCCCTAAAAAGGGAAAAGGGAATGGACCCACTGGCTGGTGTTGGGGGCTTGGGGGGCAGGGGCAAGGCCTTGAACTGCTCAGCATCTCCCCTTGCAGGTCAGAGATGTTTTCACTACTTTTCTTCACCCCCCACCCCCGCCCCAGCCCGACCCATTTCTGTTCCTTCTAGTTAGGCCCGCCCTGGAGACTTCCACATCCCACATTCCATTCAGTCGACAGTATTTACATTAATGAGGCACCCATCTGAAGTGCCCCTAGTGCGCAGGCGCTGGAAAGACAGGGCCCTGGAAAGAGGCAGAGGCAGCGCCTCGTTTCTCCAAGCTTACAGTCTGAGGTGTGAGGGGCATATACGGGTAGCACTAACTAGACAAATGTCAAGTGCTGTGGGAACACAGACGGCAGAACCGGGACCCCTGGTAGGTCCTAAAGCCCTTTATGCAAATTAGAGAAAGGTTCTACTTCCATTTGTTCAAAACGGTCTTCCCAAATCCAAATCTAGGATGCCAGCGATTCTCGTAGATGTGGTGCTTTCGTGCAGTGCACAACCTGCACATCTGTTCCCTGTGCGGTAGGGGATCCCAACTCGAACTTGTGGCTCAGGCAGAGCTCCTTATAGGAGGTGACATCCAGGGTGAGAGCTGAAGAATTATGAGAGTAGGCCAATAAGATGGGAGAGAGCTTAGCACCCCAAGGAAACTGCATAGGCAGGTGAGACCAAGAGTGAGAAACATTTCTAGAGCGCAGCACACCCAACTGTGTGCCCGCACCTCCTCCCGGGCCTAGTCAGTGCCTCCCACCCCCTCCCCGCACTGTGTTCAGTGCAGCGCAGCAAGCTGGGCACCAGGGTGCAAACCCGGGAATGTCAGGCATTCCAGCACACCAAGCAAGAAATAACAAAGACCAGGGAACGCAAACATTTAAAACACATCAAAGTGCAGCTGGGCATTGTATAGAGACGGGCTAAGACGGGCTAAGACCGAGGAGCCTTGTTTGTGTTGACAGGGTGCCAGGCACCTAGCTCCACGCCTGAGCCTGGGGCTGCGGGTGGGGGATGTTTCTGTAAGTAGGCATGACTAGCAGGCTACCGTGCAAGAGACAGCAGCAGAAGAGGTGAGCCGCCGGGGTGGGTTTGGGAATGGTTGGCAAGACAGGCAGCACTTCCGGGTTCGGGAACATTCCCAGGCCTGGTGGCTTTGCCCCTCCGAGCCTCTATTTCTCTTCTGATGAAATGAGGCTGTGTCCCTCAGGGAAGGGCCTTGTCAATCCCCAGTTCAACTAGGAGGTCCAGGGGGTGAGGGGAGTAATAAAGACAACAGCCAGGGAGCTACGTGGCTTCAGTGGCTTCGTGGCTTCCCCTTAAGTCACCTCTTGGCTTTTGAGGCTCCCCGCTGGACTGTCAAAGAAGCCCCTGCAGAACGAGGCTATTTCTGATGAGGAAAAGGATTGTCTTGACGTCTCATTTGCATGACACAGACAAATCCCTTTTCTTCCGGAAAATTCCTTCTTTCTCAGGGAGATGGCTCAGGGAGCCTGTGATCCCCTCCCTTCTCCCTCCACTCTGAGCGACAGATACAGCCGACCTTCCAGGACCCAGCCCCAGCCACGTCTTCCTAACCCTTGGGAGTTTTCGAAGCTTCTGCTGTCCCCCCTGCTGGGTCCAAACAGCACACAGCTCTCAAAAGCCACTTTGATTGAGGCCACATTTTTGAGTTTTTGTTTGAGAAAGACAGACATCTGGGTTGACTGGAAAGTTGGCCGCTGTCCCATCTGGCTTGGCACCGGCTCCGTCAACCCCAAGGCCCCTTCGCTGGGGCAGGCGGGGCTGGCACTCTGCTCTCAGCCCGCAGCGGGGAGCTCCAGCTGTTTGCACAAGATCACCCGTCCGCCCACCTGGCATGGGACGAGTTCACCTCAAGACCCGGGGCCCTCCCTGTACCTCCGGGGACTCTCTTGCTCCGCCCCTCAAGGAGCCCTGCATCTTTCCATCTTAAAAACGAGAGTAGCCCCTGGACGCTGTGCTCGGCTCTTCACCCGCCTTATCTCCCTAGATTGTCGCGACCACCTGCAAGCTCAGAGTCTTTATCCCCACTTGACAAATGAGGAGAATGAAGCTCAGCGAGGCCTGAGCAACCTGTCCAAGGTCACGCGGCTAGGACAGGGGAGCAAGCCTTCAGACCGCAGCGTGTCTGATTCTCAGCTGACCAAGATCTCCCTAATCATTCTGGGGCGATTGAGGCCTATGCAGAGACAGCAAAACTCAGGACGCTAGGCCAGGAGTGCACAGCTAGCAGGGAGGCTGCCCAGGGTCGTATGTCGTGAGTTATTTGTGCCCAGAAGACATCCCTCAAGTAGACTGGGACTGAATAGACAGGCAGGGCAGCTCCCTGCAGCTCAGGCCTAAGAGTTCACAGAGATGTTTTGCAAGAATTGTCCCAGAGAGAAGCTGGTAGGGCTGCTCCCTGTGGTTCTGGGGGGCTAAAGCCAGTGTCTGGATGTTTCTGGTGAGCAGAGCTCAATTCAAAACGCAAGGAACAGCTTATTAAAAACTGCAGCTTATTGGGGGCATCAGGTGGCTCAGTCGGTTGAGCATCTGACTCTTGATTTTGGGTTGTGGGATCAAGCCCCACATCAGGCTCCACGCTGAGCCTCAAGCCTGCTTGGGATTCTCTCTCTCTTTCCCTCTGCCCCTCTCCCCAGCTTGTGTTCTCTCTCTCTCTCTCAAAAACAAAACCAAACCAGAAAAACCAACACCAAAAACTGCAGCTTATCAAAACCCAATGCTATAATGGGGTGTGCCCAGAAGTACTTAGCGCCCTGCCACAGAGCGTTTGCCTGCTGAGAACAGATTCGTAGAAGGAGTCAGGAAAGGAAATTTATCTTTGAGGGAATGGAGGTTTATATATGTCCGCAAATGTATTTGAAACCCTCAGTCGAAAGAAAGCTTTGCTTTGCCTTTGTTTTACCGGGGCCCTTGCCCACGGGGACTGCTTCAGGCGAGGCCAGCCCCTGGAGAGGGGTGAGGAGATACAGGCAGCTGGCAGGGTTTGGGGCCGAGAGTACCACCGGACAAGTCACAGCAGCAACCTCGTTATCATCACCACCATCGTTAGCACCCGTTTCTTCAGAGCCCTTAATAAGTGCCAGGCACCGTGCTAAGTGCTTCCTCATTCCGCTCCTCCTAACTGTGTCTCTGGGCGTTGGGTGTGACTGTCTTCATTTTACAGAAAAGGAAATTGGGTCCATGTGACCCAAGACCCCTGCCTCTAAGCAGCCTGTAGTTTTCCTCCCATGGCGCTTCTTTGTGCACTTGGCTTGGAGAATTTGCTCAACCAGAGGTCCCCAGCTTCGGGAACAGCTGTGCTGGGGTGGGGCTCCTGTTCTCTGGGACTCTGGGTGAGACGCCCAGTCTCCTGCCCTAAAGAAATGGGATTTTTCAGAATTCCACTTGTTTGGGCTGAACAAAAAGCAGTGTCTTTTTGGCTCGGGAATGTTCTGAAGGCTTCTTCCAAGGGACTCTAGGCCTCCTGGGAATTGTGCCTCCGCTCAACTGCGCACCCTCCTTACCCCAGGGCAGTGTCCTGACACGTGGCATCTCTGGCCTAGAGAGGTCCAGGGAGGGCTGCGGTGGGGGTGGCTGGAGTGGCGCCTGTCTGAGCCAAGGGTCTGACCAGACCCCTCTCCACCTCACTGCTCGTGGTAACCAAGACACCCACTTCAGCTCTAGCGCGGCCCCAAGGGAGCAGTCAGAACCCATCTTTGGGTGGGATTTCCACAGTCCTTGGAGGGGAGCCGTTAAGACTTCGCCAAGCAGAAAATCTGGAATATGAACGTTATAAGAATCACAAGTGCTGGTGCTCAGAGTTTCACACAACAGCGTTCACCATAGCCCCAAGGAAGGAGTCGTCAGCCACATTTCACTGACAACAAACTCAGAGAGGTCGAGTAATTTGCCCAAGTGTCTCCAGCCAGTGAGGGGCAGCAGCCAGCTTGCTGTTCTTGAAACTGTGTTATGGAAAGAAGGAAGGAAGGAAGGAAGGAAGGAAGGAAGGAAGGAAGGAAGGGAAGGGAGGAGGAAGGAAGGAAGGGAGGGAGTAAGGGGAGGGAGGGAGGAAGGAAGGAAGGAAGGGAGGGAGGAAAGGAGGAAGAGAGGGAGGGAAGAAGGGAGGGAGGGAGGGAGAGAGGGAGGAAAGGAAGAAGGAGGAGCTAAGTGTTGGGGAGCACCTGCAGGGACTTTGTTAGGCATGGCGCTAGCTTCGGTCTGATGCCGATTGTTTCCGTAAAGTACCTTCACAAGCCATGAAACTGGCTTTCTGTCCCCACTTGTACAGATGACAAAACTAAGACTGACACAGGTTAAGAAATGTGCTCCAGGTCACA
Source organism: Paguma larvata (assembly GCA_030068075.1). Taxonomy (NCBI): domain Eukaryota; kingdom Metazoa; phylum Chordata; class Mammalia; order Carnivora; family Viverridae; genus Paguma; species Paguma larvata. The sequence goes on along the minus strand of CM057827.1, from coordinate 21,883,397 downwards.
CAGCTGGTCAGAGCAGAGCCAGGGATTCGGTGTGGGTCTGGCTGCCCCAGCACCCACACCCCTCCCACTGCTCTGGGGGAGCAGAGGTTTCTTTGCAGCCTACCCGCCCGAGGTTTGCCAATGGAGTGTCCAGTGGGGCATCGAGCTTAGTCTCGTCCGGGGGGTGTGCGTATGTGTCCGTCTGTCTGTTCTCTGGGAGAGGCGTGTGTGGCAGGGCAACCTCCACGACTCCCTGCTGTGGCCGTCTGTCATCACAGGCTGAGATCAGCGCGGCTTGTAAACAGCTCCGTGGCCAGACACACGTCTCCGCCATCTCCGCCCTGAGCTCTGCCGTCGAGTCGGGGCCAAAACTGTCTCCGGCAATTAGTCTGTCCTGGTTGAGGCCTCCTTGGGAGTTCCAGCAGCCAAGGGGGGGAGAGTCAGCGGGGCGGGGGTGGGCTGCAGCCAGGGGCCCCTCCGCTTCCTCCCCCGGCGTGCGAGGCAGCTCAGGTGCGGCAGTGAGTGGACAGGGCTGGGCTCAGGGGCCGGGGGGCGTGAGGTTCTGGCCCACGCGGCCCAGGTTTCCTCACCGGGAAAGGTACACACATCTGCCCCGCCAGCTTCGTGGGCATTTTGTGATGCTCGGACTCCTCGGGGTTCGGGTGGATCCTGGCTGGCCCCTCAGCAGCTGCTTGGGCTTTCTCAGCCTGAGAGGCCCAACCCCAAGGTCACCAGTAGCTCTCCATGAATCTCTGTGAGGCGCCCGTGGGAAGCATCGCTCAGCCACTCGACTCCCAGACCCACATGTCTCTGCTTGCCGACCCGCTGTCTTCTCCTCGTGTTGGCTGAGGGGCCAGGAGGGGCAGTGCGGGTTCTTAGCCGTCTCCTTTACTGACTCTGCATGGCACTTTGGTTGTAGGCCTTGTGGGGTTTCCCCAGCATCTGATTAGTTCTTCTGACCTCTGTCTGGGTACCGCTACTTTTGTTTTTCGCGTTCGCTCTCCTGAACGCTTGTTTAAAAAAAGAGAAGGCAGTTCCCGAGAAGGATGATATATGTCCTGTCCTGTTCATGCATTTATTTATTTGGAGGCAGTAGAGAGGAATGGTTCGGAAGTCATCCTCTGGAGGCAGACTGCCTGGGTTCAAATCCCAGCGCCGTCCACCAGCTTGGAGACCTTGGGCCTGGTTCCTAACCTCTCTGGACCTCAGTTTGCTCGTCCATAAAATGGGGATCACATCAGGAAGTCCCCTCAAGGGCTGTTGGGAGAATTCAATAAGTTAATACACATGAAGACTTTATACTAAAGCCTGGCCCGTAGTAAGTGCCATTTTAGTGTTTGCTGTTATTAGTCATCCCATTTTGACCGAATGCCTATAGTGTTCCAAGTCCGGAGACGTGGCAGCGATGAAGACAAGGTCTCTGAACTCAAGGAGCTTACCCTTAGCGGAGGAGATGGACGAGCAAACAGGCGGTCGCCACACAGCATTTTAAGTGGCATGAAAAAGGAAGGCCTGAGTGTGTTGAGAGCCCTTGGGAGGCAACCTAGTGTGGGTGGCAGGGGTGGTGGTACCTGCTCTCCACCCCCTGCCCATGAATCACAGCTCGCTGGCTGCCCAGATCGCTCCTGGAGCCTCGGGGAGGTGCTGAGTTCTACCCGAGCCGAGGCTTTCCCTTCCACACAGCTGCCTAAACTTCGGCCTTCGAGGGGCGGCTGGGGGGCTCCGTCAGTTAAGTGTCCAGCTCTTGGTTTCAGCTCAGATCATGGTCTCACAGTTCGTGAGATCGAGCCCCACATCGGGCTCTGCACTAACAACTTGGAACATGCTTGGGATTCTGTCTGTCTGTCTGTCTGTCTATCTATCTATCTATATCTCAAAATAAGTAAATAAACTTAATAAAATAAACTTCAGCCTTCTATCCCCCAACGAGATTGAGGCTGACTTTTCTAGATTGGTGCACAGAAGCTCGTAGGCGGCCTCTGTGAGGTGTGGGAAGGGGGCTCGAGGCCTCTTTGGGATCAGGTCGGGGTTGCTGGAAAAATGGAAATTTCACCAGAGACAGTGGCTTTGAAACCCATTCCTCTCCAGAAGCTTGCCTTCACAGATGGTTGCCCATCCAACAGTCTCTCTTTTTTTCTTTTTTCTTTTTCTTTAACGTCTATTTATTTTTGAGAGGGAGAGAGACAGAGCATGAGTAGGGTAGGGGTGGAGAGAGAGGGAAACACAGAATCTGAAGCAGGCTCCAGGCTCTGAGCTGTCAGCACAGAGCCTGACTTGGGACTCGAACCGACAAACTGCCAGATCATGACCTGAGCTAAAGTCAGACGCTTATCCTAACCGACTGAGCCACCCAGGTGTCCCCAACAGTTTCTCTTAAGGCCATTTAAGGCAGAGCCCTCTGGAAAAGAAATCGCTTTATAAGAAAAGCACATGAATCTGGATGAACAAATGAACACAGCTCCTCTCAGTTCACACACACACCCCCCCCCCCGGGTTCTCGCGGTGCCCTGCAGGTGCCCGCCGCTCCTCCACCCTGATTCCTGGCTGTAATCCCAGCTCCGGCCACTCACCTCCCACTCGCTGAGGAAGCGGGGCCCTTCTGCCTCATGATTCCCCCCCTGATGTCTCGATGCCCCACTGGCCTCCTGGCTCCTCTCTCCCTCCCGCTTTCAGCAGAGTGGCCCACGAGGGATGAGGCCTTTGCAGCCAGAGGCTTGGGTTCAACAGCTACCCGGCCTCCTCTGAGCTTGACTTTCCTAACCTGGAAGGTGGGGATGATGGTCCCTGCCTTGCAGGGTCACCGCGTGGGAAACAGGATTCTAGGCACCGGCGGCCTCGCGGCTCCCAAGCACCGTCCAGATGTTCTGGCATCGGCCTCGCGCTGTTCTTTCGCACCTTCCGCTCCTCATAATGTCTGCAGGCTGCATCTAATCAGCTTGCTTTCTGAGTTTCTCCAGACAACTTCCCCTCTCCCTTTCCTCCTCCCTGTCGTCAGCTGATGCCACCGGGCCCCATGCCAGGGGCACTGACGTTTCCCAGCCTCGCTCCCCTCCCTCTGTCTCCTTCTCGGTGTGGTCAGAACCCTCAGTTATCTGCACTGAGCCGGAGTCCAGTCCCCACCGCGGAACGGCCCGTAAACCCTGAGCAAGACTATCGTGCATTGTGGGAAAAGGTTTTACAAATTCAACTGATGAATTTTTAATGTTAAAAAAAAAATTAAGCGTTACTAATTTATAGCCTCACCTGGTCTGTATGGCAAGCCGTCGGATGTGCGTTTGGCGTGTGGAGCGTCCTCGGGGAATAGCGGGGTTCTGGGAAAACATGGCGCCTCCTCTCATTCGTGTTTGGTCTATCACAACACGTCACACACAACAGGGCTGGGTTTATGGGGTTTTTCAGTTACGTTGTCAAGTTTTAACGAAAACAACCCTCACCAAGTGGAGAAATGGCTCTTGACAAAATTCCTGCCAAGAAACAGGATTCAAAATAATACTAATAGCATAATCGCCAGGTAATCGTTTTTTTAATTCAATGCTGCCACTTGGCCTCTGACATGTAATCAACCATATTCCAAAGTAAAAATAATCAGGACCTCTCAGATGTGACCCAGAATGGACCCCAGGGCCCAAATGATCAAGAAGGCCATACGAAATAATATAGCATTAATAACAAACTTTGCTCTGGGGGCACCTGGGTGGCTCAGTCGGTTAAGAGTCAGGACTCCTGATTTCGTCTCAGGTCATGTTCTCACAGTTGTGAGATGGAGCCTCACATGGGGCTCCTCGCTGGGCATGGAGTCTGCTTGGGATTCTCTCTCTTTCTCTCTCTCTCCCTCCCTCAGTCCCTTCTCCCCTGCTCACACTTGAAAGAACGAAGGAAAGAAGGGAGGGAGGAAGGGAGGAAGAAAACAGACTTTGCCGTAGGTACATAATGTGCTGGGAAACAGCAGCTAATGATAGAGTAATCTGGATGAGAAACACATTTAAGAATGCCGAGATGCTCAAACTTTGCTGTACAATTGTATGGAAGTATAGATGTCTCTAACATGTCTCTTGGTATTTGCAAGAATCCATTTCAACAATAAAATATATGAAGAATTATCTTTTTGTAAGCTACTCAAGAAAGGATCAACTACAAGGCGTATCTTCTCAACAGTAAATGATTTCTTGAGTACAAATAAGCTTTTCCAACAACCCTTACAGAGTTGTTGGAAAAGCTTATTTTCCAATAACCTTGAATAAACATCAAGGTTGTTTATTCTGGTCTGATGCTCTGACTGGAATAAAAAGGAATCCAGGTGAAGTCAGAGAGGTGGGGAGCACCCTATGGAATATTCCCTCACCGCAGCACTCATGGACAAGCTATTGCCACAAGGAAGTGGAAGTCAGCAGGAGACAAATCGCCAGAGGAAGTCATTGTGTGGCTGATTATATAAAACAAGACGTTTAAAGTAAAATGGCTTCTTTATGGAAGGTGGTGTCAAAACCGTGTCTGCGGAAATCCCTGTACCCCTTGAGAATTGCGGGCTATGTCTTGGCAAAGAAATGGTCGGACTTACAGCTGAGCTATTCTTTTTGGGAAAAAAAAAAAAAAAGATGGGTGTTCCACACCTACCTTTTTCTGTGATGACAGAAAGTAATATACTACCTGCTAGAACTTTTCAAGAAAAACAAAACAAACAAAGAAACCAAACCCTTCAAAGTATTCATCTGGAGGCTGACATTACAGTCCGTCCTTCCAAAGCAATAGAGATGTCTTCCCTGTTTTTAAGTAGGCTTTTCTTTTTCAAAGCACTTTTTTCTCTTTAACATACAGGAGAATGTTGTGCAATCAGGTAGGGCAGGTGTCAGCACCAGAACTCTGAGACTTATTTCCTTGGTGATCAGTCTAGAGTCAGACATCTGCCCAGTTTTGTCTGCTTTTAACTTCAGGCAGGGCTGCTGTTTAAGAGACTTGTACCACAGAGAGAGCCTTTTGAAAATGGACGTTTGGAAACAGTTCCATCGTTATGGGATCTGTTGCTAGAAGCCAACTCCATTTGCACACTTAAAAAACTGGAAAACTGGAACTTTCTAATGTATCTTACATTTGTAAGAACCACTAGCCAACCTCAGGAGAGATGGAAAAGCTAGCTACCAGCCAAATTTCAACACCAGCATCACACGGTTGGTGAACGTGAGTGAAAAATGAGTAGCATGGTTTCATGAGTGCAGACAACGGTGGGCTTCCTCCATCTTGAGCTGAGGTACCTTGTCGGCTATGGCAGCATTAAAACCAAGTATCAAAATTAACAGAACTTAGAATTAGACTGTGAACTGTTGTATCTAGAGGTTTAAAAACTAATAAAATAACCATAGTTATGTAAGATGTAACTATTAGGAGAAACTGGGTGTTCGACACACAGGACCTCTCTGTGAGTGTTTTTCGTAACTTCCTGCAAATCTATAATGACTCGAAAACCAAAAAAAAAAAAAAAAGAGAGAGAGATAAATAAATGAAGCTTGTTTAATCAGATTATAGTGTATAACATTGACATATACAAGACATAGTCACCGAGTGTCATTTCTAGTAAGAGCAGGTAGGGTCAGGGCACCTGGGTGGCTCAGTCGGTTAAGTGTCCGACTTCGGCTCAGGTCATGATCTTGCAGTCTGTGGGTTCAAGTCCCGCATCGGGCTCTGTGCTGACAGCTCAGAGCCTGGAGCCTGCTTCGGATCCTGTGTCTCCCTCTCTCTCTCTGCCCCTCCCCCACTCACACTCTGTCTCTCAAAAATGAATAAATGTAAATTTATTACATTACATTACAATTTTCATGTAAATGAAAATTTAAAAATTTTTAAAAAAAGGAACAGGTAGGGCCAAAGGGTACCCTGGTGAGAGCTGGGGAAGGGATTGCAGCCAAAACACCATCACAGCTGCCCACAGTGCAGACTTGGGGGGACAGAGCCTCATAGCTGTGGAGTGGGTCGTACCCCACTTTTAAGCATGGGTGACAGAGGAACCCACGGGCCTTCCAAGTGAGCCCCATCTATATCTTCACTCCTTAGCCTCCCCGGTGGTTGAAAATGGCCAGCTGGAGTGTCCCCAGGGGTACAAGAGACTGAATCTCACTCACTGCCAAGGTAAGGATGACCCGGGCCAGGGCTGGGCTTGGGGAGGGGAAATGATGAAGGTCTGATGATGCCGGGGCGCCACCCCCCATCCCCAGACAGAAGGAGTGGTGTCACTGAGTGGTCTTCTCTGGGTACCTCTAAGCCCCAGCTTGGGGCAGCTATGGGGGCTGCTGGTTCCAGGGGCCTAAGGGAGTCAGGGGGATAATGAGAGTGCAAGCCTAGAAAGGACCCAGGAGCTGAGCCTGTCCTTCCTCCCATCTCCACCTGCCCACACTGGACCTGGGCCAGGTGGGTCCCTAGAGCTGTGGGTCTGTGTGTGAAGATACTGCCCCAGTCCCTACATGTTTACTCACCTCCTGGGCCAGTCTCCCTGGATTGGGAGGACTTCTGACTCCAGGATCAAGTCAGCCTGAGTTGATGGGGACCTCTGTAGACTTTCCCCAACATAGCACCTTCAGCTACTCACACCTGCCTCCCACAGCTAGGAGGGGGGAAGAGGGAGGGAACAGGGGACCGTAAAGTCAAGCCCCTGGCCTTGCTGGCCTGGCTGACAGGCTGTCTAAGTCCAACCAAGGCCTGAAGCGCTCTGCATTCAGAGCCCCCAGAGGGGCAAGGCCCAGAGGCACCTTAGGACAGAGGGGTGGGAGGTGGGTCTCAGCTATGGCTTTGTCACTACTACGGGGAGTTCCAGTAGGGATGGCGGGTAGGACCGGGATGACTGAGAGTCCAGAAGCCTTCACTGCGGGGCAGCTGCTGCCCCTGAGCCACTAAGGCTCTGAGCATGGAGCCCCTATTGGCTGTGGGCCTGGCAATAGGAGAGATGAGCAGGGCCTTCCAGCAGGGAGGCCCCTGGGGCTGGCAGCAGTCTGTGGGGAGCTGAGGCAGCCTCTCCTTTGGAGAACTGGACACACTGCTGTCTGTATGACTTGCTTCGAATGAAGCTGGGTGAGAGACAGGGGATTGACCCAGATGGCTTCCTAGGTACCCTCCCCCTAGAGGCTTCTTCAGGAGAGAGAGATCTGAGGAAGTCCCAGGGTGGCTAGGCTGTCTGGTGTGGGGTGCCAGGCCCAAAGGGGATTTCTGGACCATGGATAAAGTGCTTGGACCAGGCAAAAGGGCAGGCCTCTGACCCAGCCCAAGGTCAGACTCCCCTGAGGGCAATGGAGACCAGTAGACTAGACAGTGGGTGTGGAGAGAAGTCTTTAGTTTTGCCCTTGGAGGGTACAGTAGGGCCATTCATATCTCAACTGTCCCCAGTGGCCTCTCCTCCTGGGTGGTTTCCCAGTGCACAGGATTAAAGTTATTCCCAGGATCTTAAATGAGCTCTCAGCCCTCCCTCCACTGAGCCTCAGGGATATAGGAAGCCAAGGGGCCCTCCCCCAGGATACCCTGCCCCTTAAAACTCCCCCTTCCCATGTCTGTGGCCTTGGTCTCCATATCTGGGAAGGGATCCGTGTGCATCACCCTCCTCTCTCTCTCCAGCCTTGTCTCCTTCCACGGGATAATTTTGGGGTGTTGTCATGAGCTGCGTGCATTGTGCTAGGTGCTAGTGCGGGGTGACCAATACACATGGCGGCTGCCCCAGGTGAATTACAGACAAACAATTACACACCACGTGAGAAGTGCTCTTGCTGGAAAGACGTTCTGCGTGCTGTGGGATCACATGGTAGGGTCCCCTTCCCCGACTGGGAGGGTAGGAGAAGGGCTTCAAGTGACACCTGACCTGGACTTAAAGAATGAGTGGAGGTGACCAGCCAGAGGCGGGCGTTCCAGGCCTAGGAAACGGCACGAGCAAAGGAGCAGTTTGGGCTGGCTGGAGTACAGCCTGTGTGCCCACGGGAGACAACGCAGACATCCCAGGGCCTCATCAGAGCCAGCTGCCCACCCACGGGCTCTGGGGAAATCTGGTGGAGGGCATTGGATGCCCTGTGAGGATTTACGGGCACCCTCTAAGAGGCGAAGGGGGACCCCAGAGGCATGTCAGATTTGCGTTTAGATACTTAGATATATCACTATGGCCATAGTCCAGGGGCAGATGGGACTGTTCCCTTTCCTAAGTCTCAGTGGCATCTCCCCAGACACCTCCCTCCCAATAGGGTATCCTGTCAAAGAGTAGTTGGGCCATCGTCTAACTCTTTCATTCCTGTGCTTAGTGCACAGGCTTCCCTAAAGCCTACGGGTGAGCAGGTGACTCTAGTGACACTGGATTGCCAGGTCTAATCTCCTGGTCCTAGAAGCAGGGCTGCCCCTCACAGATCTTCCACGCTTACCATCGTCAACAAGGGTGCCATCACCAAGGCTTCTTGGAGCTTGGAGTGAGGGTTGGGATTTCCCCTTGGCAGGAAGAAGTTTCCAGCATGAAATGTTTTTGTGATCACAAAGGAAGCTAATGTCACTCCCTTGTTTGAAGAACAGCACTGTGCCCCGCCCCCCTGCGCCCCCCCCCCGCATCCCCCCCCCCCCCCCCCCCCCCCCGGCCCCCCCCCCCCCCCCGGCCCTGGTCTTGGAGTATGTGTGTGGCCTGCCTGAGGCCTTCCGCCTCCTGGAAACATGGCCTCCAAACCCTCTACCCCTCAGTGCTTGCCTCCCGCCTCCTGCCTCCTCGGCCTTTCCGGTCCCCTCCATCCTGCAGCCCACTGCGGATGTGTTTCCCAGACTTTGGGGCCTGCACAGTCTCTCCAAGAAGGCTGAATGGGAGGGACTGGGACGGTTCTCCATCCTCCAACCCGAACTGCGCCCTTATCCCCTCCCCTCGTAAGCATGCTACTTACTCGCTGGGTAACTTTGGGCAAGTTACTCCTGAAACCTGCTTCCTCACCTATAAAATGAAGCCACGTGGACCTACTTGATAAAATCGTTGGCAAGAATTAAATGGGGTATCATAGGTAAGCCACCTCGCATGGTACTTGGTACATAATATATGCACTCAATAAACATTCGCTTTTAGTATATGTGCTGCTGAAGCGAGCACAAACATTCGCTTTTAATATTATGACCATTATGACCAGTTAGTGGACTAAGTGATTTGCAATTTTTGTTTAAATCTTGCTTTATTCTCCTAACAAGACTATCTGGTAGTTACTATTAATGTCCCTATTTTATGAACGAGGAAACAGAGGTACAGAGAGAGGGACCACACTTAATAGATGGGAGCTCTACTGTTGTCTTTTTTTTTTTTTTTTTTGGAGAAAGTGTTTGAAGAGCTCTGCGCCGGCCCCTCCCCTCCATCAGGCGTCGGTGGGGCGGGCGCTCGCTCACCTCCTCCAACCCCGCAGATATCAATGAGTGCCTGACCCTGGGCCTGTGCAAGGACTCGGAATGCGTGAACACCAGGGGCAGCTACCTGTGCACCTGCAGGCCTGGCCTCATGCTGGACCCGTCCAGGAGCCGCTGTGTGTGTAAGTGCCGGCGGGGACCAGGGGCGGGGGATGCCGGGAGGCCAGGTTGGATCTTCAGGGTCCAGCGGCCAGGCCCGGAGCAGTAATCCCCCCAGGCTCCATCCCAAGGCCCGGGACCTGTGTCTCAGCCTGGAACTGGGCCCAGTGTACAAAATCTGATCTCCCCCCTCCTGCTGGAACAGAGGCGGTTACGACTTCAGTTTGGGGTTTTGGCATTTCTTTGGGGGCTTTGCAGCTTGGGATTTTCTGCTTGTTTATTCTCTAATCCTTTCTGTCCTATCTGTTGCCTCATTTACTTTGTGGGGGGATGTGTGTTGCCTCTGCTCTGATGTCTGGCTGAGCCGTGGCTGCCTCTTCCAGGGCCGGAGCCGAGCAGCCTGCTCACTTAACTGCAGCCTTTTCTTAAAGGGCCTGTCTGGGGCATGAACGGCACTGCTGCCTGGCCCCCAGGCCTTCCCATAAATGTGTGGACCCTTATGGTTCAGAACGTGTCTGTGTCCACGAATACATACATGTCACTGGACATAATCAGCGCTGTGTCTGTGTGTGCGTGCACTGTGTGTGTCTGTGTATGTGCATGTGTGTACCCCCAGCCGGCTGTTTCTAGTGGCCTCTGTGGTTTCCTGCTAGGAGAGGCCCAGGCTGGCAGCACCCCCAGATAGCAGGACTTATGCCACGGCCCAGACAGGGCTTTCCTTGGGCAGGGAGGCCTGACCAGAACTGAATAAAACTAGTCCCGACTGGCATCTGCAAAGTGGCAGCCCAGCTCAGCAGAGCTCCCTGGGGCTGGCCAAGCCCTCAGTCTACAAACCAGCAGGTACTGGGTCTGGGGAGGCCACAGGATAAGCAAGACTCCAGTGCCACCCAGAGGGAGCGCCCATGTGACAGGAAAGAGGAGACTGGACCCAATACGTGTCTCCAGGGAGAGGAGACTGTAAAAGCCTTAAGAGCGGATACCCAGAGAGTGAGGAGGCCCAGAGTGGGGAGAACACGTCTGGCGGACTTGATGGCAACCAGACATGTGATCAAGGCCTTGAGAGCCATGAAGCCTTTTCCTCATCTCACCCTCCACTTAAGATTGCTTTATTAGGCAGGCATACTTAAGGCCTGAAGTGACTTTGACTTATTAGTGCCAGAAAGGAACCCTTAATACAAGGAGGCAGAGATGGCCTTTGGGTGTTCTTTATTGTTTCTCCCTCCCTACTGTTACCCCCTCCAGTTGATGAGTTATCTCCCTGTAGGTGGAAAGGTGCAGGCACGAAGTTTCTCTTCCCTTCATTTCTGAGCTTTGCCCTCTTCCCTACCACCTGACCAGGGCCAGTAGAGCAGTCTACAAGGGTCCCTCTGTGCTGGAGCAGCCTCCTGATACTTTCAGCCAGGTCACCTCCACCCTAGAGCTCAAAAGGACCAAATACCTCCACGCTGGTGGTGCAGAGCCTGCTTGGGATTCTCTCTCTCCCTCTCTCTTTCTGCCCTTTCCCTACTTGTGCATGCACGCGCACTCTTGCTCTCTCAAGATAAATAAATAAACTTAAAGAAAATAAAAGGACCGAGCCATTCCCTACAGTATTGCAAGAGAAGTAGATTATACCTGGAGACCCAGGCTTATGCACTGACCTGTGACTGACCTGTGTATGTAGCACCTTTGACAAGGCACTTTCACATACATCATTGTTAAGAAAGTGTATCAGACAGGGGGGCGTCTGGCTGGCTCAGTCAGAGGAACATGTGACTGTTGATCTTGTGGTTGTGACTTTGAACCCCATGTTGGGTATAGAAATTACTTAAATAAATAAATACACTTTAAAAAAAAAAGAAAAAAGTGTATTAGTCAGGAGTCTTTGGGTTGCAAGTGACAGAAACCCAACTCAAACCACTGTAAGCAAAAATAATTTATTGGCCCACACAACTAGGAAGTCCAGGGGTAGGTGTGCCTCAGGCTTGGTTGGATCCAAGTCTTTGTCCAGTCTGTGTCCAGAGTCTGGACACAGAGTCTTTAGCATGCCTCTTGCTCTGGGTGATTTCATAATTCCTTCCAAGGTGGCCACTAGCCACTCAGACACTCCAGGCCTACATCTCCCAGCCTCGCAAACTTCAATTTAAAAATAGAGAAATTGGGGTGCCTGGGTGGCTCAGTCAGTTGAGTATCCGACTTTGGCTCGGGACATGATCTCACAGTTCGTGAGTTCAAGTCCCATGTCAGGCTCTCTACTGACAGCTCAGAGTCTGGAGCCTGCTTCAGATTCTGTGTGTCCTTCTCTCTCTGCCTCTCCCCTGCTTGTACTTGGTCTCTTCTCAAAAATAAATAAACATTAAAAATAGAGAAATAAAAAAAAAATCTCTTTTCTAATAATGCATGGAAAGTCCCAAAGCTGATTATTATTGGGCGTACTTGGTCAAGTGCCCATCCCTGACCCACTCACTGTGACCAGGGCTATGGACTCTCTCAGCCAGGAAGTGGAGTTGGCCTCTACTCCACATGGACAGAGTGGGAGATGGGGTAGATTCCGTAGGAAAGCCGGGGTGCTATTATCAGAATACAGGGGCATAGATGCCAAGCAGGCAGAAACGCAGGTGCCTACTCCCCATGGAATTAACATCATCCTTATTTCACACACGAAGACGGTGAAGTCCAGGGAGGTCATGTAGCTCTTGGTGGAGCAGGGATTGGGACTTGGTCTGCTGAGTCCTGGGCCCTGACCTGGACTTCCCCAGAGTCATTAACTCCTTAGCTTTGACTGTTGTCCTCACCGCCCATTTCTCCTCCCATCGTCTGGCCCTAGAAGGAATTCAGTCCATTCCAGGGTGGTATGACCTCTTTGTCCTCCATTGAGATAACATACAGGAGGGTAGTCTTTAATATTCATTATCAAAAGATGAGAAAGGAGACAATGGTGGTGGTATTATCATCGTGTAAAGCCAGCATAGCTCACACTCACAGTAGTCCACAGGACTTCGATTCATGGATCTGACCATCCATGCACATTGGTCTAACGAGCATTTACTGAGCGTCTGCATGCACCAGACACTGCACAGGATGCCTGGGCTATGAAGATGGCCAAGACAGGGTCCCTGTCCTCAAAGCTCCCCATCAAGCCTTTGGCTCTCACCTTGTCTCATCTCCCCGGGGTGACTCTGGCCCTAGGGCACACTGCTCCCCACCCAACTCCAGGCCTGTGGTGGGCTTTTGTAAATACTTGTAAGCTTGGCACCTGGAGACAAGCGCGTACTTCCTACCCTCAGGCTCTCCGTGTGAGAGTGGGAATCAAGGGGCCCCTCAAACAAGTAACATGAGGAGATATACCAAAGCCTTCCACTGTGGTTATTCCTTCCAACATTCTTTTGAGCACTTTCAGGGCCCAAATCTGCAGATCGAGACTCGGGCCAGGGCAGCTGGGTGTGCACCACCAGTAGCCACTCCCATCAACTGCCCCCCAAGCCACCACCCCCCCCCCCCGCATTTCCCCCGTGGCTGGCCACCTGCCCACCCCACCTGCGGTGTCTGTTGCAGCCGACAAGGCCATCTCCATGCAGCAGGGGCTGTGCTACCGGTCACTGGGGGCTGGCACCTGCACCCTGCCTTTGGCCCAGAGCATCACCAAACAGATCTGCTGCTGCAGCCGAGTGGGCAAAGCGTGGGGCGGCAAGTGTGAGAGATGCCCCATCCCTGGCACAGGTAAGTGTCTTTCCTAGGCTCAGCTCTGGCCACCAGGGGCCTTCCTCCAAGCCAGTGGCCACTTTCTCCCACCCGGACCTCACCTCCAGCCAGAAGACCCTTGGTCTTCCATCCTTCCTGCTCAACTCCTTACCCCAACCTGGGTCCCTCCTCCCTTGCTGCCACAACTGCTTGTCCCCCAAAGGGAGGGAAGGGAGGGCCCTGGGCTCCTGCAGGAACAGCACCTCTCAGCTTGTCCTCTGACCCGCAACCTTGCAGAGGGCTTCAGGGAGATCTGTCCTGCTGGCCACGGCTACACCTACTCCAGCTCACATATCCGCCTGGCCATGAGGAAAGCCGAGGAGGAGGAACTGGCCAGGCCCTCCAGGGAGCAAGCCCCGAAGAGTTTTGGGACCCTGCTCGGGCCAGCGGAGAGGCAGCCACTCCGGGCAGTCACTGACACGTGGCTGGAGACCGAGACCATCCCTGACAAGGGTATCTGGGCTGGGAGAGGTGCCTGAGGGATTCCTCTTTCCCCTCAAAGAACCACTGGGTGTTTATCCGGGACCCATGGCTTCCCAGACGCCAGGAGCCTGCTCTCCTGGCCTGGCAGGATGGGAAGGCCTCACCTCCTTCCCCTCCCATATGGGGTCAAAGGTGCCCACATCCCAAGGGTTGTTGGTGGGAGAGGTCAGCAGCAGGCCCCGGCCCAACCGATCAGTCCTTTCTGGCCCCTGGCCCCAGGCCACACAGCTGCTGGTGCTTGCCACAAGGCCTGAAGGGCTAGGAGGGAGATCCTGGGGAGTCTGGGCACTGTCGATCCCCTCCCCTGGCCTGAGAGTCAGAGCGCCGATGCCAGCTCAGTCGCCTTGGGCCGGGGAGGCGCAGGCTGGAAAGAGATGGCCTGAGGCACCCCTGGCAGCAGCCCCAGGAAGCCACGCTGCAAGCGTACCCGGTTACTGGTAGCACCGAGTGCAGGAGGCCAAGGACATACTAGGACCAGGAGAGCTGCGTGATGGCCAAAATCACTCCAGGGATCTGGACCAGGCAGGGAAGTCCGGACAGAGCCCCAGTCATGGGGACTGGACGCTGGCCAGGCCAGGAGCAGCTTCTCCCTTTCTAGGAGGAGGGTTACAGACGGGTGGACGGGCCTGGGAAGGGTTGGGGCTCCTGTCACAGAGGCCTTAAAGGAAGGCAGGAGGCTCACCCAGGGAGCCACCTCATAGGCCCTCCAGACTTGGCATTCTGGGGTCTGTGATGGCCAATCCCTGCAGGCCAGGAGGGGCAGAGGGTGTACTCTCTCCACCGCTGACCTCTGGGGACAGGTCAGGAGGTCAGAGACTGAACAACCCTGGCCGCAGGTGGAGGGAAGAAGGGGGCCCGGCTCTCCTCCCTGAGCTCATGCTCTCGCCTTTCCTTCCCAGGAGACTCCCAGACTGGCCAGGTGAGTGCATCCAGGGGTTGGCAAGCGTGCCAGAGAGTGGGGGCAGGGTAGCCCCTGAGGCTGCAGGGCAGCGTCCCGTGAAGGAGGAAAGGGAGACAGAGGGGTTATGTGTGGGGTGTTACCTGGTGTTGGGGTGGGGGGACTCACCCGAAGACCTAGTTTTACCCCAAGAGAAGTCAGAACAACAGCTCTCGTGCAGGCATCGTCTCATTTGGGGTGCTCTGCGGCCCCCTTCCGAAAGGAAGTAGGAACACGTCCTGTACTGCAGATAAGGTCTAGAACTGGTTCCAGATGAATTCGGGGTGCGGCGCTCTCCGAGCCTGGATGGCTTGTGACCTTCTCCTCTTTCTGTGCAGGTCACAACCAACGTTACCCAAGCACCTGCCTGGGTCCCAGGTGAGTCCCTCCTCCTAGCAGCTCACAGAAAGCAGAGGGAGGGAAGGAGAGACCATAGAGTTTGTACCATGGGCTGAGGCATGGGGCTCAAACCGGATGAGGTCGTGGATGGTGTGACATGTGAAGGCTTTTTTTCCTGAGTGCTCTAGACAGCGAAGGTGCTATAAGGTCAGCGAAAGACTGAGATGTTTTGCGAATATTTCCCTGAGCCACAGCACCCTTTCTGCATTTCACGGTCCCACTCAGTGTATAAATGAGACCAAAGAGGAAGGAAGCGCTGGCTGAAGCAGGGGCCGGTCAGGTCCCCGGAGCCCTTCCCCAGGGGCCTGTCTCCCCTTAGGAAAAGGTTGGAGCTCTGCCGAGGCCGACTTACAGAGGGTCACTGGGGTTGGGGACAGGGCACTGTTCAGGAGCTCTGTCTCCAACACGCTAACCGGCTTTGGACTGGTGGTCATTTCCGTGAGCCTGTCTCCTAACCTGGGAATCGGGAGCTGAGGTTGAATGTGCTGTAGGGACCCACTAGAACTCTCAGCTTCTCTGACTCTACTTGGAACAGGTAGGGAAGTCAGGACAGAACGCACCCCAGGCTCCACCCCTGGTCCTCCAGCTGGAACGGCAGGAAGAGGGAAGGGCCACTGCCATCATCTCTGGAGGGAACACTGTCTGGGGGTGGGAAGGCGGGTGGCCAAGGAGCAACATGGAGTTGCTCTCTCCTCTCCCCCACCGCAGGAGATGCCACAGAAAGGCCAACACCACCACTTCCTGGACAGGAGATTCCAGACAACCAGGAAGAAGAGCAAGTGACCACCCCCCATGACGGGCTGGAGGCCCTGGGCCCCTCAGGTACCTCAGTCGGCCTGGTGAAGTGTGGCTGGTCAGAGCCGACTCCAGGGCCTCCTCGCCCACCAGATGCACAGTCTCTAGTGAATTCCTGCTCATCTCATCATAGGGCGCCCCTAAGGAACACAGGAGTCCTGTCAGGAGCACCAGTCAAGCAGGGAAGGAGAAAGAGAAGGGAGGTCTTGGGGGCACCTCTTACTCAGAGACCTTCTAGGAGAACCCAGGGGCTCTTGCAAGGAGCCTCCGCGAGCCTGGCTCCTTCCCGCCGTTGACCCTGAGTCGGCCGAGTGTCCTGGCAGCGGGCAGCCTCCTGCCCACGGGGCCTGGCCGACTTTCGGGAAGGAAAGTGGTTCTGTTCTCAAGGTTGTTTAACTGTCTGAGAGCCTGAGCTCCTCCTCTATGCTCGGCTACAATGGCGAGGGGCGCGATGTGGGGGAGATCCCTGGCAAATCCACCTGGCTCTGGAATGCGCCCTCCTCAAAGGCTCATTGTTTGCGGAACTGCCGCTCCCTGTGCACATGCGCGCTCACACACGCATGCCCTCACGTGCACCCTCACGTGTGCCTCGTCAGCGGCTGGCTGATCTGTCTCTTAACCTCACAGACTGAGCTCACCTCAGGGGAGAGGGTACTTCCGGATTTCTTCCAACAAAGAGAGAGAGACCAGCGTGGAAGGAACAGTCCAGAGAGTGTGGGGTGGAGGAGAGGGCTGGCTTTCCCAGGCCCGAACCGGGGTGTCCTGCCGCCCTTTCCAGGACCTCTCTCCTCCGTGCTCAGTGCGCTGCTCCAGGGAGCGTCCTCGTCCCCCTCTGCTGGGCAGGCAAGATGAGCTGGGTTAAGGGGCTCCCTTAGGGATTCTCCGACAAGGAAAATGGGCCTGGAGGCAGAAACAGGGGTCAGGGGCAGAAGGAAGCGCCCAGGTGAGGCTCAGCAGTGGCTCTCATCTCTGTGGGGGGACAGAATTCCCCCTCCCACAGCTTAATCCGCCTTCTCCCCTGCCTTCCCCCTACTTCCCCCAACCCCACCCCTCTGGGAGGACATTTAGAACCTGGCAGGAGGTCCCCAAAAGCCCCCAAGCTGACACAGACTTGGAGCCAGGCCAGGGACAGGGCAGCCTTGCCAACAGGCCAGCGGGCACATTCAGTTCTGTCCCGTTCAGCAAACGCTGTGACGCCCTGCTGTGCACCAACACAGGCATCACCCCGACCCATTCCCCTGGGCCTCCAGGGGGACCTCAGTACCGTGGGGCAGGGCAGGGGGGCCCTCGGCATGTGGGCTTCCGGCCACGACCTCGGGGCAGACACAGAGGCTGGGCATGTCGGTCACTCATTCGATCAGCCAGTGGTTCGTTCGGCATGCTCTAGGGGCCAGGTCCTTCTCTAGTATTAAGGACACAGTTCAAAAAAGCTGGAGTCTCTGCCCTCTGTACAGCCTCAGCGCTGAGTCCGCGTGAGCCAACAAACCATTTCTGAATTCAGCACCCACCTCCCCACTTCTTACCCCATAACCGCCCCCCAGGCAGTCCTCGTTTAAATTACTTCAGCAGGTTTCTAAGAGCCCCCCGCACCTCCCCGCCCAGTCCACCAGCCATTTGCTACCTTTCTGAGCAAGACGGCATAACCGGCTGAGTGGTCTTTTGGAGACAGCTCTGCTCATACCCCACCTGGCGTGACCCCCTTTCTCATAGACCTGTCCGAACATGGCGTGCAAGGCCTTGCTCGGTTGGCCCCAGCCTACCTCTCCTCTCTTCCTCTGGCAGTTCTCCCTCAACACCCTACCCACCAACTCTGTCTGTCTGTCTGTCTGTCTCTGGGGACTGTGGGCGAGAGCCATGCCCTTATTCAGAGAGAGGTCGGCCTGGGGGCCTCTGCAGGGGAGGCCCTCTGCTGGAACACGGGCTAGTGGAGCCCACTGGGTCGTGGTCAGGGGAACACACGCCTGGGAGCTCCTCCCCGGGACTCAGGGTCCTGGGAGGAGTGCTCTGGGGTTTTATACAAGGCTGTGCTACAGATGGATATGGGGCCCAGCTTAGAGAGGGGCGAGGCTTCTGTGGGTCCTCTGAGGCCCCCGTGCCCTGCCCTCCACGCTCTCCCCAACCTAGCCCCCTGCTCGCTCCACTGCCTTCGCCTGCCCTCCCTCCACCATGACCCCTGCCTTGCTCTATGACAGGCGTTGACCGATGCGCCGCTGGGGCCACCAACATCTGCGGCCCTGGAACCTGCGTGAACCTCCCGGACGGGTACAAGTGCATCTGCAGCCCCGGCTACCAGCTGCACCCCAGCCAGGCCTACTGCACAGGTAGGGCGTCCAGGCCTCGCTCAGTGACTGGGGACAGAGTCAAGAGCACAGGCAACAAGAGGTCCCAGCAGCGCTGTGTGCTTCGAAGAGTTGAAAGAGAATGCAGTCGCTGTAGACAAAACTAACCTTAACCTTGGGGGGACCAGCTCTGAGAGCACCATCCGATGAGTCTCTAGGACTCCGGAAGAGTGGGAAGCACCCCCCCCCCCGCCCCGCCCAGGGCCCCTGACCTTTTCTGGAGCCCTCAGCTCTGAGATCAGCTCACACCTCCAACTAGCCGTCTTGCTGCCTACAGAGCAGACCGAGGCCTACCCTAGCTGGAAATGTCTCCACTGGCATTTCCCCCTCAGTATTTTTATTCAAGAGAGAAACATCCACTGTGCCTTGAAGGCAAGATATGAGCAGGAGGCCAGTGGGGGAGGGGGACATGGGCAGGGAGGAAGTGCTGGGCCACTGGCCCAGGCCCTTGGTGCCTGAGTGGGCCCTATGGGCAGACTTCATGACCCCAGCCTTAGAGACTTTTCATCTCCCTGGCCTCCTCTGCTCCCCCATCCCCTCCTTGACCCACAGCTTCGTCCCCTGTCCAGCTCCTAGCATGGGCAGAGTGCTGGCAGGGGCCCAAAGAAAGGTCTCCCTGACCTCCCTCCCCACCTTCCTCTGGTCAGATGACAACGAGTGTCTGAGGGACCCCTGCGCTGGAAGAGGGCGCTGTGTCAACCGAGTGGGCTCCTATTCCTGCTTCTGCTACCCTGGCTACACGCTGGCCACCTCAGGGACCACGCAGGAATGCCAAGGTAAGCCAAGCCTGCCTGCGTCCCTGGGATAGGCACAGGACCGCCGAGAGAGTATTGAGGTGGGAGAGGATCCAGGCATTCACAGCACCCAGCCACTGCTCTGCCGCGTGTAGAGCATGGAAGCTGTGAGAACAGAGAGTCAGGGCAGTGACTCTGGCCCTGGGAGGAAGCCGATCCCCACGCTGAGACCAGAAGGAGAGTTTCAGACCTGAAAGACCGAGGCATTCACAAAGCCTCCGAGGAAGTGCGGCTGGCGCCGAGAGTGTGAGGGGTCTGGGGACATGGCTGGAGATGAGGACTAAAAGCCTGGTTCCCCAATTCTGAGTGACTCGGAGCCGCTTTCATTGTGGGTAAGGAGCGAGATGCGTGAGGACACCGGCTGGGACTCCTGACAGAAGGGGGAGCAGACTGAAAGAGGAGCATGGGTCCTCAGCAGCTCAGACAGCTGGCAAGTCTTTGTGCTTCCCTGGGAAGGCCTGGCCCCCTGCACGGGGCCCCCGGGCAGAGAGGCTTCCAACACAAACCCCTGACTATCCAGCATTTGTACTGCAAGACAAAAACCCTCTGCAGACATTTTTATGAATGAGCTCACAGAAAATATGAGGAGGCGCTTCCCAAGCAGGGCCTTAAGATGCATAACCCAGCTGGAACACCGCACTGGAGAGCTCTTCCTGAGGCTCGCACAGCGGGTTCTGGGCGGGGCAGCCCAGCAGTCACTCCCGGTCCCGCCCCAGGGCCGAGAGGCTGTGTATCCGGACATTACCGGGGACCCCAGGTTCGAATCCCCCAAAGATCTGGTCTGCAGAGATCAAGCCCATCTGGGTCCCCTCACCTGATACGGGGGAGAGGGAGTAGGGGGGGCCAACCAGCTAGCTTAATCAGGGTGGGGGAATTACACGTGTCCCTCATTCACACCAAGCGTGAGCACCTGCGTGCCGGCTACCACGTAAGCTCTGGAATACTACAAGGAGTATCTGTGGGGTCCAGATGGGGAAGCAGCTGGTTCTGCCTGGCAGAATGGAGCCAGGCTTCGCTGCCGGAACTGGGGCGGAACAGTCCTAGCTACCGTTTCACAAGCACTTCCTGTGTGCTCGCACTGTCCTGAGCGCTTAATCATACAAAGCTCATCCTCCCAACCCCATTCGGTAGAAACCCTTACCCCATTTCATAGTTAGGCAAACTGAGGCTCCGGGAGGTGAACTGAAATACCCAGGGACCTCATACCTAGTTGTGGCAGAGCTAGAAACAGAATCAAAGTCAATCTGGCCCCAGAGCATGGTTCGCTTCCAACAACACGCACAGCGAAGGAATGGAGAAAGCAGAAAGTATTGCAGAGAAAGGGAACCATTTCTACAGAGGGCAGAGTAGTGACCAAGCCTGGCAGACTCTGGGAATAGCGATAAACAGCGTGACTGGGAGCATGCGGTATGTGGAGGAAGTGGCAGCAGCGGAGGCCAGTTTGGGATGTCTTGAGTGCCAGGCTGAAGGGTTTGGACACCATCCTGCAGGCAGCGGGCAGCCAGGAGAGGTTTATGAGCAGAAGGGGGCGATACGTTCAGCTGGTTCTCAGGGAGGTGACTCAGCAGCATTGGCAGGTGTCGTAGGTTAGAGGCACTGCTCTCCGCGGGCCCAGCCTAGGGCACCGGCCCGGGACAGGCAGTGGCTGCTGCAGGGAATGGTGTCACCAGTCCGGGATGTCTCTGCCAGCCCCAGCAGCTGTGGAGGGAGCTCAAGGTCAGCTTCAGAGCTTCGCCCAGTGGGGGTTGACTGCTCCTTGATGAGACCTTATTCAGGATAACATCTACTTTCTAAATTCTGCCAATCCTATAAAGCAGCATCTCATTATTTAATTATGGATGAATTCATTAATTTACAGAATGAATTAATATAAATTATAACAACTTCTAGAATTAAAATTAATATAATTGATTATTATACATTGTTTGAATATTAAATACTTTTTATATTTTTAAGTTTATTTATTTATTTTGAGAGTGGGAGGGAGCAGGGGAAGCGCAGAGAGAGAAGGAGAGAGGGTCCCAAGCGGGCTCCACGCTGGCAGCGCGGAGCCTGACACAGGATGCAAACTCACGAACCGTGAGATCATGATGTGAGCTGTGATCAAGAGTCAGACGCTCAACCAACTGAGCTACCCAGGTGCTCCTAAGTATTTTTTTTAAACATTTGCTTTCCAGGGCGACTGGGGGGCTCATTCAGTTAAGTGTCCAACTTCGGTTCAAGTCATGATTTCATGGTTCACGAGTTCGAGCCCCACATCGGACTCTCAGCTGTCAGAACAGAGCCTGCTTCGGATCCTCTGTCTCCCTCTCTCTCTGCCCCTCCCCTGCTGGTTTTCTCTCTCTCAAAATAAATAACCTTAAAAAAAAAAAGTTTACTTTACTAATAAATATGAGCATCTCTTCGTGTATTAGCCTTGGGGTTTCCTTAGCTGAAAACTGCTTGTTCCTGTTTTTTTGCTCAGTTTTCCAGTAGTTTTCCTGGTGGCCCTTTGGGAGTTCCTTATATAGTCCAGATACTTGCCTGGGTTTAGATATTGCAACTTTCTCATTTCATCCTCCATTAACCTTATGCACATGTCCTTTTTAACAGAAATCCGTAATTCTAACCTATGGAAATTCACCTTTTTTGCCTTATTTTTTTTTATTTTTTTAGTGTTTTTATTTATTTTTGAGAGAGACACACACAGAGCAAGTCGGGGAGGGGCAGAGAGAGAGAAGGAGACCCAGAATCCGAAGCAGGCTCCAGGCTCTGAGCTGTCAGCACAGAGCCTGACGTGGGGCTCGAACCCACGAGCTGTGAGATCATGACCCTAGCCAAAGTCGGACGCTTAACCGACTGAGCCACCCAGGCGCCCCTGCTTTATTTTTTTTATGCTTTTAGGGCTTTATTTAAGAAGCCCTTACCCCTCCCAAGGCCACAAAGATATCCTTCCACACTTTCTTTCATAATAGTTAGCTCTACCTTCTACAGCATGTATTAATCCATCTGGAGTCTGTACGGGTGTTAAGATCGTTTCTTGGTTTGTTTTTCCGTTTCTATGCTCATTGCTCTGCGCAGAACAAAGCTGCTTTCTCAGCCTCATCTATCGGTCGCCCTGGCCCTGCCGGTCTGTGGGCTCTTCATCGAGTACCCCTTGTGGCTCTGCCTCTGAGTTCCCTTTCCTCTTCCACTGGGATCCCAGCTTCTCAGAGTGAGGACGAGTTATTTCAGAAATGCCCAGAGGGGTATTACAATGCAGGCTCCAGTACTGCGAGGGCGGAATCGCTGGATGTGGGCCTGGGGGTGTGAGTTTACACCCTCTGCTGATGACTCCGCTGGGCACTGCAGTGTTCCAGAGTACCGCCCAGATGAAAACACTGTCCATAAACAAATGATTAGTGTTCCATTCATGCGACAAGCACTATTTGGGGTTCTGTGCTGGACATTATCATGGGACATTGGGATAATAAGAGACATTCTCAGCAGTCGGGGAGAAAAAAGCAAGTAAATGAACAGTCACTATAGTGGCCGAGTCCTAAGGGAACCCTGGGAAGGGACATATGGGGTGGAGGGGAGAGGTCGGCCTCACGTGAGAGATGAGTAGGAGGCAGCCAAGCTGGTGGGCAGGAAGCCACTCCTGGACAAGCAAGCAGGACATGCCCAAGCTCAGGAGCAGGTCCTGTGTGGCTGGGGCTAGGAGGCAGGAACCAAGGTGGGAGAAGCAGACAGCGGCCAGATCGTGAAAGATCTCACATGCCAGGCCTAGGAGATCAGATTTTATAGGGTGCGTTTAATGCTAGAATAATAATAGCTACATTTCTTCAGTGCTTACCTTATGCTAGGCAGGCACTGTGCTAGGCCCCTTCACTTGGATTATCCCATTTGATCTGCATAGAGACCCCATGAAGTGTTTGAACTAGTGCTGGGGGTTGGGGGGCAAAGGTCAATCCTCCATTGATTTGACTGTGGGGACAAGGAATGGGGTGTGGCCAGAGCAACTTGAGTTGATCAGTTGAACCAGTCCTTGAAATGGGGACAGGACTCTGTTGGCCATTGAGGCAAAGAAAGATACTCCAAGTGGAGACATTTGTGTGAACAAAGGCTTGGTGGCTGGACCAGTGGGGAGCAGCAAACACAGCAAGGCTGGGGCCAAGTGACAGAGGCCTCGTGAGCCAGACTGAAGCAGCAGGGGACCCCAGTAGGGATTTAAACAAGGGAGTCGCATGACCACGGTCAGGCTTTTGAGCCACCGTGGGGCACCAGTCTGCTTGGGGATGATCGAATAAACCACTTCAGTAGATGCTATCTCTCTGGCTGCTTAATCGCTAACCTGTAAGAAGGCCCTTAAGGACTCTAGGATCAGACCTCTGGAGGATGGATTGGGGTCAGCGGGGGCGGGGGGGGGGGTTTATTGGTCTCCTCAGATCATGCCTTAGGGACTGCCACCTGACCTCAAGATCAGCCTTTGCCTCAGGGTGAGAAGACAGTGCTGAGGGTTCCCAAGGGCCCTCAGAGTGGTCTGCCTTGGGAGAAAGGATCTCAGGAATTTGCAGGGGCCTGAGCTAGATCAGTCTCAGGCCTGGCATAGAGCACCCCTCTCACCAATCATGGCTGAAGCAAGGATGCCTTTCCCTGCCTGGGCCTCAGCACGGGCATCCTTGTCTTGGGCCTCTGAAGGGATGCCCCAGGACCCTTGCAGGGCTGGCACCAACCCAGGACTTTTCTGTGTGTTCACAGACATAGACGAGTGTGAGCAACCAGGGGTGTGCAGTGGGGGACGATGCACCAACACAGAGGGTTCGTACCACTGCCAGTGTGACCAGGGCTACATCATGGTCAGGAAGGGACACTGTCAAGGTAAGAAATGGGATGAGGAAGGGCAGCTGGCCGCCCTACCATCCCTCGGTCCCTCCCCAGGCACTGGCTGCCCCTACCTCCCCTTCTAGCTTCTTTCCAACTGGGCCCCTTGTTGCTGAGCCCGCTCTTGTGGACAGAGATCTGTCTGGGAATTCTTGAGGCCTTCCATCCCCTTCAATGATATTTTGGCATCCTGTCTGCCCCCCAAAGCAGGGGAGCACAGCAACTTTATATACACGAGGCCCCGGGAACATCCCTCTGTATACCTCTTCCCCTTGCCTTGAGTCACACTGCTCTCCTATATGACAGACGAGAAGCCGGTCTATCTGGGAGGTGTTTGCGGCCTCAGCCATGACCTACTTGTTAGGCTATGAGCTCCTCAGGGCTGGACCATATCTTTAGATGACCCATGGGCAGACACCTGATAAATGTCCCGCATTGGACAAATGTTAGCAAATGCTAGCTGAATGAGTAACTGCAATGAATGATTGATGGAGCCCCAAGCCTTGCTCCTTTCCCAGGCCCTGCCAAGAGGTGGCTGTGACATTGCCAGTTAGCCTCCCCACAGACTGGTTTGAAGCTGCCACTATCACGCCAGCTCCCGGCAACTCTCCCACTGCTACCTCCCTGCCAGGCTGGGGTGGCAAAGGCTCGAAAGAGGCCTGGGTCATGTGCTAAGACTGGTTGAGACAGGAATAAATGAGGGTAAATCAAGGCTCTCTATGGAAAGAAATCCTGCCCCGGATCTGAGGTTCAGACCAGACACCTCTCAGCCTCCAGCTTCTTCCTGGCCGGGACTTGCCTGGTCGTATAGGGTCCCAGGGGTGAGGGATGAGCTTGTATACCTTGTGAAGGGAGGGCGCGCCTTCCCAATGCCATTAGCAGGGAAGCTAGGTTCGGGGTCCTAGAAGCTCTTAGCAAAGGGGAGAGGTGGCTGGGGGTGTAGGACAGACATTCTCTATCTGCACCCCCAGGGTGTCACCTTCTCCTCTCAATGCCTCCCTCTTGGTGATTTCCCTTTCATACTCTGGCCTACACACAATCGAAGCCAGAACGCCCTCTCTTTGTCCTCATAAAGCATGATGGAGTCAGAGAGCCCTGCATTTCCAGGAGAATGGAGAATTGACAGGGGCCTACCATGTGCCAGGAGGTGTCCTAGTATTTGACAGATTACCTCATTCAGGCATCACAACATTACATTTTTTTTAATTCTTTAATTTTTTTTTTTTTTTGAGAGAAAGAGAGACAGAGCACAAGCAGGGGAGGGGCAGAGAGAGAGGGAGACACAGAATCTGAAGGAGGGTCCAGGCTCCGAGCTGTCAGCACAGAGTCCAACAAAGGGCTCGAACCCATGAGCTGTGAGATCGTGACCTGAGCCAAAGTCGGACACTTAACGCAGGCGCCCCAGACAACTTTACAAATTTGACATTAGACTTTATTAAAAAGACAAGCAAACCCAAAGGAGATGAACCAAGGAAATACCAGGACAGTAAAAAAGATCAGATTTATACAAAGCAGTCCATGTTAAGGGCATAGGCTCTGTAGAGACAGGCCTGGGTTTGGCTCTTGTCTTGACATCTGAACGTGGAAACCATAACGCCCATCTCAGAGGTTCTTGTGAGGCCCAAATAAGCTAATGCATACAACCAGACTTTCAGTGAATAGGGGGGAGTGTTTCTATCTGAAGGCCCCATTCTTTTTCACCTCTAGACTCCCCTCACCCTGCAGTCCCCACCTCCGGATTGCCCCCTTCCCTTCCGGAGGAAAAGTTCCAGACACACACCTCGGCTGGGAGGTCAGGCTGAGTGCCTGGCCCAGGACAAACATGCGGTCTGCTGAAAGAAAGGCCGATGTAGCCTGCACACTTCTCCAGGCTTCCATCAGTAACCACAGACCCAGCCATCGCCCTGGGAGCCCAGTCAACTTCCTCCCCCTCTTTCTTTTCACTCCAACTGAGAAACCACTCTCTCCACTTAAACGCAAAGTCTCTGGTGGAAGGCCTGAGTGCTCTGGACGGTGGCCCATCCAAAGTCTCAATGGCATTTCCATGTTACCAGAAACTCTGGGTTCCCACGGAAAGGGGTTGGATCCTCTTACAGACTGCCGGGGCTTTGCTGTGCCCCGACCACATCCCGGGTCTCCTGAGCTTTTGGCCCCCAACTGAGCACCCTCCCCCTCCCACTCTATGCTCTCATAAAGAGCGGAGATGGGCACCCTTACGTTTCCTCATGCAAAGAATAAAGCCTTGGTTAGGGAAGATCCAGGATCCTCCCAGGGTACAGACAAGTTGGCAAGCTGGTCCCTGGGGTGCCTGTTTCCCTGGGTCCTCTGGGCTCTCTTCAGAGCCTCACACGAAGGTGTGAAGTTTTAGTCATGTGGTCTCATTCTTTGGTCGGCCAACATCTGTTGAGTGCCAGCCTTGTCCCAGCCATGGGCTAGGAATATAGCAATCAGACAGATAGCTCCTGCCCCCAACTACCAAGGTATGAGAACCCAGAAAAATACAGGATAATTTTATATTTAGATTCAAACCCTAGACTAGGGAGAAAAACCTAGCTCTAGTCCACATACCAAAGGGTTGGTGGAACAGCTTCAAGAGATCTGGTGATATTAGAGCCTTTGCCCTTAACATGGACTGGTGAGAAGTGGAATCTACTTCATCTGGAGTCTTTATCTGGCTCCTTTCGACAGGCTTGGCAAATGGCTCTGTTGCATGCACTCCCATCTGGGAGAGCCTTTCCTTGGTTCATGGGGTGACTAAGGGCTGCTTTGATCTTCTGCCTTCCCTCTCCCACTTGCTGACAGACCTCTCACATACAGTCATCACCGGCTGGGGCTCTGAGGTGAGGAAGGAAGCCAGCAGTGGTGTGCTGGGATAGACTATGCTACGCTAATTAACAAGCAACCCCAGCCCTCATGACTTACAACACAGCAAAGTTTACATCTGATCAATGCTACATGTCCATCATGGGTCCCCTGGGGATCCTGCCTCATGTTTCTTCACTCTAGAACTAGCCTGAAGGAATAGCCAGCCTCTCGAATGTGGCCAGTCTCCATGGAAGAAAGAAGAGTTGCTCACAATTATACTTTGGTCCATAAATTATATACATCATAGCTCATCAGCCAGCGCTACTGCCCTGGTCCGACCCAAAGAACCAGGAGGCACGGGCGCCTGGGTGATTCAGTCAGTTAATCATCTGACTCTTGATTTCAGCTCTCACAGTTCATGAGTTCAAGCCCGTGTCAGGCTCTGTGCTGATAGCATGGGGCCTGCTTGGGATTCTCTCTCTCTCTCTCTCTCTCTCTCTCTCTCTCTCTCTCTCTGCCCCTCTCCCACGTGTGTTGCACACATGCACTCTCTCAAAATAAATAAACTTAAAAAAAAGAAAGAGAGAGAGAAAGAAAGAACCAGGAGGCACAAGCTGACCCTGGCTCAACAAGAGGAAATCTGGAATGTTCAGTGAATAGCATCAGT
The DNA here is from genome assembly GCA_030068075.1 of Paguma larvata. Taxonomy (NCBI): domain Eukaryota; kingdom Metazoa; phylum Chordata; class Mammalia; order Carnivora; family Viverridae; genus Paguma; species Paguma larvata. Next base: position 21,856,151 of record CM057827.1, on the reverse strand, counting down.
ACCAGGACTCCTAATGCCCAGCACAGGGCACTTTGTGCAACACCTCCACTGATGTGCCCAGAACATTTGGGGCAGGACAGACATCAGGGCTCTTTGCTCCTGGTAAATCTAACCTACTTCTTACTATACCTGATCCCTGTAGGAGAGATGCAAAGACTTCATTTTTTCTCAGTGTGGTCTTAGAAAAGGGTCCTCACCTCTGTCCCTTTATCTCCTCAAGCAACGATTGCTTATCATTCCCAATGGCTTTGCCCATCCTTCTTCTGGTACCTCAGCTAAGGCCCCAAGGCCATGGTGCCGGCTGCTCTCTCCTGAGCCACCAAAGTTGGTGGTCCTAGACCCTTCGATCCTTCTCTTCAGGTGTCATTCTTTCCAACTCTGTCTTTACAGAAACTCTTAGAATAAGTTAGCCCAGTGTCACCACAACCCAACCAGGGACTCTTGGCTACCCTCTTTCTAGAGATGAACCTCACCTCAGTGAGGCAACCCAAGATTGCCTCGAGGGTCGGGTATTTCCTTGCAGATATCCACCTGAACAACTGCCTGCTCTCTGTATACCTTCCTCTTCTGGACCCTTGGGGTGAAGTTTTGGCCTTGAGAGGGCCCCGGGTGCCCTGGGACAGAGGGCTTTGATGTGACCTGACTTCTGCAGACCAAACAACCTCAGGAGAGACTCATTTTCACTCTCCACTTCAGGGCCCGCATCCTGTTCTGTGACAACAGCTGCTGGCTTTTGTCCCTTTGCAGAAAGCCTGTGTTCTGACCCTGGGCCCTGCCGCCTGCATTTCCTCCATGGGTGCTGAGCAGGTCTTCCTCTTGGGCAGGAGGGCTTCTGAATCTGCGTAAGCTGGTGGACTTCCTCCAGGAGAATGACAGTTACCCATTTAGGAAGAATAAACCCTCTTGTTTCCTCTGGAGCTCGGTCAGTCTGTCTGTTACAAATAGTGACTGGCAGCCTCAACACTGAGCCGAAGGCACGTAATGTCTTCCTGTAGTCCTGACCCAGAGTTCGATCCCTGTGTTATGACCTCCCTAAATCAGCCCAAGTCCCCTGTGTGCCTTGAATATGGACTTCTGGATATGCCAGGTCATATCAGGAAGAACCCTGCCTGCAATTCCCGGGGGGCAAGATCTCCGTCCTCCTCCTTACCGCCCAGGCTCATCCTCTCTGACTCTCTCCTGGATCTCACCAGACTGGGTGCTGGGAGCCCTACATGGTTTTCACCTGGAACAAAAGTCTGTCCAGCCAAGAAGTCTTGCCAGCCTCCACCCTTGACTCTGCATCAGCATCAGGGCTGGTCTTTGCCACATCCGAGATTGGGGGTCATCCTCAGTCCTCATTTCCTGGTGCAGGGAAGACCCTTTTGCCTTCGTTGCCTAGCTGGTGATCTGTTCTGGGGTCTCCGGGACCTGCTGTACCAAGCATGTACGACCCCAGTAATGTAAAGGAACAGGATTCACCAAGACAGATATGAAAGCCCTTCCCAACAGTCCAGCTCGTGAAGTAGAGCTCTCCCACCCTCCCAGAGCTGTGGTGACCATGGCCTCTTGCCCCACCCAGGGAGTCTCCCTTTCTAAAGTTCTTCTGTCTCTCCCTTTTGTCCAGGACAGTGGGTGGGAGGTGAAGCTGGGAACACCAGACAGCACTCACTTTTTCCTAGTTTCCATCTGTACAGAAACTGGCATCCCTCCCTCTCCCCCACCCGCCTCCCCCACCAAGGGCAGGGTCAAGGATTTGCTTCCTCACAGATCTACCCATGTGCTGCGGTTCCCAGGGATGACCAAGGGAGGGGATGTTATTTTGCAGATATCGACGAATGCCGTCACCCTGGCACCTGCCCTGATGGGAAATGCGTCAACTCCCCCGGCTCCTACACTTGCCTAGCCTGCGAGGAGGGCTACCGAGGCCAGAGCGGGAGCTGTGTAGGTGAGGGCTGCTTGCCAAGGCAGTGAGAGGGCTGTTTGGCCTTGGGACCTCTGGTTGAGCCCACACACAGGGAGGGAAGGAGATGGGCAGGGGGAATGGCTTGGAGGCTATTGTCCTCCATGACCTGGCTGGGTTCCCACATGATGCTGGGCATGAGATGGGCGTGCTTCAATTATTGGTGCTCTGCCCTCTGAATCAGCTTGGGTGGGGGCCCCTTTGGTTCCTTGGCCATATCCATCCGGAAGCTACAGCCCAAGGTCCCAGAAGCTTCTGTGGCTGGATCCTGCTGGGTAGAGTGAGTTGCCAAGAATCTTAGGAAGAGGCCGACTCTGGTGGTGTGAACTGGCAGCCAAGTCTTACTGTGGCTCCCGGGGAGGAGAGTCTTCTGCTTTTCTGCATCTCAATAGCAATGTCTAAACAGCAACACCTAACTCAACAGTGGGTGCTCTTCTCCCTGCAGAGGGGGCTACATGTCAGCTGTAGGAAGAATGTTCTTTCCCCTCAGTCCCTGCGGGAAGAAAGGCCCAGGGTTCAGAATGCCGGGAGGGACTGAATTGTGAATAGATGCTTTGAGGCTCTGGAGAGGGCAGGCATTTCCCAGGCCCTTGAGACTCCGGTCAGCCACCCAGGCATAGATCGGCCTCTCTCTGCATTGCCCACTCACCTATTGAAGTTGGTGGTTGGGCTGGGAACATGGAATTATACCAGTTTGGTTGGCAAGTAGGAGGTCAGAAAGGTTCAGATCCACTGTAAGGTAAGTCAAGGGTCTTGGACATTTCATTCCAGGTGTCCTCAGATGGGCCAAACCAGCCCCAGAGCTGGGGGACCTGGCCTCCTTTTCTAGGACATGCACAGTGCTATGTGTTACCAGATAGAGCTGCAGTGGGCTCAGGTGGGAAGGGGACCCTGCCCTGGTGGGCCCTCACGGCCTTCCTGGGGTGGCCGGTGGCCCCTCTGAATGCTGATTCCCTGGCCTCATACCTGAGATACTCTAAGCCTGACATGGGGACCACATGAAGGAGAGGAGGCCTGCCTGCCATCTTGGACTTCTCTTCCACAGATGTAAATGAGTGTCTGACCCCCGGGGTCTGCGCCCATGGAAAGTGCATCAACCTGGAGGGCTCCTTTAGATGCTCTTGTGAGCTGGGCTACGAGGTCACCTCGGATGAGAAGGGCTGCCAAGGTACAGAGACGCTGAAGCACCCTTCCTCCACGCAAATCCGCCGGCAGCTCCTTCCCTCTGCACACCCACTCCTGATCCAGCCCTGGGCCCACATCCCTAACCACGTGGACCCAAACCACACATCCTGCCAAGACCCTTCCTTCCTCTTACCCCTGCCTGCCTGTCAGTTCCGTCTGTCCTGGCATGTCTGTCCTGCAGAGAGTCCCACACAGAACCCAATGGCCTGTTTCAGATGTCGACGAGTGTGCCAGCCGCGCCTCGTGCCCCACGGGCCTCTGCCTCAACACTGAAGGCTCCTTCACCTGCTCCGCCTGCGAGAGTGGGTACTGGGTGAATGAAGACGGCACTGCCTGCGAAGGTAAACCTAGGGAGAGGCTGGCAGACGGGGACCAAGAATATAGGCCTTCTTACCTCCCAAAGAACACTCCGTTTGGCCCCCAGCTTTGGGCTGATGCTGAGGGTCTCCAGACTAGACTAGAGGACCCTATAAATGGACTTGGCCCCAAGGAGAGCATCTGTTGTCATCATCCCCAAGTTTGGAGGTGAAGACAGGAGGAAACAAAGGGAGTCACGGAGACAGGTGGGAAGCTGATGGTAGAGCTGCCTCCAGAGCATTCTGGGGAGAGGGTGCCAGGGTTGCCCCATAGAAGGCGCACAGCTGAGGCCTGCCTTTCCCCCACGGGCCCGGAGACAGTCCTCCAAGCTCAGAGAGGGAGGCCATGTGCGTGGGGAGCTTCCTGCCTTGACAGGAAAAGGGAGCCCTCCCAAGCCCATAGGGTGACTGGCTGGCTGTCTGCCCCAGACCTAGACGAGTGTGCCTTTCCGGGAGTCTGCCCCTCAGGAGTCTGCACCAACACTGCCGGCTCCTTCTCCTGCAGGGACTGCGAGGAGGGTTACCGGCCCAACCCCCTGGGCCACACCTGTGAAGGTGAGCACCCCCTTCCCCCGCCACCAGGAGGGAGGGGAAGCACAGATGGGGTGCAAAAGACTAACCCACCACCCTTAGAGAAGGGAGTGACCAGACGCAGCAGGGATTGCTTCCAGGCCAGGGGCCCCTCTGTCGGCCGTGGACTTGGCTAGCCGGGACACCTATTCTCACCCCTCCTTCAACAGGAGCTGGAAGGGTGACTACAAATCTGGGTCTAGGGGGCCAGTGAGCCCCTGGATCACAAGCTTCAGGGGAGTTTGTTCCACACGTAGCTTCGTGGGTTCTTTGTAAGGGTGAGAGCCGGGACCATATTTTGGAAAACATCAGCCTGTACCAGGCAATCTGGAGGCCTACTTAAAGAACCTAGTTCCTGTGACCTTCTTAGGTTCTCTGCGTGCTTCCTTCACTTACTTCTCATTTGCGTTTCCTTTGCTTCTCAGTAAAATCTAAGCCATCTCAGCCATGGTAAGGGCAGTGGGTTTGGCCACCACAGGCCGAGGTTGCTTGGAGAGGCCAACTCCTCAGGGGCACTGTGTGGGCAGCTGGAGAGGCCCAGCCAGAGGCTTCTGGGCTAGGGCAGAGATGGAGGGAGCTGCAGTCACACTGCTTCTCGAAGGTTCCCCCGCCAGCTTCTCCCAGCCGTGCTGCTTTATGAGGGGATGAGGCCCCTATGGGTCCAAACTCCTCAGGCAGGGGACTGGCCCTCTGGAGACCTCCCTGTTGGCCCCTGTCCGGGCGGGGGCGGTGCTGCCATGGGCTGCCTTCCACCCTGTGTGACCCTGCAGATGTAGATGAGTGCGAAGACTTCCCGAGCAGCTGCCTGGGAGGCGAGTGCGAGAACACGGCTGGCTCCTATCAGTGCCTCTGTCCCGCGGGCTTCCAGCTGGCCAACGGCACCATGTGTGAGGGTGAGTGGCTCCGGATCCCCGGCGGGAACCGTGGACAATGAGTGCATGGGAGGGTGGGGGGGCAACATGCCTGGGAGACGCCACTGCCTACCTTCTCCTTGCAGATGTGAATGAGTGCGTGGGAGAGGAGTACTGTGCACCCCATGGCGAGTGCCTCAACAGCCACGGGTCCTTCTTCTGTCTCTGCGCACCAGGCTTCGCCAGCGCAGAGGGGGGCACCAGCTGCCAGGGTGAGCAGCCAGCTTGGCCATGTCCACTTGCCAGCAGCAGGGGGCGCTGGAGGCTATGTCTAGACTACTGAAATAAAGTGGCCCCACCCAGGGATGGGAGATGGGAGACCGAGATGACAGGGAGCCAGGTTTCTGGAAGGCACTCAGAGTCTTTCAACAGGGCTTCTCCATGATGTCTACAACAGGCACGTGCCTTCTGAACCCTTTGGGTGTCACCCTCTGTCCTTGGTAGTGCCCCAGTTCTGGGGCTCCTCCCCCGAGCCTGGCCTCTGGCCTCCAGCTCCAGACTCTTCTCAGATCTTCTAGCCCTTTCCCAAGCTGAGGCACTGTCTGGCTCTCCTGTGGACTACTTAGGGCCCCAGGGACCCATGGCTGGGTGTGCCGACAGATGTCTCTATTCTAGATGTGGACGAATGTGCGGTCACTGATCGGTGTCTGGGAGGACACTGTGTCAACACCGAGGGCTCCTTCAACTGTCTGTGTGAGACTGGCTTCCAGCCCTCCCCAGAGAGCGGGGATTGTGTGGGTAAGGTCTCCTGGGGAAGTGGACAGGGCTCTGCCCCACGTCTGCCCACCTCCACCCCTGCCTGGTCCTCAGCTCCCTGGGACCAGAAACTTCCAGAAAGCAGAGCATCCAATGGAGAAGGCTTTTATTGAGCATCCGCTGACTCCGGGCATATCCGAGGATGACAGAATGAAGACAATCATGATCCTTGTGCTAGCAGAGCGCACAGTCTAGTTTTTAAAGCCAAATTGATTCAATAGACATTTATTAAACCCCTGCTAGGCTCAATGTCTTTTGCTAGGACAAAGTAGACAGTTATGGACAATCTTCAAATTGAGCAAGGGAGACAGATATGAAGACAATTTCCTGTAATACGCTTTGGTGAAGATTTTATATAAAAAGAAGCATAAAGTACCCCGCCATAGGGACAAGGGGGTGAGGGAAAAAATATGTCACAGAAGCCTACGAGCTCAGTCCTTTCCTAAGCAGCATATAATTTTCTAGCCTCATCCCTACTGGGTCAGGAGAAATGATCGTGAACTTGATGTTTTGGAGTTGAGCGCAGTAATCTGGAACAGATCAAGGACCCCAACGGTTGTGGGGCATGACCTTGTAATGCCAAAAAGGTGGGGCCAGACCAGTGACCTGCCCACTTCTGCCCCCTCTCTTGGCTCTGGGGACAGATATTGACGAGTGTAAGGACTACGGAGACTCGGTATGTGGGGCCTGGAGGTGTGAGAACAGCCCTGGCTCCTACCGCTGTGTCCTGGGCTGCCAGCCTGGCTTCCACTTGGCTCCGACTGGAGACTGCATCGGTGAGTAGGAATGGGGAGTGGGAGGCCGGAGGGCCGAGGACACCTATTTTTTACGTATCCAGCTAGAAACTGCCTTCTCCTGAGGACATTGTGTTTGCCGCTGTTTGAAATTTGCATATTTTCCAAACAGCAGGGCTTACGCAAAAATTGAAGAGGAACGTTAATGTCAGAGTGTTCTTGTCCTGTGTTTAGAAGTTACTTTTTACAGACATTGGTGTCAATAGACCAAGTATTACCAGCAAACAGAGCAAGAGTGCACCCTACACTCTAGTCCCCACTGTCCCACAGACATAGACGAGTGTGCCAATGACACCATGTGTGGGAGCCATGGCTTCTGCGACAACACTGACGGCTCCTTCCGCTGCCTCTGTGACCAGGGCTTCGAGACTTCGTCCTCCGGCTGGGAATGTGTTGGTGAGAAGCCTGCAGGCTAGCCGGGCTCTGGGCCAGGGAAGGGGAGGCCCTTGGGCCCATCTCCACAGATTTTGGCCATCCTGATAGAGGCCTTCGGGCACTCCTCATGAAATGTTCAAGGTCACACGACTCCATAATAGGTCCTCATAGAGGGGGCTGGAAGGGGGATTTCAGCTCCGCTCTGCAGCTGGCAGCGTGACCAGGTTGTTAGGAGAAACGTGACCAGGTTCTGCCAGCAGGGGGAGCAAGCGTATCAGCGAAGGCGCACCATCCTTCTCCAGAGACCTCAGGGTCTCAAAGAGGCACATGTGGAGAATGTGCACGAGGGAGGAACTCTTCCTCTTTGTCCATTTAGTGACCCTTTCTTGCCACCCTTCTTCTCTCTCCCTTCTCTGTTCATCTGTTCCTCCTTCCTGCTAGCTCCCTTCTGCTCTTCTCCCAAGACCCAGTCTGTTTCTTTCGAGGGGATGAGAGGAGGATCTGCCCACTGGGCCGGAGGCAGAGGGGCAGGGGACACAGGCTGCGTCCTCTCCACCCACAAGCCTATCCTCGTGCCTGGCAGACGTGAACGAGTGTGAGCTCATGCTGGCGGTGTGTGGGGCGGCGCTCTGTGAGAATGTGGAGGGCTCCTTCCTGTGCCTCTGTGCCAGTGACCTGGAGGAGTACGACGCTCAGGAGGGGCACTGCCGCCCGCGGGTGGCTGGAGGTGAGCATGCCCCATACTCTGCCCTGTTGTTGCGCATGACCGCCGTGCGGCTTACAAAGCACTTCTGCTGCTCCAGCTACTGAGAAGGAGCCTGGGCCAGGCCCGGGGCAGTGTGGCCAGGGGTACCACGTAGAAATGCAGCACAGGGCAAGGAGTCGAGTGCAGCAAATGTCAAGACAAGAGGGGGGTCTGTCCCAGGCCAGGGGCTCAGGAAGCTCTGACGCCAACCGAAGGTACCCAGGGACCTCAGACTGAGCCTCACAGGGGCCCCAGGGAGCCCTTCGGTAAGGGAGGCCTTGAAGCTGAGCCTCACCCCCTCCTGCCGACTCCATCCCTGAGCTGCCGGGTCTAGCCTGTCACCCCAGGCTGGACTAGGACTCAGCTGGCCTCCTCTGACTTGGGGAAAAGAAAACAGAACCTGGAACAGGGAAGGTGGGAGGGGCTGGGGTACAGTGGGAGCTGAGGAATGGAGGAGGGCTGCCTGTATGGTTATGCCAGAGACTGGGGGCACCCCCCCCCAGTGGTGGGAGATGGCAGGGTGGCATAGCAGAAAGAACAGGAGCCTGGGGGCCAGAATAACAGGGGTCAGTGCCACTTAATAGCTGGTGATGGCAAGTCACCTAGTTTTTCTAAGTCTTAACTGCCTCATCTATAGAAGGGAGGTGAGGTGTGCCTGGGTGGTTCAGTTGGTTAAGCCTCCGACTCCGGCTCAGGTCATGATCTCGCAGTTTGTGAGTTTGAGCCCCGTGTCGGGTTCTGTGCTGACAGCTCAGAGCCTGGAGCCTGCTTCTAATTCTGTGTCTCCCCCTCTCTGCCCTTCCCATGCTCGTGCTCTGTCTCTCTCTCTCAATAATAAATACAAAACATTAAAAAAATTTTATTTTTTTTAAATAAATAAATAAATAAGGGAGGTGATAATAAAAAGCTGTTGAAAGCATCAAGCGAGATAATACAGGTAAAGCATGCTGTACACTGTGAAGTGCTATTATATAAACATAACATTTTGAGAATAAATTCAAAGCCTAGGGTGCCCCAGAGAGCCATGGACAGACAGTAATAAAGGGCACCCATCACACACAGGTCAGAGTATTCCTGAGGCCCCGCCAGGGGACCGCCACCCAGGCCCCATCCGCATGGAATGCTACTCTGGGCGGAACGACCAGCTGCCCTGCTCCAGCCTTCTGGGCCGGAACACCACATGGGCCGAGTGCTGCTGCACTCAGGGTGCCGGCTGGGGAGACGCCTGTGACCTCTGCCCTGCTGAGGACTCAGGTAAGGCCCCCGAGGGTCCCGAATCCTCAGTGTCAGCTCTGCAAGGTGACCCTGAAAGAAGGGGAGAGAAGACGGGGGCAGAGACTTTCTGGCTCTAAACGTGGATGCCTCCTTGCACAGTGGAATTCCGCGAGATCTGCCCCAGCGGTAAAGGCTACATCCCTGTGGACGGAGCCTGGATGTTTGGACAGACCACGTACACAGGTAACCTCCCTAGAGACCCTCCTCCTCCAGGAGGCCCCCTGTGAAGCTCTGCGCGAAGCCCCAGCCTCCCAGGGCGCTGTCCCCGTTCCTGTCCCGAGGCTGACTACCTGCGGCTGCGGAGCTGGAAGTTCTCACCTGAGCTCCTCCTGGAGGTGTCACCTCGGTTTCTCTGCTCCCGAGGCTGGGCCCTCCAGAATAAACTACGATGCCTCGACTAACTCAGTCAGGGGGCCTAAGGACAGAGTGGGAAGTACTGCTATACGGAGGCAGCTGCTTATCTCCCTGGCCTCACTTAGAAAGCCAGAAACTTCGGGGAACCCACACTCAAAGTGGGTAGTTCAGGCACAAGTCCTTCCGCACCCTAATCCTCAAGCTGGAGAAGGAAATCACAGAAACAGAAGCAGCTTTCCTTAAGTCCCTGCTACATGCGCGGCGCTATTTAAGCACCTACATATGTCAACCTCTTAATCTTCATAACAGTTGTAAGAGATTACGTAATATTTTTAGGTAGGAAACTGAGGCAAGGAGAACTTAAGCAAGTTGCCCAAAGTCACCTGACTAGCAAGTGGCAGCGCCAGGACTCAAACCCAGCAGGTCTGGCTTTGGAGTCCTTAGTATCAAGTTCTGCTTCGCACTGCTTCTCACCTGAGCTCCGCCCTCCCACAGATGCAGACGAGTGTGTGATGTTCGGGCCTGGTCTCTGCCAGAACGGCCGGTGCCTCAACACGGTGCCCGGCTACATCTGCCTGTGCAATCCCGGCTACCACTACGATGCCGTCCACAGGAAGTGTGAGGGTGAGGACACACGCCACCCCTCCCCACCCCCGCGCCCACAGCTGAATACCCACCCAGCCCCCACCAGCCAGCCCCCTTCTTGCTGGGAGTTCCCACTGCAGCAGGCAGGTCTGAGGTGAGGGAAGCCGGACGCCTGTTGGAAAGGCATCCCTGGGGAGGGCCCCCTCCAGACGGGGCCGGGTCAGGGGAGCAGGGGGAAGCAGGGTGCCACCTCTTCAGTGTCAGTTACGAGAAAACCCTCTTCCGTGAAGACGGTCCGTGGGCAAGCCGCCTGGGCACTGCCCCACATGTCCCTCTCGTCTTTCTGCCACCACAGATCACGACGAGTGCCAGGACATGGCCTGCGAGAACGGTGAGTGTGTGAACACTGAAGGCTCTTTCCACTGCTTCTGCAGCCCCCCGCTCACCCTGGACCTCGGCCAGCAGCGCTGCGTGAACAGCACCGGCGGCACGGGTCAGTAGGCCTGGAGCGGTGGGGCAGCGGGGGGCACTGGATCTGGGCTGGGAGGGCTCACGTGCCTGTGCGCTGTGCCACCAGAGGACCTGCCTGACCATGACATCCACATGGACATCTGCTGGAAAAGAGTCACCAATTACGTGTGCAGCCAACCCCTGCACGGGCACCGCACCACCTACACAGAATGCTGCTGCCAGGATGGCGAGGCCTGGAGCCAGCAGTGTGCCCTGTGCCCCCCGAGGAGCTCTGGTGAGAACGGTGACCTGCACCTGCATGGGGGAGGGGCCCCAGGGAAGGGAATGCCCTCACCTTGGAAGGAGGGATTTCGGAGCAGAGCAATCAGCATGTGGCCATCTTCCATCCCGACTGTTTGGGGACAAAGCGGGCAGGGGGTGGGGTGGTGAGAAGAGCACTGTCAGGAACTCCCAGAGGACACCGGTCCCAGCGTGCTCCCTCTCCCAGGGACACGAGACTGGGAACCGCACACCAGCTTCAGCTGCCAGGAACCTGGCAGTGGTGTCCTCTCTCCCTCCTCCCTGACAGAGGTCTACGCTCAGCTGTGCAATGTGGCCCGGATTGAAGCCGAGCGGGAGGCTGGGGTCCACTTCCGGCCAGGCTATGAGTATGGCCCTGGGCCCGAGGACCTGCACTACAGCCTCTACGGCCCAGACGGGGCCCCCTTCTACAACTACCTGGGTCCTGAGGACACCATCCCAGAGTCGCCCTTCCCCAACACAGCCAGCCGCCCAGGGGACCACATACCAGTTCTCGAGTCCCCCCTGCAGCCCTCAGAACTCCAGCCCCACTACGTGGCCAGCCATCCAGGTCTGTGTTGCTGCAAAAATGGGGAAGTGGCGGGCGCCAAAATGGTTTCACTTCCATCTCCTCCGCCTACTAATCACTGCCGGCGGGGTGAGGCTGGGGGAGGGAAAAGACCCAGCCAGCCCTCTCACAGGTCACTCAAGGGACAACTCCAAATGCCTGGGTCAGACCCGAACAACTCTGATGAACCAAAGAGGTACAGGACAGGACACCATCCCAACCTCAAAAACTTCCCTGTGGGAGTTGAGAGAGCAAGAGAAAGCAGGTACACTCCGGTCTGTTTTTGTCCCTCCACGCCACCCACGGTGTGCAGAATAACCTGGTCTACACGCTCCCACTTGTGACCCGAAATGTGCAGTAAGGATTTCTAATCACTTTAAAGGCCCGCTATGATGACCCGGTTTGTAAGTGGCAAAGACCCCAGCGTGTAGGACTTGGATCCTAACGAAGAAGCCAGGCCTGGCACCTCTGCCATGGATGTGGTAGCTGCCCCAGGCACAGCCACCGTATCAGACAAAGGCTTCACGGGGACAGGGATGCGGTCTTTCTTAGGGGTTGGGACCTGCTTAAAGAGGAGAGGGTTAAGCAGACCCTTAAGTTTTGCTTTGTGTTGAGTGAGGGTAATCCCCTTTCGCTGCCAATTTCCTCCCCACAAACCATCTAAAGATTGTAACCACCTCCAACCACAAAACCAAAACTATAGACACATCCACCTGCTCGGGAAGCCTGGCACTGTGAAAGCAATGAGCCGCAACCTCCCCGGAGCTGACATTTACAGTACAGCAGGTCTCCGTAATTATTTCTTGAGGGTAGTTACGCCTTTTGTTTTAGCATCTTTCTGTGAGCGTGGTCCCTTTTGGAACCCTGACCTTAGGATTTCAAAAGGAGCAACCGACCCTTCACAGTGGAGGGTGAGGGTCCCAAGGCCAGGTGCAAGGCCTCAGCTCCCTTCTGACTCCCTCCTACCAGAGCACCAGGCTGGCTTCGAAGGGCTTCAGGCAGAGGAATGCGGCATCCTGAATGGCTGTGAGAACGGCCGCTGTGTGCGAGTGAGGGAGGGCTACACCTGTGACTGCTTCGAGGGCTTCCAGCTGGACATGGCCCACATGGCCTGCGTGGGTAAGTTTCTGATCTGAGTGGCAATGCCCAGGGAGCAGGACGGCCCTGATGGCTCCAGGTGGAAAGGTCAGGCTGGCCCACCGCTCACTTAGGAATACAAGACTGAACTTGAGAGTGGAGAGTGGGAAATCTACTGCTGCCCCCTGGCGGGGTTGTCTGGGACCAGGCCAAGTGGTGAGAGAGCACCAAAGGAAGGTCTCCTGTGGCGTCTAGAAAGCCCTTTCCAGGGAGGTTCCTAGACAGCAGAAAGGCAGGGACAAGAGAGCATGGTCACTGTCCAGGGGCGCAGGATGGGCTCACTATCACCTGCTTTGTGTCTCTGAGTTGCTTAGTTTGGGGCAATGACCTCAGCTCCTGGCTGCCACATGGAGGATTCCACTGCCGGGCAGGGAGCGGGGCTTAGCGAGCCCAGGCCAGAGGCACCTGGGTTCCCTGCAGCTCTCTCTTCCTTCCCTTCCTCTTAGATGTCAATGAGTGCGATGACTTGAACGGGCCTGCTGCACTCTGTGCCCACGGCCACTGCGAGAACACCGAGGGCTCCTACCGCTGCCATTGCTCCCCAGGTTATGTGGCCGAGGCAGGCCCCCCACACTGTACGGCCAAGGAGTAGCAGTGAGGGCTCAGTGTGGGCAGCTACCTGGAAATGGGCCCAGGCCACACAGGCAGGGGCCTTGAGGAGGCTTTCCTAGCTGGGAAGACACCATAAGCAGCAGGTGGAAGGCCCTGCAGCCCAGCTCCCAGCCAGCCTCGCCTGCTTTTCATCTCTCCCAGCTTAGGCTCTGGCTGTGAGCTTCTGTCACTGCCTTCATGCTGCCATGCCCTTGCTTGGCTCAAACACCACCAAATGCTTTAATGCTTCAGCCACTGGCCACGAGGACCAGTCTGCCACCTGTCCTGGCCTTGCTATGGATGCTTACTAAAGGACGGCCCTCCTTCACCCCCTCAAGCTGTGCAAACACGCGAGGTCATCCGACGTCACGTCACAGATACCCTTTCCCAGCCGTGATCCACAGAACATCTCGATGATTCCACAACTGGGTCAGAGGTTACATCTACCCAGGGATGGTCCTTCAGTATCTCTTGAGGAGAAAAGGATTGGGAGACATTTAGGGAGTGACTCCAAGGCCTCAAGAACCATCACTTCCACTCAGCCAGTCCGGTCTGGGCCAGATTTTGCCACACCTCCAGCCAGTAGCAGTTCCGTGGCCCCAGGGAGGGGCGGAAGATCGCTCCTCTCAGAGGAGCAAGACTGACAGTAGCTTGCTGAGTGTAAGAGACACAAGTGAAGGGGAACAAGGAGCCTGAGAAAGCAGCAGGAGGGCAATATGAAAAACATGGGGAGTTGTTAAGAAAGGGGGAGCCAAGGCTTTCGACAAGTCTAAAGGAAATGTTCAGTAGCTTCGGGTAAACACTCGCCATCCACCCATGATAGTTCATGTGCACCCCAGCAAGGGCTGCCACAGGACAGGGGCCCCATCTCCGAAGACCTGCATTAAATACATACCGCTTCTTACAGGAAACAAATCTCTCCTGGGTTCTCCTTTTGTGGATACCAGTTTTGCGGTACTAAAAATAAAGGGGTCTATTTTCTAGCTTGTGAGATACAGTGTAGTCATGAATATTTAGGGGAAGCCAGATTTCCTATGTTGTTTTCCTATTCTCAGATGCCCCTGCCATCTTTCTTTCAAAAATGGGATGGCCGGAATCCCTCTCAGTTTACAAGGAGAGACCCACTCCAACCTTGGCTAGCCGGGGGTTTAAAACCATGGTAGAATAAAAAGATGTACATCTGGGCTTTTCTGTTTTTGTTTTTATTTCATATTAAACCAAATTTCTTTACCATGTTGGCTGTCTAAATATTAGACATGAGGCTGTGCCTACCCTCTTGCCAGCTCTGCCAATACCCTGATTGGGACCCGAGTGGGAAAAGGTTCTTTCTTCTGAGACAAGGAAAGCTCTGCTTTGCATGTCTGATGAAAGGCAGTGTACATGAACGCGACTCCGTGCGCCTGCAGACATAGGGATGAATGCTACCTTCTTAACTCAGTCTGTCCTGTCCTAGCGGCTGCTCTGTTTGTCAGCCATCCTGTAATAACTGAACGCCTGTTATGTGCCAGGCACTATGTCGAGTGCTATACAGAAATTTCAATAATCATCCAACAATCCTACTTACTATTTTTATTCCCAATTTACAGCTGAGGAAATTGAGACACACAAGAGTTTACACAGTTTGCTCTAGGTCACTCTACCAGCTAAGATGTTTTCAGCAAACAAAAATACGTTGTTCTTACACATATGAAAATATTCTGACCTTCATTCATAATAAAAGAAATGTGAATTAAAACCCCACTGAGATACTTCTTAAAAATTGTCAGATTGGCAAAGATCAAAACGTTTAAGGCTCCTGGTTGGCAAGCATCTGATGAAAGAGGCACTCACGTACACAGCTGACTGGGGCAGAAACTGACACAACTTCTGAAGATGATAATATGGCAATGTCTTTCAAAACTATAAAAGCTCTTACTCTGAATCTTCTAGGAATTTAACCTTCAGATATTTCTCACCAAATGTGAAATGACATGTGTCAGAGGTTATTTATTATAGCATTACTTGTAACAGTAAAGGATTAGAAATTATTAGTTGCTACAGAGGCCTAAGAAAGGAAAAAAAAAAAGTGGCTCTAAATGCCTTGATAAGAAATCCAAACCAGACTAAGCGGGAAAAGAAGGTTTTATAACAAAGTATAACATATGCTGCTATTTATCTAAAGAAAGGGGGAAGACAGCTGGGTATCTGCTGACCTCATCCTCGCCACTCTGCCTTACGCCCCACGGTTCAGAGACCTTCTCACCACTCTTCAGTACACCTGCTGGCGCTATGCCTTCTCAACCCTCGCCTTCCTGCTCACCCTTCCAGAACAACCCCATGCACACACATGGAATTCTTTGTATCAAAACACAAAGACCACCCTATGCGAGCTATTCTGCACTTTGCTTTTTTCGCTGAATCCGTATTTTCACAGAAAGGGTTGTCTCATTCTATATTATAATTGTATGCTATGCCGCTGAATGTATAAATCGTAAGTTGTAATCAGTCCCCTATTGACGGATGCTTCCTATCTCTTACTATTTATAAGTAATGCTGTAATGAATATTCTCGTATGTTATTTCACATCCTACCTATGGATCATACCTGTAGGGTCAATTCTTAGAAACAACAGTGGTTTGTGGGGAGGGCGGCAGGGTAGATGGGTACAGGAATGGGACTTTTCATTGTATCCCCTCTTTTGTCTTTTTGAATTTTGTACCATGTGTATTACCTTTTCAAAAGAAAATAAAATATTTTTAAATACAGCTGCTGGCCACAGACCACTTAAATGCTCCCTTCTTTATGTATTTATCTGACAATTAAAGCCACATAATTATTTCAAAACTTCTTAAAGCAAACTTCCTTTAAAGAGCCCTGCAGCATTTCTGTGGAGAAATGGAAAACAGGGATTTTAAAAGAGCAACCATAAACACCAATGCTAGATACTTAGAAACGCTGAGGAGTTTCCTGCCTTTGAGACAAACATGCAAAACCATAATTCTGTTGCACTGGACAGTGTCGGGTCCTGGCCACCACCAGCAGCATGATATCCACTCCCGACCAGCTTTCAAGGGAGGGCTACACCACGTGATCAGCGCTGCCCACTTCTCAATACAAGATGCTCCTACCAAATGTCAACCCTCCGTTTGGTGCTTTGTAACAGAAGACCAAAAGAATGAGTTTCGATTCTTAGAAGAGAAATTAAAAAGTTCTTCTTGGACACCTACTTTAGTAGCCCTTCCTAATCTCTTACTTCTAAACCTGTTTTCTCCTAATCTCTTGTAATCAGTCAACATTCCCACACAAAGAAACTAAGGTGGGGGGACACCTACAGTTTACATACCACTAGTCACTAGTTATCAATCACGTAACTGAAGAGTATGATTCCACAAGGTAAGATCTGGATGTTGGCCAGGAGGCCCCCTTCTGAGCCAACACCATAAAGCAGATTCACAACATAAAGCAGATGCAGGGCTGCCTTGTCTTTGGTTCTGGCATGAAGTCTCGCTAAAGACAGTGGGACATGCTGCCCCAGACACTAACTTGCACAAATAAAAGCAATTCTGCAACACATAGGGCCTTTCCCCTTGAAAGTAATGGGGAGGCAAAAAAAATTTCCAGTGGCTATTAGAAGAGTGTCGAGTTTTCGTAAATGAATTTGCACAGAGTGCAGAATTTGTGAAAATATCTGCTGGTCTTTACTCCTTGCCAAAAAGAGGCCATCAGGTCAGAAAGGGCCTGCAAAACCCCCTAAGCCCATTTTGCGGTGCTTACTATTTATTCCAAGCAAATTGCCCACTGTCCCCTTGGTGCTATCATTTCTCTATGCCCTGTGCTCCTAAAATTTCTACGTCACCCTACTCCAGTGGAGACTTGTTACCACTTTAGATCTTCCCATGAGACTTTCTCAGTGTAATAAAGTGAGGTGCTTTCTCCCAAACCCTCTCTTTCTAAAACACAGAATTCCAATTCTCCCATTAACAGCAGGTACTTCCATATAGGCATTCAAAGGACTGTTCCTGTCTAACTGACCACTGCAATTTAATGGTTTATTTAGCAACTAAAGTTACCTTGCATGTGCTCACATGAGTTTTAAAGTCACCAAATCATGGAGCACCTGGCTGGCTCAGTCAGTGGAACATGCAACTCTTGATCTCAGGGTCATGAGTTCAAGCCCCATGTTGAGCATAGGGCTTCCTTTAAGAAATAAATAAAAAAATGTGTACTCTTGGGGCGCCCGGGTGGTTCAGCAGGTTGAGCATCGACTTCAGCTCAGGTCATGATCTCACAGTTCCTGAGTTCGAGCCCCGCATCAGGCTCTGTGCTGACAGCTCAGAGCCTGGAGCCTGCTTTGGATTCTGTGTCTCCCTCTCTCTCTGCTCCTCCCCTGCATGCACTCTCTCTCTCTCTCTCAAAAATAAATAAACATAAAAGTTTTCCAAAAAAAAAAAGTGTACTCTTTAAAAGAATAGGTTCTAACACATAAAATGTAGCAAAATCTCTTTTTAAAGAGGATGAAAAACTTAGTCTGAGCTGAAAATCTCATCAGGCCCAGGTATTGGCAGCATCTTTAGATGTCTTAGTAAAGCTACACAGATGCTCCTATGGTACGCTGCTTTCTGCCTCCTTCCGTGGGAATCTGCCAAGAAAGCTCAAGTTCTGAGCCTCTCTTTGTTTCCTCTTTGTACACACAACAGGCTTGCTTTCTCTGGCAAATCCTGGGTTTTCCCATATTAAAAATGTAAGTACCTAAGCTTCTGTTGCAGGTACTTTCTGTCTCTGCACTCTGCATTTCCCTTTTTAATGGTAAATTCTTTTACTGAATGACCTTAATTCCAATCCAGTCCAGAAATGCAAGTGTTTGCTGTAACGAACTTTTAGGCTCTTGAGGAAAACAAGGGTTTAACCAGTAATTCTTCCATAATCAGTTTGGTTGTGGTTTTCCCAGCATGAGCATTAATAAATTATTTGTCATGGTAGTGGTATTTCCTTTTTTTAGTTGTCTGTCCATGCAGTTCCGGCTCCCCCAGCCCTGTCACACACGTGCCACAGCTATTTCTAGCTCTGTAGCCTAATTAAGTGCCATACCCAAACAAGTACTACTTTAAAATTCATTGGAATTTGTGGCTTAAAAAGCTTTCCTTGGGGCGCCTGGGTGGCTCAGTTGGTTAAGCGCCGGCCTCTTGATTTCAGTTCAGGTCATGATCTCATGGTTCCTGAGATGGAGCTGTCAGCGCAGAGCCTGCTTGGGATTCCCTCTCTCTCCCTCTACCCCTCCCCAATTCACGCTCTCTCTCTCTCAAAGTAAGTAAATAAAACTTAGAAAAAAAAAAAAAAGCTTTTCTTTAAGTGACCCTAAAATAAAATTGCCAGGTTTAACAAACAGAAATACACAATGCCCATGGCACCTGGGTGGCTCAGTCGGTTAAGCATCCAACTCTTGGTTTCGGCTCAGGTCATGATCTCACAGTTTGTAAGTTCAAGCCCCACGTCAGGCTCCACACCGACAGTGCAGAGCCTGCTTGAAATTCTCTCTTCCTCGCTCTCTGCCCCTCCCCCACCCACTCTGTCTCTCTCTCTCTCAAAACAAATAAACTTAAAAAAACCCACAATGCCCAGTTAAATTTCAATTTCAAATAAACAACACATAATTTTTAGTATAAATATGGCTCATGAAATATTTGGGACACACTTATACTAAAAATTATGTGTTATTTATTTGAAATTCAAATTCAACTGGGCGTCCCACATTTTATCTGGTAATCTAACCTAAAAGAAAATCCCTAACGATCCATTATCCATGCCAACGCAGGAACCACTTCCTGCTACGCATGAGACCGAAGACATGTTACACCATAAGGTAAGCGAAGCAACATGTCCGTCACTGAATGATCGCAGAATCTTGAAATGTCTGTGTGAGTACGGAGTATGGGGCCCACTTTTCAAATGATTCAGGTTATCAGTGGGGGTGAGATCCAAGTTTTCTGGGTGATGAGGTACGGGTTTTGTGAATTTAGCAGACTGAGGAGTAAGAAAGGAAAATGTATCGACCCGAACAAATGAGAAGCGGCGAATGGGCTGCATAGAAAATAAGGATGTCAAAAAAAAAAAAAAAATGAATGAAAGAAAGAAAAGAAAAGAAAAAAAGGATGTCAACTAGCACATTCAGGAAGGGTGAGATGAAAAAGAGAACACTGCCTTTCTCATCCACTAGCCTGGTAACCAGCGTTCAAGCTACCCGGTCTGCGACCCTGATCCAGAACGCCATAAGGACTTCCTTCAAAATGAAGCTTTTATACGTAGCTACACAATATGTACAAGCAGCTCCGAAGGCCAGAGAAGTAACTCCAAACTCTGGAACCTCGAAGGTTCTCCACATTCTACAGGGTGGGTTTCAACAAGTTAGCAGATCTTAGATCACAGCATCTAGACGCTCGGCCTTAGAACTGTGTGAGTGAAATTAAATCGAGGGTAAAAGCTTCACATTCTGAAAATAACAGTGGCAAAACACAACACTCCTAGACTGAGGGGGAGGGTGGAAATGGAGAGAAGGACGTGATTGGAAGGAAATCTAGAATCTAGAATTCTACTACTGCCAGGCTCCTCCAGTTGGTGCAAGTGGTAGTGATCTCTGGGCCACCTGCCGTCGCATCAAAGTTTGACAGAGAAGGAGGAGCCGCAGGAGCAGCCTTGCTGCGCTTGAGGATTGTTCAACACTTGAAATGAGCTGCGGATCAGTTCTTGGCTGAAGTCCACCTGGGCCCCTTTCACGAAGGCCAAGCTATCAGAGTCAACCACCACTCTTGCCCCACCCTGTTCAAATACCCTGGAAAGACAGGAGGAAGACATTAATAACTATCATAAACACCGAAAGCATGACACCCTCTGAGCCCAGAGGTGCACGTTCTGTTTTAGAAATACATATGGGGCGCTTGAGTGGCTGGGTCGGTGCAGCCTCTGACTTTGGCTCAGATCATGGTCTCAAGGGGTCCTGAGTTTGAGCCCCGTGTTGGACTCTGTGCTGACAGCTCAGAGCCTGGAGCCTGTTTCAGATTCTGTGTCTATCTCCCTCTCTGTCTGCCCCTCCCCTGCTCGCACTCTCTCTCTCACACACACAAAAAAATACACATTAAAAAAAAATTCGAAATACAGAGGAAGCATTCCTAATTACCTCTAACGAGTGCTGCTTTTCTCTGAAGCAAAAAGAGCCAATGAAATGAATACTGGTAAACGGTCAGGGATCTAGGCCTGGAATCCAGTCCAGCCTGACTCTCTTACCAATCACACTAGGGACGTCGGCAGGCCAATTTTCTTCCCACAACATAGTTATTTTGAAGCCTGACAACAAATCCTCACTGTATTCCCGCTGTGTGAGAAGGGGGGTGTTAGGCGTTCTTAGCAAACCTTTAAATTTGAAATAAATGTGCACTTTTATCCCTCCCGCACATTCTCTGAGGACCCACCCCTTCCTCCTTGCCTGTCGTCGGGATTGATAACTGTATCCAGTGAAAATTTGTATTGGAATCCGGAGCATCCGCCTCCCTCCACCTCCAGCCTGAGGAATTCTGATCCTTCGGTGATTTCCAGAAGCCTCTGAAATGCAGGAAGGGGGATCAAGAGTGTCAGGCAAGGGGAGGTGCAAGGGTGAGCCCCGCACTCCTGAACCCCCCTACCCCGGCACCGCGGTCCCGAGTCCTGCCCTCCTACCTGGACGCAGCTGTCGGTGAGGTGGATCTGCCCCTCTCCGGCCCCGGGGCTGGAGGACGACGCTTCCCGACGAGACTGAGGTCCGCGACAGGCCGCGAGGAGCCTGCTGCGCAAGGGGGGAGGATCAGCCTGGGAGCAGAGGAGCACCTGGTGACCTGCACCTGGACAGCCTCACGCCAAACCTGACGACCTCTACCTGGACAGCCTCACGCCAAACCCTCGCCTCCCCCACAGGCCTTAGTTTCCCCCTTGGTCCTGGAGGCGCAGAACCTAACACCCTTCCCAGGTGCCTTTATAGCCTTGGTACCTGCCCCTTGCCCAGGGAGTGACCACTCTGAGCGCCACGGCCGTTAGAGATAACCCACGGACGGCCGCCATCTTCCTTCACAAACTCCGCCCCTCGCGTCACCCCAATCCCCTCCTCCATCTGGTCCTCCAGAGACTGGGCCCACGGAGATCCCGCCTCCGAGCACACCTATTGGGTGGTGATGGAGGAGCAGGGATTTGATTGGCTAGGGGTGCTTCCATTACGGAAGCTGGGACGCACCAACAAAACCGGGGACGGAGCACAGAGGGGAGGAGCGGGATGGGGCGGAGATGGATCCTAGCCTACCGGGTGGCGGAGCGGACAAGGTGGGCGGAGATAGCCGGCGAGCCGCGCTTGGCTGTCTGGAGCGGGGGGCGGAGCGCGGGTGGGCCCGGCCCTGGTTGCTGGTGAGAGTCGCCTGACCTGGTTCCTCCCCAGGCCCGCCCGGGCAGGTTTATCTTGTGACTGAGGCGGTCGCTTGTTCCTTCCTCGCGCCTGGAACCTGTTCAGCTGCGATGCGTTTCCTGGCCGTCGCGTTCGTTCTGGCGCTCAGCGCCTCCGCCCTGGCCGAACCAGTGTCATTCAAGGACTGCGGTGAGCCGGCGGCAGCCCGAGATTCCCGCGCCCTCTGCGGGTGCCCCCACCGGAACCCCGCACCGAGACCCCGGCTGCGTTGGGCGGGTCCCGCGGGCGGCCAGGCTCAGCCTCGGACCCAGCGTGGAGTGGGCTAGGGTTGGGGGGAAGGTGCAGCGGCGAAACCCAATGGCTCACAACTTTGTCTCTTCCTGGGACGCGTTTTTGGGGATCCCTGGACATTGCCAGGAGCTGGGCCTTTTGCTGAAGTTTTCTGAAGTTAGGGCAGACTGCTGAAAATCCCAGTGCTGCGCGGGGCGTGAGGGCACAGAACTTCTTATGTTTGCCTCGTATCTTTGGATGACCTCTCCGTCCCTACTCCATTTGCTTTTATTTTTAATTTCCCTTTTGCTGACAAGTCAAAAGTCAGTTCTCCTTTCCATGATTTATCCCGTTACCAATTCTTTCGAGCTATATAATTTAGTGATTCTTAATCATTTTTTGCTCCTATCTATAAAACTCGGTGTTGCCGGTCACAGCATGTGACACCTAACCCCCTCTTGGCGCTGTGATAGGGATCTTTGTTGGGAAATACAGCGGGGACTTGTAGGAAATTGTGAGTTTTTTCTTTCCGTCAAGTCTATAGAATTATTCCAGCAGAACTTTTTCGGACGTGGAAAGGTGTAGTGATAAATGAAAGAAGACATTTTATAAAATTTGTGAGCTGGAAGGAAACTTCAGATTCTGTGTGTCTGTCTGCCCCTCCCCCGCTCACGCTCTTTCTCTAAAAAATAAATATTAAAAAAAATTTTTTAAGGAAAAGGTAAATGAGAGAATAAATACTCTTTCCACTATGTCATCAATTCATTTTGAGGGAAAAGCAGAGTTAGGCTAGGGGACAGGACGGATTAAGCAATAGGACTGCTGGCCTATTAATACTTAGCAAATGCTATTCCACTAAACTAGTGGCACTTGAAAGATGCTATTAGCACCTCAAATTACTGCCTATCCCTCCATTAAACTTAGTGGCCAAATTTGGATAAAGACACCATGTTAACTTTATGAACTCATCCAACCCTCAGGATCTGTTTTACAGATGAGGAAACAGGCACATGGAGTAACTTACCCAAGTTCTCTCTCCCTCTCTCTCTCTTTTTTTTGATGTTCATTTTTGAGAAAGAGCAAGAGGGGGAGGGGCAGAGAGAGAGGGAGACACAGAATCCGAAGCAGCTCCAGATTCTGAGCTGTCAGCTCAGAGCCCGACTCGGGGCTCTGCTCGAACGGGGGGCTCCAACTCTTAAACCCGTATGGTAGGAAATTCGTGGGTGTCTGTGAACCACTTTGGGTTTCAGTGGTAACATTAACATTTAAAAAAAAAGGGTGGGGGCGCATGGGTGGCTCAGTCGGTTAAGCGCATGACTTCAGGTCATGCATGAGCTCACACTTCTTGATTTCGAGGGAAGCACCTCATCGCCTCTCTCTCTCTCCCTCTCTCTCTCTGCTCCTCTCCCATGCATGTGCATTCTTTCTCTCTCTCTCAAAAATAAACATTAGAAAGAAAGTCTAGTGAAACCAAATCTAGATATTGTCCTACTCATATGAAAAAAGCAGGTGTACACCTATGGCAAGTACTTCTTAAGGAAGGGAGGGTTTCAGTTACAGAATTTCAGTTTACTTTGGAATTGGGAAATAACAGTGTAAACTTCAGTGCCCACATCAAAAGATTTTTGAATTCCACTCTATGACCCCTTTCCCCTGGAGTAGCATTGAGCATTTCCTCAAGTACAAAATGGGGCCAAGGAAACTGGTTTTGCTATTTTTGCCAGTTAGGCCTGAGGAGTTTGTTCTGTTGACATTGGAAGTCCTAGAACCTCCTGTCGGTAAAACTGGATGGAGGAGCTACAAGTACTACTCCTCACTTGGGTCCTGCTAGATCACGGGAGCCGGCCCTGAGAGAAGCAGGTAGAAGCAGACGTCCAAAGCTTTAGCATAAGCACTGATTTCCGGTAGGTTGTTGGTGAAAGTTCTGGATTATTTTTTTTTCCTGTCTGTGGAAGATAGGAGGACAGAGCAGAAGACAGTGCTTGAAGAAGAGAATTCTTGCGTGTATGTGTCGAGAACTTTGCCGTGACGGAGAAGCAGGCAGGAGAATGAGGGACTGCAAGTTATTATTCACAGAGCTAGTTGGAGGAGTGTTGGTCAGTAGGATGAAACTGTTCCACCCCAGAGCAGGCACAGGCCGAGAAAGCCGAGTGCATCTACGTGGGCTTCTCGTTTCATATCCCGTGGGCCAAGGCAATCCGATGGCTGCAGAGGGAGGCCCGCCTCTCAGTGTTGGCTGAATGGCGGAACTTAAGCTTTCCTTGCTCTAAGTGGCGCTACCAGGCAGTTCGCTCGCATTCTCTCCATTCGGCTGGCCGGTTTCAGGGGCCCGGGTGAGGCAGCAGGATTCGTAAAGGCTTCACTCAACCTGTGTAGGTCAAGCATTTATTGGGGACAAATAGCACTTTTGTCTTTGTTTAGACTGAAGTTTTTACCAAAAGTCACACACCCTGTCTCAGAGACACTTATCTTGAAGAACACGTTTCCAAAGTGCAGTGTACAACTGTATACTGCAGATGCGTGCTCAAAATTGTTTCCGCTGGTAGGGGTGTGCAAAGCTCGGAGCCCGCTGGCCCGGATCCGTACCAGGACAGGATCAGAAGGAAGTGGGGGAGGGCAGCCCATCTCAAGAGTCCAAGTGGAAACAGCAGCACTGAAGCTTGAGCCATCACTTGTGCCATATGTATGCGGCCTTAAATCCTACGTGGGGGTGGAAGGAGGGGCGGGGATGACTTTGCCTGGTGTCGTCCCGCCAGGATATAGAGCAGGGCAGCTGGCTTTCTATCCTTAACTGATTTTCTTAATTTCCCTTCACCCATCAAACATGAAGCATTTCCTGACAAACAGAACACCTTCCTGTTAGGTAGGGGACAGCGTAGGTGGCTTATTTTCCCTCCCATTCCAATTCATGTTTCTTTTTTTCACAGGTACTGGGCTTGGAGTTATAAAGGAACTGAATGTGAGCCCGTGCCCCACCCAGCCCTGCAAACTGCACAAAGGCCAGTCTTACAGTGTCAATGTCACCTTCACCAGTAGTAAGTAAACGTGGCCCATGCCTTCAAATTCGTCGTAAAGTGTAACATCTATCTCAAATGTTGGAGTGAGCACGGGGATATGGGGAAGGAGAGTTGCGGTCAGGAAGTCTGTGACCTCCCTTCCAACTTCTGCGAAAGTCAGACTTCCCCTCTGTAAGGTTTAGGGAATGCGTTTGGGACACAAGGAAAAAAGTTGAAACTTCCTTCCTCAACTTAAAGAAATATTAGTGGAACTTGTTGCTTTCTGGTACCACGTTCATCACCTTCAGCTTCCCAGGAATCTAGACAAATGCAAAATCTTTATTTCTAGAAAGAGTATCAACCTCGAATCTTTTACTCCTTTTCTGTCCTATGGAACTAGATGGGGCAGTCTCATAAGAAATCTCAAAGTTCCTGTCGTCTCCTTTTCTTAAGCCTGAAGACAGCATTAAATACTAGAATCGTTTTCTCTCCTAGGTGATACCCTGCCCCCTCTATTGTCCCAAACCAAAAATGTACCTTCTTTTTTTTCTTTTTAGATTTTTTTTTTAATTTTTTTTTTAATGTTTATTTATTTTTGAGAGACATAGAGGCACAGCATGAACAGGGGAAGGGCAGAGAGAGAAGGAGACACAGAATCGGAAGCAGGCTCCAGGCTCTGAGCCGTCAGCACAGAGCCCGACATGACCTGAGATCATGACCTGAGCTGAAGTCAGCCGCCCAACCGACTGAGCCACCGAGGCACCCCTAGATTTTTTTTTAAGTAATGCCTATACCCACATGGGGCTCAAACTCATAACCCCGAGATCAAAAGTCACATGTTCTACCAACTGAACCAACCAGGCACCCCCAAAAATGTACTTCCTAAACAAAAGTAATCCCCAACCCAGAAAGAAAGAAAGAAAGAGAGAAAGGAAGGAAGGGAGGGAGGGAGGGAGGAAGGGAGAGAAAGAAAGAGAAAAGAAGGGAGGAAGGAACCGAGATCTCCCCAATAGCCTAGCAGCTGATAACCCTGCTTGCCCTAATTTTATTGCATTTATTCCCCCTGCCCATCTTGTGAAATGGAGGCTGGAGGATAGCAAGAGATGTACCTCATCTTTCAAACCTTCACCCAGTTTCTAAACCCTTCAAACCTTTACCTGCATTTCTGTGGAGATTCCTTTCCTTTTGTTCTTATATTCTAAAGGAATCCTGTAAGCAGGGCATTTGAGAATTCGGAAGACCAATCTTCTCAAACTCTGTAAGATACGCAAGACATCTGACGGAAGCCGATGTAGTGAGTAAACAGAAAGTTTACTGCCAAAAAAACCCCTCAGTTACTTTGTTAGATAAGGTTATTTATCCAGGTAGCTCTGATTCTCCTGAGAAACTGTGACAGGCAGGGAAGAGCGAGGTGGGGTTGAGAGCAAAGAAAACAGCTCAGCTCTCAGTTGCTCTTTTTTTTTTTTAGAGTGCATACTTATTGTGTAGCATTTGGAGAGGTGCTAAAAAGTATAGACTTTATGATTTGCTGTCTTAGCAACACCATTGCTGGAGAACGTGTCTGAATCTTTTACTTAGAGTTTAGAAATAAGCTGCCCCCGTTCACTATCTCGTTCTCTTTCTTTCCTCTTAGATGTTCCATCTCAGAGTAGCACAGCTATGGTGTATGGCATCGTGATGGGCGTTCCAGTTCCCTTTCGCATTCCTGAGGCTGACGGTTGTAAGAGTGGAATCAACTGTCCCATCCAAAAAGACAAGACCTACAGCTACCTGAATAAACTCCCGGTGAAGAGCGAATACCCCTGTGTAAGTGCCACTGTTGTTCAGGACGCCGGTAGCCTCGAGACTAGATGAGAAATCTGAGGGAGGGGCGGGCGCAGGAAGAGAAGATTGGGTAGGAGTCCTTCATTTCTGGATGATGAGGAAGCAGAAGCTCGGGGGCAAGGAGATGAGTTTGAGTGTTAGAAATCATGAGGTAGGGCAGGTGTTTTTCCTCCTGCCCCTTTGTTCTTTGCCGCCTGATCATTGGCCTGGGCCTCGTGACGCCATTTTGATATGCGGTATTTTCCTGGATTCTCGTGACCACCCTTTGCTGAGGCAATATTATCCCTGTTTCACAAATAAAGAAATTTGAGCCTCCAACGTTGAGCAAAATGAACAGTGTCCGCTCCGCTAAGAAATACTACATCTAGATCTAGGGCTGGGCCTTGTGACCGCCAAACCCGTGCACTGTTAAAAAAAAATTTAGGCAGGTATCAAATAGTTCAAGATGTCAAGTTGTTATAGAAAAATCCTGGTTTCTCCATTAATCTCTCAACAAGAGAGCAGTGGTTTCCTGGCTCTGTGGCAGAAGTCACTTTTCCACACAATGTTTTCTCCCCTCTGTCCACCCCCCTCAGCCCCTGCCTTCCGCTTTGACTTGCCCTGCTGTACTGCTTCTTTCTCTACCACACATGAGAAGTAGAACCTGTTAGAATGAGCCCATATTAAAGAAATGAATCCTGATAACTAATGGAAGAAGTAAGGGCATTCCTTTTTTCCATGAAGAAAAAAAAACAACTGCATATTTTGAAAGGAAATCAAATTGGCCAGGAGCAATCCAACCATTGGATTGGTTTCTAGAAAACCAATCTATTTTCTAGAAATGGCAAGTAATTAAAAACATTCCAAAGAGACTCTAATATAGGGAATCTGTGTTTAAGGGATGTGAGAGACCCCACGGGGTCTCAAGGACAGGTTTATAGATTAATTTGCAGAGGATCTATAAAATCACAGGCATTTCTGAGCCTCGGTCACTTACACGGAGTGTCCAATTGGGGCCATATACATAGTAGGCACTTCCTATATGGTAGCGCTATCGTTAAGTGAATTACGTTTCATTTGGAGAACATCTTTTTTTTTTTTATATAGTTTTTTTTTTTTAATGTTTATTTATCTTTGAGAGACATAGAGGCACAGTGTGAACAGGGGAAGGGCAGAGAGAGAGGGAGACACAGAATCGGAAGCAGGCTCCAGGCTCTGAGCCGTCAGCACAGAACCCGACACGGGGCTTGAACTCACAGACCGCGAGATCATGACCTGAGCTGAAGTCAGCCACCCAACTGACTGAGCCACCCAGGCACCCCTGGAGAACATCTTAAACTATGTTCATTTAAGCACTAAGTGAAACAGTAGTTAATGCGTACTAGTCTTGGAAAACTTACAAGTTTCAAGATGCAGGTATCACAATCACTCACATGTTGTCATAAAGAAACATTTGAGTACAAGTTAGAGGTAGTAACTAAATACAAGTAAGCTAATATCTACAGCAGAAAGGACTGGAAAATTCTCAGTGATTTTTTTTTTTTTTTTAAGAATTAGAAGGGACAGTTCATAGTATAACAAGTCAAAGCAGAGATTTCTAATGAGGCATATTATTAAAAGGAAAAAAACAGGTTAAGGAAGTTACCTGAAGCTATATTGCTACAAAGCATTATTGTTCCTGAAACTATTCATGTACTCATAAACTTCTTTGGACATCCTTTGTGTTCTGACGTTTTCAGCTAACAAGTAACAGGTATTTTGTTATACCTAAGAGTAACATTCCTCTCTTCTTCATGGTTACCCTTGGAAAAAGCTACATCAGATTGCCAAGTACATAAGAAATTGTTTAAATGTAAAATTATCTTCCATGCAAGGCTTCATTGTGTACCACTGATCTAAGAGGGAAGAGAGTGCTTTAGAAATTATGTCTGATGAGTTAATGAGGTTAGTATATGGCGCTAACACCAAACCCTAGGTGTGACTTGGCTTGCTCTGTTAAGTTTAAGGCCACAGGCTGTGCCCATATCCCAAGCAGCCTCCGTGATGGCATGATTTAAGAAAAAAAGGCTGAGGCATTAGGCGGCTTGTTACTAGGATTCATAGTTAAACCAATTCTGGATCGAGGGGAGGTCCTGCTTCCATTTTTCCCAATTCTTTTTCTCTTTTCCCCAGATAAAACTGGTGGTGAAGTGGGAGCTTCTGGATGACAAAGAGCAGTGTCTCTTCTGCTGGAAAATCCCAGTGCAGATCGAAGGCTAGAGGTGTTGGCGCCAGCACGTTGCCTGGGGGCGAGAGGGCAACGGGTGGAGGGAGGGCAGGAGAAATCAAGTCCGCCATGAATGAAAGGGATTTCAACACAGCTGTGTTGCGCCTCTCGGCCTCCAGAAGGTTCCAGACCCTATTTCCTGAGAGCTCAGAACTATTGCCCTTGTAATATCTTTGGTGAAGGGTTGGAGGAAAGAAGAGAGGGAGGGATAGGCGTGGATTTAATTGTCTTCAGTATTTTTTGCCACTGGAAAAAGGAAGGTCCGGGTCTTCAGGACCTGAATGAGGCTGCTCCGGGCTATTGGATAACCTGCCCTAGGTTGTCGGTCCTTGCAGCGAGGGCAGGTTCCAGACCTCCCCCACCTAGCTGGGATATTACATCTGCGAGTTCCTCGTCTCCAAGTGCCTCACCGAGGTCGCTGCGTTGGGCCAGCGAGCCTGCCTGACTCCTAACAGCACCTACTGGCCCGCTGCTTCAACCGTAGTGAGCTGCTGGCCGGCGGTGCCCGGCAGCTCGGTGGAGGGGAGGCAGGCGCTCTGCGACAGAAACTCCCCTCCGGACAGCCTGTCGGCGGCGGTTACTCCTGTCTCCTTTTCTGTCTTAGGCGGTTTTCATTAAATGCAGCACTTAATTAACAGACGCTTGCTTTTTTTTTTTTTTTAACAACATGAACCTGTGGCCTCTTTATGCACCTGGAAATGTCCCTTCGAATAAATAAAAACTTGGCAGTCTTGTCTTCTGCATGTCGGCAGTGGTCACCTGCTTCTTTCCGGCAGTGTTTTCCCCTAGATCTGTGGGAGGTGCACGCCCTGGTCCCACGGTCCCAGAGAGCAGTAAAAGACAGGATCTTTCAGAAACTGCCTTTTCTTCCCTTTCTGCCCCACAAGACTTTACCTATTTTGTACAAAATGACCTTATTTTTGCTTTATTTTGCACACTCTTATACCACCAGACGGGCTGGAATGAAGCAGTGAAAGCAAACACCACCTCGTTGAATAACAACATCTGAAAGGTCAAGGGAACTATATCGAGGGGGAAGGGGCAGGGAGTTAGAGGCCACGAGCTGGCATGAAGCACGGTAGTCTTTTGGGAATCTTTCACCATGAGGAGAGCCTAGAAGCTTAAAACTGAAATGAGAAGTTGTGGCAAATAATGGCCAAGTTAATTAAATCTTGGAGTTTCCTGCTTTGGAAATGCAAGACATTTGCGCTTCAAGATACGTGGGGCATATATTTTGCTGCCTGTTTTAATCCATGTCCTGTCAATCAACTTTTAACGGTCACAGGGATTACAACCCTGTTCACAAGTGAATTGAGTAATGTGGACCTCGAAAAGCCATCTCTTTTAGATTGGGGTGTTTATACAGCAAGTAAGCCACTTGGCCTGGCTCACTTCATCCCGCTGACTGCACTGGAGCCTCGACTTGTGAGTTTCCCAGGAAAACCACCAGGGGACAGCCATAGATCAGGAAGAAGGTTATCAGCTGCCAAGACTTGCTAGTTCATTCCCAGAGCCATTCGAGCCCTGTCCTCTTTAGCTGGATGCTGTATCCTCTCACACTGTGTAGAGGCAGCCCACTCACGGGTCTCCCCAGGCCGGACTCGAGGTCTATCAGCTTGGACCATTCCAGAGGTGGTTAACTGCTGTGGTTTCTGGCTTCCGACTGCCGCTTCTTGGATCCTGGCTTCGCCAATTAATGGTACCTCCAGCGCAATCTTCAAATCCCTTAACTTCCCTGTGCTTCCGTTTCCTTATCTGTTAAACAGGGACAATAACAGCAGGGCTGTGGGGACTAAGGGAGATGACACGTGTGAAACACTTAGAGTGACCCCTGGTGCATAATACACACTCGATCAATATTAGCTGTTATTCTAGGAGGTAGACCTTGCTCCTCATCAAGAAATAGCAGGAAAATCAGAAGGTTCAACCTGGGGCGTGATGATATGTCACCTCAGAGAAATGAGCCCGTCCTCCGCATGGAACTTGTCGAGATGCCTGGTAAAGCTCCGTTCTCACGGATGCCCGCTCTCTCCCTGCTCCCGGAAGACTGCCCGTGTCACCGAACGCCTTCCAGGCTCACAGCTCTCTGCCCTGCATTTCGTACTCGTGACCTCATATGTTAAAAGAAGACAGAAGAAAAGCAGTTCAGCTAGTGTGTACCCTTCAGTCAGAGCAGAAAGGCAACGCAACGGCTTATAACTATTTCCCAGCCATTGTGAGGCTACATGGAGCCTGCGGCGGTGAGCCAGGTAGGGCTCCCGTGGGGGGATTAGTTTGAAAGGTCGGCTTCTGTACAGACACTTCATAGGCGCCCCCTGAGTCATTAAAGCATCGAGAAGCACTGAACCTTAGGCTATATAAAAAAGGTCATGCTCTTTCTAATGACAGTCTCATATTTTCTAGTCCACTGAGCAAGCCACGGAGCTTAGACAGAGCTCCTCTCTTGCGCGAATTCCAGGGCAGAACGATCCCAGACTCCAGTCATCTAAAAGGCACGAGGAGCACCCCTGCTTACAGAATAAAAGGAACCCAACATCCAGTATCTCCAGTTTGGGAGAGGGTTAGGTGGGAGGCCGGACATTTAGTCAGATCATCGTCAGATTAATGAAAAGCAGGCAGCGTGGAGTAATTTCCAATCCTGTACGTTTTTGGCTTTGAAATCTAAGTCGATTTTTTAAAAGAAACAATTAAGGTTGATCTTAATTATGCTTCAAAGGTTGATAAAACAGCCTGTTCTCTGAGGAAACCCACAGAGGTAGGAAGAGTGACCGGACATAGGTGAGGTCCAGGCTACGGGAAGAGATTGGGATTAGCCGTTCATGTCCGATAATCCAAAAAGCAAATATTGCTTAAATGACTGCGTTGCTTACCGAGGATAATTACTTCATAAACAATACAGTCAGAAGTCGGGGGGGAAATGGTCAGTATGAGGTCAAGGTCATGGTAATAGGAAGAGCATTGACACAGAGGAAAGGGTTATATGTGAGATAGGTCACCAAAGTGATAGTCATCTTGAACAAGTGTTTTTCCCAAGGGCCCTTTGGGAAGGACACAGCACTGGAAACAGCTTGGAGGATTTGAAAGCCTGGGGTACTGTGTGTGTGTGTGTGTGTGTGTGTGTGTGGTGGGAACGGGAAGGGCATTGTTGTGTGACCTGAGGTGGAAGATGGCACTGGTTCTCCACAGATACTCCCCAAAAGAGTCCTCCTTACAGGACCTGTGTCATTTGGGGTGATTGTGTCTTTTTCCATGAAGAGAATCCCCTAACCGATCGCTCAGATTCCAAACTGAAACCTATTCACTTACAGCTGTCAGTTGACTAGCAACTAAATGGTCTGGGTGTTGGTTGCCATGGAAACAGCTAAAAGGCCCATTGCTATGGGAACCTGCCATGCTTCTCCAAACCAGGGGTTTGGTTCCGAAAAAGGAGTAGAGGGTGGGGTGGAGGGTGGAGCCCAGATGGGCTGCGCAGGTG
Source organism: Paguma larvata (assembly GCA_030068075.1). Classification (NCBI taxonomy): domain Eukaryota; kingdom Metazoa; phylum Chordata; class Mammalia; order Carnivora; family Viverridae; genus Paguma; species Paguma larvata. The sequence goes on along the minus strand of CM057827.1, from coordinate 21,824,049 downwards.
CCGAGAGCCCCCCGGAAGAGGACGAGCAGTGTGGGGAGTGAACCTGGCACTCTTCTCGCCGCTGGGACCGAAGAGCAGTGACTTGGTCCACTTTCTGTGGGCACTTCCCACCTATCCTCTGTGCACTGTCCCGTGGTAGCCATCGAGCACAGGTGTTTGCTCTCCCACGTGGAGAGGAAGAACGTGAGGTTTTGGATAGACCTGACATGCCAGTGCTGCCACCCTCATCGGCAGGGGCTCTGAGAGGCAAAGTCTCGGCTCCTCTCTGCATGGGGGGCCATTCTCCACTCCTCCTGTGTCCCAGATAAACAGCCAACAGGTGGAAGGAGCTTAGCTCTGGCTGCCAGTGGGTCAGGCCAGTAAAGAACCTGACAGACAAAATGGATGGCCGCTGGCCTTGAGCATGGCAGAGCTGGTGAAGGCTCCAGGTGAGGAAGCAGAAGGCCGTCCAGCAACAGCAGTCTCTGTTGGCATTAGAGAAACGCGCTGCTCTGCCCTCTGGCCCCTACCCGGCACCCGCATGCCTCTACCATAAAAGGGTACTGCAGATGGAACAAAACATGAAAGACGAGGTTCGACAGAGAGTGTCGGTGGATGCCCACAACAGTTGTAAGATTCTTTTTGGGGTTTTGCAATCAAGGGAAATAACCGACATCGGTGTTGAGTGAGAAGATGACCTTTTACTGAAACAAAGAAAAAGCATCCTAGTGGCTCCTCCAATAACAACCGTTAACGTGTGGTGTACAAATAGAAGGGTTTGGACTAGTTAATCTCTAAACTCTCTGTCACACCAACAGTTTATGATTCATTGAGACACTGAAAGGAAGTTTTGGTGCCAATGGCAAGAGAACGCAGACGAATCATACCTATGAGAGCAAGGAACATCCCCGGAGACCAGAGGGGCTTACGACTGAGACTAAGACGAAGACATCTGATTTAGAGGCCATCTCAGACACGTGTGGCCCAGCGGGCTTCCACCTGATTCTCCCAGAATTCTGAGATGCCTGGCCTAGATTGTTTTTTCTCCTAATCTTGCCGTCTGCCTGCAGTTGTTGGTCTCGGCCCCTCCCGGGGAGTCGTAGAGTCTAGGAGCCTGGCACCAGAGAAAGAGAGCGATGCCACCCAGCATTTGCACTGCCCCACGGGACAACTGAGCATTCCCCCAGGATCTGTGGGGAGACTTTCACTTTTGGAACATAGTTATCTACAGATTTCCGTAACATTTAAAATTTTAAATACAGGCTGAGTCTCTATCCCACCTCCAACTCTTTCCTGTCGGTTGACTTTGGGAAGTTATTTAACCTCCGAAGGCCTCAATTTCCTCAGCTGTAAAACAGGATAAGAATACCCACCTCAGGGCGGTTCTAATGATGACCTGAGGTGGTTTATGCAAGGGGCTCAGTGTAGTGCCCAACTCTAATAAGTACCTGGTGATTATTATCCTCCCAGATAAGAAAAGAAGGTTGCAGCCATGGAAACTGCTCAATGGCCTCGAATCATAGGCATTTGCCATGGATTTGTCTCCCAGATTTAATTCCAGGTGCCACTCAAGACTAACGTTCCCTCCAACGGTCTTCCCTGTGGTTTGCCTTCATTAAGGCAAATTCTAATCCTCTCTTTAGGACGCTTAACCACATTCTTTTTTATGTATAATTCTTGTGTGTCAGCTTACCTTCCTACTGTAAACATCTTGAGAACAGAGACTGCCCTTTCATATTTCAGTAAATGCCCCAAACTCAGCACTCAGCAGTTACTTAATGAATTTTTTTAATACAGAAAAGGGTGATGATCCTTTAGGTTTTGAATCTGACCGTTTAGTTCTATAGGAGCTTTGGTCTCCGAAGGGGCGGGAAGTGTAACGGTTGATTTGGTTTCCTTCTCCTGAAGAAGGCACCCGTAGTGCCCCGTCCTGGGTGGGTAGCTCTGGAGCAGGACTCGGCTCACATCTTGTAGAAGCCAGCTGTCATCTGCGTCCAAGACTCATTGACAACACTAGCTTGTCTCCAGCCTGACTCTGGGGTCTCGGGAGGAAATGGCTCTCCCTCCCTTCCTGGTTGCTGTCTGTCTTCAATTCAGTTCAGCAAACCTCCTGACTGCTCCTGGCTTTTCTCCTGTCTGGGTCATGATGATGGCTCTGTAGCCACACATCGTATCTCTCTGGAAAGGCAAGAGAAAACAGATCTGGGTTATCCACCTCTCTCCCTTCTCTGGCCGGCTAAATCCCTGCAGCCCCTGGCACATCCCCCACCCCTTCGCCCCCAACGCACACACCTCAGCTTCCCACCAGAGCTTGCTGTGCTTGCTCAGCAGGAACAAGGCCCAAAGAGCTACCGGAGCCTCTCCCAGACCATGGCTGCTGAGAACCATCTCCTTACAAGGTGGGTAAAGCAAAGCGCTGGGGTAGGGAATACGGCAGCCGAGTGAATGTAGGAGAAAAGCTTCTCGGGCTGACTGATTTGCCATGTGACCTTGGATGAGTCATTTAGCCTTTTTTAGTCGAATATCTCATAGAGGTGGTATATGAACAAAAGGAAATGATGGGTGTGCACATGGTAGCTTGGAAACACAAAAGCTACTCACACTCAGAATGATATCCGGGGAGGACTAGCAATCCATCCTTTGGATTTTCCTGCTTAGTTCCCATTGACTTGATAAGCTGGACACACAGAAAAACCCACAAGAAAAACCAAGGTCCAGGATTTGATTACTCTAAGAACAAGTGTAAGATTTGGCCACAAAACAGATGTTTAATGTAGCTGGCTCTCCAACAATGTTTGCCTAGTCCTGAGGGTATAGAAGGCTTGGGCAACCTGTCATCCTGATTACCACGCAGTCTAGTTGAATTTATATGGGCAAGACAGCGTGTTTTCCTTCAGCTCACACTTACTGAGCCCCTATTTTGTGCCTGGCATGGTAAGAATGAGTAAGACAAGGTCCCCACCTTCAGGAAGGTCAGAGTCTAGTGGAAGGGGCAGGCAGCAAACCATCACTGCGATACAGTGGGACAAAGCAGTCAGAGGTGGGACAAATGCTAGGCACGGGCAACCAGAAGGAAGAGCCATTTGGTCTGGAAGAGGCAGAGCCGTGTCAGGCTTCTGTTAGGAGCCAGGTTGGAAATGGAGATGTCTAATCCTGCCCTCCCAATCTTTACTCAACCCTCACTCACCCTTCTCTCGTTCAGTCAGCAAACATGTCCCAGCCTTTTATCTTCTGAGATTTTTTGAAATATTTAGTGTAGTGAATTGACCTCCTCCTGAACTGCTGGTTAACTTGTCTTTACCTCCAGTTTCTCCCACTTAATTGACTCTGGAACTAAGTAAGCTTATTTGGGTATGCCCTGACCAGGCACCCAGTATGTACACACACCCAGCTTAAAGTATCTGTTTGGATTTTAGAATCTTGGCCACCACTTCCCAACCTACTTCTCCTTTCTGTCTGTGCTCCCGCCATTCTGGTCTCCTTTCAGTTCCTCACGTTGGCTGCGTTCCCCTCCCTCAGCCACGGGACTCTTACACATGCTGTTCCCTCTGTCCGGAAAGCTCCTCTCACTTGCTCCACATTCATTTAGTTAACCCCTACTCATCCTTCACAGTTCTGCCGCAGGGAAGCCCTCCCCGTCGCCTGCCCCAGATCAGATCGAGGACTTTGCTCTACACCCTCAGAGCCCCCTGTTCCCTCCCCTCACGGCACAATTCAGAATTACATACTGGAACGATTCTTTGATTAAATGTCTGTCCCTCTGGGGTACGGAACGTTTCTATTTTGCTCATCGCTGTATTCCCAGTGTCTAAAACAGCTCTCAGTCCCAGGAGCAGGTGGCCAATAAGTTTTTTCTTGAATGAATTAGCTAATGGAATGATAAATGACTTTTTTGTCACTATTTGCCTTGGGCCTAAATTTGGTTGTGTGTCCCAAACCAAAAACAAATAGCAAATACACACTATACCAGAACAGGGGCCAAAACCAAATCAGCCTCTCTTGACCGAGACATAAAAAGCAGGGACATCCCAGAACTAAGAGGCTCTCCAAGCTTGTGGAAGTGGGGAGTCGAGGGAGGAAAAATGGAAAGATTGGAGTCACCTGGCAAGGTCAGGCCTAAGAGGTGGCCTCGGAAGGAGGGAGAATTAACACATAGGCTATTAAATTATTGGATTATTAAATATCTACTACCTTGATTCTCAGTACTTGTATGCTTTGGGCGGTGGGCTATGAAAGACAGGATTACTGTCTCATTTTCCTACTCTTCAGTAAGAACTAGACTTTGATAGTTGTGGGATCGGGGAAGAGGAGGATCATTGTATATTGAAACCAGTACTGATATAGAGTAGGGTCTAAACTTCGTATGATTATAAAAACACATGAGATTTTAAAGACATTAATGACTTTAGCGATAGTTCAGTGGAAGGGTCTGGGAAGCATTAATACCTCAAAGAACTATATTCCAAAGGATTCTGTATGATTGAAGTTTTATAAATCCGATATCAGAAATGCACGGAGGATATACTCTTCAGAAATAAGATTTTTGTCACATGTTTTTGTACTGCTTACCACTCCTGCAAGACCAAGCACAATGCTCTGTAGTTGCACACTAATTGTTGAACTGAGAGGTGCCTGGTGGCTCAGTCGGTTAAACGTCTGATTTCAGCTCAGGTCATGATCTCACGGTTCATGAGTTCGAGCCCCACATAAGACTCTCTGCTATCAGCACAGAGCCTGCTTCAGGCCCTCTGTTCCCCCCTCTCTCTCTGCCCCTCCCCTGCTCACACTCTCTCTCAAAAATAAATAAACATTAAGTGTTGAACTGAATCCATAGCAAACGACTTACTCTCAGTGCAGTCTGTAAATTGTTCGTTGTATTTTATTATCAAGATTCTCTGCCTACCCACTCCTCCAGAGAGAGTTGGGGCCCCTTCTGTGTCTCTCTGGAGACGATCTAAATAAAGGGGCTTGGTGCGGTGTTGTGTCCAAGCTCTTCCATGATGGAGTTGTGGGGGAGCCAATAGGGAGGGAGCAAGACAGAGATGAAGAGCAGAAAGTACAAAGAAGAGAATTTAACTTCCTGGGTTGCTTATAAGGAAATCGGTCTGTGTGTTTCCATTGTCATCTGTGTTTGCTTTGACTTTAGGAGAAACTAGGAGCTCCTTGAAGACAGGACTGTGTCTGTTTTTAACACTAGGCACCTTGAAACCATGCACAGTGAATACTTGCCCACTGTCCAGCCCGGGGAATCCCCAGGATCAGAGTAGATCAAAAGCCCCAAAGAGCAAAATTCTCAAAGGTAGGCAGTAGGAAGCAGGAAGTTGGAAGAGTCTGTGTCTGAAGAAGGCGGGTGGGTCCTTTCTCTTCCCTCCTAATCTACCTAAGAAAGGAGTGAGCTCAGCCTCCGGAGCTGCAGTGGTGATCCTAGCGGTGATTACTGGGATTGATTCTCAGCAGGGGCTGAGATAAAGGAGACAATGTTCTCAGACTTAATCGCTGCTTTTTAACTCCCCCGACATCATTTCCAATGGTCCCTGGCTGGTGCTACTCACAGTCTCCACCCCCAGACCCCTGACTCTGCCTGCCTGAGCAAATTCTCCCCAGCTGCTCAGGAGCTCTGACTCTCTCAGACCCATGCCAGCCTTTCTAATGCATCTGAGCCTATGCATTTGGTTTTCAGGGAAGGGGAAAGAGCGGGGTTGCATCTCTGCGGTCTGGATACAGTTTCTAGAACGTATCAGATCAACTACCCCAGAACCAGCAGTCTAACGAAAGGACCAGTCCCACCGGCAAAAGGTAGCAAGACAAGAGTCCTGAATGACGAATGCTTGGAGGTGCCAGCAGGCAGTGATGCGGTTTGGAAGCAGCAAGCCAGGCTGCAACCTTGTCAGAAAAGGGCTGGAATGAAGCCAAATAGAACAGAATGGAAAAACAAGAATCATCTGAGGTTTGGGGAAAAAAAAAGTGGAGGGGGGAGTCAAGGGCATGAGACTTGTTGCCAGAGAAGTTAGAGATGAGGACAAGAACTGGGCAACACCCTTCTCCACTCCCTCTTGACTGCATTTTCTCCTTTTCCCATAACCTCCGCAATAAATCACCTGCAAACTGTAACCGCTCTGGCTATGCCCACTCGAAATTGCATTCGGGCGGTCCTAAGATTGCCATTCAGGGACTGTCTTTGTCACGAAAAGCGGAATTCTTGTTTATTTTGGTAAATTAATTGCTGGCAGAGAGGGCTTTTCATTTCCCAACCAGAACAATTGCAGGCTTGGAAAGAAATTGCAGGGTTGGAAAGCACCTAAAGGTGCCTCTGGGTTAAATTGCCAGACCTCGGGGCGCCTGGGTGGCTCAGCTGGTTGAGCGTCCGACTTCGGCTCAGGTCATGATCTCCCAGTTCGTGGGTTCGAGCCCTGCGTCGGGCTCTGTGCTGACGGCTTGGCGCCTAGAGCCTGCTTCGGATTCTGTGTGTGTGTGTGTGTGTGTGTGTGTGTGTGTGTGTGTGTGTGTGTGTCTCTTTCTCTCTACCCATCCCCCGCTGTCTCTCTCTCTCTCTAAAAAATGAATAAACATTAAAATAAAAAAATAAATTGCCAGACCTAGCAGCAAAAACACATTGTTCTTGACCTCTCTGAATTGAAGACCACAAAACAGGCTGGGGTTCTGTGCTGAGCTGAATCTGTGCATGTAAGTAGCCCCTGAGCCTTCATCCCTTAGCAATGCGCAGGTGGCCCAAAGCAAAGAGCTGCCATTCTGGGGATGGGCGGCAGTGTCCACACCTCATCTGCAATCCCTGCCACGGCCTGCAGGTGGTGAGTGCCGTGAGTGGCATTAGAAGACGGACACCGGTGGGAGCCGGGATGGCTCAGTCAGTTAAGTGACTGACTCTTGATATCAAGTCGGGTGATACAGCAGTCGTAAGACAGAGACCGGCGTCGGCTCCACACTGAGCTTGGAGCGTGCTTGGGATTCTCTCTCTCTTCCTCTCTCTCTGACCCTCCCCTGCTCATACACTCTCTCTCTCAAAATAAAAAAAATAAAAAAGGACAAGTGAGGATGCCCCGTGGCCACATTTCAGTGAAAAGGCTCTGGGAAGTCACTGCCACAAAGCTCACCGTGGCCTCCGCATCTGGTCTTTCCCAGCACCAGACCTGACCTGGTCATGTTCCTACATGAGTCTGCCAGTCAGTCAGCGACCTGTACCAATCCCACCGTGGGGAACCAGGGACTACGGTCCCTTCGGGAAGGGTGACCCTCGCAGGACTTACCAGAACCCACAGACACACACCTCACATGCACACATACTGCAGGCACTCCAATCCTGTTCTATTCTAGAAATAGAAGGGAGGTCAAGATTTCAGTGAAGCTATTCGGGGAAGATTCCCTGGCAGAGGGATGTCTGACCAAGCATTCAGAGGATATTGTCTTGATGTAGCAGAGAGAAAGGAGAGCGCAGGTCAGGGGGAGGGGAGGGGTGGCTTGCAGGCCTGGGGGGCCGGAGGAAGTAGAAAACTGATGGCTTACAGAGGGACCCTGGCACGGTTGGCGTCTGGGGTGGCCGGGTCAGTGAGAAGCAGGTGGGCCTGCTCGAGTCCTTGATGAGTAACTTGGGCTTAATGCGGGAGGCACACCTAAACACACAGCTGGCCTCCAAGCAGGGAGGGTAGTGATTCCAGCTGAAGTGTATAGGGTCAGCTGGGGCTGGGAGCCTGGAGCAAGGAATCCAATCAGGAATTTTTCCTTATTGGGAGCTCAGCACCAGAGGCTGAACCAGGGTAAAGGCTGGGAAAGATAGGGGGTGGGAGGAGGTTGAATTTGCGAAGGAAGGTGGAAGGAAGCTCGAAGGAGGCTTCACTGGGGCGAGTTGGCAAGAGCAGGAGGAAGAAGAACCCAGAAGAAGCAGGGACCGGTTAGCTAGACCCCAGCCCTCCGGTCACTGAAGAATACCTCTAAAGCAGTTTTAGTAATTAAAAAGGAAGACTTTCACATCTGTAATCTGATTTGATCAGAAAATCTCTGTGATCTAGGCAGGGTCAAAGGTTATCTCCGTATAATAAGAGAGGGAATGGAGGTTCATAATGGTTAAAGTAACTCGTCCAAGGTCCCAGTCACACCCTACTCCTCTCATAAGGCAGGCCAAGAGGAAGAATGAAGCGTTCGGTAGGCCAGGCTTCTCTCCCCACAGAGGGCCTTCCTGACTTGCCAATTCTTGTTCCCTGCGCTCCACTGGGTGGGCACCCCACGCTGGCATCCGGGTCCCAGGACACTAGGCTACTGGACCTCCCTTAGGACCTCAGACAAAGGCCTGCTGTGTCCCACTACCCGAGGACAGACAGCACAGAGGGATCCTGACTCCACTTCCGTCTCTGAGCTCTCCCTGCCTCAAGGCCCGTTACCAGCTGCACGCCAGCCCGCTTCTCCCCTAGGCCCACCTGGTCAGCCCCTTCCAATCCACCTCCTACTACGCTGCAAGGGGCTCCCCTCGACCCCTCCTCACCCTTTGTTGGGCACTTCATTTTTTCTTGTTGGAAAAGACAATTGGCTGGGTGGGTGCTTGCCCGTGTTTTATTGCCCAGATAAGGGATTTTTATATCAGTCCAGATAAGAGGCAGGTGAGGGGCTGTTCTTGCCACCTGCCGCAAGAGGCAATTTCGTTCTGGCTTCTCAAGTCTGAAGGCGCTTGGGGAACTGAGCTGCCCTTTGTCTAAAAGGCGTCTTTTCAGGAAGCTCAGTCTCCAGAATTGGTAAAAACGACTCAACCCTGATGGAAGGGGTAGGAGAGCTCTGTCAGTCCATCACTTCTCTTCCTTCCAAACCAAGCCCAGTGGCAGCACCTTCTTTATGGGGATGGGACGGAGGGGTGCGAAGTGGTGGTGGAGGTAGTAGCGAGGGTCCCCGAAGGTGGCCGAAAACTGCTATTCTAGCCCCCTTTTACAAATGAAGAAACTGAGACCAGGAGGGAAGTGCGTTTTCCAAGATCATGGAGCGTTCCCTCAGGGTCTGTGACTTGACCTATGGACCAACTGGACCTTCTCGCATCCTCTTCTCTGGGGGCCTCTGCTCCATCCGTGCTCGGAAGCGTTCACCACCCCCCTCCACTGCCCCCATTCTGCCAGTATCGGCGGAGCTCCGCGCCCACCACTGCACTGGCCACAGACGCAGCAGGACACGGGCCCTGCTCCTTGCCATCAGTGCCACCTTCTCAGCAAACCTGAGCAAATTTTTCCCACCCCAGCACAAGCCCCCACCCTGCCTGTCACTCAGGCTCCCAGCAGCCAGAGCTAAAGATAGAATTGAGGGCAGCGTTTTAAGTCAGCAGTGAGCAGACCCGGCTGGCCCAGTGGGGAGGGGTAGCTAAGCAGAGTGAGGAGACCTCCTCAGAGCAGCCGGGGTGCACTTCTCCGACAGTGGCCCTTTCCCATGAGACTGGCAGTAAGTGTTGCCGGCCTTCCTCCTCCTGTGGACTGAACCCCGGACAGGGCGGGTGGAGCCCGAGCCTGACACCTCACTCCAGACGCCAGCCTTCCCTGGGCCTCACATATATTCTCCTGGCTTTCTCTCCTCGGTACCCACTGCTTTGCTGACCCTGGGGCTTTGGTTATTGCCAAAATGAAGCTCCCACTCCCACCCGCTTTGTTCACAGGTTAGCACTGGGGCCAGGGGAAATGCAAGGTTGAGGCCCAGGGTTGGGGAGGTCAGGACGTCTGCTGAGAGTCCACAGGGCTTCCATCCCGAGGAATTCTGCTGGCTGGCAGAACCTGGATATTGCCTGCCAGAACTTTCTGGAGGATGAGGTCACCAGCAGATCGCACCCATCTGGATTTCCTCTGCCTGTCTTCGGGCCACCTGCTTCTCCGCTGCTCCCTAGTAATAGGCCAGCTGATGTGCACAAACATCCACTTGCATGGCAAGGAAGTGAGTGGTGTGGGGGAGGGGAGAAACCTGGATTTGTCCCCGCTCCCAGCCGAAGCTCTCCACTCTCCAGGCATGGTGAGCTGTAGGCAGTGGAGGACCCACGGGGAGAAAAGCAGAAAGAGAGATAGGATGAGCCACCTTGAGTCACTCGCCCTTCCCCAGAAATGCAGAAGGAGAATGAAAGCTGCCTCCCCTTGAACCTGAGCCTGAATGGGGTGTTACCTCAGCACCTCACCAGCAGCACCACGGCATGAAGTGACAGAGACAAGAAGTCACCCACAGCCCTCCAGATGGCTGGTGTGCCAGTGTCAGCCATACTTTCTAGATCAAAGGGTTTGGCAACAGCACTCAAGGGGGGGTCTGACTGGAGAGCTGGGGCACAGGGGGGACAGCCCTGCCTGACATGCACCCCCTTCCACCCACAGTGGCAGAGCGGGGACTACCACTCCAAGAACCTGCTTTCCAGGGACAGAAATAGTCTGGGAGGGTGGGGTGCGGGGGCCGGGGCTGCCACATGCTGCTTTTCCATGGGCATTCTGGGTACGAATAATAATGAGGCTATTAATAACTTCTTACCTCTGTATAAGTCTTAAAGACCTTTCTCTAGATGTTTTTACCGCCTGCACACCTATGATCTCATTTGATTTTCAAGTCAACTCTGTGAGTCTGTGGGGTCATCACCCCCATCTGATAGATGAGGAAACTGAGGCATGGGGAAAGGATAGTCATGTGATAATCAGTCATACATGTGGCTGAACAGGGACCAGAACCCAGATCTCTCTGGGTCATCTCTTCACTTGTCCCATTAGAATAGAGTTCCAAAAAGACAGGGTTTTCTCCTGAGTTATATTGAAGGCACCTTTGGGGTGAACACATTTGGATGTAGTTCACAGTCCCCCAAGGCCTTTGTTCCCTAGGTCAATCAGTCAAGACTGATCTACTCAATGCTTCTCTATCTATGCTCTGTGCCAGATTCCAGAGACAGCCAGGAACAAAACTTGCCATCAAGGAGCTCACAATTTGATGAAAAGCGAGACAAACCCTTAGGCCATCTCAGTACCACAGGGTTCATTTAAGGACCAAGGCAGCACTGGGCATTGTAGAGCACAGGAGAGGAGCCCTAAGCCAGTCTGGGGGTAGCACAGAGGGCTTCCTGAAGGAGGTGATGCTCCAACCAGCTCCTTAGCCAAGGTTACTCTCTCTGACCGTGCTCCTCTCTTAGATACCAACACATACCCATCCTCACTCCACTCCTCCCTGCCTATAACGCCAGCCCCTGGCCTCTTTCAAGGACTAGTATAACCAAGCAGCAGTATCTAGTCTTCCCTGACCATGCAGGCCAGAACGAACCTGTCTGTAGCCCAGGGGCTGCCACAATCACACTCCACTGCTGGAAATGGACAGGATATGGGCTCTGAGCTCAGCTCCACCTTGGACTTGCCTCTCATTCAGCCATGGAAAGTGTAGATCCTGGGATGTGGCCAATCCCCCACCTGCCCACCCTCAGCTCGGTCTATGCAGGAGTCATCACGGATGTGCAAAAGCCTAACCTACTTAAAAAAATCTGCTGATCAGACTCCACATTGCTCTAGCTAATTCCTGGCATTTAACGTTTCTCTGTCTCCAACCCGGATCTGTCAGTTCTGTCATTATGAAAGCCGAACCTGTTCTTATTTGGTCCATGGAGAAGACAGGGCTGTCGGTCATATTTCTCAAGACAAGAGGCCTCTGCAGACTTAAAGACAGTAATCAAATCACCCCTCAGGCTTCTCCATCCGTGGTCGATGAATTTCACTTACTCCCCACATTCATTTATGGCTTTACCCTTACTTCCTTCAGGCCCCTCCCCAGCTCTTTGGTTGAGGAATCCAAGACTGGACAAAGAGTAGCCCAGATGTGCTGATCTAAATCGATGGAAGTTGGAAGAGAGCAGGGACCGAGGGGCTTTCTGTAAGGTCGGCGGGTAGAGTGCAGGGGTGCAGGAGTGTGGGAGATGAGATTGGCAGAGGCCAGATGATATTCAAAGCAGAGATCTCCAGCAGAGCCCTAAAAGGCAGCAACCCTAAGGGATGGGCAGAGAGGTGAAGAGAAGTGTGTGAATACAACCAAGGAGGAGCCAAAAGCTAAGGGGAATCAAGACCTTATGATATCATAGGAGCCAAGAAAGAAAGTGTGAAGGAGGGAGGGCTCAACATGGTGCAATGTTCCAGAGGCTTCCTAAGAGAAGGGCTGAGAAGAAGCCATTAGATTTCAAACGAAGGAAGTCACTAGGGACTCAGTAAGAACAGTCTGAGAGAAGAGGTAAGAGCACAATGTGGACACAGCCAATATGCACAACTCTTTGAATTGGTCTGGCTGTGAAGCAGGTTGTGGTAGCCAGGATGACTCCCAATGACCCTACCTCCTGGTAGTGTCACCCTTGTCAGCCCCCTACCACATGGTACCAGGGCGTTCTGTGGACCCAAGGGAATTATAGCAGAAGCGATAGAATGTCACTTCCAAGAGTAGAGTATAAAACACTTTGTAGCTTCCCGTTCAGCTACTTCCTCTCAGAGCACTGCCTTCAGGGAAGCTAGCTGCCCTGGCATGAGGAGTGGAAGCCACCTGCCAACAGCCATGTGACTGAAGCATGGTGGAAGCAGATCCTCTAGCCCAGGTCAGACCTTCAGATAGTTGCTGCCCCATCTTGACTGCAGCCTCATGAGAGATGCGAGCCATCTTGCTTAGCTGATCCCATTCCTGACCCTCAGAAACTGTGTGAGATGAAAAATGTTTGTTACTTTATGTTTGTTGGTTTAAGCTTCCAAATATTGGGGGAAATTTGTTGCATGAGCAATAGATAATGAATACAGGGATTGAAATAAGGGTATGGGGTTAGGGGAGAAGATTTTTTGTTTTGCTTTGTTTTTAAAGTGTGAATCCCAAACATGTTTAAATGCTAATGAGAAACCAGTAGAGAGGAGGAAATGTAAGCTAAGGGAGAAATGCATGGAAAATCACTCAAACTGAGGTTTTCAATGAGGTGGTCAGAGAGAGGGCCCAAAGCACTTGAAGGGATTAGCCTAAATTCTTAGGAGAGGAATCTGGACCCCTATCTCTTCTATTGTGACCAGAGAGCAGAAAAAGTAAAGGATAAAATCTGTTTGATGGCAGGATGTTGACAGGATTTTTTTCAAATGACTCTTACTTTCTCCTAAGGTTATCTGTGGAGAGATGGGGGTGGGGGTGGGTGGGGAGATGTTGGGAAAAGTGGTATCTTGAGGAGAACGGAGAAGGTCTGAAATAGCTGATGTCGGGCTCTAGGGAGAGAGCAGACAAAGGCAAAGAAGAAAATTCTGGGCCACTTTGAAGGCACACTTGTGATGGAGGCTATGATTGTATAGTCTCCTCAGGCTGCAGCTGTGTGATTTTTTTTTTCCCCCATAACACCCAGTATCCTAGATAGAGGTGCAGAGAAGGGGAATAATTGAATTAACTTTGGGCTGGGGCTTTGCCAGAGGGTGTCATGAAAAGATAAGGGGGCAATGGGGGTGAGGCTTTAGAAGAAATAGAATAGGGACCCCAGGCTGGAGGAATAAACGGAAGAGGTTGATATAGGAAGAAAATTAAAAGCCAAGGAGTCAGAGGAGCAATGATATCACAGGACAGTTGCAGGAAAGGCTGCGAAGAACACAAAGGGAATGGGATTGTGGCCAGCCCGTAGGACACTGGAATTTAACATTACAGAGGTAGGGGCAGCTCAAGATGACTAAGTTCAGGAGGCAACTCTGGAGTTGACGGGGGAAGGCTACAATGGAAAAACCAAGCTGTTGAGGAAGTGGTCCATGTAAATGTGATGTCATCCCAGATGATGACAGTCTGACTTGTCCCCCAAGGGAGGGAGAGTAAGGTCTTCCATGAATGAGGTGGAACCATGACAGCATCAAAGAAGAGCAAAGCATGTGGCAGGAACCCACTGGAGCTGGTTTTCAGGAGAGACAGTGCTGTTTAATGGTTTGTTGAACTCAGGCCACCATTCCATCTCCTAAGCCCAAGCGCCGAGAGAGAACGGTAGTTTCCGCCTAAGATGGCCCGAAGGGAAGCTGTGCCCCTTAGGGAAGAGTCACAGTGCATCAGGCCATGGAGGTGATGGGGAGAGAGAACCCAGGGGTCCAGGGGAAATTTTGGAGGGAGAGGGGCTATTGGGAAGTCAGAAGGGGAGGCTCAGAGTGCCATGGTGCTAAGAGTAATGAAGAGTCTAGCTGGCAGAAGGGGCTATATATCCTGGGGCCTGGTGGTTTTCCCTGACTATAGTTTTCAAAGGAATCTGCCCATGCAGTGAGCTATTGGAGATGGGGGAACCGGAGCCTTTCTGAAGGGGTCGGCAACAACCCTGATTGTTCTTCCTACTTCTGAGGGAGCCCTGGCACACGTGCACAGGCTGGCGCCATGACTCAGCCCATGTAGGAATGAGCAGTGACCTTTGGTGGCTGGAGGCAAAGAGTTAGCTGAGGCCTGGATAATTACACCAGCTCCCTGGAAGGGGCTACGGTGTCACACATAGGCCCCCGGACAGCATCTGACCCTGCGGCCTGAGGATACCAGGTGTGGTTTGGTTTGGGAGGTGATCTGTTTGGCCTGAGGCTAGCAGAGAGTAAGAACAAATCCTTGCGAGGCTCTCAGGCTTAGACCCCATGTCCGAAAGCTCGTTCACGTGACACACCATGCCTTTTCTGAGGCGACCCCATTTCCTGCTGGTTTCTGGCCGTCAGCCTACTTGCCAACACTCTGACCCCGAGAACTCTCCCCGCCAAGCCCCCTTCCCTGCGAAGACATCCTAGTCAGACGGGAAAACCCTTCTGCTCTCAGAGCTCCACCCTGACTGTTCTAGATAATGTCTCCGCTCGGCGTTCCATTCCATCTTTCGAGATGTTGCCTATGCCACATGCACCCCCACACACACACACTGCCTGCCCCGTCTGGCCATCAGGTAAGGCGGAACAGGTGTACTTCCTGGTACTGAGGCAAGTGGAGAAAACGGGCAGAGCTGTCTGGGCTCCAATTTCCAAGTCTGGTTCTCCTTATCCAAAGACTGGGCCTAATTATATCTGCTTACCTACTTCAGAGCAGTCATATGAACATCAATGAGATGATGTATGTATAAAATTTTTTATTAACAGAACTGTTCAAAAGTGCCCATTTAATCATTTTCTGGGTAGAAAGGAGAGCCACCACTATGGCTCTCTGGTTTCCCAATAGTAACTGGCATCCACATAGCACTTTCTGACGTACAAAGCACTTCCCCAAACATACTGAAATGGAAGCATATTCGAAAGTGCCTAACATGGAGCCAAACAGACAGAATACACTCAGTAAATGAAAGCTGTTATTTTCTCTCTTGGCCACCATAGTCCGTGTCGTAAATGAGAGGACTGAGGCTAAGAGAGGGCAATGAACCTGTCCAAAACTCCGGGAATTAGTTCTGACACTGAGTCTCCTGGTTCCAAATCTTGGACCCTTTAAGCAGCATCACTGCGGGAGGCTGTAGCCCTGTTTCCTCAAAGATCAAAGCGTGCGTTGCTTTGGACCTCTTGTCTGCCCCGCTCTGCAGGCCAACCCTGATAAGGAACCTACAGAAAACCCAAAGCCAGGAATGAGGAGAGGAAGAGGGAGTAGGAAGATGAGAAAGGAAGAAAATAAGCAAACCAGCTGAAGACAGCCAGAGAAGGAACTGTGACCAGCGAGGCAGAGAACTGATGGATGACAATGTCTCTGGAGGAGGAAAGGCAGGGCCCAGAGGATGGAGAGAACGTGCCAGAGGCCCAGGGAGGGGGCTGGGGGAGCAGTTCTTGGTGAATCAGGCGTGCAGAGAGCTCTGTGTTCCTTCTCAGTACAGGGTATTGATGGTTTATTGACCCAAGGCATGGGAGAGGGTGGCTAGGGAGAACTCCGCTTGGGGGCTGGCTGGGGGCAGGGGGGAGGCAGGGGCTATTGGCGAGGGTGAGAAGGGAGGCCCTGCGGAGAAAGGTGAGGGAGAACCAATGTGAAAGGGGGAGGGGTGGAGGAGGGAGGCGGGGATGACTCCTCTGAGCAGCAGAGGACGCTGACCCAACACCCAGCCTGATGACCTGGGGTCACCTGGGATCTTTCAGTCACTCTGCACTGCCCTCCTTGTGCCCCACATCCCTGAAGGCCTTGAACACCTTGGTCCTACTGACAGGCCCACGCTGGCCCTAGATACTTAGCATGCATGGGGCAACATCCAGACGATTGCAACAAAATTAGCCAATTTCCAAAACCCATTAAATACGCCTCCAGATAGCATCTCTCTCAGGGCCATTTTCAAAAGCGTGAAACGCCTGGGGAGGCTTCACAGTATCTAGTTCTGGGCCATCCTCTGCTCCCTCGGCCTGATTTCATGGACTAAGTGATGGGTGTTAGTGGCTCACGCAGGGGCATAGCCTAGGCCCTTGGAATCCTGCAGCCAGGACTCGCAGTGCTTCCCGGGGGAGTCTAATTGCACTCACCCAGCCCTGACTGATGAACACTGCAGTGTACCAGCTGCCGGACTGTGGGTTCCAGCTCCGACTCGGCAGGAAATTGATGGCATGGCCCCCAGCCCCCACCCCCGAGCTCCAGTGACCCTTCTTAGAAGATGGAAGCAAAATGAATGTGTAACTGACTGGGGAAAGGAAATGGAATCAAGAAAAGCATAGCGTTGAAAGGGATCTTCTAAATGACCTAGTCTACCTCGCTCACTGTGTGTGTAAGAAACCCGAGGCCCAGAGAGGGGATGCGACTGCCCAGGGTCACACAGCTAGTTAGCGGCAGAGCCAGGAAAGGAAGCCAGGACAAGAAGCCAGGCCTCTGACTGGGGTTTCTGCTGTTCCCATGGCTCGGTCTGGTGAAGGGTGCTGGGTCAGATCTGGAATAACCATCGGGCTTCTAGAAAGCAGTGGTACTGAAGTCTAATGATGTGGTTCCAAACCCTGATCTTGTCCCTTAATAGCTGTGTAAGCTCGGCAAGTTATTTAACCTTGTTTGCTGCGATTTCCTCATCTGTATATTGGGGGAAATGGTATCTTCTACATGGAATTTTGTGATCATATAAGAAGACGGCATTGCCCAGTACACGATAGATACTAATGTTTTCTTTTCCCACACCACGCTCTGACCTCCTTTCCCTGCTGTGCATAAAAAAGTCTACCTTTTACTTGATTATAAATTTCTTGAGGGAAAGGACTGCTTTATTCATCTCTGTAATCTTAATGTCTGGCACATAGTAGGGCCTCAAGAGAAGATTCTGTCCTTTGTCTGTGGGCCTATCACTGCAGTTTTCTCATCGGGAATTTCCTCAGGCAGGGCAGAGAAGGAAAAGGGGACATGGGTTGCATTGTAGAGTGAGAGGTGGCCACACCTCCTCTCTTGACATCTGAAGTCAGTGACACTGGCTTCTGCGGAGCTGCTCCCTGCTGGGGTGGGGTTGGGGCAGCCAGGTCATCTACTGAAAGGAGTCACTTCCCCTGCCTGAAGGAAAGCACCAGAGAGTGGCTCAATTCAGCCACTGATGCAGGAGGGACAACTGCACCCGGGGAAGGAAACCAAGAAAGGAGCTCGGAACTTCTGACGAAGAAGAAGAAAGGAAGGGTGTTGGGGTCGGAGGTGTTGTGGAGAAGGGATGAGAGGCTAAAGAGGCGGGAAGTCTTAGAAGCCAGGTCAGACTAGGGGAAAGGGAGGGTACCAGCATTTTCTGCTTCAGTGGGGCACCAGCTCCGGATGGGAAGGCATTGAGCAGGGTGAGCTGTGCCAGACTCCAGAGCAAGTGCAGGGACAGAGCAGGTGTCCTTGGCCAGGCTAGCCTCCTCCCTGGCTCTTTCATCCTAAGCAGAGAACAGAGAATGGCAAGAACGGACATCCCCAAGTTCGGATGCGGGGAGTAAACTGTGACGCGAAGCTGCAGCGGGGCAGTCCCTGGGCTCAGTCTAGCCAGTAGCGCACAGCCCAGGTGCACATCAGAATCACCCGGGGGACCCTTCAGCCGGTGCGGATGCTCAGGCCCCGTCCCCCCGGAGATCCTGATAAGTTGGTCTGGGGTAGGGCCTCAGATAGTGGAACTTCGAAAAAGCTCCCTGGGGGGATTCTAACGTGCAGCCAGGGCTAAGAGAGGAAGTGGGGGACAGATGGATCCTCTGTGTCTCTCACTCTCTGGTATGGCCGTCCCTAGGGACCACAAGAATGGGTGGAAGTGTGTCACTGTGGGTGGCTCCAAGATTCCTAATTAGAGAGCAGGGGAGACTGATTCTCGGCTAGATGGGGAGTCACGGGGCTCTGCCCCTCACCGGCTGTGGGCCCTTGGGGAGGTGGCTTCGTTGCTCAGGCATCATCTATTTATTTTTATTGAAGAATAATTGACGTACAATACTGTATTAGTTTCAGATGTACAACGTAGTGATTTGACATCTACATACATTACAAAACTGTCACCACGGACCAGTCTAGTTAATATCTGTAACTGTTAGTTGTTACAATAATATTGACCGTATTCCCTGTTCTATATATTACATCCCCATGTCTTATTTATTTTATAACTGGAAGATGATTGTGCCTCTTAAACCCCTTCACCTATTTCATCTATCCCCCTACCTCCCTCCCTTCTGGCAGACACAGTCTGTTAGGTGTCATCTATTTAAAGAGAGAGTGAACTGGTGGGGGGGGGTGATCTCTAAATACCTTGGACCACTCTTGGGCCCTGATTTTAAGAATGATCTACTTTGTAGGGACTGCTTTGCTTCCCTTTCTTGTCCCCACCCCTCCAAATTGATAGATGACTCTCAGAGAGATGTAGAGGCTTGCCCACTCTGCTTCCTGCCTTTCCATTCCCCACATCACAGAGGGAGGATTCTTCATTTGGCCCCACTTGACCACCACCTCTCGTGCCCCTCCTCCCCAAACACTTGTTTCCTTCTTGCCCTACTTGAAGAAGAAGAGTGGAAGAAATGAGTAATAGGTGGGTATAGAGGTCAGAGTCCTCCAGAGAAAAAGAACAGGAGGATGTGTATATGTTAACACTCATTATTTAAAATTGGTTCATGGTGGGTGCACCTGGGTGACTCAGTTGGTTAAGCCTCCAACTTCGCCTCAGGTCATGATCTCCCGGTTCATCAGCTTGAACCCCATGTTGGGCTCTGTGCTGACAGCTCAGAGCCTGGAATCTGCTTCAGATTCTGTGTCTTCCTCTCTCTCTGCCCCTTCCCTGTTCCTGCTCTCTCTCTCTCTCTCTCTCTCTCAAATATAAATAAATAAACATTTTTTTTAATTGGCTCATGGGGTGACTGGGTGGCTCAGTTGGTTAAGCCTCCGACTCGATTTTAGCTCATGTTCGTGAGGTCGAGCCCTGCATCAGGCTCTGTGCTGACTGTTGAAAGAGCAGAGCCTTCTTGGTATTCTCTCTCTCTCTCTCTCTCTCTCTGCTCCTCCGCTGCTCTTTCTCTCTCAAAATAAATAAATAAACTTAAAAAAATAATAATAAAAGTGGCGCACCTGGGTGGCTCAGTTGGTTAAGCAACCGACTTCAGCTCAGATCATGATCTTGCAGTTCATGAGTTCAAACCCATGAGTTCAAGCTCCGTGTCAGGCTCTGGGCTAACTCAGGGCCTGGAGCCTACTTCGGATTCTGTCTCTGTCTCTGTCTCTGTCTCTGTCTCTGTCTCTCTCTCTCTCTCTGCCCCTCCCCTTCTCGTGCTCTGTCTGTCTCTCTTTCAAAAGTAAATAAACATTAAAAAAATTTTTAAAGAAAATCTCTTGAGTTTTCTTTATTAGACTTTTTAATATGATTAATATGATGAATTACATTGATGGATTTTTGAAAGTGAAATCAACTTTGCATTCCTAGGATAAACTCCACTTGGCCATCATGTATCATCCTGCTTATGTACTGTTGGATTCGATTTGCTAAAATTTTGTTTAGAATTTTTGCATCTGTATTCATGGGGGATATTGGTCTTTGGTTTTCTTTTCTTATAATGTCTTTGTCTGATTTTGTTATTAGGATAATGCTGGTCTTATAAAATGAATAGGTAAATGTTTCTTTCTCTTCCATGTTCTCAAAGAGTCTATGCACAATAAGTATTGTTATTTCTTCATTAAATGTTTGATAAAATTTATCAGTGAAGCTGTCTGGGCCTGGAGTTTTCTTTGTGGGAAGGTTTTTAACTACAAATTCAGTTTCTCTAATAGATATAAGGATATTCATGTTATATGTTTTTTCTCACGTTAGCTTTGGTACTTGTGTCTCTTAAGGAAATTGTCTATTTCATGTAAGTTGTCAAATTTATCAGCCTAATATTATTCATAATATTTCCTGGCTATCCTTTCGATATCTGTAGAATATGTAGTGATGTTATCTTTTACATTTCTAATGTTGATAACTTGTGTCTTTCCTCTTTTTTCCCAGTCGGGCCAGAGGTTTATCAATTTTGTTGGTGTTCTCAAAGAACCAGCATTTGGTTTTGTTGATTTTCTCTTTGGTGGTACTGTTTTCTATTTTAATGATTTTTGTTCTAATCTTTACTATTTCCTTTCTTCTGCTTATTTTGGATTTAATTTGTCTTCTTTTATAGGTGGAAGCTGAGGTCATCATTTTGAAACCCTTGTTCATTTCTTATTTTTTTTAATTTTTTAAGGTTTATTTATTTCTTAGAGAGAGAAAGAGACAGAGTATGAGCAGAGGAGGGTCAGAGAGAGAGGGAGACACAGAATCTGAAGCTGGCTCCAGGCTCTGAGCTGTCAGCACAGAGACCAACACGGGGCTTGAACTCACAAACCATGAGATCATGACCTGAGCTGAAGTCGGACGCTTAACCGACTGAGCCTCTGTTCACTTCTAATGTAGGTGGTTAGTGCTATAAATTTTCTTCTAAGTATTGCTTTAGTGGCATTCCACTGGTTTTGATATGCTGTGTTGTCATTTTTATTCAGTTCAAAATGCTTTCTAATTTTAGATTATTTAGAAATGTATTAATTTTAATCCAAGGATGATTTATAAGTGTGCTGTTTAGTTTTCAAATATTTGATGATTTTCCAAAGATATATCTGTTGTTGACTGCCAATACTGCACTCCATAATAATTCTACTGGGGTCAGAAAACATACTTTATTTTTTAATATTTTGTTATTTTGAGAGAGGAGAAGGGCAGAGAGAGAGAGGGAGAGAGAGAATCCGAAGCAGGCTCCACACTGTCAGCACAGAGCCTGATGTGAGGCTCATCTGCCAACCATGAGATCATGACCTGAGCTGTTGAGCTGGAGTTGGACACTCAACCAATTGAGCCACCCAGGCGGCCCCCCCTTTTTTTAAATAAAATCTTTAAAAATTAATTAATTAACTAATTAATTAATGGCATATAACTGGTTGTTTTTTAATCTAGTTTGAGAATCCTTTACTGTAGCATTTAATCCATTTATATTTATTGTGATTGCAACAGACATTATTTGGATTAATTTCTACATTGTAATTTGTACACTCCATTTGTCTCATCCTTTCTATCTTTCCCCACCTTTCTTGACTTCTTTTGCATTATTTGAATTTTTTTTTCACTCTATTTGTTTCTACTAGTTTGGAAGATATGATCTCTATCATTTTTCTTTTAACGATTATCTTAGAAAACTTCTGCATGCTTAAATGATTGAAATCTATGATAAATTAATATTTTTACCCTCTTCTCAAACCATACAAGAAACTTGGAACACTTAGGCTTTGTCTCCTGAGCCCTGGAAGTCTGCAAATTCTCAAACTTAAGTTTACTAAGATGAGAAGACATCCTCAGGGTGATAGCCAGCTTCAGTAGTCTGCTTAATTACTTGAGTCCCTTCTTTTATTCTATATACTCTTTACTTTCTTGCCAGATCATTGATGGCTTAAAATTAATTTACCCCAAAGTTTTAGTTGTTTTCAGTAAATGGCTTTTTTGGTGTATCTAGACTTTCATGTTTGCAGAAATGAAATCTCTCTGCGCCTTCATTTTCTTGTTCATTAAATGGAGATGATAATAATTACTTTATAGGGTTGTTTTAAGGAATAAATAAAAATATATACTCAAGCAGATAATATAGTATTCATAAAATAGTTTGAGTCATATATATATTTGCACACACACACGCACACACACGAAGGCAGCTTGTTCTCTGGACTAGCTCATTTTTTGTGCAGGCCTTAGAATAAATGTTCTTTCCTCTTTGATTAATTAAAGAAATCCCATCATTGCAAGCTAAAACTGTTATTATTTGCAACTACTGAATGAATCAGTATTTGGGAGTTCTTTTACAGTCAAAACAAAATAAAGAACAAGTTGGTTTCTGAGGCCAGTACATCTCCTGGTTTCCTCCTTCCCTCCCTCCCTCCCTCCTTTCTTTCTTTCTTTCTTTCTTTCACATTATTAGCCTCATTTTTCTCATACTGATCTTAAAATAAGTAAAAATTGAACTTAAAAATTCCTTCTAATAAATTCTATTTTATCTGTTTGATTTATTAGAGCCTCAATAAGCAATTGATAAATTATATAGGGCCCTAAATGGTATGGGAGTTGAGGGAAGTCAGTGAATTGAAGTAGTTCATGAAAGTTTCATGGATTTTGACTGAGATATGCTGAAGAAGAGACGCCCTAGAGGTTTGGACCTTCATAGGGAAATCATCCCTCCCTAACCCTCACCCCTAACCACAAGTTACTAATTTTGTCTGACCCTGACCCTGGGACCATGTGACTCCTAAAGAGAGAACCTTTAATCTCTTCCCTTCCCAGTTATCCTCCAGGTCTCCCTTTCAAGAAGGTTGAGTACACTTTGTAGTTCTAGAATGTAAGCTTCACTAATGTCATGTGGAAGCACTAAAATCAAATACCTCGGTGTTGCAAAGAGGTCATATAAGTCATATCTTTTTCTCTTCACTTTTAAGTGCTCAATGCAAACATCCCCTTCTCAGGAAAACCTTACCTGAAATTCATTATCACAACAGATCCCTGTGTTATAGATTCTTATAACACCATTTTGCAAACCTTAGCCACACTTGTCACAGTTGTGATTTTATATTTCTTAGTTTAGATTGTGTCATTGTCTGTGTTTCGTGCTAGACTGTAAGTCCATCTGTTATTTCTCATCATTGTATTCCAGTACCTAGCACAGCGTCTGGCTCACAGTGAACCCTCAACAAATATTTGCAGAATGAAGGATCAAAATCCGTAACTGTTATTTTTAAAAGAAGTACTATTATTAACCCCATATTTACATAATAAGGAATTGAGGCTCAGATACGTTAAGTAATATGCCCAACTAAGAAGCATCTGAGTCAAAACTTGAACCTGCCTTTCTAATCCAGAACCTACAGTGCTTAAACAGCATTCTGCTCTCCCAAGCAGACCAAACACCAAACCAGACTAACCAGCACCTTTCTAAGGACAGTTCCCTGTAGCCACATCTGTTTAATCTTGGAAATCAAAACCAGAATCCTGGCTATCAGAACAAGATCCTAGAATCCTAAAGCTGGATGGGACTTAGAAATCCTCTGGTGAGAAGAAGCAATCTGTCCAAAGTCACACAGCAAAGACGGTGGCAGATTTAGGGTTAGAAGTTCAAACTCCAAACTCAGTGCTTTTAGGCTGAATTCTATACACACATCCTGAGCAGGAGCTTAGGGTCCAAGGTCCAAGGTTCAATCTGCCATAAGCAGTGACCTTCGACTCTTGGGTGGGGGACTAGTTTAATAATAATAAATCTGAGGTATTCTGTATGTTCAGATATAGAAAGATATATTTTTTTCATTTATTTTTTTAAGAAATCTCCACACCCAACATGGAGCTCAAACTCACAACCTGGAGATTAAGAGTTGCACACTCTACTGACTGGGTCAGCAGGCACCCCTGGAAAGATATATTATTAAGGCAAAAAAAATGCCATGGAAGACTATGTATGATCTCCCATGTACTAAAAAGTACATATATACTTCTGGAAGGATACACAGAAACCATAATTTCTTGGGAATGGGCCTGGGGAGAATATAGCCAAAAGCAGCCTTTTACACTTCACTCTCCCACTCCAAGAACGACTATTATTTGTATAATTTCTTAAAACTTGAAACATACTGTTAACGTAAATATAAGTCACTTCACAGGACGGTTAACTAAAATCCTACCACAAACTGGGGCACTTGACCGGCTCAGTCAGTTAAGCGTCCAACTCAATTCTGGCTCAGATTATGATCTCACGGTTCATGGGTTTGAGCCCCACATCAGGCTCTGTGCTGATGGTGTGGGGCCTACTCGGGATTTTCTCTCTCTCCTTCTCTCTCTCTCTCTCTGCCCCGACCCAGCTTGTGCTCTCCCTCTCTCAAAAATAAATAACTAGGGGCACCTGGGTGGCTCAGTCGGTTGAGCGACCGACTTCAGCTCAGGTCATGATCTCGCGGTCTGTGAGTTCGAGCCCCTGCGTCGGGCTCTGTGCTGATAGCTCAGAGCCTGGAGTCTGTTTCGGATTCTGTGTCTCCCTCTCTCTCTGCCCCTCCCCCACTCATGCTCTGTGTCTCTCTGTCTCAAAAATAAATAAACATTAAAAAAATAAAAATTTAAAAAAATAAAAAATAAAAAATAAATAACTAAACTTAAAAAAAAAAACCTACCACAAGCTGAACTGATTCAATACTGGCAGCAATTTCATCCCCTTGTTCACACTCAAGCCAATGCCTATGACCATGAAGATAAAGGAAAAGAGGTAAAGTAATGCAGTCATAGCAGAATTTAGTCAGGGTTCAAATCCTTGATTCCACCATCTACCGGCTTATGATTTCAGGGAGGCTATTTAACCTTTGTGAGCCCCAGGTTCATCATCTGTGAAGTGGAGACAATCCTGCCTCACAGGATAGTGGTAAGGAGAGGAGAGATAATGCATATCAGGCAGTTAGTACGGAGCTTAGCAGGTAGCAGGCAGTCCACAGGGCTAATAACCATTATTGTGTACTGATGACAAAATATTCTCCTCCTGTCACAGGCATGCCTGTGCTCATTCTTATGTAATAGGAGATGTGAGCTTGCCCAGAATCAGGGGGGTAGTCAGGCTTGTGGGTAGAAAAAAAAAAGGCTAATGGCCTCTCCCCCCACCCCTCAATCTGTGTGCCATCTATGGCTTCCAAGATGTCCAGCGATATACTTTCAGAGCTATCAGCTATTTTTCCTGAAGGGAAGGTTATACTTGTGCATCTTTGGGGGTGGGGAGGTCTGAGGACTAAATGGTTCAAGCTGCTTTTCTTTGGTTTAGTTTCATTCTTCATCCATCCCCTGCCTGCAACCCCAGTCCAGAAATTTACAAGCTTAGAAAAGTTTGATCAACCATAGGAATTTTGGCAGGTCTGTTTGACCCGAGGTGGAATCCAAGGGCGGATACTGCTGTGGGACCACAATCCCCTAAGCAAAATTTTGAATCCAAAACACTTTAGGACCAGAAGCTTTTTCACAAGACTAATGCAAATGAACTCATTTGGAGGAAGACCCCGAATTGCCGTGAGGCTACTTAATGTCTTTATTGATCATATTTGGGAAGACCAGTCACACATTTTTTCTGAGGAAGTATCGATGTGCTTGATTATGTGGTGCTGCCCTGGACCTCACTAAGGATTTTACATAATTATACAGTAGAGACATTATATTACCTTGTTAAAAACATGAAAAATTCAGAATTCTGAAAAACACCTGACCCCAGGGATTTCAGATAATACATTGTAGATCCGTATTTCCAAACAAGCTTTCAACTCTTCTTTGTCCACAGCCCAGCCTCTTCCTGTCATTCATCAGCCGGGTCATCTGTGGGGCAGAAGAACCTGGCTAAGACTCGGATGCCTCGGGTCCCCAGTGGGAACTCAGAACCATGGACAGCAGCACATCCCAATGTTGCTGCCAAACAAATTTGCTAACCTCTTAGACTCCGTTTTCCTATGTATAGAGAGAGATTGGCACAATGCAGCTTGCCTGAGAAATGCGACCATTTTTTTCTAACAGTAAAACAGAAGGTATGGGGTTGGGGGGTAGTCGATGTGGTCTGGGCGGAGAAAATAAATGTGTTTCTTATCTTTTTCCTCCAGCTGGTTCTAGGCTCTTCTTCTTTGACATTATTAAAAGCCTGGCAGGTACTTTGAATGTTTGTTTCCATCAAGTTTTCCTTGCCTTTCTAATCTGCAAATATTTCTGTTTGTTTCCCTTTCCTGAGTTTTCTGTGTTGCCTAGCCACCGGATTTTCCCACCTCACCTGCCCAGCAACCAGGTAACCAGGCAGAGACCTTGCTAGGAGTGGACAGAAAGTTCCCAGTGGACTCTGCCAGGCCCTATAATTCTAATAAAAGAGAAGTGAATAAGTCACATGTTCCCACTGTTACTCATGCTTGGATTATCATTAGGTCCTTTAGGAGAAAAGGAGGGGAACAGTGAGGTGGCTTCCGTTATTGCTAAATGAGGTCATATCTAGCCTCAATGAAATTGAGACCACTGTGGCTAAAAAAACAATGGCTCAAGTGGTAACATAAAGTCACACTATGTTAGAGCCGCAAGGGACCTTAGAGCTTATATGCTGGAGGCAGCAGAAGCAGAATAGTCGCTTTTCTTTATTCAACACATATTTATTAAGTGTCTGCTTGTGTCAGACACAAACTACGTACAGGGATGGAAACTTCAGGCCCATCCTCTTCCCCGAAGCTTAGAGTTAGAGATGGAAGTGAGAGACAGGTAAGATTTAAAAGTATTTGGTGTTTGGGTGCTGCAGTAGAGGGAAATACAGGATATTACAGGAAGCCAGTAGAGGGGAATCCAATCTAGGCTGAGGAGTAGAGGAAAAGACGCCCAAGGAGGAAACAGCTGAGTTGTGCAGTAGGGGATTTTGAAGAAGCAAAAGAGGGCATGTGAAGGCAGGCCACACTGAGAGATCTCAGACTTGCCATCTTGCTGCCTTTGAATGCATTTGATCTTATTCCAAAGCTGAAATAGTCTTGTCTCTGATGGCCAGGGCCATGTCTTATATTTCTGTGTATCCCCAGAACCTACTGTGTTCCCTGTCTATAGTTAGTGCTCGACCAATGGTTATCAGCGATAATGGGTTTAAGGCCTCAGAACTATAGCCATGCAGACGATTTCATGGTAGAAACCGGAATGTTACAGCAGAAACTGGGACATACTCACTCTGCCTCTAATACTTTCCAGGCTGCCCCTTAGGCCTGAGGACTCCAGCAAACTGCAGAAACTGAAGTTGCTCCTGACTTCTCATGGCTGAAAGTTCCTCGGGAAAGTGTGTGGCCCAGCACTCGTGTTCTTGAGAAGATTTAGTCCGAGCCCCAGCACATCATTAATCAGCCCACTGATACTGGGAGAATTTATGGCCTCTCTGAGATGCACCTTTTCTACCCATAAAACAAGAGCTGGGTCCTGGGTTACCTACCTCAGGGGCGTATTACACGGGTAAATGAAGGGTAGGGTCACACTACAAACAGACAAAAACTATCACTCATAAGGGATTGGTCTACTGGGTAAGCAATCAGCAATCCCAGTCTCCCCTGCCAACCAGCTTTTGGCCTCAGCCAGCTTTTTTCTCTCTCTGGGCCTCACTTCTTTCCCGGTGGCAGATTCTATAGATGACTGTCACAGATCTCACATTGTTCCATGGTTTTTATTCTGTTCTTTAGTACCTTAATTTGCAAACTAGAAGCCTTAGGCAGCCTTTGCAAACTGTGTTCTGGGTGCTAATCTCGTGTTTATGTCATGATCCCTGTCCATTGGTACCAAAGCTCCCAACATTGATTGAATGGTTGCAGCAGGGATAGGTCTTATCGTCCCTGGCAAATCGCAGTGGCTACAGTGCAGATAGGTCCTTCTTGGCTAGGGCCTTGAGGACTGGGAAGTAGCCAGGCAGCTAGAAGAGATTCAAGTTGCAACCCCAGGAAAAGGTTTCCCCTAAATGGAAGCATCATTTTACTGCAGAAAATGATTTCTGTGACACTGGAGCAATCCACTGCAGTTTGGCAGGAATGTTGGTGGGTCAAGAGAATTTATATCTCTTATCAGGTTGCTGTGGTATGTGTGTGTATGTGTGTGTGTGTGTCTGTCTGTCTGTCTGTCTGTCCCCCTAGGCTCTTTCACCCCTCCCAGCTCCCCAGCCCTTCTCTGGGCTCCTGCTTTCTTTTATCTCTTCCCCTTTTGCCCCCAAGCTGTCTCCCCCACCTCCTCCTTCCCTCCTGTCATTGTGTCTCCCGCTGTCTGCATCTTTCCTGCTGTTCTCTTCTTTGCCTTCCTTTTTTCTACGAGGATCACTAGGGCTTCAGTCCACCCAGTGCAAGGGGAACATAACCCTTTAGAAATGTGACCTCATTTACTATAATTCTCCCACTGCGCCCGCCAGGGGTAGAGGTCACCACCTCCCCCCCAACCCCACCATTGTTCCTGCTGCCAGCGCTGAGATTAAAAGAGATGAGTCTTGGAAAGGCACCCAACAGACCAGTCATTTATTCAGTAAATACTTGTTTTCATGTAAGTTTTAAAGTAATTTTAAAGCAATGCATGTATATTGCAGAGAATTTAGAAAGAACAGGAAAAAAAGAGAAATATTTAAATGAACCATAGTTGCGTCTATCCAGAGATAACCCTTAACAGAATCTTACTTTAATTCATTCTAGGATGTTTTTCTGGGCTTTTCTGCATACTTGTGGTTATACTGCATGTATAATTTTGTAGCCTGATTTTTTCTACTTTAGATTATGACATATGCATTTCCCTCATGGTATTGTAAACTCTTTAAAAACATTATTTAAATTTGCCTACTCTTTGCCCAGTTTTTTGGACATTTATATGTGTTCCAAATTTCCTGTGATGATAATTACACTGTAATGGGCAGTTTTATGTGCAAAGCTTATACAGTCAGTATGGTGTAGGGTTGACGAGTGATGCTTTGGAGTCAGGCTGCCTTGATTGGAATCTGGGCTTTACACTTACGAGGGTTGGGTAAGTTATGTGTTAAGTTGGTTTTAACTTCTGTACAGTAGGGATGACAATAATATCTTCCTCCTGGGGTTGCTGTTAGAACTAAATACGATGATTCATCTAAAGCAGTTAGAACAGTTCTTGGCATGTAGTAGTTACACAATAAATATTACCTGTTAGTATTGCCTTAAGAGAGATTACCAGTAGTGGATTTACTTTGGCCCTTGATACATAGTGCCAAATTGCTTTCCAAAGAAAGAACAAACCTGTATTGACAAACCTACCTTGATTTGAACTCCAGCCTGACCGATGCCAAGGCTCACTCTCTTCCTATTGGCTCCTCTACAGTTCCTCTTCAGGCGAGTGCTAGGAGTCTCTGCAGTAATCGTTCTCTTAATGCAGAAGAAATGGATTATCACTAAGACTATAGAAAGCATCTCGCACAATGCCTGGCACTTATTAAATTATTTGAGAATAAATCCGAATTATATTATGGAGTGAATGCCTCTTTCATATATTTAATAGATGATCATTGAGATAATGCACATAAAGCTCTTAGCCCAGTTCCTGGCACATGGCAGGCACTTAGATAATCTATTAGCTGTGTATCCGTCCATCCGCCCGTCCAGCTCTCTTTCTGTCATCTATTGTACTTCCCTCTTGCTGGCCCTCCAGTGCCCAACCTGGCACAGTGCGCCTGCCTCCACCCCCGTCACTCTTAACATTCTCATTGACACAGCCGAGCCCTGCCAGTTCGGTGGAGTCAGTACCCGAGGTCTGTGCTGGAATAACAGGCTTGGGAGCTGAAGGGAGAGGACTGACTATCGAGATGTGCATGACAGATGGGGCATAGGCTGCAGCGGAACCAAATGTGGGCTCGGCGTGGGGCAGGGCCTTATGTGGATGCCCCAAGTGTACTGCGACCGTGGGGAACCAGGAATCAAGAAGCTGGTAACTGCGAGTAACTTGGCCTCTGAGGACCTGTCTCTTGTCCCTTTCACACACACACACACACACACACACACAGAGCAGGAGAAAAGAAGGGATCTTGGGAGGAGTGTTCTGGGAGAGAAAACAGCAGGCCGACTGTTACATGTCCCCCTGGAATTTGTCATTTTCCTTTCTGCTGGCACACCCTGCCGGCCCCTGAGGCTGTATTACCACTGCTCCTTCCTCCCCCTGCTCCTTCCTCCCCCACCCATCCACTCTTGGGTCCCCTTAACCAGCTGAGTCAGGCCATGACTTTCAAAAGGAACACTAGAAAAATTAAGGAAGAAGAAAAGGGAAATAAACAAAGAAAACACACGAAAATCCTCAGCCTTACAGGACTGGCAAGTATAGGTTCCTGACCCAGCAGGCAATTTGGGGCCAGAGAGGCTCTTCTTGCACTTTGAGGTTGTTTCCTCAGGTTTCCTTTTCTGCTCCCTCATGAAATGCCCCGATCCCTTGGGCAGTGATGGAGGTGAGCAGGGTTGCGGGAAGAGAGTAGAGAGGGCGCGGCTTTGGCCTCAGACAGACCTGGCTTCCAGTCTTGCCTGTATTTGCTGGCTGTACGCACCTGGCACGTTAACTTCACTTCCATGAGCCTTGACTAAAAGCAACCTAACTGAATTGTTTTGAGGATTAAAAGGTAAGTGTTTGACACGGAGTAGCATGGGTCTCTCCTGCTTATCCTGAGCTGAAGAATATACAAAGTACTCCAGGTGCTCTAGGAACATTTTCTTCGTAGCCCTTTTCCCTTCCAGCTCCCCGCCTCCCTAGACCCTGATCCGGGGAGGAGTGAGGGTCATTTCTCTCATCCGTACATTGGACACACAGATGCGTGGACACAGAGATGCGTGCAGCAGGGAGCCATACGGAAACCACCTTCCTACACACAGAGGGAGAAAAGTTTCCTTTCCTGGCTCAGAAAATTGTCCCCGGGATCGGGGCACCTGGCTGGCTCAGTTGGAGGAGAAAGTAACTCTTGATCTTGGGGTCGTGAGTTTGAGCCCCACAGTGGGTGGAGCTTATTTAAGTAACACAAATAAATATATAAACCTAAAACAAGCAAAAAGAAAGTTACCCCTGGGGCAAGGATACCCCAACCTACACACACACACACACACACACACACACACACACACACACACACAAACACACACACACACATCACCACCACCACCACCCTCTCTCAAAAATGGGAGCTATCGTGGGTCTTGGACCACAGGTCTTCAGAGAGCTCCAGAGCAGGACCTTGCAAAAATTTGGGACCCACTCTTCACTGTCTCAGTTCAGGGTGAAGACAGAGAAGGCCTCCCCATGCAGACCTCGCCCGGCTGGGCTGTAGCTTCAAGGGCAGAAAAAAAAAGGCAGAATCGTGCCTCAGTTTCCTTTCTTTTTCCTTTGGCTCAGAACTGATCTCTGACTTTTTTCCCCAAGTTGGATGGAAGTTACTTAACTTCTCTGGGACTCCTTTTCCTCATCCGTCGCCTGGGAAGGAGACACATTAATGAGAGTCGGAGGAGACAAGAGCTGAACCAACGCTTCAGAAAGTGGCGAGGAAGGCGGATATAGAGCATTCTTAGTCTTCCGTTCATTTTCGTTTTCATTATTGCGTCGGAGGAAAGGCCTGGTGGAGCTGCCACTGCTGATAAATCTCACCCCCCAGCCCCTCCCCTGCCCCTCACACATAAGCAGTCACACACATCCTGCTCTGGGAAAGTGGGAAAGTGCCAGCAGTGCAGGCTCCTCTGCCAGTGAGCAAGCGCTCACATGCCCCCAAGGCAGCCTGTGGAGGCCGGAGTTGATGTCAATGGCTGTGCAGTCTGTGGTTGCCGGTTCCGCCTCCTCACGCTCTGGCTTTGCCTCTCAAAGCTGCGGTACCGGCCATGCTCCTTCCCAGGCTTGAGTGAACCTGTGCTCGGTAAGAGCGCAAGAAGTTGGGCAGGACTGGTGCTGAGAACTCTCCTGGCTTCTTTCCCTGCGTGAATCGGTGTGCTGCTAAAGAAATGGCCTCATCTGAAGTTTTGCAATCTCCTGTGGAGAGAAGTGGGTAGCCGTGGTACTCCCAAAGCCGCCCAAAGAAGTTTAAGAGACAGACTACTGCAGACCTCATTGTTGGAGGGGTGGGGGTCTGTCTCTAACCAAAGAGCCTGACTCAGAAGCAGTGAGGATCTCCAGCGTTCTCTCTCCAGGACGGAGTCAAGAATTCATTCCCACTACCCGTTTAGACCCAGAAATGAACCCCTTCTTGGAGCCATGTCATTCTGAAGCCATGTCCATGGGGGTAGGATTCGGCCGATGGGCGGCCCAAAGGCCCACTTGACCCTGCACTCTATACCACCCCATTACCCAGGGCTTTGTAGGTCCCAGATGTGTGACCTTTGACCACATGTTGGACTCAGAGGCACTGAGCTCACTGGGCTGGGAGTGAGACCCGCCTTTTCTTTTATGGGGAGAGTCTCTTCTACTGTGTGGCTTACTGATGCAGCAAGTGAAGGAGATCTCCCCATGCTCGGTGCCGATTTACACTCCCTAGGGAACGCTGCGAGCAAATCAACCCTTTGTATAAAGAGCTAAGAGTCTATGCATAAAAGAGCTTATGAAGAGAAATTCCCGGGTGGAAAGAAATTAGCAACCAGAGCTAATACCAACATAAACAGAGTCCCCTGTGTTGGATTCTGCTTGGGGGATATCAGAGAGGTGGGAGCAGAACAGGACATGAAGGCATTTCCTCCCAAGCTTTCACCCAGTGCCTCACTCCTTCCCTTCTCTATAGACCTTGCTTTAGTTCCAGCTAGGACACCTGCTGCCTCCTCCAGGAAGACTTCCAGGGTTTCTCTGTCCCACTGAGCTCTCCCAGCCCAAGCCTGGGCCATTCTCTTTTCTACTAAGACAATCAAAGTAAGATGGGAGGTTTTTCTGGCTTAAGAAAATTTCCTAGAGGGGTGCCTGGGTGGCTCAGTTGGTTAAGCGTCCAACTTTGGCTCAGGTCATGATCTCATGGTTCATGAGTTTGAGCCCCACATGGGGCTCTCTGCTGTCAACACAGAGACCACTTTGGATCTTCAGTCTCCCTCCCTCTCTGCCCCTTCCTCGTGGGCATGCACACACTCTCTCTCTCAAAAATAAATAAACATTAAAAAAAATAAAAATAAATTAAAAATTAAGAAAAGGAAAATGTCTGGGAACTAAAGGGAGCCTGAAATTGAAAGTGGAAAGACCTAGAAACCAAGGAGTTTATGGCAGTCAGCAGCATTACCCAGGGAAATCAAAGTTTGCTCCCCTCCCAATGCCCAATTGTAGGTAGCATCAGATACCCAGAAACAGGAGGCCCCAATGTTACCCTTGGTGCCTCTCCCCTTTCTTCGCAACTGGTCTCTCTCTGTTCTCCCTCAGAAGTGTCTCAAACTCATCCTCTGTTCCCCATCTCTCTGACTCTGCCTTGTTCAAGTACTCACTGTGTCCTTCCTGGACTCTGCTGTAGCTTCCTCGCCTGTCCTCCAGCCTCTTCTCTCCAGCCTTTCTTTCCAGAATTTCCTCCTCTCCTGGCCTTCCTGGTGAATGTCTCATTGTTTAATGAAACTCAGCTCAAATGACACCTCCTCCAGGAAGCCTGCTAGGACTTCTTCGGGCAAGGCTAATTGTTTCCTTCTCTGTGTACTTTTCACTTACCCTATGGTAACATTTATTTCAATGTTTTGGAATTGCTGGTTAATGTGTTTATCTGCCTCATCACCCTTCATGGCAGCTCCTCCAAGGACCCAGACTGTGGCTTATACTTGGTATTCTCAGGGTCGAGCAGGGACGCAGATCTTCATTACATAGCAGGACATGCCTGATGGAGAAAAGAGGGAGAAGAAAGGCAGGGAGGGGAACATGGAATGGAAATTTTGCATAGTTGTAGACTCTATGGTTCCTGAACCGCCCCTTAGATCTTGTGAGGGAAATTCCCTAAAAGAAACACCACCGCATCAGCCCGTGTTCTCTGTCACAAACTTCGCATGGTGCTGATTGCCCCTACGGTGTCTTCAAAGCTGCCGAGGAGGCTCAGAATCCTGAGGAAGCAAAAGTCTATGGAGATTAGACTGTGCCAATTTGTGACGAAAACCAGACCAGAACCCAGGTCTTTCAGGGCCCAGGTCAGAGTCCCTGACACGACAGCAGGGACCGCTCCGCAAGTTTTCCCTCCAGGCAACAGCATATAATTATCAACATTAGTATTTGGAATTTATATGCAGCTTTTGCTTCACTGGCTTTTTTATTATCCTTTTGATTAGTAATTCGGTATGCAGCCCAGGCATGGAGCAAAGCCAGGGTAGGGAGGGAAGGAGCAGAGGGGAGCCAAGGCCAAGTAGGGGGCCATGAGACCCTGTGAGAGGAAGGCCAGGGGGGAGCAAAGGTGCAAGAGGGTGCACAGACTCAAGGGACAGTGTCTTGGGTGTGACGGGGAGGGGGGGAGGGGGGAGAAATGCCTGTTCAGATCCTCTATGAGCAGATGAGTGGTCCAAGAACCTTCCTAGCCTCAGGGCCTCCACTCTAATGGGGCAGGGGCAAGAAGAACAAGATATATGTAGCACCAATAGGTTAAACACCAATATCAGCCCAGCCCTGCGGCACAGCACAAGGCTTAGGGAGTTATCTGTCCAGCGAAGAGGAGGAGACCCAAACTCCATGACACAGGCTTCTGGCTCCTACAGTGCATGCTGGGAACTAAAAGGAACTGGCCCAGATGCTCCATGTTATGTGGGAGTGAAGGGGTCCTGGAGTTCACCATTCAGTGTGCTATGACCTCCTTGGATGGGAGGAGAGGGGACTCCCACTGCCAGAGCTTGGTCCCCAGTGCTTCCTTCCACCCCCAGCCCCTGCTTCATTCTGCTCTGGGGTTTACTTTGCCCCTATTTGCCTTCAGAAAATGGGGACGGTCTCCCCTCCCAAGCCCCCTGGTACTGTGGTAAGACTCGAGACCTGGTATGGAGCTTGGAAAATAATCCCATCTACTTTTAATACTCAAGATGAGGTTATCCCTATGATTTAGAAAGAAAGAAAGAAGGAAGGAAGGAAGGAAGAAAGGAAGGAAGGAAGGAAAGAAAGAAAGAAAGAAAGAAAAAAGAAAGAAAGAAAGAGAGAGAGAGAACCGGGATGCAGGATGGAGGCGGACGATGAAGAGCAGCACAGTAGGGGACACAAAGCAGACAGAAGCCCTGGGCTCAGATCTCAGATCTCCCTCTGGGAGAACTGAGGAGAATGTGCACCCACTGAAGGCCTGTTTGAGACCAATATGTCACATTTGTCATCTCACCGTGTCCTCATACGACCCCTATGAAGTGGCTACAGCTCCCCCACTTTGCAGATGAGAAACCCAAGGCTTCGAGAGGTTAACTCACTGGAGGTTATACAGTTAGTAAGACATTAAGACAAAACCTTAGGCCCATGGTCTTTAAAGTCTGTGCACTTGCCAGCACAGCACTGTTTTCTCCAAATCAAGAGATTTAATCTCTGAGCACAGCCTCTTCGTGAGTAAAATGGAGGGGGAAGGGCCGGGGGAGGGGAGGATTATATTGCCTCATAGAGTTGTTAAGAAAATTAAATGAGATTATATTGGTTAAAAAGATAAAAACCTGGCATGGTGTCTGGTATATAGTAGGCACTCAATAAATGCTTTTTGTTTGCTTATTTTCTTCTTTTTAGGTAATATTAAAACTCAGAGCTTAGGAACCTAGGAGCTCCAAAATACTTCAAGAAGCCCGAGGGCCGCCCATCGCTCCTGGGGGAATGGGGAAGTAGGGTAAGGAGATAGGCTGGGAAAGGGAGCTCGGCTCCAAGAATCAGAGAGACCTTTCCAGCTGTGCGCCCTCGCTCCGCCGCCTCCTTTGGGCTCCCCTGACTTCCCGCCCCGCCCCGCCCCGCCCCGGAGCTGGGTCCGGAGTGCCTGGTGGGCTGATTCCCGAGCGTGGAAGGGAGACGGAGGGGAGAAAGAGGCGGCGGCGGCGGTGGCGGCGGCGGCAGGAGGCAGGGAGGAGGGGGATCCTCCTCTCTGCTCTCCCAAGTCGGCGCGGAGCCGCCTCGGGCCGGGCTAAGGGCTGCGTGGCGGCGGCGGGGCCGGGCCAGGATGCGGGGCTCCCGGGACCGCGCCGGGCGGGGCGGGCGGCGGCGCCCGGCGGCGGGAGGGAGCTGTCCGCGGTGCTGAAGCGGTGGCGGCGGCGGCAGGGACCCGCGGCCGGGAGCAGAGGCGCCCTCCTGGGAGCTCCACCGCGGCCGCAAGGCGGGGGCGCCGTCGTTCACTGGCCCATGCTGGGCCACCCTGAGCCCCGCAGAGGAGGCGGGACCGTCCTCGGCGGGACAGGTAAGGGGCCGTCTGGGGGCGCAGCGGGAACCCGGAGCGAGGCACCGAGGCTGAATGAGCTGGGGAGCGTAGTGGGACCCTCTCAGGGATGGGGGATCTTCCTTCCTGCTGACTGCACCTTGCGCTCCGCAAG
The DNA here is from genome assembly GCA_030068075.1 of Paguma larvata. NCBI lineage: Eukaryota > Metazoa > Chordata > Mammalia > Carnivora > Viverridae > Paguma > Paguma larvata. Next base: position 21,787,722 of record CM057827.1, on the reverse strand, counting down.
AGATCACTGCCAAGTCTATCTCTACCCCTCACCCTACAGGCTGGGGATGCTGGGAGGGGCCTGTGGGACTGGGGCCCATGTAGGCACCTGGGCACTCTGACCCCACACCACCAGGCCTTAATCCCAACCTGAGACAGCTCTTAAACACCCTGCCTACAAAGAACGGTAAGGAGAGTATCCCGGACTCCTGTACCCCAGTCCCCACCATGGTTTTGCTCATGAGGGAAATCTGAGCCAGCTTCACTAAGCATCCCTCTCTTCCCCAAGCCTGCTCATCAGGGTGACTGGAGTGGCTGTGGTCTTCCCCTCGCCCCACGCCTCAAGATTTCTTTGCCTGGAAATGGTCCTTGGGCCGAGGATGGGCCGGGCCCCTTAGGACTGATTAACCCATTTCTCCAGGGAAGGAAAGAGGTACCAGAAAATACCTTCATTTTTTCCTGTGGCCTTCTTGACTCTAATGGGAGAAGGCTGGTTTTGCCTCATACCGCTTGGTGCATGAGGGCAGAGAGTGGGGGTACCTGAGCCTTGTTTTCTATCACGTGCCCAAATGCTGGTCACCCTAGACAGAGCCTCCATTTGGAGTCCGCCCTCTTTCTGGCAAGAGTGTGCTGAATGAGCTCATTCAGGCCTGCAAAGTGCTTCCAATTCTTCAGAGCAGAGTTCTCTGAGTGGCAGAATGTAGTGATCAAAATAAAACTGCGTAGAGGAAGATTGGCCTATCACTGTGGCTGACCACTGCTTTGTCCCTATCATTTCAACCCAGCACAGATTCCCCACCCCCACTGGTAGAAAGAGCACTAGACTAGGAGTTCTTGGCTGAGCGCTGGCATTTATCAGCTTGAGGCCAGTTACCTGACTCTCTGAACCTCAATTTCCTCATTCTAAAGTGGGGATAAGGTAGCGGCTGTACCCAGCTCAGGGAACTGCCTTGGGACTCAATGAAACAATGTACCTGATTGAAGGCTTGTCATCTGTAGGTCATCATACCAGTGTGAGCTGCTGTGGCTGTTTCCATCCGCTAACCAGTACAGCTGGAAGCGATCTGATCATTGTTACCCCTACCCCTTTTCTCCCAGCCTGGCCATGGCTTCCTGTCTTTGGCCTCCCTGGGGGGCATAGGGAGGGGGTCATAGAGTCTGTGAAACCCAACTTATAAATCTCGAGAAGCCAAAAGTGTTCCCTTCCCCCTTCTCTTTCATCCTCACCTATAGAAGATAATATAGGGTGAGAGTCTGACTCACAGTTTTCATTGTTTTTTTCCCCCCAAGAATCACAGATCTAAGGAAACAGCTCCTTGAAGGCAAGGATTGTGTTGTTTTCATCTCTTTGCCTCCCTGCACACCTCCCCTCCCCCATAGCACCTGGAAGATAGTAAGGACTCAGTAATTGGGTGTAAAATAAGAGAATGGAGTGTTAAAATATCTCGGAATAAAAGCATTTGATTGGAAGTCGGGAGCCCCATGTTTGGTCCCAGATCTGCCACTGACTCAGGCAGATTTCTTCCCCTCTGTAGGCTTCAGTTTTCTTATCTGTAAAAGAAGGTTGGACTAGATAAGTTCTAACATTCCTGAGGTTCTAGGAGGCTCTCTGATGGTCATCTTGAGACCACATATCCCTCAGTTCTTGAACCCAGCATACCAGCTTCATTAACTTGGTTTTAAGACTAAGTTAATGTCCTTTCAGCAAAGACCAGGATTTTATGAATGGAGTGGAAGAGAGCAATAAGAACCTGAAAAAGCCATTTCTGTTTCTGATGTTTCCTTAAGATCCCCCTCTCTTCTTTATTTTCCTGAAAAAGCCATGAGTATATACAGAGTTGCAGAGCTGGGAAGGCCCTGCCTCCAGGCCAAGCGTCCAGGAAAGCACCCCCCTCACAACGTCCCTTGTGAGTAGCCGAGGGCCAGGAACCCAGTTCTTAGCCATCTCCTCCTAGGGACCCTGCCTGGCTGGATCCCCTCTCCTAAGAAGACTGGAGGAGGGGACAGTCAGGAGAGATCCACCCCTGGGGAGAGCTTTTTTTATATAAAAACAAAAGGAGCTTCTCTGACAATAATTTTCCTCAACTGTGGCAGGCCCAGCCAACGTTCAGAAAAACCTTAGCTAATTGGCACTTGGTTAGAGCTGAGTAAGCCATGCCGGTGACCCCCCTGACTTACCCTTTAAGCGCCCAGCCAGAGTGGGGGATAAACTGCCACCCCCCACCCCGTGTCAGCACTTTCTGGCTCCCAGCTGTTGGTGCAGCACTGGCAAAAATCAGCTCTCCAGAATTAATGGTCACTAACCCTCATAACAAACTAATGGCGACCGCACAGCATGGCAAGCATAGAGAGGGGCTTTATTTTCTACAAGACTAGTCTGTGGGGGTGCTGGCCTCCTGCTGGGGCCAGAACAATGTACCACCCCCTTCTGCAGCTGTTTGGGTGGATATCCCACCCCCAGACTTGTCAGAGTGCAGGGCATCTCTGGTCACCCAGGTAGATACATCTGGCTCCTGTCTCAACTGGGGAAAACTACCCACTGGCTACTCCTTGTGTTACCCACCTGCTAACGCCCTGCTGGGGGTCCTACTCTGACCCCCTCGGCAACGCCTCAAAGGGAAGAAGAGAGTCAGCGCTGGCACATGATTAGGTGATCCTGGTTATCTGGGGCTAGGAGCGGGGGGCCAGGGGGCTGATCTAAAGAAGAGGAATAGATCAATGTAATGTGGTCATTAAGAAATGAAGTGTGTGTGTGTGTGTGTGTGTGTGTGTGTGTGTGTGTGTGAGAGAGAGAGAGAGAGAGAGAGAGAGAGAGAGAGAGAGAGGGAGAGAGAGAGAGAGATTGAAACATTGAAATACACACATGCAGGTCCCTTCTGCTGGGTGGCACACATATGACAGAAGCAGAGAATAAAATATCTAGAGACATCTGCACATTATTAATTACCTTCAAGTTCAAAGGCCAATTTATCTGTGAATCCTAGAGAGACCTCCTGTCCCCAAGTATACCACTCCAGGGAGAAAGTAGAAGAAACATCCTATTTCTCTAAACCTTTGCCATTTTCTAACCCCTTTTTCTTCTCAGGGGCTTGGTGGGCATCCTGCCTGGAGCAAGGTCCCCTCTGCTGCAAGGTGAGGGACAATAAAGACTAAACTCATCCCTAATCTCATCCCTGCTCTTTGTATTCAGTTTCTCTCTTCTCTTTACTCCTCCTTTATTCTCTCCTCTCCCTCCTTCCCGAAGCTGCCACCAGCACCCACCACCCCCTTCCGTCAAGGAAACCGAGCAGAGACTGACGACCTGATACTCTACCTCTCCTCTCCGTTAGGTGTGTTATCCTCCGCCATTAGGTGCACTATTTGCTTCTAAGTGGTTTGGGAACAAGCTGCTTCAGTGAGGAGACAGGTTGTTTCAGCAAGAATAAAGATTTGGTTCCTGCCTGAAAATGGACTAATTTGAGTAGTGGTGCTGCTCCCCCAATCCTCCCGGTAATTTTCACCTTTTTTAGCCACAGACCCGTCCCCATGCCAATGGATTATGCTCTGAGGGGGAGGCCAGTCCAGCCCATGGGAGCCCAGGGTGGCAGCAGATAGAAAGGAAGGTAGACTGATGTCCCCTGGAAGTGCCTAGGAAGCCTCCCCTGGGAGCTGAGAAGTGTTCCAGCCATCCTATGTCTTTCCTGGGCTCCCTCCTTCGCTCTCTCCTCTCCTCTGCTCTGCTCTTCTTCATAGCTCCATTGATAATTCTCAAATCTCTCTCTAGCCCTGACCATGACCCAGGGATTCAAGTGCATACATCTAATTGTCAGGGGGATTTTCTGCCCTAGCATCCCAAGACCCAATGCATCCACTCTTCCTTCCCATCCTGCTCTTCCTTGTTGTGTGCATGTGTGTGTGCATGCGTGTGTGTTTCATTTTACTGGATTGGCACTTGGTGGACCTTTTCAATATAAATATTCTTTTTTGTTTTTTCGGCTCAGAAACCACTTTCTGTTTCCATTCTTTTAAATGTTATTCCCTTTCAGTCTCTGTTGTGTCTTTCTGAAATTCCTATTAGATTGAACCTCTGGGACTCTCCTCCATCCATGTCTCTTACCTTTCTTTCATATGTTCCATCTTCTTGTCTTTTTGCTCTATATCCTGGGAAATTTCATTAACTTGTTCTTTCACATTAAAAAGTTAGTCTTTAACTGTGTCCATCTGTTATCCAGTCTCTCCATTAAATGTTTTAAGGTTGTATTCATTTAAGTAATCTCTACGCCCAACATGGGGGTTGAACTCACAACCTCAAGTTCAAGAGTCACATGCTCTTCTGAGCCAGCCAGACACCCACTTTATTAAATTTTTGAAAATTTAGACACTTGTTTTCATTTTCCAAAACACTTTCGTGTCCTTTGCTCCTTTTTCATAGCAGGCTGTTCTCACTTTATGGATACAATGTCCTCTTTTTTTCTCCCAGAGGATATGAATTGAAAAAAATTTAGAGATCTCTTCTATATAAGTTGGATGATTTTGATCTTATTGGGTCAATTGTTCTATTTGTGTATTTAATCCTTCTCTTTTATTTTCATATAGTTGCTCTTCATTATCCTTTGGTGTCCACTCAAACTTACAAATCAAGGACTGTTGAGTAGCATAGGCAACTGGTATGGATTTCCTCTGAAGTTGGGTAAGTTTGTTTCCCTAACAGACCTCCCCCCTTGAATGAGACTTATTCTTACTTCTTATTCTGTTTGGGGCTGCAGGTGTCTCTGCACTGATTTCTTCACCAAGAAATTTCATTTGCTCTTTCTTTCCCAGAAATTCCTCAGTGTTTCTGTTTCACTGATATCATTTTTTGTTGTTTTCCAATTTTGTTAGGATTTCACTCTTTTAAAAATATATGCTTTATCCCTTTAATAGAACCTTAAGAAGGATAAGAGGTAGTCATTAGTGTTTGGTCTGCCTTCTTTTTTTTAATTTTTTTTAATGTTTATTTATTTTTGAGAGAGACAGAGCTTGAGCAGAGAAGGGGCAGTGAGAAAGGGAGAGACACAGAACCCAAAGCAGGCTCCAAGCTGTCAGCACAGAGCCAGATGTGGGGCTGGAACTCACGAGCCATGAGATCATGACCTGAGCCGAAATCGGACACTCAACCGACTGAACCACCCAGACGCCCCTCAGGCTGCCTTCTTGAACCAGAAATCTTTCTCCTGGATTTTCTGTCATAGTTGGTGGCACCGCCTTCTACTTAGTTGACAAAACCAAAGGCCTGGGATTCATTCTAGGCTCCTCCTTCTCCCTCACTTCTAGTTAGCCACAAAGTTCTGTTCATTCAGGCTCCTGACTCCTCCTCGGCAGGACTTTTCATCTCCATCCATTTTGCCACAGATCGAGGTTAGATCCTCATCCTCTCCTGCCTGCATTTTTATACTAGTCTCTTTATGGAACTCTTAGCTTCCATTCTCATTCACGTCTGATGCCTTCTCCAGCCACAGCACTCTAAAACCAGGTATGACCATGTCACTTACTTGCTATCACTCTCATTGGCTCCCGGCTTCCCACAGAAGAAAGCTTTACTACATGGAATTCAAGGCCTTCCCACCTCTCCTGCCTTATTCCATCAACACCAAACCACCCTGGTTTCCCCTTTGTTCCACTACCTCACACTTCTGTGCCATTTCCTCAGCTGGAAATGCCCTTCTCTCATTGTCTCACCTGGATGATTCAGATTCTTCCTTCAAGATTCAATTAAGGGGCGTCTGGGTGGCTTCGTGAGTTAAGCGTCCGTCTCTTGATTTCGACTCAGGTCATGATCTCACGGTTCATGGGTTTGAGCCCATGTTGGGCTCTGTGCTGACAGTGCAGAGCCTGACTGGGATTCTCTCTTTCCATCTCTCTGCCCCTCCCCTGCTCCCTCGCTTGCTCAAAAAATAAATAAACTAAAAAAAAAAAAAAGATTCAATTCAGATGTCACATGTTCTAAAAGCCTCTTCTTAACTTCCTCCATTGCCTCCACTCCCATCCCAGGATAGAGTCCCGTCCTCCTCACCAGCGCACCTCTAGCACTCTGTCATGCAGCTAGCACAACTTACTCCACTGTACTGAAGTTTCATATTTGCTAGTCTGTATTCCCCCTCAAAGCCAGTGCCATTTCTTGTTTATCCTTCCATCCCAAGAACTGGCCTGAATTAACTGCTCAAGAAATTATGCAGATATGCTCCACCCACCCCAGATCCTAGAAAGTCCTTTCTTGTGGGGGAGCCTTGGCACACCTAGCTCACTCATTCACTGGTTCATTCATTTATTCATGAAATCAACAGTTTACTGAGTGCCTAGTATATGCCAGGCAAGGTGCTGCACGGATGAGGAAGATACAGTCCCCACCCTCTTGAAGTTCACAATCTGGAGAGAGAGAAAGACGCTAATCAACGAATCACACATAGAGAAAAAGAGACTGTGCTAAGCTCTTTGACAGGAGGAATTGGAGCCTGGAGAGCAGATAAACAAGGAGCCTAAATCTAGACTGAGGATGTAGGGACATCTCTCTGAGGAAGGGACTTTTGAGCTGAGAGCTGAAGGATTCGGATGTGAGTAGAGACAATGCTCCTGAGAAACACAGCTGTGAAGTGAAAGAGAGAGAGGACAGGAGCTGTAGGAGGGAAATGGCATCGAGGAAAGATGTTCCAGCTATCTGTCACTGCCTAAACACCCCCAAAACTTAGTGGCTAAAACTAAAGACATTTTACTATATTTCATGACCTTGAGGGTCAGAAATGCATGCAGGATTGAGCTATGTGATTACTCCACTTCATGTGGCAGGGACAGAGGTCACGCAGTGGTATCCAGCTGACAGACAGGCTGGTTTGAAGCGTCCAAGGTGGCTTCACTCACATGTCTGACATATTGGCAAGACTGGAAGTCTTGACTCAGCAAGGTTCCATCCCCCGGAGCCTCTACACACATGACCTCTCCAGCATGGCAGCCTCAGAGTAGTCCAGCTACAGACAGGGTGGCTCAGGGTTGGGAGAGAGAGTCTTTCAGAGAGCAAGGTAAAGGATGCATGGCCTTTTATAACCTGGCCTCTGAGGTCACACAGCATCACTTTTGCTGCGCTCTTTGGTCGAAGCAGTCACAAGCCCACTCCGATTAGAGAGGAGGGACACAGACCCCCCCCCCCACCTCTTGAAGGGAGGAGTATCAAAGTATTTACAGTTGGGTTTTACAATCATCACAACTGATTTCTTTTTTAAGCGAGAAAGACTACAATATATTTAAGTGCCATTAGGAAGGACCAGGAGTGAGGAGCAGCTGAAGACAGAGGAGAAAGGATAATCAATTGTGTTAGCTCCCTGAAGAGGCAAACTGAAGCAAAGAAAGCCAAGTTCTCATTTTTTTTCTCAATTCTGATTCTGCTGGCCTCATCCTCCTCCCCACCCCGGACCCCTGGCTTTCTCTCTCTACTGTTACGTGCAGCAAGCCTCAGCCAAGACTCTAGACGAGAGATCATCAAATCCAGCCTCAAGCCATGTGCAAACAACCACCAAAGTCACAGCACTTCACAGTTTGCAGAATGGTTTACACATTATCTGACAAGAGGATGATCTAGCACCTAATCATAAAGATTTCACCTTTCCCCTGGATTTTAATCATTTATACTTAATCCTCTGCTTTACCAAGAAGATCTTGCTTTTATCTTTCGGTTTAGAAGCAATCCTCTTGCTGCATCGAGAGATAGTGGCCAATGAGCCATCATTCAATGATGAGCTGAATGTCCTCATAATGGCTCTGTATTTATATGAATCCAGACCTTAAGTTTATCTAGGGAGCCACCCCTGGGCTGCTAAATCACCCCAGATCTCCTAATCTTTTCACAAATTTCCCTTTTCTCATTCCCTTCACTGAGGCCTCAGTTTTAACCTATTCAAGACCAAGTCCTCAGCACTATCACGCCCATGCTATTTATGACCCTCGGGCACACAGGTAGGCTCTGAAAGGTGTAGTTAAGTGAGAGCCCAGGCTTTGGATTCATTAACTTGGGTTATGAATTCCAGTTCCCATCACTGTTTAATCTTGGAAAAGTTACTTGACCTTTCTGAGCCTCAATTTCTTTATCTGAAAAATGGGAAATAATAGCCAGCCCCACTGGTGTTTGTACAGTTTTGAGACAAAGGATACGAAACACCTAGCTCATGTGGGGCTGCAGTAAATCATAGCTGTTATTATTATTATTTTTTTAGTTTATTTATTTTGAGAGAGAGAAGGCAGTAAGCAGGGCAGAGAGAGAATCCCAAGCAGGCTCAGCACTGTTAGCTCAAAGCCCAACGTGGGGCTTGAACCCACAAACCGTGAGATCATGACCTGAGCTGAGCTTAACCGACTGAGCCACCCAGGTGCCCCAGTCGTAGCTGGTATTGTTCCACAGAATTCTACTAAAGGTTGGTCCCATCCCAACGATATGCCCGAACTCCCGGGCACACATCACACTGTCCCTTTGGCCTCTTTTTAAAGGTTTACAAGGCATCTTCCCAAGCACTTCAGAACCCACCGGTAGTACATGTGACGAAACAACTCCAGCCCCAGCCCCCCCAGCACCCCCCAAACCTGCAGCCAACCTGAACCTGATGCTGTTCTTGAGCTCTCATCAGACAGACCTAGGTCAAATGAAGCTCTGTCACTCTCCACCTGTGTGATCTCAGAAAACCTATTTAACCTCTCTGAGTGCATGTGAGTAGGGAAGGGGCAGAGAGAGAGGGAGAGAGAGAGAATCTCAAGCAGGCCCTGGGCTATAAGCGCAGAGCCTGAAATGGGGCTTGAACTCACAAACCAAGAGATCATGACCTGAGCCAAAACCAAGAGTCGGACACTTAACTGACTGAGCCGCCCTGGTGCCCCTACTGTTCTTATAGTGATTATTACAGCTCGGTTCTTACAGTGTGGTCCCTGGACCAGCAGCGTCTGCACCACCTGGGAACCTGTTAGAGATGCAAATTCTCAGACCCAACGGTGAGGATGGAGCCCAGAGCCTGCGTTAAGTCGTGCAGGTGATGTTACTGCACACTAATGATGGAGAACCGCTGCCCCGGACAACTTCTGCTTCGGGCTGGCAGTGAGGCTGCAGGCAGATCACCTTAATCCAATTAGATGGGAGCTGATTTGAAGCCTGGTTTCTGTGCCTGTAAGGGCTGGTCTGTTTCTGGTTTGCTGCTGCTCCTCGGGGATACCCCAAAAGAAGTCCCAGTTGAAAGCCAGGGGTGTTTCCTGGGGCCCTTCCTCACCAGACCCTGAACTCCTATTTTCCATCCCTGGCCTCTGATACCACTGGTGGGGGAAAGTGGTGCCAAGGGTTGGACTCAATTCTCTGTGTTTCTCTTTCCTCTGGGATCTTGGGAACTTGACCCCTCAAGTTTTGCTCCCTTGGTGATTCTTTGATGCCTTCATATCTTTCCCTAGTTTTTCTAGCTGTTCTTGGCAGTTTGGTGTGACATAGGCTAGTCTGCCACTTCTTTCCTAGAAGAGGAAGCCCCTATCCTGCTGTGACTCTCCCACTAGAGATGATAGGGTCAGATGAGCATTTAGAGCAGTTTGGTTCCTGGCACGTGGTAAAAAGCTCAATAAATGTTAAGTTATTGGTCTTCTCCCAATAGAATCTCAGGATTGTATTGAGCTGAGCTATTAAAAATCAACGCCTTCCACCCTTCCATACATTTTGTAGATAAGCAAACTGATGTTACACCATGTGATTGGACTCCAGAACAATCAGACTCTCATGGGAGGCTGTAATTGGACCCCAGTGGATTCCTATATGGTGTCCTGTCCCTGGTCTGGAGGTGGCACTGTGCTCTCTGTCTCTAAATCAGGGAGTGGAAAACATTAGGGCCCAACTCAGTTCTCAGCTCAAATGGAAACAAGCCAGGGGCTGTCGCCTTCCAAGTCTACCTCTTCCTCTCCTTTTGTGGGGCCCAGCCCTCTTGTCCAACTGTAACAATCTAGACCAGTCTCCTTAGCTTCAGAATTGTAGACATCCCCAGCCCCCTGGGTGGCTCAGTCAGTTAAGCATTCAACTTTGGCTCAGGTCATGATCTCTCAGTCCATGAGTTCAAGCCACGCATTGGGCTCTGTGCTGACAGCTCAGAGCCTGGAGCCTGCTTCGGATTCTGTGGCTCCCTCTCTCTCTGCCCCTCCCCCATTCACACTCTGTCTCTCAAAAAGAAAGAAACATTTAAAAAACTTTTTTAAAAATTGCAGACATCTCATGTCTTCCCTCTGGAGCAGAGTGCACACATGTGCACGTGTGTACACACATCACACACACACGCAGAGGCATGCTCACCAGCAAGTACGCAGGTGTACAGTACCACATGTACAGCAGCACACACAGCCCAGTTGAGACCAGGCAGAAGCAGAGATGAAAATTACTCTGCTTTGAATACTGGTCCCTTACTCCAAGGAACAGGGAGAGGTAGCCCTTGGCAACAGGCCGAAATGTCAGGCAAGGCTATGGATAGAGAAGCCTGGGCCTGGGGACCAGCTGGCCAGGACTCAGTGCCGGGTCCCCAGGATCAGCTTAGCGGACTTCTGTGGGGCCCTAGCAGGTTTCGGGGTGACCATGACCTGCTAGAGAACTGTGATCCTTGACTGGACTGTGAGTAGGTGCTGTAGCCCATAACCTGGTTGCTTTATGGAAGTGGAGGGGTGTGTGTGTGTGTGTGTGTGTGTGTGTGTGTGTGTCTGTCTGTCTGTCTGTGTTAGGGCAGGCTTTGATGTTGTGTTCAGCCTTTAAGCCCAGAAGGAACCCCCAAACCCGGAAAGGCTTAAAGCCAATTTTAGATAATTCAGCTCAGAAGAAATCTATGCACTTAATTTTTTTCTGATTTAAAAGAAGTACATGCTCGATGTAAAAAAAAAATAAATACGGGAAACAGAAAAAACATGGTGTAAAAAGGAAAATGAAAAGCACCTGTGCTCCCACCCCTGGAGATAATCACTGTTGACGTTTTGGCAGAGTTAAGATTACACGCACATACCATTTTCTTTTCTTCCCTCTCACTGAATCTGCAATGAGCATTTTCTCATGTCATTCCTCTTTGTGAACCTGTTCGAAGGCCTGTACCACTGGATTGTTGTATCATAATTTATTTAACTTGTCCCTGATTGTGGACATTCAGGTGGATTTCAGTGTGTCCCTATTGTGGAAACCCAGGATCATACATCTTTGTACGGGAAGCTGAGAAGCCCCTGCCCAGAGGCACAATCAGTGTGTGGAGGGGAGTGTAATCCAGGAAAGGCGTCGTGGCCTGGGTTTCAGTTGCTCAGCTCCATATGCTTTGACCAAGAGAGGATGGCTGGGACCCAGCTGCCCCTGCCTGCCCTGGACAGGTGCCCCATGAGTGCCCCTACAGTCTCCAGAGCTCCAGGGCCTGATTCCCAGCCACAAGTATCCTTCCTTTCCTTCTGCGGGATTGGACAGGCGATCACCAAGGCCTCCTACACCTCCCTGAGGCCATAGGGCAGGGTGACTTTGATGCATTAGTCTGCTCTGAGGGCCCTGGGGCTGGTCCTCCCCACCACACCCTGCCAAAAGGCCCCTACATACCTCTGCTTATGCAGATGGCAATGGGGACCCTTGAGGCTATAAGCAGAGGGGGCATTAATTAAGACCAGCTAGAGGAGAGGCCAGGGAACTTTGGGAGCCATGTCCTAGAATCCCATAGGGTGGGCAAGATGGAGAGCAGGGCCAGGGCTGTGGCAGCCCAGGGGGAGTTGGGAAGCCAGGGAATGATGCTGTGGCTCCACTGTGCATCTGACAAGGAGTTGCTTTGCCTTCCCTTTGCTTCCTTCAATGTGCTCGAGGGGCTGTGGTAGGGAAGGTGGCACTTCATTGAGTTCTGAGCATGCTCAACTATTCCTGAGTCTTGACAGGGGACAGGAAGTGGGGGAGTTGACTTCTGCAGGGCTCCTTGAGGCTATGGGCTCATGAAGTGCTAGTGCCACCATCAGTGACCATTTAATCCAGCCCCTCTTATTACAGATAGGGAAACCGAGGGGCCAGATCAAGAAGCTAATGGGGGTGAGTCAGGAATAGAATCCCAGTGTACCATGAGCCTTATGCTCATGTGCCCTTCAGTGGTACATCTGCAGGTCACGCCTGCTGCTGTGGGGCAGGCTCTGACAAGGACTCAAAAACTGCCCTCAGGGGTCAGAAGAGACCAGTCTCGCTGGGAATCTGCCTGGAGGAGCCCAGGCACAAGCCTGATCCCGCGAGGCTTGGCTGCTCTGAGCTCCCCACCATCCACATATTGTCGTCCCAGGGGCTCCCTGCATTTTGACCCATAGAGAGGAAAAGAAGAGGGAGAAGTAGTGAGGCCCCGGCACATATGAGCTCTCCCCTCTCAAGAACTGATGTTCCATCTCTTCAGGTGGAGAAACTTCTTCCACGGCTGGGTGACAGCCCAAGTGGAACTTGTAACTGCTTAATATGCCCACAGAGCCCCCAGGTGCAGGGCAGCCCAGCGGCTCCAGCGCCATCCCTGCCTTCCCTGGGTGAAGAGTTGAGAAGTTGGGCCACACGCCCTTCTTTGGGTCCTTCCAGGATTCTGTCAGGCATTCTTGGAGCCCCAGCCCCAGAGGTCATACTTCTCCGGGCTCAGAGCCTCTGAGACGAGGCCAGAGCAGACTTCTCTTGCTCTTTTGCCTCCAGGCAGGCACTCACTCCTCCCTCACAGCAGGCCAGCCAAAGGGACCCTGGCCCCCCATGGACCCACCCTCAATGCCTTCCCCTAGTCTTGCCTGAGCCTCCTCTGCCTCTCACTCTTTCCTATTCCCCATTTTTCCTGGGGCCATGCTCTGTCTTCGGGTTTCCCAAAAACCAACTTTCTAGAATCCAACCACTTCTCTTGGGGAAGAACAGAAATGGCCAGGCTCTGGCTGTGAATTCTTGATGGGAGGTGGGAGCGGGGAGGGGGCCTAGACAGACCCATCCCTGGGGGCAGAAATCCCTCCCCACACTTTTCCCTTTACCGTCAGGCCAGAAAGGACCCTGGGGGGCACAGAAGCCCCTCCCACTTATAATGTACAATGACACATCAGCCATCTCTTTGGATCCTCAGAACAACCTTGTGGTTGGGCAGGAATTATCATCTGCACTTTACAGATGAGGAAACCCAGAAGGGCATGATTATGCCCAAAGTATCAAGGCCAGGACTGACTCTCTCATCTTCAGATTATAAATCCAGGGCAAGACATGACCCTGCCACCCTTCAACATCATGATGGGGCTGAGAGGGAGAGAGTAGGGTCCCTGGGGAAACCTGCCCCCCTTCTCCATATTCCATTTCTACCTGCCACACCCTGGCATGTGTGTAGACTTTGTTGTAAACACATTTATAGGCTGCCTTTCCCTCCTTCAGTAGTGCTTCAGTGCCCTGAGCACTACTGTATGTCTTTCCCAGGTGTTCGGGGCTGGCTGAAGGAGGAAGAAGTAGTCCTAGAGGGTGTCTACACTCTAGCCCTTGTGTGTGTCTACACTTCCAGCTGGGATGTGCAAGTCCAGACTTTAGTGCCCTGGAGGCCCTGCCTTAGATCCCACAGGACTTCCCAAAGCCACAACTTACCTTAGAGGGGAGATTAGTCTAAGGAGCATCCCCCTAAGACCATAACTGGGGAGACACATCCTCCCCTGTAAAGAATCAGCAGCAATTAGCACATGGCCTGTGCTGAGCTCTGAGCTAAGCGTGGTCCCATCCAACTTTAGAACAAATCTTCCTCAACCCAGTATCCCACCTGCCACCAAGTCCTGTCCATACTCCCAACGCCCCTCTGCTTTTCTGCATCTCCTCACCACTGAGTCCTAGATGTCCTCAGCTTAACTGAAGCCATGGCAAAGCCTCCTATCAGTGTCGCGATCAGCCCAGCCGTCTCCAAGCCACTCCCCACACAGCCATGGGAAGTCTTCTGGACCCAAACTCTATCCTATCACTCCTGCCGAGACCACTGAAGCCCTCTTAGACCTAAACAGGGCTGCATGGTCTGGCTGCACACCCCGTCTCACCCCTCCTTCTCTACCCTGAGAACCACTAGCCTTCTCCCAGGCTCTCAGAGCGAACATCCTTTATTCAGGCCTTTGCATGAAATGTGTTCCCCCCCTGCCTTGCCAATTGGTTTTCTTCCTTTGAATCTCAGCTCCCTAGATTTCCTTGTACCTTTGTGTCCGTTCTGTGCCTTACACGTTATTACGTCCCTTGCCGTCCTTCTCCTTCAGGGCAGGTGTCTTCTCCACCACCGTGAGCTCCATGAAGACAGTGCATCCTCCTTCCTCTCTCCATTCCCTGCCTTTCTCACCTTCGTGTCCCCCCAGTATCCATACAGTGCCTGGTGGGGAGCTGATGCTCAACTGATATGTGTCGATAGGATAAATGAATGAACCAACTCTATGAGGTAAGTACTGTGGCTATGCCCAATTTGTAGACCACTAGAAGGACACTTTGAAGCTAGTGGCCAGCTCAAGGTCCCACAGCTGGCCGGTGGCAAAGGCAGGGTCTGAGGGCCTGAGTTCTTAAATATTGCCAGTCCTGCATCCAGCACCCTGGACTCAGCGTCTAACTGTCTTGCTCGCCCATCAGGCTCTCTGAGGACAGCTCAGCTGGCCCAGGCTCCCCTCCCTGGAGCTGCCCCCAGAACCATGGAGAGTCTGAGTGAACTGCAGAACCCTCTGCTGCCTCGGAGCCCCGCCCCCCTCCATGGCCCCTACCCCTACCCCGAGACTTCGCCCAGCTGGTCATGCCAGGAGAAACTCTATTCCTACCTCCTGGGTGGTGCTGGCTCTGCTCGCACCCACCAGCTCCTGGACCCAGGATCCCTGCAGCTGGCTGTGGAGGCCTGGTACAGGCCCACCTGCCTCTTGGGGAGGGACAAGGTCAAGGAACCCAAGGCAAACAGCTGCGAGACCAGCTTCACAGAGAACAGGGAGCCCCAGGCTGGGCCCACGGAGCGGTCCACAGAACCTGGCCAAGTAGAAGAGGATGTCATCATCCAGACTGTGTCCTACGGGGTTCAAGAGGAGCTTCAGGGCCAGGAGAACGACCAGGAAGAGGAGGAGGTGAGTGCATGTGTTTAAAATGCAGATTCCCGGGCCAACGTCTAGGTGTTGGGATTCAGTGGGCCTGGCTTGGGGCCCAGGAATTTGTGTCACCAAAGAAAAGGTACTTCCGGCCCAGATGCTGTCTATACTTTGAGAAACACAAACTTGAGTTGATGACTTAATTTTTTTAACTTTATTTATTTATTTTGAGAGAGAGAGAAAGCGCAAGTAGGGGAGGGGCAGAGAGAGAAAGAGAGAGAGAGAGAGAGAGAGAGAGAGAACCTCAAGGGGCTCCACGTGGTCAGTGCAGAGCCCCACGTGGGGCCCAAATTCATGAACTGCAAGGTGATGACCTGAGCTGAAGTCAGACACTTAACCGACTAAGCCACCCAGGTGCTCCAATGACTTAATTTTGTAATAGCATTTATTATTATTGTTTTCTTTTTTTTAATGTTTTTATTTATTTTTGAGAGAGAGAGAAAGACAGAGTATTAGCAGGGGAGGGGCAAGAGAGAGGGAGACACAGAATCTGAAGCAGGCTCCAGGCTCTGAGCTGTCAGCACAGAGCCCGACGCGGGTCTCGATCTCACAGACCGTGAGATCATGACCTGAGCTGAAGTTGGACGCTCAACCGACTGAGCCACCCAGGCGCCCCAGTTTTCTTAATTACATAAGTAATATAAGAATACAGAAAACCACTGGAAGAGAACAGTATTATTTTAGTAGATGATGTTCTAGTCTTTTTTTATTCAATGTCTTTCTCCCACCCCACTCTCCCAAAAAGATCTTGCTGTACATAGTTTTATAACCAGATTTTTCTCTCTAAGCAACGTATCTCAGTATCGCTCCACGTAATTTATATTTGTCTACAAGGTGATATCCCATGGTATGTTCTTCCATCACTTATTAACCCACTCTCCTGGTCAGTGGGCGTTGAGACTCTCTCTCTTCTCTCACAATTACTATCCGATGATTCACATGCCTGTACATTGATACTCGTATTCTTTCTTTGTACGCTTGTGCTAATTCCAAAGGAGGGAATCAGTGGGCCACAGTTAAGGCTTTGGGGAGAGAGTGCCGAGCCCAACCTACACTCCCACCCACAGCAGACGACACTACCTGTGGCCCCACATCATGGCTGCTGGTGATCCCGGGCCTGGTCGCAAAAGCCCACTCATGTTTTGTAGAGTGACGTGACCTCGACAGACAGTGAAAGTGAAGACAACTTCGTGGCGCTGCCCCCCAGGGACCACCTGGGCCTTACTATCTTCTCCATGCTCTGCTGTTTCTGGCCCCTGGGCATCGCTGCCTTCTACTTCTCCCAGGGGGTAAGAGCACGTGGGGCACAGGGCATCCGCTCCTGCCCCCTCCCTCCACTGGAGGACTTGACCCTCCATGTGTAGGACTGGGTTGGAGCCCGGCGGGCTGGGGCTGTGTTCCCGGCCGTGGGGACACTCCCTTTCACCAGCACCTCTCTCTCCCTAGACCAGCAAGGCCATCTCCAAGGGAGACTTCCGCTTGGCCAGCACCACCTCCCGCAGGGCCCTCTTCCTGGCCACACTCTCCATCGCTGTGGGTGCCGGTCTCTATGTGGCTGTGGTGGTGGCTCTGGCAGCTTACATGTCCCAGAATGGCCACGGCTAGTGGCCAGCAGGGCCTGGCATCCTGGCTCCCCTGCTCCACCTGAGGGGGCAGTGACACTTGGGGTTGCAGACTCTCTGGAGAGCCATGGCCCCTGAAGACAACCCACAATCTTGGCTTCTTGTGGGGAGGCCTCCCAGGCTGCAGCCTGCCGGGCTCCACCATCGCTTCTTATCCACACCCCCAGCCCCAGAGCAGAGCCAGGGGCACCACCCTCTAGCCTGGGCTATGTCAGGAAGCAAGAGAGAATAGGGCTGCCCACCAAGCCATCTAGGCAAGACCTACCTCTGGCTCGAGGCTGGCTGGGAGCTCACCCTATTCCGCCCCCCCCCCCGCACCTCCCTCCTACCATGGGTCGCCTGCCCTGCCAGCAGCCCACTCCCCAACTCTGCCAGCCACTCCACAGAGAAAAAGCAGGAGGTTACCAGGAGATAAAAGGACACCTGGGGGTAGGGGTCTGACCCAGTTCTTTCGGCTAATCGGAGTCTCCACTCTGGGGACAACCTGAGCTTCCCCAACTCGACTCTCTGGCCCCATGAGGTCAAGACCCTCAGCCAACCAGGAAGGAAATACACAGAGACACAGGGGCCCCTTGCTCTTTCTGTGGGCTTGTAAGACACCATAGATTCTAGATAGAGAAGGAAGAGTCCCAGGCATGTAAGCTCTACACCCAAGGCGGGTTTTTAGAGCTCTCTTGTGCAGGAACAAAAGGCAGATGTGATCGCAGAGGTCCTGAAATACGGCCAAACTACTTAGTCCTCCCCGCTCCACCCCTGGTCCCCGCCCCCATCATCCTCTTCCAGGCTCCTGAGCTAATACCATCCCAGAGGGTGTCATTAACCCACCAGCCACTGAGCCAAGGGCCCTAGATCCTGTGGGAAAGCAGCAAGGAGAGACCCTAGGGAGTCGTGAGTGTAAACGAGAAGAGGGATACAGGACTGGCATGGCTGCTGAGCAGCCCAGCAGTGCTCAGAAGGCTTCCTGGAGGAGGTGTCCCCTGAGCAAGGTCCAGAGGGATGAGGAGAATTTATCTAGGAGATGTGTTTCCCCATAACTCGTAGTATTCATGAACAGAGACATGGCAGGAGTCTCCCAAACTACTTGGATTACGCCTAGAGCATCTGGGCTGCAGCCGAACTACAGCCATTTCTGAGGGCTCCACCAACTCGGAGGAGAAGGTTAGACAGCATGTCTCTCAAAGACCAGTGATGTTTTCCCACCTCGGAAGGCTGGGGGTCAAGCCGTCTTCACTGACATCCCTCACCAGAACTGCACCCAACACCTCCAGCCACTAGGGAACATCCAGAATTTTAGAGGCTGTCTGGCAGCCCGGAGGGCTGCCTCCCTTGGGAGGGCAGGCCTGTCCAGGCTTAAGCAAACGACCCAACTGTGCAGGATCTGGGGACTTGGTCATTCCCAGGCTGCATCCAGAGCCCAGCTCACTCACCTTGTCCCACCATCCTCCCCAACCAGGCATTGCCCCCACCCTCCATTCCCTGCATCCCCTAAAGTCCCACAGGCCCAGGATCAGAGGTTTTAATATCCCACCATTGTATATATCTATCCTTGTAATAAACATTTCTGTAACACTGGTGTCCTCTGGGCCTCTTAGTGTCCTCACCTGCCTCCACCTTGCCTGCAGCCCGCCGTCCTCCAAGACCGACCTCCAGCCACATGTCTGTTGCTCTGGGCTCCCAGAAGTCTTCTCAAGAAGGCCTTAGAAAGAGGGGTGGCCAGAGTACCCACCCACTCCACGACCGCTCTGCTCAGAGTAGCCCGGATGTAGACTGATGGCATGCACCTGACTCCATGCAGGACAAGACAAGGTCTGTGCCTGAAGAAAAATCCCTTCTAGGCTCAAGAGCTTGCAGGTCCAGAGAAAGGGTGACTGAGGCTCCACTGAGCTGCCTGTAGCTGTCCAGAGTAGACACAGGGCCTGGGGGGCACCAAGGAGCCCCACTCCCCTGATGCCCATTCTCAAGTCCCTCGTACCTCCCTCCTGTTCCAGGGCACTGTGGGGAGGGAGCCGTCTCTGCCTCAGGCCCCAGCCTCGGCACCAAACCTCCAGTATCCTCTCCCCCCGAGGCCCCTGCCAGGCCAGCAAGGGGACCAGCTTGCGTGCAGGGCCCTGGGGGAGGGAGGATATCCACACCCCACACCTGTCTATGCCTCCCGGCCAGACACAGCTCTGCGTCTTGCACAAGCACATGCTGCACAAGATGCCCCGGAGACAGAGATTAGCACCAGATGCGTATTAGGGGCTGCTCTGGGGATATCATTTGAGGGAGGAGGAGGCAGAGCTGGTCGGACTGTGAGGCAGGCCCGAATGCAGTGGGATATGGAACCAGGTCACCTTCAGAGGTGACCCAAGTTGGGACAAAGGGCCAGGCCTTTACACCCCCCAGCAGCAAACAGTCATTGGATATGGCCAGGTGAGACTCCTCGGCCACCACGCCTCCTTCTCTCTCTCTCTCTCTCTCTCTCTCTCTCTCTCTCTCTCTCTCTCTCTCTCTCTCTCTCTCTCGGAAAGAGAGAGGCTTTCTTCAGCCGGCGCAGCCTCCCTCAAGGCGGCTTGGCCTGAGGCTGTTTGCCATGCCCCTGCAGTGGCTGGAGGACCAAGGCCGTCATTCCTACAGCTCCCCCCACCCCCACCCCGGCAGCGGCATATCCCCGCCCCCACCACACCCACCGCACAGCAGCAGACCCCACGGTGTCACCTAGCGCCGCTCAGCATTCACCGCCACACATCCAAGGCTGCTCCCTGGGAACTCTGCGACACTAGGCCAAGGCCAAGCCAAAGTACCAGGGCGCCGACAGCCCTGAAGGTCAGGAGGCTTCAGTCATCATGGATGAGAGCTGGGGGGCAAATACCCCCGACTTTCTGCCCTCCAGCTGGGAGAAACCAAGTCACGTCCGACACTTGCCAGGGCGGCAGTTCGCTGGAGGCCATGGCCCTCACTGGCTGCCTTCCCCCCACCTTCGTCCTCACTCCTGTGCCCTGCCGTCTGGGTCGGCTACTGCAACTGAATCCTTGCCTCTGGGTCGGCTTCTGGGGGAGCACAAACCAAAGCACATGCGTGCGTGTACATGGGACATATATGTAGTATACCCGTGCACATGCATGCACACACACGCACACATACATGTGGGCACAGGCGTGCAGCCGTGCACACACACACACAAGTACAGCCCACACGTGCACAAATGCTGCAGGCCCACGCTCACAGATACACACACATGTAAGGGGTAAAGAAGGAGACGTGGGGGCTGAGGAGTGTCACCGGGTCCTGCCCGCTGTGCCTGTCTCGCCCCATCGCCAGCCCGGCCGGGCCCCGGAATGGGCAGTGGGCAGCACCCACGGCAGTCCAGGATGATCCCCGCCTCCTCCCTAGCCCCCCAGCAGACTGCTTTCAGGCCTCGTGACAGGGGAGAAGAAGCCAGATGACTTCCTGCCGTCACCTGCTCCCCCTCCTTTTTGCCCCCTCCCTTACCCCAGAAGCAAATTCAGGCTCTGCAGGAGAAAATGGAATCAGAAACAGAGCCCCCAGGGCCTCCCCTCCCACACAGTCCCTTAGGAAGGGCCCATCCTGTGGAGCCTGGGCTCCTTCTAATCAGTCCCTGCAGCTGGAGCAGGACCCCCTCCCCTGTCAAGCTGAAGCCTGCCTCTGGGCGCGCCTACGGCACTTTCTCGTCGGCCTTCGCAGCTTCCCAGCTCTGCCTGAGCCTCAGCGCCTGAGGCTCCTGGGAGGCGCGGGGAGCTTGCCGTTACCCCCCTGCAGGCTGGCTCCTCGGGCTGGCAGACAGAGGCTGGGGGCAGGGAGGGTCCCCCGGGTAGAGGTGCCCGTGATGAGCTGCCGCGCTAGCACATCTGTGCAAATATTACCAATTATTTTCCTCACTATAAACACCCAGCAGGAAGGCAGGGAAGCAACCAACCCAAACTGTTTAAAATAGAAAGTGAAATTGCTGCACAGGGAAGTCGGGGCAGCAGGCAGAGAAGGGGCCCTGCACCAAGAATCCAGGGTCCCCCCCCTCCCACCAGCTGCCTGTAAGCTGCACCTGCTCCTGCCGCCCCCACCCTGCGACTCCACCTCAACTTTCTCCTCTGCCGGACAGGCAGAACCAAGGGGAAAGGTCGCCGCCTGGGGCATGGGGGATATGAGTGAGGGTGGGGGCCCACTGGGGGAGGGAAGAGGGCTGAGGGAGGCAGCCACAGAGGACCCAGCGCTGAGGCAGCCTCCTGCCCTGGCCAGGCCGTGGAACCGCGGTGCTATGTGGAAAGGAGTGGGGGGAGAAAGCCTCCCTTCTTTGTGGCCATGGGCCTTGGGAGTCTGGGCCAAGTGGAAACAGCGACCTGCCAACCAGTCCCAGTGAAAGGAATTTTTCTGCTGGTGGAAATGGCCAGAGAGTCGCTCCTGGGGCCCCAGCAGACTTCCCTGTCCCTCCCTCCACACACAGGTCTGACAGATAGCAGGTCTCTCATGCCATCCCACAGGGGCCAAAATGCTGAAACGTTTCCATATTTTCCATACCGGTTGATACGTATGCCCCAAGCCCCCACGTGGTTCCCCAGGAATAAAGGGTAATCAGCTCACACAGCAGCCCCCTCTCCCCAGACGCATTGGTCCATGCCTGGGCTGCCCCGCTTTAAATGTCCCTGAATGTGCCCTGCGCCCCTCTGGCCCCTGCCCACCTCCTGGGGAGGGGGCTCTAGGTGAGCCCACCACCTCTCAGTGTTAACGCTTACCGTCCCTGCTGCTTTCCAGAATCTCAGCAGGCCACCCAGATAACAGGAGGGGGTGTGCTGAGGCAGGGATGGGCCCCCAAGTTGTCAAGGATGCAAAGGTCACAACAGGAAAGGACCTTGTCACAGTCCCTCAGGCTACCAATGAGACAACTGAGTTGCCCAATCCCCCAGCAATTTGTAAGCCAAGCCCAGGCCTGGCCTCCCGGGCCCTGCGATCTCGATCTCTGAGCCAGGCTGGTGATTGCCTGCCTGCCGCGGAAACACAGAAAACCCAGGGATGACCGCGGCTGCCCTGTGAATATTAACACACTTGCTTCCCTCAGCCTTCCCTCCCGGCCGTTTCCTGCTTCAAAGGCTTCCCTCCCTGGGGCTGACACCTCGGTCCTTCTATTTTGGTGGAATGGCAGGGGTGGGGCGGGAAGATGACAGTCTTGCCCAGCCCTGCCTGCCCCGGGCTCCCAGCAGACACCACCTCCCCCCTCCTTTCCATCCTCTCTGCGAGAAGGGGAGGCCACACTCTCAGGGGTGGGGGGTGCCCCACGGAGACACTCAGATGTTCCGAACAAAAATAAAAGGTGCTCCTGCCGCCCATCCGCGTTTCCAACCTACATCCCTTGAACCTCTCTCCCTCTAAAGAGCCAGGCTTCAAAGCCACTTCGAGCTCCCTGAGGAAATAAGAAAGAAACTCCCAGTGCACAGGGTGCCGGAGAGGTGGCCAGGAAGGGGACAGAGGGGACAGCAGACGTGCGTATGATGGTGGGCAGAGCCCGAGGTGAAGCGGCAAGAGCTGGCTATGTTGACAGGGCACCCTCAGTGCACACTGCCATGATGTTTCTGTCCCCACTCTACATATCAAGAAACTGAGGCCAGGAAGCCCCTCTTTTGTCCTGGTTCCACAGCTCAGCGAATGGTACCAGGACCTCTGGGAGACTCGTGGCTCCACCCTCACTCAGCCATCCCCTCCTCTCCCACACCCTCATCAACCCCCAGCGCCCCCACTTCTTCCACACCCCAACTCCTGAGGCCAACTCCTGGACACGTTTCCTTCCTAATCCCCTCCAGCCCTATCCCAGCTGCCCGGGAAACACAGCCGATGACAGGGGTTGGTCTGGAGCCAGACCGCCCGGTTCAAAGCCTATCTCGCTTTTCTGTGCAACCTTGGCTGTCCTCCCAGTTGGAAAATGGGGACCCTGATGGGGAGTCGTGCCTAAGGCTGCCGTGACTCTTACACGCGTGAATACTTGCCTGGCTCCCACACAGTCTTGGAGACCTAGTAAGTACTACGTGGGAAATGCTTTCTCTCCAGTCGACCACCACCCTAAACGGCTTCCCTGCCATGAGTTCCTCACCCACCCACCCTGCCCGCACCCCTCCACAGCCAGAGAGATCAAAGCCAAAGTCCTGGTAAACCTCGACCTTGCACACCTCGCTGCAGATCCCAGCTGGTAGCAATCTGAAGACCCGGGCCTGTTTCATGTTTTCCCTCTGCCTGTAATTCCCTTATCTGCCTCGAACCCCTGACCTTTTCCTCCAAACTGATAAAAATAAAAATCCTCCGAGACACAGGTCTAGAAAATCCCATCTTCTCCGTAGCCCTTTTTGACAACTCCCTCCCACCAACACACCCCCCACCCACAAACCAAATAGAACTAACCGCCCCGTTCACGACCCACCATGGCATCCATCCAAACTGCTACATCCATGAGCGGTTTGCTCCTCGGAGGACAGGCTCCCCTCTGATCCCAGCATCCCTAAGTGTGCTACGGGGCTGCTTTCAGTAGGTGCCACACAGCCGGAGAGGGTCTGGGTCAGGCCTCTTTCCACTGCAGTTTCTCTCTCAGAGGGGAGAACCCACAACTTCTTGGAGGAGATAGGAGCAGAGGGGGGGATGGGAGATAAAACAGACCTGAGGCAACAGAGGAGACCCCCGGGGTGTCCGGTCTGGTGGTCTGTGAATAGTAACAGAGGACAGGACTCTCATGCACCTCCCCCTGCCTTTCATCTGGAATGTCCTAAAGATGACGGTGAGGTCTGTACTGTGTAGGAAGATGCAACCAAAGGAAGTCAGAGTGGCTGCTTGCTGTTCGTCCCTTCTGGTCTCCTCAAAGCTCCCGGCCACGAACAGAGAAGAGGTTCTTTCTCAATTTCCTTTGCTCCTAACTCAGCCCCTGGCTCCCTTCCACCCACATCCTCCAAAGGAGCTCACAAGTCAGAGTACCGCTGACCTGTCCCCTGCCCCCTCTGAAGGCCAAGGCTGAAAATGGGGCACTGCTTCACCCGGTCTCACCACCTCCCCCAAACCTCCCTGACTTGCCTACTTCGCCCCGTCTGTGTTGCCAAGCCCCAGTCCAAGCCCCCATCAGCTCCCGCTCAGGCTCCTACAAAAGCCTCCAGATGTTGTGACCCGTGCTGTGTTATGACAGGAATGAAACTTGAGGACCTTGTGCTAAGTGCCATCGGCCAGTCACCAAAAGACAAACACTGTAGGATGCCACTTTTATGAGGCACCTAGTGTAGTCAAATTCACAGAGACGGAAAGTAGATGTTGTTTGCCAAGGGCTGCAGGGAGAGGGAAAAGGGGACCTGTCCTCGAATGGGTAGGGAGTTTCGGTTGCGCAAGAGGAAAAAGTTCTGGAGACCAGTTACACAATGCTGTGAATAGACTTAACACTAATGAACTGTAAGCTTAAAAATGACCAAAATGGTAGATTTTATATTACACGTTTTGTACCATAATTTACAATAATAATAATGTACAATAATGATTATTATTGTAAAGGAATACTCTGATACTATTATAAACCTGTTCAGTCTCTTTTCAAAGATTATTATTAATTTTTTTAATCTTTAATGTTTGTTTTTGAGAGAGAGAGAGAGCCAGAGCATGAGTGGGGGAAGGCAGAGAAAGAGGGAGACACAGAATCTGAAGTAGGCCCCAGGCTCTGAGATGTCGGCACAGAGCCCGACGCAGGGCCTGAACTCATGAACCGGGAGATGATGACCTGAGCCGAAGTCGGACGCTTAACCGACGGAGCCACCCAGGCGCCCCAAAGATTATTATTTTTTTAAGTTGAAAAATTCTACACGGTTTATTATGAAAATTAGCAATTCCCTGAAGCCCCTCCCCCACCGTAGCTGACCCCCGCTCCGCCCACCCCTTCCCCCCTTCTCAGTCCCAGAGATGCTTTCAGTCCTTTTGGTATTTCCTGGATTTCCTTTAAAGAAAAAGCTCATTTGTTACTTCTTGATTTTTCAGGCTTTGGCATTATGTAATGATTTCTCATCATGACAAGGGACAATCTGGTCTCTCTCCAACCCCCTACCCTTACACACACATCCCACAAAATGTGTACATACCTCTCCCTGCCTCCATCACCAGCCTCCCGATACAGTTATCTGTAATTCTGATTCGGTCAATGTTCATTATTTGCCTTATTACGACTATGAATCCATTGTCAAATGAGCTGTATAGGATACTATCTTTTTAATTTTTTTTTTCCTGTATAGCATTTTGTTTTCCCTGGAGTTCATAATTAACTTGTTCTTGTCCTTGATTTAGTTTACTAATATTTATCACCAATTTAACCACAAGCTCTTCTTTGAAAATGTTGAACATATTACTACTCCATCGCGTTCTGGTTTCCACCGATGCTGTTTGAAAAATCCAATGCCATTTTGAGCCATAATCCTTCGCATAAAATCTGCTTTTTCTCTGCAAACTTGTAGGAACTCTCTGTCCCCCCACCCCTATTCACCCAAGTTTCCACCTCTGAGATAACTGGCACGCCTGGTTCCAGGGACTCTTCATGGTTCTGCGGTGTAAATGAGCTTCTTTTTCAAGTTTGTGATTTGGTTTCCCTGGGCCTGTTAAATCCATCAACTTTTCAACTTCCAAATCCCTGTGGCTAACGATTCCTCTATATTGTTCTTCGCCTTATGTGGTTTTTTTTTCTTTTTAAATCATTCTACTATAGTTTGGGGAGAAAGCAAAATTGCCCCAAGGTTTGGCCTTTACAGTCCTGCCTCACGCGGAGGGGCCCCACCCCACAGTTCCCCCAAAACCAACTGTTGTTCAACTGGGAGGCAAATACACTCAAGAACAAATTAATGACTGAAGTGTCCAATCTAAGAATTTTTTTTTAAATACAATAAACCCTGGGGCGCCTGGGTGGCTCAGTCCACTGAGCATCCAACTCTTGATTTCGGCTCAGGTCATGATCTCCCAGTTGGTGAGATGGAGCCCTGCATGGGGCTCTGTGCCGACAGCGTGGAACCTGCTTGGGATTCTTCTCTCTCTCTCTCTCTCTCTCTACCCCTCCCCTACTCACGTGTGCATGCACACACTTTCTCCCAAAACAAAGAAACATTTTTTAAAAATACAATAAACCCCAAAACAATATAAGGAAGGAGATGATAAAAAACAAAATGGAATCAACAAAACAAAACAAAAAAACTGCAATGGAGCCCAACAAAGCCAAGAGTTGATTCTCTGAATAGACGAAATAGACACATCTTAGAAAAGACTGACCAAGGGAATGAAACAATATGTAACATCATAAATGAAAAGAATAATGTAACTACAGTTAAAACAGAGGTTTAAAAGATAAAGGCCCCCAAATGTCGGAACACTGTGTCTTTTTATGTAGCTATCTTCACAAATAAGATTATTATTAAAATTAAAAAGAGAATGTTCTCAACCACTTGATGCCAACAAATTTACAGTCTTAGTAGAAACAGAGAAATTCCTACCAAAACTGGAAAAAATATTCTTTTTTTTTTTTAATTTAGATTCAGGTTAGTTAACATACAGTGTAGTATTAGTTTCAGGAGTAGAATTTAGTGATTCATCACTTACATATAACATCCAGTGTTCATCCCAACAAGTGCCCGCTTTAATGCCCAAAGATTATTTTAATGACCCACCCCCCAAAAAATGTAGGCCTCTAAAATGGCCTTTCTGCCTCCTCCCTGGCCTCCCCTTAAAGTGAACTTTTCTAAAAGCAAGTCTAGTCAAGTAAACCTCCCTGATTAAAGCCTTCAAAGGAGCTGTCTATCTCTTAGGTAACAACCAAACTCCTAAACCTGCTTATAGGCCCTGCCTGCCTCCAGCTACATCTCACAACACACTCCCTCACACCCTCTGCACCCCATCATGTAGGCCCGCCCTTCACCGTTGTAAGGTCTTTGCATATGCTATTCCCTCTGCCTGAAATACTTTTCCTTCCCTTCTTGGACTGATCAATTTCTTGTCACCCTTCATATCTTTGTCCTAAAGTTACTTCCTCCAGGAAGCCCTCCATCACCAGCCTGGCTGGATCCATTTTCATCATTGGGCATTCTCTGAGCGCCCCTTTTTCAAAGCCCAGATCCCAGCGGCAACTTTCCATTTAATTCTCTGAGTGGGGGATTAATGTCTGTCTCCCCCCATTGTAATTCCAGTGCCCAGATAGATAATAATTTAAGCGAACGAAAATAAATTCATGGTCAAAGCTATATAAAATCAACTACAGAATTATAACGTAATAATAAAAAGATATTAAGGGGGTGCCTGAGTGGCTCCATCCGTTAAGCGTCTGACTCTTGATCTCGGCTCAGGTCTTAATTTCAGGGTTGTGAGTTCCAGCCCCATGCTGGGCTCCATGCTGGGCATGAAGCCTACTTAAAAAAAAAAAAAAAAAAAAGATATTAAGTACTTACTCTGTGCCAAGCCTTATTTTAAGCACTTCTCTGCCCCCCTCTGTTTTCCCGTCGCTCCTTTCCTTTTCCCTTCCCTAAATGCCAATGGGCAGGGCTTAGGGTCACCGAGAGAGTCATGTGTTTTACCCACAATGCATTTAAAGGAATATTTACCCCCTGTAACTCAAGAAGCCCAATGAGCCTACCCGGCACCTGTCAAGCCACCTGGTGGATGATGAAGACCAAAAACAGCCTCTGGCCTTTTCTGAGTGGCCAATGAGAGGCAAGGAAGACAGAGCCATAGGAACCTGCAGCCCATTTAGGTGGGATCTGGAAGAGATTTCTAGAAAAGGAGGAGGAATCTTGGGAAACAAAACCACCAGGACCTGGGGGTGGGGCGGGGGTGGGGGTCATGGACCAGGGTGGTGGTGGCAGATCCTTGCTTCCATTCCATTTCCCAAAATGCCGTCCCATGCCCAGGGGACAGGTCAGCTGCTACCCTGGTCATGCAGCCGTCTTGTGTGTTACCAAGGGAAACTGGGAGAAATGGTGCTGGAGTCAGAGGTTCCCATGAAGAACTGTCTGCTCAGGTAGGAGGAAGTGGGGATCTTCTCAACCATGGACAAAAAAGGAAAGGTAACCTCCAGTTTTAGACTTAGATTATTGAGTGTCACTATATGCCAACTACTGGACTTCTTCCCTTTTGTATTAACCCATATTTTATAGACAGGAAAAGTAAGGCTCAGAGAGATCAAGCAAATCACCCAACCAGCTGGGAAGCTGGGGAGCCTTACAATTAATTGCTGAGTCTCCAGTGTTTAACCCATGTACCTAAAATCCCATTTACCCAGCAAGGATGAGTAGGAAAGTGAAATAAATATTCAGGAGCAGAGATCAGCTTCCATCTTTGCCTGCAACAATTCTTCATTTTTTTCTTTACCCAATTCCGGGCAGGAGCTGCATCTGGTTATCTGAGCAGAGAAACATCTCAGATCTCACCACTTCTGCCCAGCACCCCCTACCAGCTCCAGACCCCCTCTTTCCCCACCGCCCCCCACTGAGCCTACAGGTGGAGAAGAGATGAGTGGCTTTCTCTGGTTGCACTATCTCCCTGGGGTGGCATACGGAGGCTTCCACACTCAGAGAAGCCAATTAAAGACAAGCATCCTGGTGGAGCTGCTGGACTCAGTACCGCTTAACGCACCCCCACCCCAGCAGTCTGCCTGGGAAGCCTCAGGGAGCTGCCTGCCAAAAGCTCCCCACTCAGGGGCCAGGGAGCAGGCTGGGGAGCTGGGAGCTGCGCCAGGAAGCCCATGTAGCTCCACCCCCCACCCCAGACTCCGCTCAGCCTCCCAACCTCCTTCCATCAGTGAGCATCGGTTAAATATTGACTCAGCATCTATTAAGCACAGAACAGTCTACTATGTTCTCCAGGGCAGAATGGGTCCCTTTTCTTCAGCAATGACGCAAATGGACATGGCCTTCCTACTGGTCCTTTAACACACCAAGTGCGGTCCTGCCTTTGCACCTGCTGGCCCTGATCCGCCCACCAGAAACATCCTTCTCCTGAGCTCTGCACTGCTTGCTCAAATGTCACCTCCTCTTGGAGGCCACCTCATCCCTAACCATTTACCTGCTTTGTTGTTCTCCATAGCTCTATCCCTGCATGACATTTGCTTACCTGTGTTTGTCAGCCTTCTTCTGGCACGCAAACTCCATGAGAAAGGACTCATGGGTCTTACTTATGTTATGGCCGGCTGAATCCTCAGTGCTTAGCACAGGGACCGGTCCTCAGTATTCTAGCTGGGACCAGCTTTCTGTCCCCAAGAGAGCCTCTCCCCTCCAACTCCCAAGGCTCCTCCTTTATAATGTTAAAGGATTAGTGGTTTCTAAAGGAGTCCTAACTGGAATCCCTAAGGGTCATCAAAGAGAGACTGGGGGGGGGGGGGGGGGGGGGGGGGGGGGGGAAGGAGGGCCCATAAGCTCTGTCTTAATTATTACTGAGATGAAATTCTCATAACATGAAACTGTTTTAAAGTGAACCATTTGCAGGGTGCCTGGGTGGCTCAGTCGGTTAAGCCTCTAACTCTTGATTTCGACTCAGGTCATGATCTCACGGCTTGTGAATTCGAGCCCTGCATCAGGCTGTGCGCTGAGTGTGGAGCCTGCTTGGGATTCTCTCTCTCTCTTTCAAAATAAATCAATAAACAAACAAACAAACAAACTTAAAAAAGAACTTTTCCACATCTGTGGTAAGACCAAACCAACTGACTGAAATACGTTTGGTAGACAAAAGCTGATAAAACATGGACAATATAACCAAAGAGATGTGGTTGCCAGGGCCTGAGTCCGCGGTTCTGTAGCCAGCCTGGCAGACACAGCTGCCATCTCTGGACTCACAGCAGGCCAGCCCCTCGTCCAGGCAATGTGCACGCTGTATCCTCTCACTCCCCCTCAAGCCGTCTGAAGCAGAGACTATCCTGGTACATTCAGGAGAGGCAACGGAGACAAAATATGCTGCCCACAGGCACACAGGCAAGAGTTAGAGTTGGCGTCTGAGCCTGGATTCTGGATCCAGAGGATGAACCTTACCCACCTGGCCTAGTGTCAGCTCACCTGGGACACTCGGGCTGGCTCCTTGGTCACACCTGGCCAAGTGGTACCGCCGGCGAGGGACTAGGTGAGTGGGGCAGACGTGGGCTCTGAGGGGAGGCAGGAGGCCTCAGTTTGTGTGTGCAGAGGTGGAGGGGCCGCTGCTGTCAGGAAGCAACAACCTACCTTGAGGGTTGTGGGATATTTAGAGGAGATCAGGTATGAAAATGCATGTCTCGGTGCCAGGTTAAGTTCATCATGACTAAAATATATGGACTCAGAGGAAGGAGAGCTCACGCTCACAACAGATGGAAAACACCTTAGATCTTGATTCTCAAAAGCTTATACTCTAGGGGCCCCTGGGTGGCTCAGTTGGTTGAGCCTCCGACTTCAGCTCAGGTCATGATCTCACAGTTCATGAGTTCGGCCCCGCGTCGGGCTCTGTGCTGGCAGCTCGGAGCCTGGAGCCAGCTTCGAATTCTGTGTCTCCCTCTCTCTCTGACCCACCAGTGCTCATACTCTGTCTCTCTCTTGCTTTCTAAAAAATAAATAAACATTTAAAAAAATTTTTTTTAATTAAAAAAGCTTATAGTCTAAAGGGGAAAAGAGCATCCTTCCAGCGACCCTGGTAAATTCACTTTGGTGTGTGGGCTTCGGTTTCATCGTCTGTAAAGCACTCCCACTGCGTTTCACACGCACCCTCATTAAAGCACCTGACTTTACTCACGTGTTTGCATGCATGTCTCCTCATTCTCCTATGAGCTCCTCAAGGTGGAGAGACCCCATCTGCTCATCTGTGGACTCACTGTTGCCCCAAAGGAACTCAGAAAACGTTTGTAAAATAAATGAATAAAGAGAAAACGCTGAGGCCTTTTCCGGCTCAGAACCTCTCCACGTCCGAGGTTTCTGTTCAACAATAATCCACAGCGGACTGGCCCGGGGCCTCCAGGACACACAGAGAGAAGCCATCCACAGTACTCCGAGAACACCCACTTGTAGCGAATCGATTTTCGGAAATTCATGCTACTGATATCCTTGCCCACATGCCCAAAGATGTAAGTTCAAAGATACTCACAGACTCACTGTGCTATCGTAGCGTTCGAAGAGAACAGCCTGAACGCCCATCAGTAGAGAGCTGGCTACAAAAATGCTGGTACAGTCATCTAATGGAATGCTATGCAGACATTATACAAATGAGGCAGGCTGAGAGAAACTAATATATAATCTCTCAGCAAGATGGTTGAGTACAAAAGGAAATTGACAGCAGTCTATGTACTATGCTCTTTGTGTATTGTGAGTTTAAAGAAATACATATATGCTTATAAGTGCAAAGCCTAGCTCTAAAACATTACAGTCCGATAAATTGCATTAGCCACAAATGTAAGCAGTACATGTAATTTAAATCATTTTCTCAGCATCCCATTAAAAGATAAAAAGAGGGGCGCCTGGGTGGCTCAGTCGGTTAGGCATCCGACTTTGGCTCAGGTCATGATCTTGCAGTTTGTAAGTTCGAGCCCCCGCATTGGGCTCTGTGCTGACAGCTCAGAGCCTGGAGCCTCCTTCAGATTCTGTGTCTCCCTGTCTCTCTGCCCCTCCCCTGCTCATGCTCTGTCTCTCTCTGTCTCTCAATAATAAATTAAAATGTTAAATAATAATAAATAAAAATTTTAAAAATTTTAAAAAGATAAAAAACAGGGTGAAATTAATTTTAATATATTTTCTTCAACCCAGTGTATATCCAAAATAGTATCGTTTTAACCTTTAATCAATATTTTTAAATTATTTTTCCCCAGCTTTATTGAGTGATAATCGTGTATTTTAAAGTCATTAATGAGGTATTATATTTTCCTTTTTTTCTGTACTAAATCTCAAAATCTGGCATGTGTCTTACACTTAAAATACATTTCAATTCAAATTAGCCACATTTTAAGTGCTTGGTAATCACAAATAGCTAGTGGCTATCAAATGGGACTTCAAAAGTAGTCATGACAGTTTCCCCTGGGAAGAGATTTTGAGGAATTCAAAATCTTGGAAGGAAGAAGTAACTTTCCCTATATGTTCTTTTGTTCTGTTTGACTTTTTTCCCATATGTGTGCATTACCTTTTTTTTTCAACTCACAATTGTAAAGGTAAAACACACACACACACACACACACACACACACACACACACACACACACAGAAAAGCCAGAAAGAAAAACAGAAAAGCAATGACCTCCAAGGCAGGTAGAGATTCCAAATATGCAGGTGCCATGTCGGGGAGGTCAAAAGAGGGGAGCTTTTCAGAAGATGAGGAGGAGGAGGTGGAAGGAGAGGCAGTACCCTGAGGTGACTTGGAATTTGGCAGCTGAGACACGGCTCATCACTCATCTGTGACATTTGAGAGCTGTGTCAGGAGAGGACAGGGCCAGAACAAGCGTGTAGCAGGTTTGGAGGGGGAGGCAAGTAGGTGTGGCCCTCTATGCAGAGAAGACAGGCAGACTCAAACATAGGAGCCAAACGGCAGTGACTCAGAGGGGCTCAGGGGGGTAAGGGCTGCTGGGGACTGCTCTGGGAGTGGGGAGGGCAGGACAGGAGACTAGCGGAGAACAGGTGGTTCAGGCGGTGAACCTGGGCCTGGCACCAGCACCGTGCTGGGGAGTGGAGCTGGAGCCCAGCCTGGCTGGAACCAAGGGTGCTAGGGAAGAGCCACAATAATCAGCTTGGCTAACAATCAACTTCTTAACCTCTTTGGGGACAGCTGTAGACCCTGCCCAGAAAAATGCACGTTTGCACACATGATTTTATACACAGCTTCAAGACATGCCCAGGGCCCCTGAAAGCTGCCCCAGATCACGAAACCTGCTTTACCAACCCATGGCGGCCTCCAAGATGTGGCCCAGATTCCTCACCTGCCACGCACCACCTGCTCGGGCCTTAACCTCTGCCCACCTCACCCCCATTTCCCAGAGCCATGGGCAGCAGCCCTTTGCTCCAGGAGTTCCTGACCCTAGGATACTCTCTCCCTCTCAGGAAGTCTTCCTCCTCCTCCTCACCATTCAGAAGCTGCCTCTCTCCCCCAGGCACACTTATTTTTTTTTAATTCTTTTTAATGTTTATTTATTTTTGAGAGAGAGGGAGACACAGAATCTGAAGCAGGCTCCAGGCTCGGAGCTGTCAGCCCAGAGCCTGACGCGGGGCTCCAACTCACGA
Organism: Paguma larvata; assembly: GCA_030068075.1. Lineage (NCBI taxonomy): Eukaryota > Metazoa > Chordata > Mammalia > Carnivora > Viverridae > Paguma > Paguma larvata. The sequence goes on along the minus strand of CM057827.1, from coordinate 21,754,839 downwards.
ACTGCGTGCGAGATCATGACCCGAGGCAAAGTCGGATGCTTAACCTACTGAGCCACCCAGGCACCCCATCCCCCAGGCACACTTCATTGTATCTTTCACTTTGCAGAGACATCCCGGGTAAGTGTTGCAAGTCATTATAGTTTGTTTGTGTCTCAGATCTGTTCCCATCTCGCCCACATAGGTTTTGTGCAACCGGAGGGCAAGGACCTAATCTGATCCATAGCAGGTGCCTGATAAATGAATGAACTCAAATATTGCTGAATTAAGGAGGAGACCCTAGGATCCCCTGAGGATCCAGGGAAGGGTTTTTAAGGGCTGTAGTTAGATTTAGGGCCATATTTTTTCAAGGTTTACCCAAGCTGTAGCAAGAATCAGAATTTCATTCCTTTTTATGGATGAGTAATAGTCCACTATATGGAATATACATTTTGTTTATCCATTCGTGTCTTGTTGGTACACATTTGAGTCTTTTCTACTTTTTGGCTACTGGGAATTAAACTGCTATGAACACTTGAATACAAGTGTCTGTTCAAGTATGCTTTAGAATTGTTTGGATATATACCTAGGAGTGGATTTCCTGAGCCTTATGGTGCTATGGCCTGAATTATGTCTTCCAAAATTCATATGTTGAAGCCCTTACTCCCACTGTGATGGTGTGTGGACATGGGACATTTGGGAATAGTAGGTTTTGGGAGCAGAGCCCTCGTGATGGGATTAAGCGGCCCCGTAAGAACACAAGAGCGCACTCTCCTCTCTGCTACCTGAGCAAACAGCACAAAAGCAGCCGTCTACAAGCCAGAAAAAAACGGCTCTCACCGGAACCCAACCATTTTGGCACCCTGATCTCAGACTGCCCAGCCCCCAGAACTATGAGACCTAAGTGTTTGTTGTTTAAGCCAGCCAATCTACAGTAAATTGTGCGAGCAGCCTAAACCAAGACACGGCAATTCTATGTTAACTTTTTGAGGGAGCACTGAACTGTTTGCCACAGTGGCTGCACCACTTTACATTCCTACCAGCAATGTATCAGGGTTCCGATTTCTTCGCATCCTCAAAAACACGTTATTTTCTGTGCATTTTCTTTTTATTATAGGCATCCCGGTGAATGTAAATATCTCGTTGTGACTCTAATCTGCATTTCCTTAATAACAATGAGGGTGAATATGTCTCCATGTGTTTATTGGTCATTTTTAGCTCTTCTTTGGAGAAATGTCTATTCGAATGCTCATTTTTTTTAAATTATTTATTTTGGGAGCAAGAGAGAGAGAGAGAGCGTGCTGCGAGCACCCATGCTATCAGCGCAGAGCCCCCATGACACAGGGCTCAGACTCACCAATTGTGAGATCATGACCTGAGCCAAGATCAAGAATCAGATGCTTAACCGATTGAGCTATCCAGGTGCCCATCAAGTGCTCATTTTTAAAAATTAAGTTGTCAGGGAGCCTGGGTGGATCTTGTGGTTCATGAGTTGTAGCCCTGAAGCGAGCTCTGTGCTGACACCTCAGAGCCTGGAGCCCGCTTCAGATTCTGTGTCTCTGTCTCTCTCTGCCCCCCCCCATTCATGCTCTGTCTCTCCCTCTCTCTCTCTCAAAAATAAATAAACATTAAAAAAAATTTTTTTAGTTGTCTCTTTGTTGTTGAGTTGTAAGAGGTTTTTTTTTAAATATATTCTATACATTAAACTCTTATGAGATGTATGATTCGAAAATATATTTTCCAGGGGCACCTAGGTAACTCAGTTGGTTAAACACCCAACTCTTGGTCTCAGGGTCGTGAGTTCAAGCCCTGAATTGGGCTCCACACTGGGCATACAGCCTACTTTAAAAACTAAATAAAATAAAATAACGAATTATATATATATTCCCATTCTGTAGTTTTCTTTTCACTTTCTTGATAATGTCCTTTGATGCACAAAAGTTTTTAATTTTTACAATGTCCTACGTTTCTTTTGTTGCTTGTGGTTTTGATGTCAAATTTAAGAATCCACTGCCAAATCTGAAGTCATAAAGATTTGCCCATATGTTTTCTTCTAATACTTTTATGGTTTCGGGTCATATATTTAGGTTGCTGATCAATTTCAAGTTAATTTTTTACGTGGAATAAAGACATCATTTGTTGAAGAGACCACTCTTTCCCCCATTGAATGGTCTTGGCACCCCTGTTGAAAGTCAGCTGGCTATGGATATTTCAGATTTATTTCTGGAATCTCAATTCTATTCCACGGGCCTATATGTCTATCCTTATCCCAGTATCATATAAATCCAAAAATGTAAGTCTTCCAACTTTGTTTTTCTTTATCAATTCTTGTTTTGGCTGTTCAGGGCCCCTTGAAATTCCATATGAGTGTGAGAATCAGCTTTTCCATTTCTGCAAGGGAAAAAAATGGGGATTTGATAGGCATAGAATTTGTAGATCACTTTGGGGAGTATTGCCACGTTAACAGTCCTAAGTTTTTCAACCCATGAATACAGGATATCTCTCCGTTTATCTAGGTCTTTAATTTCATTCAGCAATATGTTATTGTTCCCAGTGTGCTAGCCTCTCACTCCGTGGTATTTTATTCTTTAAGATGCTATTGTAAATGGAGTTGTTTTAATTTCCTCTTCAGCTCGTTCGTTGCCGATACATAGAAATACGACTGATTTTTGTGCCCTGCAACTTTGCTGAGTTTGTCATGAGCTCTAGTCGGTTGGATTTTTTAGCATTTTCTATATATAAAATGTCATCTGCAAATATAGTTTTACTTCTTTCTTTCTAATTTGGGTGTCTTTTATTTCACCCAACTTCCCCCAAGATTAACAGCTCACATGAGTATACACAGTTATCCTAACCAGGAAAATAACGTGGGTACCATGCTACTTACTATAGTGCTTATTCGAAATTCTGCCCATTTTCCCCGAAAATCCTTTTTTTTGTTCCAGGATCCAATCCAGGGTCTACACTGCATTTGTTTGCTGTGTCTCCTTAGTTTCCTCCAACTTCTAACAGTCCCTTAGTTTTATTCTTCATGACCTTCAGACTTTTGAGGAGTACTGCTCATTTATTACATAGAATGTACTTAGCGTGCCTCTCGATTTTAGCTTGTCAGGTGTTTCCTCTGAATTGGATCGAGGTTATAAATTCCTGGCAAGAATTCCACAGAAGTTATATGCCTGGTTACTGGTATTGTTAAGTTCCATCTCTTGATTTCATTGGTGTCTGTCAGGTTTCTCCACTGTAAAAAGTTACTATTTTTATCTCTCTCCTAAGAAGAGAAGGGATGGCATTGAAGGATTTTAAGCAAGTGGCTCATTTGGATTTGTGTTTCCAAAAAATGCCCCCCTTGGTTGCAGCATGAATGTGGGGAAGATTGGTTCAGCATCTATTGTAGCCCAGTATGTGATGATGGAAGTGAGAAGCAGACAGATTTGAGAGATTTGGAAGGCAAAATCATAGGGCAGGTTAACGAGATCATGTAGAGTTTTGGATTTAATTGGTCTGCAATTGGACTTGGGACACACTAGTTTTTTTTTATTTTTAAATTTTTTGATGTTTATTTTCGAGAGAGACAGAGCATGAGGCAGGGAGGGGCAGAAAGTGAAGGAAACACAGAATCCGAAGCAGGCTCCAGGCTCCGAGCTGTCAGCACAGAGTCTGACGTGGGGCTCAAACTCATGAACCATGAGATCATGACCTGAGCCAAAGTCAGATGCTTAACCAATTGAGCCACCCAGGCACCCCAGGACAAACTAGTTTTAAAAGCACCCAGCTGTTAGGGCACCTGGGTGGCTCAGTTAAACATTTGACTCTTGGTTGCAGCTCAGATCATGATCTCACAGTTTGTGGGTTCGAGTCCTACATCAGGCTCTGCACTGGCAGTGCTTCCGGTTTCTGCCTTGGGATTCTCTCCCTCTCTCTCTGCCCCTCCCCTGCTCTGTCTCTTTCAAATTAAATAAATAAAACTTAAAAAAAAAAGCATCCAGGGGCGCCTGGGTGGCTCAGTCGTTTGAGCATCCGACTTCGGCTCAGGTCATGATCTCGCAGTCTGTGAGTTCGAGCCCCGTGTCGGGCTCTGTGCTGACAGCTCAGAGCCTGGAGCCTGCTTCAGATTCTGTGTCTCCGTCTCTCTCTCTGCCCCTCCCCCACTCATGCTCTGTCTCTCTCTGTCTCAAAAATAAATAAACATTAAAAATTTTTTTTAAAAAAAGCATCCAGATAATTGTAATGTTTAGCCACATTGAGGTGACAACAGAAAATTCTGCCCCAAGTCAGGGAGCCTAGAAGCATGGCTGGCAACATGCACGGGCCACAAAACTGCATTGGCGTCCCTTCTGAGCAAAGCTACTCAGGTGCTCACCCTCCGAATACCTCCAGACAGCTCACCTCGTATTTCCCTCCTCCCAGACTCTGGCTCCCACCGGCCTGCACCGTGGGGGCTGCAGTCTGGAATAGGTGAGGCCCTGGGGAGGATCCCCTGCAGCCCACCTCCACTGTCCTCTCGTCTCCTCAGGCAGGTGATATGTGAGCAGCTGCCTGCCCAGTCTCCTCCTGGCTGCCCTCTTGTCAGGTCCGCCTGCCCTCTTCCAGCTCTTTGTGCCTGGCAGAGAAGAGCCGCTAGAGTTAAGCGGATTTCATGCTATTTTCAAAGTCACTTCCCATGGAAAATTTTTTATACCGTTAAACCTACTTTCTGCTGCTCTTCTCATCTCCCTGAAAGCTTCCTCCTCCTCCTCTTCCAGTCAGACAACTGGACCAGACCAGAGAAACTAATAATGGGAACATTTAGGAACCTGCTAGTGACACTCTACAGGTGTCCTTGGTGTCACTAGCTAAGGTTGGGAAGGAGAAATCACACTAAAACCTCCATGTTGGAAGTCAGGCCAGTGAGATGGGCAGACAGCACCCAGGGCCGGAGCAGCCTCCCCTGGCACGCACTCCTGAGCTTGGCCTCTCAGCCTGCCATCTCCATCCTATTAACTTCCTTGTCAGGACACCTGTCCCTCCTCCTCCCTTGACAGCCATCAAACTGGGACAAATGCTTTATAACCAAAGACTAAGGTCATCTGAGGAGCAATCGAGGCATTTCCCAGAGACCCCCAGGCAGCCAACCTTTCTGAGAAAAGCCGGCCCTGGGAAGCCACAAGTTAGTGGGGTTGGGGATCAGGATGAGCTAGGAGATGCCAAAGCCAGGCACATGCCTCCTTGCGAACGCACTGCACTTCGTTGTGCATCCCGTATGGAAGCTTCTATCCTATTCCTGCCAGTAAGTGAAGGCCTTTGTGAGGACAAGAGTTGGGGCCAAATGGCTCTGTGCCCTCAGCTCACAGCACAGGGCTCGGCCTGTCGTGGGCTGCTGGACAGGAACCTATTATATCTGCCAGACCCTGTGTGAGCAAGTCTATTGTAGCACCTCAGTCAGACAACTGGACCGGACTTGGGTGGTGAGCGGCCTCAGACGTGACCTGGCATGAGAGCTCTGTTCATGCCTACTAGGAATGGAGGAGGGCAGCCTGGACCAGTCCAGTTCTCTTCCCTGCGATAATCTAGCAGCGCAGAACCACATGAAGCCTGCTCTGTTCCCAGGGCCCTGCCCAGATGGATGTGGGAGAGAGAACTACAGGCTGATGCCCAGTGTTCTGGCCAGTTCGGCTGCTCACCTGATGCTGGCAGCAACCCAGCTAAAAAATACTCAGGGAAGAGCAGGTTGGTGGGGAACGAGCCCAGATTGGCAGTTGGTGAGACCAAGGTCTGGCGGAACATCCAGGAGGGTGGTGTGAGACATGAGCTGATTGCTCAGGGCCCGAGAGCTTCCCAGGGGCCTGAGTGCTAACCTCCAGAAAAATATTTGAGGAGCAACCTCATGCATCAAGGTAGACAAGGTAATCTCCACCAAAATATAGGACCCCTACTATAGGCCCACCCCTATAGGACCCCTACTCCCAGGGGATAAGTATATATATATATATTTTTTTTTAATTATTCACACCTGATTGCTTTTCAGGGTCAAGCTTTTATGTTCAAAATTTGTAGGACCCACTATTATGCTACGATGGCATAGAATGTTGGAAGATGCAGAGCCCACCTCCTATATTGTTTTCTCCCTTTATTCATATTGTTCCTTTCACTAGAATTTCTTCCTACATCTGCATTTGAGAAAGTGGTGCAAAAACATACAAATAATTTCGACAAACGACAACTTCGCAGTCAGCATGAAGTATTCTTAGCAAATATAGTCTCTGTTTAGGTACAATCTGCCTTTCTAAGCAATTATAAAGGAAATGGTTTTTCTGTACGAGAATAATTTAACCATACTAAAATATTTCCCAAATCAATAAATACTGACATATCATTTTTTTTTTTTGTCTTATTTTTTTTTTCCAACAGAAGCTAAAGTATCTCCCTGTGGGTTTGGGGCTCAGAAGAGCTGGCCTTCAACAAAAGGACGTTTCGGTTGGGGGGCAGGAGTGTCTCTCACAATCTTGAGCAAGAATCTCCCCGGACATTAGCTTCCTACTAGAAAACAGGTATTTGATTCCCAGGGGCTCTCAAACCAGGCATCGCTGTTACCAATAGCAAATACTCATCGAGCGCTTACTACGTAAACCCCATTTTACAGATGGAGAAAGTGAAGTAGGTTTAACTCACCCACGTTCATATGCTGCCTCTCCAATGCCTAAGACTACCCTCAGGAGGTCTGGGTGGGGCCCTGGAATCCACATTCCTAACAAGCTCCCCCAGGTACTGAGATCCAGGTGGTTTTTAGACCCCTTTGAGATACGGCTGGGGGCATCAGATCTGCTCCAGGTCACTTCTCAGGAGGGAAGTTGGTACCACCCTCTGACAGCTAAGGCAGTTAAGGGGAGTTAGGCTGAGGTTGGAAACCACCAGATGGGGTGGTTCCTGCTAGGAACCCAGAGATTTGCCTCTTGCTGCACCAGATTGCCACCTGCTGGCTCTAGGTGGCCATCGCAGGCTAGATTTAGCCAGATCGTTCCCGCATAGGTCAGGATGGAATGGGATAGTTTGGAGGTAGCCGGCGTCAGAGAAGAGAACAGCCACTGACCTAGATTAGGGGGTTGCTGTAGGATGGAGAACAATGGTCAATGAGAGATACTTAGGAAGTAGGATTGATGAGATTTGGTAACACCAGTCCCAAAGGACAACAGCAGGAAAAGCATAGTGGCCCCATTTCATTCATTCCCCCATTTGTCTTTAAGCTTGAGAGAGAGAGAGAGAATCCCAAGCAGGCTCCATACTGTCAGTGCGGAGCCCAACTGTGAGATTAGTACCTGAGCTGAAACCAAGGGTCTGATGTTTAACCGACTGAACCACCCAGGTGCCCCTCATTCCCTCTTTCAACAGATTGTAGCACCTACTATGTGCCAAGAACTAATCTTCCTGCTGGGAATACAGTGTGTAAGCAAATCAGGAAAAAGCCCTGCTTTACATGGAGCTTATATGCTAACGGGGTGGGAGTGGGGTAAGCAGACAACCAAATAAACCAGAAATATCATCAGAATTCCAGGGCCAGATTCCAGGGCCCCACACAGAGATTTTTGAAGGGCAATGCAATAGTGACTCAAACCTGAATAGTAAGGAGCCTGCCATGTAAAGATATTCCAAAGGAACAAATAGGAAGACCCTTAAAGCAAGCTTAGCATGTTCAAGACCGGAGGGAGCCAGTGAGGCTGGAGTGTGGTGGGTGAGGGCATAAGGGCAAGAGTGTGGCAAGAGGCAGGGAGAGGAGAGCTAGACAGGGGCTGGATTACAAACGCCTTTTGACAGGCAGTGCAAGGAATTCTAAGAGTGAAAGAAGCTGTGGATACATCTTAGACAGAAAGCGAAAGAAGACAATTTCACTGGAAGCACTCTCTGGCTGCTTTATGGAGCATGGATTATCCGGGGCAAGAGTAGAAGGGAGACAGATAGGAGGCGGAGATGCAGGCCGGTGGGGATGCGGCAGCAGCATGAAGGGGAGGGTTCTGGGCGTGACTGGGAGTCAGTCAACAGGACTTACTGGTAGACTAGATGTGGGGGTGAAAAAAATAGCAGAACCAAGAGTGACTTCCCAAGACCATGAGGAAGGCAGCCATCGATGCCACATCCCAACAAGCTGAGGTCTGGCCTTAAAGTTCAGCCTGCTGCAGAGGGTTAGCAAAGTTAGCCACTCTGAGGCTTGTGGTGTCCTTACCTGTGCCTGGGTACATGACAGGCCCTCAAGACAATGCCTGGCACACCTGACTTGACCCTTGTGCAGGGGCACTCAGTGGGCCAGTTTTTTCCCATAGGTAGGAGTATCTTTCCAGGCCACAACCCCAGCAGAAGAGCACCCAAGGTCACCTCTAGATGATTCTAAACAGAATCCCCAGAGTAATCCCCTCCATCCGCCAACCAAAGGGAATGTGGGAATGAGCAGTCCCATCCTGGCAAAACAAATACCAGAGACCAAGGGCTGTGGGCACCACATCACTTTATTTCTTTGGTTTTTCCAGCTGAACTCTCGACAATGCAAATTCAGTTACTCGCCTGCCTGGCCACTGTATGCTCCCTCACTGATGGGGCACAGGCTCTGAGGAGAGGCTCAATAGACAGGGGTCCCCAAGAGCCAACCAGGCTTGACAGAGGACTGAAGGGCCACAGCAGATGGGCCAAGCACCTCCGTGATCTAGTTCAGGGCCTCCCCCTAGAGGTTCTCCCTGTATACCATTACTTCTCATGCTGAGCCTGGCACCCTCTCCTTTGGGGGCACCAGACAGAAGCCACCGACCTGCTCCACATTTTATTTCTAATGTTCCTTTGGAAAACAGCTTTGAGTAAGGAGAGGGTGCCAACCCCCAAAAGAAACTGAAGACCTATATTCTGCTTAATGGGACAGAGCGCCATGTTACAGTACCTCTTTCGTCCCCAGGAAAAGTTGCAAGCAGCTTTAACCAAACCCCCTCGGGACCCCCCCACACACACATACAGTTTCCAACATCAACCAGGGGGCCCAAGCCAACCCACTTAAATCAAAACAAAAAAACTAAGACCAAGACAACAATAAAAAGCAAGAAGGGCAAACAACTGAAAGGGAGAACATTTCTGGTCTTGCAGCTCTCGGCAGGAGACCAGAGGGCTGATTCCTGGCTCTGTCTGCCGTGGAGCCGAGAAACATCACAAGGCTGCTCTTGGATTCAAGGTCAGGCACCGCGGGAGCCAGAGCAAAGGGCGTCCTGGCTAAGCCAGGGGTCAGCTTAGGTCCCTGACCCTCTCCAAACGGGGCCCCTCTCCTCCCCGCCCCCTCCACACCTCCCGTCAGCCATCCACCAACGTGAGGCCATCATAGAGTGCCCGCTTCCACATGTAGTAGGTGGAGCGGGCAGTGAGGGGAAAGAGGGCGCTGAACTCCTTGAAGGAGGGGAAACTCTTCGACTGGAAGCGTTTCTGCAAGAACAGCTTGGCCTGGGCCTTGAACTTTGTGGTGGCGAGCATGTCCATCACCAGCACTTGGCCGTCCCTGTCGGTCACCGGGCGGCTGCTGTGGGGCTGGCCCTGGGCTGTGGCCCCCTCTCTGGAAGGCCCTCCCTGGGCCTTCCCAGGCTCCTCTCCTGGAGAAGCCCCCACCTGCGGGGGAGTCCCCGCAGGAGGGGCATTCGCAGCGGTCACATCCCCCCCGGTTTCTTTCTCCTGCTTCTCCTCAGCTTCCAGCCCTTCTTTGCCCAAGCTGGGCGCCTGCATCTGGAATTTGGACAGGCTCCTGGGCCAGCTCCGGGCAAGACTCTTCCAGACCCAGAAGGTAGAAGGCGACAGGCTGGGGTAGCGGAGGCGGAAGCGACAGAAAGGGAGGTGCCCGCTCAGCACCTGCTTGCGGGCCGCCCTGCGCAGACGCCTCTGCCAACGGGACAGGGGCACCTTTGGGGGCAGGAGCTCGCGGGGGGCGGGGGGTCCCCCCGCAGTTGCTTTGCCTGCCCCCTCTCCCCCCTCACCCTTCCAAGGGAGCAGGGCCTCCTCCGGAACGGACGCTGGCTGGGGAGCCCCGGCCGCGGAGAGGGCCGGTGCCGGCTTGAAGCTGGGGTTCCTCCGGAGGGCCTTCCGGCGCCAATTGTAGTAGGTGGACCGGGAGATGCCGGGGAACCTGCGTTTGAAGCAGCGATAGGGCACCAGCGTGTTCAGGGAGATGCACTGCTCCAGGTACAACTTGGCCCGCTGCATCAGGACCATCCCAGGGCTCGACACGGCCAGCGACGAGCATCCCAGCCCCTTGGCGACCTGCTCGTCCGGCAGCTCGTCCAGCTCCTGCACCTCCTTGGGGGCCAGGGCCTGGCAGGTGCCAGAGCCCAGGAGCTCTTGCTTCCAGGCGTAATAGGTGGAGCGGGAGATCTCGGGGAACCTCTGGAGGAACTGCTGCAGCGGCACGACGCCCCCGCGGTGGAAGCTGTCCTGCAGGAAGTGCTTGGCGGAGAAGCGCGCGGCCACCTTCTGCCGGTGCTCCTGGGACTGCCGCCGCCAGCGGTAGAAGGTGCTCTTGGTGACGCTGTAGCGCTCCCAGAGGTGGGAGTAGCTGAGGCCGGACTCCTGGCTGAGCAGCGCCAGGGTCTCGGCCGGGGGCGGCAGCGGGGCCAGGGCCGGAGGCGCCGGGGCCGGGCCGGGGGCACTTTCGGCCTCCACCTCCTCCAGCCCCACCACGGGGGCAAAGTACTGGTGGCGGAAGAGGTGGCTGGTGAGCGGCTGGCCGGCCCACATGATGTGCAGCGTGGCGGGCATGTGGTCGCAGCGGCGGGGCCGGATGACACGGTTAAAGTAGGGCCGGATCTTGAGGTTCCGCATGGGGTAGATGGAGTAGATGTTGCGCTGCAGGACGGAGGCGAGGGCGTACAAGTGCCACACGTTGGAGAAGCTGTTAGGGAAGCAGGTGGCCTTGACGTCCGCGTCGAAGATGGCCTCCAGCGTGGCGGAGGGCAGGCTGGTCATCTCGGGGGACTCCTCGGAGCGCAGGGAATAGCGCACGGCTTGCAGCATCACCTTGGAGTCGATCATGCCCTGGAGGTAGTAGTGCCGGTGCAGCAGCATCTCCACCACCGTGCGGGCCCGCAGCTCCAGGCTGAGCCCCGCGTCGCCCCACAGCAGCACGCTGGCGGCCTCGAACAGCAGGCTGCCCTCGCCTTTGCACACCAGCGGCAGCATGCTCTGGGGAGCATCCTCTGGGTACAGGCTCAGGGCCACGGAGTCCACCTCCAGCACCTGGGGGCCGGAGGCCCCCTCTCGGCAGGTGGGGAGGGCGAAGGAGGACAGGACCTGCTTGGCCTCCAGAGCAGCACCCACGAGACCCTCGAGGCCCTCGGACTCCACGGCCTCCTGCAGCTCCTGCAGCACCTGCTGTACCAGCTGCTCCCGAGACGTCATCCTGCCAGGACACAGGGCGGAGGGCAGAGTCAGGACAAGGTGCCTGGACACCCGGCAATGGTGTCCTGCACCTTCTCCCTAGGGATAGTCCCCACCCACTCCCATTCCCCCGTAGGGGGAACAGCTAAGTGCCTCTGTGGTTTAATCACTCAGTGGTACTGGGGAAGAACCTGGTCTCTGGAGCCTGGCTTTGAATCCTGCTTCTGATAGTAGCTTGAGCAAGTCCCCTAAGTTCTCCATGATTCTCGTTCCTTTTCTAGGACAATGGGATGATAAAAGCGTCCACCTTATACAGTTAGCATGGGCATAAATGAGACAATGAAAGCAGGGAGATATATGGGTATACACACACGCTCATCTTTAGACAGTGCTGGCACACAGGGAAGTACTAGAGAAGCATTAGTTAGTTATTACACGTTACCTATTCTACAGTACAGCCATAAAGGCTGTACCTCTGTACCTGTTAAAAGACTTACGGTCTCATTGCTTCTCGAAGTACAGTCCCTGGGCCCTTGGGGTTCCCTGAGACTTTTTCAGGGAGTCTGCAAGTTGTTTTTTTTCCTACGTTTATTTGAGAGAGAGTGCACAATTGTGGAAGGGGTAGAGAGAATCCCAAGCAGGTTCCGTGTCATGAGCGCAGAGCCTGACATGGGGCTCGAACTCGCAAACGGAAAGACCATAACCTGAGCCGAAATCAAGAGTCAGACGCTTAACCGACTGAGCCACCAGATGCCCCATGGGGGTCTGCAAGTTAAACTATTTTCATAGCTAAGATATATTAAGACAATTTAACACTAAGCTATTATTTGCCTTTTTGATTGTATTAACATTGGAGTAACCCCGTGGTAACAGCATGAATCATGCTATGCTGGCAGTCATTATGTCACCATGTACTTGGGGAGAAAAAAACCCAAATGCTAGTTTCACTCAAGAATGTCCTTGAGGAATGGGGCGCCTGGGCAGCTCAGTCCATTAAGCATCTGACTTCGGCTCAGGTCGCGATCTCATGGTCCAGGAGTTCGAGCCCCTCGTTGGGCTCTGTGCTGACAGCTCAGAGCCTGGAAACTGCTTTGGATTCTGCCCCTCCCCTGCTCACGCTCTGTCTGTTTCTCTCTCAAAAATAAACAAACATTAAAAAAAAAAAAAGAATGTCCTTGATGAAGCAGTAAAGATTTTTATTTTTATTTAATCACAACCCTTAAATACATGACTTTTCAATTTGGGGAGGGCCAAAATGGGGACTACTTTCTGCTGCACACTGACTGTCTCATATGACAACCGTTTGGTTTATAGGGTGAACTAGCCGCTTTTATCATGGAATATCACTTTTACTTGAAAGAAAAATTGAGACATTACTCATTTAGATTTGGGCATACTGGGCAGACATCTCAAAAATGAATAAGGTGAGCCTGTCACTTCAAAGGAAACTGTTGACTATTTGCTGCCAGGGAAATTTCAGGCTTTCGTTTGAAAACTAGAAATTTGGGGAAACCTGTATCCACTAAAGTGAGCTTGACACAGCTTCCCAATACCTGAAGACTCTTCTGATGAAATCAGTAGTGACACTAACAAATGTAACTTTTCATACTATATAATGGAATTGTCAACATTGGAAGATCTACATCAATCAATGAACTGTATTTTCCCGAAAAACAATAGGCGATGTTACAAAGTCTCACACAGGTAAAATCTCCAGTCAAAGCATAAAAGAAAACAGTGGACTTTAACATACAAAAACTTCATGAATATCATTTCAGTTTCTACATCATAACGAAGCTTGAAGGAACGACTATTTGTCAAGTGTCGATGTAGTTATCAAAGAATATCCACTGAACAAGCTATCAAAATACTTTTCCTTTTTCCATCCACATACCTGGGCGAAGTTGGATTTTCTTCATAAACTACCAAAACGATGTATCACAAGAGATCGAAAAGAGACGGAAAGGAGAATACCTTTTAAACTAGATATTACAGAGGCGCCTGGGTGGCTCAGGTCATGATCTCACGATTCAGGAGTTTGAGTCCCGTGGCGGACTCTGTACTGACACTGAGGAGCCTGGAGCCTGCTTCCAATTCTGTGTGTGTGTGTCTCTCTCTCTCTCTGCCCCTCCCCTGCTCATGCTCTCTCTCTCAAAAATAAACATTAAAAAAATTTTTTTAATGTAAAAAAAAATAAACTAGATATTACAGAGATTTGAAAACATGTAAAAGAATATGCACTCTTCTCATGGGATACCTAGAAGACTTAGTCTATTAAGCGTCCAACTTGGGCCCAGGTCATGATCTCACAGTCCGGGAGTTCGAGCCCCACGTGGGGCTCTGTGCTGACAGCTCAGAGCCTGGAGTCTGCTTCAGATTCTGAGTCTCCCTCTCTCTCTCTGCCCCTCCCCTGCTCACACTCTGTCTCTGTCTCTCTCTCTCTTTCCTTCAAAAATAAATAAAAAACTTATAAGAATTAAAAAAATATATGTACTTTTCTCACTACATCTTTCTTATTCTGGAAAAGTCATTTTCCACAAAAATTTGTTATGTTACTGTGTAACAAGGCTGTTGCATAAATATTTTCTAAATTTCTCAGTTTTAATTTTGAATACAGTACACATTGGTAGAGATAACCTATACACATAGAAGCTCTTCAGGGTCAAGTTTTAAAGAGCACCACGGGTCCTGAGACCAAAAAGCTTGTGAACGACCGCCCTGGAAAAAAGAGCTTTCTCAAAGGGCCGGAGCCTAGTCACTGTGCTAACACAGAGCTAATAACTAGGATGTAGCAAGCATTTAGCATTTGCCAGGCACTGTCCTGAGCCTGAGAGCCGTGTTTTAGAGTAAGCTCTACCCCCCATCCCCTATTCAGAGGTGAGAAAGCTGAGAAAATCCAACTTATAAGGGCTGATTTGCCCCGGATCCAGTGCTTGAGCCCAGATGCCTTAGGGTGGGTGATTCATCTCCAGTTTAAACTACCAGCCACCTTTTCAACACAAACTAATCATCCTAATTACTGGTACCTTTTCAGCGTTGCTTTGCAAAACCAAGTAATACGCCTTTTCTGACCCTGCTTTCAAATTAAAAAGGAGACCATTGTCCTCTCTTGGATCTTTGTGCTCAGAGTCTCATAAACTGCTTTAGGTGAGCCTTGGGTCTAAACCCTGCATTTGGGTGTATACACTTGTCAGCTCGTCAAACTGTACACTTAAAGGGGGCGTGCTTGAGGGTAAATTATGGTTCAGTGACGTTTTGAAAAGAAGTCTGTAAAGCACCAAAGGAGTGCCACCAGAATTCTACCTGATAATCATAAAAGAGAAAGCTTCTCAAAAATTAGCAATCAGGTGCGCCTGACTGGCTCTGTTGGGAGAGCACATGAGTCTTGATCTCGTGACTCTTGATCTTGGGGTTGTGAGTTTGAGCCCCATGGTGGGCAGAGAGGTTTCTTTTTAAAAAATAAATGTTTTTAAAAATTAAAAATTAGGGGCGCCTGGGTGGCTCAGTCGGTTAAGCGTCCGGCCTCGGCTCAGGGCATGATCTCACAGTTTGCGAGTTCGAGCCCCACATCGGGCTCTATGCTGACAGCTCAGAGAGAGCCTGGAGCCTGCTTTGGATTCTGTGTCTCCCTCTCTCTCTCTGCCCCTCCCCTGTTCATGCTCTATCTCTGTCT
Organism: Paguma larvata; assembly: GCA_030068075.1. Lineage (NCBI taxonomy): Eukaryota > Metazoa > Chordata > Mammalia > Carnivora > Viverridae > Paguma > Paguma larvata. The sequence continues at coordinate 21,739,826 of CM057827.1, read as the reverse complement.
CAAAAATAAACATTAAAAAAAAAATTTAAAAATTAGAATCCCCTTTGGGTAAAATTTCTTGGCTGTAGTTTTTTTTTTTTTTTATGCGTATGCTGTGTGACAAATCTGGTCTAGCCTCTCACCAAATTTCAACTTTTACCAAATCATTTGACTCTGGAGTTGTGCTCTTAATCTGTTCCTCTTGTGTGTATTCTATGTTTACCTTTTAAGGGCACCTGGGTGGTTCGGTCAGTTAAGTGTTGACCCTTGATTTTGGCTCAAGTCATGATCTCACAATTCGTGAGATCAAGACCCGAGCCGGACTCTGCAGACAGCGGAAGAGCCCGCTTGGGATATTCCCTCTCCGCCCCTCCCCTGCTTGCTCTCTATCTCCCAAAATAAATGAATATTAAAAAATAAATAAAAATAAAAAACCATTAGTTTTCATTGAACTCGGGAAATAAACAATGTCCTATCAGCCCTTGGTAACACATGTGAGAAAAAACGGACCCCTGAAAAATAAACTGTACACACAGAAGAGCTTTTTCATTCTAGCAGACAACAAAAATGCTGAGCTTTTTTCTTACAAGTCACTGGCACAATGCTGCTGTGCAGCTGCACGGACAGGAGCACTCTTCTAGATACTTCGCAGACAAAAATTATGAAAATAGTCACCCCTTACAGCTTACTATGTGCATTTAATTAGGTAACTCAACCAAACTCTCAGAAAAATTAAGGGGACGATTAATTTAAATTGTGTGGGTGATTCCTCCCGCCCTTCCACTGGGTCTCTTTCCTGAGCAATGCCCCATGTTCCCTCTGGTGATTACAAGCTTGTGTGGGCTTTATAAGGGGTGAGCGTTTTTAGAGGTAATTTTGTTTACATGTGGGTCTCACCTTCCCTCCACGTGAACCACAACTCCATCACACCTGTACCATCGCTGGGATGGCTATTCTTAGTTCGCACCTGGAGAAATGGAGGCTTGGGGGTTAAATAACTTTCCCAAGACCACACCGCTATGAAAGCTATAAAACTTAAGCAATCTGACGCCAGAGTGCCCCTCCTAACTGAAGTAATTTCACCACCCAGGGAATAGATCACCCAAAACGCTTACGAGCCGAAGGATCCAGGAACTCATGGATTCTTGGAGCTCTGAGACAATCTGGCCATTTTACAGATAAGGAAACTGAGGTCCAGAAAGGCAAAGACGACTTGCCTGAATTGAAGCAGCAGTACCCAGATATCTTCCAACAAAATGTCCAGATATACCACACTTCCTTCTGCACAAACCCCACCCTCCCGACCTGACTCTGTCCCATCCTACCTCCTCTTTCCCGGCTCAGCCTCAGTCCTACCCGGCTCCACTCCACCCGGTCTCATTCCTTCCTCTTCCCCAAAGAGGCAAGAGGAAATGTGAGTAGGGAATACCCCACTTCTGTTTTCCTCAAAAGCTTACTGAGAAAAAGCAGCTCCCTGGAGAGGCTCTGCACCCCACATCCGTTTCCAGGAGGTCTGGACTACAGAGAACGGACTGCCTGGAAAGGCCAGAGGCTCTGCGGGAAAGCCAATCATCCTTAAGTAGACAATTGGTTGATAGGGTTCAGGTGCAACAGTCTTTTCCACAATGGCTCTCTGGAAGTGCAACTCGAGGGAGAGCTGGCGATTGCCAGGTGCACTCATGGAATGAGGTGCAGAGAGTAAGAGCTAATCAATGGGCTTTGCTCAACTGGCCTCCCCGGCCCCCACAACGCTTGGAAGGGAGGAGAAAAGGCATGAAACCAAGGAGGCTTACGCGGGCTCCCCTGGCTTGAAGTTGGAAGGAGGTAAAACAGGGTATCCAGAAAGCCTCCTGCTGGAATCTTAGTGCTTTACGAAGGGCTCTGGAGCCGAGGAATAAATGAAGGGACGTTGTCAATTCTGCAAGAGTCTCAACACCTCACCTTCACCAAAGGCAGCTTTCCTCCTCCTCCATCTCCTTATTTCAAGCGTACGGGGTCTCAGAGCCAGGTCTGTCTCTGTCCCTCCCATTTTAGAAGGGGCCCGTTCAGGGTTCTAGACACGGCAAGGGAATGAAGGGCCAGGAATCTGCTAACCCAATGCTGGTTTCAGTCCCCACTGGCCTCTAGAACAAATTCCTTCCCTGCCAACCTCATCCTGGACTCTGTTTGCTCATCAAGAACCCCATGTTCTCCCCACCCCCTCTGCTCTCTCCGTTCCTCATAATGTAGGCTCAGCAGTCTCTACAGTCAACCAGGCCCAACAAGTAGCAGACACTGCCACGTAGGCCTCAACACTCAACAAAACTGGATAAGACCACGGTAAACCGGCTGGCACCTCACCTGGCCTGGCTCTGCGCCTCTCTGGCCTGCCCTCCCAGCTGCCCAGGCCATGTCCCTGGCTGCAGGGAGCGCCAGCCATCTTGGCTCCTTCCCTGGTGGTCAGAAGGCCCAGCAGGGCATGGGCGGCCATCGGGGCTGGCTGGTGGCAGGCAAGTCCATCAGCTGTGACTTCCCAAGGAACCTCCCACAACCAAGGGTAACCGGAGTGCCTGTGGCACCAGGGTGGGCCTGAAGCCACCCAGCCAACTGAGCCTGGGGAGTCCGGGAGTTCCCAAATTTAGTTGCTCCAGTGGACCACGTGTCTGGAGAGGTAGAAGGGGGAGTGTGGCCCACGAGGGGAAGCTGTGCAGGCCAACAGTCGCCCCTCGGGATGCCAGGAGGCAGTGGGTGGCTGGAGAGCGAGCTGGCGGCCCCGGGCTTCTGAAACAAGGGATCCAACCCAGGAAGCTCTGAGAGACTGGGGAGGGGCCGAGGAAGGACGATTGTGTGGGGTGGGGAGGGGAGAAAGGCCGGCGGGTGGGGGTGGGGATGGGGCTGGAGGTGGGGGTGGGGAGAAAGAACTTGAAACAATGCCTCACTTCCCCCCTCCACACACATACATGCACTCACTCGCACACGGTCGCAGCATCTTCCCAGAGTCGCTCTTTGACCCTTGGGCCCTTTTTCTGGCCCAAGGCCAGCCCTCACTCCCCTGGGGCCACCAAGCCGTGCAGGGCACCCGCTCTTCCTAATTTAGAGGAAACTTCCTAGTTTACTGACCTCGAGGGTGGCCCAGAGCCCTGGGGGCGTCCACTTCTTTCTCCAGCTTCCAGCTTGGGACATTTAAGTCACCCTGCGGCAGCGTCCCCAGCCCAGCGCCACTCTTACTCCAGAACGGGCTTCGTGTCTGTAGTGGACCATTCATTGAGCATGGACGTCTACAGCCAACTGGCCGGTGGAGAAGCGGCTTAAGCCACTCCCCCCAGGAAATCGCCCACCCTCAAGTGCTCTGGTCCCAAGATGAAAGAAGTGCAAATTCGGGGGTCACTTCCAATGGTAAAGTGATAGCAGCTATTGTCTCGTCCGCTCTACCCAGTTGGGGGCGTTAAAGCGCCCAGACCTAGCTCTGAAACAGACCCCAAACTGCCCAGGGAAAACTTGAAAGAAAGTTGAAAGATTTCCAAAGAGTTTGGGGGGAGGGGTTGGGGAGGTTTCGCTAGAAAGACCTAAGGAAAGAAAGTCAACGGCCAGGCTTGTGCATAGGGGTGGGGGAGCACAACTGGAGTCCAGAAACTGGTCTTGGATGAGTGGGTAGACTTCGGGGCCTTCTGGACCTCCAAGATGCTTCTCCCTGAGGCAGCCCCCATCCCTGGCGGCGCTGGACGCGGAGGCTGGAGAGCTCACGGCCCCCACCTTGGGGCAGGCCCTACTTTCTGCAAGGGCTCCGTTCCCACCTTTCTCTGAGCATCCCCCAGGCGTGGGGTTCAACGTCTCTCACTCCCAAAGGCGCCTGGGCCAGAACTGCTTCTGTCAGGGGCCAGAGCGCTGATCCCACCACACCTAGTTTTCTTAGCCCCTCAGGAAGGCGGGGGCGCGCGGTACCTGGGCTTCCGTCCCTCCCGGCAGCCCATCTCGGCCCAGGGGCCTCAGATAATCCCAGAGGAACCAGTCCAATCCGCCCGTCTAGTCCCCGCTGGTGGGGGAGGTGAAGGCCGCCGGATTGCAGCCTTTGGTGGCAGCTCCCCCCAGGGGCTTTCCTGCCCGGCTTTAACCCTTTGGAGTGCCGGGACTAGCTGCATTCCGCCAGCGCTTCATTCCACCCACCTCTGTCGCCTGACCCCTGGCTACCAGTGTAAAATGCCTCCCCAGTGTCGGTTATGCCCCATCTCCACAATGATCATTTGTTCTCCTGCCAATCGTGAGCCCTACACTTACCACCTAGATTCAAAATCCTTTCTCGAACGCTCCTTCCCAGGAGCACGGGAGAAGGGGGCCACCAGATGTGAGCTCAAGTCCAGTCCCTGGAGCATAATCACGCCAGCCCCACCCACCATGATGGCAGCCGCCCCAGGCAGCGGCTTAGACGTGTCCTGGACTTGGATTTGAATGCCATCCCTGCCCCTTACTAGAGTATGGCCTTAGGCGAATTGTTTCAACCCTTGGAGCCCTGACTTCAAGGTTACCGGGGCACAAGCTTTCCCGCAGAGTTGCGGCATGGATTTTGCGAGATGATCGATTTAAAGCACTCAGAACCGTGCTTGGCACCGAGCAAGTCTGTTCCAGTCCTCAGCCTCTCCAGTTAATTTGAATTTTTAAAGTTTCAGAGAATAGTGGTTATTTTGTAGAAGAAGGAGTTGAATATTTTTCCTTTCCGACTTAGTTTTCTGTGTTGACATTTTATAAGGAGTCTTCGTTACTTGCTATCATTTTAAAAAGCAAAGAAGATAATTTTAAATTATTTAAAAGGCTAATGGAATCTTTAAAAGGATTTTTTAAAAAGAAACGAAAGGTTTGTTGGTGCTTCCACCACCAAAGTAAGAGTCTTTTTAATAGACTAATTGGGAAGGTTTAGAATAATTGGGAAATTTTTTTAAGTACAAAGAAGAAAAAGTTACCTATAATCTTGTTATTTAAAGACAGCGATTGTGAACATCTTGGTATATTTCTTTCTAATCTGGCTTTTTTTTTTTTTTCTTAGACTGACACAAATTAAGCATTCTCTTTCCAAAAGATCCAAATGGTACAGAGTAAAAAATAGAGTAAATTGAGCAAGTCTTCTCTTTCAATCCCTAACACATTCTCTTCATATGCTTATCTGCCAGTTCTTTTTCTGTGCATTTACAACATGTATAAATTTCTGGTCTTTCTCTGCATATTTTTGTTCTAACAACATTTTTAAAGTACTTTTAATTATATTATACACATAAAAAATAATGTATTATGCAAAATGGCATGTAAATTTTGGTTCAGAAATTTACAAAAGGATTCAGGATTCAAATTTCAGTCCTGTCTACAGTTTCTCTCTTCAGAAGCAGCCAATGTTGTTTCTAGGGTATCATTCCAGAAGTATGCATAAATAAGCAAGTCTCTGAGACAGTGCTTTTTTCCTTTCTTTGAAGCACAAATGGTAGTACGTTAAATACTCATGCACCTTGTTTTTCTTGCTTTATTTTTTTATCCAGAGTCACCTCTGTCCAAGGAAATGTAATAAGAGCCACACATGTAATTTTACATTTTCTAGTAGCCACAATAAAAATATTTAGAAGAAAAAAAAAGGAAAAAAAAGACTTTAATTGAATGGACAGAGAGACAATTGAATTGGACAGGTGAAATTAATATTTTTTAAGTAGCCTCCACGCCCAATGTGGGGCTTGAACTCATGAACCTGAGATCAAAAGTCAGCTACTTGGGGCTTCTGGGTGGCTCAATGGTTAACCGTCCAATTCTTGGTTTTGGCTCAGGTCATGATCTCGTGGTTCTGAGATTGAGCACCTTGTCGTGCCCCACACTAAGTTCTCTCTCTCTTTCTCCCTCTACCTCTCCCGTGTGAATTCTATCTCATAAATTAATTAATTAATTAAATTTAATTAAAGAGTCAGATGGGCCACCCAGGTGCCCCAATTAATATATTTTATTTAAACCAATATATCTGAAATATTATCATTTTGATAGGAAATCAATATAAAAATTACCAATGAGAGGGGCGCCTGGGTGGCTCGGTTGGTTAACCATCCAGCCTCAGCTCAGGTCATGATCTCGGGGGTTCAGGAGTTCCAGCCCCAAGTCAGGCTCACTGCTGTCAGCACAGATCCCACTTGGGGTCCTTTGTTCCCTTCTGTCTCTGCCCCTCCCCCACTCACATATGCATGCTCTCAAAAATAAACAAACATTAAAAAAGAAGAAAAAAAATTACTGAGATATTCTACGTTATTTTTTTTTTGTACCAAGTCTTCAAAATTCGATGTATATTTTCCGCTTAAAGCAAATCTCATGTAGAACCAGCCACATTTCAAATGTTCTCTAGTCACAAGTGGCTGGTAGCAAATGGTTTAGCACGTATCAATCTTGATGCAGCAGGAACTCCATTTTTCTGAATTAACATAAAGTACTATCCAGGCACCACTGACGAACTTTAATCATCTTTTTAACATTTACATCTTTTGCTCTTAACCAAGCTACAATGGATGACCTTGCACGTATGTAGGTATAGCTCTATTCCCAAAGTGTGTTTGGTAGTAATTTGTATGGATTTTGCAAATTTCCCTCCCTAGAAGTTGTACTAATTTATTTCCCCGAAAACAAAGCATGAGCGTGCAGCCTCCCTACTCCTAGCAATGTGTAATCGCTTTTTTCTCTTTGCAAATCTAATAGGTGAAAAATTAGTCCCTCGGGATGGTTTTAACTTACATGTTTTTTAATTATGAGTAAGGGAGAGCATTTTTCATATATTTTTGAACCATTTATGTTTTATTTCCTGTGCATATCCTTTGCCCATCTTGCTATTGGTTATAAACCTTTTTCATATTGTTTAATGAGAGTTTTGCATAAAGGTAGCCCTTAGGGGTGCCTGGGTGGCTCAGTCAGTTAAGAGTCTGACTCTTGATATCAATTCAGGTCATGAACTCACAGTCATAAGATCAAGCCCTGCATCGGGCTCCACACTGAGCTTGGAGTGTGCTTGGGATTCTCTCTCTGCCCCTCCCCTACTTGCGTGCACATTATCTCTCCCTCTCTCAAAATAAATACATAAATTTTAAAAAATAGCCTTTAGTCTATAATAGGAATTAGAAATGATTTTTTTTGATTTTGTGGTTTATAAGTGGACTTTGCTTGTAGTAGTTTTTATCCTGAAAAAATCTTTTTATTTTTACATATATTGACCATATCTGCTTTTCTTTAATGGATTCTAGATTTGGTAACTTTTAATTTAGCTTTATTTAAACTGTTAAGATTAAGTGTTACAAAATCAAGGTCTCAGCCATCAGGTTCCCAGTGTCCAAACGCCCAAATCCCAGATTCCCAGCAATAACTAAATAAATCCTACAAGGAGACATCTTTAGTTAATATGTACCTGGCTCTGAACAAAATTCAGATTTAGGAAGCAGATGAGTTGGGGGTAATTCTTCACTTCTAAAGGGACATACAATAGAAAAGCTTCCTTTAAATAGTGAGCTGAGCTAAGTAATGAACTGTATTTAAATGTATAGCTTTCCAGGGCTCATATAAGTGGGGGAGTCACCTGTATTTGCATCGCCTACAAAAAACGAGTTGTGAATTGAGCAAAGTATCTACCGAGCACTGACTAGGTAGTGACCAGTCTGAGAGTCTGGGCTGTGGAGTGTGATGACAGGACCAAAATTTCCAGCTCTGCCCTTGTGTGCCGCCGAACAAGTTTTCTCACGTCTCCAGACCTAATTCCTCATTTTAAAAATGATGAGAATAATACCGGAGAGGTTGCTATGAGGATTAAATGAAAAAGGGCTTATGAAGTTCTTGGCACAAGCCTAAGGATAAAGACTCAGCAAATGACGCTGCTATTCGATTTAGCTGTACGACTCATTCTCTGTGGAGGTTTAAAGAATTCATCCCTCTGTCCATTAAATTAATTTAGCCACTCACTGCCTTGTTAAATAACTTGTATATTACTCCGTCATTCACTCGATCATTTCCTATTCACTTACTCATTTACTCATGCCACTCATATATTCACTCGTGCGCTGGCAGATATATGTGAGCGCCTACTATATGCCAGGTCCTGGGCTAGCCCTGAGGACACAGGGATGTCTACAGACCTGATTCTAGATTCTAGAGTCTGAGGGTTGAGGCTCAAAAATCTTCTCATTCATTCCACACATAATGCCACAAACACCTGCTGTGTTTATTGCACACAAAGGCCCTACTTCCAACGGCTAACAGTTACTCCTAGTTTCCTTTCTTTATTCTTTGTTCCTTTTCTTCTCCCTCCTCCACTGCTCTTCCCTGCTGCCTTCTCTCTGCCTCTGCCCAGGCCTCTTCTACCTTTACCAGAGCCCCTTGGCGATTACCAAAACACAGGTAACAACTCGGACTCTGGAGTCTGACCAACCTGATTTGACTCTCAGCTCCTCTACTTCCTTGTTAAGGGAACTTAAACAAATCTGACCCCCAGTTTCTTCATCTGCCAATGGGGATGATATCCACTTTATTCAAATGATTAAATTAAACAGTGATGTCACTCTTTGGCTGTCAAGCAATATTTAAAACACCAGGGAGAAAAGGGCGCCTGGGTGGCTCAGTCAGTTAAAGCCTCCAACTTCAGCTCAGGTCATGATCTCATGGTTCGTGGGTACATGGGTTCTTGGGTTCGAGGCCCGCATCAGGCTCTGCACCATTCTCTGTCTCCCTCTCTCACTGCCTCTCCCTCATGTGCTCAAAATAAACATTAAAAAATAATAATAAATATCAAAAATAAACATTAAAAAGAATAATAAAATAAAATACCAGGGAGATATGATTATCAATTCAATTCAAAGAGCATCTACCCTTTGTAGACATTATGCTCAGTGCTATGGAGGACATACAAAGAGCTGATGTAGTCTCTTCCAGCCAGAAGCCGCAGCGCAGTGGGTATGCAGTGAGTGCTCCAGAAGAGCTACTGTTACTTGCCTTGCCAAGGAAAGGAACAAGCTTTTTCATGAGCCCCTCACTCCTGGACACTGGCCTTTCTCAGAGACCTGTGGTGAGCAGGCTGTCAGGCTGTTGCTGGCTTCTCTGCTTTCGTTTGCAACTCCAATCTGCAATGATCTATAGCTTTAAAGCCATTTAATTTGGTGGTAAGTTTGAATATAGACTGTCTTAGCATATACTAAGGAATTAACATTAAGTTGTTAGAAGTGATAATAGTAACGTATATCCTCCATTTTCAGATATATGTGTAAGAACTTAGGCATGAAATGATAGGACCTCAGGTATTTGCTTTGGTTTTTTTTTTTTTTAAGTTTATTTATTTATTTTGAGAGAGACAGAGACAGTGCGAGTGGGGGAGGGGCAGAGAGAGAAGGAGTGAGAGAATCCCAAGCAGGTTCTGCATTGTCAGCGCAGAGCCCAACTCGGGACTCAATCCCACGAGACAGAGAGATCATGACTGGCGCAGAAACCAGGAGTCAGACGCTTAACCCACTGAGCCACCCAGGCACCCTGATACTTGCTTTTTAAAAACCTGAGAAACAGAGAAGGGTAAACTATATACATCAAAGTGTTGATAATTATTATTCGATCAGGGACTCATTTTACCATTCATTCAGGGTGATTCATTAGGTTATTCTCTACATTTTGGTTGTCTCGTAAGTTTAATAATAGAAAGGTTAATTGTTTATTTTCGAGGAGTGGGAGCATCACTTCATGGAAGCAAGGGAGAAGGAAACACCCACAAGCAGCATTCCCGCTTAGGTAAAGGGCAGGCGGGGCAGTGTTGCCAAGCGTGGTGGGCAAAGTCATTGGCCACAGGGATTGACACTTTGTCCTAAGGGCCTTTGCCAGGTGCCCTTTGAGCTGCAGTCTTCACACAGCAGTTGTCCTTAGGGAATTTTCCTGGAGAAGGAAGAAGGCTTGTGGATAACTAGCTCCTCCCCTGGCCCCTAGGGACTGAGCACGGGTACACAACTAGAACACCCGGGTCTCAAACAAGGTTTCCAGGGCTCATGGTCCTCTCCCTATAAGGCCATTGCTTTTCTTCTGTCACCTCTGTTTCATCCATAAAGAGGAGGCAAGACCAGAGGAGGCCACACCCAACGTCACCCAATCATTCTGTTCTTAACCTCAGGTCTGGTGCCCTTGATCTTGGTTACCTAAGTCCCCATTCCCTCCACTCCCACTCCCACACTCAGGTAACCACTTTAGTTACCTCCCAGAGTGTCTTTTTATAAGTACAAGCAAATAAAATATACATCCTCTGAGTATGTTTTAAACAGGCTTAAAGCTAACAACAAGGCAAACTGAAAATAGGGACAATTGTAAGTGTTCCAGGTTAAGAGCGAAGTCTGGGAGTTGTCGGCCTGTAGACAAGACCTAAAGCCAAGGGGGTAGAAGTATAACAGATAATGGAGGGAGACGGGGAACCAGAGGGAGGAAAGAAAAGGGACCACCCCCTAGAGTCTGGGCTGAAGGGGAAAAACAAAGAAGTGAAGGAAAAAAATCAGGAAAGCATATTTGAAGAATGGAGTAAGTCACCCATTGTGTTACTTGCTTCTAATGTGTAAGCAGATCTGCGTAAACCCGCCTGGAAAGATAGCCAAGTGAGGAGGAGTTCGAGTAAAATGTATTTTCTGATCCGGTTTTTGCAAAAATGCATCTAATCAATATGTATCTACACATGTTCAGCGAGAAGAGAAAAGTCTGGAAAACCTTAAAGAGAGCAAACGACTAGGGAAAAATCCTGGTGAGCATTAGTTGTGGGAAGAGGTGGCTTTTTTACTTTGCACACTTCAGTTTGGTTAGCATTTTTTACCACAAGAACGCATTCTTTTTGTAAATAAAAAAGATTTGGAAAAGAGAGGAAACTACTGGTTAGAGCCATCTATATTCAGAATTTTTTAAAAAACATTTTATTTATCTTAAGTGAACTCTACGCCCACTGTGGGTCTCCGAAGTCAAGAACTGAGTTCAAGCTCTCATGCTCTAAGGACTCCGTCAGGTGCCCTGTATTCAGAATTTCTGAGGCTGTAGAGATTAAGATTAAAAACACTGGCTTCAGAACCTAATAAACATGAGTTTAAACCCAGCTCTACCCCACAAATTAACCTCTTTAAAGATCAGTTTCCTCATCTGTCAAATGGTAATTATAATGATAATTACCTCATAGATTGTGATCAAGATTAAATGGGGGAACGCAGATAAAGTATTTAGTACAGTGACTGTCACACAGAAAAGGCTCAGTTAATATTAGTTGTCCTTTAGGAGTGCTTGGCTGGCTTAGTCTGTAGAGGGTGTGGCTCTTAAGCTTGGGGTTGTGGGTTCAAGACCCACTTTGGGTGTGGCAATTACTTAAAAATAAAATCTTAAAAATTTTTTTCAAAATATTAGTTGGCCTTTAAAATAGTTATTACTAGGTCTTGGGGCACCTGGGTGGCTCAATCAGTTAAGCATCTGACTTTGGCTCAGGTCATGATCTTGTGGTCAGTGAGTTCGAGCCCGCGTTAGGCTCTGTGCTGACAGCTCAGAGCCGAGAGCCTGCTTTCAGATTCTGTGTCTCCCTCTCTCCCTGACCCTCCCCTGTTTGCACTCTGTGTCTCTCAAATATAAATAAACATTAAAAAAAAACTTTTTTTACAAATTGTTATTACTAGATCAAACCAGCCAATCAGAGAAGTACCAACTCAAGCCACATTATTTTGGTCCCTCTCGAACTGCTGTCACTGAAATACTTGTTCTGTGTCATACTTTGGACCTTCACGGGTCATACCAGGGAACTCAGGAGGGACCCTGTGTCCACTGGAGGGAAGATGCAAGAAAATCCTCAGAATTTCCTGGTCTGTCTACATTTTCTCTCATTCTTTTTAATTGTTATTTTTGTGTTTTATAAGGCACATAATATTGCATTAGTTCATGGTGCATATGTATAATTTATAAGCAAATACACCTATACTGGGGAGTTTAACAATTTTTAGCCATAGGATGTTACCCTATAAAGTTTAGAATGCCATGTCTTCTTTAGGAGTTCTCTCAGACTCAGGATCACAAAAAGCTTCCTTTCTCCCAAGCAATTGGTTTATTGTTTCTAATGAATACGATCACTCTATCATTAAATGCCTTGCCTTCTTGGCTTCAGCCGCTAGAAACCTTAGAGCCAAATTCATAACCCAGCCCTGTGCACAGAATGCCTGTGGTTGGCATCCGGAGGTTTGTAGTTATGAGTACAGAATCTGGAACCACATGCCTGTGTGCAAATCCTACCGGTGCGAACTTAGGCAAGTCGCTTCATCTCTCTGTGCCTCTATTTCTCAAACGTAAAATGATAATTATAGTGCTAATTACCCCATAGGATTATTGCAAAGATTAAATGAGTTGATGCATATAAAACAATTAGAATGGGGCACCTGGCTGACTCAGTCAGTAGAGCATACAGCTGTTAATCTCAGGCTCATGAGTTTGAGCCCCATGTTGGGGGTAGAGTTTACTTTAAAAAATTTTTTTCTAATATTAAAAAATAATAAAGTAATTAGAACAGTACTCGGCATATACTAAGCACCAAATATTATTTACATTGTAATTCTTATTATTGTTATTATTGGCTCTCATTCTATGATTTCCTATTCTTGCTTTTCTTCAACCCCATTTCTGCTACTCTTTATGTATTTTAGGAAGATATATCCAATCTTCTTTTGGAAAGAGCATAAGCAGGCAACCATATCAATATGTTTTTAATATGCCAGTCATTGTGTTCAGTGCTTGAAGAATGCAAAGATAAACAAAAGATTGTTTCTGTCTTCAAGGACATGCTCACTCTAGTGGGGGAGACACACCCACAAATAGCTATAACCCAAGCCCAGAATGTGGTAAGACATGCAGTTAAGGTGCCCCAGTGCCATGAGGACACAGAGCAGCTGAGATTTGTGAAGAGTCCCCGGAGAGGGCGGCATGGGAGCCACGCTGCCCAGGAGACAAGGATGATGGAGCAGGGATTCCAGGTGGAGGGAACAACGGATGATCCAAGACAGACTCTCCAGGACTGACGTGCTGCCCCTGCTGGGTATGGTGGGAGTGCTCAATAAAGCCCTGTTTTTGACTATCCGATTCGAGTGGTGGGAAAAGGGGTAGGAAGAGACAACAGGACAATGCCCAAGGGCACCTTCCTTTTTCAAGACAGCGAAAAAGAATACGAGTGGGTGGAACCAAATCCTCTGAGGTGGGAAGATCGACTTGGCTGTCAGGCCAGGAAACAGGTGTGAACACCAGGTTAAGCAGCAATTGCTTTGAGGGAGGAGGAAACGGAAGGCTTGGGGGTGAGAAATGGGAGGGGTCCTCTGCCCAGATCCATCTGTCATGCAGAACGATACCCAGAGCCCCTAACATTTCCCCTTGGACTCAGAAATAGAAGTCTCCTTTTCTTTCACGGCGCCTTCAACTTCAGGTCTTCCAGAACCACATTTTGGCCCAATCTCTTAAGGCGTTCCATCGTTTCTAAGCAGGGTGACCCCTGACGACCTTGGTCACACACTCTCTTCCTCTGGAGGTATATGGAGAGTGCATCTGAAAATGAGAGGTCCAATCAGTTATTTTTTGGCCGCAAATGTCCCTAAGAAGTGACAGCATGAGGGCGCTGGGCTGGCTCAGTCAGTAGAGCATGTGACTCTTGATCTTGGGGTCATGAGTTTGAGTCCTACGTTGGGGATAGAGATTACTTTAAAAATAATGGTGATAAATAAATAAAATCTTTAAAAGAAGTGACAGAGCGTACAAAATTTGGACACAAAAGCAAAGTACAAAATTTGGAGTTGGGCACAGCTGGTTTAATTCTAGCTTCTGACAAGGTACTGACCCAGCTAAGCTGTAAATTCGCCACCTGTAAAATGGAGACCTCAAGGGGCACCTGGTTGGCTCAGTCGGTGGGGCGGCTGACTCTTGATCTTGGGGTCTTGAGTTCGAGCCCCACATTAGGTGGAGGGATTACTTAAAAAAGAAATAGAGATGTCACCGTTTGCCTCGAGGGCTTGTTTGGGAGGATTATGCGATTCAGTGTACAAGGGCCTGGTACTAGGAGATCAGCTGTGAGCTCCCTCCATTCCTGAAAACGAATGAGCTACTGCTTACGGAGCGCCTCTGTGGTGTCAGGCACTGTGCAAAGTGCTTTCTCTGTGTTCCCAGTTTACTAACGAGGTGGTGGCTCGTGTCTTTCGGAATGCGTCAGTGAACTCTTTCCTTTATTTCTGCCCTTGAAGACTTGATCTCCTAAAATCAAGTGATCAACTTCTAGAATACCTCAGGTGTCATCGATAAGTTTGGTATTACTAAGGGCTATGCCTACCTAAGCCTAGGGATAATTCAAGGTGACCCCAGGCCCTTTCTTTTCCCAGAAGGAGAAGGGCAGGTAATATCTGTTTAAATTTCATGTAAAGATGGGGTGCCCGAGTGACTCAGTCAGTTGAGAATCTGACTCTTGATATCTGCTCATGTCATAATCCCAGGGTAGTGGAATAGAGTCCCGCGGCAGGCTCCACACTGAGCGAGGAGCCTGCTTAAGATTCTTTCTTTTTCTGTTTCTCTGTTTCTCTCTGTCTCTCTCTCCTTTTAGCCCTCTGCCCTTCTTCCCATTTAAAATAGAATTTAAAAAGGGGCACTAGGGTGGCTTAGTCAGTTAAGCATCTGACTCTTGATTTCAGCTCAGGTCATGATCTCATGATTGGTGAGTTCAAGCCCCGCATTGGGCTCTGCACTGACACTGCAAATCCTGCTTGGAATTCTCTCTCACCCTCTCTCTCAGCTCCTCCTCCATGCACATCCACTCTCTCTCTTAAAAATTAATAAATAAACTTAAAAAAATTTTAATTAAAAAATTTATCGTGTAAAGAGTTTACGACTCCCTTTTCCTTTCTCGACCTTTCCTTCCTTTTGTTTCTTTAAGGTGCTATTTCCCAAGTTGATCGCTCACAGGAATCACCCGAAGAGGTGAACAAAGAGGTGCCTCCCTCCCGCCCAAAGAAATTGTGATGTAATTATCTGGGGTGCAACCTGGGCCTCTGGATTTTTTTAAATTCCCAGGTATTCTAAAGGTTTTTTAAAAGTATTTATTTATTTATTTATTTATTTATTTATTTATTTATTTAATGCCCCTCCCCCCTTTAGCCCTTCCCCCCTCCTAACAAGCTGCCGGCAGCTCTCAGTTCCCTGTATTTAAGAGTCCCCCTCCCTGTTTTTCTTTTATTTTTACTTCCCTTCCCTATGTTCATCTGTTTTGTATCTTAAATTCCTCATATGAGTGAAATCATAGGACGTTTGTCTTTCTCTAACTGATTTCTTTCTTTCTTTTCTTAATATTTTATTTATTTTTGAGAGTGAGAGTGAGAGCGGAGGAGGGGCAGAGAGAGGGGGGAACAGAAGATCTGAAGCAGGCTCTGTGCTGACAGCAGCAAGCCGGGTGTGGGGCTCGAACTCATGAACTGTGAGATGACCTGAGTCAATGGCAGACATTCAACTAAGCGAGCCACCGGGCACCCCTACCGACTGACTTATTTCATGTAGCATAATGTACTCTAGTTCCATCCACGTTGTTGCAAACGGTATTTATTTATTTAAGTAACCTCTATCCCCAACGTGGGGCTCAAATTCGCACCCCTGAGGTTAAGAGTCGCGTGTCCTCTACCAACTGAGCCAGTCAGGCGCCCTGATTACCTTATACTTTTATTTATTTTTTTTAAATTTTTTTTAATGTTTATTTATTTTTGAGACACATAGAGACAGAGTATGAGCAAGGGAAGGGCAGAGAGAGAGAGGTAGATACAGAATCTGAAGCAGGCTCCAGGCTCTGAGCCATCAGCACAGAGCCCGATGCGGGGCCCGAACTCACAGACCGTGAGATCATGACCTGAGCCGAAGTCGGATGCTCAACCGACCGAGCCACCCAGGCGCCCCTACCTTATACTTTTAATAGCTGCAGAATATTTTATCGTAGGGATTACAGAAATGTATTTAAGCAATCCCTTGGCACTGGACATTTAGGTTGTTTCCAGTTTTTCTCTATTATAAAAAATGTGCAAGAGACATACTTGCACATATTTGCATCAGATTCATGAAGGGGAATTGCTTAGTCACAGAACAGAATATGTGGACAAGTACCCATACACTTATGTATTCATTTCTGTGTTTCGGTAAATGAATAAAGGAAGCACTTTGTGTTGGTTTTTTTTTAGAAAAAATTTTTAAATGTTTTTATTTATTTCTGAGAGAGAGAGAGAGAGAGAAAGAGAGAGAGCGAGAACACGAGCTGGGGCAGAGAGAGAAAGGGGACAGAATCTGAAGTAGGCTCCAGGCTCTGAGCTCTCAGCACAGAGCCTGACGCGGGGCTCAAACCCATGAACTGAGAGGTCATGACTTGAGATGCTCAACTGACTGAACCCCTCAGGTGCCCCTAGAATTTTTTTTAAAGTTTATTTATTCTTGAGAGAGAAAGTGCAGACAGAGAGCACGTGCTTATGGAGGAGGGAGAGAGAGAAAGGGAGAAAGAGGGACCCCAAGGGCAGAGCCCAAGGAGGGCTTTGAACTCACAGACTGTGAGATCATGACCTGAGTAGAAGTCCAACGCTTAACTGACTGAGTCGCCCAGGTTCTCCACTTTGTGTTGTCTTTTGCTCAGTACATACGTGGAGTTACTGGGATCGAAGTGGCATCTGAGGATGGGATCTTTGGCCCTTTGAGGTTGAGGGTTGGCAGGGCTTCTGACCATGACCACATCCGTGGCTGTATTTCAGCTTTTCTGTCCAAGGCAAGAGGGGGCCAGGGTGCAGCCTTCCTTCCTCTCCCCGCAGGGTGCCTTTTGGTGTGTTGGCCCATAACCTAGGAAGTTGGAGGCCCACTGGGAGGCTATCAGGAAAGGCGGTGTGTGCCACTGTGAATCAACCACATTCATTCTGACCGAAGCCAGGTCCTGTCCGCAGGGGCAGGGCCTGCAAGAAATGCAGGAGGGTCAGGGAGCTGCAAATCCGAGCCTCGCTTGAACGTTAATAGGACTTCTCACAGAGGTGGGCCCAAGAATTGTCCTTTTTCCTAGCCTGTCCTGCTGAACTCGCATTTGAAACCAAATGCGGGCTCTTCCGGAGGCTGTCTAGGAGGGCAAGGGGAGCTCGGGTAGGGCCAGCCAAGACCCTGGAAGGGTCAGGATGATGGGCTGTCTGATTTTGGAGCCAGTTGGTAAACACATAAGCAACAGAGACTGAGGAATTGTGCAAGAGAACTTGAGGAAGGGGTTACCCGATGGTCCTCAGATTCACACTCGAGGTAGGGGGGAGGGGGGTTGAGGGCTCACATCCTGGGGTGTTGCTGCCAGCCGGATTGCCGGCTGACTGTGTGGAGGCCTGGGGCAAGCCTCTCCTCTCTGGGCCTCTTTCCTTGTCTGGAAAATAGGATCCATACTCATCTCGCCTGGGGTTGCTGTGACAATTAAGCGAGGGAACAGACGTAAAGGCATTTAGCACTGTCCCCAGCACACAGGAGGTGCTTAATAAACAGTAGCTGCATTTATCGGTAGATTGGGAGGCCGTGCAAAAAGGCAGGGACCAACATCCTACAGGGCAGCTCCCATGTGGGGCCTGGAATCAGGACCACGAGGAACAGGGAAGCCACTTCCACGTGCTGCTGCCACTGGGTGGGATGTCTTGTCCTGGACAAAGGGCACGAGTCTTCAGTCCAGGATTCTAGCGCCGGGACCTGAGCACGGAGCCCCTGCCGATATTCCTGCCGCCCTGGCCATGTTCCACGGGCAGCTCCCCTCCACCTCCAGGGAACCATGAGGAGGGTCTCAGGGCCTCGTGGCCCTGTGGCCCAGGCTGTGGCCAAGAGAGAGAGAGGGAGTGGTAGTGGTGGTGGGGAAGCTGTAAAAAAATGTAAATAGTGCGGCGTGGAGCGCGGCTCCAGCTGTCTGGCACTCACCGGAGCTGGCAAGAGCCCGAGGAAGGAGCCCCAGACCCCGGGCGCCTTTTGTCCCCCGGGCTCGGCTATGTAAAAGGTGGGGGAAGGGACAAGAATTCTTGGAACTTGTCCATTCACTGGAGCCCCCCTGCTGCCAGCAGGTGCGAGAATGGGGGAGGGAGATGCGGACTCTGGCCTGGAAGGTTTAGAAATAAGAATTGCAACTCAGCATGCAGTGGACTGACAAACAGATTCCTCAGGTTCCAGCCGCCTAGGCTGTGAACCTCCAGGCCAGCCAGACTCCATCCTGCTTTGAATGCGGCCGTGAACTGGTTCCCCGCCCTCCAGTTGGCCTTCCCGACTCCCCTCTCGCCAGTTCCCGAATCCCAGCTTTGCTCGCTCTGCCAAAGAACGCGGCTTTGCCAGGCCTACTCCCAAGCTGTTTGATTTTCTGAGGTTTTGGTTTTCATTTTCCAGCTCCTTTGGCTGCCAGGGCCTTCTCCAAAGCACCACATTCAAGCCTTAGATGGTGCTTGGACTGTGAGGTCTTAGAAAGAGCAGTGTGGGGAGAGGAAGGACTTGGAACCATGCAAACCTGAGTCCCAACCCTGCCCTGCCCTTGCCAGCTGAGCGCCTTCAAGGCAAGTTGCTAACCTAAAGCCCTGGTTTGCTGTAGGTAATACGGGAGTTCCTTTTGTTCCTACTTCTCAAGGTTTTTGTACAAATTAAATGCTGAGTTAATATTTAGAAAGCTCTTAGCACAATACCTGGCACAGAATAGGTGCTCGACGAATATGAAATTATTCCCTTTAATAAACATAGGAAAATAAGGCAGAAGCTCCCTGCAGTCTTGTTTCAATTTGTATTTGTATTTCCCTCTTGCCTAAGAGATGAATCTTTTTTTTCTCTTTTTTTTTCACGTTTATTGGCCATTTGTGTTTCTTAGGTGAAATGTCTGTTCATCTCTGTCATCCATTCTTTTAGGGTTTTTTGTTTGTTGATTTCGATTCGATTTGTTTTTTGTCTTTGGTTTAACAATTGGTGGGACGTCTTGGTACATTCTGAAGTTCTTTGTTAACATAATTTGCAGATTTTTTTCTTTTGGTCGTGCTTTTGGCTTTTTGGTGCTTTCAACATACAAAGACTGTTTTTCTTTCTATACATTGTACGTCCAAATCTGCCCATAAGAGCTGGTCCTCTATAGGCTGATTTACTCGGCAGTGTGCGGGCCTCAGTGACTCTCCCCTTGACCAGTGTACTGCCCAGGGCTTTCTTAGACCCTCCATTGTTCTCTAAATGAATGTGAAAACCTGCTACGGTACCGTTTGACCTCTCCTGCAGTATTCTAGTTCTGTCGCCAAATGCACACACTCCCACCTACTGGTTTCTGGAAGGATCACAGCTTTCTTCTACTGGTCGGCTGATCTGGGGAAACTCCAAGATCTGACTGAGAAATTAGCTGCTGAATGAGAATTTGGATGTCCCCCATTCACCCTCTCTTTGGGGCCCGGGACTGACTGGGTCTCTCTATACCTCACCAGCCCAGCCAGCTGCCCCGACTCGTATTGCCTGACCATTTACCTGAGGCATTTCTGAGAAGCTGTGTGTAAATCTAATTTGATGGATTATATTTTAATGCTCTAGGAGAGAAGGAAATTAAAATAAATGTTATAAATTCTACTAGCTCGTTTATTGGGCACTTATCATGTGCCATCTGCTGATGAAGCACTTTACCTCAAGACCTTATTTAATCCTCACGACGATAAAGAAACTCAAATTTCTCCATTTTATAGATAAGGAGCCTGAAGCTCAAAGGGGTTATTACGCAGCTTGGCCAAGGTTACCCAGCTGGAATGTTGCCAGATTGGGCAAATAAACATGGCCTGGTTAAATTTGAATTTCATATAAATAACAAGTAATTTTTTACTATAGAATATCTCAAGCACCGCATGCAGTATTTTATCTGGCAGCTGTAGGAAATGTGAAATGGAATCCAAGTCTTCTAAATCCTTGGCCTTCCAGGGGTGAGACCATGGAATTCCTTGGCATGGAATTCTTTGAAAAGGGAAGAACACGCTGGTACTAACTTTTGGGCTCACCTCAGACATGCTGAATGAAACTTCTGGTGGCGGTGTGTCCCAGCAAGCACCCTCGGCCTCGAAACCCTACTCCTCAGGTAGCCCACTGCCCTCTGAATTTTGAGAGCACTTTTGTATGTTGCCAGCTTGCAAATTTAGATGCCCATAATCAGCGGTCACATGGTTGCCCAAATTCCTAGTAACTCTTTACACTTGTTCAACCATCCAACCATTCAACTCCTTGATGATATTTACTGTTTCTCAACATTATCTCTTGCCAACCAGAGACAGAGAGATGAATTAGAGGCAGGTCCTGCCCACTGAGGGGCTCCTGCTCCACTGCAGAGACTGATAGGTAGACAGACACATTGTAGTGGGGGCTGGGGGCTGGATGCTGGGTTGGGCAGTAGCAGAGTAGAGACCAGGATAGAGAGAGTAGGGGTGGGAGCAGTCAGATACAAATTTCAGGAGATATGCTTCAGCCTGTCTTAAAGAGTCCACAGTTTCACTTTCCTCTGAAGGCATCTAACACAGGATAATGGATATAAACTTTAGTCAGTGGTTCTGTTTTACAATAAGAGATAAATTCAGATGAAGAAGAAGGTGAGCGCATGGGCTCCAGAGCCAGACATCTTGGTCACATCCAACTTCCACCCCTTACTAGTTCTATGACCAGGGCCATGTAACCAATCGACTTTCTCCACGCTTCAATTTGTCTTCCATGAAATGGACATAACAATATTATCTACCTCATTGGTTTGGCATGCAATTAAATAATCCGTATAAAATGACGAACACAGCTCCTGAAAGGTAATAGGTATGCATGGAGGTTCACATTGACAATTTCCCTTCTCTACTAGATTTTTCCTTCAGCCTACAACAGGGTTGTAATATCTCTCCATCCTTGACCTCATGTCCGCATCTAACTACTGGTTCGTTATCTGATCCTTTTTTATGGCACAAGTCAGAGAGAATTGCCTGTTCCTAATCACCTGTTTCCACTTTCTCACCTCCTTCTCTCTCCTGAGCCCACTCCGTGCTCAGGCAAGGTTGTTAATAAGCTTCCCAGTGCAATGCCAGTGGGCAATTCTGTTTCTGCTACTTCCCATAGCAGTATTCAACACGGTTGATCTGGCCATGCCTCTTGAAGTCTTGCTCCTTCGGCCCCCAGGACACCACCCTCGCCTGGTTCCCTCCTCCTCCCTCCCTCCTGTTTCCTCTCATCTCCTTTACTGGCTCTGCCTCCTCCTGTCCTAGGCCTACTGCTAGATGTGAGAGTCCTGCAGGGCTGAGGCTCCGACCTCTTCTCTCCGTCTACATTCACTCTCTAGATAAACTCTTGTAATCTACTGACTTTAAATCCCACCTTTTTTCTGATGATTCCCACGTTTACAGCACCAGCTTGGATATGTCTCCTGAATTCAGGACTAAACAGCCAATTGCCTATGGAATATCACCACTGGGGGTCCAGTAGGCAACTTAGATTCAACCTGTCCATAAAGAAACTCGTGACTTACCAGCTGCCCCTACCCAGAATCTTTTCTTCCTTCAGAGTTTCCCATCTCGGTACATGGTACTATCACTCACTCAGTTGTTCAGGCCAAAGCCTTAGAATCACCTTGATTCCTCTTTCTCTCATTCCCCACATGCAAACTCAAATCCTGCTGGTGCTCCTTTCAAAATACATCCCAAATTGGATACTTCTCATTTCCTCTGAAGCAAGGTTTCTTAGCGTTGATCCTTTGGACATTCTGGACTAGATAATTCTTCGTCGTGAGTCCCATGCAATATTGTGGGATGCTCAGCAGTATCCCTGGCCTCCCCCCACAGGATGGAGGGGAGTAACAACCAAAAATGTCTTCAGACATTGCCAAATGTCCCTGGCCTCAGTAATAGAGTATCCCGAAATCACCTTGGTTGAGAACTACATCTCCACAGCTACCATTCCATAGTCTCAACCATTATTATCTCTTACCAAATAGCCTCCTAACTGGTTTCCCTGCCTCCATTCTACCTCCTCCTTCTCCATCCAGCAGCAACCAGAGAAATCTTTTTTTTTAATTAATTAATTTAAAGTAGGCTCCACGCCCAATGTGGGGCTTAAACTCTTGACCCTGGGGCGCCTGGGTGGCTCAGTCAGTTGGGCGGCCGACTTCGGCTCGGGTCATGATCTCACGGTCTGTGAGTTTGAGCCCCACGTCGGGCTCTGTGCTGATGGCCCATCAGGGCCTGGAGCCTGCTTCGGTTTCTGTGTCTCCCTCTCTCTCTGCCCTTCTCCTGCTCACGCTCTGTCTCTGTGTCTCTCAAAAGTAAATAAACATTAAAAAAAAAAAAAAAAAAAACTCTTGACCCTGAGATCAAGAGTCGCATGCTCTACCAACTGAGCCAGCCAGACACTCCCAGAGTAGTCTTTATAAATCATGAGGCAACTCTTGTCACTCTTCGGTTTTCAATCCTCCAATGGTTTCCCATAACATTAACCATAAAACCCAGCGTCTTCATGACGGTGTGCAACACCCTACATGGTCTGGCCCTTTCTTGTTTCCCACCACTCTCCTCTAGCTCATTGCACTCCAGCAATGACCTCAAAGAAGCTGACTTCTTAGCCACACCTTGAACACATCAAGAATATTCTTCCCTCAGGACATTTGCGGCTGCTGTTCCCTTTATTTACGATGCCATCCCTCAGAATCTGCCCCTTCCATCACTTCATTCAGGGTTGCCATTTAAATCTCCTCAGGGAGGGCTTCCCTGACCACCCTATCTCGAGGAGCACTGTCACTGCCATCTCTGTCATCCCACACCCTGTGTGATGGACATGAAGGTGTGCCTGCCCAGATCCCCTTCCTTGAGGAGAGACTTGTTGCCCAGCTGTTGGGAGTGTAGTCGGCAGACAGCTTTCAGCTCCCAGTCCCTTCAAGGTTTGCCTCAGAGCAGAGTTGCCCAAGGTCATGACCTTCCCTAGGTAGCCCATATCCAAGGACTAATTGGAGTCAAGTAGAAAGGAGGCAACTCAGAGGAGCCATTTTGGCTTGGGAGTTCCCCATGGAGTTGGCTGAGACTATCATTAGATCTGCCTCTCAGCTTGATTTCTCCTCTGCCCCATCTTGCTTCCTTCCCCTCACTTGCACAGATGTGATCCAAGAGAATTCAGGGTGCTAAATATTCAGGATGTGTGTCCCAGGGGACTCTACCTATGACACCCCCTATAGTTTTCTTAGACTTATATTTAATATCATTTTATTTATTTATTGTATTATTTCCTTAAGGTCTGTGAAGGCAGGGACTTTTTTTTTAATGTTTATTTATTTTCGAGAGAGAGAGAGAAAAAAAGCGTGAGCAGGGGAGGGGCACAGGGAGGGAGACACAGAGTCTGAAGCAGGCTCCAGGCTCTGAGGTGTCAGCACAGAGCCTGATGCAGGGCCCAGACTCATGAACCGTGAGATCATGACCTGAGCCAAAGTTGACCTTTTAACCAACTGGGCCACCCAGGTGCCCCAACAGGGACTTTGTTTTGAAACTGCTATATCTCTGGCACCTAGAAGAATGCTGGGCACATACAGAGTAGGTGCTAAGTGAACACTTACTTGAATGTTGAATGAATTATTCTTTAACATTTAAAAAAAAATTAATGTTTCTTTATTTTTGAGAGAGAGAGAGTGCAAGTAGGGGAGGTGCAGAGAGAGAGGGAGACACAGAATCCAAAGCAGGCTCCAGGCTCTGAGCTGTCAGCACAGAGCCCGATGCAGGGCTTGAATCCACAAACTGTGATATCATGACCTAAGCCAAAGTTGGACGCTTAACTGACTAAGCCACCCAGGCACCCATAACATTTTTTTTTTTTAAAGTAAACTCCAGGGGCGCCTGGGTGCCTCAGTTGATTGAGTGTCCGACTTCGGCTCAGGTCATGATCTCGCGGTCTGTGAGTTCGAGCCCCACGTCTGCTGACAGCTCAGAGCCTGGAGCCTGCTTCGGATTCTGTGTCTCCCTCTCTCTCTGCCCCTCCCCCACTCATGCTCTGTCTCTCTCTGTCTCAAAAATAAACAAACGTTAAAAAAATTTTAATAAAGTAAACTCCATACCCAAAGAATTCATGACCTGGAGATCAAGAATTTCAGGCTCTAAGGGAGCTGGGTGGTTCTGTAGGTTGAACATTTGCCTCTTGATCTCAGCTCAGGTCTTGATCTCAGGGTAGGAAGCTTATAGCAGCATCAAATGCCCCGTTGCACTCTGTGTTGGGCCCTGCAATGGGCATGGAGCCTACTTAAAAAAAGAAAAAAGAAAGAGAGTCTCATGCTCCACCTACTGAGCCAGCCAGGTGCCCCTGAATGAATTATTCTTGTCTGCAATCTCAGTTCCTCATTACACCGAGATTACTCTGTGGTCAGGGAATCCTTGAGTGACTTCTAATATGAAGACTCCAACTTTCTAACAGACATGCAGCCCAGGGGGGCATAATCTTCCCAAAATGATTTACTTCTGGAGCGGGAACAGGCCCACATGGTTTCAAATCTAGAAGACTTGACAGCAGGGACCTGCTCAGCTAACCACTTTTTTCCTCCTGCTGTGTCCCCCTTTTGTCTGGAAACAAATTTAGCATGCTGGTCTTATATGGAGGAAAGCTGCCTTGGGCCTTTGAACCAGCTTTGCTGCAGGTATTTTGACCTTGTCAGCCCGTAGGATAAATTTTGGACTAAGTGATTATTCTTGAGTGTTTTTACACACTGTTTCATCTTTTTCAAGAACATTCACATCGCTCAGTAATTTCTCACAATGGCTGTGAGCTGCAAGTCCACTTTAACATCCTAATTTTATGTACAGGGAGACTGGGGGTAGAGGATTA
Organism: Paguma larvata; assembly: GCA_030068075.1. Taxonomy (NCBI): domain Eukaryota; kingdom Metazoa; phylum Chordata; class Mammalia; order Carnivora; family Viverridae; genus Paguma; species Paguma larvata. The sequence continues at coordinate 21,715,010 of CM057827.1, read as the reverse complement.
GCTTCAGCATTCCAAAAGTGTTTGCTGAACACTTCTGTGTGCCAGGCACTGGGCTGGGTGTTGCAGGATATGAAGATCACTAGGCAAGCATGCCGGGGAGATAGGCAGGAAGGACTTTGTCTATAACAGGTGTGAACCAAGAGCTGGGGGAGTCAGAAGGTGACGGGATTGTTTCTATACTGGGAGACAACTTTTGGGAAGGTTGCGTTGTGTGGGTAACATTTTTTTTAAACCTGCTTTAGGGGTTCCTGGGTGGCTCAGTTGATTAGGTGTCCCACTTGAGCTCAGGTTGTGATCTCATGATTTGTGGGTTCCAGCCCTGCAATGGGCCCTGGGCTGACAGCTCAGAGTCTGGAACCTACTTCAGATTCTGTGTCTTCCTCTTTCCCTGACCCACCTCCGCTCGTGCTCTCTCTCTCAAAAATAAATAATAAAAACATTAAAAAAATTTTTAATAAAAAAACAACCCATTTCAGGGGGTGCCTGGGTGGCTCAGTTGGTTGAGCATCCAACTCTTTCTCTGTTTCTCGCTTTTTGCGTCTTATTGGCCACAAGGGAAAGGGACTCCTCCAAGTCACCAGAGGTGACCACAGTTTCTTCAGCCACTCCATGCTTGGAACCTCGGGGTCCTGGGACTGGCTGGGCACGTCGGGCATGTTCCCATCATCTCAGAGGGGATCTTCATCTCCACTGGATAGTTGTAGGGCACGGCCTGGTTGATCATGGTGGCATATTTGGTGAAGGGGCTGACGGTGGGTAGAATTATACCGAGGCCCCCAGTGGTGAAGGATGCGACCAGCACCGTCTCCTTGGCCCAGGCATCCTCAGGGAAGGCTGCAAGTCTCCCAGCCATCTTGGTCCTTGAGTGTCCAACTCTTGATTTTTGGCTCAAGTCATGATCTCGGTTCATGGGTTCGAGCCCCGCATTGGGCTTCATGCTGACAGTGTGGAGCCTACTTGGGATTCTCTTTCTCTCCTTGTCTCTCTGCCCCTCCCTCACTTGTGCATGGGTACACACACACTCTCTCTCAAAATAAATAAATGAACCTAAAGACACCACTTTAAATATACAAACTGTTTTGTTCAAACTGTCTTTTTGGGGCACCTAGGTGGCTCAGTCAGTTGAGCATATGACTTGGCTCAGGTCATGATCTCACAGTTTGCGAGTTCAAGCCCCACGTTAGACTCTGTGCTCGGAGCCTGGAGCCTGCTTCAGATTCTGTGTCTCCCTCTCTCTGTGTCCCTCCCCTGCTCATGCTGTCTCTCGCTCTCAAAAATAATAAACATTAAAAAAAATTTTTTTAAACTATCCTCTTTTTTCATTTTATTTTACTTATTTATTTTAATTTTTTAAAGTTAATTTATTTTTGAGAGAGAGAGAGCAAGCAGAGGGACAGAGAAAGAGGGAGAGAGAATCCCAAGCAGGCTTTGCACTGTCAGTGTGCAGCCCGATGCAGGGCTCAAACTCCCGAACAGTGAGATCATGACCTGAGCTGAAACTAAAAGTAGGATGTTCAACCAATTAAGCCACCCAGGCACCCCTTATTTTTTTATTCCAGAGAGAAAGAGAGGGCCCACAAGTGGAGGGAGAGGGGCAGAGGGAGAGAGAGACAGAATCCTAAGCAGGCTCCATACCCAGCGCAGAGCCTGACTTGGGGCTCGATCCCATGACCCTGGGATCATGACCTGAGCCAAAATCAAGAGTCAGACTCTCAACCAACTGAGCCACCCAGGTGTCCCCACACTGTCCTCTTTCTAGTCTTTGCATTCCTAATTCTTACAGATTCCGATCATTTTCAATGGTGCATACTCACACACACACACAAACATGCATTGTATATGTGCTGCTGAAGCGAGCAGGCAAACATGCATTGTAAAGGCAAAATATGGAGTATGCCTTCTTTTAAACATAACCAATTTTTTTATTTAAAAAAATTTTTTTTAACATTTATTTATGAGAGACAGAGACAGAGCGCGAGCGGGGAAGGGGCAGAGAGAGATGGAGATACAGAGTCTGAAGCAGGTTCCAGGCTCTGAGCCATCAGCACAGAGCCCAACGTGGGGCTTGAACTCACAAACCGTGAGATCTGACCTGAGCCAAAGTCGGCCGCCCAACCGACTGAGCCACCCAGGCACCCCTAAACATAACCATTTTTTGCCTATATCCAAGGATATTCAGTGCAGGATTCTATGTATTAGCAACATCCATCAGTAGGGAACTGGATAAATAATCATTCCTTTTCGGGTGGTGTATTTTATAGCAGAAAAAAATGAGGTAGATATATATGGTATGGAACAATCTCTCCAAGATATACCATAAAGCATAAAAAGCAAGCTGCAAGGTGGAGTGTTTAAAAGGAAAAGATGGATGTGTGTGTGTGTTTGTGTGTGTGTATGAGAGAGAGAGAGAGAGAGAGAGAGAAGAATCACACATAAAATTTGCATATACATAAAACATTTCTGGAAAGATTCCTAAGAAACCATGAATGGTAGTTGTCTCTGGGATGGGAGATAGACTTGTTTTTCATTATATGCCTTATTGTCCTGTGTGAATTTTTTCTACCATGCATTTAAAAATCTTTCTTTCTTCCTTTCTTCTTCCTTCCTTTCTTTCTTTCTTTCTTTCTTTCTTTCTTTCTTTCTTTCTTTCTTTTATACTCTCTACCTTCAACATGGGGCTCGAACTCATGACCCTGAATTCAAGAGCCACACGCTCCACTGACTAAGCCAGCCAGATGCCTGCGTTTTTAAACTTTTCAATTAAAATCGAGTTAACTGGTACTAAAAAAAAATAAACTTAAAAAACAGTTAATTAAAAACAATACAGCATGGGCATTTGTTCCATGTTACTATCTAATACATTTAGCTCTCATCATTGCCAGGGTTACTGGCACATGAATTAACTTACTATTTCCCACAACAACCCTCAGTTATTATTCTATTTCACAGATAAGGAAACCGAGGTATACCGTGCCCGAGGTCACACAGATAGTAAGTGGTAGAGCAAGAATTTGAACCCACGTAACGGCTCTGAAGTCAATGCTCTTAACCATCGCACTTAGCCATCTGGGTGATGACATCTGCTCTCTTGCTAAGGGCTGCAAAGCATGTTCTACAAGGTGATTGTGTCACACCTTGTCTGACTGCTCCTCCTTTGATATGCATTCTGGTTGCTTCTAGGATTTTGCTATTATCTACGGTGCTGCAGAGACACCCCTGTGATTAACCCTTTGTGCTCTTGGGTCAATATAGTCACGAGAGTGCAGTGAAACCACTGCATCATCTAAAATTTGATAGTTATTGCCACATTACTTCTCTTTGTTTTCCTTAACCGATTTGGTCACCCCTCGTCTGTGTACAAGAATGAGGAAGTAGCCCAGAGGTCCAGTAGCTTGAAAAGGGGAAGCTCAATCCTAGTGGAAAAAAGTATGACCAGAGACACTGACCTTGTGCATTGTGAGGCTAAGGATTGTCTAACTCATCTTTGTACAATAAATATTTCTTGTGCCCTTACTGAGCGCTTTTACACAAAGGAAGCAGAGTCATGGCGAACACAACAGACACAGTCCGTGCCTTCATGGAGCTGACGGTCTGTGGAGAGAGAGGCATTAATGAAGCAAACACACGGAGTGAAAATACAACGACAATGCAATCGGTGCTATAAGGGAAAAAATGGGGTACTGTGGGAGGGAATAATGGAGTCTTTCTTTAGAGGGGGTGGTCAGGAGAGGAACTTCTGGGGAAGAGACATTACACTGGGGACCGAAGGAAGAGTAGAAATTAACAGAAGAGTTAGGGGCGCCTGAGTGGCTCAGTTGGTTAAACATCTGACTTCAGCTCAGGTCACGATCTCACAGTCTGTGAGTTTGAGCCCCACGTCAGGTTCTGTGCTGACCACTTGGAGCCTGGATCCTGCTTCAGATTCTGTGTCTCCCTCTCTCTCTGCCCCTCCTCTGCTTGTGCTCTGTCTCTATCTCTCTCTCTCTCATAAATAAATATTAAAAAAGACACACACACACACACACACACACACACACACACAGAAGAGTTAAAGGGAACAAGGTTGTTTCCTGGCCCCTAAAGCAGTTGGAATGGTAGGTGGGGCCAAGGCCCTAGAGTCTTTTGAAGCACTGAGGTCTGAGTGAGGTGTTCATGTAAAGGAGTTTACATTTTTGCAGATTCCCTTTGCTGTCATGTAGGAACTGGATTAGGACAGGAACAAGAATTTAAGTAGGGAAACCAGTTAGAAGGTTGGCCTAAGGTGGTGGAGGAGGAATCTATAGATTATAAGAATCTCAGAAGATGCATCAATCACCTGCTATGTGTGGACCTTATTTGGATCCTGATTATTTTTTAACCGTAAAAACAAAATCACAGCCAGAAGACCACTAGAAATTTGAACACAGTATATTTGATATTAAGGAAATATTTTTTAAAATTTTAGGTATTCTGTCAGGTTTCCCACTATCCCCACTTCAGGATTAAAGAGTTGGAAATTATCTAGTAGATAATTTAGAAATGTAAACTAATGTATTATTTTTTTATATTTGTATTTATTTTTGAGAGAGAGAGACAACAGGTGAGTGGGGAAGGGGCAGACAGAGAGGGAGACACAGAATCCAAAGCAGGCTCCAGGCTCTGAGCTGTCAGCACAGAACCTGACGTGGGGCTTGAACCCACAGACTTCCAGATCATGACCTGAGATGAAGTCAGTTGCTTGACTGACTGAGCCACCCAGGCGCCCCTAAACTAATATATTATTAAATCCAGTTGATATTGGAACAGTAATTTTTATTTCATTTATTTATTTATTTTTGAGAGAGAGAGAAAGAGAGAGAGAGCATGTGTGCATGTGCGTGCCAACCAGGTAGAGGCAGAGGGAGAGGGAGAAAGCGAATCCCAAGCAGGCTCTGTGCTGTCAGTGCAGAGCCCCATACGGGGCTCGATCCCACGAACCTGGGATCATGACCTGATCTGAAATCAAGAGTCCGATGCTCAACCAACTGAGCCACACAGGTGTCCTCCCTTGTCATGAGGCCCAAAAGGTCAATACTGTCATGTTTCAGAAACCTTGCGGCTTGTTGGTCTTTGTCACCACACTTCCTGAAGACAACTGTAATCGTCAACAGGTCGGCCTTCCAGCTTGGCCACCAGCTCAGTGAAGACAGGTGACACACGTGTCTTGTTGAGTGTTTGGCATATAGTTTACACTTAACAAGGATTGAAGGAAGGTGAAGAGGTACATCGAGATTCAAACTTAGGGCCCTATGAGATCATGCTGCTAGATCTCTCTCTCTTGTTTTTTTTTTCTTCACAGTGTTATACTAGTTCCAGTGTACAGTATCGTGATTCAACAATTCCACACATCACCTACTGCTCACGAGGACAAGTGTACTGTTTAATCCCCATCATCTATTTAACCCAACCTCCCACCCCCTCCCTCTATTAACCATTAGTTTATTCTCTACTGTTAAGGGCCTGTTTCTTGGTTTGCCTCTCTTTTTTTGTTCCCTTTGCTCTTTTGTTTTGTTTCGTAAATTCCACACATGAGTGAAATGGTATTTGTCTTTCTCTGCATGCTGCTTGTTTTCTTGATACATTTCACACCTCCCTTTGGGCACAGTAGTGATAAGACAACAAGCATTTCATTCTCCAACACTTAACAAATATTTATTAAGTACTTACTAAGTATTGGTAGTGTTCCAGGTATTGAGAATACAGAAATGAGCAAGGCAGAGTCCCTGATCAAATAAAGTTTCTTATAGGTGAAGACAAACAGTAAGCAAGGAAACAAGATGGCTTCAGTGATAATTATAATGAAGAAAATAAAAGTGGGGCACCTGGCTGGCTTAGTCAGTAGAACATTCCACTTTTGTTCTTGGGATTGTGAGTTCGAGTCCTACCTTGGGCATAAAGATTACTTTTAGCAGTTTTTTTTAATTTTATTTTTGAGAGACATAGAGACAGAGTGTGAGCAAGGGAAGGGCAGAGAGAGAGGGAGACACAGAATCCGAAGCAGGCTCCAGAGCCGTCAGCACAGAGCCTGACGCAGGGGCGAACTCACAAACTGTGAGATCATGACCTGAGCTGAAGTCAGCTGCCTAACCGACTGAGCCACCCAGGCGCCCCAAAGATTACTTTTAAATACATAAGTAAATAAATAAATAAATGTAATGCAATATGGAATGATGGGAGAGGAAGACATATTCTAGGTAGGATGAGCAGGTGACATTTGAACTAATTTTGAGAGCGAGCCATCCATGGAAAAGCTCGGGGCCAGGGCAATCGCACTTGCAAAGATAGTGAGATGGAAACAGTGGCCACTCAATGAAGGCTTAAGGGGAAGGCCCGATCACTTACACCACGGAAACACTGGATTTCATTCTAACTGCAATCGGAATCCTGATTTATTGTTAAAATATCACCGTGGTTTCTTTGGGAAAATGTATGAAATATCTATATTCTGAATCTAAAATACTTATCATAAAATAGTCTTATTTCTCGGCTACTTCTTGTCAAAAGGGGAGTCTTCCGGATCCAGCAGGGGGCGCTGGAGGCGCCTGCTCCACAGAACGTACCTCTCCGCGCTCTTTGGGTTCTTTTCGGGGAGCGGGTCGCTTCCGGGAGCGGCCGCAGCGGCCGGCTCCTTCCTCTCTATCCGCCCCTCTCTGTGGTCGCCACGGCCCCGCCCCTCTTCGGCCCACCGCGCGTTCTTTGCCCTCTTCCCGAAGCGGACTGCGGGGCAGCAGGGCGCTGGCGGAGGGCGCACCCGGCTCATGGCGGTCCGGGGGCCCGCTCCCCGGGCTGGCGCCAGGTGAGCAGGGCGGCGGGGGAGGAGGGCCCGGCCTCAGGGTGCCCTCCTCGGGGTTAGATGAGGAAGGGGTTCCGCCGCCTTCCGTCCTCGGCCGTGGCGCTTGAAGAGCCCCGGTCCGGGCAAAAGAGAAGCTCCCGAGGGGGCGCCCACCCTCCCGCGAGCCGAGGCCTCCTCCAGCACTCGGTGTGGGATCCTCTCCCTCGGAACTGGCCCTCCCCCCAGCCCCCCAAGGACGTCAAGTGCACAGAATTGAATTGTCATTCTCAGCTCTTGACACACCATGGTCCGGTGTAAGACCCGTCTTGTGTTGTAGTTTATTATTTTCCTTCCTTCCTTATTCCCAGCCCCATTTCACCCCCTTCTGAGACGCCCACTCCGGTGTATTAAAAGAGTGTTCGTACAGCCCACTTTACATAAGTTTGCGCGTTTGTTCCCTTGAAAGCTATATAGTGGTTTTGAATTCCATAAATTATAATGTGCTGTGATTTTTTTTTTAAACCTTTTTACTCAGTGTAATGCGTTAGAGAGCATACATTCAGTAGTAATCTAGTTTTCATTTCTGAGGCTTACGTACTTTAACCGCATTTTAACTTACATATTCCCCTAATGATGGACTCTTAGATTGCTTCCATTATTAGCCACCACAAACATACTGGCATTTGTCTCCTTGTGGATATGGGTGATATTTTTCTGGATTATTCACCCCAGGATAGGATGCTAGGTCATACCTACATCCGCAAAATTATTTTCTGGAATGGTCACATGAGTTTATACCTCCCAGCAGCATTGCATACAGCTTCTGACGTCCTCATATCCTGCCAACGTTTGGTATTGTTTGATTTTCTAATGTTTCTAATCTGATGGGTTGTAAGGTGGCATCCCATTGTATTAAGCATTTGGGTTTCCCCTTTTCTGAATTGTGTGTTTGCATCCTTTTCCCACTTTTCTATGGATTTCCTGTCGTCCTGACTTGCAGGAATTCCTGGTATGCTCTAGATTTTGATTCCTCGTAGGTTTTACACTCTGCACGTACCTTCCCCCAAGTCTTTTAATTTAACCAATAGCACTGTGTGGAGCAAAAATAAGTCCTTGGGCGCCTGGGTGGCTCAGTTGGTCAAGCATCCAACTTCAGCCCAGGTTCGAACCCGGCTTCTGGTGAGCTCACTCTCCCCCTCTCTCTGCCCCTGGTGGGATTCTCTCTTCTTCTCACTCTCCGCCCCTCACTCACCCATGCACATGCTCACGCGCTCTCTCTCTCTCTCTCTCTCTCTCTCTTTCACCACACACACACAAAGTAATAAGTGCAGTAGTTTTCCCCTTTATAAAAATCCGTGGGTCCAGGGTCTTATTTGAGGAATATCTTCCCACTGTGTCTTCATTAAGGTGTTCTGCATTTCCTTCTGTTAACTAAACAGAATTGCTTTTCACATTTAGATTTTTAATCCATTTAGAGTTTTAAAATTTTATCTTTCTAAATGACTTGAGGTAATGACCTAAATTTTCCTCTGCCATTTTCAATTAATAACTAATGAATTAATAATTAGAAGTTAGAGAGCCTGTGTAGCATAGTTAAGAGCTCACTTTCTTGGATCTAGGTGGCCAAGGCTGCCACTTACTAGGTGGGTGACAAGGCAAGTTACTCACCCTTTTTGGCTTCAGTTCCTCATCCATAGGCTGTAGTCTCTGCAGTCTCTTAGGGTTGTGACAGCCAAATGAATTAATACATGTAATATAAATGGAGAACAGTACTGGGCAGGTTGTACATGTTACTAAGTGCCGACAGGTCTATTATGTTCCCAAGTAAACATAGGTCTGTTTTTCCTTTTCGGTCTCTGTCCCATTGGTCTTTTTGTTCCTGTATTAAAACCATCGTTGTTCTTTATTAAAACCACAGCTCTGCACTGATGGCCTGAGTCTCTTCCTCCTCCTTTTCTGTTCTTCACAATTGCCCTCAGCCATTCATGGGCCTTTATATTTCCATATAAAGTTCCTCAGAGAAGTTCTGCTTGTGACTGGTATTATGCTGAATTTATAGACTAGTTTTGTTAGAAATTAGGTCTTTATATAATGGTTTTGTTTTTAATATTTATTTATTTATTTTTAATTTTTTTTTTTTAATGTTTATTTTTGAGACAGAGAGAGACAGAGCATGAGCAGGGGAGGGGCAGAGAGAGAGAGAGACACAGAATCTGAAGCAGGCTCCAGATTCTGAACTGTCAGCACAGAGCCGGAGGCGGGGCTCGAACTCACGGACCGCGAGATCATGACCTGAGCCGAAGTCGGACACTCAACCGGCTGAGCCACCCAGGCGCCCCTGTTTATTTATTTTTGAGGGACAGAGCACAAGCAGGGGAGGGGCAGAGAGAGAGGGAGACACCGAATCTGAAGCAGGCTCCAGGCTCTGAGCTGTCAGCACAGAGCCCGACACGGGGCTCAAACTCACAAACTGCGAGATCATGACCTGAGCCGAAGTCAGCCGCTTACCCAACTGAGCCACCCAGGTGGCCCTCATCCAAAGTGTGTTATACACTCTTTTTAAAAGTTAATTTCTGGTTATTTTATAGTGGTTTTAATGCTTTTCTTTTGTAAATGACATCTTATTTTCCAGTTGGTTATCGTTGGTATAGAACACTAAGTTGATATGTTAACCGTATATCTAGCTGAACTCCTTTTATTTCCAGCATTTGTCTATTGATTTGCTGTTCGTTGGGTAAATGATCACATTGTCTGCAAATAAAGACCATTTTTAATATCTCCCCTTTTAATTCTTTTACCTCGTTTATTTTTCTTGCTTTACTGACTTAGCCAGGACCTTAAAATCCTTGATGGGCTTTCTTGTGCTGTTTGGGACCGAATAGAGGATGTGGCTGAAGTTTCTTCATTAACTGTTTTTTAGCTGTAGATTTTTGGTAAATAACCTTTTATAGCATTTACCAGCTTAAAGAAATTCCTTTCTCCCATCTATTCCTAACATTCTTGCTGCATGGCCTGGACCCCTCCATAGAGCAATGGAAACAAATTTGGTAACTGCTCTCTCGGGCTTAATGGCCATCTTTGGTTTCTCTCTGCTTCTCCTGCATCCCTTCTTCAGGCCCAGATTAGATCTGCAATTTCTCCAGCGGTTCCTGCAGATACAGAAGGTTTTGTTTCCCTCTTGGTCATCTCGGAATGCTCTGATGTTCCTGACCCTTTTGTGTGTGGCCCTCCTGGGTGAGTGAGCGAGCCCAGGTCGGAGTGGGGGAGGGCAGCCCTGGTTTGGGGTTCCTTCTCTCTGGAGAGCTGAGGAGGCAAGTGTTCAAGGGGAAGCCTCCCTTCTCGGTTTCTCACCTTCGTCACTGATTTCTGCCTCCTCTCCCCACCCCAGAACAACTGGTGATCTACCAGGTTGGCCTGCTCCCCAGTCAGTATTATGGGGTCCTGGGAAACAAAGACTTGGATGGGTTCAAGACCCTGACATTCCTGGCTGTCGTGCTCATCGTTCTTAACTCCATGGTAAGGACTTCTCCGTGTGTTTGTCTTCCTCTCCAGCCTCGTGCGAGCAGAATGCCCAGTGGGACTTAGCCACCGGGAAGCAGGAATCAGGTTGTGGGAGTGGTGTTTCCTCCCTTTTCTGGGAATTGGAGGCCATAACCCTGTTGAGGCCATTGATCTCGCTGTTGGGCCTAATTACCCAGGTGTTTCAAGCTCCCAGGACTCGGCTGGGAGGTTCCGGCTAAATCAGCAGTTAGCAGAAATGATCTTGTCCCTTCCCGTCCCAGAACTCTTGCTTAAGGGAGCTCAGAGCGCTTGAAAACAGGGATCAGCAGTTAGGGGGCTGTCGCTTCTCCGCGGGGCCGAGGCCATGGTTCAGCCTGGCACTGTGTCACACCTCTCAACCTTTGCACCTGCTGCTTTCCTGCAGAGTGGCCTCCTTCCCCACCCTCGGTCCCTCGGTTGATGCCTGCTCACTTTTCAAGGTTCTGCTGTCGTCACCTCCTACAGGTCCTCCTTAGCCTCCTTCATGTTTCACCCACCAAACCCTGCCCTCTTCTCTGCTTCACTAATGCTTTGAGTTAACCTCTGCTGTAACGCTCCTCACCCCCTTGTAATTGTTTCCTTGCTAGACTGAGCTCATTGTCATTGCCTCGGGCTTAGCGCGAAGGTGCTCCAACAGTGGTGAACAGGGAGCCAGGCCTCTGCTAGGACTCCAGACTAATGCTCCGGCTGCCTGTACCACCTGTTTTCTTGGGGAAGCCACTTCTCATCACACTTGGCCAATTTCGATGGGTCTTCTGAAGTAAACACCTGTGTATACATAATCCTGTTCTAAGCTTTGGGGAACAGAAAAGTAAGAACATAAATGGCATAGAAGATACCCTCCCCAATCTCCAGAAGCTCCCCTGCTCTCAGCATAAGACAGAATAATTACTGTCTTGGCTCTGGTAAGCCCTTCAGTGCTTGGTGAAGGAATGAGCACGGGAGGGAAGGATCCCCTGACTTGACACCTGAAACACGCAGAAGTGCTGAGTGGACAGAGACTCATCGGAGCGGGCGGGGACCGGTCAGCAGAGGCTTTCTGCCAGCCCCGAGCTTCTGGCTGAGACTCGCAGTAAGCCGTCTCTCCCTCTCGCTCCCTTCCTCTTGCTTCCCCCGCTGCACAGCTGAAGAGCTTTGACCAGTTCACCTGCAACCTGCTGTATGTGAGCTGGAGAAAGGACCTCACCGAGCACCTCCACCGCTTCTACTTCCAGGGCCGTGTGTACTACACCCTCAACGTGCTGCGGGATGACGTCGATAACCCGTAGGCACCCGCTCTGTGTCCTCCCTACCCTCTCGGCGTCCTGTCAGGCTGGCTCAGGCCCGGAGAGTCCCTGCCGCAGGCTCCTTAGAGCTCATCGCAGTTAGGTGCAGATGTCGATAAGAGCCCTACGGCAAGGAGACTCCGGAGGGGCCGTAGGGCTGAGAATAGGGAGCCAAGAGATAGGAGCGGCTCCCTTTTGTCCATTTTATATCCTGTGCTTCCAAGCCAGGCACCCTCCGAAGAAAGCGTCCTGGTGAGACCCCCTCTGGGATTTCCCGCAGTAGAAAATGACTGCTGCCTAGGATTCCGTGTAAGGTTCAGATCTTCGCTCTGTCACCTCCCAGTTTATAGGCCGTAGTTCACTGAGCCCCAGGTTCCCTTTCTGGGAAATGAGGGTGACACTTGCTGTCTGAAGAGTATCTCAGATGATATTCATGGAATGCACAGGTGCAGGACCTGCCACATAACAAGGGTTCCAATGTGAGTTCCTGTTATTTTACAGGTGAGGAAACAGGCCCAGAGAATGCAAGGGACTTGCCCAGGGTCACGTGTCTCGTTGAAAATAGGAGTCAGTGTGGCCCCCAGCAGCGCAGCGGGACATGTGGGGTCTCTCCTTAGGCTCGTTCCCTCTCCACCCACCACCCTCAGGCACTTTCTTGCCTGGGGTGACCTTTCCTCAGTCTAAGCTGAGCTTCGCAGCAAGGATTCTTGGAATGCCTGTTGCCTCTGATCTTTCTCTTCTAGGCTTCTCCATGGCTCAACCCGTATGAAGCTTCTGCAGCCAGATAGTTACAATGGGGGCAGGCCGAGGCTTGCAGAAGTTATTGGGAGGAGCTAGATAGACGGATAGCTTTCCTGCTTGTCCAGAAACCCAGCATATCTACCTCATGTCTTTCTCTGGTGCTACTCAAGACCCCTGGGTGCTGGACCTGTCAGCTGCCACTTTTCCTGAGGGGTAAACTGAGGCACCCTAAGAAGCCACTCTTCAGAACCCCGTTTAAAGGTCCTAAGGGTCTCGGTGCCTCTAGGAAAACCAGTGCTTATCTGGGTCCCTCTTTCCCCGGGATCGTAGCTGACAGTTGCTGAAAGGCAAGGTCAGAATAAGAGGTAGCCCGAGTCTGTCTCCGCTCTCTCCACCCTCTGCCCTGCTCCCTGGTCCAGTCGCTCTGTGTTGTTGGTTCCAGGGACCAGCGCATCAGCCAGGACGTGGAACGGTTCTGCCGGCAGCTCAGCAGCATGGCCAGCAAGCTGATCATCTCCCCCTTCACCCTCATCTACTACACCTACCAGTGCTTCCGAAGGTGAAGCCCTCCTCCCGCCCCCGCCAGCCAGCTGTTTCCCCCGAGGTCCCTCACTCACACAAGCTCTCCCAAGTCAGGGTCTTCCCTCCCTCATACCTGCAGCCCAGGAAGGCTTCCTCTGTCCTGTGCTCACCCCGCCCCTCCCCGCCCCCCGCCCTCCCTTGGGGCATGTGGCGTTTCAGAGTACCAGGGATCCTGGTACTCCGACCACCTAGACCAGGTAGCAGATGCCTCCCCAGGAGCAGAGGTCCCACAGGACTGCTGGCCGAAAGTGAGCAAGAATCAGGGCTGAGCCCTGCAGAGATAATGTGACACCCCCCCACCCTCTCCCTTTCTGCCTTTCAGCACAGGCTGGCTTGGGCCTGTGAGCATCTTCGGGTATTTCATCCTGGGAACCGTGGTGAACAAAATGTTGATGGGGCCCATCGTGGCAAAGCTGGTGCAGCAGGAGAAGCTGGAGGGGGATTTCAGGTGTGTCTCTCTTGCTCGAGGTTTCAGGGCTGAGCGTAATGGCTAAGGAATGAGATCTAGAGTAAGACAGCCTCATTCAAATCCCAGCCTGTGCTAGTTACTACCCATGTGCTCTTGGGTGAGGTCCTGAACCTCCCTAAACTTCAGTGATCCCATCTTTAAAAGGGAAGATAACTGTTGGCTGCAGAGAGGATGGTGAGGAGGATTACTGAGATTATACACGAGAAGCACCGAGAACAGTGTCTGGTTGGCCATCATCATCCCTTTGGCCTTCTCATCTGCTTCTGTTCCAACCTCCCTGCTTTGGCTCAATCGATGGATGCAGACCCTGCTTTTGCTTCTCGGCCCCTCCCTCCTTCATGTTGGGCCCTGGAAGGAGGTGGCATGGGCAGAAATGTACCTGTCCTCTGGGGAGCTAAGGAGCTGCCCTGTCTGCAGGGCTCCTGTCATCCCGCACGGGTCCTGGGATTCCCCGCCAAGACAGCCACAGTTTTGAGGTGGAGCTGGGTTCCTCTTCGTCTTAGTCCAGCTCTCCAAAAGGAGAGGGGCCGGTGCTGGCCGCCGTCAGCACACATTTCCCTTTGGTCTGCCCAGGTTCAAGCACATGCAGATCCGGGTCAATGCTGAGCCTGCTGCTTTCTTCAGGTGAGTCAGCTGGGGATAGTTCTCTTCTGCCTCATCAGAGCTGATAGAGGAGATGGCAGAGAAGGGAAGGTGAATTGTACAGCCCTCCCTCCATCCCCGAGCCTAGGGGCCGAGTATCCTTACATTTGGCTATGACCCCATCCCCGTATCTCTCACGGTCGTTGTTGGCCTCATCCTTTTGTCCAGAGATTTGCTTCTGAAGCTGGTTCCTTGTAGTGGCCTAACATGGGGCCTAAATTTGTTCCAAGAATGAAATGAGTGAATGCTTCACATCTTGGCGATAACTATAAGGCATTGCCTCTGCCTTTGTTTTACCCTCTTTAAAATGGCTTTCTGCCACTGCCTGATGGCTAATCAAAGAATCTCAAAGTCCAGTCCTTGTCTCTGTAGCATAAAGAGGGAAAGGGAGCCTCAGGAGATCAGGAGACCTGGTTCTTACGGACACCGTTCAAGTGGAACAAAGTCACCTGGTCTGACAGCAGCATTGTGCAATTTCATTCCTTCCCTCAGGGTCAGGGCAAGTCCCTGTGCCCTGCCTCCTGTGGGGCCTTTGGAATCATCGTATGAACTAATAGCTCAGGCCCCAGAAGTGTTTGTGGAAGCTGGCCTTGGATTCTCTGGCTATCATTGCCCGGAAACTTTTGCACTTGTCCTTCTCTGCTGCAGTTTGCAGCTGCCACCACTTGGGGGCGCCAAGAACACTAGAAATCTGCAGGGTGGGGTTGGGTTGTGTGGTGGGTGGGGCTAGGCCTGTACTAAGTTGTTTCTGGATTCTGCAGCCTCTCAAGAAGCTCTGGAGAAAGCAGGTTGGTTCTTGGAGCTCTGGATGGGTTCTTCCATGACTTCTCTGTCCCTCTAGTACTTTCCACGAGCCAGGTGGAGAATGCAGTGTGTCCGCCCGCGCCCCCTAACCTGGGAGCTCAAGGACAAGGACTCTTTTATCCACTTCATTATCTCATTGGCTAACTAGCACAGAGCTTGCCACATAGCGACTACTCTGTGTATAGTTGTTTAATAACAACAGCTGTTATTTATTGAGGGCCACTCTTATGCCTGGCACTTTATATTTACAAATTCTCACTCTGGCTTATAAATTGGTATTATTAGCCCCATTTTATAGAAGAAGAAACCGAGATTCTGAGGCTTAAGTAACTTCTCAGTGTCACCTAGCTGGTAACTGGCCAGAACTAAGATTTGAACCAGGTCTGCCCAATCTAGAGTTCATGTTCTTTCTGCTTGTTGAGAAAATGAAACAATGAATGGATGCTAGTGGCAGGAAGGGTCTGAGGTGAAGACCATTTGAATGGGCTTAGTCCCTAAAGGAGAGTGTGATGAAGGATGGAGAGTCCCCTGGCCTGGCTAAGGCTCTCCAGGCCCCATGGACACCCCAGCCTTTCTCGTCAGAGCTGGGCACGTGGAGCACATGAGGACAGACCGCAGGCTGCAGAGACTCCTTCAGACCCAGAGGGAGCTGATGTCCAAGGAGCTCTGGCTGTACAGTAGGTGGAGGGAGCCCCGGGAGGCAGGAACCACAGGATCGGGAGAGTCCACTTCCCTTCCCACACCTCCCTGCTTTCTGCACTAATCAGTTTGCTCTGAAGAAGGAATTAACCACGGGGAGCCACTGCCTTTGCCTTGAGTGCCTTCGGGAGAATGAGGATCCAGGGAATAGCTTGGCCCTGCTTGGCTTCCTCCTCCCTCAGAGCGCATGAATGGTTCCTGCGTCTCTTATCCTGGGTGTTTCTGTCTTCTACAGTCGGCATCAACACATTTGACTATATGGGCAGCATCCTGAGTTACATTGTGATCGCAGTGCCTATTTTCAGTGGTGTCTATGGAGACCTGAGCCCCACAGAGCTCAGCACCATGGTCAGCAAGGTGAGAATCCGCCCTGGTGACCCCTCATGCCATCCGCTTCGGCCGGGCGCCCAGGGCCTCGGAGTCCAGGCCTTTGATCAGTGCTCGCTGTCCTGTGCAGAATGCCTTTGTGTGCATTTACCTCATCAGCTGCTTCACCGGGCTCATCGACCTCTCCAGCACCGTCTCAGATGTGGCTGGTTACACGCACAGGTGAGGCTGCGTCAGGCCCCTCTCCAGGTCCTGAGCAAAGCATGTGCCACTTGGAGAAGTAGCTGAATGAGAAAAGAACAGAAAAACCGTATGCTAGTGGGTGCGAGAGAGAGGGAGTAACGCCTTCACCTGGGCCCTCAGACCCTCCTCCGGTTTTCACTTCTTGCCCAGGATCGGGGAACTGGAGGAGACCCTTCTGGACATGTCCCTGAAGTCGCACAGTGGTGAGACCCTGGACGAGAGCGAGTGGGACGCGGACAGGTGGGTGCCGGGCCGGCAGGGTGGCGCGGCGGTTGAGGAGGCAGCTCCGGGTGTGCCGGGCTCGGGCTCGCCCTGGACCCCTGCCCTTTCCCAGCTGTGCAGCAGAATTGTGTGGAAGAAACGAAAGAGAACCAGGCCTGTTACAGATGTTCATGGCGTCCGTGGTGCTCATTTACACCTCCCTCAGCACACACCTGCTTGGGCCTGTGGTGACAAGACAGACCTGAGTGGTGCCCCTCCCGCTGAGCCTGGCCACCTACCCCTTTCCTCAGGGCATGCCTCTTCTCCATTCCCCTTGCCTCGCTCACACCCACACATGTCTTCAGTCGTGTCTCCTTGCATGCTCTGTGATGTTTCTGACCTTTCTGTGCAACTGAGGATTTGTTTCCTGAGCTGCTTGCGCAGCAGTTCTGTGCCTCAGTTCCTTCATCTCTGTAAGGGGAAGTAACGGAACCTTCTTCTCTGGGTGCTTCTGAGGATTAGGATTCACAGTTCACAGAAAGTACTTAAACAGCGGCCTCAGAGAAAGCTTTCAAAAATGGAAACAGCCTGAATTCTGGGGACTATGCACACGTCTCTCCATAGGGACTAAAGCCTTAACTGTCACCCTGTTCAGAATTCAGGCTTCATGCAACTCTGGGCCTGGGGCCGGGGAGATGGGGCGGTGACCGCAGGAGACCGGAGGTGCTGTTGTCCAGGGGAGATGGGTGTCTGTGCAGACCCAGAAACTCCAGATCCCTCTACGACCACCACGCCCATCCTGTCACAGCCTCCTGGTCACACACGCTATGAAAACCCACCCGTCTTCTCATTAGACAGCTTCAGCCCTGTGATCCCGAGGGAGTTACTTAGCCACCTGACTTGGTTTCCTCATCTGCTAAGCAGGGGTAACATCTGTGATTCGTGGGTGTTAAGGCTGAGGAAGAGGAGTCGTGTGCAGGGCTTTGCGAGGCGTGGAAGAGAGGAAGTGCCCCAGCCCTACCTCTGTCGGTCTGCTAGGGCTGCCCTAGCAATACACAGACCAGGCGACTTATCCAACGGACATGTATTTCCTCACAGTTCTGGAGACTGGAAGTCCCAGATCAAGTTACTGACTGGGTTGGTTTCTTCTGAGGCCTGTCTCCTTGGCTTGCAGATGGCTGTCTTCGCTCTGTGTCCTTCCCTGACCTCTTTGTGTAGAAGTATCCCTGGTGCCTCTCTCTCTTCTTTTCTTTTTGTTTTAAATGTTTATTTTTGAGAGAGAGAGAGAGAAAGAGGGCAAGCGGGGGAAGGGCAAAGAGAGAGGGGGACAGAGGATCCAAAGCAGGCCCCGTGCTGTCAGCACAGAGCCCAGTGTGGGGCTTGAACTCAGAAACCTTGAGTTCATGACCTGAACTGAAGTTGGACGCTTAACCGACTGAGCCACCCAGGCGCCCCTCTCTTCTCTTAAAAGGATCTCAGCTGTATTAGATTAGAGCCCTATCCTGATGGCCTCATTTTAATATAATCATTTCTTTAAATACCTTATCTTCAAATGTACTTTGAGGTACTAGGGGTTGAGACTTCAGCATGTTACTTTGAGGACACGATTTAGCCCATAACCACCCTCCCCTGTCCAGAGGTAAGACCCCCAAGGGCAGGACCCTCCCCACTGGCAAAACACACTACTTGTCTTCCCCGTCTCCCCTGCTCTTAGTCTCAGGGCCCCAGATGGGCCAGCCGCGGCACCGACAGACATCGCGTTCCTCCTCGAGCGGGTCTCCATCTGTGCCCCCTCCTCTGACAAACCCTTAATCAAGGATCTGAGCCTGAAGATCTCTGAAGGTCAGAGTCTGCTCATCATGGGCAACACGGGCACCGGCAAGACCTCCTTGCTCCGGGTTCTAGGCGGCCTCTGGGCAAGCACGCGGGGTGAGAACCAGCCCTCCCTGCCTCTGAGCCTCCCTTGGCCTGGTGGGAGGCGTGTGTGTGTGTGTCTGTGTGTGTGTCTGTGTGTGTGTGTGTGTGTGTGTGTGTGTGTAAAACTCCGGGTGCTTCTGTGGGGGAAAGGAAATGAGAGGCACTTACTTCGTCTGGGAGGTCTCAAAATGGAGGTTTCTGTGGGCTCTGCAGGCTCAGTGCAGGTGCTGACGGACTTTGGACCCCACGGGGTGCTGTTCTTGCCACAAAAGCCGTTCTTCACTGATGGGACCCTTCGGGAGCAGGTCAGCATGGAGCCCACCCCTCCACACCCCTAACTGAAGCTTCCGGCGGTATGACAGTTCTCAGCTCTCGAGGGTGACGGGGGCAGCAGGTGGGGTGATAAAACGGCCCCTGCCTCGGAACTCCCTGGTTCTAAGAACTCTTCATTCCCGTCTGTGGGTCAGGCCATCAGGGTAGCTCCTGGGGGCAGGTCGGATTCTGGGGGTCCTGCCCCGCCATCTGCCAGGCCCTGCCCCCTCCCACTGGACTCCTGGCCTGGGTGTTCCTTGCCGTCCTCAGGTGGAGAGGAGCCTGGTCTTGGCAGTTCCTGGGGCCGCTTCTTGAGGGAGGACGGGCCGCGTGCGGCCCCACCTCTCGCCGGCCCCCATCTTAGGCCTGCGTGGCTTTGTTTCGTCAGGTGATCTATCCCCTGAAGGAGATCTACCCGGACTCAGGTGAGCGGGGCCTCGTTGAGGCATGCCCTCCCGTGTCAGCTGTCCCTGCTCCGCCTGGCCGTGGCCTCGCCGGTGCCTTTTAGCAGAGGCTCCAGCACGGCTGCTGGTTCCGGGGTAGTTTTCTTCTCCTTCAGCGGCTTACGATTTTGGGACCTTCTCTCGCTCTGTCTTCCTCTCCTTGAGGAGAGACACCCACTGAAGGAAGGGGAGGGATTACTCCCTTCCCTTGGCCCTTCCCTTATGTGTTAAGTGTCATAACCTGTCCCTGCAGAGCCTGAGCCCAGATGCCCCCAGATTCTGGCACCCCTGCCCTGCCCCCTTCCATGATGTCCTCCATCTCTTCTGGCTACCCAGAAGGAGCTGGCTTCTTGAAGAATGCTTCTCTGTGTTGCAGGCGCTACGGACGATGAGAGGATTGTGAGGTTCTTGGAGTTGACAGGCCTGGTGAGTGCGGGCAGGGATCCTGAGGTCCGGGCCTGCCTGGTAGCACGGACCACAAGTGCTGGTCCAGCAGAGCCGGCCGACTGGCCTGGGCCCCCAACCGGCAGTGGGAGCCTGGACCGGGGGAGAGGGGATGGGAGCTATCGGGCACGTACAGGCAGTGAGGGGTGTGTTCTCTGGAGCGGATTTTAAGATGGTAGCAGAACACTAAGCCAGTCTGCTTTTTCTTGTCCTCGTGCTCCAGCAGACCTAAACCGTGCCGTTAGCGGGGTATCCCTCTCTGCTGTGGCGATTGCTCCCACAGACCCCTGCCGCGGCGGCCCGCGGGGATGGAGCTGTCTTGGCGATGGGCGGGGTGGGGTGACAGGAAGCAGAGATGGGCCCTCTCACGGACCGTGTTCCCTCTGGGTGTGTTCCAGTCCAGTTTGGTGGCGAGGACAGAGGGTCTGGACCAGCAGGTCGATTGGAACTGGTAAGAAGGGAGTTGGGTGCTCCAGAGCCAGCTCCCTCAGAGACTGGGCTGCACGTATTTGCTGGCCCATCAAGGGCATGTTCGTGGCCTCGGGAGCAGAGTTTGAGCCTCGTCTTGTGGGCAGCGGGGCAGGGGTGTTGTTGAAGGGAGGGGGTGGCATCCATCTGTCCAGGGCCGGCCTCTGCCGCAGGAACCTCTTCTTGCCTAGACCCGTTCTGGGCAAGAGTCAGGCTGGATCCTTACTCTAGCAGTCCTTCTCGTTCCCACTCCTCAGGTATGACGTTCTGTCCCCGGGAGAGATGCAGAGGCTCTCCTTTGCCCGGCTCTTCTACCTGCAGCCAAAGTACGCAGGTGAGGTCCGCCCCGTAGGTGTGCATGCCAGGGACTGTGTGCTCACAGGGGTGTGTGTCTGTGTCCACGTATGACTGGGGAGGCGTTCACACAGGAGAGCACCCCTGTGCGTGACTGGGCGTCTCTGTCCCTGCAGGACAGGACGGCAGTAGGGTGCTCGTAGAACCCTCAGAGCCGCTCTGGGTGTGCTGTGCCACCAGTTCCTAAGCGTTCGGCCATCCCTAAGTGGGCCACACCCCCTCCCCCCAGCTCCGCCTGGAGAGGGACGGCAGGTGTGAACTTGTTCAGGGACCGACCTCCTTGGAGGAACGAAGGATCCCTGGTTGGAGCGGCTCTGGGCGGTGCTGGTGCTTATTAGAGGAGGCCGGGGGATTTTGTCCTGCTGCTGGCAGAAGGCTTCCCAGGGAGAGCCTGGCCCCCTGCTCTTTTGGCCACGCTCTCGCTGTGGCAGGGCCCCTGTAAGCTGTCAGCCTCCCCCAGGTCCCAGCCCGAGGTGGTTGCGGTCGGAGGAGAAGCAGAGGTGGGCAGGGGCGGGACCCGATCTCTTCCCACCGGCTTCTGCCCTCAGTGCTTGATGAAGCCACCAGCGCCCTGACGGAGGAGGTGGAGAGTGAGCTCTACCGCATCGGCCAGCAGCTGGGCATGACGTTCGTCAGTGTGGGACATCGGCGCAACCTTGAGAAGGTGCGCAAGCTCACAGACATGGCTTGAGGAGGAGGAAGAGCTCAAAGGCTGGGCCTGGCCAGGGGCCCTTCAAAATGGGGCGTGGGGGTGGCAGGGAGGGCAGGGGGCGGATGGCTTCCTGGTGTTGCGGCCAGGGCCGCCTGATCTCGCGGTGGTGGTCTCTTGCAGTTTCACTCCTTGGTTCTGAAACTCTGTGGAGAAGGAAGATGGGAACTGACCAGAATCAAAGTGGAATGAAGCCAAGGGCGTGGCTGGCCACTGGAAGAAGTGCCAAGCTTAGGGCGGACCGCCATTCCCCCTGGAGAGACCAGGGGGCCTGCAGGACAAGGGCGACCCCTGGCCCGCCTCACAGGTCCTGTGCAGGGAGCGCTGGCGGGGCTGGCGGTGGGGCACCGCGGGGTGTATGGCTCCCTGTGGGGCTCCCTGCCAGGCGCCTCCCGCTGCCGCAGCCAGAGCTCCCTGCACTCCAAGTGCTGATTGCTTTCAAATTACCTCAGATTCTGTTTTCTAAAGAAAAACCTGAAAGTGTGAGATCTATGCGAAATGTAGGGTCAATGTGGAGAGAATATTGGGCTTAAAGTCCAGAGATCCAGAATCTTTTAAATCCGTTAAATTTTGTAACAATAGATTTTTAACTTTAATCAACCTTTTAAATTTTATAACTTTTTAGAAAAGATAAACATTTCTGAAAAATTGGAGCTTTCTCCTTTCTCTTTCCTCTCCATTGTAAGACGACCTTTAAATTGAATGCCGCAGACTTGTATTTGGGAGGGGGGGTAGGGAGTAGCACTCTCCACAGTACTGGAACCTTCTGTGCCTGGTTTTTCACTTCACCCCATATCTCCACTTTTCCTTTGCTGGTTGCACCTGAGCCACTAACCTCTAGGGCCCTTCTGTTCTTGTCTTAACCCAGGTGCAACTAAATCTCAGTCAGCTAAAATAGAGTGGAGATTTTTCAAAAACAGTCTTTGTTAGGAAACAGCAACAGCCAGGGGGAACAGACAAAACCCAGAAAGCGTAAAATTTTGATATGGAAAATGATTGAGCCCAAAGTCCTTATTCTAGAACAATGTTCCCCAGTGTCGAGTTGTCAGGGCAGCACATTCATAACTTTTGTCAGATCTCTGTATTTCTCATACTGCTCATCACTTAATATTTTTTTAAATGTTTGTTTGTTTGTTTATTTATTTATTTTGAGAGGCAGAGAGAGAGAGAATCCCAAGCACTGCATCAGCAGTGCAGAGACCCACGTGGGGCTTGAACTCACAAACCATGAGATCATGACCTGAGCAGAAACCAAGAGTTGGACGCATAAGCAACTGAACCACCCAGGTACCCCAGAATTTACTCCCTTTTTAAACCTAATTGCAGTTTTTAAGTTTACATTTGATATAAATGGAAGGAACTGTGGGCGCCTGGGTGGCTCAGTCAGTTAAACGGCCGGCTCTTGGTTTCTGGTCAGGTCATGATCTCACCGTCTGTGAGTTCGAGCCCTGAGTCAGGCTCCTCACTGACAGTGAAGAGCCTGCTTGGAATTCTGTCTCTCTCCCTCTCTCTCTGCCTCTCCCCTGCTCACCCTCTCTCTCTCTCAAAATAAGTGAAAAGAAACTTAAAAAAAAAAAACGTAGCTCAAAATGAATGTGATGAGATTGCAGTTTGGTACTGTGCCTTCAAAGACTCTGAGGCTTGCTCTCTTTGTACAAAAGGAGGTTGGGGATGTTGTAAGGGAGTTAGACGTACTGGCATCTAAGTGAGAGGTTTCTCCTTAATAAAGTTAAAAACCTGGAATGGGAACTGCAAGGGAAATCATTTTCTCGTGCTAAGACTCGAGGTTATTTGCCGCCTTGTTGGTTATCCCTGAAAGTGACCCCGGATGTGGGGCGGGAAATGGTAGAAATGGAACTTGGAGAAGTGCCGCCTGGGTAGCTGAAGCCTCCCCGACCCAGCCTGGCCAGAGCCTTTTCTTCCCTCCAGCTCTGCCCCGTGGGGGTGCTAAAGCAGTGTGCCCAGTTGCCGGGCTGAGAGAGCACAGGTGGCCACCTGGCCAGGTCTGAAGGAAGTCCTGGTCCCCAGTGAAGCTTTCTAGGGACCGTACAGGATATCAGCACTGCAGAGGCCGTCGGCAGCCCTTCAGCCAGTGTCGAACCCTCTCGTGGGGCTCGGAGGGACCATCAAGGTTGGCATCTGCTTCAGGAGCCTTCCCATACTTGAATCTCGTAACTACTTCCTGCCAAGTGGTCTTCTGGCCTCTCTCTTCAGACACATTTAGCACTGGGGACTGCCCATCCCTGGCCCCCTCACACTGAACGGAGCTCTTCCTTAGATAAGGGGAAACCCAACTCCCTAAGGATTAAGGATTCCCCTGACTCCCACCCTTTGGGCAGATGTCTGTTAAGTCGTAGGGGCCGGGAATAGAAGGACCCCCTCAGTATTTAATTTCGGTACTTTTTCAATGTAGCTGAAGCTCCCCCCAGCCTGTTTGGTGTCGTTTCCTTACTGACTTGCTTCTTCCTGGATCCTTCAACTCCCAAGCCTTTTACGGGGGCTGCTCTAGCAGGTTACTTGGGCCCTATTTCCTCCACCTCAGACACGTTCCCAGTGCTGTTTCTATTTTTAAAGCCCAGCATTCTCCCTTGCAGAAACTCTGCCAGGAGGAAGCCATTCTCAGGGGCAGACTCCACCTTTACCCCTCATTCTCTGATGGAGGCTACCGACTTTTGGATGAATCCATACGCACCTGCACGATGAGCTCAGGTTATATACGTCCTTAGTATAGAACAAAGACAAATGTTTATTTCAAATGTTTTCAAATCAGCCAGGCAAATAATTTCCCCAACTTCATTCTGCCACTCAGGGAGTTACACAGACCGGGTGGATGACACACAGAAACATTACTCTCTTCCTCTCCCAGGGCTGCGGGACGCGGCAGAAAAGCAATCTTTTGTCATCCCTGTCATGTGCCCATAGCGGTACTTCCTAACCCGATCTATTAGATGCAATTAAATGCAATCCCTATCAAAATCCCAGTGGCCTGTTTTTGCAGAAATGGAAAAGCTGATCCTAAGATGCGTATCAAGTGATCACAAAAAGGCAGGGCAATCTAGAAAAAGAACAAAGTTGGAGGACTCGGGTTTCAAAATTTCAAAAATTACTTCAGAGCCACAGTAATCGAAACTTCGTAGTACTAACATGGAGAGAGACGGGTCATTCGCTGGAACAGAATTAAAAATCCAGGAATAAACCCATACATCTATGGCCAAGTGGTTTGTCAAGAGTGCCGAGACCATGCAATGGAGAAAAGCGTCCTCTTCAACAAATGGGGCCAGGAAACTGGAAATCCACATGCAAATGAGCGAGAGTGAACCCTTTCACACCAGATGCAAAAGTTAACTCAAAATGCATGAAAATTAAATTTAGGAGCTGAGACTAAACATTCTTGGAAGAAAAGATGAGGGAAATCTTCATGACCTTGGATCTGACCATGGTTTCTTAAATATGCCCAAGGCACAGGCAGCAAAAGAAAAACACCCGGGACTTTTTAAAAATGAAAGCTTTTGTGCATCAAAGGACACAAGAGAGAGCAAAATAGCCAAGTAGCAGCTCCAAACATCCATCTCTCCAAAGAAACACTGAAAAACAAACCGAAACTGTCAGAACCGGAAAACAGTCCAAGGTTTACAGCAACCAAGCAAACACGGAGTTGAGAAAAAGCCTAGAAGTGGTAGGAAAGTTTTGCAGTGTTTTTCCTTACCCTTGCCTCATCTCCCGGGTTTGGGGCCAGTGTTGAAGAGGGCAGCCTGTGTTCCTTGTGTGTGACCCTAGTCCTTGGTTCCAGAGAAAGCAGAGCAGACCTTACTGCCAAATTCTAACCTGTCGGGGACTAGAAACACTGACACAGGGTGCTAGTCTCTGTTTCACCTGACTCCAAGCTCACTGGGCAGAAAAGTAGTAAGCATTGCTCCAAAACTGTCAGGTACACAAAACCTGCAGCCACCTGAAGCAAAAAATTATGGTTAAGACCTACAATAGACCACCTAAAGCCTGCAGAGAAATGCTGGGGAGAGAGTTAAATTAGGGTGTTCAGAAGTGACCTTGTGTAGGAGGGAATTTAGAAAGCCACGTGCGTGGCCAGGACACGACGCGTGCTCAGAAGAGACTGAGAAGACCCTGAGCTTTCCCCTCCAGCTGGTCTCTGGGCTCAGTCCAAGCAGGAAGTGAAGGCTAAGGCAGAGTTAAAGGAGCTAAACTGGCCCAGTGTCGAAGAGTGCCCCAGCACAGAGCCGGTCTGTAAAGTCTGGGAGACATGTAGGTTTTGTTTGGGCTCCTGGTATTCGAGGAGATCTCTGTCGAATACTAGCAGAAAAGAGGCTTCAAGTGACCACACGTGACAAGGATGACAGTCTTCACGAAACTAGTTTGAGAAGGTCTCCCAAAAGATGGCTACAGCCTTTAGTTATCAAAAACAGCAAACTCCAGCGAAAGGGGGGGAACTGGTTTCCAGTTACCGTATTATAATATTCAAATAGCCAAATTTTCAACAAAGAAACAGGCCGACAGCCCATTCAAAATGGGGAGGATGACAGAAAGCATCCGTGAGGAAGCCCAGATATTGGTCTTACTAGACAAAGGCTTTAAACCATCTGTCTTAAATATGCTCAAATGGCCAGAGGAACCCCCAGAGCTGGTTCTAGCCCTGGCTCTGATGCTGGAGCTGATAGCTCTGACCTAGCACTGACTCTCATGCCGGGTTTGGCACTGCAGCACCTTCTAGCTCGAGTTGGCACTGGCTCTGGTTTGTACGTGGCACTGGAGTCGGAGCTGGATGCCGTCCTGCAGCTGAGGCCAGAGCTGGTCCGGAAACTGGCTTCACCTCTGAAGCCTGCTCGAGCCCTACAGCTGCCCCTAGCTCTGGCTCTGGTTGGTAGAGCTGGAGCTGGTGCCAGCTCTGTCTGGTCAGTGGCTCTCTTCCTGGAGCTGGCTCTAGTTCTAGACTGATTCCGGCTCTGGTGCTGAAGCTTATTCTAGCTCCGAAGCTGACACTCAGCATGTCTAGCTTGAGAGTAGGTTCTGGAGCTGGTGCTGGTAATAGCTATCGCTCTAGAACTGTTGTCGGAGTTGGTGGCAGAGCTATTTTTACCTCTGGAACTAGACCTAGTGCTGATGCTAGGACTGATACGGGTAATGGAGCTGGCACAGAGTCTAGCTTTGGAGCGGACACTAGCTTTGAAGATGGCTCTGGAGCTGGAGCTGACCAACTCTAGAGTCGGCACTGAAGTTGAATGTGGCACTGGAGGCTACCACTGGATCTGGCCTTGAAGCCGGGGCCGGGGCTGGTACCAGAGTTTGTTCTAGCTTCTAGAGTTGGTTCTGACTGTAGGTCTGCAGCTGGACCTGTGCCAAAGCCGTCTCTAGCTCTGGATCTGGGGTTACAGCCGGCCCTGGAGCCGGTTCTGGAAAAGTCATATCCGACACTCCAGGTCCAAGCCGGGCAGGTTGAGGTGTAGGAAGGCCACCAGCCTGCTTTTGCCAAGGAAGGTCCGGAGGCTGACAGGAACCCTCCAAGTGCCCATCCAGCAGCCAGGCAGGATGGAGGAGATGGCACTGGGGGCAGGAGGGCAGGCGCTGGAGTCTGAAGCCTGGCCTTTCCTTCCACACTGCCTCCTAAAGCACCTGTGCAGGGATCTTGGCTCCTCGACCTGGCCTTCCCCATCCAGAGACCGGCCCCAAACCATCCCTAACCCCACTCTGGCTGTCCTGGCAGAAGCAGGCCTGGTCACCAAGAAGGGGGTAGCAAAGAGCCTCAGTCATGGAGTGCTCTCGGTAAATGTCTAACTAACTAAGCCCCCTTCTTCAGGGAAGCCTGACCTACTTCTCTGTCTTTCCTGGGCCCCCTGCCCACCGAAATATAAACTCCACGAGGGCAGGGAGGGGCTGTGTCCGCTCTCTTCATTAACAGCACTGGCACACAGTGGATATATGTGCTCCATAAAAATAAATAAATGTGGGGCACCTGGGTGGCTCAGTCAGTTGAGCGGCCGACTTCGGCTCAGGTCATGATCTTACAGTCTGTGAGTTTGATCCCTGCATCGGGCTCTGTGCTGATGGCTCGGAGCCTGGAGCCTGCTTCAGATTCTGTGTCTGCCTCTCTCTCTGCCCTTCCCCTGCTCACACTCTGTCTCTGTCTCTCAAGAATAAATAAACGTTAAAAATAAATAAATAAATAAACAAATAAATAAATAAATGCTCTACACTGTCTAATGGATAAGGGAACAGCCCACCCTGCCCAGCCTTCCCAGGGCCCTCGTGGCACCTCAACCTGTAGCCCGTGCCCTGAGGTGCTGCCTTCCTCTGCATACTGCACGTGGTCACATCTTCCGAAGGGCAGGGCGCTAGGCCCATGTACCCCCGAGCATGCACGACTGAGGTTCAAGGCAAACTTATAAGCGGGTTGCTCAGCACTCCGCCTGTTCCGGGCCCCCAGGTGGAGGTTGGCGGCACAAGCCGAGGTGGGAAGGAGCTGTGGTGAATCAGCCTCTGATAATTCCTCATGATTAGATTCTGGTGATGCAGCCTCATTGTGAGGAAACACGAGACAAACTCAAATTGAGGCTCTGCCAGAGAGAAACTGGCCTGAAATCTTCAAAATGTCAAGGTCAGAGAAAGCGAGGAAAGACTGATGACCATTCCCCACGGAAGGACACTTCAGATTTGGCAACTACATCCAGTGTGTGGTCCTGGACACAATCCACCACTTATGAAGGGCGTTCATTATTGGAAAGTCAGCATCCCGTGGATTAGATGAGCGCTGAACCGATGTCAATTTCTTGATTTTATTGGTTGTGTGGTGGTTATGCAAGAGGGTATCTTCACTTTAAGGAAACACAATGGCACATCACATCCTCGATTCGCTCTCAAGTGGTTTAGGAAAAAATTGCAAAACTACGAATATAAAGAGAATAAGGGGCACCGGGGTGGCTCAGTCGGTTAGGCCTCCGACTTCAGCTCAGGTCATGATCTCATGGTTTGTGAGTTCCAGCCCCGCATCAGGGTATGGAGCCCGACTGGGATTCTCTCTCTCCCTCTCCCTCTCTCTCTCTGCCCCTCCCTCCCTCTCTCTCAAAATGAATAAATAAACTTTAAAAAAAGAATAATAAGGCAGTGTAGTAACTGTCCATTTTAAAATTTAAGAATCTGGAGCACCTGGGTGGCTTGTCAGTTAAATGGCCAACTTCCATTCAGGTCATGGTCTCGCGGTTCGTGAGTTCGAGCCCTGTGTCAGGCTCTGCTGACAGCTCAGAGCCTGGAGCCTGCTTTGGGTTCTGTGTCTCCATCTCTCGCTGCCCCTCCCCTGCTGGTGCTCTGTCTCTCTCTCTCTCTCAAAAATAAATAAACATGAAAAAAAATTTGCTAAATAAAATTTAAGAATGACAATTAGCACTTCAAAATTCAGTTAAAAACGAGTAACTACTAAAAGAGTAAGTCCTCCCCCACTGCTACCCAATTACCTATCATACAAGATATATGGGAGAATAAGCATGCTCCCACCATAATTGCAAACAGCTAGAAATAAAGACTGGAAAAAAATACATTTCATGTTTTCTTGGATGCTCTGCCTAAGCAAACACTACGCATGTATCACTTGCTCCTCCAATGCTTGCTTGCTGTTTCTGAATAAAGACAGAGATGGAGAGAAAGGTGTCAGTGGTAGGAGGAGGTTGACAAGCACTGAGTGAAACCAACCCACGCAGGTAGCTCAGTGTTGGGATTGGATGTGATGTACCATTGTGTTTCCTTAAAGTGAAGACACCCTCTCGCATAACCACCACACAACCAATAAAATCAAGAAATTGACATCGGTCCAGCGCTCATCTAATCCACGGGAGAACTGGGTGGGGCAGTGGCCGCTGGCAGTGGGGAGGGCTGCACGAAAGCTGCGGGCTTCAGAGGTAATTGCATCATTCACATTGTACATCCCTGGACAGTTTACCAAGGAAAATGGCGGACTAGACTGGTGGGGAAAGTCTGATTAAGAACTTGTGACTACATACATCAAAAACAAGTTTGATGCACGAATGAAGTAGGAAGCCAGAAAGGGCAATCCCAGGCTCGAGAGCCAGAACAGTGATGGGGGCGTGGGGTCAGCAGGTGACAGGAGAGAGCAACTTGCATTTTAAACACGCAGGGACAGGAGACCAGACCCAAGCTGAGGACTGGAAAGAACACTTAAACAATCCGAGTAGTCTCAGAAAAAGAGAGAAGAAAGCTTGTCACAGTAACTTACAAAACATACAAGCAAAATACCAGGAGTCAGCAAATGCAACAAACAGGTAGAATTGCAAAGAGAAACTGGCAAAGCCACAGAATGGAAAGTTTTTAATGCATCTCTCTCCATAATCAAAACAGAAAAAAATCGCAATATATAATACGTGAACAGCCCAACTAAGAGTTATACTGAACACCGCACTCCAAAGTTGGAGAAAACGTTATTTAATCACACATGGAATATTTACAAAAATTAGCCACATATTAACCTAAACCTAGTCTCAATATATGCCAAAGTATCCAGGGGATGAAAATAACGGTCTCTGGTCACAAAATAATAAAATTTGAAGTCAGTAACAGGGATGATGTCTTCTCCCACAAAAATCCCATACACTTGGAAAATTTTTAAACATGTAAGATATTCAGAAGTGAAAAATATCAATTTAGTAAATACATAAAAATGAAAAATGACAGCTCTATAGTCTTTTGGGATGCAACTACAATAAACCTTGGAAATGTATGATTTTAAGTGTATTAATAAAGAAGAAAGATTAAAAATGAATAAGTGTTCAACGCAAGAAGTTAGTCAAAGTCCCGCTCCCCCTAAAAAGGGTAGTAGGTGGGAAAAAATTCTTTTAATGTTTGTTTATTTCTGAGAGAGAGAGAGAGAGAGAGAGAGAGCGAGCGAGCATGAGTGGGGGAGGGGCAGAAAGAGAGGGAGACCTAGAATCTAAAGCAGGCTCCGAGCTGTCAGTCAGCACAGAGCCCAACGCAAGACTAGAACTCACGAACTGCAAGATCATGACCTGAGCTGAAGCTGGATGCTTTACTCAGCTGAGCCACCCAGGCACCCTGGGAAAATTTTTTTAATAAAAACTTAATAAGAGAAGAAATAAGAGTTTAGTGCACACCATTTTGAAACCAGTAACTAAAGGGTAAATGGGACTACCCTCAACCGCAACTTTTTTTTTTTAATTTTTTTTAACGCTTATTTATTTTTTGAGAGACATAGAGACAGAGCGTGAGCAGGGGAAGGGCAGAGAGAGAGGGAGATACAGAATCTGAAGCAGGCTCCAGGCTCTGCGCTGTCAGCACAGAGCCCACTGCGGGGCTCGAACTCACAGGCCGTGAGATCATGACCTAAGCTGAGGTCGGCCGCTTAACCAACTGAGCCACCCAGGCGCCCCTCAACTGTAACTTTTTACCCAGACCTTTCTCATTTGCCTTTAAACTTCCCGGACTTTCCTCCTTTGGAGGAGGGGCTGCCTTGAAATTAGGAAATAGATACTTTTCTTGCCTTAAGTTCCCGCTGGGTGAAGGTCTCTTGTGCACAGAGCAACTTGGGTCGGGTTACAAACTCACCGTCTCATTGGCCCTTCACACCATCCCCGCAGATTTGTAGCCAAGTGTGCTAGTGTTGAAGAAGTTAAGAGAATAGCAGAGGCTGCGCTTCAACTCGGGGTCCCGGATCCCCGTTGGGGTTCTTCCTGGTTTTCGATGGCACGCTGCTCCAGCAGCTGTCTCCCTGGGCGGCGGCCAGGCAGACAGAGCGAAGTGATTGCTCATGGAGGAGGGCCGTCGGCCTGGCTCCCGCAAGAGTCTGTTCCTGCCTTTTGTGCTACTCTGCTCCTCCCTTCCTGGGCTCCTGCTCCTCCCAGAATCCTCAGGTGGACGGCTCACGGGACATCATGGAAGACAGAAGTGTGTGAGGAGGAGAAAGGGGCACTCCGTTAGAGGGCGAGCTTGTCCTCGAACATTCTCCTGTATCTTATTGCCGTTCAGCTCAGCACCTGTCTTAACATCTTCTTGTTCATAACTATGCCCATCGATCAGATTCCTGGGTCGCCATCTCACCTGTGAGGTTCTGTTGGCTGAGCCCGGATTTGGCTTTTAACCCTTTGTTTCTACATCTGCGCAGGTAAGCACGGCTTTGGTCTGCTTCACGGGGGAGCTGTGAGGAGGAAGTGGGTGAACCTTTCCTCTTCTTTGCTCTCCCTTCTGCGTTCACCACGGTCACCGGGTCAACGCTTTATTTTTTCCTCTGGCCTCCTGAGCGCCAAGAGAGGCTGAGAGGTGAAAATCAACCAGTGTGGGCACACGGGGACACCTGTGCCATTCTGCAGCTCACCGGGAGGCCACCTCGTCACTCCCCGCCCCCTTCCGCTTGTCAGACTCCCTGAACTCCAAACTGGGAGCCGAGTCTTGCAGGTGAAGCTGAGGGGGCCCTGCCTCCGAGCCAAGGCGTTGGCGGGGGAGGAGGCTGAGAGCCACTGAGAAGAGTCAGCATCGGAAGGGACTGATCTGAGAGAGAAGTCAACGGAGTAGGTCACTGCTGGGCCCGCTCAGCCGCGACTACCCAGAGACGTCATTGCTGCCCGAGTTGAGGAAACAACAGGAGACAGAACCAGCTGAGGCCAGTGGCTCTTGACTCAGTTTCAGCTCCCCAGAGGGTGGGTCTTGGGTGTCTGGGTGAGCTTGGGGAGATCAGGGATGGAGATACTCAGTAAGTGGAGCCCTGGGGTAGAGAGAGGGAAAGGGGCACCCCTGAACTTGTTCTAACCCAAAGGACCCATCTGTTGCTTGCCCTCTAGAAAACAAACTAATTTATCTTTAAAAAATTTTTGTTTTTCATGTGTATTTATTTATTTTGAGAGAGAGAGAGTAAGGGGTAGAGAGAGAGGGAGAGAGAGAATCCCGAGCGGGCTCTGCGCTGTCAGTGCAGAGCCAGACTCCAGGCTCGACCTCATGACCTGAGCCAAAATCAGGAGTTGGCTGCTCAACTGACTGAGCCACCCAGGTGCCCCTTGCAGTCATTTTAGATTTCTAGAAAAATGGTGAAGATGGCACAGAGAGTTCCCATAAACCCACCACCAGGCTCCCCTATGATTAACATCTGTGATCAGTACTGTGTCTTTGCTACAGCTGATGACCCAGGTGCCGCGTCCCCAGGGCAATCGGGGAGGAGAGGGCCCTGCGGCCCTGGTGGGAGGAGGAGGAGGACCCCAAGGCCCCTGGGGGTGCAGGAGATAGAGGAGGCTGGAAGGACCGGGCCCCAGAGGTCCCTCTGGCCTCCTGCCAGCAGCCAGACTCCTCTATCCCTGCAGGCCTGCTCAGCAGCTCCAAGCAGCAGCATAAATCAGTCCCCCCGCCCTTATATCACTCTCTTGCTCTTCCTGGCATGTGCAGCCCTCTGGAGGCAGCCTGTTGGGCCTGGGGAGCCTGGAAAACAGTCTCCCTTCCAGGTGCTGGGTTGCAGGCTCCTGAGGAGTCCCTTCCGGGATGCGGTGGGTGGGGGGCAGTATTTCCCTTTGTTCAGCCCCTGGCAGTCCAAGCCTTTCCTTTCGTGTCCGTGCTTTCTCTCTGCAGTGTCCCCACAGTGTCCCCTCTCCCTTCACTGATTGCCAGTGGGTTTGTCTGCAGGTCCCACCGAAGGCGGCATGCCTCTTCCCAAGGTAAACCCCTAGGGTGGTTGTCATCTCCCAAATCTGAGCGTCCCAGGTGTCCCCCCCCCCCCGATCTAACCAAGTGTGGGGGTGGGGGCAGCTCCCAGGGTTGGCCCCTGGGCTTGGGAGGTCTATGTTGGTGTGGCCCCCCCTTCCCTCTTGCTCGTGTGGCACCTTTGCCAGTTTCCTTGCTGCTTCCTCACAACAGTATGACGCTGGAGGGAGAGACATGATCATTCCCAGGAGACAGCACAGCGGTCAACACCTTGACTCAAGCCCCGCAGACATGCTTTCACAGCCCCCAATCTCACCCCTCCGAGGCCTTAGGACATGCGCTGTGTTGTGTTTTACTTACGTGATCACTTGAATTCTATCTAGCTTTCCCTCCAAACAAGACTGCTCTGGCCACCACTGTATCCCCACTGCCTGGTACACAGTAGATTCTCGGTAAACGTTTTTAAATGATTCAATAAATGGATGAGTTACAGGAAGAACATTCATTCATTCATTCATTCATTCAACGATAGATTGTCAGGCTCTTCGATGGTTCCTGGGGTTAAAAGATGAACAGGATATAATCCCCACCCTTGAAGCAATCAGGCTTGTGAGGAAGATAGACTTGTAAATAAAATATCACACCACACAAAATTCTGCACAACACCATAATGGAGGGATGTCCAGGAGTGCTCAAGTGCTAGGGAAGAACTCTCCTGTAAACTCTCCCTGGAGGGTCAGGAAGGCTCCCGGAGGAGGGGGCCCTTAGGGTAAGAGCCAGCGCATCTCCTGGAGTGGTGGGGGGGTGGGCAGGGTGGGGGAAGGGCATTCCTAGGCCAAGGGGCCACAGTGAGTCCCGTAGCGACATGACTGGCTCAGAAAAGGCCTAGGATTACAGCCGCTCCCAATACCGGGGTGCAGGGACTGCTGACCACCTGTCGTGCTCCTTTGATGATGGCCCACTAGAAAAAAATCTCTTCCGAGAGGGAGTTCCACATCTGAGGCAATTTGAAACAATCTTAGGAGATTTCTTGAGCCCAGAGCTCAAATAGAACCCATCTGGTCCGCTCCCTCCTCTCTCACGGCTCGTAATTCCATCCAGCGGATGCCGGATGCCGATGCCGATGCCGATGTCGCAGAGCCGATGGGTCGCAGCTGTCTGCAGGCGATTTCGGGCAGTCCTTCCCCACACGTGCTCGTTTACTTCCCGGCTCTTTGACAAGATTTAGCTCCGGTTTGCTTGACTTTCAGTTCCAGAGACGGCTGCCTTTCCCACGTGGTGTTGTCGTGTTTGGGTTGTAGGCACCATCTTAGAGGAAGGAGTCGGCGCTTGGGGGGGGGGGGGGGGGGGCTGGGGTGGGATGAGGTGTAAAGGAAATAGCGTTGTGAAGAAGGAAGTTAAGTACCAGAGGGAAAGGTTAACTAACCCGTTGTGTGGGGAGCAGGAGGCAGTTGTTGGTAATAACTTAGGGGCCCAATGGCTGGGATATTTCAGTTGTCTCTGCAGGGAGGAGGGTCCCAAATCACAGGGACAAATGTCACTGAAAGGTGGTGTCAGCTCAGTGGAGAAAAGCAGGCCACTATGCCATCACAGGTGGAGTAATTTCGAAAGCGGAATCTGGTAATTTTGACTGAAAAATGCCTATACAGATTTACTTTTTATGCTACCCATACAGACACCATCCTCCCCCACGGAGGTTTCCTGGATCCCTCCCCCGATATTTTGACATCAATTTTATTCTTACTTGTATCTTTACAGAAAATGGCACAGAGAGCACAGGTTTAGAATACCTAGAAGTTGTTACAGTTCCATATCTCAAACACCTCGATATCAAGTTTCTTTCTTCCCACGCTATGTACAGTATTTACATACCGGGGGCTACAAGGCTAACACTTCAAACCAACTGGGGACAAAGACAAGAAGAAGAAGACGGGGGGAGTTCCATGAACAGAATGAGGAAGAAACCAACTTTTGATGCGGAATTAAAACCCTAACTCACTGTCTCAGACCTTCCTCTTGTGAGGTATTCCCTGCAGGGGTGGGTGACATGGTAGACGGAAATGTCAAGGGGGTGAGGGAGACATGTGTCTGGCCTGGGGGCAGCTGCAGGGAGGCCATCCTCATGGACAGTTCCTCTCATCAGCTGACAGGAAGAAGCGCCCTGTCCCCTATTCCTACACGGTCACTATGTCCATCCTATTCTAGCGGACAGATAACACGCATACACCTGGCATGGAAGTAGGAGTGCCTGTTGCTTAGTTTGAGTTGCACACTGGCTCCTGCTTTGCTCTCCTTTGAGCCCTTTCTCGTACCCTTCTCGTGACCACTCCTTGATGCCTAGAATAGCCCCAAGCCCGCTCCAAGCTTGGCCTCCCAGGGACGGTCTGGACAAAGTTGAGTCAAAATCTGTGGCTTCTTCTGTGTTCATTTTACAGCTGGATTGGGGTGCTCCAGGGCAGGACACATGCGAACCGGTAAATTGCA
Source organism: Paguma larvata (assembly GCA_030068075.1). NCBI lineage: Eukaryota > Metazoa > Chordata > Mammalia > Carnivora > Viverridae > Paguma > Paguma larvata. The sequence continues at coordinate 21,679,921 of CM057827.1, read as the reverse complement.
AGAAGCTCTAGAAGGGTGTCTTGCACAGCAAGTCAGGGTCACAGGCATCATACCGGGGGGGTCAGGATGCTTCAGAACATAGGCCCCAGGGCTCTGGGTAAGAGTTCGGCCTCCCCACCAGCACCATGACCACAGCATTTGTGACAGGTACCCCCTGGCTGCAGGGCACAGGCCCAGGACTCTATGGGTATTGTACATGGCCACATGTGGTGCTGGGACCCATGCTGGGGGGAACGGTGGGGCGGGCTGGGTGTGGAGAGGGCCGGAAGTTTCCTGAGGGTGACCGTGGAGGGCATGAGACAGAGGGTGGCCGAGGGGCTCAGGCTGAGACCTTCCAAGTTTGACCTGGAACCTGGGCCCCACGGATGGGGTGGGGCAGAGGTCGTGCCTGAGCCTGCGGGGCAGTCGGTCCACACTGTGGAGGCCCAGGCCCTTAGGAAGGAATAGGCTGGCGAGCACAGTTTTGCTGAAGACTGGGGGGCTCAGGACATTGGTCTAGAGTGTAGGTCCTCAATGCCCATCACCGCAGTGGCAGGCAATGCGTCTGCAGCAGTGGCCTTCGGGCCCGGCCAGGGCAGAATCCATAGTGAGCGTAGAGCTGGGAAGGGAAAGCTCTTTCAAGCAAGAGAACAGAGAGCAAGGGGTGGATCTGGACAGCGAGGGTTGCCAAGGGACTGAGTGAAAGCGGCTTGAAGGGGTGGTTTGGGACAGCAGGAAGGCTTCTGAGGCAGGGCTGTTGGATGAGGAGGAGGATGCTGGAGAGGTCAGGACTAGACAGAGGGTGTCTCAGCATGGCCCAAAGCTTCGGCCAGAACGGAGTTGTGCCCGAAGGAGGGCCTGTGGGGCAGGGGGGGGAGGGCGGCGGAGGCCAGGCCTGGGCCCTGCCTCAGAGAACTCCTCCCAACACCACAGGCCCCGAGGAGAGCAGAGTCCTGGGGCCCCGGCATCTGCGTGCCCTTGACCTAAGCCATGTCCTCAAGCTGTGGTGGACTCAGCTTCTCCGCCGGCCTGTCTTCGTCCATGGCCTCCTCCCCCTCTGGCTCCTCGGTATTCCGGGCCAGGCTGTCGGGCCCAGACACAGTCCCCAGCACTTTGGTGCTGTGCTCCTGAGCTCTGGCTCGGAGCGCCGCAATGCTGTTCTCCCTCAGTTCCTCCTGGGACATGGGCGCTGGAGGGTCGGGGCCCCGCTCCTCCTGCTCCATCTTGTCGAGTTTGGGCAGGGCCTGGCGCTCCACCTCGGGCTTCCTCCCCGACTCCGCTGCTGCCTCCAGCGACTTTTTGTGCATCCCTAAAAAGAATTGTTGGTATTCGGGTTTAGAAAAGCGCCTGGGAAAGCCATCTTGAACTGAAAACGGCAAAGATAGAGAGAGGCCAGAATTAAGGACGAGCAGAAAGCCTTACTTCACACACCGCAGTCACGCGAGTCCCAGGGGCCGGGGCCGGGGCAGCGGGAGGGAGGCCAGGGGATGGGGCTGCAGACCAGCAGCCGGGACCAGGCCTGCCGAGGGCTTCTTCAAGTCAGGTCCCCCGGCACCTGGCCACTGGGCAGTCTGTTCTGTCTCTTCCCAAAGCATAGCACTTGCTCCCCCATCTCTCCCTCCCGGGATTCCAGATCTTAGAACCCCAAGATAAGCTGGTGTGGCTACCAGACATAGGCCTTGAGGGCAGGTGGGGGAAGATGGCAAGTGGAGAGATTTAAGGGGAAAGAAGTCCTTTGGGAAAAACCAGAATGGTGGTCCGAGAGACCTAGGGGTCCCCTCAACCCTCAAGAAGGGCTGTTTCATTCACTACAAGCCCACCTCTGGCCAAGGGAAGAGGAAGGTACAGACCCTGGGGCGACAGCCACACCCTTATCAGAGGACAAAAGAACCCACAGTCAGGGACCTGGCAGGGATGAGAGTCCTAGCCACCCAACAGGGGGAGCAAGGGATAGACACCGAGCCCTGGGCGCCACCTGCCCTATGAGCTTCCTAAGGGAGACTAGGAGGCCTGTTTTGGAGTGCCCGTGTCCTGCTAGGCTGTCGCGGCCAGGCCTCCCTGCTCCAGGGTTCTGTCCCCTCCTCCAGGGAGCCCGCTCTCCTCACCCCAGGGGCAGGGCCCCAAGGAGGGTGCGGGCTCTTACCCAGCAGCCACGGGGCACAGGAGTCCATGATGCCATCCTTGGCCGACTTGAGGATAGACTCGGGCAGGGGGATGGAGTGCCGCACCATGGCCCCATAGAGCCCGTACTCCGCCATGACGCTGCTCCGGCCCCAGCACTTCTCCCGTTTCCTCCACTTGGCTCTGCGGTTCTGGAACCAGACCTGCAAGTGAGGATGAACAGGTCAGGGGCGTGTTCCGAGAGACACGGAGGCCAGGCCCTTGCCTCGGTGTGCCCGCTGGGAAGGTCCCCACCCCCGTGACTGCTGGTCTCTCCGGCAGGGTGTCCTTTCTTAAGCTTACCCACCCCACGGTGCCCCTGGGGTTCCTCCAGGCTCAGGGTGCCCAGAATGAGGACACCCAGCCCTGTAAGAATACGATGGGTGAAATGAGTCCTCTTTTTTCTTTTAACGTTTTATTTTTTATTTTTGAGAGAGGGATAGAGTGTGAGTGGGGGGAAGGGCAGAGAGCAAGGGAGAGAGAGGATCCGAAGCAGGCTCCGCGATGACAGCAGAGCCCGATGTCAGGCTAGAACTCCTGAGAACCAGGGGATCACGCCCTGAGCTGAATTCAACAGAGTGAGTCACTCAGGGGCCCCTCTTCTTTTTTAAATGGAGGCAGTTCTAAGGGGCTGGACTAGAGGCCTCCATGCCAGGGTCTTGCAGGTGGGCAGTCCCCAGCATGGTCCTCAGTTTGCCTCTGAGAAGCCCCACCCTGGTAGCTCTCTTGCAGGCGTTCACGCCTCCAGCATATATACAGAATCTCCGTCTGACTCTCAGAGGGACAAATTCCTTCCAGGGGCTGGACTAGCCGCACCTCTTGTTCAGGGCTCCCTCTCCACCACGACTCCAGAGGCCAGAGCAGTCCGGGAAGTGAGGGAGTGTGGACTCTGGCAGCAAAGGGCATTGCATCCGGGTATCAGGAAGCCTGGGGAACACTCCCAGGAGGCCTGAGGCAGCCGGGTTCTGCTCTGTCTTGGCTAAGCCCTCCTCTGCCATCCTGTGCTCCATTCACTGGCTCTCCTCAGTTTTGGATCTAACCCTGAATGACATTTAAGAGAGCTGGGAATCCATCCCTCAGGGAAAGAAGACAAAATTCTCCTGGTGTGCAGAGAAATGGGCGTCGAGGAGGGTGCAGTGGGGAGCACCCTGGAGATTGTTTCTCTGGGCATAAGCTGACTGGTACAGACCATGGGGTCCCCTTGGGGTGTCCATAGCACTCCAGGCTGGTGCTTGGGGGAAGGGAGATTCTTTGGACTCCCAAAGCAGCTTTTCGGAGACTTCCGGCAGCTGTCAAGAGTCTGCGCTAGGGACAGCTGCACTGTCCCTCAAGCAGGTGAGAGGCCCTCAAGAAACCAGTGGGCGCTGAAGGATCCCCGGCCCGGCCAACGGCCCCCCTTGTCCCCACACAGCCCCTCCGGCCTTGACCCCCGGGGATGGCGAGACGCCCAAGGCGCCCGGGGGGAAGTGGGGGGCTGAGGGGAGGACAGAGGCGGTACGGGGAAAAATCTATTAGTTTCCTCTGCGATTTCCATTCCCTCGCCTCGGCCGGGTCCCCGCCCTTCCCTCCGGGCCCCTCCCCCGCCCCCCGGAGGCGGAGGTTTCAGCTTTTGATGAAAAATTGCTCCAGCTCTATTCAGAAGGCGGCAAAAGAAGAGTCACCCCCAGGGGCAGCCCTGGGCTGATTGAAAAATAAGTTAATTTCTGTTTGAATCGATGGGCCTCAGGCACTGAAATATCACGGGAAATTAAAGCGGCTGCTCTCTCGGGAGCCGCGGCATTGACCCGCACTAATTAATGCTGGGGAGGCAGCTCGAACCGCGCCGCGAGCCGCTCCCCCTCCCCGGGGACCCCAAACACTTCTCATTTAACTAATTAGACGGGGAAAATTGGGTGTTAATTTGTTTAGGATTTTTTCCCCTCTTCCCCCCGGCAACTCCCCCCCAGCCCCCACCCCGCGCGGGGGCGCGGGAAATGAATGCGGGGCTCGCCGGCAGATGGCTGCCCGGGTCACTCTGCAATCTTCTCCGACTTGATTGCTTGATTAGGTCGTTAGCACATTAAAAAAAAAAATTGCTTGCCGTCTGGCGCTGGCGTGATGAGTGGGACGCGCGGCAGCGCCTGGGTAATTTATCTTTTTATACGGCAAAGAATTTGATTTCAATCTGCAGATATATGGGGCGCCTTTGACACCTGTTTAACATCGCGCCGCTGACAGTTTAACCCTTTGCTGCCTCGGCCGCTGGGAGGCCCGGGCGGGGGTTCGGATCCGCACGCCCCCGCCGTTCCCGCCGCCGCGCTACGTGGCGCAGTGAGAGCCCCGGCCACCCCAGGTAGCCGCGGGTCTACGGCTGAGCGCAGCCGGCCGCCTCCAGCAGAGGGCGCCCCGGCAGCTCCGCCTCGCCTCCTGACAACCTCCCCAAAGCCCCGCGGTCACAGACACCCTCTGCGAGCCTGCGGAAAGACGGCGTGTTCCACGCACACCTTTAAACAGACCCAAATGTGTGTGACCCTGTTTCGAAACATCTCCATTTGCAAATAACCAGGAACCCATAAAAATGGTAAAGAGGCCCAAGACGTCCTGGGCCTCGCCATCCCCAATTAGAAAACTACCTCTCGTTCCACTCTGGGTGGCGCCGCCTGCAGCGAGCTGCACCTTTGCCACCACCGGGTTTGGCACCTGCCGTTCCTGCTCGGGCCCTCCTGGAGAGCTGCGGAGCCAGCGTGCAGGGCCTTTCCCTGGTCTGGACCCAGACAGCCAAGAGTGGCCCCTGCCAAGGAAAGGGTTTATGCAATTTAAAAGCCCCTAGATGACTGCGCTTCGTGTGCTACAGAGGGGAGAAGATCAGCAACACAAGCCCAGGCTACCCCGCCCATCGTCCTGGCCTGGCTCTAAGCTGTGTTTAGATCCCTCACCAGCGCCACCTGTCTGTCCTGCGGGCGCTCTGCCCGACTATCTGCCAAACCCAGTGCCTGCGATTTGTCTGAGACCTCTGTCCTGTCCCATCTTCCTTCCCAGTAGCACTCGGTGGCCCTCTATAAGTACCCACTTGTCTCAAGCTACCTTGTCCCATGAGGAAAAATCTAAAAGGCCTAAGCCACATAAAAGTGTAAGTGACTTCTGGTTTCATCCACCTCTCAGAGAATGCAGAAGAATGAAGCCATTGGTATGGAACGAGGCACTGAGTGACCGCAGAGGGTCGGGAAGGCTTTCTTTATGAATCTAAGTAAGACATTTACTTCCTGGCCAGGAGATGACCTTCTTGCTTGAATACAGTGCATTTGAAAACAACAAGACCACAACCCCTCAACTGGAACCCACGCAGCCAGACTCCGCAATGTTTTGGGTCAGAAAGAAAATGTGATGCATTATAGGCACATGGCATGGCCTTCTGCTGCAGCAGCGCACCCATAATCAAACTCACTAGTTTGGATTCCTGCAGCAAAGCGTACACACGTTCATACTAAAAGGGATAAATAAAGAGCATTTGGGTCTGGTTGTTGCCATTAGTGAGTTTTGATGACACACTTAGGAAAGAACACTGTTTTCAGCACGGTTTGGAGTTATGGATTCTGGAGAAGGGATTGCGGAGTATGCAAAGGCAGAGACACCCCGCCCGCCCCAGGTGGATGCCTGGGGCGATGCAGTGCTCTGGCTTCCTCTGGATTCCTTGCGCACTGGTGCTTGGGGGCGGTGGGGGGGGGCTAGCGGGGTGCAGGGCTCTCACACGGAAGCAGCATTTTTATTGGAACACTAAAGAAAGGGGTGCAGACTTGGGATTCAGATGATCTCTGGGGCCTATAAACAGAACCATTTTCCTGGGTCTCCTGATCTGGGCAAATGAATAACCAGTCTGCAGATCAGACTTTGCCCACAGACATCCCCCAGGGGAGTTGGTGCCAGCTGGTCGTTCAAACCAGAAGTCATCCGGACCCTCGGTTATGGGCTCCTGGAACGCCTGGCTCTCTGCAAAGACCAGATGCTGCTCCGATTTATGGAGGAAACCTGGGCAGCCAAAACAATTTCTTTTTAGGACAGTTGGCAGGGACGCTGTGGCAGTGGTGCCTTGGAGGGAAGTGGACAAGGAATTAGCATTAACCCTAGCCATTCTTCATATTTGCCTTTCTCTTCCCTTCCAGGAAGCAAGCAGCATGGGGACAGAACTTTGAAGTGTAGGAGAAGCGCTGAAGTCAGACGGTCCTGAACTGGAATGCTCACTTGGGACAACAACCGCTGTACGATTTGGAGCAGGTTACTTGGCTTCTCTTCAAACATAAAACAATACCTATTTTTCAGGGTTGTTTTGAGGATTAATGAAATAAGTGAAAGTTCCAAAAAATCCATGCTTATCACACAGGTGTTCAGGAAGTGCTACTTGTTATTTCGATGGGCGCACAGAAAATCGGCAGGAGTCTGCCCAGAGGGCATGTTAAGCAACAGCACTACTTGCCCCCCTGGCGTCCTCTGTGTGCCCTTTAGGGAGGCTGGCCTGACAAACAACAGTAACTCCGGGAGAGGGGCAGAGGGACAGCACTAACTTTCAAGCTGTGTGATTTCGATACGGATAGCCTCTGGTTTCCCCTTCGGCATCCAGAGGGCCCAACAGATTTCCCCCCCGCCATTCTCAGCACCGTCTAAGGTATTGCAGGCCCTTGCGGCTCCAGGGCAGGAGAACACCCACACAGGTGCCCAACGCTCACTGCGAATTGGCTGTGATCAGGAGCTAGGAGGCCTAGGTGGGAGATCCTGCCTCTGCCTCCAACGGTCTTGGTGATCTTGGGTGCCTTCTTAGCCTTTCGAGCTTTGAGGGCCTCCTGTGTCCTGTAATACCACCCTCTTGGAGGTCTGTTATGAAAATTAAATGTGACAGTGCATGGGAAATGCCTGGCACATAATAACTACAAACCATCGGCCTGATGCTGGATGAATTCTGTGGATAAATGTGAGGCAAGACGAGGCTCTGCTTTCCAGCAAATGCTCAGGGAAACACTTTTTACATAAAGCCAGGTCCCTCCTGGCCCCGCTCCCCGCTCTGAGGTTCCTTCTAAGCATAGAGGCCCTTTTCCCCACTTGGTGGCTTGGTTCTGGCAAGCCCTGAATATTCCTTCAGTCCCTCACTCCTTCACTTTCCTGGCTGCCCACTTCTCGAAGAGAGTGCCCCGCATGTGACAGTCAGGCCTGGAACTCTTCAGCAGAACCCGCGTAAAGGTCACGGTGAGGACCAGAGCCCTGCCTGACACTTCAGGGCTCTGAGTGCCTGAGAAGGGACCCTAAAGTGACACCACAGTGGCCGGGTTTGGCACTCCAGGCAAGAGCTTCCAGCTTGGGAAAGGGTCTGGGTTTCCTGGTGCATTTTCCCTTGGAGGTGGTGCACCAGCAGCGCTCAGATACGCCGGGAGGATGCCTCTGGCTGTCAGTAGCTGGCAGGTGCCTCTACAACCGGCAGAGAGGGTCCCAAGAGTTTGTGCCTCCAAGGACAGACTGGATCTGGGGAGGAGTACTTGCCAAACAGGGGCTCTTCTGCCATGGGGTGCACTCGGAGCAGACCAGGCAATCCTGTCAGCAATTTCTCTCACAGCGTGGGTGCCCAGTGTGAGCAGCTGTGATTGTGCCCGTGGCTTCTCTTGTCATCACATAGCTCCCGTCCTGCAAGCTCCCATCTTTGCATTCCCACCGGCCAACATGTCCAGGGCTCCTTCCCTCAGAGGTCTCCCAGGAGACCCTCTGTGGTTCTCCCAGGCTTGCCCCCCTAAAGGAGACGTCTTGTACAATGGATGCTCTTTGCACATTCTGGCCACTTGAGCGCGCCCCCCCCCCCCCCCCCCCCCCGCTCCAAACTTGCCTCCTACCGTCAGGCCAGGTTCTGTCAGCCATGCGGCAGTTCCCATCACATTCACCCAGCTTCTTCCCTCTCCTCCGGCTGGGAGCTGATTAATTTGGGCTCATTGCTGCAGTGATTTAATGACTTAACACTCCTCATGCGCTCAGCATTCCTGACACCGTATTTCAGCATCTCGCTTCCTCTCCCAGCTTCAGGCTCAGAGAAGCTGGGCCTTGCTGCAGCCTCTGATGTCCAGCAGGGGGCGGCTTTGCCTGCATTTCCCAGTAGCCCAGGCAGCATCCTTCTGCGTACATCTGACGGGTCATCTTGTTCCTCATCCTGCCCTGTCACCCCAAACTCTACTTCCCTCCACTCATGTTAACCCACTTAAAACACAGAAAACTCCTTTCCTGAGCCTCCGTCCCAGCGTGTTTACTCGGGCTGCCCACAATCACCTGAAGAGCTTTAAAAATATACAGATGCCCAGGCTCTACACCAGACCAATTAAATCAGAAAGGCTGGGCACGGGAATCCAGCACGGGTGTCTTCCAAAGCTGCCCTGGGAGGCTAATAAATGTCCCAGACTGAGACACCCTGTAGCCACCTCCTGTCAAGGCACATCTTGTATCTTCTGGAATAAAATCCCTTAAAACTTCGTTCCCGATCCTTGGGCAGGGATCCCTTTAAAAGAGGCAGAATGGGGGACACCTGGGTGGCTCAGTCGGTTAAGCATCCGACTCTCAATTTTGGTTTAGGTCATGATCTCATGGGCTCGTGAGTTTGAGCACCTCATCAGTCAGGTGCTCCACAGTGGAGTCAGGTGTTCCACTCATCAGGGGAGTCTCTCTCTGCCCCTCCCCCACTTGCTCGCTCTCTCTCAAAATCAATAAAACTAAAAAAAAAAAAGGCAGAATGAACAGCACTAGTGAGAGAATCCAAGCCATAAACTTATATGCACGAATGTGCCCATTCGAAAAAAATTTTTTGAGTGTGTTTTTTGAGTTTTTTTTTTTCTTTAAGAATAATGTCTGGTACTCAAAAAATATTGGTTACTTTCTTGAGAGAGACAGCGTGAGTGGCGAAGGGGCAGAGAGAAAGGGAAAGAGAGAATTCCAGCAGGCTCCTCACTGCCTGTGCAGAGTCCAGTGCAGGGCTTGAACTCACGAAACTGCAAGATCATGACCTGAGCCGAAATCAAGAGTCTTAACTGACTGAGCCACCCAGGCTCCCAATATAGGTTATTTTTAGAAAGAAGGTTTGATATAGGTCCCCACCTGACCTCAAACCATCTCTGTTCCCCCAACTTCAAGTCAAAGCACAGGCTTCAAACTCAAGAGGCAGGTGCTGAACTTCTGGGCTTTAGACGCAGACCCGGGTTTGAACCCTGTGTCCCCCACTTACTAGCTGTGTGGCCCTGGGTAAGTTGCTGTGCTTCCGTTTCCTCAGTTGTCACCAGGATTTAATGAGATCAGCGCTGAAACGGAGTGAGCACTGGGCACTTGGCAGGCATCACTCGGAACTCATTACACACGATGCTTGGCATCTACCCAAGAGGCAGGTGTCACCATCAACCCCCTTTCACAGGAACCAGAGGCTCTGCAAGGTGAAGTAACTTGTCCAGTCACTAGGCTGGCAGCAGTGAAGCCGAGATGTGTTTGGCTCCGAAAGAGTGCGCCTAATCACCATACCTACTCCAACACCTGGCACATGGAAACCGCTCTGCAAATGAGAGCTGTGATTGTTGCTGATGAAGCTAAGACTTTTTCCTCGAGCCACCTGGGGCAAGGATATTTCACAGCTCACAAACACCTTCCGGAGGCAGCATTTAGCCAAAGAACCCTGTGGTGCTGCTCAAAGACTGAGAGATTCTTGTCTCCCTTCTCTCATTTCTACAATCCTCACAAGTCTCAAGGGCAGTCAACTGACTCCACACCCTAGCTCCTCCTTGCTGGGTGGCTGCTCCAGACACCACCAGATAGATGCTCCCTGCCCCCAGGCAACTTAGAGACGCCTGGGGCATCTGCGGCAATGCAGTAACAGCTGAGGAAGAGCCTTCCCCAGAATCCCTCACACACTCCCACCCAGGACAACCCACCGCAAGAGACAGCTGTTCCTTCCTACTGGTCAGTGGTGCAAATGTGAGGCCTAGCAGCAGGGGGCATTTTTCAGCCCTCCACCCCACCCCAGCCACTCGTAAGAGCCAACTTTGTGCGAACGAAGACCAGGTAGGGGTTACCACTACACATTGACTAGATTGGGCCTTGGCTTGCACGCACGCACGCACGCACACGCGCATACACGATTCGGAATCAACACCCAGGCTTCCCCCACTGGAACCCAGTTGGGTGGGGGATGACGGATCCAGGCCACCACGGACAATGTACCAAACAGATAATCTGCTTATGAGTAATTGAGCTTATTGTTAGTGCCAATGTCTAAAGCTACTGGCTGAAATTCCACATCACTTTCCAGGGGAGAAGAAGACTCTTCTGGAAAAGTAGCTCAAGTCTCAGGTCCAAGCCTCTGGTTGTCCAGTGAGAGAACACAAAACAACCCACGACGCATCTGGTTCCTTCTCCCCGTAGCACACAACCCGCCTGGAGACCCAGGGTTCTTGACTGGGAGGGGTTGCAGGAAGTCAGGACACCCCCTCCTTCCAAATCTTCCCAGCCTTAGCAGTGAACTGTTCTGGACCATTCCACTGATGGGAGCTGCTTTCATTTAAGGATGTGATAATCCAAGCAGGGCAAATCCAAATCTGGAAATGTTTCTCCTCCTACCTCACTCACTTCTTCTGCCTCATGGAGGCCCTGCCTAGAAAACCATCAGACTTCATCTTCTCCCAGAGACACCATTAAGCAGCCCCCCTCCTGCCCAGCGAGCGACCTTCTGGCCTTGGGTAGGTCTTCCTGCTGATGAAAGGAAGCCCTGCACCCACCACAGCCGACAACGCTCCCATCCAGACCAGTGGCTGGTTATGCTGCCAAACTCCCTAGGAGAGGCATGCCTGCCTGGCTCAGTCAGCAGAGCAGGTGACTCTTGATCCCTGGGTTGTAAGTTCAAGCCCCATGTCAGGTGTGGAGATTACTTACAAATAAAATTTTAAAAAACAAAACAGTTCTCTAAGAGGAGGGCTGAATGAGTCACACTTACAGGCACAAGTCCCCAGCCACGTCTCAGGGCAGGGCCAGCTGTTCGGTTGTGAGAGGAAGAAAAAGCTTCCAGTGGATGGACGTGGTGGGACTAGATAGAAAGGGAGGGGGCAACCTTTTCTTCATGGGTCAGGGGAGTGGAAGAAAGGGAAACAATGGAGTCAGGGCTAGAAGCCCCTCTCCCCCTCTCCCCACCTCTGGCCTTGGAGCAGACATTTAGCTGTCCTAAGAGATACCAACCACAACAGAGAGCCCGCTGAGAACCCATGACCCACCCAGAACTCCTTTTCCCACCTCAGGCCCCTTCACAGTCTGCCTGACATCCTCCTCAAGAAGCCTACGGTCCGGAACAGCAGGCCAGGCCACGTCATCTAAGTCTCTTGTCCCCAACAGTGCCCCCTCCCATGGTGGGTGTTCGGCAAATACCTGTCAGCTTAAATGAACTGTTCTTCCAAAGAACTCATAGCTGGGGGGCAGGGGCAGTGAGAGATGGGGTTTCAGGTGTCCGGGAGCCTGGGGCAGTCAATGCCTCAGAGAGTGGGGAAAGAGAGAGAGGGACCTGGGGCTCTGTTACCTGTATCCTGTCTTCTGGAAGCTCCGTTTTCATGGCCAGCATCTCCCGGGCATAGACATCTGGGTAGTGGGCCTCATTGAACGCCTTCTCCAGCTCCTCTAGCTGGTAGGAAGTAAAGATTGTCCTAAGGGGAGCAAAACCACACACTCAGGACCCAGAAGCTGAAAGACACTGTTCCAGAGAGGATAGAATGGACCTCCTCTCCGCCACCTGGACAGAGCCCAAACACAGGCTGGCTCAGCACGATTAGACAGAAACTCCTTCGCACGCACGCTCACGCTCCCGTATATTTGCACACGCTTGTAGCTTAACCCTCTAGACTCATCTTCATTCGACACTGACGATCCACCTTGCCCTTCTTGGGAGGACATTACTTCATAATGTCGGTGACATTTCATACTGGGAATCTTTCTAGAAGTGATGTGGGGGAAAGTGTGTTCAGAAATTTCAGAAAACTGTAGAAAGCCCTTCTTCCTCCTAAGCATAGAGTGAGGGACTCACCAGATAAATAAAAGCCTCTGGCCCACTGGGACCTGCTTCCCAGTTTCCTCTCACAGACAGCAAGTAGCACAATAGTTGACCCCCCCTTTTTTTTTTAGTAGTTGATCTTTTAATGACACTCAAGTTCAAAGACTCACCAGAAAGTCAAATGCAACCGCAACCCCGGCGTTTGTACAGCTGAGAACTGAATCTTCCACCTCCTCATGCACCCCAACACCTTGCCTTTTTTATCCACCCTTCTCCCGCCAGCATCCAGATCTACTAGCTCCTTAGAGCTGCCCGCAGACTCCCTCCACTTCCTGTGCTCAGAAGACCAGCAGCAACCTCCAACGCTCTCATACAGAGCCTCAGCCATTCATCAAGGGGGCGTCCTACGGTAGGGGCGGGGGGCGGGGGGGCGGTCCATTCAGGCCACCTGCCTACCAACAGAGCCCCCACTCCCCACACAGCCCTTTCCATTGACTTGCATGGGTCCTAATCTGTTTTAAGAATCCGGTAAAATCTACAGCCTTTCTTTGGCCCCGGGACAATATGCAAATGAATATGGTCCAACACGAAAATTTACCTCCAGTATCAGGGGCTTCATAGAGCCCCCCTTTTCCGATGAACTATACACACATCCACTTACAGGCACAAATTCTTCTCTTTTCAGACCTTATAGTCCAGATTCCACAAACCCACTTGTAAAAATGGTACATTCCATGCTTGAGCCTCTGGGACCCGACCCTGGGACCAGCACAGGGGTTTAGAACCCTTCACTGATGCCCTCGCCCTCACCCTCACCCAACACGAGGAAAAGCACAGGTGTAAGCCCCATTGGGTCCTCGCGCTGGTGTCGGCTTTAATATCTTGGGGGCTGATGCAAGGGATGTGTGAGGAAGAAAGATTCCGCCCTTTATAGAAAATGACTGGCTTGATTCTAAATCGTTTCTCCTATTCTCTTGAGAGGGGGGAATGGAATGTTTATGTATACAGAAAGTGAATTCCTCAGAATTTTGAAGATATGCCGGCTTCTATTTTGTTCTTGTCACTTACTGAAGGGCCCCCCAGAAGAGATCGTCCAAATAAACAATCGAAATATGCAAGTCTTTTTCAAGACTAGGGGAGCCAAGGCGCGCAGGTGTTGTGGCTTGGCCAAAGCCAGAGAGGAGAGATGTGGAGATGTAGAGATTTAGAACCATTCAAATGCCAGCCTCTGCTTGGGACAGCTCTCATTGAAAAATAAAACAAAACAAAATCCCAGATCCCCCAAACTTTCCCTTACTCCTGCCTCAAAGCTGTGTTGACAGGGATGTGCTCTCCAGGGAGCCTCCCGCATCCCAGGGTGTGGCCCCAACGCTGCTCCTGGCTTCACGCAGAACCCCGGCCCCTTCGGCGCCCACTGCAGAGCTGTGCTTTCCCAGTACAGAGACGTGCAACATCCTAGAAGACTCCCAAGGCTGTCACTCCACCCCCGCGCCCCTCTCCAAGCCCAGCACCTTTCAGAGAGAAAAAAAAGATGTCCATCTCTCATCACCGGGACTCTGGGCTCTCTTACCTGAAACCCCCAAATGAGAGAAGTTCAGGAAACATTTTTTACAATTATCAGTCGCCGCTCTAATATCTCTAATAATCTGCTCCCTTCGCGCACCAGAAGTAACCCGAAACCTAGGGCAGGTGGTGAGTTATACTGTCTCACTGGGGAAGCCTCCAAAGCTCCCAAACATCTCCTCAGGGGGGACAGTGTCACAGGAGGACTGTCAGGAGCCTTAAGCGTAGACTTTGGGCTGCGGGTCAGCCAGCTCCAGGTGCCACGCAAGGACATGTCCTGGCACAGAAACACTGTTCCAGCACCCAGGGGATGCTTTTTCCAGGCCCCTCCTTGCTACGTGAACCCCGCTCCCCATTCCGTACCAGCACAGGAGCAGTTCAGCCCCGACTCTGAACTGTCCGCCTTCCATTGTCCCTGTGTCTGTCCCTGCTGGGGGAGGCTGACAGGATTACCCACCATAGGACCAGCACGAGATGGGTGCCTTCAAAGATGTTCTCATGAATATTTGTTGGATGGACGAATGTACGAAACGACCCAGGATCAATGCTTCCGTTGAAAACAAAACAAAGCTAAACAAAACAAACCCGCTGAGGTTACTGAGAAACCAAGTCAAAGTTCACCCTCATTCCAGCCCGAACCTATTGGGGGCTTAGAGGACAGGAAAAGCCATTTCATTTCACAAGCTGGAAGCCAAGAGTGGAGTTTTCAAGGGCTAAGGAAGAGGAAGACGCAGAAAAGTACCCAGAGAAAGGGTGCCAAGAGGCTGAGAACAAATTGGGGAGAAGAGGATGGGGTGGGAAGCAGCAGGGAGAACTCCCTAGGGGAGAAATGTCCCAAGACTCAGCAGGAACCCTGTGGACACCCCCCTCTAGACTGGGGCACAGAGGGAGATTTGGGGAAACAGACCCGAGGGTGAACACAGAAAGTCAGGCAGGTTTTTGGTTCTTGCTTCTCTATTTCCTTAAAAACCTCCTCAGAAATTCCTGCAAGGAAGCGGTGGCTGTGGCGTGGATGTGGGCAGGAGTCTGGGATGGGGGCGGGGAGGGTTTACTTTTCAGGAATTACCTTTCAGCACCTATGACGTTTTAAAATTGTGCCAGAAATGCCCATTGGAAGCCATATGAAGACATCGTCTCTTTAGCCTGAGCCCTAATGCAGCCCGCTCCGCTCCAGCGGGGGCCAGCGGGGTCCCCAGCCCACACACGTTCCCTCCCCATTTTACAGACAAGGAAACTGAGGCCGAGGGAAGGGCAGAGACTCTCCCAGGCTCACAAAAGAGCAGAAGGCTAACGAAAAATTCCCATCAGTGCAAGTATCACGCTCGAGATTTGGGGAACAGTGGGAGCAGAATAGGGGTGTGGCAGAGCGGACAGGGACCGCGGGAGAGGAACGCGGGCCGGGGGACCGAGGGCGGAGGGACCGGCGTGGCCGGGAGATAACCGTGGCTCTCCGAAGGTGCCGATGCAGGGATAGAATCTGGGGGGCGTCTGCCCCTCTCTGGCTCGGGTTTGGCCTTTCCTTTCTCCCGAAGGAAGAAGCCCGACCTGTGCCGCCTCCCCGGAGGCCACACACCGTCCTCAGCCCGTGTGGCCGGACACCAGGGTCCCGGGCGGATGTCCCCAAACAACGTTCGGTCTCCCCGCCCTGGCGCAGCCTCAGGCTTCAACTCAGGAGCCGGCGAAAATAGGGTCGGAGCGACGCGACCCCCAAACAGGACACGGCCGGGAGTGGGTGAGCAGAAGAGGTAGCAGAGAGCGCCGCAGGGGCCTTACCTGTGTCTCCGCTTCTTCCGTTTCTTGGTCTGGTTTAAAGCCGATTTGGACATTTTTCGGTCGCTGGAGGAAACATCTTCAGAATCTGAAAAGCGGGCGGAGGCACATGCGGCAGGATGGGGGGCGCGCTCGGCAGCGCCCGGGGACTTGAGGCGCCCGAAGCCCGCGAGGGCCCCACCCCGGGCCGCCTGCGGGGGCGGCGGGGGCCTGCTCTGCCCGCCTCGGAGGCCCTCCGAGAGGCGACCCCATCCCCATCCCCGGCTGGCTGTACCCGCGCCCGCGCCCGAATCCGCAGATTTTGAACAGATTTCGTTGCAAGAGAGGCAAAGGCCCCAACGCGCTTGGGGCAGGGCCGGGACCGGAGCGAGGCCGCCTCGGAGGGTCGCGGGGCCCGCCGGCGGCGATCCCCGCGCCGCGCCCTGCCCCGCGCCTGCAGCCCCGGCGCCCGGGCCTGAAAGTTGGCCCCGAGAAGCGGAGCCGCGGCGCGGGGAGCTGGGCGCCGGGAAGGGCTGGGGTCTCCCCGGACACGGCCCCTTTTTTCCGTGCCCGCAGAATGCGCCCCCGCTCGAGACTGGAGAGACTGCGACGCGCCACTTTTCGTTGCCCCTCCAAATAAAATAAATAAATTAATTAAAAGGTAACGAAAAACCGGGGGAACTGCCAAGCGACAGCACGAGCCGGAACCCCAGCGGGTGGGGACGCGCGGCCCGGAAAGCGGCCCAGGGAGGGCGCGGCGGGGTCATCCCGGGGCCCCCCAGCCGGCAGGCGCCGGCCTCGGATATATTGTGGCGTTTAGGAGGAACTGAACGGCGGCCGCTTCGGCCGCCGCAGAGGCCAGGCTGTCCGAGCGCGCGGGGTGAAAAATAAACCCCAGCCGGCCAACGTGGGCGTCGTGGAACGGAGAAAAAGGGGAAGGAACAACAACTTTGGATACCAGGGCCGAAACGGGCACCCGCTTCCCGGGCCGCCAGCACACGGACCAGAGCGCGGGTCCTCCGGGAGGCCGGGGCCGCAGTGGAGCAGCGGAGCCGGGGGCCCGCAGCCCGCCCACGGGCTCGGACACTCCAGGCCGGGTTTCCGGTGGGGCCCCAACCTGGCGCCGCGGCAGAGCGGGGCCCGACGAGGGGACCGGGGAACAGCGCGGAGGCCGGAAACGCCGGGGCCGAAACCAGGCGGCCAGCGGGAGCATCCTCCCGGCCCCTGCCCCGGGCGCGCCGGTCCCAGCCCGGAGCTGCGACCCCCTCGGCCAGGCACGAACTTCTGCGCCCGGAGGAGGCCTTGCGGTGCCAGCGAAAGCCGACGGCACGGAGCTCCGGCTCTCGCCCCCAGTCGGGCAGCCTGGCAGCCTCGCCCTCACCTACCCGAACTGGCCGTCTGGCTGGTGTCCAGCGGCCCCGACGCTCTGCCCAGCGGCTGCAAGTGGACGCTCTGCGGGTCGGACAGCACTTCCAGGAAGGTGGGCTGCGCGTAGAAGCCGGGGAGCCCCCCGGGCCCCAGCAGCCCCATGCCGCCCACTCCTGCGGGACTGAGCACGGAGCGCGCCGCCAGCAAGTGCCCGGGAGCCAGGCCGTCGAGGGCAGCCCGCGGGTGGGAGCTGGGGGGCTCCTTGTTCAAACCCAGGATCTCCTGGATGCCGAACCCCGTGCACCTGGCCGGGGCGCCCCCCGAGGAACTCTTGGCCACAGTCTCGGATTTGGGTTTGCTCAACGCTTCCCCCGCTTTCCCCGTCATCTCCCGGCTCTTTGGAGGGGCTGAGGCCGCAGGTCTTTCGCTCCCCCCACCCCCCCGCCGGGCTCCCCGCTTCGCGAAGTTGGTCCCAGGTGCCCCCTCCGGTGTCTAATGCTCTGGAGCCCCAAGGAGATTCCCCTTTTATCCAACCAGGCGGCAGCCCAAGTGGGGTCAGAGCTGAGCAGCCAATCACCGGGGCCAGGAGCATTAGGAATTCCAAAAAGCTGGCAGCTCCCGCCGCAGGCAGCACCGAGGGGCCAGGGCGCTGGGGGCCGGGCACCGGGTGGACTCGGCAGGACGCCCATGGGCAGGGACCCCAGGGGCTGAAATGAGTCAACAAGGTTAAGGGCTGTTCCAGGAGGCCGGGTGGCTTGGGATTCTGGGCAGAGCCTGGCTGGGACAGGTCCCTGGGGTGGGGTTGGGAAGATGGGCTGAGGGCAGAGGCTAGGGACTGGGAGTCCTCCTCCCTCCTGTAAGTCCAGTGCAGGTTGACAGGGTCAAAGATGCCCAAATATGGGATCCTTGTGTAAAAGGCAGAACAAGGAAGAGGGGTAAGTGCCCGGCGCAGGGTGTGTGAGGGCAGTGGGAGAAAAGAGGGGGCCGGGGTGTGAAGAGGGAGATGTGTGGGTGTGAAGAGCTCCACATTTGCCTTGCAGCACAGGATCAAGTGCCTGGTTCAGAAGAGCTACTCAGTAGACATTGGCGCAATGAATAAATGAATGATAAAGGGGTCAGGGGTAGGGGTCTCTGGCGGGGAGAGCGGTGATTTCATTTGGAGAGCAACCGTGGACATCTGAACGCCTTCCTAGAGTAAGCACCAAGTGCGCCCAGCCTCCACGGAAGGACTTCATTTATTCTTCCATCCATTCATTCAACTAATATGTACTGAGCGCCTTACCAGCTCTGAGCTGGGAGCTAGGGGCTCCGCAGTAATTCAGGGAGGCAAGACAAGGGGTCTGCTATCCCTTAGAGTTCACTGAGCACACAGAACGGAGCGGATGGGATTGTTGGTGCGGAGGAGAGGGGTGGCGAGGAGGCCTTAGCGGCAATTAAAAGGTGAGCTAGTGTCTCCAGTTGAGCAGGATCCCTTGGCTAACTCCTGTGTCGGAAGCTGCAGAATTGCAGCCGATTGGGCCAGTTGAAAAGTGGTGAGAGGCAGGACCCTTATCTGGGGAACAGCCTGAATTCCAAAAGTGGGCAGTGGAGCCACTGGTTTCCCGCTTGAGGGCTCTGCAGGGAACATGATCCCCTTGGGCCCGAATGTGAAGTGAAGGTGATTCTACACCCACACGCACACACCCCTGCCATGGACCTCTGAGCCCTTGCATTACCCCAGCTCAGCTAATTCTTCTGTGACATTCTTGGGGCTAGGGACTGTCTTATCTATGTTGGCACCCCCCTCTACTGCGCCTGATATACAGTAGGTTTTAAATCAGTCTTTCTTTCTTTCTTTCTTTCTTTCTTTCTTTCTTTCTTTCTTTCTTTCTTTCTTTCTTCCTTTCTTTCTTTCTTTCTTTCTTTCTTTTTTCCTCTTTCTTTCCTTCTTTTTTAAGAGAAGTAAGCCTTTATTTCCTTGTTTCACAAACAAAGTTAGTTGAATCGATTGCTTTAAATATTTCTTAAGGGGCGCCTGCGTGGCTCAGTCGGTTGAGCGTCCGACTTCGGCTCAGGTCATGATCTCGCAGTCCGTGAGTTCGAGCCCCGCGTCGGGCTCTGTGCTGACAGCTCAGAGCCTGGAGCCTGGTTCGGATCCTGTGTCTCCCTCTCTCTCTGCCCCTCCCCCGCTCATGCTCTGTCTTTCTCTGTCTCAAAAATAAATAAACATTAACAAAAAAAATTAAATATTTCTTGAATCAAATTCACCCTATGAGGCAAGATAAAGACAGAATCAGTTTCTTTAGGCCAAGACTGGAAAGCCCTGCTGGGGGAGACTCCATGAGATTCCATTCAGGATTTCTTGGCCAGTCAGCTGCAAATCCCCCCAAAAAACGAAACCTCCTAACCCAGCCTACTGCCAGGGTGCCTAATACCCTTTGTAGTTGGCATGAGACCAAACTGAGAAGTAAGAGGAGACGCCTGGAGGGTATGGAAACTGAGGTCTTGCTATGAGGGCTGTTATGAGATGGGTCTCTACTCACTGTGGCCGCATCCACACAAGAGCTAAAACTAGGCTGGGGTATTTCTCAGTGTAGGAGGTGTCTGGGAGAGTTACTACTGTTCACTCCAAGGCCTGCCTCCTTATCCCATAATAATGTCATTCCTACTGCGCATCTACGTTGCTCAGCCCCTTTATGTGACATAATCTTCTGTCCTCACAAGAACCCCCTTAGTATCTTGAATCCACAACTGAAAGTTGACATAGCTATTCTTGTTTTGTTTTGTTTTTCTTTTCTTTTCCTTTTCTTTCTTTTCCTCTCCTTTCTTTTCCTTTGCTTTCCTTTCCTTTTCCTTCCTTCCTTCCTTCCTTCCTTCTTTCCTTTCTTCCTTCCTTCCATCCTTCTTTTCTTTCTTTCTTTCTTTCTTTCCTTCTTTCTTTCTTTCTTTCTTTCTTTCTTTCTTTCTTTCTTTCTTTCTTGAGTATAGTTGATACACATGGCATAGCTATTTTCACTTGCAAGGTGCAGACTCAAAGATATGCAATCTTGAAGTATCCTTCACCTTGTATTGTATGGATTTGGGTTCCCTGTGGCATCAGTCACATGGATAACAATGTGAGTGGTGCCCCCTGGAGTTGTGCAAAGCAGTGGCTTTCCCTTCCCATTTTATGAATATGGAAATTTAGGTTCCCAGAGAGGTTAGGTAACCTGTCCCAAGCGACCTAGCTAGTGAGCGGCAGAGGCCAGACTCCACCTCAAGGGAGTCTGTTGTCAAAAGCTGTTCTCTTTCGACTCCATCCCTCTCCTGGCCTCCTCTCCGTGTCAGCCTACCCTGGAAGGATGAATGGGGATGTTACATTAATGGCATCTGTCACGTCACGGGACATCCACAATGAGCCAGATGCCACCCAGTGGGCAAGGATGTGAGTGGTCGAGAGCAAGCGTGTGAGGGATGGAAACTCAGCTCTTGCCAGGAGATGAGGATGAAAAATCTCTTGACCAAACCCTCTATCTGAAGCTGCCAGTTCCCTCCCCCAGGGAGATAGTTACCACCTTGACCTAGGAGGTTGGGGATGGGGGCAACCCCGTGCTCTCTGAGAGGCACCCTTCAGAGGCTACAGTAGAAGGAGGGCCCAGTGTCAGCCTGAAGCCAGTGCCATCCTCAGATGTGAACTTCTGCCAGATTCCTGGTGGGGGTGGGCATGTCTCCGAATTTGGGAGTTGAGGTGGGGGGAGTGAAGTGTACCCTTTTGGAGACATCTAGCTAGGTCGCACTGGATCCAAATCCTGCGTCTGCTGGTGGCTTTGAGCCAACCATTCAACTGTCTCTTAGCTTCGATTGCTTTACCTACAAAATGGCCTGATACTGGGACTTGCGAGCACCCCCTGTGCCCCTGAGTTAGCACCACGGTGGAGGGCATGGACTCTAGAGCCAGACTGCCTGGGTTCAGACTCCTGCTCTCTCACTCACTTGGTGACCTTGGGAAAGTTGGTACCCAACTTCTTTCTGCCTTCTGTGCCTCGGTTTCCTCATCCATAAAATGGGGGTAATGGTACCCCTTAGAAGATTAGACATGTACAGTGCTGGAAAAGGTACAAAAAGCTATACTGTGAGCGTCCAAAATAAATGTCTCGTGAGTGTTGGTTACTATTATCATGCTGTAGGCGCGTGCTGTACCTGAGACTGGCAGTAAGGTAGGGAACAGGACGGGTCCTGCCCCAGCTTTCATGGAGTGACCAAAGGAGGTAATATTTTGTGTTTTTTATTTTGGTTGTTGTTGTCGTTTAATTTTTTTGAATGTTTTTTTTATTTTTGAGAGAGAGCGAGACAGAGCATGAGCGGGGGAGGGGCAGAGAGAGAGGGAGACACAGACTCCAGGCCCTGAGCTGTGAGCACAGAGTCTGACACAGGGCTTGAACCCATGGACCGTGAGATCATGACCTGAGCTGAAGTCAGATGCTTAACCCACTGAGCCACGCAGGCGCCCAGGGGGTGATATTTTGAAAGCACTTAGCATGCTACCTGACTGTGGGGACTCAATACATCATGGCTCTTCCTGTTGTTATTAATGGATGCCAGACCCCTTAGCACACTGAATCCACTCAACATCTCTGACAGGTCAGGGGGTCTGTCCCCCTTGTGACAAATAAGACAGTAAGGCTCAAGGACGAAGATCCGGGGCGAGGGAGTAGGCTACCTCTCTCCTTTACCCCGGTGCTGGTCATTTTCAGCACCAGCTGTAGCCAAGTTATTTTTCTCCCCCGCAAGCCACCTCCCTGAATCACTACCCAGCCGTCAGCAACAATTTTTGGAGGGAGGAGGGGGGAAATGCAAGGAAGAGAAAGCATGTGTGTTTGAATCAATAATCCCATTATGAATCTGCCACCCATGAACGTGTTTCACTTTTTTAAATGCTCTTGTGTATTTGGGGCTTACCCCTTGAGAGTAAGCCTTCTCCTTTGTTGTGCTGGCCAGTTCTCCTGAGGGTCTCCTCCGAGAGTCTCAGAGGCCCTCCTCCATCACCCTCCTGTCATCCGACATTGGACTAGACATTCCACTTTCTTTGTTTAGTCAGGGGGCTGATGCTTAGGAGAAAAACAAGAGAGATTCCGATTCACATTTAACTGACATACAATGAACATGTAGTAATTTCTGGACTTTTTGACATCATCTCAATGCATCCTCCCAGCTGTCCTGAAGATGTGTATCGTCATGCTTTCCAAATGAGGAACAACTTCCGAGAGGCTCGGTCACCTCCCCTAGAGGGGTCACCTAGGTCCACTGTTTTCTTGTCCCCCCCCCCATCTCTCTTTCTGTAAGCTCTAAACCCAACATGGGGCTCAAACTCATGACCCTGACATCAAGAGTCACGTGCTCTACTGACTGAGCCAGCCAGGCGCCCCTCTTATTTTCTTGAAGATACGATCAGAGCCTCAGGCAGAGAAAGTGACCTTGGACATAGGAAGGCGAATGATGCCCCACTAATGCTTGAGCCGCCGTCCTGCCCCACTGAGAATGGGGGACAGGGAAGGAAGGGGACACCAGAAGGGGTTGAGAAGGGCCACTGAGGGAAAGGCAGGTGAATCCCCAGAGCCAGGGCTGCTAAGAACATCTTACCTCCCACACCTGGGCCTGTTTCCTTCCCCTAGTTCTCCAGGGAACACTTCCCCTTGGACTTTTCTTGGAGGGTCTCGGGGAGTGGGTAGGAAGGAACACACTTTGGACAATGCTTTCAAGCCAGCCTCGTAGAAGTCCTGCCTCTTGTCAGTTACCTTCTAGGTGCCACCTGTCGCTCCCCTGAGGATCTTAACCCAGCAGAACACCACCCACCAGGGTTCAGCTGCCCACAACCCCTGTGCCCTCCCTCCCTCAGCGTGAATCCTTCCTTCCTTAGCCTCCCGAGGGAAAAGAAAAACATTCCATTCCTGTCCCCTTGTCTCTTCCCCAGTGTTCACTATGGGCAGTGTGGGACGATGGAGGGAAAAAAAGGCTTAGAGGACTTGCTCCATTAGTCTGCTGCAGGTCCCTTGGCTGTGTCTCAGTTTCCCTTCAGCCTCAGATGGTAGGAATGACCACATCCCTGATGCCCTGAGAGGGTGTTTGTTCTGATTTAACAGGACTGTTGCATGACAACTTAACCCAGTACCTTCAAAAAGTATTTACAGTGTACCTAGCCTGTGCCAGATACTGTAGGTGGGAATACTATGGGCTGAAACAAAGCCAAGCCCCTGTTCTCATAGAATTCAGCTTCTGGTTGTGGGAGATAGTTAACAAACAGGCAAGTAAAGAAACAAGCAAGATGATTTAAGAAGGCGAAAGTATCAAGGAAAAAATAAAGCAGGGTGAGGGGCTGCAGAGAGATTACAGAAGGGGTCTCTTGTGGACAAACAGGAAGGACATTCTGGGGAGTCAACATCTGGGCAGAGACCTGAGTGGTGAGAAGCCAGCCATGTGGGGGGCTGGGGCAGGTGGCAAGGCTAAGGGGACAGCTGGTGTTCACATCCTGGGGAGGAACTAGGTAGGTATTTCTGAGGAACAGTGAGGAAGCTAGGGTAACTGGAAGGGACGGCTGAAGGTCAGGTGAGCCTTGACAGGAAACTAGTGGGTCAGTAGGGGTCAGGCCCTGCGAGACCTCGTGGGCCAGGGGAAGAACCTTGGATGCGATCATTTTTACCCTCAGCGTGAAAGGAGGCTACTGGCAGTTGTGAAATAAGGAGGCCAGTCAGGAGGCAGCTCGTGGTCCAGGCCAGAGAGACCACTGGTTGGTTTAGGGCCAAAGGTGGTAGTCGAGATGGAGAGTAGGGGGTTGATTTGGGATTAATACAAAAGAAATTAGAGAGCAGCAAAGGCTCTCCCAAGACAGAGTGCAGTTGTTAAAGTTCAGAGATCTTGGAGCCCAGGGCTCTCCGGCAGCCATTTTGATGTTCTCCTCATAGAGTCTCAACAGCGCACACAGCAGGCTTCCCCCGGGGGATCTGTAGGAAACCTGGCTAAAGGGCCCCTGTGGTCTTTCTCCTTCCCTGTGCCCACAAGTTCAGCCTCCATCTGTTTGTCATATTCAGGGGCAAGGCTCTGATCCAAGCAGATCCCAGTGACCAGTGGAGCAGCCCATCACAGCCATTAATATAAAGCTGTTGTCAATGGGTGGAAAGACAGGAGAGTCTGGAGGAGGAGGATGAGAGGGAGGCAATGGGCATATGACCTGATAAGCAGCGTTACCAGAGACCCAGGAGACAGGTGGGAGTGAGGGAACCATGGCAATGCTGCATCCAGTTAAGGATGGGCAAGAGTGGGGGAGCAGAGACACCACCAGGGGCTGATCCGAGGAAGCATTTTTTACCCTTTGGCCCTCTGAGGTGGGCAGCTTGACCATCATTAGTTGCATGACCTTGGGCAAGTTCTTTCTCTTCTCCGAGATTCAATTTTGTTGTGCGTAAAGTGAATTGTCATGAAGATTACATGAAACAACATCCACCATGACCTATAACAGACATTTATTATTTTGTGAGCTGCCCGACATCTGAACCTGATTCCTATTTGGGAGAATTCCCCAATTTATAAGTCTCAGGAAGGCAGAGCCCTTGAATCTACAATGAAAATGGAAATGCCAGACATTTGCTTTCTTATCTAGCACATGGTCATGTGACCCAGGCTCTATCACTCAAATGCAGCCATCCCTGACTTTGTATTGAGAGCCAATGACACAAGGGAACAAGAACCCAAGAGACTTCCCTGTGACAGCAGTTGTGGTTGCTATGAGATCAAGTTGCAGGGTAACAGGTTGGCAGCAGAATCCCTTTCTCAGGGTCAGTGGTAGCGTCAGTGGAAGTTCCAGCACCTAGGGTCCAGTGGATGTGACGGCAACTGCATTGGCTTCTTCACTAGACCAGTACTGCGATGAGCTTCTAGGCATTGACTCTAGTCCCCAGACCTGGAGAATCTCTGCACTACCCAGTGTCTTTCTAGTAAAGTTATTTTTCTTTCTTTTTCTTTTTCCTTTCCAAACAAAAAATATTACATATTTGGGGCACCTGGCTGGCTCAGTCAGTAGAGCACGTGACTCTTGATCTTGGGGTTATAAGTTCAAACCCCACGTTTGGTGTGGAGATTACTTAAAAATAAAATCTTGAAGGGACGCCTGGGTGGCTCAGTTAGTTGAGCATCTGACTCTTGATTTTGACTCAGGTCTTGATCCCAGGGTCATGGGATCAAGCTCTGTGTTGAGCTTCATGCCGAGCATGGAGCCTGCTTGGGATTCTCTGTCTCCTTCTGCCTCTCTTCTCTGCTCATGCTCTCTCTCCCTTAAAAAAAAAAACAACTTGTATATTACTGAACCAACCTACTAGTGCAGAAACACAGAAAAAGAAAAAAAATCATGTTCCCAACAAAACACATCCAATTGTTCAGGTAGTAGTGATGTTTCCAGTGCGGTATGGTATGAGCAAGTGCCGTTGATACAGCATACATGTGTACCATCTCACGTGTGATTCTTTATACACCCAGCTTGATTCTTCTCCAATGTCTCCTCGTGGAGTTTTGCCTGATTTTATTACCAGTTTTCATTGGAATCCACCAGGGAAGAGGACAATTCTGCTTTTGTTTCTTAGCCAGGAATCGTTTGAACCTGCAAGTCTTGTGAAAACACATAGTGAGGAATAGTCAGCCACACACACCATGATGGTGGAGAAGAGAGTGGAGCAGTAAATTCCTTTTTGAGTCAAACCAGAGAGAGTTGTTTAAAACCTGGATCCCGAGCTATTATACGATGTGAGTATAGTACCTAACTCTACTCCCCACTGCCATCCAACCTGGGAACTAGTTTCCCTTAAGAATCTTATTTGGGCCAAATCTGAGCTGTGATTAGTAAACGGTTACAAACAGAAGGGTTTGAAGAGATATCTCCTCCTAAGTGTTGGGTCTTTGGTATGGATGAGGCTGATGGTTGCCCGCTCAGTTTCTATTCTCTCCTTTTTCCTTAGTATCAGAACTCTAATTTTATTCAGAGTGGTGATGCCTGTTGATAAAAGACTACATTTCCCAGCCTCCTTTGCAGCTAGGAGGATCCCTTTGATACAGTTCTAGCCAATGACATGTGAGCAAAAATCTTAAGCTATTTCACAAATACCTTTTTTGCTCTTTCTACCTTTCCTCTACGTTTCCTGTCTAGAACACAGACATGATGGCTCGTGCCTCAACAGCTGTTTTAGACTATTACGTGACCTTGAGGATGGAAGCTAAGATTAGGAGAGTGGAGTAAAGAATAGGAATCTGGGTGTCTGAAGACCCAGAGCCACCATGCCACCGTATTAACCCTGAACTGCCCCAGTGAGGTTTGTTGCTCGTTTGTTTGTTTGTTTGTTACAGAGGGAGAAATAAATTTCCAACGCCCATCTTCCAGCAGCGTTTAAGCCACAGTTTTCAGGTCTATCACACAAGCAATTCCTCACTGATACAATAAAGATGCATTTGCAATCAAGTGTTTTACCTGCGGGAAAGCTGAAGGGCTTGCCATCACAGCAGAGGTCTGTTTTTCCTGAGGTTTGATAGCTGGGGATCTCTCGGATCTGTCTCTCGTCTCCAACTTTACAGACCTTGATGCTCACGGATCCTATTCTTTCTCCTGCCTTCTAGACGACCGTCTCCAGTATCTTGAGTGGTGGCTTGTGCAGTGATCTAACCTTGATTTTGCTGCAGGGAAGCCTCTTACTTTTTTGTTTTGGTGGTTTTGCATGGTACCCAACAACATCCTCTGTGCAGGGAGAGCTACAGGCATGGTTCTATTCCTGCCTCTACTTCCTCATGTGCTCTGGAGTGCATCTTTTAGCTTCTCTGTGCCTCAGTTCCTTTTCCTGTAAAATGGGCATGGTGATGTCTATCCTGGCTTTCTTAGAGAGCTCTCGAAGAAAACTATGCATGAAAGTGTTTAGAAGATGGTGAAGGATCATATAGAAATTTGGTCCTCTTTCTTCTGGTTACAAATGATGGCTCAGAATATATCAACCATCTCATTTGTAAGCTTTCATTTTTTCTGCTTTATACCTGTCCTCACTCGCAACTCAGCTGCCCACCTTTCTTACTCTCCAGTCTTTTAAGTCCCATCCTAGATTTATATCTGTTGACTTGGTATTTTACTGTATAGAATTCATATAGAGAGAGCATTTACTTATTGAGATTTACAACTGCCTCTGGCAATCTCCATTAACATTTATCGAGTGCTTACTATGTGCCAAGCATTTTGCTCAGCCCTGTACATGAATCATTTTATTCAATACTCACAAAAAAACCTATGAGATGGGTGTTACTATTATCTTCTTTTTACAGATGAGGAAACTGAGTCACAGTATGGTTATGATCCAGCACCTAGTAAATTGTGTAGTCAGTATTTGAACACAAATTAGGCTCTGTGGCAATAAGACTATTCCAGTTCGAGTACTCTAAGGAAGCACATGCCAAGGCAGAGTTAGGAGTGCAAGTGATTTATTTGGACGGTGGGTAACACCTGTGAAAGGTAAAGTGGGAGAAAGCAGGACTGGACTGGAAGAGCCTTAGACCACGATGCAGATCTCACAAAGTCTCAGTCAGTCTAACGGGAGCTCTGGAGCAGATTGCCCAGTAAAGGGTTCTTGAGTTGGGCATAAATAGCCAAGCCTCAGCCCCCCACCCTACCAGGAAGACTCACTCAAACACTGTGGTGGGGGGTTATAACGAACAACATTGTACCATGTACTTGAATGTTACAGGAGAGATTTTAACTGTATTCACGACAAAAAAGAAATGATAATTATGTGATGGGACAGAGGTGGTTAACGCTATGGTGGTGATCATTTTGCAATTTATAAACGTATACAATCACCATGTCATATACCTTAAACTTATACAGTGTTATGTGTCAATTACATCTTAATAAAGCTAGAAGGTGGCGGGGCAGGAGAGACCACTGTGTGGATCTCTAAGAGGCTGCGGCTAGAGGCTGTCTGCTAACTGCACTCTTGCACCTGAATAGCTAGTCTTTCTCGAAAGGACATCCAAGCAGTTCAACTCCACAGCTTCTGCATATATGGCGTAACAGACAACATCTGCGTCTCAGCGAGCTTATCTCTTGCTCAGGGTCCTAGGGTCCAGGCACAGCTAGGCTTGGCTCTGAACTGCAGGCTGGTCCTGCTTCATACATCTCATCCCAGGACAGGTGGCTTCTCCTAGCCAAGGTCATGAGGAGCAGATTCAGCTGGACCACATGAGCCCGTTTCAAGTCTTTGCTTGGGTCGTATCTGCCTAATTCCATTGGCTGAAGCTAGTCACATGACCAAGACCAAAGGCAATGGAGCGGGGCAATAAATTCCCCTCCACAAGGGAAGTTTTGCCAAGAGTGGAGAGAGAGGGAAGAATTGTGGACAGATGCATACACTGTCTGCTCAGCCATCTGGCCCCAAAGACTACACTTCGCCCATTTTGTCATAAGTGGCTGGTAGAGCACCTGATATGAGGTACTATGGTGGAGTGGCTAAAAGCACAGTTCTGGAGTCAGGTGGCTGGGGTGAGACCTGGCTCCAATACTACAAGCTATGCCATCTCAGCTTTTCTTGACCTCTGGGAGCCTCAATTTCCTCTCTTATAAATAGGGTTAGTTAAAGAATCCATGTTATAGGGTTTGAGGATTAAATGAGATAATGTATATGGAACACTTGCCATGGTGCTTGGTACATGGTAGGCACTCACAAATGTTCTATTTATTTCTAATCCTTACAACATCCCTGAACAATGATGCCTTACTGTTTGCTAACCCAGGACTGTGTATTAGTCTAAGAACCCACTTCCTTGCCCCATATCCTAAGACAGCTTGCAGCAAGGGACCTCCCAACTCCTTCACCTGTGACCTTCTTCTCTCAATGCGTTCCCATCAAAACTCAGGTTTAGGACACCTGTCTGGAAAAACCCCATCCCACCTAACACCTCCTTATGTGTCCCTTTAGTCATCCCGTGGAGAAGGTCATCTTCTCCCATGTGGCCAGGGCTACCGTCCCACCCATCCCAATTTCCTCTTGTTTAGTTAGAATTACCACTTGGCACAGCCAAGGGTTCAAGTAGGGGGAGGTGTTGAAGGGGACGGGAGGAGAGACCCCTTCCCAGCACACACCAGAGGGAGGAGGGACTACGGTGGGCAGAGTGGGAAGGAGGCCAGCTGAGCACGGAAAGCCAGCCAGGGGAGGTTTAGCCTGCAATCCAATTCCACTTAATATCCCATAATAAAATGCTGTCAACATGAGTTTCCTGTTCAAGTGGATTTGTTAAGAAGGCTGGGGGAGGTCAGAGGTGTTTTCTGGCTCTCCTGGGGTTGGGGGAGAGACCAGTGGGGTGAGGGGGTACCTCAGCCATGAAGCCCCTCTTCTCACCCTTCCCTACTGCAGTCCAAACAGGTTCCCCGGAAGGGGGTTGTCACATTTGTCTGTCTCTGTCAACCCATGATGACTCACAGAGAGGGCTCTTGACCCCCATGGAAGGAGGCTCTGTCTCCTTTGATAAGCATCCAGCCACTGAGGCAGAGTGCGATTTTAATGTAGGGGATTCAGACCTGGACCAGGAGGTGAAGTGGTGTCCCTAGGTGTATCAGAGCCCCTGAAACCCCACTGTGAAAGGGGAGCCACAACGCCAATGCTAAGGCAAACTTAAGGGACAGAGGCCTGCTTAGTGAGAAGCCTGAAGATCTGGGGTGGCCTAGGTCCTCTCGAATGACAACTCAGGGGGTCACCCCACATAGGTACTCAAAATGATTTCTGTCTGCCCATCTCTGCCTCCCTGGCTGACTCTCTGCTAAGCTTTCCTTCCTCCTGGGGGCACAGGCCTGACTTCCCCAGGCTCCTGCCTAGGGAGCCTCGAGGGGGAGCGTGACCAGAACTGACTACTGAGTGGTCACCATGGATCAGACACAGAGCTGGGGGCTGTCCTGAGATGTCACCTTGTTGAGTCCAGGGAACAGCAAAGGGGGAAGACCAGCGGGTGGGAGGCTAGCATTATCCCCATTTTCTTAGGAAGTAAACAGGGGCCCAGGGAGTTGAAGAAATGAAACCAAGACCTCTTGTAGCCAGAGACACCACTGGGACAGGAGCCCACGCAGGGGGGTTGGGGAGCTGACTACAGGTTCAGTCAGAGGCTTCTGGAACCCAGCTTGGGCTTGGAGAAGGAAGCTGGGGAGGGCTGCAGAAAGCTGGGAGGCACAAGTTGAGGGCGTGAGGTCAGACCATAGGTCCTCTCCCCGGGCCTGTAGGCGGGTGACGAGCTAGGCCTGTGAGACCAGGGGAGGGGGGAGTGAGCAGGGGGGCTGAGGAGGGTAGGGCTGGGCTTCCAGTCCTTTTGTGAGCCCTTTTAATTCGTGTAAATGAGGGTTTTTAATTTGTTATTCTGGGTTTTATTTCTATTACCATCTCATTTGCCTCTAAACCCTATTTCGCCCCAGCCTGGACCGAATTCCATTTGATGCATTAGGACTAATTCTCCTCGCAAAGGGTTAGATGTGTTCTCCCCACACAAAAGTCGCTTATTTTGGATAAAGAGACGATTAGATTTATCTTTAATATTTTAATGGCAGCTGGGATTAGCGGGCCACCAGCCCCAACTGGGCTTGTTCACTGCGGATTAGGTTCTGATAAACTCTCAGATGGGGAGCCCCCCACCCCACTCTACTTTCTGTTTTCCACAAAGTGCTTTTTATTATTTTTTGTTGAAAAAAAAAATTCCCTTGTCTTTTGGAGCATCATAAATTCCATTTGCTGTTTTCTATTAAATCAAGTTGATTAAATTCGTTGTGACTCTTTGCACATAGATCTTTTTAATTTTAACGTCTCCAGCATAAAATCTTTAATGGTGCAATTTGAAATGGCTGGAATATACAGTACAGGCCTTGATAAAACAGATGGAAATGAGGTTCTGCCAGGGAGGGGGGCCTGTCAGGACGGATAGAGTCGGGAGCAGGCACAGACCTCCAGGAGAAGGTGGGCAACGACTGTCTGCGAGGCCCAGAGAAGAGCGGGTTCCAATCCCTACTCTGAGTAGTAACCTTGGCCGACATTAATGGAGTGCTCACTTTGTGGGTAGGAACCTTGGCTGGCGTTTGGTGGAGTGCTCGCCATGTGCCTGGCAGTGTGCACGCATTGCCGAGAATCCTTCTGAGGAGGCTCAGAGAGGCTCATGCTCAAGGCCCACAGCACGTTGGTGGCCAGGTTATCTGTGGCTGGTGGAGTCTCTTGTTACCTCTTGTAGCCTTCGTTTCCTTATCAGTGAAATGGGGTGGTTAGTGCTGCCCTGCCTTGGGAATGGAATGGGGCTGGGCTTTCCTGGGGACATGGCGGGGGTGCGGTGAGGTCAGCCCATTTGGGGCCCAGAGGCCCTGCCGTCACTGGGAAGAGCTGAATTTTGAGACCCTAGGAAGCTTCCTGAACTCCAGGGTCGGTAAGCGGCCCCCTGGATCTGGGCTCCCCCTCCCACCACCTCTCCAGACCTCAGGCCTCCCGCCTCAGGCTTTTCTCCCTGTCCCTCCGGCTCTAATCCTGACCTCATCAAGTCCCGGGAAGGGTTGATCCACAGAAGCAAATCCCTCATTCGGAGGGACAAAATCAGCTTAATTTGCAGCAACTTGAAGCAGGTCTTTGCCAGGATTTGAATATCAAATTATCCCACAGCCCAGGCTAGCCTGGGAGGCCTCCTGCCGCAATATGGACAGACATGCTCTGGGCTCCTCCAGGAAGATTGTTCCGCAAGTGAGTGGGGCTGGGCTGGGTGTGCGTGGAGTGGGGGCAACAGGGGGTGTCAGGGGGTGCTGGAAGGCAAGGGCACTGCAGCTCCCAGGCCTGGGGGATGGGAGGGCATTGGGAACCTCCTATTCATGAGACTTACCTGGGCGGGGAGCAGGGGGGGTAGGGTCTTGTCAAATATACAGATTCCCAGGCCCCTGTCCGAACATAAGGAATCAAGGTTTTTACAATTCGGAAAGTTTGAAAAATTCTGGAGCTCCTTGGTTAGCCAATCGGCAAATACTTAGCGTGCACCCACTTTGTACCTCCGCACGTTTTGAGGAGATCAGCCTTCTGTGGCATCCGCTCCATCCGTCCCCGGCCGGTGGCACTGCAAATCATGTTCCCTTTGCCCACTGCTCTGCGATGGCCCCAAACGCCCGAGTCAGCTGCGGCTCGAAGGTTCTGCAGCCTTCCCTCTCGGGTCCGTGTGCCTATTTCCTTCCTTCCGGGCAGACATCCCCTGATGTCAGCCACAAGGGACACAGTGCCCAGACCCAAGCAGTGGGGGTCAGACCCCTCTTACAGGCATGTCACTTCCCCAGGAATCCGCGAGGTGCTTGGAAAAGCGTGGAGACTCTGAGTCTGGCCCCAAGCTTCCATCAATGATGGGTGTGACCTATTGGTCCTCCCTGCACAGCGTGCGCCCCCTTGGGACCTTCGGTGTGAAAGAGCAGCTAGGACTGCTGAGATAGCCCTGCATGGCATGGGCCGGTCTGTCCGTCCAATACCATGGACAGAGAGCTGAAGAGTCCTGTCCTCAGAGAGCCCACAGCTGAGGAGAAAACAACATGGTGCGACAAGCTCCATCAATATCCACAGGTGCTTCTCCCCCACTCACCACGTGGCAGGCACGGTTCTGAGCATTTTTCCTCCATCCACCCATTTTATCCTCATAAAAACCCTGAGAGGTAGGAAATATTATTAAATGCATCCACTTCACAGATGAGGGAACTGAGGCAAAGAGAGAATAGTAACATGTTCAAGGTCACACCGTGGTAAGTGGTGGACCCGGGATCCACACTCAGGCAGTCTGACTCTGAGCCTGTCCTCTGAACCACTTTGCTGTACGTCCATCCATCTTCATCTGTAACTATTTGCTTATGTACATTACTTCTCTGTAAGTGGCTTGCCTTGTTTTTAAAGGCACAATCATACAGTGTTTTGGGAGCATAGAAAGGTGCACTGAACCTACATGAGGGCAACCACAGAAGGCTTTTTGGAGGAGGCGTCTTTATTCAATAGTTGCTCGGTTGTTGAGCAACTATTGGGTACCTGGCACTGATGATGCAGAGATGAAAAAGCCACAGTCCCTGTCCTCCAGGGGCTCACAGGCTGGGCGATGAATGCCTGTACACAGATGCACTAAGTGCACTGAGAAAGCACAGGGCATTATGGGAGCATTGCGAAGACCCCAAGCCTGGGAAGGTCAGAGAAGGCTTCCTGGAGGAGGTGCGTGTGAGCTGAGGGTGAAAGAATGAATGGGAATCTCAGAGACATGTCCCCTCCACTAGGTCCAGTCATTCAGCTGAGGTTAAGGGGGCCCAGAGGCTCTGCTGGGCACTCACTCCTCTTTCTCTTGGCCAGACTCTCCTCCAAGGAGCCTTCCTGGTGG
This sequence comes from Paguma larvata, assembly GCA_030068075.1. Taxonomy (NCBI): domain Eukaryota; kingdom Metazoa; phylum Chordata; class Mammalia; order Carnivora; family Viverridae; genus Paguma; species Paguma larvata. The sequence continues at coordinate 21,646,707 of CM057827.1, read as the reverse complement.
AACCAACCTCAGTCTCCTCTCTGACCGCCTACCCCAGGCAGGCAGATACCCTCCTGAAGAGGTCTACATCCCCAACTCTTGTGTGTTCCTGGGAGGCAGGGCCCAAACACCGAACTCCTAAACACCCAGGTACTAGCAGGAGTCAGGCAGGATCTGTCCCTGTGGCCTTGGGAGAACCCAGTGTTTGATTTGAGGGCACCTAGAACTTAGAGCAAGAAAGGAGCCCAGAAACCAGCCAAGCCCACCTAGAAGAAAGGAGTGAGGCCCAGGGAAATAACGGGAGCTGCCCAGGCCCCACAGCTGAGATAGGATTCAAACTCAGCCTCTTAGTGCCCTGATCTCCTCTCTGGGGTGGTCTGGCCCACCTGGGCTCTCCTCAAATGCTTGCCCCCCAGGCCTGCCTAGCCTGATGGTGGCCAGGGTAGTCTCCTCTGAATAACGATGGTATTGGCTCAGATTAAGGGCAACTAGCTGGCTCTTGGCTTTTCCTTTTTATATAACAACTAATCTCCTTCTAATCAGCCATTATTAAATTATATTCCGTTTTTAATTCATTCACAGATCACCGTTGGGACAGCTGGATGGATAATTGGGGAGAGATAATTTATGTAAATGAGGAACAGCAGAAGGTAGGGGAGAGGGAGGCTGAGGGCCAAAGGAGGCCCCTCCTGTGCCCAGGCTAAGGAGGGGCAGTGAGCTGGCCCTGCCTGGAAATGGGTGACTGGGGATGCTGAGGGGATTGGGGCCTGTCATGGGGCCTCTAGGTTTCTGACTGGTTAGATTGTCTCTCGACATCACTTTGACTGCTTCTGGCAAGTGGGGAGCCCACTACTTTTTGGGGGACAGTTCCCAGATCCTTCAGGTCCTCCTCATTAGAAGTGGATCCTGAGAGGCAGTAAGGCGTCCTGGAGAATTCCAGAGTCAGAGCTTTGTTTGATTCCAGCTTCCACCCCCGTGTAGCTGTCTCTTAACCTTGGTTTCCAGTCTGCCACTTGAACGGATGGCTGTTGAGACTCAAGAACCTCTGAGTTCTTATGCCCAGTTGCTGGTGGAGCGTGGAAAGTAGCAGAGGAAGAGCCTGGTTACCTCGTGGCCACACCTACCGCCGGTGTGAGGACTCTCTGTGAGTTCAGTCGGCCCCCCACTAACGTTTGCCCCAGGCCATGAGGCTTCCTTCTGGAAACACAGACTAAATCCACTTCCTTTGCATATCTGACCTGGCGGTCCTGCCGATAATAATTACACAGGCCACTGACACCTCAGTGTGTTCCCCTTGTGCCAGGCGCTGCGCGAACACTTGCTACATAGCATCTCATCGCATCAGCAGACCAACTGCATGAAGTGAGTGCCACTGTCTCCGCTTTACAGATGAAAATACTGTGGACCCAAGCTCTCTCCTGACGATTCCTGCAACAGAAACTAAAACAGAAGCCTGCTTACAAAGGGACAGGAGGTTCGTAAAACCTGGAGCCTGGCCGGAGGCCATTTTGGGAAGGTGCCTTGGGGACTGACCGACAGGGTCAGGGCCGACAGGGGAGGTAGGTCAAGAAGGTTGGACCTCCAGCCCCCCTGGCTGTCCCTTTGGGGCCCCAGGAATCAGGTGTGGTTAGGCACAGGTGTCTGATGGGGCTTGAGGAGATGAGGTCTGCATGTATCTGGGGCTGGCAAGGGCCAGTGGGTAGGGCCTTGGACCATTCCCAGAGGGAGGCAGGGGATTAAGGAGGGTTAGGGAGGGTGGTCCTAGAGGGTCCAGCAGAGTAATGGGATTAGCCTTCAGGCAGTGAGTGAAAGTTATTAGTGTGTGGGGCCTCTGGCTCCCCACTGGAGGCTGCAGCTGTCACCCATCCCCAGGAGAGAGTCACTAGCAGCACCCCCACCCCCACTTTAAGGCAGGCTGGCACCCTCTGCCCCCAACAGGCTTTCCTGCTGTGATCATCTGTTGGGGGACTGGCCTCCTAGCCTTAGCCTCCTGCCTACCCCTGACAGACGGGGCCACCCACACACAGTATACCCTAGCATTGCTCTGTGCCTCCGTTTCCCCATCTAGACAGGAGGCTACAGTGAGGATGCTTGAGACCCTGAGAGAGAGCCCCGGATGCGTGGAGGATTGGACCCACTGGGTCGGCTGAGCCTTAGCTGTGCCACCCCGGACGCATCTGCTGGCCTCTCTGTGTCCTGCCTCGCATCGCATCGCAGGCCCCTCGGTGGAGTTCGAGGTGCCTGAGCCCTAATGACTGGAGCTGCCCAGCCTGGCGGGAGCCTCGCGGAGCCCGAGGCGGTGAAGGGCGGGCGGCTCCCGGCTCCCTCTAGCGGTGAAGGCGAGGAAGCCCCCTCCGGGCCGGGGCCGCGGGGGTTCCCGGAGCGCTCTCCCGGACCCCGTTCCTCCCAGACGGCGGGGGGAGGGGCGCCGAGGGTCCCAAAGGCTTCCCCTCGCCACCAGCGCCTGTCTTCCGTCGTGAGAGCGACCTTCCTTCAGCTCGCACGCCAGTCTTTTGAACCGAGAATGTCTTAACCTCCTGTTTACCCGGCCCGAAGCCCAGGCAGCCGCGAGCATTGGCCCAGGCTGGCCGCGCGGGACCCGGAGGACCCCCAGGCGACAGTCTGTGACCAGGCACGAGTAATTCCCTTTTCTAGCCTCAGTTTCCTCGCGGTAAACTGACGGTGGGGTGCAGGCCAGTGGTTCCACCTTTTCAACTCCAACAGCCTTTTAAAATGCAAAACAATCCGGAGTTCCTCAGGGCTGTACTTTTCCTTCTCCCTAAGGAACCTACAGAATGACCCAACACTATTAGACATTCAATAATGCTCTTACACGAAGTGATACTTTACTAATCGCAACAACTATATAGGTTTTAAAATTATTTTTAAGTAAACACTATTTTCCTGGAGCAGCTTTAACAGTACGAAAAATTTGTAAGCTTGCAGAGTTCTCAACATACCCCATACCCAAACCCCTTCTCTCCCTCATATCAACATCCCACACGAGTGTATTTGTTAATGAACTAAGATTGATACGCTGCTAACTCAAGTTTGTGCTTTATTCAGTCTCCCTTCGTTTTTACTTAAAGTCCTTTTTTCAGTTCCACGCTCGCCCACAGAATACCACGTGACATTTAGTAGTTCTGTCTCCTTAGGCTCCTTTTGGCTGTGATGATTTTATGTAATTTTAAAAAGGAAAAAAAATACACGTTCATGCAGTGGAGTATTGTGGGGCTGTTACTACACGTTCTGATCTGGAACAACCTCCAAGACAGTATTAGTATGAAAAGGAAGATACGGGATGGTATATTTTACTTCCACTTGTGAAAAAGAAAAGATACGTATATATAACTTATTAAAAATGTTTATTTTGGAGAGACAGAGGGGCGGGGAGGGGCAGTGAGAGGAGAGAGAGAATCCCAAGCAGGCTCTGCACTGTTGGTGCAGAGCCCAACTTGGGGCTCCTATTTAGGAACCATGAGACCATGACCTGAGTGGAAATCAAGAGTCGGAGGCTTCACAGACTGGGCCACCCAGGTGCCCCTATAACTATTTTCAAACCCCAGGAAGCATATCTGAAAGAATGGTTTTGGGTTGAATGTGGGAAAGAGAATCAGACAACTTGAAAACAAGAGTGTGAGAGAAACCTACGTTTTACTCTACACCCTTTTGTATTAATTTGTTTTTATTTATTTATTTTTTAATGTTTACTCATTCACTTTTGAGAGAGTGAGCATGTGCTCGAGCAGGGGAGAGGAGGGGCAGAGAGAGAGAGAGAGGTGGACTCTGCCCTGAAAGCAGAGAGCCCGATGTGGGGCTCAGTCTTATGAACCAGAGATCATGACCTGAGCTGAAGTTGGACGCGTAGCCAGCTGAGTCACCCAAGTGCCCCTGTGTTAATTCGGTTTTAAAAACTGGGCATGTGGGATGCCAGGCTGGCTAGGTTGATGGAGCATGCAACTCTTGGTCTTGGGGTTGTGAGTGCAAATCCCACGTTGGGTTTGGAGATTACTTAAAATCTTTAATAAGTAAAAAATAATTAAAAACTGTGTGTGCATGATCTATCTTGACAAACACAAACATTAAACATAACAGTACACACAGGTATAGTATGTGCATTGAGATTCTCACTGGGCTCTGTACTGTTTGTATAATAAAATCCAGCCCCAATTGTGCGAGGGTGTCCCTCGAGTTGGGTGCTCCATCGGCTGGAGCTGGTCCATTGGGCTGGTCTGTAAAATGCCCTTCCGCCCATGGGCTGGGGCTCCTCTGGCCGTTCTGGGCCAGTATGTGTCAGGTGTGTGTCAGGTGCGTTGGGGTGGAGGATTCTGGGGGGCGGGGTCCAAGTACAGACACCTAGACTTAAGTAAGAAAGGACCACAAGGATGCGGGGGCCTCGTGAGATCTGGGACAGGATGGATCCAGAAAGATGGGACTGCAGCTCACGGGTGCTGCCGCCTCCTGCCCCTGCAGTCTGGCTGCCTAAGCTCCTCCTCTCCATGGCTGCACCTCAGTTCCCAGGCCTACATGGGTAGCCCCGGTGAAGGAGTCTCAGCTCCAAAATTTCCAGAGGGATCAATCTGGCTGGGCTTGGCACAAGCTCCTGCATCCCTGTTCGTGGCAGAATGAAACAGGGAGAAACGAATTGCATCCCCCAAGTATTTCACCAGCCTCGTACCGGGTTAGGTGCTTTGGGGCACAAAAGAGAGAAACGGGTCCTTTCTCCTGGGAGGTGGACTACGGAATGATGTGACTCCGTGGGCTTTAGGAAGACCCCCTCCTCCAGATCCCTCCCTCCCTCTCTTTCTGGAGATCCACTCGCACAGCCTTATTTGGTTAAATTATGGATCCAATCCACGTGGAATCCAGCTCCCCTAAGGGAGGTCAGCATTTAGGCGAGTCTTCCGAAGATTCCCCAGATCTCTACCAGAAGGGCCCTGCTCTTGCTCACTGCGCAGCGAGCACTTACTCTGGTTTCCTCTCGCTTTCTCAGGACATGTTCTCTCTTTCCTCCACGGTTCGTGCCCTTTGCGTGCCTCTGGGCCTTCACACCTGCTGGTCCCCTCTGTCTGGAATACACTGCCTCTTTCAAGGCTTCAACTCAAGCTTCCCTTTCCGTGAGAGGCCTCACCTGTCCAGGCCCAGGTGGAGGTAGCATCCACCTGACCACCCCCTCATTCCCATCCCCACCCGTGGGCACAGACCTGATCGCTTGAGGTGGATAGGATTCAGAAGGACAGGCACTCACATCTGGCTTTGCCGCTCCCGCCAGCATACAGTAGCTACTTAATAAATGCCGGCTCCCTTCTGTTCCTCACATCTCCAGAGCGTGTGTTACTGATTTGTAAGTATTTACCCAACCATCTTTCCTTTACACTGCAAGCTTTAATTAATGGCCACAATAAATGTTTGCTGAATGACTGAGTGACTTAACCAGGGAGGGGGAAGACGTTTCCAAGTTCAGAGGCAAGGCTGAGGACCCCTGCTGCCCCAAGAAGCAGAGAGTGTCCTGTGCCAGGGTCAAGATGGGAGGTGCAGTTCAGAAATCTGGTGGGTTGATTTCAAGGGATGATTGGAGTGGAATGAGGGGGGAGAATTGGATGGGTGTGGTGGCACGGGACCATCCGTGGAGGGACACATCTACCCAGCTGGCTCCCCTGCCTTCTTCTGCTCTGTGCTGAGCAGAGTGGGCACCCTGTTCAGACTCTAGGACCATGGTTGGGGATATGAACTTGGTGCCCAGGGGCTGCCAGGAGATGATGCCCTCTTCTCTAGGCTCTGCAGCCCCAAGACCCAAGTAGGGAGGGGCCCTCATTTGCTCTTTTTTTCTTGGTCACCAGAGACTGTGGTTACCTCCTCTGGTGAGCACCTCATATGGCACCCAGGGCTCTTCGTATGCAGCCTCAAAGGTGCTGGGGCATGAGGAGGGGTGGAGAGCAGGTTGTAGCCAGGACACCCCACCTTCCAGCACCCAGCACAGCCTAGGCAGCCCGCTCACATTCTTCAAGACTGTCCTGCAGAATCTGGGGACATATCACATAGTTCGAATGCTTCTCTGACGAGGCAGCCCCCCTACCTCCTTTGGTCACTAGTAAAATCCATTGAACACATGGCAGGTGCTTCACAGGCATGATCTCATTTAATCTTCACGAAGCTCCAATAAGGTGTCTTTAAAAATTATTCTCATTATTTTCAGAGATGGAAACCGTGAATCAAGGAAGCGAAGTCACTTCCTGGGGTCACAGAGCTCATGAGTGGCAGGGCCAGATTGAGGAAGCCCGTCCGCCTGCCCGCTCAGGCCTGAACGTCCAGTCATGACCTGGCCTCCACTCTGTCCCAGCACTGAGCGCAGCTCCTGCCGCAGCTCTAACAAGTGCCAGGAGCTGGTACCTCTGTCTTGAAGCCCTCCCCTCGGCCATGGCTTTCCTCTGCCTGGCCGCAGTTTCCACTGCCTTACTTCAGCTGTCCCACCTGCCTCCAAGCTCTGTACCTCCCTCTCACGAGGCACAGTCCACCCAGTTGCCCAGAGGTCCAGGGGGTCCCCAGGGTGTGGGGACCATGGTGGTCAGAGGGCCCCAGTGCCTCTGGGACAGGAGGGTTGCTGAGAGCGGTGGGGAGGCGGGCGCAGGTGCACAGCGCTGATCCTAACCAAGTTTGCCAGCCCAGCTTTTCTCATGGCTCCCACACAATGGTCTGCTTTGTGCCCACCTGCCGATAATGCTTAATTAGGCGAGGAGTTGATTAATTTGAGGTAATTGACAGCTAATTAGGGGCCCACAGGCTCATTAACTTGACATCTTGTCTTCGAGAATTGGCTGAGTAGGGTCAGGTGATGGAAGCCGTTGCTTTCTCCCTCCCCAACCCTGCGAGCAAAGGTGATCACCTGGCGGAAGGCTGGGCAGAGCCAGCAGTTCAGGTGGGGCAGTCCCAAGGGCAAGAGTAGAGGAAACCGAGGCAGCAAAGGAGGAGGTGTGTGCCCTCACCCTAGGAAGGAGGGAGTGCACAGCAATGGAGGGCTCATGGCATGGGGCAAAGGCACTGAAGAGAGGTAGGTGGCTATTAATGGGGAGGGGCACACCTGGTGTCCATGCAGAAAGAAAGGGCAAGGGCAGGGAGGTGTGTAGGGAAGCCTATTGGCAATAAGCATGGGCTTGAAGTGAGATAGACGTGGTGTTGAATCCCAGCTCCGCTACCAACCAGCTAGGTGACCGTGAATGAATCAGGGAACCTCTAAGCCTCAGGCTCCTCCTCTTTAAAATGGGAATAATAATAGTTCCTATACCTCCTGAGATTATTATGAAGAATACTTGAGACACTGAAGTAAAAGATTGAGACCAGTACCGAGGAGCCTGCTGAATGCTCAAATAACTGTTAACCACTCTCAGTAGCAGGCAGGAGGGACAAGAAGAGAAGGTAGGAGGGTGGAATGAGTTGTAGGGAGACCATGGAAGCCCTCTCCGAAGAGGAGCCACCGTTACTCTGCAGGAAGCTTTCATGCCTGCTAACAGCATTGCTGAGGGTGTGGGGAAAAGATCTCATTGTTACAACCCCATTTAGGGGGACATTTCAGCAATACATATTAAATTGCATATATTAAACATTATATATTAAAATAAAAATGCATGTGACCCAGCGATTCCCTCCCTAGTAATATATTCTACGGATCTATTTGTACATGCACCGCGAGTTGCACACAAGGATGTTTGTTCATCACAACTGTAGTTTGTAGTAACAAAAGACCGGAAGCAACCCAAAATGGCCATCATAGGGACTGGCTAAATAAATTATGGCATATCCACACAGTGGGATAGTATGCAGCTGTGAAATCTGTATGACTATGAACAAGACCCAAGATAAATTAAGTGGGAGAAAAAGCAAGATGTAGGACGGGGCGTAGCTCCCACAAGCTGGTATCTCGTGACCTGAGGGTCAGGCGATGGGGAGATGTGTTTTTCACAATGTGCTTGTTTTAAATATGGTTTATATTTATTGTCTTTTCAAAAAGCACTGTAAAACTGAAAAGTCATAGAGCTTTTTTTCCTCCCAAATGAAGTCTAACTTGAAACTTGAACCCATAGGCAGAGTGGTTCTGGTTGAACTTGGGGTAGGGGTCCAATCCTACTCAGTTCCTTCCTCCTCGCCTCCAAAGGTTTCAAAAGGGTCTGAAGATCATCTAGAAGCAGTGTTGTCCAACGGGCTTTCTATGATGATGAAAATGTATGTAGTTCTGCACTGTCCCATATGGTGGTCGGTAGCTACATGTGGTTTCTGAGTACTGGAAATGTGGCTGGTGTAATGAACCAAATTTAAATTTTTATTTACATGTGGCTAATGGCTACCTATTTGGATAGCACAGAAATCTCTTCAAGGGACTACACAACCCAGCTGTCCTGGCCTCCATCTAAGGAATGACAAACCCAAGACTTATCTACAGTATACACACAGCCTCTTTGCTAGGAGTGGGTGGTGCCGGCACCTTGGAATAGTCCTGGGAAACTTGGTTATAGAGAAAACTGAAGGTCTTTTCTAGCAGAACCAGAACTGCACTGGACAGAAGCAAGTCAGAGATGCCAGTAGCTCACCTAGAATGCCAATTCTTTGAGGATGGATCACCTAAATGACCCCGGAGTCAAAAAGCACATCTGTGGCTTTGAGATCAGTAGTCAGCTCCAGCTGGGAAGAATTTAATAATGCCTTAGGTGACCAGAAGCCACGGATTCAGGTATCTGTTTGTCAACTATCGCACGGAGCACCTGTGAAGTATCAGGCTCTGGAGCAACAGGGAAGCACAGACCAGGTCCTGGCCCTCAAGTAGCCCACAGTCTCAGGACTGAATTCATAGGGGAGGGAGGGGCAGACAGAGAATGATCCTCCCTCACAAGAGAGCCGAAGCATCAGAGTTTCTAGTGCCCTTGGAGTTTGGCTCACAGCTCTCCCCCATACCAAGGTCATAGAGTGAAGGCACAGAACTGGGCCCCCCAGCCCTTATGCTCAGTTGGTGGTGAAGCATGGAAAGTAGCTGCCAAAGGAACATGCTGAACATTCTCTATCCTTTCCTCTGACTCCATCGCTTGGAGGCCAGGATGAGTCTGAGATCTCTAGTTTTTCCTGTATTATTGCCCCAGTCAGCTCCATGGGGGTCGTGATAGCTTTCTTTAAGTTTCCCTTTAGATGCTCAGAGGAACCTAAATTCACTCATTTTAATTGAGGCAATTTACACACAGTAAAACATACAACTCTTAGATGCAAAGCTTGATGAGTGTTTATCACACATTCACATGCATATAGTCCTGTGTAACCACTACTCCAATCAAGACAGAGAATATTTCCTACACCACCCCAGAAGGCTCCTCGTTCCCCTTCCCAGTCAATACCCCAAGGTAACCACTATTCTGACCACTACCACCCTAGATTAGATTTGCCCATTCTAGAATCATACAGGTATGCACTTCTGTGCCTACCCTAATTCTCTCCTCATTCTTGTTTGCAAGGTTCATCCATGTTAGTGTGAAGTACAGTAGTTTGTGTTTTATTGCTGATTGGCATCCCATTGTATAAATATTAGACAATTTATTCATTCTCTTGATGGACATTTGGGGTTTTGCCAATTTTTGATTCGCATGAATAAAGTTGCTATCAATATTCTTGCACATGTCTTTTGGTGGACGCCAGCACTCATTTCTGTTGGGTATATACCCACAGTGACTCCACATTCCCGGCCATGAGGCTTTAAGGCAGGGGTGGGGAGTCAACTTTGAGAGTCCTCTTGGGGAACTATATGGTCCAGCTGGCTGCAGAGGGGGAGAGTAGCTCCTATTAGAAAAGGAAGAGTCAGGGAGAGCCAGGCAAAGAAGGACAACATAGTTCTCAAATCAAGGCCATATGACAATGACATCAAAAGCGCACTACATGAATGGAGACTGGGAGGACAGACGAGCACAGGAAAACAGAAGCTTCTATTTTGGAGGGTGGAGTATGTATAAAGAAGAAGCAAGAACAACTAAAGTTCTCAGCAGATTCTAGTTTACTTATTTTAATTCACTCCATGGAAAATAAATTTAAGTTCTCCTTTCTCTTTCTACCTGTATTTACATGACCGACAGAGTAAAGAAAAATGTTTTTGGTAACCCAAATATCATGTTTGCTTCCCAGAGATGATAAAGCTCAGTCCGTGCCCCTTGAACATTTCTAGCCCTGTGGAAGTCCCCCTCGAGTTCAGTTCATCCCTGGCAAGGGTACCACTGTTCTGACTTCTGTCGTCATAACTGGTTGTGCCTGTTTTCAAACTTTACTCACATGGAATCTGACAGTTTACGTCAACATTTACTGAGCCTTTATTATGTGTCAAACACATTGCTAAACTATCAAAGTTTCTTATTTGATCTTTCCAACAACCCCCTTTAACAAGGCCAAGAATACTATCTGAAGCCAGAAAACTTCAACTTTAAGTAGCAGAGCTTGGATCCAAACTAGAGTGACCAGCTGTCCCATTAGCAGGACTGTCGCTTCCCCTGGGAACCCACCGAGTCCCAAGCAAGCTGGATGGTGAGTCACCCTAATTCAGACCTGGACTGGACTCAAAAGCCAGGTTCCTTTGGTTTCCTTTAGCTTAAAGTTTCATCCAAAGGTGGATATGTTGTTAGCACAATTTCATGGGGAAAGTTCTGTCTCAAAAGACCCTCTGTGATATCAGCTTTTTACTTGGGTTTCTTTCTTTCTTGGTTTTGTTTCATTTTATAGAAAGATTTCATTGAAAGTAGATCTGGGTAGGGTAAGAACAAAATTGTTCATATTAAAAGGGAATTCTAGCATATCGATCTATCAAACGAGGATTTATTAAGCATCTGTGCACTGAAAAAGAATTTTAAGATAGTCCCTGACCTCAAGAAGTTTATAATCTTGGAGAGTTAAGAGTAAAGTGTAAAGAATAAAATTTGAGGGTAATAAACAGGAATAATAATCACCCACATCTGAGGGTACATCATGTCCTGGGGGCCTTATATACTCTATCTCATTTAATCCTCACAATACAGCTCTGAGATATGTACTACTGTTATACCCGTTTTGGATGAGGAAATCAGGGCTTGGTGAGGTCAAGTGATTTGCTTAAAAAATTCACTGAACTGTTCGCTTACTGTTGGTACACTTAATATTTGTAAATGAGTTATATCTCCAGGCAATGTTTACTGGGGAAACCACTGAAGATGGGAAAAATTTTTCTTTCCCCATCTACTCTTTTTTTTTTTTAAAGTTTATTTATTTATAATCTCTACACCCAATGTGGGGCTCAAACTTGCAACCCCGAAATCGACTGAGCCAACCAGGCACCCCTCCCCTACTCTTGAATAAACTATTTCCAATAATTTGGAGCGACATTCAAAAAAATGTCTTTTGGCTTGTTTCATTTTAGTGATTCAGGTCAAAATGCCATTTTTCAGCCTCAATGAGTTGAATGCAAACAGGCATAGCTTGTGGCAGGCCACTGGGCCACAGCAACCTGCTCGGCCCCATAGCCCGACTCCAGTCTTCTTGCTATAGTCAGCCCTGCCAGGCATGTACAAGGGTATCTGTCCCCCGGGTCCTCAAGGCCAGCTCCATGGTCTCCCCCACCACACTCCAAACCTTATCCCTTCAGTCCCCAGCCCGCCCCCCACCCATCTCTGCTTTCCAGGTTTGGGGGCCTCCACCCAGAGGCGCCTTCATCATTCCTTCCTGACGTGTCGACTTTCATTTTCCTAGGACGAACCTCATTTGACAATCTCCTGCCCATATTTCTAAGCTCTCTGGGTCTCGCCGTGCTATTTCTCTGTCCTCTCTGGGGTTTGGAACACCAATCATCTGCAGGTTTCATTAGCATGCTGTTTACCCCTGTCTTTCAGATCATTAATGAAGATGCGTAGTGAGACACCAATCCTCACGGCCCCCACCACGTGCCCCCTCCCATGCCCCCGCGCTGCTGGAATCATTATCCTTCCTGGCGTGACAGGGTCAGAACCAAACCAATTTGCATCAATCTTCGGTGATGTTGTGAGGTGTCGCCTGCCCTGCAATCCTCACGTCGTGACAACCGCTTCGGCTGTCTGTTCTGGCATGTTCCTCTCTCCTTCGGAGGGCTGACCAGATCTGGCCGCCCCAGCTCTTCAGGCCGAAAGCCCCTCACGGTAAGGCAGGATTCAGGGCTGTGTGTGGCTGATATTTTCCCTTTGTTCTGCTCTCCTGCCCTGGGCAGAAAGGAGCACCTGTCTGGGAACACAGGATGGACAAGGGCACGTACCGGTGACCTGGAGGAGGAGGCAGGTGTCTCACGCACAGAGTTTTTCTTCCTCATCATGACATCTGTTTCAGTTGAAGGAAAATGAGGATCAAGCCTCCTAAAGGGTCTCCAAGGCCTAGGCGGATGCCTGGGCCTGTGTATCCTGGGTGCCGGGGCCTGGGGTGGACGAGCCATTTCTTAAGGACAAAGTTCACTCTTCTGCATGATTTTCCTGTCACCCAGCTCTGACGCTTTCATCCCTTCTTTATTAGTGTTCCATGGCTCTGCTTCCCATCTTGCAGGGAAACTGACCATATACACACTCATTCCCAGCAAACGTGACAACCGCTTCCTGCACACCCCTTCTGTCGCTCAGACCCCAACTTGCACAGAAGATGCTTCGTTTTCTTTCCTGAGGGTGCAGCGCCTCTCTGCCTGGCTGTCTGGGACGAACACAGAGTCGTCTCATTCCAGAGCGCCCTGTCCCATGCCTACTCCTGACTCCTAGTTCCCCCGTTTTCCCCTTCTCTTCCCAGTTGGGAAGAGGAGAATGAGCAGGAAGAAAGCAGTGAGGGAAACTCTCAGAAGTACAACGTCTGAAACAATGTTTGGCGTGCCCCAGAGCTGGGGAAATTCAGCCTGAAGAGTCTACAGCAAAATTCGGGGAGATAGATTTTTCTGTGTGTCGATGAGCTAAGGAAAAAGAGCTGCTTTGCAACACTCAACATGTACTGTGAGAACATCTTTCTGTTCCTGAGCAAAAGCTCTGTGGAGCGTGAGGAGGGCTGGGCCCTGGGTCTAAGGGTGCTTAGGGTACAAGTCATTTCATCCACATTACGTGTGATGGGTTAGGGTCTAGGGCGGGCCTGGATGCTCACTGGTGCTCAGGGAATACTTCGAGGCTTACAGGTTGATAGACGTTTTCGTATGCGAGAACAAACTTTACTACAAACGAGTGTCATTGGTGAACTCTGTGTGTGCGCACGCACGTGTGCATGTTAATAGGCTGGGCTGACAGGACAGGCAGCGCATTTGAAGCCCTCTACCCTCAGTTCCAGAGGCTTCCCCTCCTATATCATAAACACAACACATGCTTCTGTAGAGAGTTTGGAAAATGTAGGAAAAAAAACCCCAATAATTACCCACAATTCTCCAATCAGGCAGCAAGTACTGTTAACACCTTGGTCTATTTCCTTCCAATCCCCTCCCCCCCATATTGGACATCTTGTCTCATTTATAATTTTACATCTTGCTATTCTCGCTTACCCTTATGGCAAACCATTTCTTCCATGAAATTATAACCTTTCTGCAAACCTACTAACTGGTTGCATAAGAGGTCACTATGTGAATGTACCATAATTCAATCGATAAACAAAGGACCTTTGGGCCAGTTGGTTTGAGGCAAGTGGCACTGTGAGAAAAGCAAGGGATGAGGGTCAGCCAGTAAGAAGGTAGAGGCGATGATGACAGAGACAAATGGAGGGGGGCAGGAAGCCAAGGAAGAGGTTCTGGGGAGCTCGCTTTCCCAAGAGCCACTCCATTCCTTAGAGGCCATTTATGGTTCTGACCCCTGCACATCCCTCGTGGCCCTGCCCAGGGCTTTGATGGTGGCCGAGGCCAATGCTTCTCATTTCCACTCAGCCTAAAGTCACTGACTTTTCCGACCTGACTCTTCTCAGCTGCTCCTTTGTGTGAAGCCGCTGGCTCAGGCTGCTTGGCTCCTGGGGCTTGGCTGCATCCGGTCAGGGCCAGGGATGTGACCTTCAGCCCTGCTTGACCCTGAAGCCCCAGGCTGCCGAGTCAGGCCAGGCTGATTGCTCTCTATGGGCTTCCAAAGAGGCGAAGCTGAGAGGAGGCTGCTGGCGGGAATGGGATGTGGGTGGGGTGGGGGGATCCCAGGCCCAAGTGAACCCTGCTCAGCCCCTGGGAAGGGAGTATCTGAAGGAAGGATGGACTGTCAGTCCTCCTGAAGAGTGAGAGAAATGGGTTCTCTGCTTAGCCTATTATTTCAACTATTCGACATCACCAAAAGTTACTGTATTTTCCCTGTAAGAATTACCAATTTTTAACAAATGTGAGTATAATGAAATAATTCAGTAATACACTGAATCCACTTTTAAAGATCTATCCATCAAGCTCGTATATACTGGGTAATATAGGGCCAAGTACTGTTCTAAACACTTCCAAGTACTCATTTCATCTCTATGATGGCCCTAGGAGTTAGATGCTATTGTTGGACCCACTCCATAAATGGGTAAACTAAGGCACAGAGAGATTAGGCAATTTACTCATGGTCACGTGGCTAGTAGATGGCAAAAAGAGGATTTGGACCCAGGCAGTCTGACATCAGGGTGTATGCCCTTATGCCTAATACTCGCCTGCCTCTTTAAAGTAGAAAAGGTCCCAAAGACACTGTGGCACAGAGAGAAGTGACTTTCATGACCACACCCTGCCTCTCTCTCAAGATCCAAGCTCTTACTTTAGACTAACAAGGTTATGAACACTGAGTATCCTGGTGCGGTTCATACTTCCAACAAATTCTTATCAAGCACTTATTATGTGCCAGGTACTATTCTAAGCTCTGTTTCTAACCAAAGAAACTATAAGAGACTGAAACAAATTTGGATCAGATTCTTTGACATCTCCCAAAAGTTACTTAAAAAGTCAAATCTGATTGTTATCTCTGTGTGTCTCAGACAGGGAAGATGGAAAAACAACAAAGTAACTCTGATTACTTGAGCTTTCTGGCTCCTCGGATTCTAGATAATTATTTTCTGGTATTGGAGGTCACTTTCAGAAGCACTGAGTATAGATCAAAATGGAAAGCAGAGAGCAGGCTAAGGTGAAAATATGTGTGAGTCCAACTCAGCTCAGAGCTTGAGTTTAATTCAGATTCCAACTGCCACTCTCCCCTGCATTCCTTTGTCCCTGGCTATGACCAAGTTCATGGCTGTATCGCCCCTCGTAATCCCCATAATGGGCTGCAGTCCTGGGGGAGCAGGCCAACCTCTGAGCCACATGGAGTGTGGCCAGTTGTGGCTTCTTGCCCTGGCAGTTGATGAGCCATTTTCTGTTTAAAAAAACAGGAATCTTCGAGGAGAGAAAACGGGGATAGAAACCAGGGGCTATGAGAGAGCCAAAGACCCAGAGGCGATGGGTGCTGGAAGTGAGGGCCCCTTCCAGGTCACGAGCTCTTTGAGAGCAGGATTCACATGTGGGTGCCACACGTTAGCCAGCCTGGAGATTGTGGATTACAGGTGTATAGGCCTTCAATACAGGGCCAGGGATGGTGCCAGTTATAGCTGCCCATGCAGCCACCAGCGGGGACATGTGGGAGTGGGGATGAGGAGACCAAAAGGGAACAATAGGCAAGAGGTGGTGAATGAACAGGGCAAGGTAAGAAGCAGAGGTTCTCTCCAGAGGTTCCGGAACTCTCGGCCCTTACAGAGAGCAGCCCAGGCAATGGAACCAGGCTGCACCCGGAGTAGTTCTCTCAAACCAACGGCTTCTTCCCTCTCTGCCCACAGCCCTAGCGTCTGCCTTTTGGAGTCGGGGAGACATTGCAGCAGCTGCTTAGCTGTTTAGACACCCTGTCCCCTCAGTGTGTCCCCCCTCCCCCTGGCATCTGTCCCCTGGTTAGAGTTGTGTGAAGCGGAAGACAATTTGGGGCTTATTAGTGTCCCAGGGAGACATGTAACTTGTGTTGCTGGGACCCAAACAGCAAGAGTCTTAGCGGCAAACTCCAGCCGAGAAAAGACTGAGGAATTGTCTCACCTAATTACAGGGAATGGCCCTCTTTGTGTTTGTGATTCGGTACGGTTGTCCGATCGCTTTTGATCGCTTTTCTCCATTTGCTGGCTCAGGCCATGCTGGAATTGTGCTAATTAGAAGAGAAATGGACAGAGTGATCCTGTCAGCCCTGGTTACTGGTGGGGACAAAGCGGAATATTATTCTGAGGCAGTGTTTTGTGAGGGCCCTTCTTCCAGCTCTCATTAGGAGGAAGGGGCCCACAGGAGGGGAAGGTTCCGAATGCCTGGCCTGGCTAATGGAGCATTGGGGTGTTCATGTGCTAATTAACAGGCTCTGCCAGCACTTGTGCCAACCATGAGCCTCACGGCTGCACCTGGTGCCACCTGAAGCCCCCAAATGACCCTGCTCATGAAGAAAAGGTGTTGGGCAAAGAGTGGGAAGGCTGGTGGCCTCTTTAGGCACAGTCAGGCACATATCCCCAAAGTGCCAAAAAGCCTAAATGGACAGGAAAAGTCAGTTTCAGGTAGTCAGAACTTAAACTTGGAGAGGTCACTCTTTGGGGTGGGGGCTACAAGACTCTCTGGTGAAATGAAGCCCATGGGGGGGCCTCAGAGCTTGCAAAGGATGAAGGAAACAGAAACTGGAGAACATAACCCGATGCCCATAGGTGGGTTTTGTGTAGAAGTTGGAAGCTGGTAAGAAATCATGTCCTGTGACTGCTGGGACCATCCATCCACCTCGGCCCACCAGCCCACTTCCTCCTTCCTGTTCTGCCTGTTTCTTTTCTGTGGTGCCTGAATCCTGGAGGAAACAGAGGGAGCAGAGCATCGCACTGGGCAGGAAATTTCTTGGTTTCATTGCAAAGCTCCTGTGGAAGTCCAAACACCCTTCGTAAGTGTGGGGGCAATGGAATGACTCACCAGCCCGATTTTCACTGCCCAGAAGGCAGAGGAGTTCCAGTAAGCTGCAGCCGGAGGGCCACAAACAAGCAGCAGTTACCAAGTGTCCATTTAAAAATATGATAAATGGCTAACAAAAAAGATAAAGAAAAATTAATAATGGCATCTTGATATTAATAGTTAATAGCCTGTGAACTTTTAGTGCTCTAATGATAGAAGGAAGGCCAAGCAAGTCAGCCGAGGTCAAGAATCTGAGCCTGAAGTGAGCAAGAAGCAATAAAGACTGCTGGGGAGAAAAGACTTGAATAAGAATCTGGAAATGCGCCTCTGCGTGCCGATGCTATTCTTTTCAAGACAGTGCTGTTCACAGTCAACCAAAGGAGCTTCTACAAGGAAGGCATCGGAATGGCAAAGGGAAAGGCAAAACCAACCTGTGGGCAAATGATACAAAATTGTTTACTGGGAAAATACTCTCTATGGACTTCTAGTTAAACATGATGGACTGAAAACAAATATTTCTCTGCCACCTACTAAAACCCTTAGTGTGACTTCCTTTCCGACTCTGCTCAAGAACTAGAGAAGAACAAGGATTAGTTCAAGTGCTGTCCCCCATCAATTCTTTTTCATTTTTTTAGAATGTTTACTTTTGAGAGAGAGAGACAGAGCGCGAGCAGGGGAGGGGTGGAGAGAGAGGGAGACACAGAATCCGAAGCAGGCTCTAGGCTCTGAGCTATCAGCACAGAGCCTGACGTGGGGCTTAACTCATGAACTGTGAGATCATGACCTGAGCCAAAGTCGGACGCTTAACTGACTGAGCCACCCTGGGGAACCCCACTTTCTATAAAGGTTTAGAACAGAACAGTCTGAATGCCGTCCCTGTTGAGTCAGTCAGCCAGCTGTGCTTTCCAGATCACAGAAATCTACTGCCCACCCAGTTGTTTTCTTAGAAATCAATGACGAGCCAATGATGCCAAGCAATTTACTTCCTCAAACGGAATGTTTCTCTAAAAGGGCATGATGCTCTGCTCTAGGGCAGGTAAACTATCGATGGGGGACAGGCACTTGAACTAATCTAATCCTTGCTCTTCTCTAGTTCTTGAGCAGAGTTGGAAAGGAAGTCACACTAAGGGTTTTAGTAGGTGGCAGAGAAATATTTGTTTTCAGTCCATCATGTTTAACTGGAAGTCCATAGGCAGGTATTGACCCCTCCAGTTGAAAGAAGACACAGAAGAATAACTAGATATGCACTCAGATCACTTAAATATAAGGCTAGGTTGGGAAGAGTTGTAAGGATGGTATACATAAATATTGTCGGAATGCAGGGGGAAGGATTATTTCTAGCTGGTTCATCAGGTGTTCATAGGAAGGGTAGGTTTGATATGTGCAAAAGGGATCCGAGACTTTCTAGGGACTCAAATGGCACGAGCAAAGACACTCAAGTAAGGAAATGGGAATTGTTCAGATTAACTGGAACAGAGACTTCATGTATTGGGGAAGAGGGTTGACTGGGATTACATGCAGAGAGTTTTAAATGCCAGGATAAGAGACCCTGGGCTTTATTATTAGACATGAGGAGGTATTCAAGGTTTTTAAGTAATACTTTAAGGAGTTGAGAGGCACTGGCTGGCTCAGTTGGAGGAGCATGTGACTCTTGATCTTTGGGTTGTGAGTCTGAGCCCCGTGTTGGGTGCAGAGATCTTAAACAAAACTTAAAAAAAAAAACACTTTAAGGAGTTGAGCAGTAATGAGCTTGGATGGCTGGTAATATAGACTGGAAGCTGGGAGACCAAGTAGTAGATGGTCATAAAGCCCCACACCACCCACTGTGATAACCAGCAGGTTATTATCATTACAGTTGTACTTTCTGATGAGGTGTATGCTTTAAATATGCAAAGTGGCCCCTGCGGAAAAACTCACTCTCCTATAAAAGGGACATGTTTATTATGACGACACAGAAACCATCATATACAAAGCACAGTCCTCTAACACCCTGAAGCGCACACACACATTATATACATCAGTTTATATTATCAATATAAAAATACATCATTAACATTTCTAAGGACGACAAATACAAAACCAATAAATACCGCAATTCTAAAACATCTACTTACATTAAGTGCTGGTGAATAAGATGACAGTAAAAGAAAGGCCAAAGCAGACCAGAAAAACCAACCACAAAGCCTCGGGTTACAGACCTGAGTTGCTTTTGGGGAGGTATCCTCATATTCTCCATGTATTTCTCAGTTTCCCCAAGCGCTTAAAAGTGCCTGATGTCATCAACTCTCAAAAACAGAGCAAAGGGCACTATTTTCTACCTCCGCCTCCCCTCCCCTCCCACTCTGTCTCTCTCTTTCTCCCTCTCCCACTTCAACCGTATTTAGAGAAAAAGGAATGTCAATAATAAGGTTAACTTAAAATCTATGCCTCTCCAGCCTGAATTTCTATGTCGCATCCAGGCAGAATGTTTCTTCTCATACTTATCCTTTGTGACTTGTGTTCAATTTGTCCCCCTTATCAATACGTAAAACTGCATGGATGGCAAAAATGAGAGAAAAAAACCTAACACTAATTCTAGCATGGGAAACAAGGCACAAATGCCCGAAAATGGTTAATAGACCAGCTATTAAGCTGAACAGTGCTGCACCCTAGCACAGACACTCAGGACCAACAGTTTGCCCACAACTTTCCTTGCATCCAAACACCATCAGACAACTGCCACATGGATGTTCTCTGCATGGAGTTTAGGAAACCTCGTGTACTTCCCAAAACAGAGGCTGGGGGCTGGCTTCTAAGACAGAGTACGGAGAACATGTGTAATCAATTTTACGCATGGGTTAGGTTTTCAGGTTTTAACACAGGGACAGATGACTGGCAAAGAGCTCCATAAGACTTGTATTGGAGTCAGAAAACTCTCCCTTTCCTTTCGTGTGTGTGTGTGTGTGTGTTTCTGTTTTAGTGGTGAAATATCTGATACGTGCCATGAAAGAGGACAAGGGGACAAAACACTGCCACCATTCCACAGCACATTCCTGTCAGGTCAGTTAGAGTTTCTAGTTTTTCACCAAATGGAAACTCCTGCAAACAACCCCCTTCTCCTACCTTTTAGGCCATACTGACTCTTGTTTGAAACTGTACCAGATTAGCTAGAACTCAGAAGTCCTTTCTTTCATCTTTAACTCAGTCTTTGAGGTCTAGAATCCAATACAATCTTGTATGAGCCTTTCAGTAGCTACTCCCAGTAGGGACTTGATACACAGGGATCCTCTTTCCTGGAATCAGAATGGATGGTGGGGAATGAAAGGCACCGGGGGATGGGGTCATGGTGGGAGGTACAGAACTTTTAAAGCAGTCGTGCATTTCAAAAAGATTCTGGCTTCTCCAGCTAGGGATTCTTGGAACCCAGTATATACTGGAGAGTTCACAGGTCAGGTTGCCTGGTCTTTTTCAGAATCTGATTGGTTTCTGGTCTCCTCAACCATAAATACTTTCCACGATATCAAGTACAAGTCAAAAGAACCCATCCAAACAACGTGTCACAACTGACTTTGCCATCACCAAATCAAATCAATTGTAAGATCCTGGGGCTCCTGAATCACTTCTGAAACGGGAGCAGGACTTTGACCTTTAAGAGCGATACGCCTCCTGGTGTTCCCCACATCCAAGGCTGAGCTGGTCAAAGTCCGGGAGCTGACTGAGTAACTGCACTTGATCCTTCTGCAGAGAATCTGTAAAGCAGAGTCCTCTCTTGCCGCCGAATGTCCTCCGAGGCGCAGAATGCCAGGAACAGGGGAGAGGGTGAGTCCTGGAGGTGCACCCTCCGGCCTCTCGCCAGGAAGCAGAGAGTCGCACATCGTCAGAGCTGCACTGGGAGGGGAGCATGGTTCCGGTCCCCAGGACATGCTGTCCATAAGCAGCTGCTACTTTTTGGGTTTCTCCAGAATGTTGAGAAATTTCCCCCTTGTCATCTCTCTGGCTGGAATCACAACAAATGGAAGATCAATGAAAACCCCAAGTCTGAAAAAGAGATCTCAGGAAAATATAATTTAAAAATGCAGGTTGATTTAAAGTGTATACAAAGGTGCGACCATAACAGACTCGATCACCACTAACCTCCAAAAAGAGGGAAAAAATGAACCGATACTGACAACTAAAACTGTACAAAGCTCCTCTGAAGTCGGCAATTGCTAAAAGACACAAGCCAACTGAGGAAGACTTTATCATCTACCTCAAAGAAAAAATGCCTAGGGAGGGGCACCTGTGTGGCTCAGTAGGTTAAGCATCTGACTCGCTTTCAGCTTACATCATGATCTCACAGTTCACGGGATCAAGCCCCACGTTGGGCTCTGTGCAGACAGTGAGGAGCCTGCTTGGGATTCTCTCTCTCTCTCTCTCTCTCTCTCTCTCTCTCTCTGCTCCCCCAACCCAGCTCTCATGTGCTCTCCTCCTCCCAAATAAATATAGCATTAAAAAAGTCCCAGGGAATTCCCCCAAACCTATCTCTCTCTCTCTCAAGAATGTAACCTAGTTCTCATGTTCACCACGTCAGGGGGTTTGCTTTTGGAGACTACAATCCAACCAAGATTAGAGTCTTCTTTGGGTTGTTGGTCTCTGGACATTTATAATCTCAAATCAAAGTGAGAGATCATTTACCCCATCTCCCAGCAGTGGTAGTCCCTGGATGCTGTATTATAACCAAGTTTATATCCCCTCAGTGCAGTTCATCTGTGGACAGTGTAATAAAGTAGGGTTTATAGAGCTTTGGTCTTCTCTCTCTTGGCATTGTCAGTCCTTAGATATTTAATATAGCCAGGCAAGGTTTATGTGTCTTTCTCTGACTTTCAGCACCATCAATCTTTGAATACTGTAGTTACAAGAGGGTTTATACAGCTACTTTCCTACATATGAGGCTTCGAAATGAAAGTAAAACATTTCTCAATTACAAGGGCTACTCCAGAAGCCCACTATTTTACCAGAAGTCCTCTGTTTTAGCTCTGTCAAGCAAATCCTCAAAAAGCGTATGTATTATAATACCCCCTTCATCCTCATCCCCACAAAATCGTCTTTTGGGATCTCTTAAATAGATTTAGCAATCCTGAAAATGTCCAATGGTTGGTTATGGAGGCCAGAAGTCTTCTGGAACCATGCAGTGGGCACATAGCAGGCTGTGACTGTGGCCTAAGAACATGTCCCCATCCTGGCCAGTCAGTGACGTGGCTGAAAAGGCACCTGCAGAATGAGAAGGACTTTCACCCTAGCCTCCTTGCTGCTTTACTCAAGCCCAGAGATGGTGCTAGATGAATGGGCTCTACTCTCCCTCCCTACTAACATTTAATAGTTCCTGGTTTATTTGTACAATGGAAAAATAAAACAATTCAAACTCTGTAACCATAGGTAGCTTCTGGTAACTGCAATCCATATACTCCTCATCTCTTACAAATTCTGGAGCTCCCACAAAGGGAAAGGAAATCCCATCACGTAGGAATGGAAGCCCCAGTGCTAACTGTCATGTGCCCACAAATCCTGGCTTAAATCAAACTGACCAGTCCTTCCTTGGTGGATTTATACCACACCCTATACATACAAAGTAACTGTAAGACTTGCACTAAACTTGTCTTCTTGCACTAAAGGTTAAGAATTGGGGGCACTCTTTTCCATTATTCTTTTTTATTTATTTTTATTTTATTTTTAAAGAGAGGGTGAGAGTGCACAAGCAGGAGAGAGGGGCAGAGGGAGAGAATTTTAAGCAAGTTCCATTCTCAGCTCAGAGTCCAATGTGGGGCTGGTTCCCATGACCATGGGATGATGACCTGAGCTGAAATCAGGAGTCGGATGCTCAACCGCCTGAGCCACCCAGGTGCCCCTCATCATTCTTTAGATCACCAGCAACTAGTATAGAGCTAGACCTGGTATCTGCTAAATAAATGTTGGCTGGGTGAATGATAATATACAAAAGAACTATTCTAAGTAGGTACACTATAGTGTTAGTTTCCTTCCTTTCTAGAGGCAAACGGTAAGACTTGTTAATCACCCTTAACTCTCTATACTGTGGGTTTTTTTCTTTTAAATTTACCTTACTTATTTGGCAAGAAAAATAATTTCCTTTGATGGAAGTAATGCCAGATTAATGGAGAGATGAAGGTGGAGGGCAAGGACTAACTACCCTAGAGAAGTCCTAACAAGTACTTTCTCACCCAGAGGAGGCAGCATGGACTTCTCTCAGATAACACAGGATCTGAACTCAGTTTAAGTTCCAGCTCTAGCGCTTAGCAGCTGGGTGACACCTTGGGCTGGGCAAGACCTCTGAGCCTCAGTTTCCACATCTGTAAAACAAGCAGCATACTCATGCCACCTGCCGTGCTTTTCTCTTGGGTATTCAGCAGTGAACATGCTTGGTACCAATGGCACCATTAACACGCCACCTTTCAAAGGAGGGTGAGCAGTCTGCTGCTCTGCACTCAGTGTTCCCCAAGTGAATGAATGAGCGAACTGTAATAAGGGAGGCTGGCAACGTTACAAATCCCATTTCTTAGAACCTTTTCTCTCAGCCTGATCCTATAGGAACTGACTCAAACTTTTGGCCAGAGTGGGTCTCATCATTTATTTCTATTGGATGGATTTTCTGTCTACTCTCCAGTGCTTATTAAGGAGTTTTACACAGAATCAAATGATCCTGCAACATGGCTAGAAGCAGGTACTCTGGAAACCAGACACGGGTATTACAAAACTCTGCTGTGTAGAACAGAGCCTTGCTCCAAAAATCCTGGGTTAGGAGCACTGTATTCATCTAATTATTTCTGCCTGCTGCCCTTCACATCCCCCGATTCTTTTCTGTTTGTTTTTTTTTTCTCAAAGTGGGAGAATGACCAATATTTTAAGGCTAAAATTTAAAAAGACCCAATCTACTTGAGAGATCAAAAGGATTTAAAAGGCAAAATAAACAGATTCCAAAGTCTCTCAGTGGCAAGCTCTCCTTGAATTTAACCAATCCTTTTTTAACAACCCTCTCCCCACTCAATCATCCCTCCCCCTTCAACCTAATCTAAGTACACAGAGCTGCAGGAAACCACCGTAAAAGTAGAAGTAATTCAAAGACCTCATCTTCTACATGGGAGGGGAGAAAGTTTTCCTACTCGCCAGTCCCATATAGGAGATATACGAATTCGTGACATAGCTGCTCCCTAAAAGAAGGCTGTGCCCTATAAATCACATCCTAAGCACCAACCCCTCTTTGTGCACAGAGAAATTGCTATGGGTCAGGGGCAGCTTCAGAGCATGAGCCCTCCTGTTCACTTGTTTTCGAGATGTTAACATCTCTGATTAATTCACATACCTTTTATTTTATTCATTTCTTTATCCTTGCCTTCCTGCTTTGCTGCAGTGTGAAGATTCTTACCGACCTGCTATAGTAATCACCGCCCGCTAGCCGCACCCCCCTAAACCTAGTGAAATTGTTTAGTGATGCCAACCGCGCTTTTAATTTGCAAGACATCAGACACAGAGGTAATTTATACCAACATCTGTTCATTTTTGACTTCTGAAACAAACTCGCACATGCTGCTACAAAATCCCATTAGGAGTAGGAAGACAGCCTTCTGCTACTATTCTGTATTCCTCTTACACACACACATACACACACACACACACTCACACACTCATGCTCGCATGCGTACACACACACCCCTTCCAGCAGGGTTTTATATGTAAATGTGTTTTACTAAAAAACTTCCACCAAGGATGTCAAATCTCTTTAGGGAAAAATCTTTAGAGATATCTCTGGCTTGCTTACAGAAAAGAGGGAGACTTTTCTACTTCCCTGCCTCGTTCCATCCCTTCTTCTCCCACTAGTTATAGCCTGGTATGATTCTTGCATTAACGGCCATGGTAAGAGTACGTGCTCCCCAGCTTGACACCTCTAGCTGCTCTCTTCTCCTGGTTCTCCTTCCTCACACTGTTATAAGACAATCCTAGATACAATAAGATTGCTAGAGTTTTACCCAGAGTCAATAACATTTCTTAACTATTTTTTAATTCTGGATTAATTCTCTAGGATGATGAAGTCAACTGCCACCACATTCCACTAATCGTGCCAAGAGGGATGCACTGATCATCAGCCACCACACTGTATGCTGTGCAGAAGAGGACCAGGACCTCCATGTCAAGTCATGATTGACAGGCCCTTCTATTGCAGTGCACAGACCACGAACGGAGAAAGTCACAATACACACTGTCACCGCAGGGTGAATGTGTGAACTGCTGCAGAGAATGTGGGAGAGGAGACCACTTGTACACATTTAAAGACAGCAAATAGATAAACTACAATCAACTTCCAGGTTTATGCAGTTTCTATTACCCCCTTCATAGCTTCCCTAGGGCTGTCAGGTTCACAGCAGTTGTAAATACCTGGGTATACTTAAAGAGGTCAGGGCTGAAGGGAGGACTGCATCCTGCCTGCTCTGAAGGTAGTGTGTGGCTTAATACAATCTCTTCTTTAGATTCTCCAATTCCTCCATCTAGAGTTAGCCTTGCCTCTGGCTCCCTTTCCACAATGACTATCCCCAAACTGCCTTCTCTGCAGTAAATTTTCTTGGTGGCTGGTTGAAAAAGATTCAGTGGTACAGATTGATTTCTCACCAGTGAGGGGATGAGGGATTACCAGAGGCACCCTGGTTAACGAGATTGGGTGCAGAATCTCTCATGAGACCAACCCTCTCTGCCAGGGCTTTGCACCTTTCGCCCATGACATATGGGTTTCATTACAGAAAGATTTTCCAGATTATAACTTTGAGGCAATTGCCTGATAAAATTCTGCTCGGCTTTAATGTAGAGAACAATGTAAAGATTAAGTAACTTTTTAATGAAATGGGAGAAACTCATAATGTTTGGTTTTCAATTCCAATGCAAACTACTTTAAATATTTCTGTGCCTCAACATAATTAAAAACATTAGCGAGGTGGAGAAAAGTTACAACAGGCTGTCTTTAGGAGACTCTAACATGACTGGCAGGAAACAAAGGAAATGGCATACCACCCTCGAAAGAGCAGGGCTTTTAGCATCAGACAGACTTGGAATCGAGCCCCAGCTCCTACCTACACTGACCACTGCGGGCAAGTCACTGAAGGCATCTTTCCGAGCTTTCGTTTCCTCTTTTTTTTTTTTTTTTTTTAAATAAAATTCACTTTATTTATTTATTTATTTAAAATGTTCTTATGTATTTTTGAGAGAGAGAGACAGAGTATGAGCTGGGGAGGGGAAGCGAGAGAGAGGGAGACACAGAATTTGAAGCAGGCTCCAGGCTCTGAGCTGCCAGCACAGAGCCTGATGTGGGGCTTGAAGCCACTATCTGTGAGATCATGCATGACCTGAGGTGAAGCCGGAAACCCAACCGACTGAGCCACCCAGGAGCCCGCCCCCCCTTTTTAAAAGCAAGCTCTATGCCCAACATGGGGCTAAAACTCACGACCCTGAGATCAACAGTCGCATGTTCTATTGACCCCAGCCAGGCCCCCCTTGGGTTCCTCATTTGTTCCAGCTGGAATTCATAAAGGTCACATGGGCATTTAGTAAATGCTAGCTACTGTATAACTATCTTTTTCTTTCTCTCATTTCAAAGAAGAGTTTACTTACACAAAGAGACACCTGATGGAACAACTATCTAGGATTCATTTCTTTTTAGAGTAATTTATCTCTACTTAAAGATAAACTGCCCTACGTGTAACAGCTATGTACAAAAAAGACATACAATTGTCCTTGGTTTTACAATGACAAACAGAAAACATTAAAATTCTCCAAATGAACAAGGTATGCAACGATTTTTTTTGTTAAAGTGAGAGCAAAATACTTTACTGAAATACAAGCTAATAAGAGCTGAATGAGCATGCCACTAATGGGGAAAGGGAATATTTTCATGGAACCAGTACCTCGCCCAATCCCATACCCATTCAGTGTTGATCAAAACATAGTAATGGTCATTTAGTTTTTAAGAAAAGGCCATATGCTGTGTACATACACCAGTTACTTTATGTACAATGAAGGACCGAGGAAGGGGAAGATGAAAGCACAGAGGAATCATACTGCAGAGGTCAGGATGTGGTGGAACCAAACTGCAGTCTGCTGCTGGAATGTATCTTCAAACTCTACTTCCAACTGTGCAGGTGTGTCTCTTTTGTGAACTGGTTGCCCATCAAACTAGTATCTGATCTGCCTCACTGATAAACCCTCTTGTGCACAATGGCCTTCATTAGTTTACTCAGTGGCGTATGTCTCTTAAATTGCACCACAGAACAATCCTGCCCTGCCACCTTCAAGTTAACATGACTATCGTTCTTAGTCTCGACTCCTTCCTTCCTTGGGTTTTTCACTGGCCACGCTGAGTGCTGGAGCTTCTCAGCCGCCATTTCACAAGAGGTCCCAGGTCCTCGCCGAATCGGTGTTCAGGCAGTATTGTGAGTGGCAAAAGGAGGTCAAACTTTATTTTTTAGAAGATCTCAAATGCAAAACAAAAGGAAACATGAATGGCTTGCTTCTGTGTAACACGCATAATTTGGAGAATCAAACCTGCTGGAATAATGCTGGGTATTAGTTAGAAGCAGCTACATTCCCTAACTGTAACAGCGGCTTCTTCTAGCAAAAGAGGAACACATAAAATCCTAGTTTAGTTTTAATCAGTGTGCGAAAAAGCTATTTATTTATTTAGCAACACAGAAAGATGTTTCATAGAAATGATGCAATTTGTTAGAATTATGGTTTGACTTTTTAAAAAATTACTTTTTTCGTCCTTGAAACCTCGAACGCATTCTAATAACCATGACAAGAGGGATCTCCTAGTCATCACTGTGTGCTGTGCAGGAGAGAGAAGTATGAAGGCAGGGGAGGATGAACAGTTAAGTTAGTCACATGAAGTGACCACCATTTACTAGATATTAGGGAAGATTCAAATAAATCAGAAGTGGCCTTTGAGATGGAGCTAGTTGTTCAGAGGTTATTTTGATGGCATTAGAGGGGAATAAAAGGAATCCAATGGAATTCGGAATTCGGATTTCTCTCTCACAGGAATGTGGCAAGTTTTTCTGTCGCTCTGGCATACAGCCGGTGCACAGCAGAGCAGTTTCAGGGCAGCCTGCCAGACGGAGACTCTTTACCATGCTCCAGTTTGGACGCCCGCACAAAACGTACCAGTAAGTGATCGATAATTCAAGTCAAAGACTAAGCACTTTTTAATGCCTCTAATACAAGAGCAGCTGGTGCTGGTGCCATTGTCAAGAACAGAAGGTGCTATGAACTAAGTATGGTGTCACGGATGAGGAGGGGTCTCTTGGAGCCTCATTTAGATGCTTGGTGGCCCTCAGAAGGCGGCGTAATTGTAATAAGGTCTACTGACCATTCTCAATCAACTCATGGTAGAATTCACAAGAGTCTTTAGCAGAAATCTCACTTTCTCTAAAATATACAGAAGTAGCATTTGAATGTAAGCAGAACAGCCTTGAGGCTTTTGCCTAAAGTTCTTCGGGCATAAGCATTTCAAAAAGGAGACTGAAATACATACCTGAGAAAAGAATAGTCTGGATGCTACATCTGTAACCAAACTATCATTGACTGTGAAAATCTCCATCCTGAGAATTCTCGAAAAAGCCTTTTTGGGGCAGATTCTCTTTCTCTTGGGTGTCCGGTCTCTCTAACAGGACTTTTTTTTCCAAAAGGGTGGGATGGGTGAGAAGAAGTGTTCCCTCCAGGGAATTGAGAGAAAGATAATTTTATATCGGACATTTCCCCCCCAATTCATAGTAAGACAAATTTCTAGAGAATGTTTTATCTAAGATATAATATAAAAAAGAAAAACCAGTACTCAATGTACAGGTAAACAAATTTGGACAGTTCCAATATGGAAAATAATTTTAATGGCTTTTCGCGAAGAAAAAAAAAAGGACAGAAATATCCAGCCAACAGATTTATTCTCAGAATATAAAACATCAAGCAGGAACATAAAATATGGGAAGTGTCAGCCATGATGCCTGAAGATTGAAAGCAGAAGTAGAAGAATCTTAATTGTCAGGCACTTGAAAAATGTTGTATTCAGGTGAAAGAAAGCCTGTGTTTCTCCATCAACTCTCCTTGCCCTGCCCTCTTTTAAGAGCAAAACAAGACCAGATTTCAAATATTCAATACTTACCATCCTTCTCCTTACAAAACAAAAACAAAAACAAAATAACAACAACAAAAAACCCCCAAAGATTTGTGTCCAGGAATGAGAGCTAACAAGTTCTTATTTGTATTTTGTTTCCTTATCAGAGGGCTTCGGAGGCCTACTTCATAGTTTCGTTTGGTTCCCTTTTCAAGGGTAAAACTCACCTGAATGAAAGGCGATGAGATCAAAGCAATGGATTAATGCTCGTAGGGTAAGAACTTTTACTAAACACTTAAAAATTTGTGCAGAACATTCATGCTTCAGGGCATCCATAGTAATACATCGTGGTGAAACACATATTATGAACAAAGGCTAGCAGCTTCACACAGTCTTAATTTCCTCATCCATAAAATGAGGAGAGCAATAAATCTATCATGGAAGGTTAAGATAAAACAACAACTAGTCAAAGTGACTTAATCGGTACACAAAATATTTTGCCTCAAGTTAGGGTACTTTACCCATAGGCTATATTCCACTCTCAGGAAAATCAGACCAAGATCACAGTATAGATAAATTTCAAATGACTTGGACAGTAAGTAAGACAACTTTCTGCTTGGAACATTCCCACTTCAAGGTGCTGGCAGTAACTAAAGTCTACAGAGGATGAAGGCCCAGTCTTCTTGACCCCCAGGGCAGGGAAAGAGTTACCTCTTCACACTGAGAAGCCAATAAAAACCTCTCTTGATTATAATTTAGATAAGAACCATTGGATTGAATAATAATGTCTGAAACTCCCCTAGCTGTTTCACCTTGAGACGTCCATCACTGGGTTAAACATGATGCTAATTGCATTTGGATTGATTAATTTCTCTCACTCCTGTCTATTCGAATAACGCTTAACAAAATAATCATAGCGCCCAGAGCCAAATCTTTTCCGTCAAAGGAATGAAGCCATCAGAACAGGCAGAGATGAAAGAAATGAAGATGACCCGTAATTACTGCTACGGTGATATCATTACCATATTATACAAAATGAGTGTGGGGGGGGAGGGGGAGTGGAGGGAGGAGGAGCTGAGATTATTTATTTTTTTTAATGGAACCCTACAATCTAAGAATACAGATTTGACATCGAGTGGAACACACAGAAATATAGAACTTTAAAAAAATACAAATCTTGCTCATGAAATTACAAAATCCAACAAACACTGAGGCCCAAGATACATCAAGTGTCTTGGGCTGTGAGCAGGTATTATTCACGCCACTATTTTTTCATCGCAATAACACTTTGTGTATGACTTGCATAGAGATTTAAGATGCTGTCTTCATGCCACAGCATTCCTATAGTTGTTGGAGAATTTTTCTTTAAGCCAGGAAATAATATCGTTTCATTTTAATATTGTTAGAGGTGGCCTTGTTTGTAAAATTAGAATCTTCATTTTAACTGCAGCTAGTTCTAGTTTAAGATACCGAAGGAAATGTCTATGAATCTTCATGCATGGTTCAATGGACAATAGCATGGACTTAACTCTGGCAAGGAAGAATATAATATTAGTTCCCACTTTCTCATTGATTGAGATGACTTTTTTTTTTTTAATGTTTTATTTATTTTTGAGAGAGAGACACACAGAGTGTGAACAGGGGAGGGGCCACAGAGAGGGAGACACAGAATCCGAAGCAGGCTCCAGGCTCTGAGCTGTCAGAGCCCAACTCGGGGCTTGAACCCATCAACGGTGACAGAGAGATCGTGACCTGAGCAGGAGTCAGACGCTTAACTGACTGAGCCACCCAGGTGCCCTGAGATGACCTTTTTAATAGTTATGATACAAAACCAATGACTGCATAGGATTTGAACTTTAGGTCTAAATCCTATCCTTTATTAGAAAGTGATCTTAAGTAAATTATGTAGCCTCTCTATGCATCAGATCCTTCATCTATAAAATGGGAATCAGAACCAACCCTACTGGGTTGTTTTAATACTTAAAATAATACACTTATGTGCTTAATAAGTGCTCATACAAAAAAAAAAATTTCTCCCTAAGATGAATTTTATGGTTATTCTATTTATAGAACCTTGAACAATTTGGTTATTTCACTTACTGAAGTTAGACACTTTAAAATACCTTTTAGGGGCACCTGAGTGGCTCAGTTGGGTAAGCATCTGACTTCGGCTCAGGTCATGATCTTGCGGTTCATGAGTTCGAGCCCTGCGTCGGGTTCTGTGCTGATGGCTCAGAGCCTGGAGCCTGCTTCAGATTCTGTCTCCCCCTCTCTCTGCCCCTCCCCCACTTCCACTCTGTCTTCTCTCTCTCAAAAATAAAAATGAATATTTAAAAAGTTTTTAAAAAGTATCTTTTATATAAATTTTAACAAATATATATGAAATAAATAGGATACTTAGAAGGTGCATCATTTTAATAGGCTAGAAATATCTGGGGGATATTTTTGAGATGGTATTTTCAACACAGAACCATCATTTAAATCAAAAGCAATAAAAACAGATATTGAAATTTTAGCTTGGACAAGAAGGTCTATTTTTTCACATAACGAATATTCCCAAATAAAAGAGCCTATGTATTCTGAAACTGTAATCATTCAGTAATAAATGTGAACCATGGTTTTTTTGAAAAAAAAAAAGCAAAACACTGTCTTTCTGCCAGGTTAAAACAAGAGTCTAAGTCATTTACTATATTAACTCAGTATTCACTGCTTTCTTTCTGGCTAAGAGAGGCAATGCAGTAAAAAAGGTTTATCTTATCTGGCTTTGGAATTAGGCCTAGATTTGATCCAAATCCCATCCCCTATTTCTAAGTTTCAAGGTCTTGAGCAAGTAATTTACTTTTTTGGGCATCAGTTTTCTTCTCTGTAAAATAGGAATTATAAAGTATACTTTGCAAAAGTCTGAAAATATAGTAGGGAAGTCAATAAATGGTGGCATTAATCATTTTTATCCTTCATGTCTCAGCTCAAATGTCACCTTTTTAGAGAAGCCTTCCCTGACTACCCTGTCCAAAGTGAATCTTCTTAGTCTACTCTTTCCTATCAACCCACTGACTTCTTTCATAGCACTTACCCAAATCTGCAATTAACTTTATTCAACTTCATGCTGTGTCAAGTTCTTTAGAAACTCCTGCTGTATCCCCACCAATTAGAACAATACCAGGCACACAGTAGGAGGCCAACTATATATCTATTGAAATAATCTATTCATATATGAGGAAAAAGGAATTCTCTTCCTTTTCAATTCTTAAACACTGTGTACAAAAAATTATTTTTCTAATAAAACTACATACACATTTACCCTCTGACCCAGCAATTCCACTTCTAGGAAACTATCCTAAAGATACACCAGCATAAATATCAAATAGGGTATTCACATGTCCATTTATTTCAGCACTATTTGTAATAACTAAAGATTAGAAACAACCCAAATATCTATCTTTATGGAGGGGGCTCCTCTTTATAGAGTACTTTTCAGCTATAAAAAGGAATAAAGAAGTTACGGAGAGGTCTTCAGGACATATTGTTAAGTGGAAATAAAAGCAAGGTGCAGAAGACTATATACAGCATATTTATTATCTTATGTGGAGAATTAGGAAAAGGAGAAAGCACATATGCATATTTATTTACATTTTCAATTTTTTTTTGAGAGAGAGAGGGAGACAGAGGGGCAGTGAGCATGAGTGGGGGAATGGCAGACAGACAGAGAAAGAATCCCAAGCAGGCTCCATACCCAGCACGGAGATCATGACCTGAGCTGAAATCAAGAGTTGAACACTTAACTGACTGAGTCACCCATGAGCCCCATATTTACTTATATTTTCAAAGAAACTATGGGACAATCAGGTTTGGTATTACTTTTTACTAATAAAGGCAGTTACCTAGGGGATGGAAATGAGAGGGGGAAGGGATAGAGATGGAAGTGAGACACTTTATACATTATTTCACATGTTCATTCTTTGGGATACCATATAAATATTTTATATATTGAAAAACAAAATTAATTAATTAGAAAAAGGCAATCTCTGAAAATTGAAATAAACAAAATAACTTGAATCTATAAAGTTTGCATAACCACATAGTACAAAAATTTTAATTATTTTATTTTATTATTATTTTTAAGTTGATTTTAATTCCACCATAATTAACTAATTTTAAAAGACATTCTGGGGTGTCTGGGTGGCTCAGTCAGCTGAGGGTCTGACTCTTGGTTTTGGCTCAGGTCCTTATCTCACGCTGTGAGATCGAGCCCTGCGTTGGGCTCTGTGCTGATGGCATGGAACCTGCTTGGGATTCTCAATCCTTCTCTCTCTGCCCCTTCCCTGCTCACGTGCATGCTCTCTTTCTCTCTCTCTGTCTCAAAATAAATTAAAAAACTAAAAAAAAAAAAAAGACATTCTGACTAAACACCCCTGAATATATATCCTAAGAATGAATATAAAAGAAGCAGAGAAATCTTAAACTGCACCCAGCAGTCTTGTTACATGTAGTTCATTCTTTTGATGCTAGTTTTACTGTGGGTTGAAGCAAATGATTATGCTAATTATTAGGAAACAAGCCTTTCAGCATTAAGAGAAAAGAAAAGAGATATCATTATAAAATCAAATATATCAAATAAAAACCCTTTAACATCTTTAATTTGAACTGGGCATACTGATAGGAACATAATTTCCTTTTCTCTTTTCAAAAATCAAACCAAACCAAAAACTTATTTACCAACCCTGTCCATGGAAAAGGTCTAGAAACAATGATAGCCCAGTAACAATGAGTACTAGTAGTATTTAGATTTCGACTAAAAGGAACTGGGGTTCCTTGGAGAAATGAATGCGATTCCAAGTCTGAAGAATGAAGAAGTAAATGAACCAGGGCTAACGTGACATGCTGAAAGCAAGACAATTACCAAAGATCACAAGGGTCACGTCAAATGACACAGGAGGCAACCTCAAGGGCATCCACTAACCAAAGGTGGGACAGTTCTGAATGTCAAAAAGAATAATGATTATAGTAAACTGAAACACATCAAATATAAACATCCATAATATTTTTTTAAAAGTGCTCGGTCACTTCAATTCTTTTCATGTTCTGAAAATTGATAAATAAAAGGAGGGGATGGGCTCCTGGGTGGCTCAATAGGTTGGGCATCCAACTTCTGATTCGGGCTCAGGTAATGATCTCACGATTTGTGGGATCGAGTCCTGTGTCAGGCTCAGCGCTGACAGCATGGAGCCTACTTGGAATTTTTCTCTCCCCATCTTTGTACCCTTCCCCCACTCACACTCTCTCTTTCAAAATAAATACTTTTTTTTAAATGTTTATTCATTTTGAGAGAGAGTGTGAGCAAGGGAGGGGCAGAAAGAGGGGGACAGAGGATCTTAAAGCAGGCTCTGCACTGACAGCAGTGAGCCTGCATGGAGCTTGAACCCATGAACCCATGAACCGTGAGACCATGACCTGAGCCAAAGTTGGACATTCAACCTACTGAGCCACTCAGGCACCCCTAAATAACCATTAAAAAAATAAGTAAAAGGAGAGGAAAATCTAGTATTTTTCCTGCCCATTCCTATTTGGACTGTATTTCAGGGAAACCAAATAGTTGGTTATTTATTAGAATCATCATCACCACCACCATCATCATCATTATTATAAAAAAGAGGGGCACCTGGGTGGCTCAGTCGGTGAAGCGTCTGACTTCGGCTCAGGTCATGACTCACGGTTCGTGGTTCGAGCCCCACATTGGGCTCTGTGCTGACAGCTCAGGGCCTGGAGCCTGCTTCAGATTCTGTGTCTCCCTCTCTCTCTGCCCCTCCCCGACTCCTGCTCTGTCTCTCGGTCTCTCAAGAATGAATAAATGTTAAACAAAAAAAAATTAAAAAAAAAAAAGGATCAGACTGATACCACCTAAATCCACTAATCTTCACTGAAACAACAAATGGACGTCATGTGCTTCCTGATGTGAAGTAGTAGCAAGCACAAGCACACAGTAGCACTTCGAGGCATTCTTGCCAAAAAGACTGAATCGAAACTCAACTTACTCTCTAACTTTATCAGATTATAGGAATTATGGGGGAAAGAGGTACATGTAGAATGCTACCACCAGGATAAAATCATCAAAATTTAAAACGTAGGACAGAGGATTTAAAAAAAGAAAGAAAGATCCCCCGTCTACACACACAAAACAGAAAAAAAAAATGTGTGAAACCCTGCAGGACAAACAACCCAATACTCTTCAATAATTAAATAGCATGGGGGAAAACCTGGAGGATATAGAGAGTGTAGTTACAGAGAAGATTAAGAAACTGTGGATTCATATCAACCAAACACAATGTGTGGGATCCAGTTGAGATCCTGATTCATAGAAACTAATTTTAAAAGACACAATTTTGAGCCAAATTGGATATGGACTGTAGATGTTACTAAGGAATTATTATAATATTATATTATTTTGTTTGGTAAAATAATGGTGTTGTTTTTTTTTTTGTTTTTGTTTTTTGTTTGTTTTTGAAGAAAAGGTCTTCTCTTAAAAAAAAAAAAGGAAATAAAAGAAAAAAGCCCTCTCCGTAGGATTTACGGAGCCAGCCACCACAGGCACACAGCAGTGTGATACAAGGATGTAGAGATAAAACAAGAATGGCAGAAAGTTGACAATTACTGAAGGCAAGGATGGGTATGTGGGTTCATTATAGCATTCTCTCTACTTTAGTTACAATATGCTTGGAAAATCTCCACTATAAAAAGAAAACCTCACCAAACGCTTCTCAGGAAATACAGCCTCTTCTCATTATTACCACATATCACAATACAATGAAGAGTAGCCAGGGAACAGAGACTGGGATAATTAATTCTGCAGAGGGCTTGGAAATGGATGGACAGGAAACACTTTAGAAAGGAGGTGACTTTTCATGTCATGAATGTTTATTTCCATCGTTAAATTCCTTGGATGAGCAACAAATTACACATGACCAAACAATCAAAAGCAGATTATATATTTTTTAAAGTCTACCAAATCTAACTCAGGTTAAGCCTAATAATAATGAGCAGCTGCTCCCCAACCTCTCTCTCTTATTTAAGGAAGCATACTGGCGAATCTAACATCACGGTTTTCAACTTATTCAGAAAAAAATAGCTCTGAGAGAAGCTCTCTGGCTCAACATTCTGCTTCTACATAATTCTCTAGGAGGCAGAGAGGATGAAATCTTGGTTACTCATTTATGGAATCTCCTCCGAAAAAGCTTTAGAGGTCAGTAGCAAGACTAACTTTAAGCTGTAGGTTAGTCCAATAGCTAATAAGTTACAAAAAGGAATAATCTAAACTTCGACTAGTCCAGTGAAATTTCAACTAGTTTGCCCTCATACTGTCGACAACTGTGTAAATAAACGATGACCTCACCAATCCTACTTCACTTTGAACGCCCTTTTACTTCACAGATGATTTACACACTGTAAAACAAATGACTTGTTCTGGGTGATAATTTGATTTTTGTTTGCACTGTGGTTTCCTGTACATACGGTTCATATTCTCAACCTGACCAGACAATAAAATCATCAATGGAAGAGACCTTTAAAGATGATTTCCCTGATGGACTTAGAAAAAAACGCATAACATACAGGAGCCATCCAGTAATCCTTCATTTAAAATATCTTTTTCCTCTAAAATCATGTAGTAATACAAAGGTAGAACAATTACTGCCTTCATTTGATTATGAATTTCTTTTAAAACCACATCACAGTCAGGTAAGAACTTGATTGTATGACATGTCACCTTAGGAAGTCATATGGTAGTCATTATATTCCTTCCATTAGAAATAACAGCTAGTTAACCTGTTTTTTTTTAAATTATGGTACAAAAATATCGTCAGCCAAAAAATTATATTATACTGTGTGTAACTATGTGCATTATTTTTTTAAAGTTTATTAATTTTGAGAGAGAGAGAGAGAGAGAGAGGAAGAGAGAGCATGAGTGGGGGAAGGGTAGAGAGACAGAGTCCCAAGCAGGCTCCATGCTAACAGTGGAGGTGGGGCTCAATCTCATGAACCTCGAGATCATGACCTGAGTAGAAATCAAGAGTTGGACATTTAACCAACTGAGCCACCCAGGGGCCCCACAGTGTGCATTATTTGAAACTCCAGAGCTTAACCAATACATAGTTAACATACAACAAACATGTACTGAATGAAAAAAAAAAAAACCACTCTTTTGACAGTACAGGCCATAATTTAGGATTGTTTTTTAGTGTTTTATTTATTTATTTATTTATTTATTTATTTTTTTAAATCAGTTTCTTTTATTTATTTGTTTACTTATTAACATTTATTCATGTTTGAGAGACAGAGAGACTGAGCAGGGGAAGGGCAGAGAGAGGGAGACACAGAATCCGAAGCAGGCTCCAGGCTCCGAGCCATCAGCACAGAGCCCAATGCGGGGCTCGAACTCACAGACCGTGAGATCATGACCTGAGCCGAAGTCGGCCGCCCAACCGACTGAGCCACCCAGGCGCCCCTGTTTTATTTATTTTTGAGAGAGAGAGAGAAAGACAGACTACAAGTGGGGAAGGGGCAGAGAGAGAGGAGACAGAATCCGAAGCAGGTTCCAGGTTCCGGGCTGTCAGCACAGAGCCTAACACAGGACTTGAACTCGTGAACTGTGAGATTATGACCTGAGCCGAAGTCAGATGGTTAACCAACTGAGCCACCCAGGCGTCCCCATAATCTAGGATCTTAAAAACAATTTATGAAATGTCCCATGCTGATGGATTGGAAGAACAAATATTGTTAAAATGTTAATACTATCCAAAGCAATCTACACATTCAATGTAATCCCAATCAAAATTGCACCAGCATTGTTCTCAAAGCTAGAGCAAACAATCCTAAAATTTGTATGGAACCACAAAATACCCCGAATAGCCAAAGTAATATTGAAGAAGAAGACCAAAACGGGAGGCATCACAATCTCAGACTTTAGCCTCTACTACAAAGCGGTAATAATCAAGACAGTATGGTACTGGCACAAAAACAGACATATAGACTAATGGAATAGAATACAGAACCCAGCACTGGACCCACAAATGTATGGCCAACTAATCCTTGACAAAGCAGGAAAGAGTATCCAATGGAAAAAAGACAGCCTCATTAACAAATGGCGCTGGGAGAACTGGACAGCAACATGCAGAAGAATGAAACTAGACCACTTCCTTACACCATACATGAAAATAAACTCAAAATGGATGAAGGACCTGAATGTGAGACAGGAAACCATCAAAACCCTAGAGGAGAAAGCAGGAAAAAACCTCTTTGACCTCAGTCACGGCAATTTCTTACTTGACACAGCTCCAAAGGCAAGGGAATTAGAAGCAAAAGTGAACTATTGGGACCTCGTCAAGATAATATCGGGGTGCGCGGATGAACAGGGGCACGTGTATCCCAATGTTTATAGCAGCACTTTCAACAATAGCCAAATCAGGGAAAGAGACTAAGTGTCCATCAACTGACGAATGGATAAAGAAGATGTGGTTTATATATACAATGGAATACTACATGGCAATGAGAAAAGAATGAAATCTGGCCATTTGTAGCAATGTGGGTGGAACTGGAGGGTATTACGCTAAGTGAAGTAAGTCAGGCAGAGAAAGACAGATACCATATGTTTTCATGCATAGATGGATTTTGAGAGACTTAGCAGAAGACCATGGGGGAGGGGAAGAGGGAAAAAAAAGTCACAGAGAGGGAGGGAGGCAAAACATAAGAGACTCTTTAGTACTGAACAAACTGAGGGTTGATGGGGGGTGTGGGAGAGGGGAGAGTGGGTGACAGGCATTGAGGAGGGCACTTGTTGGGATGAGCAGTGGGTGTTGTATGGAAACCAATTTGACAATAAACTATATTAAAAATAAATAAATAAATAATAAATATATATTTGCTATAAAATAATAACAATTTATGGGTCAGGGCACCTGGCTGGCTGGCTCAGTCAGAAGAGCAAGTGATTCTTGATCTTGGGGTCACGGGTTGGAGTCCCACATGGGATATAGAGATTACTTAAATAAATTAAAAAAAAAAAACAATTTATGAGGGGCACCTGGGTGGCTCAGTCAGCTAAGCAACAGGTTTCGGTTCAGGTCATGGTCTCACGGCTTTGTGAGTACAAGCCCTGTGTCTGGCTCTGTGCAATGCAGGGCTCGAATTCATGAACTGTGAAGTAATGACCTGGGCTGAAATCAAGAGTCAGACACTCAACTGACTGGGCCACTCATGTGCTCCCTTAATAATTACACTTAAAATATCTGTTTCATTAATTTATTTGGATTCAAACCAATATAGAAGTGAAAGTGAAAAGAAGCACTTTATAGAAGCTAGACCACTGGCCTCAAAATCAGAAGGTTAGAATTCTAAACTAGTTTCATCAGTCAACAAGTTCTTACTGTGTGCTCATCATATATTCTTACAATTGCAGATGATGAGACACCAGCAACCAATCTTAGAAAACCCCTCCCCACTCCTGTGGGCACCAAAGTTTGCTCATCAACAACTTAACTGTGCTTTGTGTAGAGTTTGTAGTCATGGAGTACTTTTTCCCCGAAGACCATAAAGAGAGGGCTAGGTGGGGCTATCAGTGACAGATCCTATTTCAATCCACTGGAGGTCTTTGAGATAGTTTAGTTAGAATCTATAACCTATATCAGTGGTTCTCAAAGTGTGGTCCCTGGACCAACCACACTAGCATTACCTGGGAACTTCTTAGACATACAAATTCTCATGTCCTCATTCCAGATCTATAGAATCAGAAATTCTAGAGGTTGGGCCCAAGAATGCACGTTTTAACAAGCCCTTCAGGTGATACTGATGGATGCTAAAGTATGAGAACCACAATCTATATTATCCAGGCTCTTAGATTTTTGTCTCTAGTTCTCAGCAGTTCTAATTCATTATCCAAAGAGAAAGCAGAGTTTTATTATATTAGAACTGTGATCTTCAGTTAAAAGTAAAAAAAAAAAAAAAAAAAAAAGTTAAAAGCTTAAGAAACTATGTTTTAGGGGTGCCTGGGTGGCTCAGTCAGCTAAGCTTCCGACTGCTGATCTCAGCTCAGGTCTTGATCTCAGGGTTGTAAGTTCAAGCCCCATGTTGGGCTCTGTGCTGGGCGTGAAGCCTCCTTGAAAGAGAGAGCAAGAGAGAGCGAGAGAGAGCGAGAGAGACTATCTTGTAGAAAATATGAGCAACAAAAGGGAAAAATTAAAACATTTAGCCAAAGGATTAGAATTTTGTTTTTAAGTAGGTTTCACACCCAACATGGGGCTCTAACTCACAACCCCGAGATTAAGAGTTGCATACTCTACTGAGCCATCCAGGTGTCCCCTGAAGAATTAGAAATACTAAAACTTTAGCTCTATCTCTGTTATCACGATTGTGCTTATTTACGGTTAAGGTTACCATAGAATCCTTAACCTTGGCAATCTTGACAGAAGACAGATTAGAATATAAATAATTATTCAACGATGTCATGAAAGCTATAAGAGCAGTATATAATCCATTGGGAAAAAAGAAATGGGCAAGCCTGCAAAAGGTTTGGTTTGGATGGACAAGAAAAAGTTTGAGTAAAAGGGATGATGTTTTCACTGAGCCTTTTAAGAATATACTACCTAGGAACACCTAGACAAGCTAAGGATAGCTCCTTTTTAAAAACTTTCCACTAGGCCACTGGCATAAAATGTAAGTGAAAGAAATAGATCTTAAAACAAGCCTTAAGTACCTGCTTAATTCCCAGTACTGTCTGGGATTTCTTGTAGCCAAAGCAGTGTAAGACACGGCCCTACTTTCAATAAATTAAACCATAAATAATGAATTTGGCCTATCCAAAATTAGGCAGAAACCAAGGCA
The DNA here is from genome assembly GCA_030068075.1 of Paguma larvata. Lineage (NCBI taxonomy): Eukaryota > Metazoa > Chordata > Mammalia > Carnivora > Viverridae > Paguma > Paguma larvata. Next base: position 21,605,836 of record CM057827.1, on the reverse strand, counting down.
ATTATAACTATTCTTTATTGTATTTTGTTGACTGAAAAATCGACAGTCAACAATCAAAACACAACTAAGTCAAATGATATGTTCCTAAGTCTAGTTTCCTCTCAAGATTGAAGTTTTCACAAGTTTACAAAAAATGAAGATACTCTACCGTGTTTTTAAATAAAAAGCTCTATTTAAATACTTTCATTTTTTATTTGAAAGAAATAGATGCTTTATAAAGTTCAGACTGGATAATGCTATCTTAATTAACTAAAAATCCTTCAGCTGGTAGGCTTGTAAGATCAACCTGATCTAATTCCATGAAACAGCCAAATCTTAAATCAGTTTTTTCCTCTATATTCATGTTGATTCCAATAAACTAGTATTCCTGTAACCAAACATAACTGACTGAACCTCATGTTTCTGGAAGGTAGATAGACTTAAAAGCTAGTTCTCATAATTTGCAAAAAAGTTTAGTTTAGTAAAGAGTACTTATTAAGTCCCCAGTAATCTAGCTCTGATTTGATTATGGGATCCTATTTCTAATAAATAAACCCACAGATCCAGAATTGAGTCAAAGGCCAGAAGACAATGTGAATAACACACTTAAATATTCTTCCTATTAATCACATTCTCTGAAGTACTTTCTTAATGACTGTCCAAGTTCAGCTTGAGTTACTGGACACATTCACTTCATTTGTACAATCAATGATGTGTCTTTGAAGTTAATGTCGACACAGAAATTAAATTCTATATGCCAGAAGCTATCCAGCATTCCAAGTCTTAGATTCTTTCAGAGTTTCACTCTGAGCAAAAATGAAACAAGAATGTGTAAGATTAAAAATGACAAACCAGAGGATATGATCTGATGTTATCATTCAGCTTTTAATGCCCCCAAATGGCCAACCAATTATAAATGGATTCAAAATAAGCTATTCTTTTCCAATTCTAGCTCTGGATATGAAATGTCAAACTCCAGAGAGAATCTTTTGAAATGGAATCGAACACAAAGAGTGATGAAAGCAAACAGGACATTTCACTCTCTCACTCAGTTTCTAAGTGACTCCAAAAGACAAAGGAGAGACTACTAAAAGGTGAGTTACCTATGAGTTTAGCAAAATGTATTTAGATCATTGGGTGATATAGGTTATACCCATACTAAGTTAAAACTATATCCAGGAAATTCTAATGCAAATCTTATGATAAAATATAAAAACACATCACTACATTAAAAGGAAACTTAAAATGGAAATCTCACAAAAAATTGTACATGAATATCCATAAGCAGTATTTTTCTAATAGTCAAAAGGTGAAAATAACCAAATGTCCGTCAACTGATTAATAATGTGGTATATCCACGTAATGGAATATTATTTGGCAATAAAAAGGAATGAAACTCTTAGACAAAAAGCAGGTTAGTGATTACTTAGGGCTGGCAGGGGAGGAGAAGTGGGGTCAGGGGAATGAGAGTGACGGCTAATGGGTATGGGGTTTCTTTTTAGGGTGATGGACATATTCCAAAATTAGATTGTCAAGATGGTTGCACATTTCTGTGAATATATAAAAAACTCACTGACTTGTATACTTTAAACAGGTAAATTTTATGGTATGTGGAACATATCTCAATAAATCTGATGTGTAGAGCTGTGCCAAAATTAAATGCACAAGTGCAAAAAGCTCCTTAGGCTCAAGTGAAATCCTTCATAGAAAGACTTCACACAGAGAATATCCAAGGCAACGGAACCTGAGTTTCAACACTAAAGACACAGGCATCCAGGTCTTACCTCTATCCTAAAGGACAAAGGAAAATAGCCCTTTCCTTCTGGTTTTGTTTTTACTAAAGAAATGACTGAAAATCTAACCAATCGAGGTGCCTGTGTGGCTCAGCTGGTTCAGTGTCCAACTCTTGATCTCTGCTCAGGTCGTGATCTCATGGTTCACGAGACCGAGCCCTGTGCTGGACTCAGAGCTGACAGTGTAGAACTTGCTTAGGATTCTCTCTCTCCCTCTCTCCCCATCCCTCACATGCACACACACACACACACACACACACACACACACACTCTCTCTCTCTCTCTCTCTCTCTCTCAAAATAAATAAGTAAACTTAAAAAAAAAAGAAAATCTAACCAATCGATGTTTTTGATAAAAGATCTGGGCATTGCAACATTATTGTCATATTCTTCCAGAGAAAATATATTTCATAAATTCAATTGTTTAAATTCAGATAACATCAGAACTTGTATTTATGATGTACTTTTAGAAAGCAAAGAAACTATATTTTGAATTAAAAATAACTACAGTGCTTAGATTACTTAGACACTATGAATAATTATTTGAAAAATGTTCCTTTTGTTTAATGACTAAATATTCATCCCAGGAAGTCAGAATGCAATTAGATTTAATATAAGTAGATTAGATTAATGCAAATGCATTAAATGCAAAAACATTTAACAAAGCTATATATTTAAACATATCAAAATCCATGAAATGAAAGATTAAGGTTGCTATGAAAACTAAGTAATCCTCAGTACATGTAAATAATTGGTTAAATGTAATAACTGAATTAGCAATCCTCACTCAGATCGTGAGCAATGTAGATAACTTCATTCGCACAAAAGCATTTAATTGTGGACTTCCTATGTGCTCATTTTATAGTGTTATCATCTTCTGAAGACACTAAGAATAATAATACTGATAGTTTCTTTCTAAAAATTGGTTTAGTTTCTTTTTAAAAACTGGTTCATTCAATACATGTTTACTGAAACACAGCCTCGTATAGGATTAGTAATGCTCACCTTTTTGCATTTCGATTTTGAAGAGATTAAAAGATTCAGGAAATCACTACGCAAGATACATAATTTACTCCTATGGTATACTGTCTCAAAGGGTCCCTAAGAATCTCCCTAATTGTCATACTAGTCACTTGGTTGCCCTTCAGACCTGTGTGGCTATTTGAGTAGAATCATTTTCTGATCTCAACACATTCTTACATTCTTTTATAGCACAAAGCACAATGTGGGGCTTGAACCCATGACCCCGAGATCAGGGAAATGGACAAAGCTTTCCAGGGATAAGAAACATCATTCAGTATTTCAAACATTCCAGGTGTAAATTTCCTAACAGATGTAAATTAGATTTGTCCTAAGAATTATAGTGATAAAATACTCAACACCCAAAAAGCAAATAATCCAATTAAAAAATTGATAGAAGACATGAATAGGTATTTTTCCAAAGAAGACATACAGATGGCCAACAGACACATGAAAAGATGCTCAACATCACTCATCAATCTTTAGAGAAATACAAATCAAAACTACCAAAAGGTATATCACCTCACACCTGTCAGAATGGCTAAAATTAACAACAAAAGAATCAACAGGTGTTGGTGAGGATGCAGAGAAAGAGCAACTCTCTTACACTACTGGTAGGAATGCAAACTGGTGCAGCCACTCTGGAAAACAGTATGGGGGTTCCTCAAAAAGTTAAAAATAGAACTGTCTTATGATCCAGCAATTGTACTAATAGGTATTTACCCAAAGAATACAAAAATACTAGTTCAAAGGAATACATGCACCCTAATGTTTATAGCAGCATTATCTACAACAACCAAATTATGGACACAGCCCAAATGTCACTGACTGATGAGTCGATAAAGAAGATGTGGTATATACATGCAATGGAATATTACTCAACCATAAAAAAGAATGAAATCTTGCTATTTGCAATGATGTGGATGGAGCTAGACAGTATTATGCTAAGTGAAATAAGTCAGTCAGAGAAAGACAAATACCATTTCACTCATATGTGGAATTTAAGAAACAAAACAAACAATCATAAGGGGTAAAAAAGAGAAAGGCAAACCAAGAAACAGACTCTTAACTACAGAGAACAAACTGATGGTTACCAGAGGGGAGGTGGATGGAGGGATGGGTTAAATAGGTGATAGGGATTAAGGAGTGCACTTGTGGTGATGAGCACTGGGTGTTGCATATAAGTGTGGAATCACTGAACTGTACACCTGAAACTAATATTACACTGTTAACTAAGCGGAATTTAAATAAAAACTTAAAAAAATTGAAAAAAAAATTACAGTGAAAAACATATGAGAATACTGGATCTAAACCCACTTTCTAATTTCCAGGTCTATAGAAATGTACTCTTTACTCACATAATGCCTGTTTACTACTTTTTAGATAACTTTCAAAGAAGTTTTTGGGCACCTAGGTGGCTCAGTCGGTTAAGTATCTGACTCTTGATTTCAGTTCAGGTCATGAACTCACAGTTTGTGAGATCAAGCCCTGCATGGGGCTCTGCATTGATAGCATAGACCCTGCTTGGGATTCTCTCTCTCTCTGCCCCTACCCTGCTTACACACACACACACACACTCTCAAAATAAATAAACTTGAAAAAAAATTAAATAAAGTTTTTACTATAGTGGCTTTTGTTTTCCTTCTAGTTCATGACATTTATTTAGTTTTTTTTTTTTTTTTTAATGTCTCTCAATAAAGTGTAGCATTTTCTCCATAAAGGTTTTAAAACTTTTTGGTAGATCAAACCCTTAATTAAATATTTTAAATTCTTCTTAAATTGAAAGGCTATCTTTTAAAAATATGTTATATTCTACTTGTTTATGGTTATAAACTACAATAAACTTCTGTTTTTATATAATGGTTTTATAAAAAGTGTATTTCAAATAGGTACGTTCTATTCAACAATACCAGTTCTCCCACCTGAGAACATGGACCACATTTGTGTTGTGTGCCCATATTTGAATGAACCCAACATTTGCTTTGTGTATGTATGACAAGCAAGAGGGATGATGGGATAACGTCATCTGTAATTCTTTTTTTTTTTTAATTTAAATTTATTTATTTTGAGAGAGAGAGAAAGAGAGACAGAGAGGCAGAGAAAGAATCACAAGCAGGCTCTATGCTATCAGTGCAGAGCTCAACGAGACGCTTGAGCTCATGAACTGTGAGATCATGACTTTAGCCAAAATCAAGAGTCAGATGTTTAACCGACTGAGCCACCTAGGTGCCCCAAATCATCTGTAATTCTATAATCACTTTGCATTTGCACTATTTCCATGTGATTTAAAGTATTCTCATGTTTATCTTTAAGTGCAGTCTGAGTGTAAGATAATTTGAGCCCCTTTTCTAAAAGGGTGCAAAATTGGTGAAGAAAATAGTGCAGCAAGAAGAAATCATCTTCCAAAAGGTAACTCTTTCATAGCCCATCTCCACTACCACCCCCTATCAAATCTTCTGTTCTTCCCTTGATAAACACAATCAAGTTTCATTATATTATGTTTTTTATACAACCTATATTTATGTTTTCTCAAATTCTTATTACTTAAACCTATTTTCATTTTTCAGTTTATGTATTTTTCTACCCATGAAATTTGTTTGGGTATCTTAGGTTGGGATAGAATATACCATACTTTTCCCTACTAAAACTAATAAAAATAGTTAAGTAATTTTTCAGAAGCACATTAAAGGTAATAGATATATTTATTCAAGTACTGGTTCTATGAAATGTGTCACATCAGGAAGTGTGTGGTTCCTCCCCTAACTGCACTCCCCCCACAAATTTCAACCAACTCATTCTTTGAAAAGTAATTTTCTTGAGGTATAATGTACATACAACAGACTCTACCCATTTTTAATCATATGGTTTGATGAGTTTTCACAAATGTTTAAAATTGTGTAACTGCCATCATAATCAAGATACAGAATATTTACATCAGTCCAAATCATTCCCTTGTATTCTTTTGCAATCAACCCCAGTATCACCATAGTTCAAGGCAATCACTGATCTACTTTCTATCACTACAGATTAGATTTGCCTTTTCTAGAATCTCATATGAATAAAATCATACAGTAGGTACTGTATGTTCAGCGTAACATTTTTTAATTTCATCCATATTGTATGTATTGATAGAAAAGTGCCAAGTAGTGTTGAATTGTATGAATATGCTATAAATTGTTTACTCATTCACCTCCTGATAGGCCTTTGGGATGTTTCCAACTATGGTTATGAAAAAACACCTGTCATGAATATTTTATATAGTCTTTGTGCAGACGTATGTTTTCATTCATCAGTTTTTAATAAAATTTTTAAATGGTTATTTATTTTTGAGAGAAAGAGAGACAGAGTGTGAGCAGGGGAGGGGCAGAGAGAGAGGGAGACACAATATCCAAAGCAGGCTCCAGGCTCTGAGCTGTCAGTATAGAACCTGACACGGGGCCTGAACTCACAAACTGAGAGATCATGACCTGAGCCGAAGTTGGCCACTTAACAGGATTGAGTCACCCAGGCGCCCCTTCATTTATCTCGAGTACAAAATTAGAAGTGTAATTGTGAGGCTAGATGGTAAATATATGCCTAACATTATAATAAATTGCTGAACTTTTCCAAAGTGACTATATCATTTTACATTCCCATCAGATTCCAGTTGTTCCACGTCTTCCCCAATACTTGATATTATCCATCTTAAATTTTAGCTGATGTGGGGCGCCTGGGTGGCTCAGTCAGTTAAGCACCCAACTTCGGTTTGGGTCATGATCTCACAGTCTGTGAGTTCGAGCCCCATGTCGGGCTCTGTGCTGACAGCTTGCAGCCTGGAGCCTGCTTCGGATTCTGTGCCTCCCTCTCTCTCTCTGCCTCTCCCCCGCTCATGCTCTGACTCTCTCTCTCTCTCTCTCAAAAATAAGTAAAAACAGTAAGAAAAAATTTTAGCTAATGTAATGGGCATGTAGTGGTATCTCATTGTGATTTTTAATATGCACAATTTCCCTGATGACTAATGATGTTAAGCATATTTTCACATGTTTCTTGGCCATCATTAATCTTCCATTTTTAGATTATTCACCTTTCTATTTTTGAATAGTTAAATTTTTAAAGATATATTTTGGATAGTCCTTCATCAAGTATATTTGATTCTCATTATTCTGAGTAGTTATATTCTATGATGTCACCACGAACAGTGAATTAGCAAATACTGAACCACTGCTCCTATGGGACATAATCGGCTAGGTTCCTGACAGCCTCTAGTCACAACATTTTAGCCAACCAGTCAATACATAACCTCATTTGTTTGTGTTTAAAGACAACTTATTTAATACATTTACTATATATTGCTGATTCGTTAACATTAAACTCCCAGCTAACAGCACTGTAACTCATGCCTGGATGAAGCTTATTTCACACGTGTATCTTCTCCATCAGGCACTATTATAACCTTGTACTTAGAAACACTAGATGGCACTTCAGCATTGTGCTTTGGGGACCATTCTAAATTGCAAAGTCATCAACAAGAAGAATAAAAATGCAAAATATGTGGCACAAAACAGACTATGAAAATGACACTTGTTTACAGTATGAAAACTAAAACAAGAAGGCAGATAGCCCCACCTTGTTTGATGCCAGCTAGGAGCATGCACGAAGGGCAACTCAAAGTTTCTGCCACCCTGTGCATGTCCTCAAATGATCATAAAAGCACCACAAATACCTGATTTGCGGGTTTTAACTTTAGCGAACAAGTGAATCTGCAAACACAGAATCCATGAATGAGGATCAACTGCATATGTATTGCAAATATATTATCCCTGTCTGTGATCTGTCTTTGCATTTTCTTAACAGTGTCTTCTGAAGAGCAGCTTTTAATTTTGAAGAAGTACAATTTATCAAGTTTTTGCTTTATGGTTCATGCTGAATTTGGCTATCCCAAGGATGGGAAGATTTTCTTTTATGCTTTCTACCAGAAGTTTTACAGTTTCAGGTTTTACATTTACATCTGTCACCTATTTGAGTTCATTTTTTCATGTTGCGAGGTTAAGGGTCAAGGTTAATTTCTTCCCACAAGAAGGTGTTTCTAGCATTATTTGTTGGAAAGACTATCCTTGAATTATTTTGGTACTTTTTTTGTTAACGTTTTAATTTATTTTTGAGAGACATAGAGACAGAGTGTGAGCAGAGAAGGACAGAGAGAGAGGGAGACACAGAATCTGAAGCAGACTCCAGGCTCCGGGGCTGTCAGCACAGAGCTCTACGTGGGGCTCAAACTCACAGACCGTGAGATCATGACCTGAGCTGAAGTCAGCCGCTTAACCGACTGAGTCACCCAGGCGGCCCGCCCCTATTTTGGTACTTTTATCAGAAACCAAATGACCACATTTATATGGGTCTATTTCTGGACTCCGTTCTATTCATCTCTATGTCTATCTTTCTGTCAAAACTATGCTGTCCTAATAACTGTACTTTACAAAAAGATTGAAATTAGATTGTGCAAATTCTCCAACATGGTTTTTTTCAAAATTGTTCTGGTTATTAAGTCCTTTGCACTTCCTATATAAACTTTAGAATCACTCAGCTTTCAATTTCTCAAGAATGCCTGGTAGGATTTTGATTGGAATTGCATTAAATAAATAGATTAGTCTAAAGGCTGCCTGGGTGGGTCAGTCAGTTGTCTGACTCGATTTTGGCTCAGGTCATGATTGCATGGTTGTGAGATTTAGCCCCATGGTGTCGGCGGGTGAGCGTGGAGTCTGCGTAAGATATTCTCTCTCTCTCTCTCTCTCTCTCTCTCTCTCTCTCTCTATCCCACACCCACTCACACTCTCTCTCAAAATAAAGATTTAAATAGATTAGTCTAGGGAGAACAAATATAACTATATTCAGCTTTCTGATACATAAACATGGTATATATCTCTATTTACTTAGATCTTTAATTTCTCTCAGCAATGCTTTTAAGTTTCAGTATTCATGTCTTACACATACTCTGCTAAATTTTATCCCTAAGAATTTCATGGTTTCTGAGGTTATAAATTGTATTTTTTTAAAGAATGAACTTACCTATTTTTCACTGCTAGTGTATAGAGGTAAAATTGATTTTTGTATCTTGATTTTGTGTCCTAGAACCTTGCTTTATTTCATTTACTGGTTTTAGTTGTTTTTTTTTTTTTTGTAGATTCCTTAGATTTCCATGTAAATAACAATATCATCCTTAAATAAAAACAGTTTCGCTTCTTTCCCAATCTGTACGCCTTTAATTTCTCTGTCTTTCCTTATTTCACCAGTTATGATCTTTGGTAAAACATCAAATAAACATGCTAAAAGCAAGGGTGCCTGGGTGGCTCAATTGGTTAGGTGTCCAACTCTTGATTCTAGCTCAGGTCATGATCTCATGGTCATCAGACCAAGCCCCATGATGGGCTCTGCACTGAGTGTGCAGCCTGCTTGGGATTCTCTCTCTTCCTCCATCTCTGTCCCTCCCCTGCCCATGCTTTCTCTCTCTCAAAATAAATAAATAAACATTTTTTTAATTGCTAAAAGCAATTTGTCCCAGTCTAAGGGACAAAGCATTCATTCTTTCATGACTAAGTATGATGATAGATGTTTTTTGCATATCACATAGATTTTAACAACAGGCCAAAATGCTTATAATCTTCCTTATGGTTTGTAGCAGAAAGACTGAATTTTTGGAAAAGGAAAGGGACTAAAGATTGCTCAATTCTAGGAGATGAACGAAGAGAAGTATAGCTCAGAGTATGGACTACTCATCATTTTATTCTTACTATCAAGTCTTATCAAATTAAAAAAAAAACACCTCTCTTCTGTTTTTAGTAAGAAAGAAAATGGAACATTTAAACTCCAAAACCACTTCTAAAATAAGACACTGCAGAGTTCACCTCATCAAGAATTATTTTTATTTTTATTTTGCTTTGAGGTTGGTAATTTGGCAAAATGTAGCACTATAAATTCTGGCAGGTAATCAAATAAATGTATATTTCATATTCACCTTAGATATACATAAAAAGGGAAGAAATGCTCATTAGTAATTACGAAGTGACTTGAGAATCTGAAGATAAAAAAAATCCTAAAAATGTGAGAAAGATTAGTCTTACTAAAATTTAGATGAAAATTACAGTTGACCCTTTGAACAATGTACCCACCCTCCATGCAGTCGAAAATCTGTGTATAACTTCTGAGTCCCCCAAAACCTCATTACTAATAGCCTACTATTGACCAAAAGCCTTATTAGGTAACAGATAATGTAAACGGTCAACATATATTCTGTATATGTATTAAATATAGTATTCTTACAATAAAGTAAGCTAGAGGGAAAAATGTTATTAAAAAATCATAAAGAAGAGAAAATACATGTACAGTACTGTTATAAAACATCCATGTATAAGTGGACTTGGGCAGTTCAAACCTGTGTTGTTCAAGAGTCAACTATACTTCACTTTTCTGAGCACTGTTAATTGGCAGTATTACCTAGCTTTTCACAAGAGGGCAGGAAGAAACTTTTTAGTGTAATTAAAGTCCTATTTGAAAGGTATGATGGAATTTCAAGCCATTACATAATTATTGGGGCAACCTGTAAAAAACTTAGGAACACAAAGCTGATTAAGATTTCAGGAAGTTCTATAACTTGTTCATCTGCCTTTACAAGAGCTTACTGTGTTATCAAGGCAAGTAATCTATAACATAAACATTTGATTCCTCCTTCAAAGACTCTATTTCAGTAATACAGAAGATATTATAAGAATGTTTATAGTAGACCAGAATAACAAACAAAAAACCATTAAGACAAATTACGATAAGGATCATAATATGGTAAGGATCATAATACGGGTAAAGATTACACGCTACAGAAGCCCCCGTATGGAAAGAGCACTACTAAGGACTAGAAAGGTCATAGCACTAAGCCTGAATTGGGCCTGAAGTGTGAATAAGATATAGACAAGTGGAAAGAAAGGGCCAAGGCATTCTAGAAGGCAGTCACAGAAAAGGACAAGACATAGGGTACTTCTGTGAGACAGAAATGAGGTGTAACACTTAAAAATCCTCATAAATATTCAGAGGAAAGCATACAGCCTAGAAGTACAGATTCCCAGAAGTATGAAGAGTTAATGAAGCTACATTACATGTTGGATAAATGTAAAATATGACATTTAATTAAAAAAAAACTGTGTAGGATGGGAAGAGGCACATGATTTGATAATGGAAAAACTTAGAATCTTTAGTTGATTTTTAAGTTCAGTATGAGCCAACTCTGGGAGATGTAAGTACTAACCAACAAACACAAATCTTAATTTCCACTAGTAGAAGCAGTTTCCAGATCAAAGGAAACAAATACTGTAGTGCTCAGAAATCGGTCCAGAGTGCTATATCCAATTTTCATTGTCATATTTTTAAGGAAAAAGTTGATAAATTAGAATCTTTATCTAAAGAAAGGCGACCAGAATGATTACTGCCACAACAGCAAGTTAAAGACAATGCTGGTTTTATTTACTTTTATCTTTCCCTTTCAAACCTACATTATTGTCTGTATCCCCATTCTAGGCAATGGAAGCCCATCCACTGGGTTGCCTCACTTGGAAACTGGGGAATGATCATACTGGGTCTCTTCCTTCACTCTCATCTTCAACGGGTGACTGAATCTTGTCGATTCTCTGCCTTACTTGCAGTCTTCTCCATCTTGTCCCTGGGTTCTTACTGATAACCTAACTGATCTCCTAGTCTCAACTTTACTCTCTTACAAAACCATTCTTGACACTACTGCAACGGAACAAGAGGACCAGCTGTTTATTTTGGTGTTGAAAGCAAATATAATAGGCTCTGTAACTCTCTTGAGAAAAAGAATATTTGAGATCATCTAATCTAAGCTCCCACCTAATTCTAAACAGCATCCTGGTAACATTCCAGAATTGGTTGAAGAGCTTTGTCTAACTAAGCATTCCCAGTGATAGAGAACTTGGTATTTTTTGAGAGTCCATTTGATTTTTGGACATTTGCAAAGTTCTTCAATACTGTGGCAAAAAAAACCCCACAACAACAACAACAACAACAACAAAATCTCTTTCTAACTTCTCCCCATTGTTCTTAACTCTGTCCGTTGGAACAGGACATAGATAAATGCCCACGGTGAGTCAATGCACACAAAACGGGATGTAACGGGTGTAATCAAAAGAAAGGAAAAATAGGTGAAGTGTTAGGGACAACTAAGTCAATAGACAACTGTTCCCTGAATACTTTAAGAGCAATAAAATGAAGCCCCTAGTATCTGCCTTGACACTAGGATTCTGTTCAAACCCAAAGGGTTTATAGAAATGGTACAATTCTTTTGTGCTTCCAGATATTCAGTATTTCTTCAAATGAAGCACACAATGAGAAATAGCATGTGATCCTATAGCCAAACATGGGCGATCCATTAAAAAGACAAGTGACAGCTCAACCCTCTCTCCAGGAACATTTGTCACCTACGCCTTTATCCTTCAGGGATTTGAGTTGAATGACATTTGCTGTAGGTTGATAATTAGTTTTTCTTTCTTTCTTTTTCTTTTTTTTTTTTTAAAAAAGCATAGGAGGCCAATGTTGGCTTCTTCCCCAGGAGAGACACTAGCCTGAGTGGTTTTGGGAATATATGCCTTGATCAGATTTGCACTATGACTCCTGAATGCATGAGCCATCCCAGCAACACCTGCTCTCCTGACAGGCCACCCGGCACTGGCAGCAAAAGAATCCATCAATTCCACTCTCCCCGGAGAGATCACCCAGACCTAGTGTTAAATGTACAGTTCAGTGCCAAGTTAAAAAGTAAAATTCCATCCACCAAAACCTACCAGTTACCAGAGGTCGACTTAGCATAGAATTTAATTTTTTCTAACTGAAATGCAGTTGAACTAAATAGTAAGAAAAGAACCACTTATATCAAAGGAGAAAAGATGGGAAGAAATGAATTTCCTTAATCAAATCCAGTCACCAACATACCGCTAAGGGCTTGATTTGGGGTTCCATTTCTCATCGCAGGGTGGAAATACAATTGCTTCCTATCCCCAAAACTGTGAATTACTTATTTTGGATTATAGTAAGTTTGGGCAAGCATTTTTCAGTTTTTTCTAACAAAAAACTGAAAATATATAAGTAATCACATTTTAATTCAAAGTAATTAGCTTCCTTTTCATAAGGAAGAGTTAGACATCTGTATCTTTTATGTATTTTATTTATTCATACACATTTTCTCTTTTGGTTTCCATTTATTTTCCTACTGAAGATCATTTAGCTTTGCTTCTCTAAATGCTACAAGATCCAGTCTCTGTCCTTCCAATGACCTATTTCACCTATTTTTAACAAGTAAGGTATATTTTTAAATTTAAAGTTATACATGTACATGTTTCAAAAATCAATTCCATGAGGTTAAGAAAATCTGTAATTCACCTTTACTCAGTGGTAACCATTTGACCCTGTTTAGCTATTTTATATTACCTCTATGTCTCTATATGATTAAATAACACTCCTTTTCAATTTGAGGCATTATCTGTTGACCTCCCCCAATATAGAAGGTGATGATTTAGCTCCTTTCCCCACCCCCACCTAAATTCTTCACAATACATGTGCAAGCATCCCATCTCCTAACCTGTTATATATTCTAAATTTACTTAGATTGATACTCATGTTCCACATCATTATGATTATGTAAATACTATTTATAGCTAAGCCATGTAATAAACTATGGTTACCTCTCCTTTCTTGTATATTTTTTGTTTTGTTTGGGTCTTTTATTTTCAAGTAATCTCTACACCTAAAGTGGGTCTCAAACTTAACAACCCTGAGATCAAGAGTTGTATGCTCCACCAACTGAGCCAGCCAGGTGCCCCTTTTTTGGGTTTTATAATTTGCTTGGTTTTCTAGGTACATATCTCTAATTCAATCACAGACTATGTCTGCCTGTTGTCTATATCTTAAGATATGGAGATATGTCCTGTAATTTGTCAATTTCCTCTTCCTGAAGAATTCTCCAATATGGTCTAATTGTCCTCCATGCCTATACACAGTAATCACCTGGGGATTTTTATTCTCTCACCTTGGGGAGCTCCTGTTTCCTATATTCCATGTCATCTTCTTTCTTGTCTTATTCCCTCATTTGGGTGGTGTGTGACTTCCAGTAGTTCTTCTGTGGGAGGTCAATTGTTTTGGATCTGCCATGTCTAAAAATGTCTTTATTTCATCTTTTCACTTGAGTTGGCATCTTAGGTTGAAACTAATTTTCCCTCTGAATTTTGAAGGCATTGTTCCAATGGTCTCCAATGTTGAAGACATTCTGATTTTCATCCTTTAAAACCTGTTTTTTGTCTGTCTTCTCTGGAAGCTTCTAAGGTCTTATCTTCTTCCCTAGAGTTCTGAAAATTCATAATGATGTGCCTTGGAACAGGTTTATTTTCATCTATTTTGGTTGCACCTTTTGAGACCTTTCCGACTGGAAATATAGGTCTTTCAATTTTGGGAAGTTTTCTTAAAGTATTTCATTAATGATTTCTTTTCTATTTCCCTTTTCTCTTTCTGGAACTCCTATTATTCAGATTTTTGGCTCAAACATATTCTCTTTTCTTTGCTTTTCTCTTTTGTTCATGTCCTTTTGTTCTATTCTATTTCCTTAACTTCCAATTCTGACAATTTTTGTTGCATTTTTCATTTCTATTATATTTTTAATTTCCATGAGCTATATCCTGTTCTCTGTACAGTCCTTTCTAATAGCATCCCATTCTTTTTATGTTTACAATATATTCCCTCTGAGGATATTAATAGGATAGTTTTGCATAGTCTGTTTTCTCTGAGTTGATTTTTTCCATTTGTTGCCTTTGTTTTTTAAAACTTTCTATGTCAGGGGTTTTTCTCAGATGTTGATAACCTTTCACTGTTTTTTCATATGTAAGAACAGGGGACTAAAAAGCTGCTTAAAAAGCTGCTTGAGAGTACCGAAGTTGGGCCTGTGGACTGTGAACTTCACTGCAGTATGACCAAGCTTTTTAGTTGTAGAACTTCCAATGTCAGTGCCTTTACTCTTCTTGGGCCAGTCAGATTCCACTCTACCAACTTCCTGATTGGAGGATGAAGGCCTGGTGGTGGAGGGTGGGGTGGTCTCAACACAAAGTGTGCATAATTTACTACATTTTTAGTACAGAAACCCCGTCCTCCAGTGATCTGTATCCATAAGTTGAGGAATCACTTTGTTTTACCTTCTCTAGATAATAAAACTCCACTCTTTTGTGAGGTAGAATAAAGCGGGTGATCTGGGCCATCTGACCCTTTCTTAAACAGACTTTAATGAATCCTCCTTACTTAAACTATCTCCCCTGTCCACCAATTAACAATATTCAGCCTTCTTATTGTGAGATATGAACTGGCTTGGTTCTTGGCTTTCCAAATTTTAGGATTTTCTTAGGTCTCCTAGGTTCATATACCTACCAGCCTCCAAAATGTTGTGGCTATTGTCCTCTTTCCTTTACTCTCTTTGAGAGCTTATATCTTTCTTTAAAAAAAAAAAAATGTTGTAGTAGGGTTTGGGAAGGGAAGAAAAGCACATGTATACATTTAAACCATCATAACCTGGAAGCACTCTCTTCCCAAATTTATTGTTCACTGTAGATACTTTTCAGCTTTCTTCATGATTTTGACTGTTTTTGTTAGCCTCCCTACTCCTACCTTGGTTTTGGTTTTGTCTTTAGATTTGTAATGTTAGTTACCATCTTTCTAAAGAACAAGAGACAGTGGATAGCTTCTGAAAAAGTAGCAATGGAGAAAAGAAGTGGTAAGTAACTATCTGTTCTCTGATTGCCTTAAAGGCTATGTTTCCATTTCTTATTCTGTAAATACAAAAAAGAGTCCATGTATTCAATAAGTATTTGTACAATACTGTTTGGGTTTTTTTTTTTTTTTTTTAGTGGATTTATTTTAGTCAGCATACAGCTGGGTCTTGATTTTCTTTTTCTTTCTTTTTTTTTATTTTAAACAGTCTCTAAGCCCAATGTTGGGCTCATATTCATGACTGGGAGATCAAGAGTCCCATGCTCTATTGACTGAGCCAGCTAGATGCCCCTGCACAATACTATTTTTGTAATATACAAAAATAATACAAAGCATGGTCCCTACAGCAAGGGTCTTATAATTTAGCTGGGAAGACAAGCATAAATAACAGGTGAGTACTAAAGGAAATCAGGAACAGGAGGGCTCAATGTGGCTTAAAAAAAAAAAGAATAACAACAGTTCAAGAAAAATAAAATGGTTAGAAGAGAGAAGAGAATTAGTCATAAAAGAAATCAGGAGAATTCAATGGGATTCAGAGGTTAGGAGAACCATCTTCTATCCATATTCATGCTCTGTCTTCTAATTATAATCAGATTTTTCCTTAATTTTAAATATTTGTTAAAACTTATTGATTAAATAACATTTATTAAACTCCTTTGTGTAAAGTAGCCAACAGAAGTTTTGAGAGATATTTATAGCTAGATCAATCCCTGGTTCAGACAGTATTGCCAAGGTGGTAAATGCTACCCAGCCTACTGCAAAAATTACAGGTGTAATCTGCTTTGAGAAAAATAAACATCTATTTTAAAAAAATGAGGGGTAGGATCTGACTCTTGATCTCAGGGTTGTGAGTTCAAGACCCACATTGGGCATGGAGCCTACTTAAAAAAAAACAGAACAAAACAAAAACTATTCATGATGCAAAATGAAAGTATTTAACTTGCAAGATTTAACTTTACACAAAGTTTTTACTTACTGTGCCAATTATTCATATATTGCCACTCGGCTCCTAACTCACCTTTCTCTGCCCTGCTTTGTGACACTAGGGCTGGACCTTGCAGTAGGCTACATTTCTCCTGTCAGCTGGCTCGATGTTAAGCTTGTCAATAGAGAGGGTACTGGTGGGAGACTGCAAGGCTGAAGCATAAAGAAAGAACTTTTCTTCCTTTTTGCAGTGTATGGTTTTTCTCCGCAGGGACAAGCAGGTTGGCACATGGGGGTCCCAGCACTGTTCACTTTGCCAGCAGGGGCCTGTTGTTCAGTTCAGTGGTGGGGCTCCCTCCAGCTGAGATTCCTTATCACCACAGGGTGGCTCCTCCTGGAATTCACCAGCAGAGAACCCTTCGGCAGTGGGCAACATGTTCTGGAGGCAGCCATGTCCTCCCTCCAGAGGTGTGAATCTCAGCCTTGTGGGGACCTCCTTTAAAAGTTTCCCTTTTCAAGTTACTCCTCACTGAATTCTGGCTGACACAGTCACCCAAAAAGACCAAGTAAATGGAACACATATGATACCAAGTAAAGTCAAGTCCCAAATCCTAATGTTAAAAAATGAATTCTAGAAATCACTACTATAAATCTAGACAAATTCTCCAACATCAATTCTGAATAAGACAACCATAAATATAAGGTTACACAAGTGAGTACTTAGCACTGAAGAACAAGAGTAAAGAACCAACTATGTCAGAGAAACTTTTAGATTTTGTTGTGATAAAATTACAAGATTAGTGGCTGACAAGAACCCAATAGATGAAAGAACCTGATTATAAGAAAGCATTTAATAGTGCTTCTCCTGGCATCTTCCTTGCAAAATTAATTAAAACTAGCCAGGATATATGAGTCTCATGAATTGAAAACTGGCCTCAAGACCGCAAGGAGTGATTATAAACTGCCTTAAATCACATTGAGGAAAGTGTCTGGTAAAATGTCCAGAGAGTATTAGATTGGTTATAATCCAGTATTTCCATTAGTGCTTGGGAAAGTAAAGAGTAAGTTAATTAATGTTTAGTAGTCATCAACTATAAGGGATTTGTAAAAACTAATATGGTCTAAAGTACAAAAGTTTTAGAAAAGTGAGAAAGATGTACAAAAGGTAAGCTCTTTCCCTTTATTACAAACAATATAAAAAGTAATTTTCACCCACTGATCTCAAAACTTCCATATGCATGTGGGACTACATATAGTTGACAGAAAAGAATCAGAGGTTTTTATCTGAGCTAACTAAGAACAGCAGCCACCTTGGGGGACCTAATTCCTTTCATTCTATAGAGATTAGAAATTCATGGAGAGAAGAGTGTTTGGGTCTATAAATAATCCTTTGCATAGCTACATCATACAGCAGCTTGAGTTAATGCCAGAATTTCCTTTCCATGTGGATTTGTAGATTTACAAATATACAAAGGCAGAGACAAAACAGAAGAAGTAAAAGCAGCAATAACACTAGCAGCCAAACTGAATTTTTTTTATAGATAACGATATCACTGATGCTTTAAGAAAGAGATTGCCCAAGCTCAGAAGTGTTCTTCCTTTTTCTTCCTTTGCTTACCTTCCTGGCACCTATGTGTCAGGCACTGGGGACCCAGTGGAAAACAAAGCAGACATTTTAACAACTAAATGCAAAACTGAAAGTATGGGGAAGTAGACATTGCGGGTAGAACGTTTAGCATGAGCATGGGAATAAGAGCAAGAATAACCTAGTCTAGCAATCAGGTATGGCTTTCCAAAGGAATTGACATTTAAGCTAAGCCTGGAGTCCACTATGTGGACTCCTTCTCAAGGGAAGGAGTTGTCAATGTTAATATCTTGCAGTGGGACAGAAGATGATCTGGGGCTTGTTCTCAAATTGCCTTCATCCAGTCAAAAAGGGCCCCAGTGTCTATTTTTCCTGAGAAATTCAGGGCTCTAAAAATGCTTAGCAAGTCACAATTAAGCCAGGAAAAGGCTTGACTAAGCTCTTCCTCCACCTAAACCCGTACAGATACAGTATGCTTCATGTTTCTTTCTAGGAGTTAGCTAGGTAGGGGAAAGACAAGTATTGACCTTAAGAAGTGACATTCGTGGCAATGTTAAGCAGTCCTCAGAAGAGCACCCAGGGCCAGGACCGAAAGCCTTCCCTAGTTACCATGGTCATAGGACTTAGGCCATGTTCCACAAACAAGTTTAGGAGCAGAGGCTTTGGAAATCACACAGGCCTGAGTTCTAGTCCTGGGCTCCGTCATTCAATACCTTGGGCAAGCGATCCCCTCTTTCTTCATCTGTACAAAGAGGATAATAACAGTAGCTACCGCCCACAGCAGTGGTATCAAGATATCGATTAGGAACGGAGCAAAGTGCCAGTTACATATCAGGAAATGTAGGTTGTTGATGTCAATAATAAACAAGAACATATCTGTATACATGGAGTATATCTATAAGAAGCAGGACTAGACATGTTTATTTGCGTATTCCTAAATTGTTTATTAAACAATTTAGCTAAGTTAAAGTGATGTCTTAGAATGTCCCATGGGCAAACAAGACAGAACAGATTGAAAGCAAGTACCTCCCACCCCAAATCAGTACTTTCATTTGCATTCTCTATTCTAGTTGATAAAACCAATCAAAAACTACTCAAGTTAGAGTTATCTGCCTGCATCACTGTTTCTTTTAAAACTGATCTCGCTGTTTCTAGTGGTCTACCAGTCATGAATACCTGTTATGTGCCAGACACTAAAAAGAGAGGGAGAGAAATACAGTGAAGAACAAGTCAGCTTCTGCCTTCAACTATCAGAGCACTCTTCCTAACAAGAGGTCAACTGACCTCCCTACTTACCATTCTTCAGTGGCCTTTGGGATTAACACCATGGCTTATATGCACAATCAGGCTATTTCTCAGCTTTCTTTTTTCTAACCCTTTTTTTTTTTTTTTTTTTGAGAGACAGAGAGAGAGAAAGAGAGCAAGTGAGCGGGGGAGGGAGAGAGAGAATCTTCAGCAGTCTCCATGCTCAGTACGGAGCTCCACACAGCGTTCGATCTCATGACCCTGAGATCATGACCTGAGCCGAAATCAAGAGTTGGATGCTCAACCAACTGAGCTGCCCAGGTGCCCCTCCTTCTTGGTTTTCCATCCTCATCTCCTAACTGCTTACTCAGCGGTCCCCCCAACACAGCATGCCTTGCTTTCACCATTACTCATGCCCAGACTACCTTTCCCACTCTGTGCAGTAATCACCACCTTCATTCCCACCACTATTGCTCACTGCCCATCCGTAAAGACTGTTCAGGATTACTTCCTCTGACCCTGTCTAAGTACCCCTCCCTAGTGCTCTCTAATAAACTGTAATCTCAAGAACAAGAACGTTCTTTTTCTCTATAACCCCATGCTCAACAGACTATATCCATATAGGAGGTACTCACTCATTTACTGAATGATTATGTTAAACAACAACAACAAACAAACAACTCTTTCAATTACTATTAACTTAGAAATTCTGAAACATGGGTCACTATTTTAATAACTGAATGGAGCTTAGCCTTGATTGGTGATTTTTAGAAGCACTGCTTGTCTTCTCAAGTCATGATCTCATGGTTTCTGAGATTGAGCCCCACACCAGGCTCCTGTACTGGCAGTAGAGAGCCTGTTTGGAATTCTCTCTCTCCCTCTCTCTCTCTCAAAACAAAACAAAAAAAATCTTTAGAAATACTTAAAAAAAAAAAAAAAAGAAATACTGCCTGTCTTAAAAACAGTGGTTCCTAACGTTCTAGGGCTACAGACTGGTAGACCTAGGTAGCTATCTGCACATAGCCATTTCCCCACTTAATCTTTGTTAACAAAACCTGGTTTTATTCAAGTAGAATGAGCATGTACTCAGGGGAGACTCAGCTCCTTCCCAGTTCCAAGGATGAACCATTATTAGTCCATCTAAACTAATCATGCTAGTCTCACTTCTCTTGACAACGATTAGTTTAGGCATAGGAATGTGACCAAAACTGTTCAATGGCATGTAAGGGGAAACTGCTTCAGAGCTTCTGGTCTTTTTCTCACTGACAAGAAGCAGCACAGAGAGAAAACAATTCCCCTTTCTATCTTAGGATACTGTTGTCAGCCTGTGATGTCAAAAACCGTAGCAGCCATCTTGTAATATGATAGAAACCAACCTAAGGGTGGGTATCCAACATACTAAAGGTGACAGAGCAGAAAGATGGAACTAGCAGGGGTCTCTGGTGATAATGTTAAGTCACTGAATTAACCAACCCTAAAAATGAAGTACCTCTGGACTTCTTGTTATACAGAACATCTTTATTCTTTAAGTCATTGTAGTTGGGTTTTCTGCAATTTACAGACAAAAGCATCCTAACCAACAGAGAGTGTACTAGTTTTCTGGGCCTGTTGTAACAAATTACCACAAAGTGAGCGGCTTAACTATCAAAAACTTACTGTCTCACAGTTCTGAGGTTATATGTCTGAGATCAAGGTGTCGAGGGTTCCATCCTTCAGAGGGCTGTGAGGAAAGGCTCTCTCCAGGTCTGTCTGTTTGGATTTTAAGATCACTGTCTTCTCCCTGTGTCTCTTCACATCTTCTTCCTTCTATGTATGTCTGTCTCCGTGTATAAATTTCCCTCTTGTATAAGGATACCAGTCATACTGGATTAGGACCCACCCTAATGACCTCATTTTAACTTGATTATCTGTGTAAAGACCCTATCTCCAAATAAGGTCACATTCCAAAGTCAAGGGGTTAGGATACTGACATATCTTTTTTAGAGGCACATAGTTTAATTCATAACAGAGACCTTTTAAAAAACCTAATGAAAGCCATTGATACTCTTGGCAGAGAAATATACATGTATAAGCACGTACATACAATTTTGTTTATAATTTCAGGAGATTCAAGGACCCTTAGGTTAAGAACCACAGCTACGCTATCTTCCTGAATGAGATAAATACCTGACCATTAACTACACATGTACAGAAGTTAAAATCAGTAATTGCCTAGGTAGTATACTGCATTATAATGCAGGTAATTCTAAGGGTACTGTGTTATGTATCTACAAAGGCAGGAAAGAGAGATTTTGTTGAATGAAGGCTATGCTAAGATCACTAGAAAGCTTAAGGAATGGAAGTTACCAAGAGTGTTCTCTTAAAGGGATAAAGTCAATACTCTTCATTTTATTTAAAATGTTTAGGGATTATCTGGGTAAGTTTTAACCTCAGAATTTCTAGTATTAAATTTTTATTATAATTGACAATATACAATCAATACTGAAAATTATTAATACAAAAGGAAAACACATTGTATTGCATAAATCTGTTAAGGTTAAATAAGGCTTAAAACTTAAAATAACTGAGGCGCCTGGGTGGCTCAGTCAGTTAAGCGGCCGACATCGGCTCAGGTCATGATCTCACAGTCTGTGAGTTCGAGCCCCGCGTCGGGCTCTGTGCTGATGGCTCAGAGCCTGGAGCCTGCTTCAGATTCTGTATCTCCCTCTCTCTCTGCCCTTCTCCTGCTCATGCTCTGTCTCTATGTCTCTCAAAAAAATAAATAAACGTTAAAAAAATAAAAATACTTTAAAAAAAAAAAAACTTAAAATAACTGAGATCCAACCACTGGGAATACAGAACCTTTAAAATGCTTGCTTCCATGGTCCCAGAAAACCTGTATTGTCAGTAAGGCTGGAAGGATCTCTGGGCCCAGAAAAATGGTGGGAAACAAAAGTTAGAGAGAAGAACTGGAAGGAAAACTAGAACCATCCAAGTGTAACATCAGCATAACTTGCAATGTGAGGGACTAGAAAATTCTGAAATTTTGCGCTATTTGATTTTGAGAACTAGCATTCGAATTCAAAATCATTAATAGTTACTTGTGAACTGTGGCAATCAGATTAAATAAATTTGATTTCTGCTCTCTAGAAGTAAATAAGGTAGCAGTAATGATGACAAACAGACACTTTGCTTCTCACCATTAAAGATTGCTGTAAATCTTTGTTAAATTTATAATCTATTTAAGTGCATATTGAAGTGTATAAGGACAAATCATTAAAATTTTGATCATTGGGGCGCCTGGGTGGCTCAGTCGGTTAAGCGACCGACTTCGGCTCAGGTCATGATCTCACGGTCTGTGAATTCGAGCCCCACATCGGGCTCTGTGCTGATGGCTCAGAGCCTGAAGCCTGCTTCAGATTCTGTATCTCCCTCTCTCTCTGCCCTTCCCCTGCTCACACTCTGTCTCTGTGTCTCTAAAAAAAATAAATAAACGTTAAAATTTTGATCATCAAGATACCTCTGAAGTTGAAACAAAGAACTGGGAATGTTTGCAAAACCATCTGGCAAATAAGGGACAGAGTCCTTAATTACTAAGACTAAGAAGTACATTTTTTCTTCCATCAGAAATCTTCAGAGTCAAGTGTAGAACCCACAATGAATGACAAGAAAAATGCAACTCTGCCTGGGGGATAGGGAGACACTACATGGAGAGAGTGGGATTCGAAATAGTCTTGGAGGATAAGTATAAGTTTTCCAGATAAAACTAGAAAGGCTGGGTTGGTGTTAAGAAGGCCTTTTTCTGAAAGTCTGAGAAACCTGAATGTTATCGTATAAATGAGACCCAAGGAGCCAAAGAAATTTTATAAGCAGGAGTATGACATAATCAGCTTCATTTTTAAAGAAATATTTGTGGTAGCAGAGGATAGACTTTCTCACTGTTGACTATGGCAACTAACAATGCCACAAACCTAACAGATGCTCCATTAATACTTGTTGATATAGATTTACTGACTGAAGCCTTATGAAAGAATTATCAGAATACGTAAACTGACACATAAACAAAGGTTAGTCCAAAAAGCCAATATAGCGTATTTATCTATAAAACCAAAAATGTTTAGGGTTTGATGCTTATTTTCTGATATTGCTCAAAAAGGGGTAAATATTATGATCAGCAACCAAATGATGCCAATTCTTCTCTCTCTACATTAATAAACTTTATCTGGCTTAAAATGAAACAAAGCAAATCAATAACCTTATCTAGAGGAAATAATGCCAAATAAAATAGCATCTAAAACATCAATCTTTATTTCAGTCTGTAAGCCCTTTTCTTGCTTGACTGTACAGTCTCCAATCATCCCTGAAATACAAGTGATTGGGCTCTTCTGGACCCACCAGCTAAGGGGAGGGAACATTTATCTACCGTCAATTCATGGGACACTAATCTCCTTCCCACTCTTCTGATTACAAGCAAGCAGGATGCTAGAGGAAAGGCCTCAACAGAAGCTTTAAAAATAAATAAATAAACCCAGCCCCTTCTGCTCCAGGAATACAGAAAAGATTGGCATTAATACAAGCGAAAGTGATCTGTCCAAACAAAAGCCAATCTGAAGGAGGAGCAAACCCCACAAGCCAGCCTGGCACTAATGGTAGGAAGATAGCACACTTGTTAAAAATGTATATTTTAATTTTCTGTATTGCAAAAGGCCCCAATTTGCCCGGGGATCTAGCTAAGCTGCCATTTTCTACTACGACAGAGTCTAATCTTTATTTAATGGATTTAGCATCTATCTTTACTAGAGTGGTCTCTAAGGAAAAGGGGAGGGGAGAATGAAGGGGCAGAGAAGAGATGATCAGATCCCCCCTCCCCCTTTCATCCATCCGGAGCTCATGTTTGTGTTCAAAATTCAATTACCTCCTTATTGATACTTCACAGAGATATTTAAGCTGCAAACATGAAGCCCTGATTTCCCAAGGGGCCATGCCCCTCTCTATTTCACTGCTCTGCTTCCCCCTGGGTGAATTCCTGAGGCGTCCATATTAATAGGTAATCAGTCACAATTCATTTATTAAACAGCTAGCAAGGTTTATCAGCCTGCCCTGATTAGCCCGAAGAAACCACTGAATTCCTAATTTATTTATGGAAATGTAAGTGTCTTTTTGAATTCCATTCAGGAGCTGCAGGAGTGTTGTGGTCGCAGCATACTGCAATCTAACAGGCAGCACCAGCAGCAGGGAAGCTTTCCAGGAAGAAGAGGGGCAACCAGAAGGCAAAGAGCCAGGGACATACACTGCAGAGATTCTTCTCCTGGCCACGGATTTGGGTCCACATAATCCTTGGATTAGTACTTATTTGATTGCTTTCTGTTTACATAAAAGAGTCTGAAATGTTGTCACTAGGCAGCTATTACTATCCACTGTAACAAAAATCAATCTCAGGGACGCTGCTTTTTGATTGGCAGAAAAGTGGCCCTTAATGGAGTAGAATTGAGGACCTCGGTGAGTTAAAAGACAATCATTCTCAGCAGAGTTAAGACACCAACAAACCCAAGCCACTAAAATAATACTTTTCAAGCATTCATCTTAGAATAGTAACTAAACCAGACCCCATTTTAATCTTCTACTATTCTAGGCTGCTGTGACAAAACAGCTTTTCAGATGATTTCCACAATTCTAATCAATTAACAATTCACCCAAAATTGCCCATTACTATTTAAAAGGCCAATTCAGATTAAATAAAGCTCTAAAGAGTAACATTAAAACCAATGCTAACTGCCCCAACAGGTGCAATTAGAAAAGAAGCTGTTTTAGGGACATGAGCAGATCATACAACCTAGACTCATTTTCAGCCAGAATTAGGACTGACTTCTTCTGAAAAAGCATAAATACAAAAAATATACAGAATGTAGCCAATGTTTCAATGCCAACAGAGAATGTTAATGCTTATCTTTGTGTGGGTTATCAACAGTCAATATTTTCAAACCCCAATCTGCCTTCCTCAGAGTTCACTATGATTAAGAGCAACTTTCCTGCATAAACTAGTATATGCAGTGAAAGGCAAACCATAATCATAAGAAGAACACCAAATCCCAATTGGGGAACATTCTACAATGTACCTGGACCAGTAAGTCTTCCTTAAAACTGTCAAGGTCATCAGAAACAAGGAAAGCCTAAGAAACCATCACAGCTGAGAGGAGCCTAGGGTGAGGTACAATTACTGAATGTGACTGTGGTATCCTGGATTGGACTCTGGAACAAAAAAGGACATTAGGGAAAGAGTAAGGAAATTTGAATGAGTATAGGGGAAAATTTTAAACCAAAACAGTTCGTTAATTGTAACAAGTATGTAACAAATGTACCCTGATAATAATAACAGAGGAAACTGGGTGTGGGTTATATGGAAACTGTCCTTTACAATTTTCCCATAAATATCCAAAACTATCCTAAAATTTAAAAATCTACCTAAAAAACAGAAAGTGATAATTTATAGTTTAAATTACAAAGTGGCCAAAACATGAATAAGTACTTTTTATATTTTTACAAGAGAAAGTTGAAGCTATACTTTCAAAAGTCATTTTTTCATTAAAAACACTATAAATAAAATGAAAATGTTCATGTTTATTTGTTTTTACCTGATAGGAACAGCAAAAACATATTTAGTTATTAGTATATTTAGTTATCAGTTTTAAATGGATTCTCTAGAAAATATATCTCCATGCAAAATATCAATATTATAATTACAACAAATGGAAAACCCCCTAAAAGACACACACGCACACATGCACAGAAAAATATACCAAAAAGAAAAAAAACACAGCAGTTGTCATATAAAAAAAATAACTAATTGGGAGAAGTGTTTGTAAAGAAAATCAATACATCCTCAAACCAAGTATTAAGACTCTAGGTTGTGCTGATGTTACTTTAGGCTGTGTTTGTTACTATTTCTCTCCTTGAGTCTGAATCATCAAGAAATGATTTGTATGTACTCTGGCTAAAGATGAAACAGGCTCAAGTCAAGAGCACCGACCTCCATTCCCAAATTAACAACTGCATATATTAGGATTCTGTTAACATCTCCAAAGTAAAACGTAATAAAATTTTCTTTTAAGGCCCAATGTCTTTATTTGAACTGCCCAATACATAAAAGTAGTACATGTGGCCCTGGCTTCTAAAATACTAGGAAGAGAAAGGCAAAAACTAAAGTGCATCATGGCAGGTATAGCATCACACACTACGAACAACTGCTGTGGAGTCAGATGACATGGACGTGATTCACAGCTCTTGGGTCAGACCAAACCTTTGTGAACTACAAAACGGAGTCAACGGTCCAACGTATTCATTGCGTAGTTGCGAGGCTTCGGAAACTGTGCATTTAAAGCACTTAGCATGGAACCTGTTAGTAGGTACTCCTACAATGATGGCTGTTGAAGCTATGCTTATCAACGTTTCTCAGCTGGCACCTGAGGACTACAGGCAGAAAAATCTGAGGGAACAAAAAGTTATTTGAACGGCATAAAAACACACAGAGTCTATCTATAGAGTTCATTAACATTAACACAGCACCCTTAAAGACAATGCATCTACTTGATGTACTAACAACCTGTATGGAAGGCAACGTAGTTATTTATCACCTATATTCACGGATAAGAAAAATTAGGCATGTTGAGTGATCTGTCCAAGGTCAGTAATAACGAGCAAAGTCAGGACTTGAATGTAGTTCTTCTGACTCTAACTGGCTAGTTTGTTCACTGGCCTCCCATTCTGCACCACAGGCACGTTCTGTCCTGTGGCCGATAACTCTTGACTTCTCTGGCATATCACTCTAATCCATGTCAAACTCCTCACGACTAAAACCCCCATGATGCCACAGGATTTCTTACACCCCACTGCTCTCATCAAGCACTACCATTTTAAGAAAATTTCAAAATGAAAAAAAGAGACTATTCAAAAAGCATTTGATTTGTATTAAAATAACCAGCAAAAACAGACTGATCAATCACTCTAATTTTTCTATTAATTTATGCTCACGTGCACCCTAATCTCCTCATCAATAAATTTCATTGACATCTTTGTCCAAGGCGGTTAGTCATTATCTCAATCTTGACATATAAATATTCCTACATACAAGACTGAAAAAAAAAAAAAAAAAGACACCACTCAAATCCTTCCTGAATATTCTATGCACTAACACCCACTTAAAGCAATTAAACAAACTACCTATTGCAGGCTATCATTCTAGGATTTTATGTGGAAAAATATGTCCTCCTCATTTGTGGACTCTACATCTTATGGGTTCATTCAAAATAGTTCCTAGTAATACATGAAATAACAAATGAACGAAATATTAAAATGTTCTTTCTGGGGCGCCTGGGTGGCTCAGTTGGTTGGGCGGCCAACTTCGGCTCAGGTCATGATCTCGCGGTCTGTGAGTTCGAGCCCCGCGTCGGGCTCTGTGCTGAGAGCTCAGAGCCTGGAGCCTGGTTCAGATTCTGTGTCTCCCTCTCTCTCTGCCCCTCCCCTGCTCATACTCTGTCTCTATGTCTCTCAAAAGTGAATAAATGTTAAAAAAAATAAATAAATAAATAAAAATAAAAATTTTAAAAAAATGTTCTTTCTGATCTACTTGTCCCATCAGGTGACCCTTTATCACTCCTCCAGAGGAAAGTTACTAAGAGTTACCCCCATGTATCCACATATTGACTAAAACCGACAAAGGGAATACTGCCATCTACTGAATCACATTTACCACCGTTCTTTCTCTATTACAGTGATACCTCATTAGTGACTCTCTGGAAACAAAATTTTTAATACTAAAGATGTTCATGTTAAAAGTAAACTTTCAAGGCACAAAAAGTTGTATATGTCAGCTACGCATGACAAAAATACCCTATAAAATAATGGCTATTATTCTTATCCAATGATGTAAAGCCCTGCTTTAAGCAATATCTTGAAATCTGGCTGGAATACTACTAATGCTTGAGAACTTTCTTTGAGAGCTTCCCGTATCAAACCAGAAAGGCTTTGAGCATGAGCATTTCAATTTAACATCTGACTAGCTATTAGACTTTCAATTTTTATTTCAGTCACTATTTGCCTTAAAGGTTTTTTTTAGTTAACTTTTTCAAGTATAACATATACACAGAAAAATGTACACATCAGAGCTAAATGTGTGAGGAATTTCACAAAATGAACACACAACAATACACATCTCTATAGAGAACCATTACCAGTCCCACAGAAGTCTCCCTCCTCCTGCCCCCTCCCAGCCAACACCACACCTGCAATTTAATTATTATTTTGATTTATATCACATAGATTAGCTTTGCTTGCTTTTGAACTTTATATAAATGATATTGTCTAATATGTACTCTTTTGTGTCTATCTTCATTTACTCAGTGTCATTCCTGAGACTCATTCATGTTGTTGCACATAGCAATAGTTTGTTCCTTTTCGTGGCTATATAGTATTCTATTCTGTGACTATATCAGAATTTATTTATTCATTCTACTGTCAATGAACTCTTGGATTGTTTCTAGCCTGGGTCTATTATGAATAGCACTGTTCTGAGTATTTTTGTATGCATCTTTTGGTCTAATACTTCTATTTCTAGAGTATATATATATATATATATATATGTATATATATATATATATATATATAGCACCAGAAATACTGGGTCAGAGGATATATGTATCATCGGCCTTAGGAGATACTGCATCACTGTTTTCTAAAACGGTTGTTTCCATAATCATTTGCCATGTAAAGTCTCATACTTCTCAGCAAAGGGCCAATCTTTCAATTGGAAATTGTTCCCAGGGTGCCCGAGTGGCTCAGTCAGTTAAGCATCCGACTCTTGATTTCGTCTGAGGTCATGATCTCACAGTTGTTGAGGTTGAGCACTGCACCGGGCTCTGCACTGACAGCATGGAGCCTGCTTGGGATTCTCTCTCTCTCTCTCTCTCTCTCCTCTCTCTCTCTCTCTTTCTCCCTCTGCCCCTTCCCCACTCATGATCTCTCTCAAAATAAATGAACATTAAAAAAAAAAAAAAAAAGGAAATTGTTCCCAGTTAGAAAAATTTAAGACACCTGGAAGAACAGGTTGAGTACTTAGGGGAAGAGAGGTCACAGAGTTACTTAGATCATTGAGACCTTCCCATTGAGGACTATGACCTACAGTCCATAGGATGCTAGAAGCCTATTTTGAGTCTGTATCCCATGTCACTGTACCCAAATACCAGTTTACCAGGAAGTTTCTCCCATTCAGGTTCTCCTAAACACTCTCTAAACCCTAATCAATACCTCAAACTCCCAGATAAAGATATTGTATGTTTTTGAGCACAAGCTAAGTTGTTTTAGTTAGAATTCAGAGGCATTTTAATACCATAACGTCCTTCCTATCTGACTACATGGAATGTGTTTTAATGTAAAGAAGGTTCTGAAAAACAGTGTAAGTAGAATTGAATTGGAATTACTATAATGGGAACCCCTCCTCCAAGATTTCTCCTATTTACAGTGACAAAGACTCTTGTCAATAATGTGAGAATACCAAGCTGAACTACATTCTTGTACCTATCAGGACTGGTACAGTCTTATCTCATCATGATGTCTCAACTTAAAGGCAAAAAGGAGACAGCTGCCAGAATATTTTAATACCTATGAATTTAGAGAATTGCTCTACGTCAGTCTAATCATTTTGTAGAGTTATAAAAATATCTGCTACAAAAGTGGTGCTATAAGTAGGTGTCCTTATGTAGCTGAGGGTAATAAAACACTGCACAGCCCTGGGTCAAAGTATGCCAACCCAGAACTGACAATACATTAGTGCTGCTGTGGATTTTAAAAACTGTTCTGGCTAATCTTCTTAAAGGACTCTCTTGTTTATTTAACCAAGAATTAGCTGCAGTAGCAACCAACTGCTTCAGTGCTTCGACAATGAGTTGTGCCTAATGAAAATTCAGAAATCATGACTGCATGTCATAAGGAGGTTAACATTCAGCATGTAGAAGACTTAAAAAAAAAAGTCAATATATTGTTTAAATTAAGGGTCTTGGTGACTCTGATAGGTAGTAACTCCATTCACCACAGAAAGCAGAAATAATCAAAATCATTGTCAAAGTGCAGGTCAAACTCATCCGAGGCCAAAGATGCTTGGCAGTGGCTACTTTCCTATCTCTTTGTTACTACTTACAGGATTAACAGGGTAAACCCAGAGAGGCTACTGCATGGCTTGGTGGCCAAATTATGATGTAAGGTTACTTTGCCTAACTGCAAACTTAACTACTGGTCTGTATGTGAACGAATAGACAGATAGGCTATACCTTTTACTGTACTAGAAAGTCTGGCCAGCCAGCAAGAGAAAAGAATATGAGAAAAAAGGATTTGTGCAGGCGAATCGAATAGTAACTATTACAAGGAATGTTGCATTTTACATGGAATGTTATAGTAAGGAGGAAACCAATTTGCCAATAATGATATATAAAATTTATTTCTTTCATTCAAATTTAAATTCCACTTTTTTTAGGACTCTACCCCGGGGCACCTGAGTGGCTCAGTCAGTTGAGCATCCAACTTCAGCTCATGTCGCGATTCATGACTTCGAGCCCCACTTCGAGCTCTGTGCTGACAGCTCAGAACCTGGAGCCTGCTTCGGAGTCTATGTCTCCCTCTCTCTCTGTCCCTCCTCCCCTGCTTGCATTCTCTCTCTCTCAAAAATAAAAATAAACAGTAAAAAAATTAAAAAATAAATAAAGACACTCTACAACCACCTTCAGCCCACTATGATCTCTCATTTCTGAACTCCTATGGTACTCAAGTGGCACTTAGTACATACCATGTCTTTTTACTTTCTTTCTTTTTTTTTTTTTTTTTTAATGTTTATTTTTGAGAGACATAGAGATAGAGACAGAGCATGAGCTGGGGAAGGGCAGAGAGAGAGGGAGACACAGAATCTGAAGCAGGCTCCAGGCTCTGAGCCACCAGCACAGAGCCTGACGTGGGGCTTGAACTCACAGACCGTGAGATCATGACCTGGGCCGAAGTCGGCCGCTCAACCAACTGAGCCACCCAGGCGCCCCTTTTTACTTTCTTTAATGGTACCTTTGAAGCACAAAAGTTTTACATTTTGATGAAGTCCAATTTTTAATTTTCTTTTCCTGCTTGTTTTTGGAATCATACGTTAGAAACCACTGCCTAATCAAAGGTCATAAAGATGTATCCCTATTTTTTTCTCTTAGATTTTCACAGTTTCAGCTCTTACATTTAGGTCTATGATGCATTTTGACTTAATAACTGTATATGGTGTGATGTAGGGGGTTCAATTTTGGGTTCTTGTGTGTGAATATTGTGTTTTCCCAGCACCATTTGTTAAAGAAGCTATTCTCCCTCCACTGAATGATCTGGCACCCCTGTCGACAATGAACTGACTATAAATATGAAGTTTTCTGGATTCTCAATTCTATTCTCCTGATCCATTAGGATCCATATGCCAATACCACACTGTCTTGATTATCTTAGCTTTGAATTAAAAGAGCCTTTCAACTTTGTTCTTTTTCAAGATTTTTTTTTAAAGCTATTCTGAGTTTCTTGTATTTCCATGTGAATTTTAGGATATGCTTGTTAATTTCTGCAAAACCAGCTTCATTCCTAACCTAAATAAAGTACAGGAATAGTTCCTACATTTGGAAGGATCCACAGTCCTTACAAGGTTAACCATGCAAACTGGGATCTCCCCACTCCTTGAGCCCTACAAATACCAAAGAAATGTAAGTGATAACAGACCATTTCACACATTGGTGGTGAACAATAAAAACAGAATCTAATATAATCTCCAAGGACAGAATTATTAATTTAATGAAGTATTAGATCTCCTTCAAGGCAAAAAATCATTTATTCTTCTTCTAACACTGTTACAAAACATTCCAGAGAAAAGCAGACAGCGGTATTATATACAATGTGGAACAGTTCCATTACACAAGAACTGAATTTTTTCTATCCTTTATACTCAGGAGGAAGACAAGTTATTCTAAACAACTCAAAACTGTTACCAGTATATGAATCTAAGTTTTTAATATCTGTGGAATTTCAACTATAAAAGCATGAAAGTCAATATAACACAGGAGTTTACTTGCAATTTTGCTGAGGAACTAATCTAACCCAATCTAAACAACACATGAAACATTCAGCTAGTTAGTGAGCCTGGCACTACACTTACCACTGCCATCCCATTGTGACTGTGACATTCCCTAGTGGTACTGTTATACATGGTAAATATAACCCTATGGAAACTGGAGAGGACTAGAAGTTTCTACAAATTTGGAATAAAAGATATCCATCTTTCATTCATTTTTACACTTCTTTGGGTTGGCTCAGATCTCCCATCACATATTCAGCAGCATGTGGGAATGTTTTAGCAAGTGCACCAGCTTTTACCAAAAATGTTCATCAGAAAAGAGAAAAATGAAAGCTGAAAAGGCAGTGAGAATGGTACAGGAAACACAGGACTCATGACCACAATGTGATTTGGGAGAAAATGTGAAGTTAAAACGTTCATAAAAATGAAGAGTTAATCAATCATAACAAGAAATTGTTTAACACAAATAAGAAAAGAAAAGTGCCTTTGTAAACATGAATCATGAAAGAGGAAAGGTAACACCTAATTATTGGACAAAAGACATTTATAATGTACCACTTATAAGTGTTGGGAATTCAGTGGTGGAAAAACCCAGATGCCCCAGATATCCTTATAGAGTTTGTGGAGTTTAAGATCAGGCTACCTCGTCTACTTTGTAGTAATGTGTAGACTTTGTGTGAAAATTAAGTTTGTTTACTAATCTGAGAACCTTAGGACATAAAAAGAATTTCTTTCCAAATACAGATAGGGCAATATAAAAGCTTCAGATACAGGGTAGTTTTGGGATTGGTCTTATAAATACTTTATGCCAGAAATGGAGAAATATCTAATTTCTCAAAAGTTTAAATTTCAGTTTCTTCTCATCATGGACAATGTGCAAGGCCATCCTTAATGGCTATGGTTTGCAACTCGAAATCTCAAGGTGATGTTCTTTCCTCTTAATGTTTCTGACTTTTCAGCTGGAGTGTAAAATACAAGCCCGTGGTATATGACTTTGCCATACTTCGAGTGGCATCATAAAATTTAGCCATGAATGAAGATCTCAAACTTGATAACAGCCAACTTTAGTAGAGGTACATCCTTGATTATCTAAGAAACATTATGGAATCTCTTACTGGAGGCTGGCTGATCTTTGGATGCTTACTAGCAGGCCTTATAGAAGAAGGCAGTGTATGACTTCAAGCAGATTATTTTCACAGGCAATGAAGAGGAATATGCTATTAATACTAGTGAGACAAGAGGATGGCAAAGGTTTGGAGGGCACACATAAAAGTGACATGGGGGGCACCTGGGAGGCTCAGGTGGTTAAGCGGCCGACTTCAGCTCAGGTCATGATCTCACGGTCTGTGAGTTCGAGCTCCGCGTCGGGCTCTGTGCTGATGGCTCAGAGCCTGGAGCCTGGTTCAGATTCTGTAACTCCCTCTCTCTCTGCCCTTCCCTTGCTCACGCTCTGTCTCTATGTCTCTCAAAAATAAAATAAAAACGTTTAAAAAAAATTAAAAAAAAAAAGTGACATGGAAAAACCGAAAGAGCAAGAAGACTCAGAGGTGATTTGGCAAAGAATGGCAAAGAGGGGGCACCTGGCTGCCTCAGACGGAAAAGCGTGCGACTCCTGATCTTGGAATCATTAAGTTTGAGCCCCACATTAGATGTAGAGATTACTAAAAAATAAATAAACTCAAAAAGAAAGAATAGCAAAGAAGATGGCACTGAAAGATTAGAACAAATTTTGGGAGTTTCCATAAATTTAGTCAAAGTTTCCATGGGAAATTGCTATTAGAAACCATAACCAGTGATGATCGATGAATAGAACTTAATAAAATTTTCACTGATTTTGTACCAGTGAATAAAAGCAAAACATAGCTACCATTCTTATTGTCCTTTAGAAAGAAGCTATACTTGGGGCACCTGGGTGGCTCAGTTGGTTAAGCGTCTGACTTCAGCTCAGGTCATGATCTCACAGTTTGTGAGTTCGAGCCCCGCATTGGGCTCTGTACTGACAGCTCAGATTCTGTGTCTCCCTCTCCCACTGCCCCTCCCCTGCTCCACCATAGCTCCACCCTGCTCACAATCCCTCTTTCAAAAATAAATATTAAAAAAAAAAAGAAGAAGCTATACTTCATGAAGTTTCCCTCTCAAAATAGTCTCACAATTGTCTCCCATATCTCCTTTACCACTTGCTTCTTTTGGCAAGGCTAATATTGAAATGTGACTTTTTCTGGGGTTCAGTACATTACATGATCTCACCACACAGTCCATAATAACATGACATCACTATCTTAAAACCGAAGATTCAGGCAAGTTCAAATTAATGCTTCTACTTATTCAACGTATTGTAGTATAACATTTATTTTAGTAGGAGAATTACTTGAGTTATTTCTAATTATAGAATAATTCACCTCAAAAAGCCAAAGGGAGGGGCGCCTGGGTGGCTCAGTTGGTTAAGAGGCCGACTTCAGCTCAGGTTATGATCTCATGGTCTGTGAGTTCGAGGCACGCATCAGGCTCTGTGCTGGTGTCTCAGAGCCTAGAGCTTGCTTCGGATTCTGTGTCTCCCTTTCTCTCTGCCCCTCCCCTGCTCACGCTTTGCTCTATGTCTCTCAAAAATAAATAAATGTTAAAAAAAAAAAAGCCAAAGGGATACTTTAATTTTTTTCAAATGTACCTTACTGCATTTTAGAGGAAAAATAATACAGGTTAGCACAAACGAGAAATCACAAAGTTCCCTCATGAATGCCAAGGTCCTATCTTGACAGCAACAAGTTGACTCTATAATTTACCACAGAAGGGCCAGATGCTCACTTTTATAGGCAGATTTCTTTTTTTTATTTATTTATTTATTTTTTTTTTTTATTTTTTTAATATATATTTATTCTTGAGAGAGAGAGAGAGAGACAGAGTGTGAGTGAGGGAGGGGCAGAAAGAGAGAGGGAGACACAGAATCTGAAACAGGCACCAGGCTCTGAGCTGTCAGCACAGAGCCCGACGCGGGGCTTGAACTCACAGACTGTGAGATCATGACCTGAGCCGAAGTCGGATGCTTAACCGACTGAGCCACCCAGGTGCCCCTAGGCAGATTTCATAAGCTTTACATTTAATGAGAAATTGTTAGCTACATTTGGCAAGGGACGATTATCTCTCAGACTTAGAGAATACCAGCAGAAGAATTTTTTTGCTTCATTCTTCCAAGGAGAGACTGGCTGAAATAATTTGACAGTCAAAATTATTTGAACAATTAAAAACCTTCATGGTAAATTCTTTGTTGAAAGGTCAAGTGTATCTGTTGAAATGTATTCATTCCATTTCTTTCAGAATAAGAATGGAGAAGGCATACTTAAAAGTCACAAAATAGTGTACGAAATCAAAATATTGTTCTGTTACACTGTAGCTATTATTCACAAAGCTGTTGCAAGTTGATCATTTATAGTACAAAGAATTTTACCTATTCCAAAGCTCATCCCACTTGTGCTAGCTCCAGGGAACTGATTTGTGTAAGCTCTGGACTCATTCTGTGGTCTATCTACAGTAAAAAACTTTGCTCCTCAATTTGCCTAATTTGCTTAATAGATTCACAATCTTCTGATGGCTTAGGAAAACCCCTAATCTTAACTTGATCAGAAAGCTGAAATGTTATTAAGAGAAGGAGGCATAAGTCGAAGCAAACTTATCCTATAAAGGACCAGGTAGTAAATGCATTAGGCTTTGTGGGCCACACTCAGTCTCTGTCTCATATTTTTCTGATTTTTGTTTTATTTTTATGATCCTTTAAAAATGTAAAAACCATTCTTTGTTCACAGGGAACCCAAAAACAGGCTGTGGGCTATAGTTCGCCAACCTTTAGACTAGTGATGTCTACTGGAAATGTTCTCTGTGCTGTCCAGTGTGGTATGGTAGCCACTAGCTGCATGTGGCTACTAAGCATTTACTAGTGTGACTGAGAAATTAAATTTATTTTATTTTATTTTAATTAATTTACCTCTAAATGGCATGCGGCTAGCAGCTACCATTCTGAACAATATGAGTCTAGAGAATCTCCAATAGCTCACAAGAGCCCCTGAAATCTCGGTATACACCCACATGCCCCAAGAATCTACCGAAGGTTTGGACAAGAGGTAAATCAGGTATAAATAGTAACCGTTATTAACAGCCTCCAATTATTAAGTTAAGCATTGTGCATCAATTCGAATGCATCAAGGAGAGGAAAACACTGTAGAAGAAACTTGAAACAAAACTAGTTGGCATTTCGCAACTTAGAAGTATGACATCTCTTCAATAACAATTGGGCAAATCAGAACTTTGAAGAGTTGAGTCAATGAGTCTAAAGGGCTTTCAGTTAAAAGATATACAACGTTCCCATTTTAGATGGAAGCGACAATTTCTATCCATTTGCAAAGATCCTATTGAAGACAGATGCAACTAAAATTGAGTTTCAGTTTGCCTAAGAAGACAAGTGATTTCTCCCGTCACTGACCTGAAATACTCTTGGAAAATTGCTTTGCTTCATTCATCACACTGCCACTCCCAGCAAAGCCCCTAAAGTTCACAAGGTACAAACTTGCTTTGTTAGCCAAGCTGTTAACACAATAAACCTAGGTCCTCATTTTCACGTGCTGACAAATCATTTCCAAAGTCCATTTATGCATTCATAACTTGATACTTGGAACTTCTGAAGTAGAAAATTAGGGAAGAAAACACTCATTTGATTTGAGAGGAAGCCTCCAGTCGATGCCTTAGACAATATCCATTAAAGGCTATTTGTTTTCCTCACCTATCTGGACTAAGCAAAGAATTTAAAATATGCAGTAGGGCACATATCACTACACATATGTCCATGACAAGACTCACACTATCCCTTCCCAAAAGTTTTACCTCCACTATTTCCTATTTTAAAAGTCCTGGAACATTCCTGAAGATAGGAAAATCACTGATGTGAAAGGGTGAACCACAGAATACAAATCAATGAGTGCAATCAGTTGGTACAATAAATATTCACCCACAGGTCCGGGTCAACCTATCTAGTAAGAGTCTAGAATTGGTACATCAATACAATAAAATTCTATGCAGCAATTAGGAAACAATGGGGTAGATCTATCTGTATTGCTGTGGAAAGATATCCAAGATACACTGTGGGGTGAAAAAGTAAGTCACAAAACAGCACTTATGTTATGATCTCATCTGTATGTGGTAACATAAATAAACTCGATTACGCATAGAAAATGTTTTGGTGGTTACCTCTGGTATGTTCAGCAAGCAAGGTTTTTACTTTTTCCTTTATATCCTCCTATGCTATTAAAAACATTTTTAAATCAAGAGTGTAGCCTAGAAAGATTTCTGCAGTGATCTCCAAGAGACTAAGAATATGTGGTAGTCCTTAACTGTTGCAGTGTTGATAATTTAAATGAAAAAAATCAAAGCTGTTCTTTTTGTACTTTAAAGCCACTATTGTAAAGTTCCTAAGACTGCTCCTGTCAATGGATTTCTATAGTGAGGAGGAAAAAAAATCACACATTATTATGTAATTAAAAAAAAAAATAAGGCACACTTCAAACAGGGCCTTGGTAGGACAAGAATCCACAAGTGCCAACCAGCTCCAGGGCTGTGAAGATCCCAGGGGAGCCATCGCATTTCAATTACCATCACTAACGTTACTTATTATTTGGCCTGCTCCAGTCTCTAAGGAAGGCAGCTTGTGATGACAATACCCAGCCTCTTCTTGTAAAACAATTCATTAGGCAAAGCGGAACAGCTGGGGCAGCCACGTGCTACTTCTTAAAGCACCACCCCACTGGGACCTCTGGCCCAGATTTCTCTTTCGGTAAGGGACAGCCACCACCCCTGTGACAGCTGTAGAGTCCCTCCAGGGACACTTCAGGTTTAATCAGTACTTCCTGCACCGGAGAGGGCCATTTGATTTCTAACATAAACTAATGGCACTCCTGCTTTCAGCAGGTTACACCAGACATCAGATAAGAGGCTTTAGGGCATTTTTATCTTGTTCTAATGCTCCAGAGTTAATGAGGCAGCAAAAGATACTGTCATAGAGCCTCGGTGTAGCTATATTATCCAATAAACGAACTCTTTCCAAGACAGGTTTAATATGGATCGAGGAGGTAAAGAAGGCTGGCTTAATATTGAGCCTATTGAAAGGATGAGAATCCAGTCACCAGAAGTAGGGCAAAATCATGCACATTCTGCAGCAAAGTGCTAAGAAGTCATCTTTAAATATTAAGCAAAATGCTAGTTTTACTATTCTAAGCAGCATAAACCTAAAAGATTTACTTGGCATTTTGGGTTAAGTTTTCAAAAAAAATGCTTCTAAGTGACTCTGTTTTCATGTATTTCACTGAAAAATATTCTTAGGGGTTAGTTTTTTTAAAACTAGCAATAAAGCCACTGTAAAAATAGCTTATATCAATATATAATTTTACTAATAATATAAATACTAATTATACTAATAATATAATCATTATAAAATCAGCCCTTGGATTCACTATCACTAGGCCAGGCTAACTGCCGAAAAGAAAATTTTACTGAAACAATCTTTTTAAAAAAATCTCTTAGAATCAATACTTTGATAAATATATGGAAATCAGAGAACCAAGTGTTTCATTTCATACCTAGTATTATCTACTCAGAACCTGCTTAGTAGGTATAAATATTAATAAGCTGACCATAAAAAAGGGTCAGTACTAAAAGCTCGCCATTTCTTGAGTGGTCTGCCTCCTAAAGATTTTTTTAAAAGTTGAGATTTTTCTGTTCACATCCTTGGAAAAATAGCGCCCCCCCACCTCCCTCCCAAAAAGGTCTGCAAGATTCCTTACAAGGACTCATGGGTATGAATTTACTGACTTTTGGAATACCAAACGTACCACATGATACAGAAAACAAAATCAATCCCTAACTTTTGTTTATAATTCACACAACATCATCAATAAAGTCTAAGAATGAAGCCTAATTCACAGATGAACAACCATTCATGCACCGCTAAAATCACTAATTCTGAGCTTTCTCAACATAGCCATCATCTCACATTCTTCTACTTCTACTGACCAGTCATTGCTCTTGCACAGGTGTCTTGTTACTTGTGACAGAGAATGTTGATTGCTTATCCCAATACCTATTATTCTTTTGCTCCTTATTAACAAAACCCCTAATTTCTAGCCAGCAAAATCATAGTCCAGAATAAAAGATGACAGTCTTTTGCAGCTAGGCTGGTGCAGATGACTAAGTTCTACGGCACTTCTAGAAAGCCACTTAAAAGAAAAGAAGTTAGCTGTGTGGGAACCACCACCCCGCCCCCTGCCCTTCTTCTTTCCTACCTTCTCCTGGCCTACACCTCAGGCTTGATGGCTAGAGCTCTAGCAGTCACCTTGTATTCTGAGGCATCCTTTAGCTGGAAGCCACTAAGTGGAGTGGAAAGAAAGAAGCCTCGGTCCTTGATGACACTGTGACTGTGCCCTACAAGCCTAGGCCTGTCTACCTCCAGCCTTCCTTTTTGTGGAAAAGAGTTCTACTTTGTGTAAGCCACAATTCATGTAGTTGAACCTCATCCTAACAGACTTGATATCCATAATCTTTTAGCTTATAATAGTGATAGCTGCTTAAGTAATTCATTTCAATGATGCCTTGACACTTTGTACCCCACTACCATGCTAAATTTTATTCTCCTGGTCACAAGGGGCTTAAAATCTCAAAATCATTTTGACTCTTGGGTGCCTGGGTGGCTCAGTCAGTCAATAAACATCTGACTTCGGCTAGGGTCATGATCTCCCGGTTTGTGAGTTCGAGCCCCATGTCAGGCTGTGTGCTGACAGCTCGGAGCCTGGAGCCTGTTTCGGATTCTGTGTCTCCCTCCCTCCCTCTCTCTCTCTCTCTCTCTCCTTCTCTCCACCCCTCCCTGGCTCTCACTGTCTCTCTCTCGTGTCCTTCCAGTTTGTTACAATTTTATACCTATTTTTCCTCCCAAATATCTCTCAAGTGTCCTCTCTTTCACATTCACACTGTCCTATCTAATACAAGCAGCACTGCATTCTTGGACTGTGACAGCTTCCTAACTAGTCTCTGGGACCCATCACCACACCCTTCGATTCTCCCTAGAGGTAGCTATCAGACTTCTAATGATTCCTCAGCCTAGTCCTTCAGGTCTTCCATAATTTACCTCCTCCACACTTTTAAAGCTTCCAGTCTAAACTGTCTTCCTTCCTTCCTCTCCTATGCAAATATTAGCCATCAAGGCGTACTTCAAGTTTCATCTCTTTCAAGAGGATTCCGGATTTGTTACTTCATTTTTGCCTCATGAGGAATTTGTAGAACCCACGGTGTGTAGAACCCACCATTGTGAGAAAGGCCAGATTACACAGAGCAATAAGGCCAAGTTAAAGATTTCTTATTTTTTAAGAGCAATTGGGAAGTCATTGATGGGCTTTAAGAAGGGAATAAAGTCACATGTCAACTGTATTCCAAAAATATTACTCTGACTGCAGAGTGGAGTAGTTATTGGAGAGAGATCAATTCTACAGCTAATTTGGTTAGCAGAAGGGGAAAATACCAAAACAGATGAAAGAAGCTTGATAAAGCAGGCCTGCTTTGGAGAGAACTTGAAATTTAATATTCTAGAGGAAAATAATAGTCATTTGAGTAAATATATGTTCATCATAGGAAAAAACTGGTATATATTTATTTATTATTATTCATGTTTATTTATTGAGAGACAGAGACAGAGCACGAGTGGGGGAGGGGCAGAGAGGGATACACATAATCTCAAGTAGGCTCCAGGCTCTGAGCCGTCAGCCAGAGCCTAACGCAGGGCTAAAACCCGCGAACCGTGAGATAACGACCTGAGCCGAAGTCGAACACTAAACCGACTTAATCACCCAGGTGCTCCTGGTAAATATTTATTAGAAGAGCTGAGGTGTAGAATTTAGTACTAAATGTTCTTCTACCAAGAATGTATTGACATTTGCAATGCTTAAATCTTGACTGAATTTGGTTTAAAAAACAAACAAACAAACAAACAAAAACTATATAAGATTTTTAGGAACAATTGAGGAATTTTGAATGTGAAAGGATATTAGATATTTTGCAGTTATTGGACAAAGCAGTAGTAGCAGTAATATGCAGGAAACCGTCCTTATTCTTAGGAGATGTGTTCTAAAGTATTTAGGGGTAAAGTGCCTCATACCTGAAACTTACTTCCAAATAGTTCAAGAAGAAATAAATAAAAATTTAAACATACACATACATACATACGTGTGTATACATACACATATACACATGCATATATATATGTATGTGGTGGGGGGAGGCTTACTGTGTATTTAATACGTTTTCATAAAAAGATGAACTGTAGGAAGAAAAGAAGACTTAATGGCATTTCTTCTTAAGTTAGTGAAGAGGAGCTTCTTCCCTGACCTGGTTGTGGCATTCATATTCTTTTACTCGATAATCTGAAATAAACTATTTTTAATCTATATGGAACCAAGGAAGTCTGGGATCTTAAAAAGTAAACTGCCGCTTGAGGATTTTGACCCAAGAATGATCCCTTCTACAAGCGGTTAACAGATCAATACTGTAGCAGCCCTCCCTTTAGTTTCAAGCCTGGCTACTCTTAGATTCCATTCTCAGCCTGATTAAGGACAGTGAGGAAGAACTGCCTGTCGCTCTTCAATCTGGAGACACGTTCCAGAATCATTCTCCAGTGCCTCTGTTTATTAACCCTTTAATACAAAGCTATCAATTCCTGTTGTAGAGCCATTTCAGTGAATAGCAGGTACACAAACTCATATTCAAATAATCTTTTATTGTGTTGCTCTTTTCTTTGTTACTGCGATTATCCTCCAACACTGAGGCTGTTGGCTAATCAGACCCTTGTCTTTACTGAATTTGACAGCTGATAGCAGCAGAAACAGAAGCAGACAACCATGAACTATTTTCCCTCCAACCAGAAGAAACGTGCTTCCCTTCCACTAGAAGCTAGTGTGCTATACTCTCCCCACCTATATAACTATTTTCTAGAAGGGAGTAGTCTTAGCAATTAACAAGCCTCTCAATCTGAGCAATCAGAAAGCTTTTTACTCTAGGGACACCCAACCTAGGTGGCTCAGGTGGTTAAGCATCTGACTCTTGATTTCGCCTCAGGTCATGATCTCACACAGTTCATGGGATTGAGCCCCATTGTCGGGCTCCGTGCTGACAGCATGGATCCTGTTTGGGATACTCTCTCTTCCTCTTGCTCTGCCCCTCCCCCGCACTCTCTTTCTTTCAAAATACATAAGTAAACTTAAAAAAAAAAAAAAAAGCAAGCTTATTTCTACAGAGACATCTCCTTTTGACTAACGGAGCAGGCATATGGGTGAAACTCCTTAACCTTTAGTCCAAACCTGTGCTGATAACCAGACTGTATAAAATGGATAAAAGACAGAAGGGAAAATAAAGGTCTACACCAAAATGGATGTTGAGCACTTCCAATATTCATTAAAGAACACTTTTTAAGTTCATAAAACAACACTGGAAGTCACAGCACCAAGTTAAACTGATTTTTGTTTGGTTGGTTTTTAGGTTATTGTGTATGTTTGTTAAATCAGGCCTAGTAAGCCATATACTAGAAGTTTTCCCAAACTTGAATCAGGTTAACGATGTAACTTACTCCATGAGGAACAATGCTGGATGTGATGGGAAAGAAGAGAGTGAGTGACAAAGGGTTCCGAGGCTAAAGAAAGACAAGGACTGACTGACAAATAAAGGGGCCTCAGCAGCTTATTTCTCTCACCCAAAGAAAGTAGTTTATCCCGTGCCGAGTAAGAAAAAACTCTATACAGCAACAAGAGAGATAGAGAATTAAAACTACAGATAATTCCACATTTCATTTTAGCCATAATTTTCTCTAGCCATACTTTTTCACCATGGTTTCTGGAAAGAAGCCAAACAATCTTATATCATATCATCTCCTTTAATCTTCCCTCTCCCATCTACTGGTTGAAAGATGGCAAAAAGACTGCAAGCAGAAGAAGGAAGAGAAGTTAAAGGTATGGAAAAATCAGCTAAGTAACTCTCCATATCGCTTGGATGTGTGGGTTAAGGATTGAGATTTATCCTGCACCTTATCCTCTCTTTGCTAAACTGTACCACCACCTACTACTCTTTTAAACTACCT
Source organism: Paguma larvata (assembly GCA_030068075.1). NCBI lineage: Eukaryota > Metazoa > Chordata > Mammalia > Carnivora > Viverridae > Paguma > Paguma larvata. The sequence continues at coordinate 21,562,248 of CM057827.1, read as the reverse complement.
TGCAGAGAGTTCAGGCTACGCATGGACAGTTTTGATTCTTGAGGGGTGTGATCCAATATCAAATGTACTAGAAGAAAAATTTGTGTGTTTGTTTCTCCAACTATTTTTAAAGGGTTCTTTGGTTTCTTTCACAATTGCTCTAAGGAAACACTAGAGAAATCCTGAAGCATCTTTAAAGATGGAATATTAAGAATTTCTCTATGTTTTAAACCTTCCTCTCTCATGGCAAATGGTTGGGGGCACCCTACTTCAAGCGATCAGCAAAGAGACATTAACAGCTGAGAATTAAGACGTGGCAGATGGAAAATCTGGAACCTCATGAAAACTCTAGCTGGCCCCATTCTTGAGGACTGAGTGTTCTGAAAGAAAAATCCTGTGTTTTAACTCAAAGAAAAGGTAAATGGAAAGATGGAAGTTTCATTAACAACAGTGACAGAAAATGTGACAGAAAATGTCATCTTAAAAGCAGCACATAACATGAACTTAGAAGAGATTTTTTTCACATCTACTGTATCAATAAAGTTGCATTTTACTTAGGAAGTAAAGGTTGTCCATGTTCTATTTTCAATACACAGTTATTCTAACACAATGTAATCTGACTTTAGACAAACAAGAGGCCAAGGTCCAGTATCAATTCCTATCCCACCATTCCTACCTAATCTCCCAGCAAGTTAATGCAAATCAAAGCAAGCACTTCAGTGCTGCTGGTAGTGAAGCCTGTTCCTTTCCCAAGAGAGGCCTGTAAAACAGGACAGTCACTGACAGCAGTACAATTACTGACACAGATACAGACTTTATGGACATGTTTATCTCCGCTGTAAATCCATACTCTCTCTCCACTCCGATTCACGAGTCATAAAGAAATTGCAGATAATGAAAAAGTTGGGGAAATTTACAGCATGTCGGAAACCTCAGACAGCCAGAAGAAATTAAAGAGCTGACTAGGGATAAATCACACAGGTACAATTAAAACTTCCCGCATACCTCCTTCATTTCCAAACTGAGGCACAATCCAATGGAGCTGATGAAAAGTTGAGGTCATGACTCCTCAGGCTGTAATCATTTCTTAACTAACTGCATGTTAAAAATTAGCCAATTCACTGGTCATGTGTAAATGCTGACTTCTTGCTGCTGCCTTGCTTTCCTTTGCTCTCTACTAGAAGCACCCATGGAGCAGTTCTGTCTATAAACAGGCCAAATTGCAACAAGCGAGAAATGGAAAGGTGATGTCTCTTCTCCCACCGCCATCTCTGTAGGTGCGGGACATCTTTTACCATCACCACTGTGGACTGAGCATTAAAATGAGAATGTGGAGCCACAATGGTGAATGAGATTGGAGATTTCTTCTTCCTCAATAAATAACCATTCTGACGGTTTCATTTGATCTCTTTTCAACATTCCATAGGAGATTTTAAAGGACTGTTATATTTGATACTAGAATAAGAATTACTTCTGGTGACACTTGTTTTTCAGTAGTGGACTGAGCTAAAAGGTCCATACTCTTAGGGAACCATCTCAGCATGAGCTAAAATGTGGTATCGCTTTAGCTTTAGCACTGCCTTAAACCACTCAACTTTTATTTTTTACATTCTTCTAGTCACGAAGGCTACAGGAGGGGAGGAAAAAAAACAAAAAGGGGGAAAAAAGGCAAAATCAAAAACCCTAGACTTTACCAGAATCTGTAAGTGCTAACTAATGTGTAACTCTTACTCTAATAAAGTAAATCAGAAAAATACCAAAGAAACAATGTCTATTTCTTAAGTAATGAGACTTACAGATCTCCCATGATTAAAGACTAGAACAACGTGAGTTCACTGTTGGCTCGCCTATTCTATAAGCCTACAAAATCCTCTGTAAAGGAAAAAAAGGAAGATTCTATCACATGCTACATTCTTCTATTTTCCCCATCACAGTTAGATGAAACCAGCAGGTTTAAAAAACATGAATCCAAACATTTACAAGAGGTCTCTGGAAAGCAGAAATGCAGAACGCAGATTTTACCAACTAACTTCTACATATCTGAACCAAACCAAGAGTGTCAACAAAGTCATACACAAGTCAATACTAATCTCTGTACCTCTCGGTAGGATGAAGCTACAACGAAATTAGCTCTAATATGACTTTGAAATTCTGAGACCAGTCAAGAAATCAAAGTTAAGAGGCACTATTTTTTTTCTTTTTTGGAGATCTGGGGGATGCAACTGACATGGTTTCGATTTTGTTCCTATTGACCCCCTGATGATTTCAAGTCCATTTTACACTTCAGAGAATCCAAATGTCATTTTCATTTTATATGTTAAGATTTTACTCTCTCTGGAATAAAAATGCTTCTAAGGAAACACTAAGAGTTTCAAACCAGACATCTCTACCATTGAAAACTTAGGTTATATCTAGCTCATGGATCTCAAATCTATTCACCCATAAGATGTAAGACATGGCATCTGATCTGTTTTTGCTTATAATGAAAAGTTCCTAAAGTTCCTGTTTGATTGGTGTCCAGTATTAAATAAGAACTGTTAAACACAGGCAGAGTTTTATTTACAAGTTCCCAAGAGGCAAATTATCATGTTATCAAATGAGTATTTAAGTGAAGTCAAGAAACATATCTACTGTTACTATTCTAAGAGGCAATGATACCCCTGGATTAAGCATCAGAAAATTTGAATTCTAGTCAAGGTTTACAAATAACTAGGTGTGTGGGCAAATCACTGAAGCTCTCTGAACTTTAGTCACCTCATCTGTTCAAATAGGAATACAGTTGACCCTTGAACAACACAAGTTTGAATTGCATGGGTCCACTTACACGTGGATATTTTCAATAAATACGGTATAGTACTATAAATGTATTTTCTCTTCCTTCCGATTTCCTTTTTTTTCTAATGTTTATTTATTTTTGAGACAGAGAGAGAGAGACTGAGAGAGTGAATGTGTTTGAGCAGCGGAGGGGCAGAGAGAGACGGAGACACAGAATCCGAAGCAGGCTCCAGGCTCTGAGCTGTCAGCACAGAGCCCCACGTGGGGCTAGAACCCACAAGCCGTGAAATCAAGACCTGAGCCAAAGTCAGACGCGCAACTGTCTGAGCCACCCAGGAGCCCCTTTATGATTTCCTTTGTAACATTTTCTTTTCTCTGCTTATTTTATTGTAAGACTACAGTATTTAATACCTATAACATACAAAATATGTGTTAATCAACTATTTATGTTATTGGTAAGGCTTCTGATCAATAACTGACTATTAGGAATTAAGTTTGGGGGGAGTCAAAAGTTCTATGAAGAATTTTTGCCTGCACGAGGGGTCGGTGCCCCAAACCCGCATTGTTCAAAGGTCAACTATGGTAAAATAATAGTGAGAATTAAATGAGAAAACACAAGAAATACAGCAGGCTCAAAAATGTTACTTGCCTTTCCCTCTTCATGAGAAATGATTCAGATTCCTGGTTCTGTCATTAACGAGCTGGGTAGCTGTCCTTAGTCAAGTCACCTAACATCTTTAGGCCTCTGTTTCTGCATCTGTAACATTAGAGGGTTGGGACTCAATGATGTCTAAGATCTCCTTCCAGCTCTTAGCATGCTATGATTACCAGTTCTGGCACTAAATTACTGGCTGACCACGGGAAAGTTACTTCGTTTCTTTAGACTTCAGTTTCCTCACCTTTAAATAAGGGAAGCAGAAAAGTAGACAAAGGATGATAATGAGAAATTCATGAAATGAGGAAAACAAGTTGGCCAATAAACACAACTTTATTAGCAATCAAATGCATGTAAACAACACTGAAACATAATTTCTCTATAAAACAGGCAAGTGTTAAAAAGTTTAATGATATCCAGGGTTGGCTAAGTTTGAGGAATACAAGTGCTTTCATTTACCACTCTCAGAAATATAATTTGGACAAGTGTGGCGGTCACTTTGTTAATATGTATAAAAACTGTAAACGTGCCGTTCGCTTTGATCCAGCAAGGATCTCACTGCGGCATCATTTACTTTAGTGAAACACTGGAAATGACCTGAATGTCCACTAAGAGAGGATTAACAAAATATATGATAAAGAATCACATAACCGTATTCTCCACATTCATGAAACTAATGATTTTACTATGTTTTCATGGACATTGAGAGATGTTCACAATGAACCAAGTTGAAAAAGCAGGTTGCAGAACAAGAATAGCATGATGCCATGCATATAAAATTTATATTTATATGCATGTGTGTGTATGTATGTGTGTATAATATCTCTTACAGATGTTTGGATTATTTAGAAGGTTAAAAGGGACTATTTTGGGATGCTATGATTTTGCCTGACTTTCGCTTTCTTTACATTTTCTATAATAAATATGTATTGCTTTAAAAGGCAAAAAATAAAGCTCATATTTAACTTTTAAAAATTTATACTACAAAAAAACGAAACAAAACAAACTCCATGGCTTTAACAATTATTTTCAGTTAGATAAGCAGTATCTCTTCTTCTTGTAGTCTTTGGCATCTAACATGTATGCAGTTAAATCATTAGCACTACACCTTACTTGCTTCGCTCTAAGCACTTTACATATGCCATTTCTCTCCTCTCTCTACAGTGCTGTGCGACCACTTTTATCTTAAAATCCAGCAAGGCTTTGACATTTTAGAAGTGTTTTCCCCCCCAAACTGAGATCTTTAAGACCAGAAAACTGTCTTTACTTTTTTTTAAACGTCACTTTGTAAATACAAACAAATATTATTCTTGGTTCCTCCAAATCTCAGAAACACTGCTGCATTTAGGAATTCTAAGTGGACACTAGGAATACACTCAAGATTATCAGAACCCAGGAAAAGCAAACAACAGTGGTATTTAACAAAGTGCCAAAGATGGGGTATAAGATCTGAGCTGGTTATTTGTTGTAGGATAGCCTGGATAGGCAAAGAAGAAACCAGTACACTTAAGAATAAAAAACTGGGGTGCCTGTGTGGCTCTGTCAGTTAAGCCTCCAACTGTTGATTTCAGCTCAGGTCACGATCTCATGGTTTGAGATTGAGTCCCGAGTTGGGCTCTGCACTGACCGTGTGGAGCTTGCTTGGGATTATCTCTCTTTCTCTGCCTCTCCTCCACTCACACATGCTCAGACTCTCTCTCTCAAAATAATACACATTTTTTAAAAATAAAGACATTTGGTGAGATGTAATTCATATATGATGAACTGCACATACTTGAAGTACACAGTCTGGGAAGTTTTGACAACTGTATTCACTACTACTGAGGCAAGACTCTTCTGAGTTCTGTGAATCATGAGACTTTGTAAGTCTGGCTGGCAGACGGAGGCACTTGTACTGGCCTCTGGGACCAGCCACTGTTGCCCCTAATCCCTTGGGATGGTACTCTCTTAAGCCTCAAGTAGTTTCCTTGCATGAGTGTACTGATTGGTACTCAGCTAAAGACTCCAGGAGGATGCTCTGCAGATCTCCAGGATTCTCTCCCTGGGCAGCCTTTTCCTTTCTGGAACTCCCTCCTGTGAACTCTAGCTGCTTTGGTCTCTCCAGACTCTTAGCTCTGTGTCTTCAATGCAGGTAGTCTGCCAATCTCTGCCTGGATTCCCCCTCCCTGCACCGCAGCTTGGAAAATCTCAAAGCATTAAGTTGGGACAATCACAGGGATCACTGCATTTACTTCCTATCTTTCAGAGATCACTGTCCTTTGTTACCTGATGTCAGTGTCCTAAAACGACTGTTTCATAAATTTTGCCGCTTAAAAAAATTGTCTCGGGTGGGAAGGAAGGTGAATCTAGTCCCTGATATTCCATCTCAGCTCGAAGCGGGAAGCCTTCCAATGTTCTTTACATGCCACTGACTTACATGCTCAGAGGAGAAATCTGGGACTCATTCCCGATACCTCTTTCTCCTCTCTCACGTCTCACAGGCAATCGATCAAGATTTTGTCCTAAATTACTCTCAAATTCAATGACTTCTCTCTCTGACCACTACCTGTACCCTGGTTCTAGGCATCACAGTCTTGGCTACTGCAATGACATACTACTTGGTGTCCCCAGTTCCCCTCTTGCCCTCCTCCAAACCATTCTCTGCATGGCCAGAAACTGAATATGGCTTGTTTAAGCCCCTCAGCGACTTCCCAGGGTTCTTAGGATAATGTCCAAAATCCTTAATAGAACTGAGAAGTCTTACATGATCCAGCCTTTGTCTCTCTCAGCAGTCACTGTCTGAGCTCCAGGCAGATTAGCCTTCTTTCAGTTCTGCAAGGGCACTATGCTCCTTCCCGCTACCAGACTCTGCTGGAAAGCTCATCTCCCTTTCCTTCACTCAATTAACTCCAATTCATTCTTCATAGTTAACTATCTTTTTCTCAGGAGAATGATTACTGCCCACTTGACCCCTGCCTCACACCATAGTTCAAACAATTTTTCAGCAAACAATTATTTGTGTACTGCCTTTTCTACTAGAATGTTAGCTGTGTGACAGCAGGAACCATCTCTGTCTTATTTATTGCTAAGTCCTTGGTACCTAGCACAGTACCCTGAAAGTACACAATAAATATATGCTGTATGAATGTGAGATAATAAAAAATTCTCTGCCTTAGTTCCTGGCATAGAGTTCCTAAAACTCTTATGATTTCCTAAGTGATACGAACCCTAGGAGCATCTTTTGTTCTAACATTTAATCTTTGACCCTAGCTCCTGACACAGAGTTGCTAAATGCCTTGGCACTTCCTGGGTGATAGCAGTGTTTTTTTTAATGAGTTGACTCTTGGTGGGTTCCTGTATGGGGGCTGCTCATAAGGCGGAGCCATGATTAAAACCTTGGGATTTTCATTCATACCACTATCCCATCCAGAGATGGAGAGGGCTGGAAACAGGAGTTAGTGATTCATATGATTAAAATTTCCATAAAAACCCCCACAGGACAGAGTTTGGGGAGCTTCTGGGCTGATGGACATGTGGAAGTGCTGGGAGAGGGGCCTTTCTGAAAAGGGCATGGAAGCTCTGTGCCCTTGCCACACACCTTGCCCGCCGCATCTCTTCCAGCTGGATGTACATCTGCGTCCTTTATCATACCTTTCTATTATAAACTAGTAAACAGTATGTAAACTGCTTTCTTGAGGTGCTCCAGCAAATTAATCAAACCCAAGAAGGAATTCACGGGAACATGTGATTTGTAGTTGATGATCGGTTACAAGCACAGGTGACGACCTGGACTTGTGACTGGTATCTGAAGCGGGAGGGAGGGTACTCCTGTGGGACTGAGCCCTTACCCTGCGGGATCTGACAGTATCTCCAGGGAGTTAGAATTGAGTTAAATTGCAGGACACCCAGTTGGTGTCACAGAATTGCTCGGTGTGGGGGGAAAAAACCCCACACATGGTGTCAGAAGTGTTGTGAGAGTGACAGTAATGTGAGCGTAAAAGAGAAACCCAGGAGGAGTTAAGAGTCAGTTTTCCCTACACAACAAATTAAATACTATGTTTTAAAATAACAGAATTTTATTTTAATGCTGAGAGAATCTCAGGGGTCTTCTAGTCCAACAACTTCATTTTTCAACTGAGAAAACTGATACTCAAGGTCACACAGCTAAATTAATGATAAAGATGACATTAGGCAATAATAAAATCTAAAATTTATTGATACCTTACTAGGTGTCAAATACCATCCTATACATTTTTCTTATTGAGCTAAAAATTTTTAATGTTTATTTATTGAGAGAGAGAGAGAGAGAGAGAGAGAGAGAGAATGCGAGTGGGGGTGAGGGGTAGAGAAAGAGGGAGAGAGTGAATCCCAAGCAGGGATTCTCACTGCTGACAGAGTAGAGCACAACACAGGGCTTGAGCTCATGAACTGAACTATAAGATCATGACCTGAGCAGACATCAAAAGTTGGATGCTTTACCATAAGAGACTTTTTTTTAAATAATTTTTTTAACATTTATTTAATTTTGAGACATAGAGACAGAGTGTGAGCAGGAGAAGGGCAGAGAGAGGGAGACACAGAACCCAAAGCAGGCTCCAGGCTCTGAGCTGTCAGCACAGAGCCCGACACGGGGCTCGAACTCACAGACCGCGAGATCATGACCTGAGCCGAAGTCGGTGGCTTAACCGACTGAGCCACCCAGGCGCCCCACTGAGCCACCCAGGCGCCCCAGAGACTTTTAAATACAGAGAACCAACTGAGGGTTGATGGAGTGGGGGGAGGGGAATGGATGATGGGCATTGAGGAGGGCACTTGTTGGGATGAGCACTGGGTGTTGTATGTAAGCGATGAATCACGGGAATCTACCCCCAAAACCAAGAGCACACTACACACTGTATGTTAGACAATAAATTATATTAAAAAAAAAAAAAGTTGGATGCTTAACCAACTTAGTCACCCAGGTACCCCTGGGATCTAAAATTGCTTTAAAGTGAAAGCTTTAGCGTACATTTCAATGACATTTAGTATATTCACGATATTGTGTAACCTCTACCTACATCAAATTCTAAAACATCTTCATCACGCCAAAAGAAAATCTTGTATCCATTATGGAGTCAACTCCCCATTTCCCCACCATCTCCTATCCTTTCTCTTGATTGGCAACCACTAATCTGCTCTCTGTCTCTATGGGTTTTTCTACCCAGGATGTCTCATATATAAATGGAATCATCGTGTCTAGCTTCCTTGTTAGTATAATGTTTTTGAAATTCATCCGCGTTGTACTATGTATCAGTACTTCATTCTTAAGGCTGAATAATATTCATTGTGTATATATACCATATTGTGCTTATCTACTCATCCGTTTAACCAACTGAGCCACCCAGGCGCCCCCTATCCACTCATCTGTTAACAGACATTTGGCTTGTTTCTACCTGTAGGATAACATGAACAGTACTGATATGAACATACATGTACAAGTATTTGTTTGAGGTCTTGTCTTCAATTTTACTGGGTATATATCTAATAGTGGAATTGCTAGGTCACGTGGTAATTCTATGTTTAACCTTTAGGGAACCACCAAACTTTCCCACAGTGGCCACATCATTTTACATTTCCACCAGCAATGTATGAGAGTTCTAATTTCACCATATCCTTGCCAGCACTTGTTATTTTCTGTTTTTTAAAAAACTATTATTATTATAGCCATCTGAGTGGGTGTGAAATGATATCCCACTATGGCTATGATCTGCATTCATTTCCCTGATGACTAATGATGTTCATCATCTTTTCATGTGCTTATTGACCATTCGTATATCTTCTTTGGAGAAATATCCATTCAAGTCCTTTGCCCATCTTTTAATTGGATTGCCTTTTTGTTGTTGAGTTGTAAAAGTTCTTTATATATTGTAGATAATAGCCTCTTATCAGATAAATTATTTACAAAAGTTTTCTCCCATTCTGTGGGTTGGCATTTCACTTTTTGAATAATGTTCTTTGATGCACAAATGTCTTCAACTTTAATGAAGTCCAATTTATCTATTTTTTCTTTGTTGCTTATATTTTTGGTGTCATATGTAAGAATCTGTGGCCAGATCCAAGGTCATGAAGATTCATACTGGGCATTTTATAATCATCATCCAATTTAATCCTCTGAACAACCTAATAAGATAGGTATTATTATTACCCCCATTTTAAAGACAAGGAAAAGAGAGAGCTTAGAGAGCTTAGAGAGATAACTTTTCAAATTTTAGTAAGTATTAGAACAAGTCTGTTTCCAATGTCCAGGCTCTTATAGTTCCCAAGCCAGTTTTTCTCTCCATACTCACAATATGGCATCTTGCTTCTCTAAAAGGGGAATGAGGGACAACAAGACAAAAGTTATGGCCTTTTTATAATTTAATCACAGAAGTAGCATTCCACCATCTTTGCTGTCAGTAGATCCAGCCCACAATCAAGGAGAATAAGATCATGCAAGGTCATAAAGACAAGTAGCAGGGATCAGAGAGACCATCTGAGTCTGCCTACGACACCAGAGTCCTGTTTTAACATCACATGTTCTTCCTGGGTGATCTCTTTCTCACCGATGGCTTTAACTGGAACTTATGAGCTGATGATATTCAAAACTCTATTTCCTGAGCACTAGATCCAAATATTTATCTCCTGGTATGTCCTCCTAAATTGCCTGTACCTACACTTACAACTGAACTCTCCAATCTTTCTTCTCAAAGGTGATCTTCCTCCTATACTTATCCAAGCCGGAAACCTAAAAGTCTTTTTTTTAAAAAAACTGAAATATATTTGACAATATAACTGTGCAAATTTACGGCATACACTAAGAGTCATTCTTAATTCCTCATTCTTACTAACCAGAATTCCCTGACCCCAATACAACCAATCGGTCACTAAGACTTTCCATTCTATTAGCCCAGATTTCTAGGAACCATCCTTCATTTTTCATTTCCACTACTATCTTAGTTCAAGGGCTTACCATTTTAGTCTGGCTTATTGAAGAAACCTAACTTGTCTCTCTGTCTCTACCTTATTCCTTTTATTACCAATCCATCTTCTACCATGTTGGCAAAGTGATATTTTTAAGAATGTAAATATGATCACATGACTACTATGCTTAAAATTTCTCATATGCTCCCATAATGATAACAACAGTTAATAGTTTTTAAGCACTTTTTAAGTGCCAACACTATGCTAAGGTTTTAGAAACAATATTGTGTCAAAATATAAAAACAACACTCGCCAGTAAAAGCTCTGAAAGTGTAGTCAGGAAACTCCTAAGGATCCTAGAGATCACTAAGCACCTCTCAGGAAGTCCATGAATTCAAAACTAGACGTGCAATACTAAGATGCCTTTTTGACTCAAGTTTTCTAGAGTTTACTTAAGATAGGGTAACACACTGAAAGCAGAAGCAGATATGAAAATCTTTTTCAGGCTTTAATCAAGCCAGACAGTAAAAAAAATTTGAAAAAACACAAAAATGCCACTGTTTTCAATATTTTTTGTTTGGAAAATAGTTATTCTTCATAAAAATGTTATTTATGTGAATATGTAATGGATTTATTGCTATTTTAAAATTCATTAATTAAAAAAATTTTTTTAGGGGCAGCTGGGTGGCTGAGTCAGTTGAGCGCCGACTTTAGCTCAGGTCTTGATCTCACAGTTAATGAGTTTGAGACCTGCATCAGGCTCTGTGCTGACAGCTCGGAGCCTGGAGCCTGCTTCGAATTCTGTGTCTCCCTCTCCCTGCCCCTCCCCTACTCACACTCTTCTCTGTCTCTCAAAAATAAATAAACGTTTAAAAAAAATAAAAAATAAAATTTTTTTTAGAGAGAAAGAGAGCACGAGGGGGGAGAGAGTCAAAGGGCAAGGGAAGAATCTTAAGCAGGCTCCACACTCAGTGCAGAGCCCAATGTGAGGCTCAACTCTACAACCCTGGGATCATGACTTGAGCCGAAATCAAGAGTTAGACATTTGACTGAGCCACCCATGTGCCCCCATTAATAAATATTTTTAGATTTTCTCAGTTTTAATTTCTGCAACAGTAAATACAGATCTCACCCACACACACAAGAGCTCTTTGGGGTCACCATGAATTTTTAAGAGTGTAAAGAAGTCCATGGGGTGCTCAGAGCCTGCAGCCTGCTTCAGATTCTGTGTCGCCATCTCTCTCTGCCCCTCTCCCGCTTACACTGTCTCTCTCTCTCCAAAATAAACACTATATAAAAATTTTAAAAACTTTTAAGTAAAATAAAAAAGTTTATTAAAGAACAAAAAATGATGTCACAGTGGAATATTTTCATATCCTGAATCTGAGGTCTCATTTTACTTCTCAACCGAAGAGCTGCAATTTCATTTAAGACTGACATACTCACACAATTCTTTGCTCCTACTGAGTAGTTAATACTAAGGAATATAGTTTTCCGACTACAGAAAAGAAGGGCTGAAAACATACAGGTGGACAAAATCTTGGCCAATGTTTGCTTATGAAAAGATGCCTCTTTGCCAACTAAGTCATCTCTTGCCCTTGACCCAGCAAGTTACTACTCCATTTATTCCCAAATTTCTACTTCTGGAAGAACATGGCAAGGATGGGAAGTGAAGTATCAGGACTTTCTCCTTTCTATATGTCACTTGCTTAAATGATCAATTATTATTAATGGATCTAGTCATTTTTATTTAGAAACAGTCCATAAAAGAGTTTAAGTTTTTAACTGCACAGGAAATCAGGAGATTTCAAGTAACTTTCAAGTAACTATAATTTTGTTTCTAAAATAGTATATAATTTCTCTCTATTTTTTAAAGTTTTTCGGGATGCCTAGGTGACTCAGCCAGTTAAGCGTCTGACTTTGGCTCAGGTCATTATCTCATGGCTCGTGAGTTTAAGCCCTACATCGGGCTCTGTGCTGACAGCTCAGGGCCTAACGCCTGCTTCAGATTCTGTGTGTGTGTCTCTCTCTCTCTCTTTGCCCCTCCCCCATTCACATTCTTTCTCCCTCCCTCTCTCTCTCTCTCTCCCTTAAGAACAAACATTTAAAAACAATTTTTTTAAATAAAGTTTTTCTACACAACAGAAGAGTGTTCACTGGAGTCAATAAGGAAAATTCAGAAAATTTTAAACACACAAAAAATTCACTCAAGATAGCCTTTAAAACATTTTTGGTGTATTTCTGGTGCTTATAGGGCAGAATAAAAGTCTCTTCCTCTAGCACAGAAAAACAACAAAACAGAGAAGATATTGGTATATTTCTTTCCCACCATCTGTCTACACCCATGCTCTTAAAACAAAAAACAAAAAAGAATTAAAAAAAAACAACTTGATTTTGTGTCTTGCATTATCATTTTTCACTTGCAATTATCCTTACATATAACGAGCAATTTTCTGTAATTAAATTGTCTTTAATGCTTTAATATTTTTAATGGCTACACTGTCTTCTACTGTGTGGATATACTATAATTCACTTGGTTATTCCCCTAATGTGGACCTTTAAATTGTTTCACTATGTACATCTTCCCTACCATATATTTGATAGGTAGTAGAATTATACAGAATGCTACTTTGAAACCAATCCTTTCCAAATTAATGTATGCCCTGCTTTCTTTCCTCCATCCTTGCCTCCCTCTCCCTCTCCCCAAATCTGAAGAGAATAAAATACCACCAGCATTTTATAGTAAAATCCTCTTTGTGTGTAAAGCCATTTCAGAGGCAATGTTGGGTTTATAAAATAACTTGACTAATGGATAAAATATATGAATGCTTATAAGCCTTAAAGGTAATTTGAGGCTTTGTGTATCCTAATTTGTTAACCAAGGGAAGAATGAGACATAATGGCATGTTTTATTTCCCATTATCATAATACATTTTTAAAAACAAAATACTTAAGGCTAAACTGACAATTTCTAATTATGAGGAATAACCTTGATCCCTTCAAAGTGGGATTTCTAGATTTTATACTGTATTACTACCTAAATAGGATGCCATGCTAATGACAATGGTAAATGGTATGGAAGTGCCCAAAATAAAGAAAACAAAGATAAATTTCATTTGGCATTTGAGAAATGTGGATTATAACACTGTCTTTAAGATGCTTTTGAATCTAGTTCCCTGGCTTTGTTTTTCAGGTTAAAACAATTAAATTTATACCTTCTTGAATTTCCCTATCAACAGATATAATTAAAAAACATTAAAAAAAGTTCATCTTTACAAGTGAAGAAATAAACATTAAAACAAGATATTAATATTTTGTCTACCAAATTCCAAATTAGCAGAGACTTTAAAAATTAAAATATGTGGTGTTCACAAGGGTGTATGGGTAGGAAGTGCCTTTCTGGAAGACAATTTGGCAGTGTATTTCCCTCTCTGTCAGAGATCCCACAAATTTCCAGTTACATGTAAAATGCTGTCTTCACTTCTGGGAGAAACTGACCCTGTTGCTGATATAATCCAAATATATCTGTAATTAAAAGATCTATCAACATCAAATATTCGGGGCCAATTACTGTTATTTTAAACACAGTTCTTTATTTTTGAAGCACTGTTGACATACAATGTTATATTAGTTTCAGGTGTATGTCACAGTGATTTGACAAGTCTACACTATGCTCACCACAGTAAGCGTAGTCACCACGTTATTTCAAATGTAAACTTCTGAAATTTATTTCCAGAATCCAAAGATTTGAACATCAACTATATATAAAGGCCATACCAATTTCCTGAATAACTACAGGCAAGCAGTGTAAGTAAAATAGCACTACTGTGGAAGAAAGTATATACAAGTAATTTATTCAACACAGAGGCCTGATGACCTGTCAACAAGTCCTGTAGAGGAAATCCATAAATCCATTTCCGAAGTTATGGATACCCTGTTTCACGTGTTGATTTCCCTGAGAGAAAAATATCTATCCAAAACATTACCTGTTGCCAAACTAGATAAGAGCACTGCTGTCACTCTATTAAAAACATCCACCTATACAAAATGGGTGTTATATTTCTAAAAAAAATTAAAGTGCCTGCTTCCTAAGGGACATGTAGAAGAGTTAGGTGATGTTTTTCTTAAGCTAGATCTCTCTCCTTCTTCTGAAGTCCCTAGCATTAGTCAGGCTCAAAGCATTACGGTAGACTCTGACTTCAGCATACCCCCTAGGGTCCATCCAGAGAGTTACCTAGTACTGGAAATGATACAGCTGAAACATCTACTGCCAGTGTGCTTCTTTCCATTCTTACCATTCTCACTGCCACCCTTCATTCAAGCCCTCAGTTCTTCTTGCAAGACTCCCACAGTAGTTTCCAGCCTCCTGTCTCTACTATTTCATTCCATCCTATGCACCAATGCCTCCTAACCGTGTGAGCTCCCTACTCAGAAATCTTCAGTGGTAGAATTTTTAATGACACGGAAAAATGCTTAAGATAGAATAAATTTTAAAAAATGCACAGGCTAAAACTATATACATATAGTCTCAATTATGTTAAAAAGCACATCTGTGTGTATGTGTGGGCACAAGCAGAAATGTAAATACAACATCCACACACAAAGGGAACAGAGTGGGGCAAAAAAACACATCAAAATGTTAAAAGTGGTTACTTCTTAGTGGTGAGGCGAGGCTATACTTTTTACTTTCTTCTTTATCTTTTATAGTAACAGATTTATGGTAAAGTCTCTTTTAGCTAAGTGTCTCTATAAACCATCTATAATGAACACACAGTTAATGTTATAGCCATTAAAATACCTTTTAAAGAACATTCCACATGTTCTCATTACCTATAAGTCTAAATCCTCACGTCCCCTATCTCCCTCCTTGTCTTAGTTCTTATGAACCATGATGTAACCTGGGCTTCTTAAGAACCAGATTAGATCACTTCCACCATCCCCTGAGCACAGCTGCTCCTCAAACTATTTCACTCTGAATATTCACTCCACCTGGAATATGGTCCCTTCTCACTCCCACCTAACAAGCTCCTGTGTGCTCTTTAAGATCTATTTTCAGTGATCCAGAAATAGCAAACGCTACCACACCCCTTCCCCTTGTCCACATCAGATAGCACTAACTGACCTGACTCCAAGCTCCTTCTCAAAACCCTCAAGTCTATGGCCCTAGACAATCCTTACTAACCAATCCATGGTAACATACAAAATGAAACATATCTGCCATTCCTGTAACAATCCAATGTTAATTGCCTTCCTCCCCCCTACCCCACAGGTACTTGTTCTTATGGAGCTTATCTCCTCTACCTTCTATTAAGAATCATTTACTTAATTGTCTTATCTCCCTTTCCTACTAGATTTTAATCTGTACAAGGGCAGTAATTATGTCTTATTCATCTTCACATCCCCTACAGAGCCTTGCACGAAGTCGGTACTCAAACAGTTGCTGAATACTCCATTCTTTTGAGATTATCTTATCCCTCAAAATGGCTAAATATTTGAAAGTTTGATTTAAAAACAATTAAATTCTTCTTGAAAAACAACTATGGAGTCCCAGTTCATTTCCTCAATTTTAGCCAATATTTCCACCTTAACTATTAAGGCATTGTCTAATATCACACAGTAACCTGCAGGTTCAAAGGATAGAACCAGAGAAACTGAGATGAGAGAACTGAGCCTATTCTGAGGAGACTTATGTCCAGGTACAAAAGCTATTGAATTGAACTACCACATTTTTAGAATTTTTTCTACCAATCTCCTTAATCAAAAGCAAAATATTCTTTCTGACCATAGAGGACCTAAAGGACTCTGAGCATCAGAAATATATGCTGCTTTTAAAAAAGGGATTTAAAAATTGGGCAGACAGAAAGGAAAAAAAAATCTAAAAATTCAAGCAAGGCATCAACAAAAATTACGCAAATAGTCTGGTAAAGTCACAAGAATTTTTAACCTAAATCAGAAACCCAGCTCAAGAGAGATGGGTAGAGGAAAAGCTGGTAGTACAGTAAGACTCATGCTGCCATCTAGAGGTTAAAGGCGAGACAATTTTCCTCCTCAATCAATCAACTGCAGTTAATTTAACTTCTATTATAGAAGGAGACTGAACAGGCCTTATAAAGTAAGCCAGACAAATACCTCTGCTGTCAGGCCACAAAGAAGAATATCTGGGCTGTAAGAGTCCCAGTTTTGCTCTCCTTCTCTTCTTTCAGATTAAAATAAAATATCTAAAGAACAGAGCTGTTGTTTAGAATTTTATCTAGATGGGAAATAATTTCTAGATATAAATGGTCATTTTTTCAAAAATAATATGTCTCGAGGGTAGAGAAGTTTATTACACCACAGGATAGTTTGGAAGCAGAAGTTTTTTTCTGGTACTACCTTTGTACCTTTGTTCTCTTATGATTTTCTTAATATTTTCTTTTCTCTAGCTTACTTTATTGTAGAATACAGTATATAAGACATATAGCATAAAAAAATATGAGTTAATTGACTTTATCTCATCAGTAAGGCTTCTGGTCAACAGTAAGCTAAAAGTAGTTAAGTTCTGGGGGAGTCAAAGTTATATAGAGATTTTCAAAAGCACAGAGGTTTGACATCCCAAGCCCCATTATTTGAAGGTCAACTGTTTTCTCTAAAGTACCAAATGAGGTTGAGAAACAAAACAAATTTACATAGGGGGAAAAAAGAGAAAGGCAAACCAAGAAACAGACTCTTAACTACAGAGAACAAACCGAGGGTTGCTGGAGGGGAGGTGGGGGGGAACGGGTTAAATAGGTGATGGGTATTAAGGAGGGCACTTGTGATGAGCACCAGGTGTTGTATTTAAGTAATGAATTACTAAATTCTACATCTGAAACTAATATTACACTGTATGTTTACTAGAATTTAAATAAAAACTTGGAAAAAAAATAAAACACTAATGAACAAATGAAAATTGAAATGAAAATAAAATTAAGAAGACAATAACATTGGGGCGCTGGGCTGGCTCAGTCAGAGAAGCACACAACTCTTGATCTTGGAGTCATGAGTTCAAGCCCCACGTTGGGGTATAGAAATTACTAAATAAACAAATAAATAAACTTAAAAAAAAGGTAAGACAGTAACATTTGTCACATCGAAAAATAAAATATTTAAGAATTAACAAATGAAATGAAAAACTTATATTTCAAAAACTACAAAATATTATTGAAAGAAATTAAAGACCTAAGTAAATAGAGAGACATAGTACATTCAGGAATCATCCTCATATTATTAAGATGGGAATACTCTTCACACTAATCTACAGATTCAGTGCACTCTTCCTCAAAATCCCAGCTGACTTCTTTGCAATAATAAGTTAAAATTCCTATGAAAATTCAAGAGACCCAGAGTATCCGAAACAATCTTAAAAAAGAACAAAGTTGGAAAACTCACACATCCCAATTTCAAAACTTACTATAAAACTACAGTAATCAAATCAATGGGGTAGTGGCATAAGGACAGACATAAGATCAATGAAGCAGAACGAAGAGTCTAGAAATAAACCCTCACATTTCACACAGGCATAAATCTTCACAACACTGGACTAGGTAGGCAATGGTTTCTTAGGTATGAAACCAAAATACAAGCAACAACAAAAAAAATAGATAAACCAGACTTAAACAAAATTTAAAAATTTTGTGCTTCAAAGGATATCATCAAGAAAGTAAAAAGACAATACACAAAATGGGAGAGAACTGCAAATCATATATATGTTGAGTGACTTGTTTTTAGACTATATAAAGAGTATTGGGATGCCTGGGTGGCTCAGCTGGTTAAGCGTCCAACTCCTGATATAGGCTCGACTCATGATCTCACAGTTTGAGTTTGAGCCCTGCATCAGGCTCTGTGCTGACAGTGTGGAGCCTAGTTAGAATTCTGTCTCCCTCTCTCTCTGCCCTTCCCCCTCTGCTCACTCTCTACTCTCTCTCAAGATAAATAAACCTTATTTTTGCCACGTGTGGTTGGTCATCCAGCCATTAGAGGAAAAATTCCAGACATTACAAGACCTTCAAATGTTACTTCTCATCACTAAAATTCCAACTATCCAGAAAAAACAATTTCCAGAAACTTCCACCTTTTCAGTTTTAAGTCAATGGATTTCATTAAAGAAATTCCATCATTTCACCTGAAGTCATCGGCAGTTATCATTCACTCAAAATCAGCAAATTCACACTTTACTGTGAAAATACTTTACTGTGCAACATATGTACGTTTACTATATGCCAGGTACTTTATAGACTAGAAAGACAGCTCCAATTATGATTCTTATCTAAAAGAATCAGGGCGCCTGGGTGGCTCGGTCGGTTAAGCATCCGACTTCAGCTCAGGTCATGATCTCCCAGTTTGTGGGTTCGAGTCCCATGTCAGGCTCTGTGCTGACAGTTCAGAGCCTGTAGCATGCTTCAGATTCTGTACCTCCCTCTCTCTCTGCTCTTCCCCCACTAGCACTCTGTCTCTCTCTCTCTCTCAAAAATAAATATTAAAAAAAAATATATATATATATAAAATAAAAAATAAATAAAAGAGTTACAATCAATCTACGGGATAAAACATGTACAAAAAAAATCTCCCAAAGGGGTAGAAGTACCATATGATGAAACAAATGAACTGCTTTAGGAGTAACTTAGGAGGCCAGGAAAGAGAGTTCACTTTCCAGACCAGGAATGAAAAGGGAAGGCTAATGAAAGGGATAAATTTGGGACTAAACAGTGAAGGATGAATAAAAGTTCTAATATTAGAAATAGGTCAGAGAGAGCTTTCTGAGAAAAAGGAACACCATGGATAGAATTAAGATGGGCAAGTGTTTCAAGAAGAGTGACTATTTCATACAGGAATAGTGTATGGTGTTTTGGTAGGGAAAAGTAAGAAAACTAGACATTAAGCTAGGAACAGAGTGAAGAGGATTTTGGATGCCATTCTAGAGTAAGAATTTGATAGCATGGTCAGTAAAGGACTACTAATGACTAATGAGCAAAAGACAAAAGCAGCAAATGATACTTTAGAAAAATTAATCTGAGAAGAGTAAACAAGATGGCCAGGAACGCGGTGGTTGAGAGAGAGGTAGGGAGACTGGTTAGGTGACTGCAATAGTACCAGCAAAACAAGAGGATACTGAACTCAGAAAGAAGTAAGAGAAATGAAATTCTTTATATGGTAAGGGAGTTTATGATTTTTCATATTTCTATATATTCCATGAGAATTTCATACAAATTAACTGCTCAAATCAAGCCAAGGGACCTCAATCATGACAAGCTATAAATGCCTATACAAAAAAAAAAATTACTGCACTCCGAAATCTCCATACCAAAAGGGTTATCTGAGACATAATCACATACTGAATCAAAGGGCATGGTTCATCTTCCAAAAGACACAATCTAGTTACTATCAACCCTAGAAGGTACACATTATATCTATACTAACATTTAACAATGCCCTAGGGAAGTGACAAACAATCATGTTTTGAGGACAAATATTTTTTGCATTTTTTTTCTTTCCATCATCTTTATCAGTGCAGATATTTGCATGAAAACAGGATCACTGGTCCTTGGGGATTCATCAGTTCCTACTGCTTATTTTTCATCCATGTCATCCTCTCAATTAATGCAGGAAAGAGGATTGAGACATCGAAACACCAGATTAGGGTGTCAAGTAAATGTCAACCCCTAGAGTAGATGAATAATCTGTAAGGACAAAAAAAAGATCTTGTTTTTATGCAAATACACCACATACGATAAAACAAAGATTGACTATACCCAAGAAGTCCAATACATATCAATGTAAATCTTTCCAATTCTAAATTTTAAAACTATTTTCTGTATGTCAGTTAATTTGTTGTGATCAGGGAAAATGACAATAAGTTGCAAAGCACTGATACAGAAACTGAAATAAGGCTGAAGTCTGAACCAGAAAAAAATTCTGAAAACTCTCAGCTGTGCTCAGGGGACTCATATGGCAGAAATGAGCATTTCTGTTTCAGAATTTTGGTTCAGAGCTTACTATGGCTATGTTAGGTGACTGCAAATCTCTACCTACAGAGTCTTCAGTTTTAGAAATACAAACACTTAATCGTAATAATGTTTTTAACTATGTGGATCAAAAACTAAAACCACACCAAATTTCTCATTCTGTGGAAAGTCATTAAAATAAACTTTACGGATGTTTACGGAACTCGTTCTAAAAACTGATAAAGTGAAAGAATCATTTATTCTGTAAAAACAGCTTTCAAGGTAATAATAAATAGTTGATAAAATAAAGTCCTTCATAGAAGAATTCTAGCTAAGAGAATGACAGAGAATGACAGAATTAGACTATCACCATTGGGCAACCTATAATAAAACAGGGGAAGGAGGCAGTTACCAAAGACTACTAAAACTCTGCTGTAAGGCTGATGGAGAATTTTATAATGAATAACAGATCCAGCTAACAATACTTTTATCAACTAATTAATTTTAACATCACAAAGAGAGATAGGCAGACATGATATACCTTCTGATGGAACTACACAATACCACTTATGAAATACTCTTGCCAAAATAACAATTAAAAGTTCAAGCTTAACTGTGCAGGCTTCTATATCTAACTACCAGGGAACAAAAAAGGGATAAATGAACATACTAAACACTACGATAGGAATGTAAACGACAATGTGGAAATTCTACAGAACAAATAACTAGTTTTAATAAATGGTAAGGGAAAATAAAAGGGAGGTGGTACTATGACAGATTAAGAGAGACTTAAGGGACATATCAATCAAATACAGTGCATGAACCTTATTTAGGGCCTGATTCAAATAAACCAACAATTGATAAAGACAATTATAAGTCAACAAGCGAAATCTGAATCCTGATTAGCTATCTGACAACAGTTTGTTAAAAATTTTCAGGCACAGTAATGGAATGGTGGTTATATTTTAAAAGGTTAGGGAAGAGGGAGACAGACCTTGTTTTTTGGAATTATATATGAAGTTATTAGGTGATGAGGTAATAGGATGCCTGAGATTTGCTTTAAAATAATTATGGAAGATTGTATAAATGAAACAGATTGGCCTTATATGGACTACTGAAGCTGGATCTTGGGAACATGAGGTCATTATTCTATTTTTTCTACTTTGTGGCTCAGTCGGTTAAGCATCCAACTACTTTTGATTTCAACTCAGGTCATGACTTTGTGGTTTGTGGGATGGAGCTCCACATCAGGCTCTGCACTGAAGGTACAGAGCCTGCTTGAGATTCTCTCTCTCCCTGTCTCTGCCCCACCTCTGCTGCTCATGCATGTGTGCTCTCTCTCTCAAAATAAATAAAAAACATTTTTTAAAAATGGGGAAAAATATTTATCTTTCTCAGTAGGAAAGCAGAAAAACTAATCAGAAGAAATATAGCAATTTCAACTACAACTAACTAGAGATAACAATGCTGATAAATACATTTGGTAATATAGCATCTTTTTGATACAATAAGCATAAAACTTCATTAAAAAACTGACACAGAGAGATAAAGGATTATCTTTTTTTTTTAGAGAGAGAGCATGAGCAAGGGAGAGGGGCAGACGGAGAATCTTTTTTTTAAAGTTTATGTTAGAGAGAGAGAGAGAGAGAGAGAGGGAGACAGCTTTGAGTGGGGGAGGGGCAGACAGAAAGGGAGAGAGA
This sequence comes from Paguma larvata, assembly GCA_030068075.1. Lineage (NCBI taxonomy): Eukaryota > Metazoa > Chordata > Mammalia > Carnivora > Viverridae > Paguma > Paguma larvata. Next base: position 21,540,262 of record CM057827.1, on the reverse strand, counting down.
ATCCTAAGCAGGCTCTGCACTGTCAGCACAGAGCCCGATGTGGGGCTCAAACTCACGAAACCGTGAGATCATGACCTGAGCCAAAAGCAAGAGTTCTATGCTTAACCGACTGAGGCACCCAGCACCCCAAGATAAAGGATTATTATGATTATTACAGCATTTACTATCCAGAGCTAGTAAAACCATCAACTTCTATATGATCCCAACTTTGAATTCATGAATTTAATAATCCCAGATTTGCCTTTTCATTATAAACCCTGGAAGTCCATGATATATGTCGTAAGTAGTAATTTTGCCAAGACATAAATTTTAATCATGAGAAATAAATGACCAGTAACATAGAGGAAAGTTAGATAACAATGAGTAAACCTAATAGACCACCTAGCAATCATATTTCAAAGCAGTCTGTTGTTTCCTGCTTCTTGATTCATGAAGTGATTAAAATGTTTTCTTGGTAAAAGAAAGCCAACTGTAAATGATAGTGATGGAAATATAGAAAAGATAAAGAGGTCTAAGGAAGTGATGACTATTAGTCAAAAATTAGAAGTTTTACAGGTGCCTGGGTGATTCAGATGGTTGAACGCCTGACTCTTCATTTTGGCTCAGGTCATGATCTCGCAGTTCATGAGATAGAGCCCTGCATTGGGCTCTGTGCTGACACCATGGAGCCTGCTTGGGATTCTCTCTCTCCTCTCCCTCTACCCCTCCTCCTGCCCGCTATAAATAAATAAATACAGAAGTTTTAAATTAAATTTTAAAGTGAAATATTAAATTTGGCACAAACTTAAATCAACAATGGGAACAAATCCTCTATATGATCTATAAATAAGAAAAACAATTTATGAAACTGAGCCACTATAACTTTTTGCAACTGTGAATTCAGAAAGGTCTCAGGAAGTACCTATTGAGAACAAAGTTCTAACCACAGTATTGAGTTTCTCTTTCACTTAAAAAGTGAGAAATTCTACAATTCCTTTCTCAGTGTTATAATGAATACGGTATGGGAAGAGATATAATCTCACTCTAATCCCATTCCATGTGATCTGAGTCAGACTAACCCCTCTAAACTGTGTCTATATCCAGGATCCAAGTCTGGCACGTCAGAGTGTTCCATGCTAACTGGCCAAAGGAGTGGTTTTAAAATAGGTATGAGTGAGGATGATACAGTCTGAGTCTTCCCCAGGATCTTTCTTGGAATGTTGATATAAGATGTTCTTTATTTTGGGATTATGTGATTTAAAGACATAAACTGGAGCTCCTTCTGGCCACCTTCCCCAGTGCTAGTTCAAAGAATAAAGCTAATGCAAGAGCCTTGAGCTGCAAAACAAAAGCCAAAAACAAGAGCACATCCAAATGACATCATTAAAATTCAAAGATCTAGATACCCTCAAAGCTATTTCTACTCCTGAAATGTTGATTTATGCAAACTAATAAAGTCCCTCTTTTGCTTAAGCTATTTTGATTTGACATTCTATCGCTTTAAACTGAAAGGGTTTCCAATATACTTTTATTGTATAGAGAAAAATAACTTGTTACTGAGTAAACTCCGTAATTATTCCAATATTTTATACCATAAAAGGCACACTAGATTATAGTGACTCCTTACTTTCAGAATGCCTAATAAAGATACTTTCTGAGTTGCAGCTAGAACTCATCATGAAATATACAACCTGCAACCCTGAATAAATGTGATCGTACGGGTACTCACACTCATCTAGCCCCAGCTGATAGGCCAAGTTCTGTAGGCCTCGTACCTTCTCCATCAAATTAGCTGTGGTGAGGCTCCCCAGTTCTGAAACAGATTAATTTATTTCAATACCATTTCTTTCTACTGTTTTCTAGTGACAATCCATTCAGATTGGAAATCCTTGTTACAGACTTTTCGAGCTTAATTCTTATCTAACAAGTAGAAAATGGATCTCTTACCCAATCATTCTCCTTATATACACACACACAGATGCACACACACACAAATCAGTGAATTTTTCCCACTGTTGCAAAATGCTTCAGATGAACTTACCCATTTAAGGAGAAAATAGCATAAAAACATAGCAAATTATGTTTTATTCCAAAGATCCTTTTATAACTTTCATTTTACTCATCATACAAATAAACACCATTAAAATATGAAACCTTGTGATCTGATATAGCATTGAGAAAGTCTCACAGACAGATCTTTGTCTTGCAAAATGGACACTGTCTCCACTATCATTTATAAGTCCCCATTATTCCAAATAACAATAAAATGGAAACAAAACAGTTACTGTTCCCCATTTCCCTAAGTTAGTAAAGAGGGACTAAACATTAATCCAAACTTTACCTACAAACCAAAGTCCCATAAATTTTTTTAAGTTTACTAGATAAAAAGATAGTATACTTAAAAACTTAGTTCACCAGATTTTCATTAAATAGCACACAATTCCTTTTATCTTTAAAACACAGGTCAATTTGCATGGAACATGATGCTATAATCCCTTATTAAAAATGTAAAGTTTCCTTAGGAAACACATACTGATGGGACATTACATAAATGTCTGTTGGGAACATTACGACAATGAACCTGAGATGCCCTTGAGACTTAATTTTTCCATGGTTGGAGGAGGGGATCTGCAGTTAAGCATTTCATGCAGAACAATGAATTACTTCTCAAATCAAATAAAGGTTTTATTTTCCCCCACTTATCATGCCACACTCATTATCCATATCTGGCATAAGCAGACTTTCGTGATCTGCTCAGCTCTTAAATAGCTCAAGAATGCCAGATTTTTACCTTAATTTCAGTATATTACTTCACAACCATCATGAATCTATCACCAGAAGGATGATAAAAATTAAATAAAGTAGAGCAAAATCAAGGAAAATTAATGTTTTTTAATTTAAATTTCCACTTTGTGGTTGAGTTCCAAGTCATTTATCAAACAACAATATTCACTACTTATAGTATTCTTTATGGGAGAAATTGATGGGATAGAAAGAACTAAAAGACAGGTCTTAACCCACTAAGAGGTTATCAATTAATAGTACTGACAACAATATATAGCAGTAAATCCTAAATACGGCACTTGTGTTAGAGTGGTAAGGGACTAGACTTAAAAGACCAGTTTAAATTTTAATTCTAAAAAATCTTGGTTAAGTTAACCTCTGAACTTTAGACATTACCATACCTACTAACTCGCAGGACCTTTATGAAAACTAAATGGGAAATCTTTATGTGAGAGCTTTTGTCGATTGTAGCATTATACAAAATAAAGTTAATATTAAAGGAGTTTAGCAGCAGCAGAAATCATTATTGATTGAAGGGTCCTGAATTGAAGGGATTTATACACATGGAAAAATAGGGATAAGCATTCAGACATGAAAAGCCATGAATCAGCTTGGTTAAGCAGACGATCTGACTGCAGTGGAGAATACTCATGAGGGAACAGCGAAAGAAAAACTGGAAAGGTGGTTTGAGGAAGAGCATAAATGTCGGATAAAAAGTTAGAGGTCACCAGCACTGCTTACCTTTCAACATGTCAATGTCATCACGTTCTATTTCAGCCATCCATTTGGGTGGAGAACTAGTAATAGGCTGAAAAATGTAAGAATATATCCACTCAGATGCATACCAAATGTAAAGAGACCGTAATCTTCCTTCTTATAAGAAAAGTACCTTGTCATTCAGCCTTCAGGTTGTTCAAAAATACTGGCAAATTATAATTTCAAAATCTCAGATTTCTCTAGGTTCAGATATGGCCTACAAAGGGTCACTTTACAGAGTAATACTGCTCATCTTTAGAGTTGGTCTCAGAGAAATTATCTTAGAAGAAAGCTCTGGGGGCACCTGGGTGGTTCCATCAGTTAAGCGTCTGACTCTTGATTTGGGTTCAGGTAATGATGTCATGGTCCATGAGATTAAGCCCCAGGTCACGCTCTGCACTGACAGTGTGGAGCCTACTTGGAATTCTCTCTCCCTCTGCTCCTCCTCCCGATCTCTTTGTCAAAATAAATTTAAAAACATTAAAAAAAAAAAAAAAATCTGACCACTGTTACTATTTCATGCATAAGAGGTTAGTAAAGCGATGAAAGAAATAACTTGAAATCCAATTCTGGTAAAAGACTCCAACTGAACTGGTTGAGACAATCAACAAGCAACATTCTCTGGCAGAGAAAAAGATTCAAAGAAAGAAGATGTCTCTCTCTTTCTCACACACACATGTACTACATACACACACACACATACACACACACACACAGGAATTATTACTCAGCCATAAAAAAGAATGAAATCTTGCTATTTGTAATAACATGAATGGACCTAAAGGGTATTATGCTAAGTGAAATAAGTCAAAGAAAGACAAATACCACATGATTCACTTATACGTGGGATCTAAAAACAAAAACAAAAACAAAAAAGAGGGACACTTGGGTGGCTCAGTTGGTTAAGTGTCCAACTCTTGATTTTGGCTCAGGTGACGATCTCATAGTCATGAGATCGAGCCCCATGTTCGGCTCTGCACTGACAGTGCACTAAGCCTACTTAGAATTCTCTCTCCCTCTCTCTGCCCCTCCTCCACTCGTGCTCACATGCTCTCTCTCTCACAAAATAAATAAATACAACTTAAAAAAAATAAAAACAAAACAAATGAATAAGCAAAAACAGAAACACACTCATGAATACAGAGAATAAACTGGTAGTTGTGTTCAAAGAGGACTGGGCAAAATAGGTGAAGGGGATTAAGGGGCACAAACTTTCAGTTATAAAGCAAATAAGTCACAGAAATGAAAAGTACAGCATAGGGAATAGAGTCAATGATAATGTAATATATGTAATTGTTGATTCACTATGTTGTACACCTGAAATTAATATATTATATGTCAACTATACTTGAATTAAAATTTTTAAAAAGAAGGGCGCCTGGGTGGCTCAGTCGGTTAAACATCCAACTTCGGCTCAGGTCATGAACTCGTGATTCACGAGTTTGAGCCCTGTGTCACGCTCTGTGGTGACAGCTTAGAGCCTGCTTCGGATTCTGTGTCTCCTTCTCTTTCTGCCCCTCCCCTGCTCACGCTGTCTCTCTCTCGCACAAAAATAGAGATTAAAAAAATTTTTTTAATTTTTTTAAAGAAGTAGTCCTCAATTTGTGAGACTATAATTATCATCACTTTGAATTTCATTTTACTATAACATTTTAGAAAACTTTAGAACTTTTATCTTCTCATTTATGAAAAGTAAAGTTACGAAATATGAAAGAGAGCCCATTCTTGGAATAACTTTCGGCAACAGTTTTCAAGCCTAGTTGCATATGAGAATCATCTATGTAACAAAAAAATACACATGATGTGGACACACTCCAGATGCACTGTAGAATATCAGAGGTGGGGGAAGGGTCCAGTGAAAGGAACAGAGCAACGGGCATTACTATGTATGTTTGTTTGGTTTTTTCCAACTCTGGACACATTTTATTTATTATTTATTTTTTAATATAATTTATTGTCAAATTGTGTAACATACAGTGTGTAAAGTGTGCTCTGGGTTTTTGGGGTAGATTCTAATGTACCGTTTATTTAACTTCGAAAACATTTCAGCACCTTATGCATACAAAAAAAGATAACAGAACATTTCAGGGCCTGCTGCCCTGAAAGTAGGATTTGGAGCTCTAATGGGTGTTTTACTTTGATTTCCGATGAGCTACTGTGAAATCTCAAATTCCTATAAGGAAGTATAAGTTAAGGTCATAATGCATCTCATAAACAAAAGAGAAAAGCTTCAAAATCATGGTTTGGCCAAAAAGAATACTAGTGTTACATTAAATATTTCGACTGCCTTACCTTAAAAGCTTTCAAGCTGAGAAAAGTGGCTAATAGACAAAGGTTAAAATGCCAAAATAGAGCATTTGGACAGAGGAAGACATTATTATCAACATGTTGATAACGTAAGAAGATTTCCAGAGTTGTAGTTACAAACTGATTTGAAGCCTATGACATTTTTCTTGAAAATAAAGAAATAGGAGATACTTAAGCTTTTACTAAGGAGTAAAACACTGGGTAAACTTCATTGGGTAAGTGAAATATTACTTACACTTTTAAAGGAAGCTGCAAATTCAGCAACACCTGGTACTGAAAAGAAAAACACATTATTTATTCAATAAATATTTTAGTGCCCCAGACATAGGGGACCCAAATAATAAGAGAACAGTCTTGTCTTCAAGGAGACAAGGAAAAGAAAAAAAGGAGAGAAACTCAGTAACTATTTAAGTACTCCAAGAAAGATACCATGTGCTATGGAAAGACAAAAAAAGAAAAAAAGAAAGAGAAAAAGAAAAAAGAAAAAAAGAAATCTGTATTTGACTGAGGTGGGCAGGGAAAGCTTCTCAAAGAAGACAATGCCTCATCTGAACTTGGAAGGATCAGGAGTTAGCTGGAGAGGACAGGGAAATACAACATGTCTTACAAAAAAAGTTAAATTTACTTTTTAGGTATGTTATTCTATCAATCCAATTGTTATTTAAATGCCTCACAAAAAGAACCACACTAGAAAACAGAAAGATAAAAACAGATATTTAAAAATAAAATACTGTTGGGGAGCCTGGGTGGCTCAGTCAGTTAAGCATCCAACTTCGACTCAGGTCATGATCTCACGTCTCGTGGGCTTGAGCCCTGCATCGGGTTCTGTATCAGGCTCTGGACTGACAGCTCAAAGCCTGGAGCCTGCTTCAGATTCTGTGTCTCCCTCTCTCTCTGCCCCTTCCCCTCTCACACTCTGCCTCTCTCTCTCTCACAAGTAAATAAAATTAAAAAATAAATAAAATACTTTTCAACCTCACTAATAAAGAAACATGAACTAAAGACAATAAATATCAGTAACATCCAATAATGGCTAGTAGCTGGGTAAATGGGCACTCTCAACACACAGCCATCCTCTACCATGTGCACAAAGATACATGTTAAGTTGTTTGTAATATCGAACAGTGGATCTAAGGTTTCCAAATAGGGTAGGAATATATAAACTACAGTATATCTATATAATGAAATACTTCAAGAGGATGAAGTAGATCTAGACCTACTAACATATAAAGATTCATTAATAAATTACTAGGTGGAATAAGTTAAGCTGTATTAGCCCAATCATGTACATATGACACGTCATTATACCAAAAACAAAAACAAAACAAAAATCTAAACCCGAAAAACCTGTTGTAGTCTTTAAAAATATGTATTTATTTATCTATATAATCATTATAGAGGCTAAACTATTAATAGTGATTTTATAAGAGTGAGTGAAGGAAGTGAAGAAATACTTTACGTATCTCTGTATTGTCTGAACTTATTACAGATGTAATTTTTTTAAGGTTGTCTATCATTTCTTGAGTCACACTGTGTCCTGAAAAAGTTAAACCACCAAAAAGCTATTCTTAACATTAGACCACAGAATTCAATCTCTTCCCTGTGAAGTAAAATCAAAATTTGAACCATTACAGTTATGATAACTTCCAAAATCTCTCTCAAAGTAGCACTGGTTCCCCTGTATTGCTTCTGATAACAAGAAACCAAAAACTTACATTGTTCTGGCCAAAGGTCTGGTGAGGCACGGTCAAGTTTTTCAAAACTTAGCAGAGATGCTTCCAGATCTGTCCCTAGAACAAAGCACCCAAATGAGCCAAGAAGACACAAAACATGTTAATTAACATTTTATAACATTTCAAACTCAAAGAACATAACAAACTGGAACACTCTCTTGAAAGTTTAGAAATCTGAGTTCTAGAACTACTGACAGTACCGGGCCATGATGTTATACAAATAAATCATTCTCCTTCATCAACTTCGCTGTTCTGATCTGTAAACTGGAAGCAATGTTTTAGTGGGGTTAGAAAAAATAATTATCAATAAACCCATCTGTATCTTCGCTCATACTCTTAGACTTTCCCCCAATTAATGTCCCTGCTCCCAAGAAAGACAAACTCTTCTGCAGAGCTCTGGATGTCATTTTTCTCTTGCTTTGTCAAAGAAATCATCTTGAATAATCTTTCTTACACAATTAATTTCCATGTTTTCTACTGGCTCATCCTCAACAGCAAGCAAGCCTGCTCTAGAATTTCTCCTTCTTTGAAAAAACTTCTGTGACCTCATTACTTCCTATTCCCTCCTTCATTTCAAAAGTTCTTGAGTTATCTGTCCTGCTATCTCCACTTCTCTCACCTCACATTCTCTCCTTACTTAACCCATGACAATCAGGCTCTTGCTCTTGCATACATGGAAAGTGCTATGGTTAAGGTCATCTATGACCACCTAGGTTGCTAAATCCAGCAGTCTCTTCTCTGTTGTCTATTATGTGATCTCTCTGCAGCACTTTCACGCTGCCCTCTCTCCTTGAAAAACTCCACTTCCAGCTTCTATAAAACCACTATGCTGCTGATTTTTCTCCTACGTCACTGACTCCTTCCCCATTCTCCTCCACAGAGGTCCCACCCTAGGCTGGCTTCACTCTCTACCTGAAGTCTCCTAAGGAGATCTCATCTAGCCCCACAGTCTTTACCATCGTTTATATGTTGATAACTACCTATTTATATTTCCAGTCCCAATCCTTCCTAGAACTTCAGAGGTATAGCTAGGAGGTTACTTAACGAACTCCTCTGCCACAGCTCTAATAACTCCTGACATCTGTCTCTATTTACATGTGTGAAAAACTTAAGTCTAATACATGCAAAACCATCTCCACCTCAAGAAATAGCACTACCATGAACCCCAGTTCTCAAACCGAAATCCAGATGTCATCAATCCTTCATGCCTCCCTTTCCTTCACGCTTCTATTACAATCCATTAGTAAGTCCAGGAGTTTCCATCTCCAAAATACTCCATGAAACCAAATTAACTAGACAAGGAACTATCACTTCTCTCTCAGACTACTTCAAAAGCCTTTTAACAGTTCTCCCTGCTTCTATTCTTGCCTCTTCCCCTCTCTACCCAAATCTATTCTCCAAAAAGTAGCCAGACTGATTTTTTTTTTTTAATGTCATTAGTTTGCATCACTCTTCAGCTTAAGGGACTTCTTCCCAGCTAAATTTATGAATGTATACTGTTATCTGCCATGCCCTTGAAAAAATCATGCAAGATCCAGCCCCTGTCTAATTCTTCCATACCATTTGATACCTACCATTTCTTCACCACTCTTGCCCCCGCACACAGTAGGTGCTCAACATTTGTTGAGTACATATTGTGTGCTCAGTACGCTAGCCAGTTGCAAAAATTAGTTCATTTAATGATATAAACAGCGGTTCTTAACATTTTCTGGGTGAGTCACATCTTTGGAAAAAAGGGCTACGGACTCATTCCCTGAAAAATGTACATACGTATAAAATTTTTCAACATGTGCTTTCCTTGGGGTGTCTGGGTGGCTCAGTCAGTTAAGCACCTGACTCTTGGTCTCTGCTCAGGTCTTGATCTCAGGGTTGTTGAGTTTAAGACCTGTGATAGGCTGGACACTGGCTGTGAAGCCTACTTAAAAAAACAACAACAATAACAAAACCATGTGCTTTTCTCTAAACTGAATATTTTCCCCCAAATATTCTAAGGCAATTTCCAGTAGGATTTTAACTGGTAAAGAACTCAGTCCTAATAAACTGCCTTAACTAAAGCATCCAAAAATGGTAACGAAGAAAAGCTGTGTGTAACACACAAAATGCCAATTCTCAGATTTCCAAGGAATGTTACTGATGGGAAGCTCAATCATAACAAAAGTGAACTTACTGAGAATAGGATCCAATAACAAACAAGGGTGGCCTTATGATCCCACAGTCCCGGGCATAACTCAGAATCTGCTGTGAGTGCTACTCTCATTGATTCAGTAATTCCAATGTTCTCCTTTTTAAAGAAGTGCCAAACAAATGTAGCATTAACAAGACAAATGAGTAAATGACCTATATTTGAATTAAATCTTAAAGAAAGAGACACATAAAACACTAAAGATACAAGCTAGGGGTGCCTGGGTAGCTCAGTCCAACTTTGGCACAGGTCATGAGCTCTTGGTTTATGAGTCTGAGCCCCACATCAGACTCTGCACTGACAGGGCAAAGCCTGCTTGGGTTCTCTCTCAACCTCTCTTTCTGCCCCTCCCCAACTCTCTCTCTCAGAATAAATAAACTTCAAAAAAAAAAATTAAGAAAGCTAGGCAGTGGAATATTTTAGGATGAGATACTTATTTAGAAGCTGTATTTAAGTTCAAAGTGCTCAGATTAAAAGGAAAAGATTAGGTGAAGGATGGAATTCTGTAAAAGATAAGAATGAAAATTAAAAAATCAAGTGTGCAAACAGACTGACTATAGTGATGGCTAGAAGACCAAAGGAAAAAATGTTTCCAATATTCTTCCTAGCCAAAAAAGGAAAAAAAAATAGTTAACACAAGAAAAAAACAAATACAAGCAACACAGCTTTACTATCTCCAAAACTTATAAATATAAAAAAAACTTAGTAATAAACTAAAAATTTTAATAGTAATTACTTACACTTCTATCACTTGGCTAATTTTTTTAAAATTCTGGTAAGATATACATAACAAAATTTACCACCTGAACCATTTTTAAGGGAGTTTCAGGGGCATTAAAAACATTCACACTGTTGTGTAACCATCGTTACCATCATCTCCAGAATATTTTCACCACCTTAAACTGAAACTCTGTGCCCTATTAAATAATAACTCCCCATTCCCTTAGCTGACTTTATAAATGTCCTTTTTATTTATTTTTATTTTTTTCTGGCAAGAAAGACATTTTAAGAGAGCATCCAGGCAGGAGACGGAATGTTTTTTGACTCTGAGCACCCATAATTTCTTATATAGTATGCACCTCCCCCAAAGCAGCTAACGTTTTGTCTTTCATACAGTGGGAACTCAGTAATAGCTCTCCTGGCCTCAATTTCCTTATTCCTGAAATAAACTTCCTAGATTCCTTCCAAACACAAAATGTGTTTGAGAAGAGAAAACTACATATCAATGAAATGGACGTGAGGTTGGGGACCGTAGAGGCAAGTTAAGTGAGCTCAGAAATGACTGCAAAATCATAAATAAGGCAGAACGTAGTGCAGAAGAATGAGGATATACCAAAACCACTTAATTCCTATCTGAAGTGACTTGCATCTTAGACAACATATAGACAGAAATCGTTCACTCACTCAGCCTGAGGAAACAACAGATACAGAAGCAGCAAGAGTTTGAGATAAGTGCATGACTACGCTGAAAAGCTCAATTCTCATCTTCCTCTGGGAAGGGACCAAGATGGGAGGAACCAAAACAGGGCAATGGTCCCAATCTACCAAGAAAGGAGAATATCAGGTTTTGCTTGTGGCTTAATACCGGGAATAAGGTCAGCCACCAACCCTAACTAGGGTTTGAGAGAAATTCTTCCAGATGCTCAAAGATTAGAGAATCGACCCTTCCATGGGGCGCCCTGAGAAGAAAACTACACTCAAGCAACACATTTCTCCCTAGCAGTATCTCCTCCTCGGTCCAAAGGGGGCTACGGGAGGGCCAGGGCGACCCCCGGCCTTCTGCCTGGAATGGGCCCCACGAGTGTGCCCTCCTCCACCCGCTTGGTAAGCAGAGGGGAAACGGGGCACCTCCGGAGCTGCTGTGAACAGGCGAGCTTGAAGACGCACTCGGATCCTAAGAAAAAGAAGTCGAAAGGAAAGGGTTGGAGCCCAAGAACAAAAGTGCAAGTTCGAGGCACAGAGAGCGCAAGTCACCAGCAGAGCAGAGAAGGAGGTTGCAGCCGAAAGATCCCTAAGCCGGCTCTTACCGTCTGTGGGAGACGCCATCTTCCAACCCATGTCACGTGACGTGGCCAACCGTCGGCGGGAAAGCAAGGACCCATAAGCCACGCCCCCAAAGAGAACACCGCCCCCCTATCCCCTACTCGCAGTCCTGTCTCATTTCCCCGCCCCATAGGGCAATCTTTGCCTAGCCCCGCCTCCAGTGCTGGCCACACCCCCTCGCATAGAGGATGAGGTGGGGCGACAGCAAGTGCCTTGACGGGCCTTATTTACTTTCTTCGCTGACGGGGTGGGACCGCCGTAGTACCTGTGGCCAATCGGGGTTCCCGTTTAGGGGGCGTCTTCTCCGTGTGCTCAATACAGAGTACTCAAGTCAGGGGCGACTTCCCTGCCTCGGCCAACAGAATTTCTCGAGGTGGGAGGGGGCTAGGGCTCTTCCACTTCTGACCAATCGCGTAACTCAAAGACCGGGACTGAGGCGAGAGTAGTAAGGTGTTAGGGTGCGTGATTGGCTAGAGGAAATAGTCTTCTCCACCAATGAGGGTGTGCGGCAGGCTGGAGGGACTAGGCCTGGCAGCGGTGGTGTTTCCAGGGAGTCACCTGCAGTAGGGGCTCGTGGAGGCCGACAACAGGCGGCTGAGGACCATGGCGGCGGCTGCAGCAGTGCGGACCCGGATCCTGCAGGCGAGTGAGGGTGGTACCGAGGGATGGCGAAGTTGGGAATTGGGTCCTTTCCGTCCACTCTCTGAGCCAACCCCTTCTTAGCCGACTTTCCAGTTCCCACCCGGCGCGTGAGGCCTTGTTCCAAGCCTTCCCTTCTCATCCGCCCTCGTTGGATCCTGGACTGTCACCCCTGGCTCTCTGCCCTTTTACTCCGGAGGCTCTCCCTTTCTGACTCTGGCCCACTTTCCTCCCCCAGCGCTGTGCGTCCCTGCAGTCACTCACTTGCCCTCACTTATTTTGGTTCACTCACCGTGTTTCCTTTTCACCTCCGTCCCAGTCACCTCTCTCACCTTCTGTGCCAGAAACTTCTTTTTCTGGCCAGCTTTCTCAGAGCTCTTTCTCCTGCTCAGAGCGACCAGATTGTTCCCTTCACCCCACCCTACTTCACTGGCTGTAATCTGTGGTAAAGAAAGGAATCACACGAGGGGGAGGGTCAGTGAATGAACTTTGAATCCCCTTCTAGAAAATGGACACTAGGTTTTCCCCCAAAGCAGTTATTTGCTGAGCTGTTTAACCTAGCTATGGCTCTTTGTATTTCCCACAGACTGTAGGCCGTCTCTTTCCTTGCCAAGAGTTTCAGTTAAACTTTTAGCAAGGTTACAATATTCTCATTGGTGGTAAATAAGGACACATACTTATACTATGCAAAAGACAAACATCTAAAAAAAGTGATAGAAAATGAGGTGATAAACATCTCTAAAACAGGTGGTAGAAAATAAACAAGAAGTGTTATTCCAAGTTCCTTACCCAAAGTCAGTGTGCCAACACAGCCTCACACTTGTCCTCTCTGCATGTCTGAGGCCTGTGGTTTCTAACTCTGTGCACCGGGGCAAGATTTACTGCAGGGGAAGTTTCTCCAGCCTACAAGAAAACAGCTTTGCCCTTCTTACTTGTTACATCCAGCCTGGGAACTGCTTCTGTATTGCTGGACTTTTAGATAATATTAGCACTTACCAGGCTGCAACGAGTTCTACTGCAGAAACTTATGCATTTTTAAGATTCTTAGCAAAGTCAGTAAAGGTTCATGTTTAAATGCTTTCTAATGGGACATTGAGGAGAATGGGCTGGAAAAGTTTGTCAGATAGTCTGGCTTCACTCATCTATTTCTTGCTGTGATCCTAGTTGTTTTTCTAGTATCTTTTTTTTTTTTTTTTTGTAGTAGGGATACAAAGTTTCTACCCTATAATTTCCATTGCCAATTTATCCTTGAAATCTTTTACTAAAATTGACTTAAAAAGCCTTAAGAAGATATTTTGTCCTTTGAGTCAAGGAGAGGAATCTCCCTTTCTATGCACTTTATTTTGGAAACAGACACTATTTTCTGATTCATTTGAAGAAACTCCCAAGTTAACCTGGAAAAGAACAGAAATAGTAATTCTTAGTCAAAGAGGAGTTACTATAACATGAAACTTTGATAAAGAGTAGTCTAGGAGTGGGGTGCCTGGGAGGCTCAGTCGGACTTTGGCTCAGGTCATGATCCCACGGTTTGTGGGTTCGAGCCCCATGTCGGACTCTGTGCTGACAGCTCAGAGGCTGGAGCCTGCTTCTGATTCTGTGTCTCCCTCTCTCTGCCCTTCCCCAGCTTGTACTTTGTATCTCTCAAGAATAAATAAACGTTAAAAATTAAAAAAAAAAAAAAAAGTAGTCTAGGAGCGCCTGGATGTCTCAGTTGGTTGAGCGTCCAACTCTTGATTTCAGCTCAGGTCATGATCCCAGGGTCGTGGATTAAGCCCTGCATTGGGGCTCTGCGATGAATGTGGAACCTACTTAAGATTCTGTCTTTCTCTCCTTCTGCCCCTCTCCGCCTCTCCCCTGCTTATGGTCCTCTCTCTCTCTCTTTCTCTAAAATTAAAAAAAAAAAAAGAGTAGTCTAGATTCTGGCAGTCATGAATTTAAGAGGATCATCAAAAGGAGCTGTAAAGGAAAGAGTTGGTGTTTTCAGAGATTTATTGAAAGTTTTTAAAGTTTCTCTATTTTGAGAGAGAGAAAGTGGGGGGGCAGAGAAAGAGGAAGGGAGGGGGAGAGAGAGAGAGAGAGAGAGAGAGAGAGAGAGAGAGAGAATCCCAAGTAGGCTCCTTGCTTTCAGCACAAACCCCAATACTGGGCTCGAACTCATGAACCGTGAGATCAGGACCTGAGCCAAAACTGGATGCTTAACTGACTGAGCCACCCAGGTGCCCCTCGTTTTCAGTACTTTTAAGTATAGATGGTCCTTGACGTTCCATGGTTCAACTTGAGTTAAAAAATTTTTTTATTATTATTTTTTAACTAAAAAATTTTTTTAATGTTTATTTATTTTTGTGAAAGAGAGACAGCATGTGAGTGGGGGAGGAGCAGAGACAGAGGCAGACACAGAATCCAAAGCAGGCTCCAGGCGCTGAGCTGTCAGCACAAAGCCCGGCATGGGGCCTGAACCCACATACCATGAGATCATGACCTTAGCTAAAGTCTGATGTTTAACTGAGCCACCCAGACACCCCGACTTTTTGTTTTAAGTTTATTTATTTTGAAAAAGAGAGTATGTGAGCAGAGGAGGGGCACAGAGAGTGAGAGAGAGAGAGAGAGAGAGAGAGAGAGAGAGAATTTCAAGCAGGCTCTGCAGTCAGCGTAGAGCTGTCCTCAGGGCTCAAACCCACGAAACTGTGAGATCATGACCTGAGCCAAAATCAAGAGTCAGATGCTCCACCCACTAAGCCACGCAGGCACCCCAGCTTAAGACTCTTTGACTGTACAATGGTGTGAAAGGAATATGCATTCAGTAGAAACTGTACTTGGAGTTTTGAATTTTTATCCTCCCCACCCCCCAGCAAAATTCAGTACGATACTTTTGAGGAATGCTGGGCAGCAGCAGGGAGTCACAGCTCTGTCAGCCACACGATCACAAGGTTAAACAACCGATACACTTATAAGCATTCTGTACCCATACAGCCATTCTGGTTTTCACTTTCAAAACAGCATTCAGTAAACTACATGAGATATTCAACACTTTTTTATGAAATAGTCTTTGTGTTAGATAATTTTGCACAATTGTAGGCTAATATAAGTATTCCGAGCACGTTTAATGTAGGCTAGGCTAAGCTATGATGTTTGGTAGGTTAGATATATTAAATGCATTTTCAACTTACAATGGGTTTATCACATTCAGAGATAAGAAAACTATTCTTCTTTGTTATTAAGATTATTTATTTATTTATTTATTTTGAGAGAGACAGAGACAGCATGAGCAGGGGAGGGGCAGAAAGAGACGGAGAGAGAGAATCCTAAGCAGGCTTCACGCTGCCAGTGGAAAGCCCAGTGTGGGGCTTGAACTCGTGATCCGTGAGGTCATGACCTGAGCCAAAACCAACGGTCAGGTGCTTAACTGATTGAGCCATCCAGACACCCCAAGAAAACCAGTCTTAAAGAGACTGAGTGGCCCATCTCAGTGATGTGGTTTAAAGAGTACAGGCTTCACAGTCATGCTTGCATTCTATCCCAGCAATACCACTTTCTAGTTTTAAAAATATTTGTGAAGATTGGAATTCATGAATATAATAAAATAAATACCTGACACTTAAGCCGATCCAACGTCTTCCAACTAATGACTGATAGGGCTGAGAATTCAGGACGTGTCTTGGTATCTCTTTCTATGTCAGGCACTGTCCCCAGGCTTTGGGCAAGGAGAGGTAAGTAAAACACTCACTGAAAGCTCCCTTACTGTAATGCAACAGTAAGCACTAATAGTAGGAGTGCACAGAGTACCGCAGGAGAAACTGTCTCATACTCAATCTGTACAATTTAGGGAAAATTCCCAAAGGGGTTGCCTCCAGGCTTGAGTTTTGCAAGACTAGCAGGCCTGCAGCCAAGGAAGGGTTGAAAGGGGACTGCCGGATAAAGGAAACAACAAGTATGAAATAAACATCTAGAGAGGAAGAATTTTGGTGTGACTGGATGCAGGATAGTTTCTTTAACAACAGTGGTAATGAATGCTTTTTTCGGAAATGAAGAAAAGTTAGGAGATGCAACCCAACGAAAACAATATGCTAATGTTTTATTATGCCAGATGCAGTGTCTTTTATGCCCTCTTGACAGCAAAGAGGCTGTGTGCAAGTAAAAAAATAAAACTAAGTGGACTAGATGCTCAGGTTGACCAATCTGTGCTTTTTCTGCCTTTTAAGAGAGTAAACATGAAATGTGATTAATACCAAATGATTGCTTGGCCGTACTCATTTTTTTCATTCAGCAAAAATATTACTGAATGCTTACTCTATTCCAGGAAAAGTGCCAGGGGCTGAAGACACAGCCATCTAGTGATCTAAGGGGAGAGAGACTTAATAAACAATCTATTATTCCACAATGTGATACAAGAAATAGAGGAATTTAGGTGTTGTATGAGCTCTATAACCAGGCGGTTGGCCTAGACTTGAGATTGTGACTTTAACAGCTTCTCACTCTGCTGTTTCCCCTCTCACTCTCAGAAGCCAACCTTTTTTTCCCCCCCTACTTCAGAGGCAACAGAAACCATCAGTTGAGAACTTCCTCAACTTCCTACTGGCAAACATAAAACTGACCTGTACTGATACCCAAAGCGATGGCTAAGTAGGGAGATAAAGAGTAGGAGTGAGTCAAGCGAATAGAATTCCAGGCAAGGAGCAGCAGCATGTATACAGGCAAAAAGAGCACAAAACATGTTCCAAATGCCTAGAAGATAGACAGCAAGGAGGAAAGTGGCAAGCTATGAAACTAGAAAAGTAAAGGTACCATAGGAATTCTTCTAAGCAACATCAAGATTAGCCTTTAAGAACATCGGAAAGCCATTGGAGTTTCTTAAACTAGGGAGTAATCTGCCCAGATTTGTGTTTTAGAAAGCCCCTCTGGCTGTAGGGGAGGAAGCTAGATTCAGAAAGCTTAAAATTGAGTCTGGAAGATCTGTTAGGAAACAGTTACTGAAGTCCAGGTGAGAGACAATGATGATATAGACTGCAGTGATGGCAGGTGGCGTAGAGAATAAAGCTGTGTTCCAAAGACTTCTAGGAGGACAGATTGCCAGGATTTGATTCACTGCGGAGAGAGAGGGAGGAGTTAGGGTGACATTCTGGTTTCTTCTTCGGCAACGAAGTGAATAGTGGTCCCCTACACTGAAAGGTGGGATATAGAAAGCAGAGCAGCGTGATGAGAGGAAGGTGAGGAGCTTTTCGACATGCACCTAATAACATCCACATAGAGGTGCGGTGAAGACAGATGAGTGTTATCTGAAGCTGGCTAAGGACTACAGATTTGGACATTATCAGAATCTAGATAATCAAGCTACAGGAGCTGATGAAATCACCTGAGGAGAATGTGCAGAATGGGAAAAGGCGGCCTAGGACCAAGTCTTGAGGAAATCGAATAGATAGTGGCAAGGTAGCAGAAGATGATATCAGGACATACTGAAGACTAGTGAAAAGGTTAAGTACAGGAGGACTGGGAAGAGCCCATGGGATTTAGGGAGTCACTACATGTTTAGTGTAGTATTTTAGTCACGAAGGTTGGAGTAGATTGAAGAGTGAGTGGGAAGTGAGGAAATAAAGGTAATTAGCATAGAGAATCCTTGCTATTGGATGGAGAGAGGTTTAAGTTTGAAGAAAGAAAGGATAATTGATGGAAGTGTGTGGGGGTAGTGGGAAAAGTTGGCTGTAGAGCACAGGTGCAAAGATTAGCCTTCAGCTGGAGGACAGGCGTCTCATTGGTCAGTCCATAGATACTAGTTGTGCGCTTCTGTCTCCTATCACTTTGTCCCTACAGAGCTTGCTAGCGATCTTCTCCCTTCTAAGAGAAAAGAGGAACAAAGGATGGGTATAGGTCAGTTTTGTAGGGTCGCTAGTAGGAAGTTTAAGTTCTCATCTGATGGTTCTGTTCCCTCTGAAGTAAGAAAAACTAAGGTCAGCTAATGAGAATGAGAGAGGAAGCGGCAGGGCTGAAATTTTAAGAGAGTAAGTTTGAAATAGCAAGGAGTAAGAGCAACTAAGTAGCAAGGAGACAGAGGTGTGGCAAGGAGAAAAGACATAATAGTAAGGAGATAAGAGAGGTTTTGAAATAGCAAGGAGTGAGAGCAAAAAGTATTTATAGTAATAGAATAGTAACATTGAATGAGCACCAACAACTTGCTATTTTCTGTATCTGGACAATCTTGATCACAGTAACTGTAAAGTAGGTGAACAAGATGGATGCAGTGCCTGCCTTCATGGAATTCAAGTCTTTTGGGCAATAGACAAGTAACCAGGCAACCACAGCACAGACAGATAAACCCGATAGGAGAAGTACGGGCTGCTATGGGAGTCCAGAAGGGACACCTTAAGCCTAGTCTTGGGTGGGGGCCATCAGCCACCAAGTGGACCTTTCATTTGTTCCATAGATACTTATTATACACCTCCTATGTACCAGGTACCATGTTGGTGTTGGGAACATGCCTATAAATAAAACATGGTGGGCTCTAGAAGAGGGTTGATGATTTGAAATCATTTTTGTGGGGAATGGGAGAGGAAGTAGATGAGGAATTTGGAAGAATCTTCTGCTGGCCCAAAGGACTGGCACCCTTTCCCCTAAACAGTACTGAGGAACACAAATTGTTGCATTTCATGCACCCCAAACCCTTTGGTTAACATGTCTGCTTCTGGGGCACCTGGGTGGCTCAGTCGGTTGAGTGCCGACTTCAGCTCAGGTCATGATCTCATGGTTCATGAGTTCGAGCCCCATGTCTGGCTCTGTGCTGACTGCTCGGAGACTGGAGCCTGCTTCAGATTCTATGTCTGCCTCTCTGTGCCCTGCCTGCCCCTGCTGGCTCTGTCTCTGAAAAATAAATAAATGTTTTAAAAAATATTTAAAAACATGTTTGTCTTCAGACAAGAAAAAAGATTTTTAGAATATAGTTTTCCTCTAGTTCCCATTCCTAGTGTTTGTTTTCTCATTTTAATTGACTTGAATATTTCTTAAATCAACTTCCATAGCATATATTCAAATAAGGAGTTATTTTATTTTAACTTGCCCCTCCTCCCAATTTGTTGATTATATCCTGTTAAATGTTACCTATACAACACATTCTTTTTCTATAAGGTACATGTGGCATTTTTTAAAATACCTTTATTGCAATAAAATTGACATAAACTCTATATATTTAAGTATAACATTTGATAAGTTTTATATTCATTTTTTTAATTCATTTTGAGAGAGAGAGTACGCATGAGCAGGGGAGGGGCAGAGAGGGAGGGAGAGAGAGAATCCCAAGCAGGCTCTGCACTGTCAGCATGGAGCCTGATGTGGGGCTCAAACTCACAAACCAAGAGATCATGACCTGAGCCAAAACCGAGAGCCAGACACTTAACTGACTGAGCCACCCAGACACCCAAGTTTTATATATACCTGTGAAAATGTCACAATCAAGATAATGGGCATATCCATCACTCTAAAAGTTACCTTCTTATCCCATCTTCTGCACTTCCTCCGTCATCTCCAAGCAACCACTGCTGGTGCTTTCTAAGACTATAGATTAGTTTGCATTTTCTAGTTTTATATAAATGAGATCATACAGTATGTACTGTTTGCATGTCTGACTTCTTTCACCCAGTATAATTGCTATAGTTATCCATGTTATTGCATGTGTAATAGTTCCTTTTCATTGCTGAGAACTATTCCAATATATGGTTATACCACATTAGTTTCCCTATTCACCCATCCAATGGTGGACATTTGGGTTGTTGCTAAGTTCGGGGCTATCACAAAGCTGCTGTAAACATTTGTGTTCAAGTATTTATATGGGTATATAGATACTTACATTGACACTTGGTTATATGCTATCTTAGATTTGACACCTATTGTGTTAGATACCATCTTAAGAGTTTTCATATTATTAAGATTTGTGGTGACTGCATTTTCCAGCCCCCAAATTAGGAAAATATGGCCCAATAAAAAAATTGTTTTTTAAAGTTTCTTTATTTTGAGAGAGGGAGAGAGTGAGTGAGCAGGGAAGGGTCAGAGGGAGAGAGAATTCCTAGCAGGCTGTGCATTGTCAGCACAGAGCCCAACACAGGGCTCGAACCCATGAACCATGAGATCACGATCTGAGCTGAAATCAAGAGTTGGACACTTAACTGACTGAGCCACCCAGGCACCCCCGCCCCCAAATTTTAAATCAGGACTGTCCTGGAAATTGAGGACATGATCATTATAGTTTATTATTTTCTCGTAGTTGGCTGTACCTCATAGTCTAATACCTTTTCTCTTTAAAGACTATGTGATCCTTGAGCAAACACCAAGTCCTTTTTCATATACCCACAGTAACTAGTATAATGTTAACCATATGGTAGCCATTCCAAGTTTTAATAATCTTCTGCTCTCATTTATCAAAACAATCGTTCTTTTACCTCACAGGTCTCTTCCAAGGTGAATTCCACTTGGCATCCAGCATCCTCCTTTTCTTCTTCAGTGGTAAGTTTATTTGGCACTACAGTTTGACTTCTGAAAAGGAATACGTTATAATTTTTGGGTATTCCTATTTGTCTTCTTTATATCTTTATATCTTCTTTATTGTGATCAGAATATTGTGATCAGAACCAATTCTACCTTGGTTTTCTTATCTAATATTCTGTTTATTATATGTTGTAAGCGTTTTCAGTATTACCAGATGCTCTTTATAGCTATGTTTTTTTTTTAACTTTTTTAATGTTTTATTTTTATTTTTGAGAGAGAGAGAGAAAGCGTGAGCAGGGTAGGGGCAGAGAGACAGAGACACAGAATCCAAAGCAGGCTCCAGGCTCTGAGCTATCAGCACAAAGCCCAACATGGGGCTCAAACTCCACAAACTGCAAGATCATGACCTGAGCCAAAGTTGAATGCTTAACTGACTGAGCCACATGGGCCCCATATAGCTATGATTTTTTTTTGATATTAGTTTATTTTTGAGAGAGAGAAAGAGAAAGAGAGAGAGCACGTGAGCAGAAAAGGGGCAGAGAGAGAGGGAGAGAGAGGATCCAAAGCAGGCCCTGCACTGTCAGCACAGAGCCCAACGTGGGGCTCAAACTGACAAACCCACAAACTGCAAGATAATGACTCAAGCTGAAATCAGATGCCCAACCAACTGAGCCACCCAGGCACCCCTATAGCTATGTTTTTTAATAGCTGCAAAATATTCCATCAAGTATATGTAGCCTGAATTAACTAAAAATTTTCCCATATAACACCTAGATTGATTGACTTTTTCAGTATTAGACAGCAAACATTTGTATAGTTTTTTCCTTCTTTTAGATTATTTTCCTTCTGAGGTAGGATACTATGTCAAAAAATACAAACATTTTCATGGCTTCTAGAGGTTTTATTGATCCCACCATATAGTTGTCCTCTTCTTCACAGTCTTTAAAGTTGTTTTCATAGAACTGTCAGCCATTTGCAGTACCCAAAATCTAACATATAGGGACAGGTGCTCAAAATCCTTTCTATTTAAAAGCATGCACACACTGTAACACAATAATTCTTCACCTTTTTTGGTCCACAGCCCCCTTTGAAAATTTAATGTAAACCACCTACTTCTCAGAAAAACTACACACAGAGGGGTGCCCAGGGTGGTTCAGTCGGCTAAGCGTCCGACTTAGGCTCTGGTCTTTTCATCATAAATGTAATACATGCTCATGGTAACGTGACAAAAAGTCAGCTGGGCCAACAAGACAACGAGCTAATCTTTGTTAACACAGAATCTACTACTTTTTTAGTCGGAGCTTCACAGTGACATGAAGTTCCACTGTGTGATTAGCAGGGAATTTTCCTTAGAGAAATCACGGTATCGAGAGGCTCAGTCACATCTTAATGAACACTATAGACAAGTACATTGTGTCTCTCTTTCTCAGTGTTAACAGTTCCAGAGAACAGAAGGTTTACTATCAACCCTGAATTCCTTCCTCTTTGTGAAAGAGAGAGAAACAATGAACTAATACCAATTTTGTGGGGTTTTTATTTTCCAGCCAACTGTGAAGCTCTTCATTGATGGGAAATTTGTTGAATCCAAAAGTGACAAATGGATTGACATCCACAACCCAGTAAGCAAAGCTGCTTTGGGGTTTAAACTGACTAGCCTAGAATTCTGGGAACGTGGTGGGAAATTAGGGACCTGGGTGTTTGTCATGAAGTACCTAGTGCTGCCTCTATGACTAGATGGAAAACGGAGAAGGGGGACAAGGGGCAAGAGATGATGTACTGCTTTTTCCCATCAGGCCACCAATGAGGTCATTGGTCACGTTCCTCTGGCCACCAAGGCTGAAATGGACGCAGCTGTCGCTTCCTGCAAACGTGCTTTTCCCGCATGGGCAGACACTTCAGTATTAAGCCGCCAGCAGATCCTGCTCCGCTATCAACAACTCATTAAAGAAAACTTGGTAAGAAATCAGAATGGCATCATCTTCCAAGCTGTTGCCTGGGATGCAGAAGCCCTTTTAGCTGCCCTCTGTAACTCTACCATCCAAAGAGACATAGATCATGGCTCTCTCCCTTATACTACGTCTCCCCCAATTTTGTTCTTCCTTGGCTACCTAAGAACTAAAAGGAGGCACATCTTTGCATTGGTTTCATGTGTGTGTTTTTTCTCTAGAAAGAAATTGCCAAGTTAATCACGTTGGAACAAGGGAAGACCCTCGCTGATGCTGAAGGAGATGTATTCCGAGGCCTTCGTAAGCTGGGAGTCCCTCTAGGGGAGTTCAGGAACCCTTTGGGAAGGAGCGAAGGAAGATGGGAGGCAAAGATCTCGGAATGGGAGGTCGCTTCTTCCTCTCTGTAGATTTTCCTATCCCATCATCTTTTTTTAATACTTGTGGAAAATGGCAATACTTCTTAGGTACCTATGAGATCAGTTTATTTCATTTATCTTACTTGATCGTTCAGTAGGTATATGCATTTCAAGGTCTTTTTTTTTTTTCCTACTTGGAGAATCTCATTTTGCTCAGCCCCTTCACACAGAAGGGCAAGTCGATGTTTCTCCCATGTGTCATTGGCCTGAGCCATTCTCTATCCTCAGCGATGACTAGAGCAGAACAAAGCTAAGTAGCGCCTGGTGGAGAGCTGGTGGTCTGACTGCTTCTCTGTTGCAGAGGTGGTTGAGCATGCCTGCAGTGTGACATCCCTCCTGCTGGGAGAGACCATGCCATCCATCACCAAAGACATGGATCTTTATTCCTACCGTCTGCCTCTGGGGGTATGCGCGGGCATTGCCCCGTTCAATTTTCCTGCCATGATCCCCCTATGGATGTTTCCAATGGCCATCGTGTGTGGAAATACCTTCCTACTGAAACCATCAGAGCGCGTTCCTGGAGCAAGCATGCTTCTTGCTAAGTTGCTGCAGGACTCTGGTGCCCCGGATGGAACACTGAATATCATCCATGGACAACATGAAGGTAACTGCGCTTCTCTACGTGGCACTTAATCTGGCTACCAAAAAAATCAAGGCGAATGGTGAAGGAATATTTTAGGATGAGGAACCTAGGGAGGAAGGGATTTACTGATAGTAACCTCCGTGTTTGAAGGTAATGCTTGTTGACTGCCATCGCTGTGCTAAGGTAACTGGGGAGTAGCAGTGCTTCTGGCCTTACAGAATACATTGGGACCAAGAAACATGGATTATTAGGTCAAGACAAAAGAGATAAAAGAAAGTCTTCAGTTCAATACTGAGAAAATTTATAGACCTTTCAGAGACTGAAAGCCTTCTAATTCACGTAGTAACAGCTAACACTTAAAAAGCACTTCTGTGTTTCAGGCAGTTTCTACTGCCTTTCATATATTATTTAATCTTTATAACAATCCTTTAAGGTAGATACAATTGTTTTTCCATTTTACAGGTAAGGAAACTGAGGCTTAATAAAGTAATTTGCTAGAAACTATCAAAGCCAGGCTGTCAGTACCCAGGAAAACTCTGGTTTTTACTTTTAAAAACGATGCTATATTGCTGCTCACATGATAGCACAATAGTATCCGAGAGTCCTACTGTATAGTGACAGTTAAGGAAGTAATCACATTCTTAAAGGGTAAAAGGAAGAGTTGAGTATTAAAAGGCTGCTATTTTGGAGGAAAACAGGAGTTGTAGCCTTTGGAGTTAGAAGTAGAAATAACAAATGAGAAAAATAATGAAAGGGAAGAGGCTAAATAGAATTAATTAGTAGTTTAAAGAATTTAAGAGAAGGGAAAGAACTTCAAAATGGGAATCCAGGGTAGAAAAACAGAAGTATGGAAGGTTCTCATTCACAGCAATGGGAAAGAGCAAATTCACCATGTTGAGAATCCCATGCCCATTTGTTCCTTTGTGGTAATCATTTCTTTTCTTCTTAAAGCTGTAAACTTTATTTGTGATCATCCGGATATCAAAGCAATCAGCTTTGTGGGATCCAACCAGGCAGGAGAGTACATCTTCGAGAGAGGGTCAAGACATGGCAAGAGAGTTCAAGCCAATATGGTGACTTCTTATTCCTTTTTCCCCCAAACTCTGTTATATGTATTAAAATTACCTACAGGGGCACCTGGGTGGCTCAGTTGGTTGAGCGTCCGACTCCTCATTACTGTTCAGGTCATGATCTGAGGGTTGTGGGATCGAGCCCTGTGTCAGGCTCTGCACTGCCACCGTGAAGCCTGCTTGGGATTCTCTCTCTCTCTCCCTTTCTCTCTCTCTCTCTCTCTCTCTCTCTCTGCCTCTCTGCCCCTCCCCTGCTTGTTCTTTCTCTCTCACAATAAATAAATAAACTTTAAAAAATAACAGTAATAAGGGCCTGGGTGGCTCAGTCGGTTGAGCATCCAACTTTAGCTCAGGTCATGATCTCATGGCTCGTGAGTTCAAGCCCCATGTTGGGCTGTGTGCTGACAGCTCAGAGCCTGGAGCCTGCTTCAGATTCTGTGTCTCCCTCTCTCTCTGCCCCTCTCCCACTCGCTGTCTCTCTCTCAAAAATAAAAACATTAAAAAAATATTTAAGAAAATAATAAAATTACCTACAAACAGCCCTTCAGCAGAGGCACTACTATCCCACTCTCCTGCCAATGTGTCTTTATTCCCAGTTCATCCTGGATGTTTTCCTTTTAGCCATGAACCTGGTTATGAGTTTTATCCTAAGCCACTTTAATTACTTTTTATCATAGACACTTAATCTTGGTGACAAAGGGCACTTTTCTCCCTAAGAATGTTATTCAAATTCTTTGGCTTTAGCAGTAGCAGCTGAATTCTGGTTGTGGCCTTGTTTCTTCCTTCATACCATGTTTTCTAGCCCTTTCTCCTTCCTTCCCATCGAGGCATGTCCTAACTACTATAACATCAAAGATATGCTCTTCCTAAGAGTCCACGCTAAGGTACTAGAAAGAGCCAAATACCCTGTGAGTATGGTTTACTTGTTTGTATGGTTTTACTGTTCTCTTACCAGCTCCTTGCCAAATACATAGTAATTCTTTGATACTAAATGTAAATCCAGTTGCCTCTTTCTCACCCTTTGGTTAATGTTGCAGAAAGGACAGCCATCTATGCGCAGGCTTGGAAACTGTTTCTGATATGCCCACTTATTTCTTTTCCTGGCTGAATGTGTTTTGGCCAACTTGACTTAAGCCCCTCCCAGCTCATTACATATTTATTGAGTGTATTTTGTGTCTAACAGTATATTATGTGTAATGGGATAAAATTAAGTAGCAAACATGGTAATTATTCATGCACTCCAACTATAGTTGAGTAGTCCCCTCTCATCTGTGGGGGGTGCCTTCCAAGACCCCCAGTGGATCCCTGAAACTGTGGATAGTATGAACTCCATATATACTATATTTTTCCCATAAATACATATCTATGATAAATTTTAATTTATAAATTAGGTAAAAGATTAATAATAATAAAATAGAACAATTTTAACAATACGCTATAATAATATGGTCTCGAACCATCTTTTTATACTTTACTCACCCTTCTTATCATGATGTGAGAAGATAAAATGCCTACATTATGAAGTGAGATGAATGACGTGGGCATTGTGGCAAAGTGTTAGGAGGCATAGTTTCCAGACTTCAGTTGACCTTAGGTGGCTGAAACCATGGAAAGTGAAACCACAGATAAGGGGAGATTACTGTATCTGGAAACATATGTATAGAAATGACCATGTTATCCTACCTAGTAAAGAAACGAGACCATGTATCTAGAAGCAAGCCAGTTTGGGGAACCTCTTTCCAGAAATGGTGTATCAAGAGGTCCGCCTATTTCTCCTTTCAGCTGGCCACTGGTATTATTACTGGCAGCTCTTTGTTTACAATACTCTTCTTATAGCTGGAAATCCAAGCAGACGATAGACTGTTTCCTGTCTAACTTAGGAAAGAGAAGGGAGTTCTTGGTTCCTGGGTGTAGTGTTTGGTCTGTCAGTTTGCTGAATGTGATTATGTGACTGGAGGTTTTGTTTTGTTTTTTGGTAATGGTTTTGACTAAATTAACACATAACAGCTTATCAGCTAAGAAAGTAGAAAAAAAGTAACCTGGAGACTTACTCTATGCTATCAAGACTTCAGCAGTATGAAAATGATAATAAATCTAGCCTCAAAGCAACAAAGGGTAAATTCTTTCTTTCCTTAAATTATTTGAAATCTCTGATTCTTTGCTTAGTTTCTGAGCCTTGTTGTATTTTGCCAAGGAAGATCCATGTACTCTTTGTATTTCCTTAGGGAGCCAAGAACCATGGAGTAGTCATGCCAGATGCCAATAAGGAAAATACCCTGAACCAGCTGGTTGGGGCAGCCTTTGGAGCCGCTGGTCAGCGCTGCATGGCTCTTTCCACAGCAATCCTTGTCGGAGAAGCTAAGAAGTGGCTGCCAGAGCTGGTGGAGCTTGCCAAAAACCTGAGAGTCAATGCAGGTAATCAGTTATCTGTCCAGCTCCTTTAGACTTTGCATCTATGGCACTAAGCTCTTGGTTTTAATGTTAGCTTTGGCCAGTGGGAGTAATCATGTCTAGTTTTTAACCATTGCCTCTCTTTATACTATACTTGCCATAGTTAGCGGTCATAATATATGTTAATGAAGACCTTAAATACTTTTATGTTGTTTTCTAGGAGACCAGCCTGGAGCTGACCTTGGCCCTCTGATCACCCCCCAGGCCAAAGAGCGAGTCTGTAATCTGATTGATAGTGGAACAAAGGAGGGAGCTTCTATCCTTCTTGATGGTCGAAAAATTAAAGTCAAAGGCTATGAAAATGGCAACTTTGTTGGACCAACCATCATCTCAAATGTCAAGGTGAGTAACTCTGATTTATTTATTCCACACATACAAGCATTAAAGATACCTTGAAGGCTATGGATGGAATCTTATCCCTCCAAATGAAGACATTTAATGACTGAGACCTCATCTCTTGCAAGGATTACTTAGTTACTTTAGAGCCTGAATGAGCCTCCTATCCTGACACCCAGCCTCCTTCCACTATACCAGTGGTTGGCAAATTTTCCACAAAGGGCTAGATAGTAAACATTTTTGGCTTTGCAGGGATATACAGTCTGTATCACAACTACTCACTCTTGACGTTTTAGTGAGAAAGCACATTAACACTGTGTGGCTGTGTTCCAATAAGCCTTTATTTATGGACAATGGAATTTTAATTTTAAATAATTTTACATGTCATGATTGATTTCTTTTTCAGCCCTTTAAAAAACACAGGAAACCATTCTTAGCTTGTGAGCTGTACAAAAACAAGCAGCAAGCCATATTCGACCCACTGGCTATATGTTGCCAACCCTATTTTGTATTTGTTACTTATCCATTTAATATTAATTTTTCTTTCT
Source organism: Paguma larvata (assembly GCA_030068075.1). NCBI lineage: Eukaryota > Metazoa > Chordata > Mammalia > Carnivora > Viverridae > Paguma > Paguma larvata. The sequence goes on along the minus strand of CM057827.1, from coordinate 21,512,023 downwards.
ACTCCTTGCTGTCTAGCTTATAGCTATTGCAGTGCCTCATCTTCTCCAGAAAGTGATGAAAGGAAAAGAATTGATCTCCCAATTTTTATTTGTTAAAACTCTGCAAGTCTCTCAGCTAAAATTAATGACTAAATTGAGGTTAGGAAGCTTTTTTTGAAATTTCTATGTCCCCACTATTCCTACTATAATCCTGAATAATTAAGAGTTGAATGTAAATGTAGTAGAAATTATGACAGAACTATTGAGAAAAAATCCACTTAATAGCAACAAACACAGCCAACTAGCTACTGTGGTGAAGGAGGTTTTGAATGTTTAATGTGACCTGATATCAAAATATAAATGTACAGACTCATTTGGGGAGGCAAAGGAATGAATGAGAATGAATCGTTTACGTTACAGAAAACTTAGTACAGGGTTTCTTTAAACAGAAACACTCTCCTGTGGTATTTTCAATATATACTTGATTTACGGGCGCCTGGGTGGCTCAGTTGGTTGTCTGACTTCGGCTCAGGTCATGATCTCACAGTTTGTGGGTTCAAACCCTGCATCAGGCTCTGTGCTGACAGCTCAGAACCTAGATCCTGCTTCGGATTCTGTGTCTGCCCCTCCCCTGCTTGTGCTCTGTCTCTCTCTCAGAAATAAATAAATGTTAAAAAAATTTTTTTAATATATGTATATTTGATTTAGAAAAAATGAATTTTCATGTAACTTTTCATTAACATAACAATTGTGTGAACAGGTTATAATATATACAGATATAAAAGAGGAAGCTAGTGATGGGTCATGGGACCTAAAAACACAGTGCTTAAAGGGCAGGAGTGTAATTGTAGTTAATAGGAATTTCAAGTTGTTTATATGATTGGTAGCTTGAAAGATGGAAAACAGCAAGAAAGGACTTTTTTTTTTAAAAGGTGGTTTAAAATGAAGGGAGGTTACTACCATAAAAACTGTCCATGTAAGCAGTGGGTAATAAAGTACCAGATAAGCCTAAAATACTGACTTCTTTTTCTGGATGCATCACTCCTGGCAGCCAACTATGACCTGTTACAAAGAGGAGATATTTGGTCCAGTTCTTGTGGTTCTGGAGACAGACACTTTGGATGAAGCCATCAAGATTGTAAATGACAATCCATATGGAAATGGAACCGCCATCTTCACCACCAATGGAGCCACTGCTCGGAAATATTCCCACCTGGTGGATGTTGGACAGGTTTGTGAACAGAGTGTTTAGGAGATTCGTGTAGTTCTGTACTGTTTCCTATCTAAGGGAGACAGTAAAGTGGTCAGTTGCTGCCCCTCTGATTTCCCATAATGCCCCACTTCTTCCTCAGGAATTACAGTTCATGGGATGCAGGATGGAGTGGGATAAGAAGTTGGGGTATTTAAAACTGGTTTGTCTGATGCCAAGCATTTGTGCTTCTAAATGGAAAGTTCCTTTGTTTGAGTCCTTTTATTTACATGGATTTGTTCTGCTTTAGGTGGGAGTGAACGTCCCTATTCCAGTGCCTTTGCCAATGTTCTCATTCACCGGCTCTCGATCTTCCTTCAGGGGAGACACCAATTTCTATGGCAAACAGGTAACCTTAAAATATTTTTACCTCTAAGAAAGTTTCTTGAATATACTCAGGAACAAGGATTCTGCAAGGAAGGCCCTGACATTAGCTTCTATGGGGTCATAAGTTATTAAGCCATGCTTGTCAGGATGTTCCCTAGAAAAGATTTAAAATATAACAAAATTTTCCCAAAGCTGTTGCTTCCTGACTAACTCAAGGCAGCAAAAGCCTTTATGCATGTCCCTTCCTCTGCCTGAGATCCTTTCCTCCTGCCTCTCCTCTTTCGTTAAGTATTGATCATCTGTCTTGTCTAAGTTTGAAGCACAGACTCCCGCAGAAAATCACCTCTGACTCCCACCGCCCCCTTCCTCAGTGCTGGGTCGGGAATGCCCCCATGTGCTCCCACTGCACATTTTTCTCCTGTAAGTTGTTCATTTACCAAAAAAAATTTTAATGTTTATTTAATTTCGAGAGAGAAAAAGCGTGAGCAGGGGAGGGACAGAGAGAGAGGGAGACACAGAATCCAAAGCAGGCTCCAGGCTCTGAGCTGTCAGGACAGAGCCAGACACAGGGCTTGAACTCACGAAATGCAAGCTCATGACCTGAGCCAAAGTTGGGTGCTTAACAACTGAGCCACCTAGGTGCTCATTCATTTACGACAGTTTTACTGAACACCTTCTTTGTACCAAACACTATTCTAGTCACTATGAATACATTATGAACAAGAAAAATAAAGCAGATTTGGCACAAAATGGCTTGGGGTCAAATTCCAGCTTGGACTGTTAACAACTGCATTACTTTGGGGAATATCCTGTGTCTCAAGTTTTTTATCTATAGAATAAGAATAACAATAGTACTTATATTTAATAAGTTTATGAAGATTAAATCACCACTGTTACTACATCCTTCAGCAGGTACTTATGTTCTAAGGCAAGAAGAGGCATGGCGGGTTCAAATAGCAGAAATGGGCTGGGGCACAGAGAGTGAATGAGAAGGAGAGTGGTAAGAGATGAGGTTAGAGAGGTAGGAGAAATCCTGTAGGACTGTGTAAGCCAAGATAAGAACACAACACATTGTAATTATTTACTTTACTTTAGTACCTGGCACAGAGCAAGTGCTCAAACCTGTTAAACAAATGGTCTAGTGGAAGTTCTTTGTAACCCCACAGAGATACAGCCATTTTAGTACCTTCAGTTATAAACTACATGTTTTCTATACAGGACTCTCTTTTATAGTTTAATAAAAAAAAATTAACAGTAGCACTGCATAGCAGAATGTAACAGTGTGGCCAACTTGTTAAGAAAACATTGGGGGAACACCTGGGTGGCTCAGTCCGTTGAGAGTCCGACTTTGGCTCAGGTCATGATCTCGAGGTTCAGGAGTTCAAACCCCACATCAGGCTCACTGGTGTCAGTGCAGAGCCCACTTCTGATCCTCTGTCCCCCTCTCTCTGCCCTTCCCCTGCTTGCCCTCTCTCTCTTTCTCTCTCTCTCTCAAAAATAAACATTAAGAAAAAAAGGAAAACATTTGTTTATTTGGAGGCAGATTATTCAGTTTGTGCATTAGTCACAGCTTTTGTATAATCGATTCCTTTGATTCTATTAACAAAAATTTCTTTTGAGGAAAGTAGAATAAAACTGTTGCTTTTTTTCCTCCCTGTCTTGGTTTAATTACTTTTAAGTCATCCTGGTAAGTGAGGTTTCTTGGAGGAAAAGACTGACCCCATACACAGATTGAAGTATTAAATTATTAGGTAATCAAATTACTATTTGGGGCACCTGGGTGGCTTGGTCAGTTAAGCATCCAACTTTTGATTTTGGCTCAGGTCATGATCCCAGAGTCATGAGGTCAAGCCCAGAGTAGGCTCTGATTCTCTATATCCCTTGCTCTCTGCCCCTCTCCCTCAAAAAGTTGCTACTTTGTATTCTTCTGGAAAAAAAGATAAGAAAGTATCATTCTCATAATAAGATGTCAACTTTAGTTGTATCTTATATTGAAAGTATATAATAACTCTAAAGCTTTTAAAATATATATTAACATGGCCCAGATTTTGTCAAATAATTCTAGAAAAATATTTTAAAGAAGCTATTGTGTTTTTTTGGTAACATCTTTCTAGCTTGCTAGTATTTTTTCTGTTAGATCTGCATAGTCTATTCTCTTTTGCTCAAGCCTATTCTTACAAAATAAACTATATATAAAGCTTTACATATGAATTTTTTTGGTTCACATTATAGGTGATTTTTTTCTAGAAGTGAATGTGTGTAATATCAGACATTTTACTTTAGATTTGTAAGATATTGTGGATTTTACTACTTTAGTATCACTGACAGTTGTCAGAAATGGCCTCATACGTATTCCATCCCTTCATGCCTTTTTCTTCTTCACAGAAAAGAGAGAAAAACTAACAGTTATTGAACAGCAGTTACTTTGCTAGGATGTTTGAAGGTCATCTCATTTTCCCCTCACATCGAGGTGAGCCATAGGTCACAGATAAGGCCCAAGGTTACATGGCAGTCAATACAGACGCGAGGCAGGATTTGAGCCAGGTCCTAAGACCTCAGAGCACATTATATTCAGCTCTAGGAACAGAATGAACTGCAAGTTTAACAGATTATACTGTTCAACTTTTCCATTTAGCTTTTCTTGACTAGTTTCAGCACGATAGGTAAGGTTTGACTATTTACTATGCTAGGTATTATGCTAAATATTTTAAATAAAGTATCTCATGAACAATATGTTGGATTTTGGTTGCACCAACTCAAGTGGCAACATAAGTAACACTTATAGCACCTCCTTCAAAAGCCGATTGAAAGAGAAATCATGACACCCCTAGGAATATAGGCTAAGTTTTTCTTTTATTCTCTTTAGGGCATCCAGTTCTACACTCAGCTAAAGACCATCACTTCTCAGTGGAAAGAAGAAGATGCCACTCTTTCCTCCCCTGCCGTAGTCATGCCTACCATGGGCCGTTAGAAACAAGTTTGTTCCAGACTCAGTCCACCATGAGTAATCTCCCTCTGTTCTTGGCCGACTTCATTTGCCAACTTTGCTCATATCAGATCCCTAGGATTGGAATACCTGGTAACTAAAATCTTTCTCAAGACCATTGGCCCCTCCAAAGTCATTCTGGGGAGATTCCTAGCCTGACTCTGAAACCAGTTTTTCACTTTTTCCTTACTTTGGTTTTTGAGGTAACTGTTGTAACTCTGAAATGCTAATATGGAATGAGATCTTAGGCTACTTTCCAAAAGTTCTCCCCTTTCTGATGACTTGAGGAAGGGAAGATAGTGTATGTAAAGATCTTCTAGTAACTGGAAGTACCTGGAAGAGGACTTCTTGGACGGGGAAATAGGACAGAAATTAATTCACTCTTTAAAACACAGCCCAACATAAATGGCAGTGGATGAGACCCCTCTACCAAGCTTTCCTGAGCCTGTCATTTGTCCCACACTATGAAGGACATAATCCATTTCTACTTATCCCACGGTTGTGACAACTGCTTTCTTTTCTGCTAAATGCCACTTTTTCCTAGTGATTCATGACCACTAATTCTGTCATTGTCACTGTTCCTGCTTCTTAAAATCACTTCTCAACGATACCTCAGTATGTACTGGATAAATCAACTTTTTGTTGTGTGTGCCAAGTGTTAAGTTTCACATTTGGCTTCAACAATCATTAATGCTTCAGTCATTAATTCAGATGCAAATGGAGTTTTTTAAGAAAACTATTTCAAAAGTTTTTTAGGGCCAGAAATCAAGGGGTATTCCCACCATGAAAGCGTGCAAGACTCTTGCCTTAAGTAAGTGTAACAAGGCATTACTTGCCGAACTTTTTGTGTTGTTCTTTCTTCCTGCTTGCATTTCTCATTAGTGATCATTTTTAATGAGGGAACTCTTAATGTAGAGTAATTTCATTGGTGCCTAAGAAATTTCAAGGCTCTTCATGACATGAAATAGTAAAAAAGAAATGCTTTGACTGATTCTTCTGCGATCATTAATTCAAGTGTCTTTATGCCTTTTCTTTTGATATAGCTAAATGTTATGTCAGAACAGCAACTGATGAGCTATGAAAAAATAGATTCCCAACTGAATCAAGTCTTTTTGGATATAGTTTTTACCCAGTGAACTAGGAGAAGGCTGCTGGCTCTGATAGAATAACCTCTGGTCCTCAGCCAGATGACATAGGTCATTTATTTTTCTGCTTCCTCATTGGTCACTTGGATAATGTTAATCAGCTCCATGGCAGTGATTCAGTGAACTAAGAATACGAAAGCTTTGAAAATATTTGTGCACTGTGTGAATTTTAATAGACAGAGTGTCAGAATCTTCAATCACTTAAGGTGAATGGAACTTTAATAAAATACATTTATGACCCTAATGGGTTAATTTGATTTTTTTTTTGTGGGGTTTTGTTTTTGTTTTTTTTTTGATTTGCCTTCCTAACTGTGAGGCAATAAAAATTTATAATTTGATAATAGAATGCTATCACAGCTGACAACTAATGGTGATACTTAATCCAATCCAACAACTACAGGCTGGGTTGAATGAAAGTTCATATTGTCTAAATTCCAAGTGGAATTAAATATAATCCCAGAGATGCCTATGTTTTCCTTATATTTAAGGGAAATAACTTTTTTTTTTTTTGTTATAATAGTTTATTTTCAAATTGGTTTACATATAACACCCAGTGTTCATCCCAACATGTGCCCTTTTTAATGCCCATCACCCCCTCTCCCCCCTCCCTCATCCCCCTTACCCTCAGTTTTTTCTTAGTCTTTGAGAGTCTCTTATGTTTTATCTCCCTCCCTCTCTGTGTCTTTTTTTTCGGGAAATAACTTTTTTAAAAATACTGACTCATCAGAATTGTGTTGCTCTAATTGGAATCAACTCATTTGTCTAGCTACTTGCTACTCAGAAGAGTTCCTTGTTTCTTATGGGGAAAAAAATATGCAGTTATATTCATGCTAGTAGCACCTTAAAAATTTTGTGTGGCCTCATTTGAAATTTCTCCAATTCTGTATTGTACTAATTGATTATGAATAACGAATTACAAATAAAAAGCTCTTAAAAAGAAAACCTGGCTTGTTTGGTGTTTTTTAAATGTTTATTTTTGAGAGAGAGTGCAACTGGGGAGGGGCAGAGAGAGAGGGAGACAGAGAATCCCAAGCAGGCTCCATGCTGCCAGCACAGAACCAGATGTGGGGCTCAAACCCATGAACCGTGAGATCATGACCTGAACCAAAATCAAGAGTCGGACATTTAACCAACTGAGCCACCCAGGCACCCCTGGCTTTTTGTTTTTTAATGCCTTCCTAAATAATTCCTTTGTTCCTAGCTTGTAGGGATTCAGACTTCCCAATTCTGTTCAAAGCCAAGAGTTACGTGGTATTCATGTTTATTCTTACATAAAAGATAGTACATATTTTGACTAGCCTTTATACTTCACAAGACAATTTATAGGTTTTCCACATTTAGCTAAAAGAAGCACAAATGTGCATTTGCATTAAGTATAATATGCCTGCCATAGTGTAGACATGTTATAAAAATGTCTATGATCTCATATTATTACTCATTTCACTGATCCCTGAGAGCTCTTGGCGGTAGAGAAAAGCACTATGACTTAGCAAGAAGTTCCATGGGGGAAAGGTAGCGGTTACTATCTGTATTGTTTGGTTAGATTATAGACTCCTTACTATGTCAGACTCTCATGATTCTTTCTGAATATTGGGTATCATCAGTTCACCAGAAGAGTCTGAGATTGGTACTTGCTGGGTGATGAAGGTTTGGTCTTGAAGCTTACTGTCATCCCTGCAATAGTGACAAAATGAAAGACCTGTCAACAACCACATATACATGAAGCTTGGTTCAGAACAATAAACTTGTCATATAACTCCCACTCAGTTCTACCACATATAAAATGTCCACCACAACCACTGTGATCAGGCTCATGTTCATTACCTTGTCAAGACTGCTCTTACCCATATTCCTTTGTTTCTCCATCATCAGGAACAACATAGTCTGGAACTGAAGGCCTAGAGCTCTGGCTATATTTCCTGTGGTAGATAAAAGTTAACAATGAGGCAGTGTCTCCTCTTGTCACATATTTCAACTGTGCTTTTTTTTTTAAGTTTATTTGTTTGAGAGAGAGAGCATGTGCACATGTGCATGAACAGAGGAGGCAGAGAGAGAGAGAGAGAGAGAGAGAGAGAGAGAGAGAGAGAGAATCCCAAGCAGGCTCCAAGCTAAGAGTGCAGAACCTGACTCGGGGCTTAATCCCACCAACCATGAGATCAACGTGAGTCGATACCAAGATCAAGAGTCAGATGCTTAACTGATAATCATGACGATGATATTCCTCCAATAGCTATTCGTGGTGATGCTTAAGACTGAACCAGAGTACTGACCAAAAACATGGCCAGAAAAATTCCCTTCCCAAAAAAAGAACCTCAGAATATAGAAAAATTGCCCAGTGGAGACAGACCCAGTATGAAAATTTTTCCTCCTACTTTGGAAAGTTTGGCTTAAGAACAGGAGGTAATCATATCACTGATTCAATATTCTAATAGAAAGTGAGCCTAACAGGATAAAAAGTATAGTAGGGGAGGGTGCCTGTCTGGCTCAATTGGTAGAGCATGTGACTCTTGATCTCAGGGTTGTGGGTTTGAGCCCCATGTTGGGTGTAGAGATTACATAAAAATAAAATCATTTAAAAAAAAAAAAAAGCATAGTAAGTTGATTCACCAGCAGGTAAAGACACATACTCCACTCCCAAAACTTGTCCTCAATTAGGTACATATGAAAGCAGAATAAACTCATTCAAAATATGACTGTATTAAATAGTCTAATAATTACGCATGAGAAAAATGTACTTTGGGGGTTCCCTGGGTGGTTCAGTTGGTTAAGCGTCCGACTCTTGGTATCAGCCAGGTTGTGATCTCGTGGTCATGATATTGAGCCCCATGTTGGGCTCCATGCTGAATGTGGAGCCTTCTTGGGATTCTCTCTCCTCTCCGTCCTCTGCCCCTCCCTGCATTCATGTGCTTGCACGCACACTCTCTCACTCTCTCTCAAAATAAATAAACAAACATTTAATTTAAAAAATGTACTTTGGATACTACTAGTACCTGAGTTATAGCCAGAGTGATTGCTTTTGCACTAAAGAGTGCAATTTATTCGTTATACTCCTTGGCTTTGTTCAATCACAAAAATATCATAGTGTTAGATTCACAATCATACAATCAATCAAACTCTTATGAACTTCCTAACCGCTGTCCTTGCCTCGGTAGACCATTTATCATCTAACCTCTCCCCTGTCTGGTTCGAGCTTTCTCATTTAATCTCATCTTCACCTCACATTTCACTATTCTATTCCCATCTTTTCCGAACTTCAACCAGCTCTGACATGAGATTCCAAGAGGCTTAGACATTGTTCCATTGCAGCTAGATTTAAGTTCATTGCTTTGGTGTGAAAGATTTCACTCAAATTTCTTTGTTTCTCCAGTGTTGAAAACAACATAGTATGGAACTTGAGATCTAGAACTCTGCTTGTTTCTTGGAGTACAGAAAAGTCAACTCAAAATGAGACAGACATTCTGTATCTATGGTCTGGATTCTACCTCCACCTCTAAATAAATAAATAAATAAGTAAGTAAGTAAGTAAATAAAACAAAACTCTTTGGAAGGCTACAAAAGACCATTTCAAAGTCCTCCATCTTCCATTTACTCTAAAATTCTTCAAACTCTTCTTTTTTGGGGTGCCTGGGTTCAAGTCATGATCTCACAGCTCATGAGTTCAAGCCCTGCATCAGGCTCTGTGCTGACAGTTCAGAGCCTGGAGCCTGCTTTGGATTCTGTGTCTCCCTCTCTCTCTGCCTCTCTCTCTCTCTCTCAAAAATAAACATACATTTTAAAAAATTGTTTTTTAAACTCTTCTCTTTTGGCTGTCCTCTTCCTTGTTTTGTTCATTGCTGTGGTTATTTCTAGCCTTGGCCCTTTGCTCTTCTACCTTCATCCACCCTCCTACACTCAACTACCAATTTTCACTAAATATTCTCAAATCTCCTTCCCTAAATACTTTGTATTCCAATCCCTAGTTACAAATGCCTTGAGGTTTTTTCATTTTAATGTATTGCCATCATCTTCAATTCAACACTGAAAACAGTCTGCTATTTCTTCCGCCCAGAATGTTTTTTCTTCTACCCTCTGTTCCTGTATACCTTTTAGAGGTCAGCTCAAGCTTTTATTGCCTCAGAAACTTTCCTGACCTCCTCAGTTGGGTCAGATTCCCTTAATCTAGCCACTCTTGCCACTATATGCCACTTCTTTGAGCCAGTCTCATAGCTGTACTTTTATATTTGTGTGATGATTTGAATAATGTTTTTCTTCTCATGTAGACCATGAACTCCCTGAGATTAGGAATGATGTCTTTATTTGCTCAACATTGTATCCTCAATAAATAGTAGGCATCAATATGTATATTGAATTAATGGATGGATTGATAAAATTTAAACATTTCCTTCACATTGGCTTTCCAGGTTTTTCATTTGCCTTTCATACCACCAGTCACACATTTCTAAGCTAAACGCCTTAAACGTTTACACTTCATTTTCTTTATTCCTTTTGCCTTCTATCACTAAGTCCTGTTTCTCCTTCCTAAGTGCTTCAGTTTTTCCCCTTTTCCACTCCTGCCCACACCCCCCCACTGCCCCACGCCCAGAGTAGCATGGCAGCTTCTGCTGGTTCCCAGCTCTACTTTTGTCCCACAGTCCACCCTATGTGTCACTGCATTAGGTCAAGGTCAGCTCTGAGAACAGTGGCATATGAACCCTTGCAGTGAGACAGTACAAGAGTAGGGCTTGCTGCTCTTGTATTCCTTCCAGGCAGAAAAGGAAAGTATGTTATACCACTTTAGAAGGACAGCGGCATATGATTAGGTTTGCCAGCATGGTTTTTAGGATTACCATAATTTATAGATCCAACCTTTTTTTTTTTTTAATTTTTTTTAACATTTATTTATTTTTGAGAGACATAGAGACAGAGCATGAGCAGGGGAGGGGCAGAGAGAGAGACACACACACAGAATCGGAAGCAGGCTCCAGGCTCTGAGCTGTCAGCACAGAGCCCGATGCGGGGCTCGAACTCACAGACCGTGAGATCATGACCTGAGCTGAAGTCGGACACTTAACCGACTGAGCCACCCAGGCGCCCCTAATTTCTTTTTTAACATTTATTTATATTTGAGAGAGAGACAGAGCATGAGCAGGGGAGGAGCAGAGAGAAGAAGACACAGAATCCAAAGCAGGCTTCAGGTTCTGAGCTGTCAGTACAGAGCCTGATCTCACAAACTGTGAGATCATGACCTGGGCCAAAGTCAGACACTAACCCACTGAGTCACGCAGGTGACCCTTTAATTTTTTTTCAACATTTAAAAAATTTATTTATTTTTTAATTTTCATCCAAGTTAGTTAGCACATAGTGCAACAACGGTTTCAGAAGTAGATTCCTTAACGCCTCTTACCCATTTAGCGCTTCCCCTCCACCACAATCCCTCCTGCAAACCTGTAGTTTTCTATATTTAAGAGTCTCTTATGTTTTGTCCCCCTCCCTGTTTTCATATTATTTTTGCTTCCCTTCCCTTATGTTCATCTGTTTTGTATCTTAAATTCCTCATATGAGTGAAGTCATAGGATATTTGTCTTTAACTAATTTCACTTAGCATAGTACCCTCTAGTTCCATTCACATAGTTGCAAACATAATTTTTTTAAATGTTTATTTTTGAGAGAGAAGAGAGACAGAACACGAGCAGGGAAGGTATAGAAAGAAAGGGGGACACATAATCCAAAGCAGGCTCTAGGCTCTGAGCTGTCAGCACAGAGCCCAACATGGGGCTCAAACTCACGAACTATGAGATTATAACCTGAGCCAAAGTCAGACGCTTAACTGACTGTGCCACCCAGGCATCCCAACCTTATTTCTAATTACTAATTACTCTCAGTGCCACCAGATTTCCTCAAGCCGTGAAGTTTTCCTCAATGTTCCCCAAACACCCCACCTCTATTCCTACCTCTGGGCTTCTGCTTTGGCTATGTACTAAGCCCCTTGTCTGCTGCACCCTTCCCACTCTGTCTACTATTCCACTTTCCGAAAAGGCACCCCGCAGAGTCACACTCTTTCAGTCTTCTCACTGAAGTCTTCCCTAACTACTGTAGGACACGGACATATTGTCTTAACTCCAACGATACTTTATTGTGCCACCTGATTTTTTTCTGCTATGTTTGGTTTTGTTTGGGCAACTAGATTAGGAACTGTAATCAGGGGCACCTGGGTGGCTCAGTAGGTTAAGCATCCAACTTTAGCTCAGGTCATGATCTCATGGTTGGTGAGATCGACCCCCTCATGGGGCTCTCTGCTGTCAGTGCAGAGCCTGCTTGGGACCCTCGGTCTCTCTTTCTCTCTGCCCCTTCCCCATCATGCTTTCTCTCCCTCAAAAATAAACATTGAAAATTTTTTTTAAAAAAACTTGTAATCAAAGGTAATGTCTCTTAATTCCTGTGAATGCCCATAGTACCTAACATAGTACCAAGCATGTAACTAACAAGCAATTAATAAGCAATTGATTTATTTTAGCCACTTTATAGTTCAGTACCGGGGTTATAGTCATGGATAAAACATAGTGGAGAAACAAAGTGAAACGAATCATTAAAAATAATGAGTTGAAGTATCTGTGGATTACTGTTTTCCTCTCTAGGTCTTTTTCTTGGTACTGGAGAGTCTCTAATTTAATAATCACCTTAAAAATCACTTATCTTTGCAAACCAATAAAATCTTTTTACCAATAAAATCTTAATAATTATTATGCTTCTCTTCAATGACCACTCATTCAGCTGAAAAATGCTGTACCTTCTAACCAAGCATTACCTTAAACATCTAAGATTAGTCTCTTTTCTCCCCCCTTTAATACTAATTCATCTTTCATTTTTGTGCTCATTCATTCATCTCCCATCCTTCACTTCTGGGAGTGACAGGTGCTAAGCAGCATGACCCTTTTCCATTTTCTGGTCCTTTCCCATTCCTTTAATTCTAAGTGAGAATAAGTTCATTCTTCCTATATGGTTTCTAGGTTTGATAGCATCTTGGTATTTCACTACAGAAATAGGGAGTTACCTGGAAACGATACCATTCATTTTTGCAAAGAGCAATCTCAAGACTTTCTCCTTCTGCTCCCAGGTCAAGTCTCCAATGTCCACACTTCCTTGAATGCCCGTCCTGAAGAATTTCAAAGGAAAAAAGGAAAAGGAAAAATATGGCCAAAGTAAGCATCTTTCCTTTTTAAAATTTAAAATATATAAATATGAGAAAGGAAAATTTCCAAACCATAACTGTTATGAGGTTTCCAAATGTAATGACTACAAAACAAACTGTGTCCATTACAAAATCACAGCGTTGAAGAGGATATCAATATGCTAGCCATTCTGAAACACTATGTAGTCATTAAGATAAAAATAAGAAAAACTATAACAAAAATGTGTGCTCAAATATTAAACTAATAAGCAAAGCAGAAAGTTGTAGTATAACACTATGCGTCCAGATACAAAGAGAAAAGGAACAATACAACAAAAACCAGTTGTTTACAAGGTGAGATTATTGATAAATTCCTTTTAACATTTCTTTTTGTGTAAGATATTTTGCTATGAAAACAGAGTGACAAGAGTTACATTTAGAAAATAACACATAACTTACCTAGTTTGTTTTCCTACCTCCAAATAAGGCTGCAGCTAAGCTTTCCAGGCAGGTCTTTAGCTATACTATAACTTTACCAGAGGATTTGTAGTACTGACTATTTATGAAAGCTGCCTGACACTGTAGAGAGTACTGATGTTGCACAATCTAAGAAATGTTTTTGCATATATTATCAGTTGGGTTAGTTTTCTTTAAGGGGCGCCTGGGTGGCTCAGTTGGCTGAGCGGCCGACTTTGGCTCAGGTCATGATCTCACGGTCTGTGAGTTCGAGCCCCGCGTCAGGCTCTGTGTTGCCAGCTCAGAGCCTGGAGCCTGCTTCGGATTCTGTACCTCCTTCTCTCTCTGCCCTTCCCCTGCTCATACTCTGTCTCTGTGTCTCTCAAAAATAAAAATAAACGTTAAAATAAATAAATAAATAAATAAAAGTTTAGGTTTTGCCCTATGATCACCATATACTTCACTTGTCCTTCCCCAATATGCTTAAGAAAGCAGATGATGTAATATTTTAATCACCATTTCTGCCCTGCTGGTACAGGCAATAGAATACTGAGGTTAAGGTAAGTTGTTCAGTAGCAAAAATATCACACAGAGGGCAGCGGAGGAAGAATCCAGTTTCTGCGATAACAATGTGGAGAATCATTTTACATACCTCCCTCTGAAATACCACTTTGTAGACAAAAAACGTAAAAGAAACTGCCTTATGTATGCTAGGGACTCAACTTGCTTGACGTATTAAATAAAAAAGAGGACGGGGCACCTGGGCAGCTCAGTTGGTTGAGCGTCCAGTTCTTGATTTCAGCTCAGGTCATGATCCCAGGGTTGGGTGATCAAGCCCCACATCAGTCTCTGCACTAAGCGTGGAACTTGCTTAAGATTCTCTCTCTCCCTCTGCCCCTCTCCCCCACTCACATGCTCTCTCTCAAAAAAATTTTTTTAAAAAGAGGAAATTACAGTGAAACTCTTGGTAAGAGAAGTAATAGACTTCTAAATATGGCAAAAAAGGTAAAAACAATTATATTATGGACATTTTTGAAGAACAGTCTTATCTTTCAGAAGCCACTGACCATGTCCAACCTTCCCAACAGATACATAAAATGTAAAAGAATCTAATTAGTCCATTAAAAAATAAATCAGAAAACACATTTGGAAGCACGGTTAACAAGGTGTTGAGTCATAGTATTAGGGAGTGCTTTGAAGAACTTAACTGCACTGAGATATAAAACTTTTTTTCAGAATAATCTTTAAAATGCACTATAATTTGTGGTTCATAGGAGGAAGACTACACTGACAGACAAAAATGCTAACAGGAAACAGTCATTGTATGAAGTCTACAGCTGTCTCAGCATCCTGCTACCTTTATTATGGTGGCAGTAGATCTCTTGAATGTATTTTGGAAACTTGCAGGGACTTTTGGTTAATGCAATGACCGGGTCCCACTCTTAGATGCCCTCCAGCCCACAGAACAATTCTGTGCAACAAAGAGTTATTACAAAGAGCTGTTACATTGATTTCTTAAATTATATGTTTAGTTAGATATTATCTATGAATTTCATCTCAGTAAAAGGAATGTTATAAAATATTTGTGAAATTGTGAAATGCTTCTAAAATATTTTTAACCTGAATCTGATCACACCTTTATAATAAATTTACAGAAAAGAAATTAAAGGAACATGTTAAAAGATACTACAATGACATTCTATGGAACAAATGATCTGGTCTCTTAAACAAGTCTCTGTCATGAAAAAAGGAAATCTCCTAAGAACACCTACTAAGCCCCACACACTGTGCTACGCACAGGGGTTATAAAGACAGGTAAGACAGTTCCTATCTTCAAGGAACTTAGTGAGTAATCTATTCAGTACTTAGATATTGTCTAACTGAACTTCTCAGAGTTCTTATTTTTCTAAAGGGCACAAAGATAGCTGCACAGAGGATAAAATATTAAAGCCATGAGTAGTACCATTTCTCAGCCTCCATAAGATCTTGAGTCACACTATTGGTGCTGTGCTCTTTGCCATCGAACGTTCGGATTTGGGGGTATTCTATTCTTCCTGCGCATGCCTCTCTCATTTTAAGGTTGAAAGCAGCTTGTGCTGCCTGTTTGTAACGCTTCCTGGTAAACAGGATCTGTTGCTTCACTTGGTGTAGAGCATCTAAAAAGAATCTTTCCACTTCTGTTCTCTCATCCAGTATGTTCTTGGCCAGCTTCTTCACTCGATTCATTTCCCTGTCCTTCATCTGGAGGAGCTGTTGCAGCTTGTCAATTTCCACCTGCCCTGCTTGGTTCTCTATCATCGCCTGTTGCTGCAGTTTTAAAACTTCAGCCTCGAACTCTCCGGTCATACAACTCAGGGCAGTCTCCAAGCTTACCACCTTCTTCTGAAGACTTTGGATTTGTAATCTCTGCTGGGTAAGCTGCATTATCTTTTCCTTAACCAATAGATCGTTGATTTCCTAAAAACAAAGATGAGAGAGGTGAGAGATTTTCTTTAATCAATTTCACAACTCGAAAGTTCCCCGCTAATTCCCATTACTTCATGAGATTAAATCTGATACCAGGGGGAGATGATGATATTTGGTATTCTGTGTACTGAGACAAAAACCATCTCAGGGTTCTTCTCTGGATTTGGGAAGGCCACTAATTTTGCTAATTAAGAAACTTTCCTTTCTCTAAAATTCCAATAGTTTAAATATTTTTTATTATCAGAAAGGGTAATTTCAAAATCAATAAGATTATACAGTAAAGTATTAACAACTATATACTGGAAAATGGTACCTATCCTAATCTATAGGCAAGTGGCCTATCCTTTTTTCCCTTTCTTCCTTAGTAATAAAAGTCCAATTTTTTTTCAGGAAGGCAGGAACCCCAATTGAAAATTCCCAGTCTCCCTTGCAGTTCAGCCAAGCTATGTAACTAAGTTCTGGCCAATGAAATGTAGGTAGAAGTGTGTGCAGGCCTTCCAGAAAGACCTCTAAAGGGAGAGGCATACTTTTCCCTCCTTGTCCTTCTTCCTCCCCGCTTTTTGAGTAATGGTTAGAGATCTAGCAGCTGCTTTGGGCTATGAAGTGACTTTAGGGAGTAAGCCATACATTGCACAGCAGGTTAAGGAAACTGAGTCTCTATTGACTTTGGGGCACTACCGTTCCAGCTCTGGATTGCTAACCCCTAGACTTCATTTAGGGGAGAGAATAAACCCTTATATGGTAAAGCCATTGTTGTCAGTGCTATTACAGCTGAACCTATTCGTAAGTGATTCAGAGACCAACTCTAAACAAAGTAAAATGAGTATTCTAAGTAGTAGAGGATGGGATTTATATTTATGTTTCTGATATATTCTTTATAAAGCCAAATCAAATGCTTCTTTTTTTATGTTTATTTATTCATTTATTTTTGAAAGAGAGAGAGAGAGAGCACGTGCTCAGGGAGGGGCAGAGAGAGAAAGGGAGACAGAATCCCAAGCAGGCTCCGTGCTATCAGCACAGAGCTTGATGTGGGGCTCGAATCCATGAACTGTGAGATCATGACCTGAGTCGAAATCAGGAGTTGGACACTTAGCTGACTGAGCCACTGAGGCTTCCCAACTCAAATACTTCTTATGTCATTCTCATAATTAATCCTTTCAAATAAGAAAGGTACATCATCCAGACAGAAGAAAAATGGTCCCAGTGTCCTCATGTGTCATTATTATACTCAACTCTTCATATTTACCAACCCAATCCTTAAACAAATAAGCAAACAGACAAAAAACAGAAAGTCCAAATGGAGTGGGAACCTTCTGATGTAAAAGGAAAGTCTGAGTCTCTTGCAACTTCTGGGAGTTTTTTTGTAGAGCATCAGCTTCCTTCAGGTGGTATGCGAGAGCTTTCTGGAGATAGACATTCTCTTTAAAAACAGCTCTTCCAGCATTGTTCAATTGCCTGAAATAGATATACAATCCCAAAACACAGGCGTAAGTTTTAGATATTACCAAACTAGAGCAGTAACTGCCTTATCCCCCAACATTAAAAATAATGACCACCACTTACTTAGTTTATGGTAGGTACTCAAAAGTTAGGTGGGGGATGTGGCTAAGTTTTCACTGATGGAAAGTAAAAAGTTATGTGTTACTTCCAGTCCAAGGCAGTTAAGAGCAGATAGGAGTTTCCCATGCTCTCTCCTGTCCATATGACCAGATTGAAGAAGTCCAAGGTAGAAGCAGCCCCAGTTCCTGAATCACCACTCAAGTAGAGCTATCAGACTCATATTGGATTGTTAACTGAGCAAGAACTAAACCATTGAAACTTGGGAATTTATTTATTAACACAACACAATTTAGTGTTATTTTCACCAACATGTCTCATGACAACTCTATACAGTTTCTATTAGATGAAGAAATTCAATATCAAAAAAGGTTATGAAATTTTCCAACAGTCAGTCATGTCAGTATACATGTTGAGAACCAAAGTCTAACTTCAAAGCCAGGGTTATTTCCTCCACACCACCTTGCTACAGAAAGGGTGGATGGAAAAGGGGTGGACACACAAAGAGAAAGAAATAATGAGGGAAAGTAAACAAGAAAATTTGAAGGAAGCAAACCAGGAGAGAAGGGGGAAGACAATATGACGAGAACAAAACAGACCAGCAAAGAGGTAAGAGAGGCTATGAGAAAGAAGAAAGGGGCAGCAATCTCTTACGCGATGGCTTCATGGTGCGCTCTCTCTGCCAGCATTATTATCTTCTTTTCAGCCTCCTGTTCTAGTCGATGCTAAAAAAGAAAACAGGCTTTTTTTTTTAATGTTTATTTATTTATTTTGGGGGGGTGGGCAAGAGAGAAAGGACAAGCCTTGTGCTGTCAGGGCAGAGCCCAACACAGAGCTCAGTCTCACTAACTGTGAGATCATGACCTGAGCCAAAATCGAGAGTCAGACGCTTAACCAACTGAGCACCCACGTGCCCGTAGGCTATTTTAATAGAGTTATATTTCTAACAAATTTACACATCAAGAAGTGAAGTATTTATTTTATAATGTCAAACAAAATATTCCTGTCCACATGACCTAGTGTGAGGAACTCCAAGTACTGGTGGAATAGGCTAGCAAAGAGGATAGTGTAAACACAGGAACCTCAGAGTACCTCCTGATCACCCCATTAAAGAAGCAACATGACATATAAATAGGAAAAAAAATTCCACATCAGTATTGGAAAGTGGAGCTTGGATAAATTTTTGCTAAATACAATATGGCAAGACCATATTTATCCAACAAACCCCTATTTATTTATTTATTTATCCAACAAACCCTATTGAGCACTAATATTATACCAGATTTTTTAGATGCTGGAGATTCTGTGGTGAAAAAACAGATAAGGTCCCTGTTCTGAAGGAACATTCTAGGTGAATGCTCACCTAGCATTCTAGGTGAGATCCAAACAACAATAATGATTAAAGTGCATTGAGAATTTACCATGCGCCAGGCATGGTTCTAAGAGCTTTATGTGTATTGTTTACCTCTCACAACAACCCTAACAATTAGACATTATTGTTATCGCCAAAAGCAAGGACTGAGGAAACAGGGAAAGAGAGGTTAGTGACTTGCCCAAAGTTAGATAACTGGGAAGTAGCAGAGCAGAGACTCATATGCAGGCAATATAATGCTATACAACCTCCCTAACAAGCAAACAAACGAGAGAATTAGCAGACTGTGATGCATGCTGTGAATGTAATAAGCAGGGTAATGAGATAGATAGTTAACTGGGGGAGATTATGTTAGACTGGGGTTTAAAGAATCGATTTCTGAGGAAACGACATTTGAGCTCTGAAGAATGAGAAGAACCAGAGCTGGAGGAAGGACATTCCAGAAAGGAACACCGAGTACAAAAATATGTCATTAGGAAAGGGCTTGGTGGTTCAAGGAACAGAAAGGATTCAATAGGGAAACAAAGCACCAATAACCTGAGGGATGTCCTTTATATGACCAGGTGGAGCATACTACGGTAAGAAATGAATAAACGGGGCTTACTGGAAAGCCCTCTGCCATAAACCAGCAGCACTGAGGTTCAAACCAGCACAGGAGTTTGTACCTAACTATGAAGTTTACACCTAGCATGGTGAGACAGCTACTGCTGTGGCTGGCCATCCCAACACTTATTCCCATCCTCCCTTTTCCTTCCCAGCTTCCACTAGTGTCTGGAAAATAACACACTCACTTTCCCAGCATCCAATATAACATGTTTCTGGCCAGTGAGATAGCTGTAAGAAAAAATCCACTAAGAGCTTCTGGGAAAGCTTTTACAGTTTCCAGGTAAAAAAGGACAGATACAGCTGGAGCCTCCCTTCTTCCTGCCTTACACACAGACAAGTCTTAGAGCTGCATTAACCATCTTGCAACTGTGAGAGAAAGGCCAGCAGCCACCTACTTCCGGACATAAAAATCCTAGTTCTATAAGCACTGTCAGTCAGGTGTTCTGTAAACTGACGAAGCGCTCCTGACCTTTGTTTATAGAATTGCTACACTTTGCAGAGGAGAGAACAAGCTTAGGAGTGGGATAGAGGGAAAAAGGCAACTGAGAGCAGCCCTTTCTTGAGGACTTCCATTCCTAACAGGGCCAGGAAGTGTGTCAGAAGGAAGGCACCAAGGCAGGCAGCACCTGCTCCATTCTTAGGTTATTTAATACATAAACTGGAAATCTAGAGCCACTTTTCTTTCTTTTTTTTTTTAATTTTTTTGGTCAAATTGGTTTCCATACAACGCCCAGTGCTCATCCCAACCCGTACCCTGCTCAGTGCCCGTCACCCACTTTCCCTGCTCCCATACCCTCTTCAACCCTCGGTTTGTTCTTAGTATTTAAGATTCACTTATGTTTTGTCTCCCTCCCTCTCTGTGTCTTTTTTCCTTCTCCTCTTCCCCTCCCCCCTGGTTTTCTGTTAAGTCTTGCAAAGTCCACCTATGCGTAGAAACATATGGTATCTGTCTTCCTCTGACTGACTTATTTCACTCAGCATAATACCCTCCAGTTCCATCCACGTTGCTACCCATGGCCAGATTTCATTCTTTCTCATTGCTGCATAGTATTCCATTGTGTATATATATATATATATATATATATATATATACTACATCTTCTTTATCCATTCATCAGTTGATGGACATTTAGTCTCTTTCCATGATTTGGCTATTGTCAAAATAGCCAAAAGTGCTGCTATATGTGTGGCAACATGGATGGAACTGGAGGGTATTATGCTGAGTGAAATAAGTCAGACAGAGAAAGACAGATGCCATATGTTTCCATGCATAGGTAGGCTTTGTGAGACCTAACAGAAGACCAGGTGGAAGGGGAAGAGGGGAAAGAAAAAAAAGCCACAGAGAGGCAGGAAGACATAACATAAGAGACTCTCGAAGACTAAGAACAAACTGAGGGAAGAGGGGGGTGTGGGAGGGGGGAAGAGTGGGTGATGGGCACAGAGGAGGGCACTTGTTGGGATGAGCACTGGGTGTTGTATGGAAACCAATTTGACAGTAAATTATTTTTTAAAAAGACTAAATAATAAACATTAAAAAAAAAGTGCTGCTATAAACATCAGGGTACACGTGCCCGTATGCATCCGCACTCCTGTATCTCTTGGGCAGATTCCTAGCAGTGCTGTTGCTGGGTCATAGGGTAGTTCTGTTTTCATTTTTTTGAGGAACCTCCAAACCATTTTCCAAAGCGGCTGCACCCGTTTGCATTCCCACCAACAGTGCAAGAGGGTGCCTGTTTCTCCACATCCTCGCCAGCATCTACAGTCTCCTGATTTGTTCATTTTAGCCACTCTGACTGCTGTGAGGTGGTATCTTAGAGCCACTTTTCTAAAGCAAATTTTTTATCTAAATCTGATATGAGTACTTATTTGCCCCACCCTCAACCCTATCAGTTTCTAAAAGAAATCTGTTCATTTCTTCCCTAGAATGAAAAGTTAAAGGAAAATTTAGAAGACTTAAAGAAAAACCATGGGTCCTCTGAAAAGTTTGTGGAGAAGAGTTCCAATGCCCTTCCCACAATTTGGAGAATTAACGTCAGAGGTACAGAGAAAGGTGGAAGTTTGTGATATGCTAAGGAACATTTTTTAAGCCCTCTTTTATTAGCAGCCTTAGCTTAGCTTAGCACCCTTGGCTTAACTAAGGAAACACCTTCACATGCACAGAGTGGCCTCTCCCATCCCATCCCCTCCCCCTGTATAATGTGCTACATGCAGCTTTCCTTGCACTAGGGGAACTCCAAGCTGAAGGGGCTGCGTCCTGAAGCCTGGGGAAGGTAACAATCCCTCTTTAGGATTTCAAGAATCTCTAACTTTGAGGGGGAAAAAGACTAGACACTGAGATGTCTAAAACAGGTTTTGTTTTCCCTATTTTTTTATTCTGCTGCGATTTGATACACAATCCTCTAATAAGATACCAAAAGAAAGGCTGACATGTCTCAGAATGCATACAGATACTTATATTGGCTTAGTAAACAAAATATTTCCTTTTAAAAACAAAATATTTCTTTTTTTAAATTTTTTTAATGTTTATTTATTTTCGAGAGTAAGTGACAGAGTATGAGTAGAGGGGGTCAAAGAGAGGGAGACACAGAATCTGAAGCTGGCTCCAAGTTCCGAGCTGTCAGCACAGAGCCCGAAGCGGGGCTCAACTCACAAACCGTGAGATCATGACCTGAGCCGAAGTCGGCAGCTTAACCGACTGAGCCACCCAGGCGCCCCAAAACAAAATATTTCTTAACTCCAAAGTGTTGTACCTTTTCTTCAAAAAACTTGCCCTCCAATCTTCTAAGAGTCTCCTGATGTTTCCGCTCCGTGTTCCTTAAATTCTCCTTCAGCTACAATTACAACAACAAAAGAAAAAAGAAGATCAATAGGAAATGGGGGTGATTGAGGCACATTCCTGGAAAATTCTCAATAAAAAAACATTTTCTGTTATACATTATTTCTTAATCCTGAACACACAGAAAAATTCCATGTCCCTGCTAGTGAGTACCGTATTTCCCACAAATCTATAGACTTACAAGATCAGTATTGAGTTTCTAAAAAGCTGTTCAGGAACAACAGTTCCCAGAACAGACAAGTTGTTCTCATAATCATATTTCCCAAATATCTTCATTTAAACATGTAGACTCAGTGAATCATAACATTTTAGAATTGGGGCACCTGGCTGGCTCAGGTGGAGGAGCGTGCAACTCTTGATCTCAGGGTCATGAGTTCAAGCCCCACATTGGGTGCAGAGATTAAATAAACTTAAAAAAATATATTTTAGAATTGAAAGGACCTTAAAATCACGCTATACAATCTCCCACTTAATATAGGATTCTTTCTATGGGCAAAATATCTAGAGACAGAAGTATCACTAATTCAAATCTCATTAATTCATTAGACTAGCCTTTCATAGTTCCCATTTTTAGAAAATTCTTCCTAGTATTATCTAAAATACATCTCCCTATGATTCCCACAGATAGATCCTTCTGCCCTAAAACCATGTATACGTGGAATAAAAAGGACAAAAAAACTCTTCTAGGCAAAGAAAAGTAAGCTAATTTAAAGCTATATTATAGTCTACATTTACTGGCAATCAAGCTGAAATAAGCATACTCCGTCTAATCTTCATGCCATAAAAAAGGCAGTAGAGAAAAGTTTCCCATGAGACAGATCTTTCTCACTTGCCACCTGTTTGACTCTGGGCAAATCACTTCTCTAAGTCTCAGGTTTCCAGGAATAAGAAGGGAATAATAATAGTTACTCGCTCATAGGGTGTGGCAAGGATTAAATAACAAACAATACATGTAAAGTACCTAGCTAGAATAGTAACCATTTAATATACAGGCTACTTATTATTGTATCTACTATTGTCCTCCCTTATACTTAATAATTCTGTGATCTCTGTCCTAATTGTATTAAATCTCCATTTTATATGATCTTTTTTAGATGTTCTCCTTTCTCTCTGTATTTTTCATACAATTTTTAAAAATAGCTTCTTAAAAAATAAATAAAATAAAAAATGGCTTCTTATATCATCAAAGACTGAAAATTAATGTCAATAAACAAATTTATGAAATGTCTATCATCAGTATGTGGGAGGATGGACCTTTCCAAATCCATAAATTAACAAATCTTTCTAAAGATAATTAGGTAATGCCTATCAAAAACCTTTACTTCTGGGGCACCTAGCTGGCTCAGTTGCTTAAGCGACTGACTTTGGCTCAGGTCATGATCCCACACTTCTTGAGTTCAAGCCCCGCATCAGGCTGTCTGCTATCAGCACAGAGCCCACTTTGGATCCACTGTTCCCTCCCCTCTCTCCTGATCCTCCCCTGCTTTGCTCTCTTTCTCTCAAAAACAAATTATCTTTTTTATAAGCTTATTTTGAGAGAGAGAGAGAGCATGAGCACACGAGCAGGGGAGGGGGAAAGAGAAGTGAGAGAGAGAATACCACGCAGGCTCTGCTCAGCATGAGGCCTGACCCAGAGCAGACACGGGGTCCAACTTGGTTCAAACTCAAGAGTCAGATGCTTAACTAAATGAGCCACCCAGTGGCCCCTATCAAAAAACTTTAAAAGTTTATGTTCTTTAACCTACAAATTCACCTCAAAGAAGGTATCCTAAACACTAATTACAGATGTAGAAAAAATATTTTGTTACTTAGATGTTCATCTCAGTTTTAGTGAAAAATTAGAAAAAAGTCCACATGTCTAACAATGAGGGACTAATTAATAAATCATGATACATCTACCCATGATACATCTTACCTAATAAATCATGATACATATGCCTCTACTAGTAAAATGGTTTTATAGAAAAATATGTAATGGGATTGAGAAGTGCCTGGGTGGCTCAGTCAGTTAAGTGTCTGACTCTTGGTTTCGGCTCAAGTCATGATCTCACAGCGTGTGGGATTGAGCCCCCCATCTGGCTCTGTGCTGACAGCTTGGAATCTGCTTGGGATTCTCTCTCTCTCCCTCTGTCTGTCTGTCTCTCAAAATAAGTAAACTTAAAAAAAAAGTGTCTTTTAAAAAAAAGAAAAAAGAAAAATATGTAATGGCACTGAAAAATGTTCACAATAAAAGTGAAAAAGTCAGGTTAACAGTTTATATATAATAACCTCATTTTTTTAAAACTAGCATATATATATATATATGTACATATTTGAAAGATGGCTTTATTTTTACTTATTTATTTATTTTTGAGAGAGAGAGAGACAAAGAGGGAGGAGAGCACATGGGGGAGAAGAGCAGAAGGAGAGAGAATCTTAAGTAGGCTCCATACTCAGCAAGGAGTCAGACACAGGACTCAATCCCACAATCCCAGGATCATGACCTGAGCTGAAATCAAGAGTCAGACGCTTAACAGTCTGAGCCTCCAGGGACGCCCCCCCCCCCATAAAAAGCATGTATTTTTAAACATCTCTACATAGAGGAAGAAAAAAGGAAAGAAAATACACCAAAATATTTAAAGGTTATCTCTAGGTAGTATAACTGTAAGGGGAGAGCTTTTAATTTTCTTCTTTTTTAACAGCTAAATTTGCTGAAATGGGTATTATCACTCTGTCAGAAGAAGAAAGACAAAAACAAATTATTTTAAAATAACTGCAACCTACCAATGTATGCTGCTTCTGTTAATTACACAGATAGAAATCATTTTTTCTGGGGCACCTGGGTGGCCCAGTCGGTTAAGCAGGCCAACTTCAGCTCAGGTCGTGATCTCACAGTTTGTGGGTTTGAGCCCCACATCCGGGCTCTGGGCTGCCGGCTCAGAGCCTGGAGCCTGCTTCAGATTCTGTGTCTCCTCTCTCTCTCTGCCCCTCCCCCACTCATGCTCTGTCTCTCTCTCTCTCAAAAGTAAACATTAAAAAAAGAAATTAAAAAAAGAAATAAATAAGATAAAAAATCATTTTTTCTTTAAAATTTATGCTTTGAATATTTTTTATAATCTAAATGTAATTAGCCTCTTTTAATTTGTATAGTGAGTTCCATATACACAATATAATTACTTTTCTTCCTTTATCTATACACTTCCCCTATATTAAGTTCACAGGTCTCTACACCTGCCTTAAATCTTCCATATTTAGGATTCCAGAGAACCACCTTATTTTTTCCCATAAACCAGTATCTTTTGCCTTTGAATTTTAAGTCTTCCTGGCCCAAGACCCTTTTGAAAAGTCCTAAATCTATTTCTCCATTAGGTGGCAATATTGTTCTTAAAAAAAGAAATCATACCTCTAGAATATGTACTAGTTAATTCATTTTGATTCAGATTGTATACCTATACTTAAGATAGCTATTGTGGGAGTTCCTAAAAAGTTACCAATCTTAAATTGATTCAGTCTTCAGTATTTTCATATTAAAAATTTTTATATTCTTTCTAGAAAATTTAAGCCTTTTAGAGGAATTATTAATTATAAAGTATTTCAAGTATATATTTCAATGATTTAATATACATATACATTATGAAAAGATTCTTCCCATCTAGTTAGTAGAAAACTTGATATTTCTTCAATTACATTTTTTAAGTTTATTTATTTTGAAAGATTTATTTATTTTGTGTACAAGCAGGAGTGGGGCAGGGAGAGAGAAAATCCCAAGCAGGCTCCATACTGTCAGCACGGAGCCTGATGTGGGGCTTGAACTCACAAACTGTGAGATCATGACCTGAGCCAAAACCAAGAGTTGAACATTTAACCGACTGTACCACCCAGGTGCCCCAATCCTCAATTACATTTTTAACGAAAAGACCTACTCAGCATGTAACAAGGATTTACTGAGCATTACTGTGTTATCTTGTATATTGATGAATACAAAGGAACAATGATGTTCATGCCTCAAAGAATTTGTAATCTAGCCGGGGTGACAAGGCAAATAACAAATATGTCAAGGTAATTGGGCTAAGTGGTATAAAAGAGATAAAAATGCTATGAAAACACACAAAGTATTACTTTTTTTGCTAATAATCTTTTTCTTTTATCCAGCTTTATGATATAAAATTGACATATAAAATGGTATAACATCTAACATGGTATAAATAATAAATAAATAAAGAAGCTAACACCTCCACATTGTCACATAATTACCATTTGTTTTGTAGTAAGAACATTTAAGATCTATTCTCTTAGCGCCTTTCAAGTATATAATACAGGATTATTAGCTATCATCACCATACTGTACATTAGATTCCCTAGAAACTGTCAATCCTATAACTGGAATTTTGTATCCTTTGACTAATATCTCTTTATACCCTCCTCCCTCCCAGCTTGGGTAACCTCTACCCTACTGTTTCTCTGAGTTAAGCTCTTTTTTAGATTGCACATATAAGGCATATCATATAATATTTATCTTTCTGAGTTTTTTTCATTTAACATAACACTCTCAAGTTTCATTCAAGCTGTCACAAATGGAAGAAAATTAATACTTTTTTTCTCAGAAAATTATTACTTTTATTAAAGAAATTTTTTTCTTTTTTTTTTTAACTTTTATTTATTTTTGAGACATAGAGCGTGAGCAGGAGAAGGGCAGAGAGAGAGGGAGATACAAAATCCAAAGCAGGCTCCAGGCTCTGAGCTGTCAGCACAGAGCCCGACGCGGGGCTCGAACTCACAGACTGCGAGATCATGATCTGAGCTGAAGTTGGCCGCTTAACCAAATGAGCCACCCAGGTGCCCCTAAAGAAATTTTTTTAATGTTCATTTTATTTTTGAGAGAGAGAGATAGAGCATGAGAGAGGGAGGGGCAGAGACAGAGGGAGACACAGAATCTGAAGCAGGCTCCAGGCTCGAGCTGTCAGTACAGAGCCTGACACAGGGCTCAAACCCACAAACTGCAAGATCGTGACCTGAGCCGAAGTCCGACCTTAAGTGACTTGAGCCACCCAGGTGCCCCTAAAATTATTACTTTTAAACGTGACTCTGGGGGACAGCCTTATGGAGAATATGCATTTGAGCTGAGCCTTTGAAGAATAAGTAAAATTTTAATGGATAGAGATCTATTGGGAGTATATTCTGGATAGAAGAAACAGTGTGAACTACGTAAAAATGGCAGAAAAGGGGTGCCTGGGTGGTTCAGTCTGTTAAGCATTCAATTCCTGATTTCGGCTCAGGTCATGATCTCACAGTTTGTAAGATCGAGCCCCACATTGCTCTCTGTGTTGACAACGTGGAGCCTCCTTGGGATTCTTTCTCCCCCTTTTTCTCTCCCCCTCCACCATTTGCTCACTCGCTGTGTCTCTCAAAATAAATAAAAATAAACTTTAAAAAATATGGCAGAAAAGACTTCAGGGATGAGTAAATATCCAGTTTGGGTGGATTAAAGGAGATGTGCATGAGGAAGTAAAAGGAGAAAATAATGTTTCAGAGTAGGTGTTGGGTCTTGACTTTCACATCAAGGTATCTCGACAATACTGGGTTTACAACAGAGCAATACCAAAGATTCTTCAGGGAGGTGATCAGAACGTTTCCCTATTGGTGCATACTTTGGACTGTGGTAACGACATGGTGGTTTTAAAATATATCCACCACTTCTTTGATGGTCCTCCCTTCAAATGATGGAACCTAATTCTCCATCCTTAGAATGTGGGCCAGAGTTAGGGATTCACTTCTAACTAATAGAGTATGATAGAAGTAATGCTGTACAATTTCCAAGGCTAAGTCAAGAAAGGGATAGCTTCTGTCTGGCTTTCTTTGGGATTATTCACTTTGGGTAAAGTCATCGTAAGGCACATGTGGAAAGATGGTGAGGCCTCTCATCTCAGTTGGCTATCCCAACTTGATAGCATGTTAGTTGGCACTTGGAGGGGCGCCTGGGTGGCTCAGTTGATTAGGTGTCTGACTTCAGCTCAGGTCATGATCTCATGGTTCATAAGTTCGAGCCCCGCGTCGGGCTCTGTGCTGACAGCTCAGAGCCTGGAGCCTGCTTCAAATTCTGTCTCCCTCTTTCTCTGCCCCTCTCCTGCTTCTGCTCTCTCAAAACTAAACATTAAAAAAAAAAAAAAAGTTGGCACTTGGAAACATCCTGAAGCTCTAATCAAGCCTCCAGATGACTGCAGCCCTGCCATGAAGATTGTAACTTCATGAATGACTCTGAGTCAGAACTTCCCAGTTAACCTGCTCCCAAATTCTTTTTTTTTTTAAAGTAGGTTCCACGCCCAACATGGGACTTGAACTCATGACCCTGAATTCAAGAGTCACATGGTCTGTTGAGCCAGCCAGATACCCCAAAGTGCTCCCAAATTCTTGACCCATGAAAATTATGTTTTTAACAAATGTTTATTATAGTTCTAAGTTGCTAGATTTGGGGCTAATTTTTCTTCAATAATAGGTAACTAATGCATATGAAGAAATAGACAGAGGGGCTCGACTAGAAGTACTGAGCAGGAATTCAGATCAACAGGGTTCTGCTACCAGCTCTACAAGTTACCATGAAAGTCACTTAACATCTTTGTGTCTCAGTTTTGCTCATCTATAGAATGGCTTAATTTGTCCCTAAAGTTTCTTTCACCTCTAAGATTCTATGAATTCCATGAAAGGATTTAATTTTAGATGGTTGCCTTATATCACTCACTTAGCAAGTTTTATTATTAAGTACCAGTCTAGCAACTAGTGAGGAGTGACAAGGATACATACAAGTATACGATCTGGCTCCTTTTATTCTCCTCAGTTTACAAAATTAAAGAACAATACAAACATAAAATAACTAGAGAAGACAGTTATATAACTGCTATTTTAAGGACTTTAATGAGGTTTGTTGTTGTTTTGTTTTGTTTAAGAGAGAGGAGAAAGTGAGAGAGCAAGCGGGAGAGAGGCAAAGAGAGAAACCCAAGCAGGCTCCTTGCTGTCAGCACAGAGCCCAATGCAGGGATCCAAGATCAAATCAGATGCTTAACAGACTGAGCCACCCTGGTGCCCCTTAAGGACTGGAAACTTATAGGAGGAGAGAGTTCCCCAGAAAATATTGCAAAGGAGCTTGTATAAAGATGAGATCCTGAAATTAAGAACAATTTTAAAGTAACAGTTATAACAACAGTTGTAAAGCAACAGGTTATCAAGTTCACAAAGTCAGTCAGACAAGGAGGTTTGGGGATAACTTTGCGATTATGACAGAAAGAGTTAAAACACGTTCCTCCACATTCCTCCAATCTAAGAAACTGTCTTAGACTTTCCCGCTTTGCCTATAATGTGCCAACTCATTCCTTTAATTAGAGATTTTAAGAGTACTCTATTATGATTTTTAAAGCTATATAATCAAAACAAGTAAACATCAACAATTACTATGTTACTTCTCTTACCGGAGATTAGTAGGAATGAATGTGCTAAATATTTTACATACGTTACAGTATTTAATCCACACAACATCTCTAAGAGGAGGCAGGTGATATTATAGCCACATTTTACAAATGAAGAATCTGAGACTCAGAGACGTTAACAGACTATTCAAGACTATACAGCTATCAGCTGCAGAGCCAGGACACAAAGTCCCTGATTTCAACCACTACATTCTCTTATCTGACTTATTAACTTCTCATACACCCTTTCAATTTGGCAGTCAGCTGGGAGGTAAACAGAAATAGGATGCAGGAACTTTGGTTTCCCATCAACCAAAGTTGTTCTTGCTAAATAGGGTTCTGGGGAGCCCAAGGAGTGCTTGAGAGACTTTGCGTGCTTGGAGAATACCATGACCAAGAATGAGAGGCACTAATAGGGATGGTGGAAGGGCCTTAAATAACACTAATTGCTATAGTCACAATTTTAGCAGTAGTAATACTAGCAGCAGATCAGCGACGGCAGGTAATATTTACCACCCAGTGCTAAGCATTTAAAACAGATGACTTCATTTAGTCTTTACAATGACCCTTTAAAGTTGGTACCATAATTCCCAGCTCCGTGTTTTAGATGAGGAAACTTAACAAGATACCCAAGTAGTGGAAACAGTATTTATATTCTAGCAGTCTGACTTTAGAGTACCAACTTTCAGCCCCTCCACTATATGAAATACAGTTATCTTAGGTGGTAATGCTACTACTGTTACTAATAATAGCAGCAGTATTCCATTGCACATTGGAGCAGGCTCACGCCAGGAATTTTGCTAGCATGCTGTTAGAGTGGTGGTAGCTTGAAATTGGCCATGATAAAAGTATTTACACCAAGGAAACCAGCAAATTCTACGAATTAGGACTTCTGTTTGCAGGAGTGCTACATAACACTGTAAATATAATTGTCACTTATATGGCACAATGCTATTTTAAGCACTTTAAATATATGAACTCGTTTAATCCTTAAAACAACCCTATGAGCCTATGATGAGCTCTTAATATCCCCTCATTTTACAGATCAGGAAATCAAGGTGTAGAGAGGTTAAGTAACTTGCCCAAAGTCACAAAGCTGATTTATGATACTATTCCCAGCACTCATCTGTGCCATTTATTACATTATTATTAATATAATAAAGCAGGCCCCTCACTGCTAGCACAGAGCCCCATGTGGGGCTCGAACCTACAAAGCCGTGAGATCACGACCTGAGCCAAAACCCAAAGTCTGATGCTTAAGCAACTAAGCCACCCAGGTGCCCCTCTAATCTCTTATTTTTAAAGAACGAAAGAAATTTACATCATCTAATTCTTTCTCCACTTGGATTTTTCTCTTCTGGAATTGTTTTATTGTTTTCAGCTCTGTCTGAATCATGCCAATTTCTTTCGCTTTTTGGTGGAACTCTCCCTCCAGCTCATTTATTTCCACAGCATACTTTTGTTCCTGTATACAAAAACAAAAACAAAAAACAAAAACAGGTGAACGAGTTAGGAAAAAGAACAGAAGTCCCACAAAGTTGTGTTCCCTTGAAACCTTAGGCCATTTGTCTATATTCTTTGAAGAAATGTTCCCTTTTTATTTTTGCATAAAGTTTTCCTTTTTGTTAGAAGATATAAGAAAAAAATTCTAGAATGAGCTGATCTTATCTAGAAAATGCAGGTTAATTAGTAAAAAGGGGTATGAGAAGACTAAACAAAGCTTTAATTTGTAAGAAAGACAAATAACAGCCCTAACCCTAAATTAAAATTAGTAAGCTAAGAGATAAAGGAAGGGCCGGTATCTCTAATAAATCAGGAGAGAAGGAGAAGGTGGGGAAAAAAAGAGGAAGGAAGAGGGAGGAGGAAGAGGTAGAGGAGTAGAAAGAAAACAGAAGGAGAGAAGAGAAAAAGGAGGAAGGAAGTGGAAGAAAATAGGGCCAATAACAATTTAAAAATGACTGAGTTATCAAAAAGAATGCAAATGACCCTCAAAATTGAAAAAATACTCAACCTAGCTCATAAGAGAAATGCAAGTTGAAATACACTGGAATACCGTTTCTCACTTATCATGTTGACAAAAATCAGTTTTGACAATGAGTATATTGTGAAGACATGGATAGTTCGATTTCTCAGAATATAACATACTTGATTTGACTTTGGAGCCACATAAATATTTTACATAATTATATAACTACATAACTTTAAAATTACCTAATTTTAGATAAATTACATAATTTTAGATAATTATATAATTTTAAAAAGCAACTCCTAAAAATCAAAAGCAAAATGTGTTCTTGAGTTGGTGGCATAATTGCACAGAAAGAAATTATTTCAAATGGTAATGTGATTTGATCATAGATCCCTATTGGTATATATCCTAAGGGGGAAAGTGCCCCCTAAAATCTTAAACTGTTTCCACTAATCTATGCTGATGTTAGTTATTTTGTGACTGTTGATATATTGAGGTTTGAAGCAATTACTCAATTATCCTGACATCATTAAGAATCAGAATTGCTGGTGAGAGAGAAAGGAGACTCCAGTAAAAGCCCTGTACTCCTGCATCTGAATTTATATTTCCTACCTCTGTCCACTGAAAAGTCATTGAAAAGGACAAAGTCAGTAGCACCACTAGTACCAGATCATTTTCTACAAGAACAATTTTGTTATTTTTGAGCTTCTGCACAATCAAGCATGTGAGCTTTAAGGTCACTGAGCGGCTCATAAGACCTATTCACTTACTCTTATTGTGTCTTAAGTATCTGAGCTTGCCAGAAACCTGACCACCCAGTAAGTAAAAGCATTAGTACCTAGAACTCACCAATTTTTCCTTCTCCTCTTTGGCTTTTTCCTTTGTTTCATTCAATTGCTGTTTCAGTTTTTCAATCTGTAGAAGTTGGAAATACCATCATGAAGGCAAAAAACATTGCTCTGTGTCCTGTCTTTATTAAGTAGCCTAGTTTTCATATGATATCAAAACCAGGGGCGCCTAGGTGGCTCAGTCAGTTAAGCGGACGACTTCAGCTCAGGTCATGATCTTACAGTCTGTGACTTCAAGCCCCGCATTGGGTTCTGTGCTGATGGCTCGAAGCCTGGAGCCTGCTTTGGATTCTGTGTCTGCCTTTCTCTCTGCCCTTCCCCTGCTCATACTCTGTCTCTCAAAAAAAAAATAAATAAATAAACGTTAAATAAAACCAATAGGGTTGAAAAGGTAGATTACAGTGGAAAGAAGAGAAAAGGGGGCATAATTCCATGCCCTTAACCTGCTATTGCCAGTTTCCAAAACCCGGCTATCATCAGAATTGCCTGGGTAACTATTTTTATTGTGGTAAAAAACAGATTGTATTTACCATCTGAACCATTTTTAAGTATACTGTTTGGTAATGTTGAATATATTCACATTGTTGTGAAACAGATCTGTAGAACATTTTCATCTTGCAAAACTGAAACTCTAGGTCATAAAACACTACTTTCATCTCCTACCTACCCCCCAGCCCTTTGGCTTTTGACTGCTTCAGATACTTTGTATGAGTAGAATCATACAGTTTGTTTTTTTGTGACTGGCTTATTTCACTTAGCATAAAGCCCTTGAAATTCATCCATGTTGTAGCATGTGACAGGATTCTTTTTCCTTTTTTTTAATGAGGATTTTCTTATTATTAAAGTCAGCATAATATTGTATTGTAGTATAAATCCATTTTCTTTATCCGTTCATCTGCCAGTGGACACCTCTTGACTGTGAATAGTATTTCAATGAACAGAGGTGTGCAATTATCTTTTCAAGATTTTGCTTTAAATTCTTTTGGAAATACACCCAAAAGTGGATTCCTGAATCATGTGGTAATTCTAGTTTTAATTTTTTGAGAAATATACAAACTGTTTTCCATAGTGGCTGCACCATTTTACATTCCCACCAACAATGCACTAGGGCTCCAATTTCTCTGCATCCTTCCCAATGCTTGTTATTTTGTATTTTTCTGATAGTACCCATCTTAATAGGTGTGAAGTAATATCTCACTGTAGTTTTGATTTGCATTTCTCTTATCTGGGTAACTTCTTAGAAAAAAGTTTCAAGAGTACAAAGAGTTCTCATATAGTTTTCACCCAATTTTGCCCATTTGCTTCCCACTCTATGTATGTATAGATAGATCTATCTAAAATATGAATATATAGATGATATACATTTCTTACATTTTTTTCCTGGATCACGTAAAAGTTTAAGACATCATGCCTCTTTACCCTTAAATACTTCAGAATTTATTTCCTAAGAAAATGAACATTCCATGGGGCGCCTGGGTGGCTCAGTTGGTTGGGCGGCCGACTTTGGCTCAGGTCATGATCTCACAGTCTGTGAGTTTGAGCCCCGTGTTGGGCTCTGTGCTGACGGCTCAGAGTCTGGAGCCTGCTTCAGATTCTGTGTCTCCCTCTTCTCTGTGCCCTTCCCCTGCTCATACTCTGTCTCTATGTCTCTCAGAAATAAATAAACGTTAAAAAAAAATTTAAAAAAAGAAAAAGGACGTTCCTTTGTTTATTTACTTGGGGGGGGGAGGGGCATAGGGAGAAGAAGAGAGAACCTTAAGCAGGCTCCACACGGGGCTGATCAGATCGTGACCTGAGCTGAAATCAAGAATCAGACACTTAACCAACTGAGCTACACAGTTGCCCCAAAATTCTTTTAGAAGCACAGTAATCAAAATCAGAAAATTTAACATTGATATACTATTATTTCATCTATAGTCCATATTCAAATTTTGCCAATTGTCCCAGTAGTGTCCTTTATTGCAACATTTTTTTGGGGTCCAGGATATAATCCTTGATTATGTATTACATTTAGTTGCTCTGTATATTCCTTTAACCTGGAACAGTTTCTCAGTCTTTGTCTTTTATGGCATCGACAATTTTGAAGAATACCAGCCAGGACTGGGACTATCTGATGTTTCCCCACGAGCAGATTCAGGTTATGCGTTTTTGGCAGGCATAGACTACCTAAGTGATGACATAATCCTTTCAGTGCTTTACATCATGAAGTGATTGATGTTAATTTTCATCAACTGGTTAAGATTGTGTCTGCTGGGTTTCTCCTTTAAAACTTTTACAAAGTTACAATTTTTCCTTTTGTAATTAAGTAATTTACAAATTAAGGAAAAGTATTTTGAGACTATTAAAAAGTTACAAATTGTGGTACATATATACAATGGACTACTATGTGGCAATGAGAAAAAATGAAATCTGGCCATGTGTAGCAACATGGATGGAACTGGAGGGTATTATGTTAAGTGAAATAAGTCAATCAGAAAAAGACAGATACCATATGTTTCCACGAATAGGTGGACTTTGTGAGACTAAGCAAAAACCAGGGGGAGGGGAAGAGGGGAAAGAAAAAAAATGACACAGAGAGGGAGGGAGATAAAACATAAGAGACTCTCA
The DNA here is from genome assembly GCA_030068075.1 of Paguma larvata. Classification (NCBI taxonomy): domain Eukaryota; kingdom Metazoa; phylum Chordata; class Mammalia; order Carnivora; family Viverridae; genus Paguma; species Paguma larvata. The sequence goes on along the minus strand of CM057827.1, from coordinate 21,477,037 downwards.
AAGACTAAGAACAAACTGAGGGTGAGGGAGATGGGGGGGGGGAGAGGGGGTGATGGGCATTAAAAAAGGGCACATGTTGGGATGAACACTGGGTGTTTTATGTAAACCAATTTGAAAATAAACTATTTTAAATTAAAAAAAAAAAGGGCACATGTTGGGATGAACACTGGGTGTTTTATGTAATCCAATTTGAAAATAAACTATTATAAATGAAAAAAAAAAAGAATGGAAGGTAAAAAAAAAAGTTACAAATTTTCCTTTCATAATTAATTTACAAATTAAGGAAAGATATTTTAAGATTATGCAAATATCCTTTTGCTCATCAAACTTGCATCACAGTTTTGGCATCCACTGATGATTTTTTTATGGGATCAATTAATCCCATGGCACCAAATAGTGCCTTTTTTAATTCCACCATTCTTTGGAAACTTAGTAATTTACTATATTCTACTGTAAGGAAAAGCTTTTCCTTCTCCCTTATTTATTAATGTATGTTTTTATTAGCAGTATGCAGTCATGGACATATTTTATTCAATAGATTATAATGTTTTACTGTCACTGTTTATTTTGATTGCCTCAGATGTGGCCAGAGCCCCTTCAAACTAATACCTGTGCCCTTTAATTTTCTTTTTTACAATTTTTTTTTGAATGTTTATTTCTGAGAGAGACAGAGCATGAGCAGGGGAGGGGCAGAGAGACAGGGAGACACAGAATCCGAAGCAGGCTCCAGGCTCTGAGCTGTCAGCACAGAGCCCGATGCGGGAATCAAACTCACAAACCACGAGATCATGACCTGAGCTGAAGTCAGACGTTTAACTGACTGAGCCACCCAGGCACCCCTACAATTTTATTTTTAAGTGATCTCTACACCCAACGTTGGGCTTGAACTCACAATTCTGAGATCAAAAGCCACAACCCCGAGATCAAAAGTCACATGCTCCACAGACTGAGCCAGCCAGGCACCCATCCTTTAATTTTTTTACTTTCTTGCACAGATATTCCAGGCTCATCTTTCACTTGCCCTGCTCCAGTCTTGGAATCAATCATTTGTCCAAAGAGGCTAGTACATTTTAGTAGGAAACCTGAGTAGCTTATTTATCTATTTTTCACATTAATTTATTTTGAGAGAGAGAGAGGGAGAGAAAATCCAAAAAAGACTCTGCATTGTCAGCACAAAGCCCGATGCAGGGCTCGAAATCAATGAACTGTGAGATCATGACCTGAGCCAAAACCAAGAGTTGAATGCTCAACCGACTGAGCCACCCCGGCGCCCCTTGAGTAGCTTCTTAAATTTAAAACCCTTTGACATAGTTATAGAATCAGAGGATACATTAAGTGAAATATTGTTGTAATTAGACTAGCTTAAGGGAAACCGAAAAATTCTAAAAGATAAATCGAGACAGTTCTAAGTCATGTAGGACAGGTGTGAAATATAATGAGATTTATTTTGTGATTGAACAAAGCTTTAAATACAAAAACACACTCTTAAGGAAAATCTCTTAATATTGTTCAAGATATGTTTCCAAAACACATTTCATTTCTCTTTTGTTGTTGTTTATTTGAGAGAGACAGAGCATGAGCAGGGGACCAACAGAGAGAGAGAAGGAGAGAGAGAATCCCAAGCAGACCCCTCACTCAGCACAAGTCTGATGAGGGGCTCGATCCCATGACCTGAGCCCACACCAAGAGTTGGTTGCTCAACCGACTGAGCCACCCAGGCACCCTCATTTCTATTATTTCTATAATTAACATGAAATAAGACTATAAACAGTTTACATAAAGCTTAATAACACGTTTCTAGGATATAGCAGAGTGAGTAACAAAACTATAGGAGAGCTAGTTAACTGGGATATATTAAAGCTACTTTACTTCTTCCTCCCAAGGTAGTCTCTTTGGTTTTAATAGTCATCCATAATTGTGAGAAAATCTGCTACAGCCAGATGCTGCCTTCTGATACACAAAGGCAGATGAAAATCAGAAATATAAATGATACTCATAAATCAGTATCGATTAGCTAATGTAGGCCACAAAGTTCTTTGTAATGAATTTGGAAAATTATTTGCCCTAAAAACTTATTTCAGAATACTTTATAGAAGACAATTTTAATAATACCTACTATTGAAAGAGTAATTTTAAAAATGGAAGTTGCCTAGGAAAGAAGGTAAAAAAATAACAGTAATGCATAAAAAATTAATAGAATCTATAAAATCCAGACAAGTGTTCAGTAGTCTGATTTCTGTAATATGCTTTCACTATCATCTTGAACTTAGTTTTGATTGCTATTAACTTTTTCAAAGTATCAGTATACCTACAAGCCATTCATTCATGCATGCGAAAATATTTCATGAATGCCTACTATTTGCTAGGCCTACACTACGTGCTGAAGGTATAGCATTGAATAAAAAAAAACACCCCAAATTCTTTACTTCTGTGAGGTTTCACTCTAATTAGAAAAAGAGACAGTAAACAAATATATTAATATCACACATATAATATGACAGAAGATAGTAAATATTACAGAGAAATTAAAACAAGGGAGGTGGTTAACTTTAAGGAGACTAGTGAGGAAAGGTGTCACTGAAAAGGTGGCATTTGAAAAAGCTATGGAATGATTCATGAATTTGTATGTCATCCTTATAATGTTGGAGCCAAGCTTTGCATTACACCAGCATTAGTTCCAATGCGTACTGAAGCAAATGCATAAACACTAAAGAATGAGTGAAGGATCATATAAAAGATGCTTGAATGACTCCTAATCAGGAAAATATAAACTAAAACAAGATACCAATTTACACCTGTAAAATTGAGCAAATACTAAGTAAAATATCAAGTGTTTACAAAAACTGTGGTCAAACAGGACCTCGTTCTAATACACACACCACTTGTGACAGCGTAACTGGTATAACCCCTTTGGAGCTCAATTTAAACTCCTGTGAAGTTGAAACAATGCATCCTCATAATGTAGTAATTTAACTTCTGAGTGTCTCCTCTAGAGAAACTCCATCATGGACACAAGCAGACATCCACAAGAATATTCGCTGAAGGTCTATTCGTAATAATGAAAAAATGCGAGGCTGACTCACGGGGGTATGGATAAATAAGTTTTGGTTTATTTATATACTGGAATATTACAAAGCAGATAAGAATGAAAGAAAAAATAAGCATGCTTATTATAAATTAAAAAAATTTTTTTCAATGTTTACTTAATTTTGAGAGAGAGAGACAGACAGATCATGAGCAGGGTAGGGGCAGAGAAAGAAGGAGACACAGAACCCAGAAGCAGGCTCCAGGCTCTGTGCTGTCGGCACAGAGCCTGATGCAGGGCTCGAGCTCACAAACTGCAAGATCGTGACCTGAGCTGAAGTTGGATGCTTAACCGACTGATCCACCCAGGCGCCCCAATATAAATTTTTAAAAAATGACCTGAATCATGTGATTTTAATGCATATACCATAAAAACATAATGTTGAGTAAAAAAATAAATTGAGAACGCATGATAAATAAAGTACAAAACCGTACATAGGGATGAGCACATCATCCTCAGCACGGTAGAAATCCCCTTAGGTCTCCATGGGGCTCATAGAAGCAAATGGGAAAGAAAAGAATTTGGAATTCCACCTAAATTCCACTTTAACACCCACTAGCCGTGTGACTTTGGGCAAGTTACCTTTCTGAGAGTCAATTTGTAAAATGGGAATGACGATATTGTAGCTCCATGGGGTCATTAAAAGCCCTTAATGAAACGAAAGAGGTAAATTTCCTAGCATTAGTGCCTGGCATGAAATAGGGGCTCTAAAATATTGGTTCCTTTCCCTTTTCCTTCCAGATCTAAAATAATGGCTTTACCCTCAACACCCAGAGTACAGAAAAATAAATTCAAGATTCAACTGGCTAAAAAAAGGAGATTCAACTTGCTGGGTTCATAATCACGTGATCATGGATTATCAGTGAATTCCTCTACAAAACGTTAAAAGTATTTATCAATATCAAAAATGCATAGGTCATATGTTTTTCTTCTTAAAATAAAAGGATCATAATTTTGCCTTATGACCATCAATCTTTGTTTCAGACAAGAAGACAACGGGACAAGGGCTGAAAAGAACAGCCAATTCTAACAGTAAAGTTGTTTTGAAACAGCATCCTGCTTCAAGTTTAACAGAGGTAGTTATTGAGGCTCAGGAGGAGTTCTATCTACATACCATATTATCTTTCTCCTGATCCTGCTTCTTCAGGTAACTTATTACAGACATTGTGTCTTTCTCCATTTTATACTGCTGTTTCTTTAAGTCCTCGTTACTTTTTGCCAGTCTCCGGGAAGTTTCACGATACTCAATCCTAGAGAGTTCTGTGACTTCCAGCCTGGCCTCCCAGAGCGAAGCATTGGCCTTGGCTCTGTCCACTGCAGATTCTTCAGTTTTTGTTATCTTCCTGCATGGGCAGAGGATATTGACAGCATATAACAATTACTCTACTATATTAGAATTATACCTTTCTCTTTATTACTTTTTCTTTGCTTGGCATTGCCTGGCACACATGAGCAAATATTGTTGGATAAACGAGTTAATAGGAAATATATATTTACTTGATAAGGGAGTTAATTGGGTGACTCTTCTTGGAAGAGGGGAGCTTTGGAGCATAACTCTAAAACTGGAAAAACAAAGAGGAAAGGCATGGTAAGTCAAATTCATTTCATAAATCTTTCACATCTTTTGATTTACTTCAAAAAATTTAAGTTTATTTATTTAGTTTGAGAGGGACAGCGAATGGGGGAGGGGCAGAGAGAGAGGGAGAATTCATGAACTGTGAGATCTTGACCTGAGCTGAAACCAAGAAATCAGTTGCTTAACTGATTGAACCACCCAGGTGCCCCTTACTCCTTTTTCTCATATTTGAACTGTCTTATTCTATACTACTCACCCAGTTTTAGACCTTAGTTCTTGCTACTGCAAATCCATTACCTTAGTTCCCCTTCTGTAATGATGATATATTCATAGTGTAACTGTAAGTCCCTTGTTCTGTTATCTTCCACCCACCCCAAACCTAGTTTTGATTTTGTTGTAGATTGTTTTTTTTGGAGAGGGGGTCAGATTTTCTGGCTAGACCTTTGACAAAAGATCAAGTCACTAGAACAAGTATGTTAGATACTTTTATCAGCTGGTGCCACATGCACCAGGCTTCAAGGATGGCTGAGAAACAAACCATAATCATTATACAGAAGTAAAGAGGAAATTTAAAAATAATAATAATGAAGTATGGCTTCAAGATTAAAGTGATTAATCTATGCCTTCAAAGATTAAGGTGATAAAAGGAGAGTTTTTCAAAATAAAGATCTGTTTTACAAGGACTAACAAAACAATATCCCTCACATATAATAGGCACTGGATACAAAAATATTCAGATAATAAGTAAGACTTCACCAGGGGGCGCCTGGGTGGTTCAATCGGTTAAGCGTCCAACTCCTGATTTCAGCTCAGATCATGATCTCATGGTTCGTGGTTTCAAGCCCTGCACTGGGCTCTGCTCTGACCAAGTGCAGAGCCTGCTTGAGAGTCTCTCTCATGCACTGTCTTTACCCCTCCCCCACTTGTGTGTGTGTACACATATGTGCTCTCTCAAAATAAATTAAAAAAAAAAAAAAAAGACTTCACCTGTATTTGAACTCTAAATATTTTCACATATAGGTATGTGTAGATCTTTCTATACTACCACCCTCCATCCCCAACCCCCAGCTCCTGGTTCTCCATTCCTTTCCAGTCCCACTGTTCTCTTCAAATTAAGGCCAGCCCCACCTCCAACTCGCTAGCTTGTTATCACTTTGACCTCCCTTTCCAGCATGATTTAGCCAGTAGTGATAGACTGCCTTGCTATTTTATAATCATCCAAGTGCTTCCTGAAGGTTATCAAGTCTAAGCTGCACAGAGCAGTTGATGCAGATAGGATTTCTCAGAAGAGAACCAATACTGTAAAAACAAAGCAGTGTTTCTCAAACTATGAGTCATGGAAAAATCCAAGGAGTAAGAGGTCTATTACCCTCAATGTTCCTCATTGCTGATAGATGTACTGTAGATGCATAGTCAAAAATAGAAAACGTATGCTACTGAGTTCCAAGAATTTGAGAATATAAGCCCTTGGCACTTTTATTTATTTAAAAAAAATTTTTTTTATGTTTATTTTATTTTTGAGCAAGAGAGAGCACAAGAGGGGGAGAGGCAGAGAGAGAGAGACACAGATTCCGAAGCAGGCTCCAGGCTCTGAGCTGTCAGCACAGGGCCCAGTGCAGGGCTTGAACTCACAGACCCCAAAATCATGACCTGAGCCAAAGTCAGACGCTTAACCAACTGAACCATCCAGGTGTCCCTATTTTTTTTTTAATTTTTTAATTTTATTTGAGAGACAGAGTGCACACACGCGTGTGAGCAGGAGAAAGGGAACAGAGGGAAAGAATCTTAAGCAGGCTCCACGCTCGGCATGGAGCTTGATGTGTGGCTGAATCCCACAACCCTGGGATCATGACCTGAGCAGAAATCAAAAGTTGACTTTCAACCAACTGAGCTACCCAGGCATCCCATACCTTGACACTTTTAAAAAGTACTAGACAATGCAATTATATAAAAAAAGAAAAAAAATAACACTGTAGAAAAATACTTATATTAATACATGGGGTGGGGAAGCTACAAATATACAGTGGGCTATCATTTTATAAAGAAGAAAAAGAATATCCCAAAATGATAGTAGTGGTTATCGTTGGATAATGGGATTACAGGTGATTTTTTTTTCTGCCTTGACTTATCCTCATTTCCCAAACTTTCTGTATTGAATAACGTATTACTGTCTTAAACAAGTTATTTTATAAACTTTACAAGTTTGGGGGATTCCCTTGTGGTCCCATACATAGTGATGCTGGACACCATGTATGATTCCAACGAACCACTAGAGTCACTCAACAGATCGAGCCGCAACTCCAAGTCTGCAGTTAGGTGCTAGAGCTATACCTACTTCAGGCATTCTGATCAATTTGGGGAAATGTGAACAATTACCCAATTTGGTCAAATCGTTTAGGTTTTCCTTTGAACCAAAAGGAATCCTTCAAAAGGCACAAGGAACTACTTCAACCACCCAGAGATTCTCTAGATGTTCAAGATGTTCTCAATAACAAAGCAGAGATCTCTCAGGCTAGGGGCAAGAAACAAAAAACAACAAAACAAAACGAAACAAAAAAAAACCCAAAACCCAAAAAACAAAACAAAAAACAACAAACCCAGAGCATAGCCCCCATGGAAAAAAGAGAAGATTCAAGTCGAAGTGTACACGAGCAGACACCTTAATTTGTTTATTTAACAAATAATAAGCATCCACTATGTTTCAGGCTTTCTGCTAGGTGCTGGAGGTATCGTGAATAATGCTTAGTGCCTATTCTAGAGAAGCTTATAATCTTTTATTTTTCTTCATTTTTTAAAGTTTATTTATTTTGAGAGAGAGAGAAAAAGTGCAAGTAGGAGACGGTCAGAGATAGGGAGAAAGAGAGAATCCCAAGCAGGCTCTGCACTGTCAGCGCAGAGCCCAATGCGGGGTTTGAACTCACTAATGGTGAGATCATGACCTGAGCCGAAGTCAGATGCTTAACTGACTGAGCCACCCAGGCGCCCCAAGAGAAGCTTATAGTCTTGAGCAGGGGTTCCCAGTCATGGCACTACTGACATCTTGAGCCAAATGATTCTCTGTTTGGGGTGCAGGGTATTTAACAGTATCCTTGTTCTTTACCCACTAGATGCCGGTAGCACACATCCCTAGAGGTGACAACCAAAAATGTCTCTACATAGTGCCAAAAGTCCCCTGGGACCTCAAATCATCCCCAATTGAGACCCACTGTTCTAGAGCAGTACTGACCAATAGAAGTTTAGGATCTGCATTAAGAATTATTGGATCTGAATTTTTAATTTTAATTAATTTTAGTTTAGTAGCCCCACATGGCCGATCACTACCCTATTGGACAGCGCTGGTCTAGAGGACCTTCAATATACCAAGAAATGTTATCCTGACCTTTGACCTTCACTTCTAGTGTCAGAACAAATCCTTCCTCCTCATTCTCAGATCTTTTTCTCTCCTCTAGCACCCACCTATTTCATTTGGTCTTCTACTCTATTCTTTGGGAATGTATCTGCCTCCACCGTTAATGTATTACTCATAGGCAGGGGCTGTGTCTAAATTATTCAGGATCCCAACTCTCCCATTCCATTGTCTAGGTTGGAGCAGTAAGGTGTGGCATGCATTTGGGGAATTTCTGAACAATGAGGGCTGTCGTTTTCAGAAGCGAGGAGAGCAAGAGGAGGGCAGTTAGTCAGCTAGCCAGCTCCAGCGTGCAGTCGGCTCCCAGCTCCGAATCTTCGGAGCGTAGGCCCGCCCAGGGCGAGGGGACCCCATGGTGGCTCCTCCTTACTTCTTGTCTTTGCCTTTGTTCTTGCCTTTCTTTTTGTCCTTTCCCCTAGACGGCATCTTGGCTTCACCAGGGACCCCACTGTAGTCAACGTTTCTCTGCCGCCGCCCAGCCGGCTCCGTTTCTAAGGAAACCAGCACGCCAAGCGGGTAACGTTCCGCCGCAGCCGTTGCCGGTGCGCTCCGAGAGCGCACGCGCCCGTGACGTAGCCCCGACGCCGCCGCCGCCGCAAAGGGGCCCCGTCTGCGGGCCTGGCGCGGGGGGCGGGGCGGAGGTCGCGCGGAGGGTGGCGGGCGGCCGCGCCGAGCGGCGCGCGCGCGCGCGGTGAGTGTGCGGGCGGCAGAGGCGCTAGAGTAGCTCCCGGGACTGGGCTGGGAGATCTAGCGGGGATTCCAAGCGGGCCTGTCCGGGGCAGCGGAGTGGCGTCCTACAGGCCGGGCGTTTCCGGCGGCGCGACGGTCAATGCGCCGTCGCCTCAGGAGGCTTGCTTCGCTGCGGGCGGGTCTTCCCCGCCGCGGTGGTCGGAGCGCCACCCCGCGCCGGCTTCACAGCATTTTGCATCTTGCTGGCGCGTCCGCCCCTTGCCTCACGCCACAGCCAGCGTGGCCGCAGCCGCCCTCAGCCTCAGCCTCTCCCGAAGCTGCCCTGACTCGTGGTTTCCTTATCCCACTCCTGGCTTCTAACTCTGGCTAATTCTGTAAGGGACGGCGCATCCAGCGGACTTCCGAGGCCAAACACATTTTGATGAGGCCGTTAAGGACTTTTCCGAGGGCGGTGGTTGGGAGTGCGGCTGGCATAGTGCTGTCACCTGGGGTGGGAGAGGCTCCGGCGAGGAGAAAAGTGCTGTCATCTGGGGTGGGAGAGGCGGCGGGGCCACGAGGAGAGCTCCGGGGGTCAGGCCCTCGGCCCCGTTCCTTCCCGTGTGCCCGACGCTGCCCACCCTGAAAACGGCCCCCAATTTCCATTTGCTGGTGCTTGACTCGTCCGCAGCTTCTTTTTCTGCAGGTTGCTTAAGGTTGTGACCTCTTGCCTTTTGGTGTTCTTTTTTTTCCCCCTGGGCACACGTGTGAAAAGGAGTACTCAAAAGCTTTCTTTTTCAGAGGAGGGGCTTTGTAATTATGCCTTCGTTCAGTGAGAATTAGTCTTTGAGGACGGTCGGGAAATCTGGGTGCCAAGACAATGGTTAGGAAACTTATGACCGAAGCTCTGCTCTGCGTTTTTCTTCATTTCAAATTGGATTTAAAGTTTCTTTAAAAACTTCTTTGTATCTTAAGGGAGAACTTAATCCCTACACCTCTTCCAGAGGTCTTTGGCCTGATGTCCCTCTCCTTTTTTTTCTTTGATAATGTAGTTTCTGTTTTTGAATTGTGTGCACAGAGAGAACATGCTGATTTGCAATGAGCGCTAAAAATCTTTAAAAATTTTTTTTTAAATGTTTTTATTTTTGAGAGAGACAGAGACAGAATGTGAGCGGGGGAGGGGCAGAGAGAGCCGGAGGCAGAATCCCAAGCAGGCTCCAGGCTTTGAGCTGTCAGCACAGAGCCCAGTGGGGGGCTCAAACTCAGAAACTGTTGAGATACGACCTGAACTGAAGTCGGACGCTTAACCAACTGAGCCACCCAGGCGCCCTGAAAATCTTTTTAGACCTACTGTGTGTCAGCATGATCTTAGCTTACTTTTTTTTTTTTTTGAGTATAGTCGACGCCCAGTGTTACATTAGTTTCAGGTGATTCACTTTCTCCAGGTGTTGTGCTCATCACCTGGAGAAAGTGCAGCTACCATATGTCACTATGATGCTATTACAGTATCATTGACTATACTTCCTATGCCTTAACTTATCCCCTAAGTCCCTTGTATTCCCGTGATTTAGTCATTCCACAGCTGGAAGCCTGCATCTCCCACTCCCCTTGTTTTGCCCAACCCTCCACTCTCTGCCCGTTGGTAGCTTACTGTATTTCTGGTGCATTTTCTGTTTGTATGTCACACTCCATGGGTCCTCAGTGGAATCACCATACATTGAAGGGGTTTTCTCTAGTATGGAATCCATAAAGTTATGAGTTTTTGCCTAAGGTTCTGAAAATGTACCCTATTGATAACTTGCAGAAAACAGAGGTTAGGACATGTTCTATCACAGGCTGTATATTTGGAATTCAGTCTAAAAATTGGTTACTGTATAATATGCAAGTCAGTCCAAGACTTTCCTGTTTGAACATAGGCCTATAGACTCATTTATGAAGTGAAAATTTGATTGGAACAAGATTATTTATTGATATACACATACTTTAATTGCATGTGCTCTGTAGTTAGTCATACATTTTTCTTGACCGAAAGTTTGATTTGTAGTTAAAACTGTTGTGACATGAATATGGCTAAGAGAAAGGCCCATATTTACACTATAGAAGTGGTTCTAGAATCTGCAGTCTTCTCAACTTCCACATTCTCTGCCAAAGAACTTGATGTTACTATTCAGTCATCTATTAGTAAGAAACATCTGATGATGCAGATAGTAGAGTAGGAAGTTGCTATTTAGCAATTCATCTGGTAGTATTCCATAATTTCTGGTAGGTAGGTTTACTGTGAATTTTCAGGATTGTCTTGCTGAATAAATTTTCTTTATTTTTTAGAATGCTAATGCTTTTAAAACTTAGAATAGTACACTTAATGTTTTGTTGACTTGGCTTTACAATTCTTTCTTTCCCCAGTTTGCATAGTTCCTGCTCAACATAGAAGAGTGGAGTGTCTTGGCTGAATTATCATGCAGACAACTTCATTATGGTTCCAGTAGGTTGGACAAGTATCCTAGTACAAGGTAACATCTCTGCTACCTGAAAGCTATGAATGTACCTTATATACTTCTGGGTGGCTTTTGTTGTTTTTCTTTCTGAATTGGAGTCTCTGTCTTTACCAAATGATAACTTTTCTCTTGTATTGATTGTAATACCACCTGTGGATTTGTTAAAAAAAAAATAAGCCAAATAACACAGGACTGCATATCAAAATATATAATATTTCTAATATTTTCTTCTAGTGGTTCCCAAATAGATGTACTCTGTAAAGTTATCTGTGGCTTTATTCTGGTGTAGCCTGAAGAACCAAGTTTCTAGTCCTAAATCATCCTTGAAATCACCTGATAGCAGATGCAGCTCTATAGGTGGAAGTGAGTAGATGAACAACTTTTGATTTCGTTTTCACTTAGCATTTAGAATCATGCATAAATATATTATCCAAACTATATCTGAAGTGACTGATCACTATTTCTGAATATCATGAGAAGTGAGTTACTTTCGTCTTTTTTATTGTGTGTTATACAAATACAGAATTCTATTAAATAGGTATTGTATTGTGATATGGACTAGTTCACATCCCTGCAGGGCATAAGGAATCCTTGAGATCAAAGATTTACTGTTACCAATTTTAAAATCTGTTTTGTTTTCTTTTTACCATTCACTTTTATTTTTATACAAAATGTGTTGCCACAGAATTATTACCACTGGCAATTTATTTGCAAAATATCCAATTTTTATTAGTTGTCCATTCTGACAAAGCCTTTACGCAGGACTAAAAGTTCCCTAAGCAAAATGATACACCCAAATTTCAGGCTCACTTATCTGCACTTTGATTTCATGAATCTGTCAGATGTTCATTTAAGAAACGTTTAGTGACAGGGTGCCCAAGGGACTCAGTCCGGTAAGCAACTGACTTTGGCTCAGGTCATGATCTCACAGTTAGTGGGTTTGAGTCCCCAGACAGGTTCCATGCTGACAGCTCAGAGCCTGGAGCCTGCTTCAGATTCTGTGTCTCCCTCTTTCTCTCTGCCCCTCCCCCACTTGTGTACTTGCATGCACGCTCTCTCTCTCAAAAATAAATAAACATTAAAGAAAAAAAAGAAACACTTAGGGAGGAGGTGCCTTGCTGGCTCAGTCAATAGAGCATGTAACTCTTGGTCTCAAGGTTGTAATTTGAGCCCCACATTGGATGCAGAGCTAACTTAAAAATAAAATCTTAAAGAAAGAGAAATGTTTAGTGAGTACCAACTTGTATACCATGATACCTGATAGCTTGAGGGCTACAAGCCTTCAAGTGGCTTACAGTCAGGTGTATAAAGTAGTGACCTGAACATTGATCTCTGAGAGTACAAAACTTCACTGGCACCTATATACAAATAGCTAACAATAAAAAGAAAAACAAAACAAAACAAAACACCAAACAGTGATGGATAAGGGGGACATGGCATGGACAATAAGTACTACAGGAATTCGGTGGTATGAAAGAGTGCCGTATTCAGAGAAAGTTTGCCGAAGGAGGTGGGCTGAAAAGAAGAGAGAAGGCTTTCTGGAAAGGTAGAATCATGTGAGCAAAATTCAGTGTGTATTAGAGACAAGGAGGTGTTTAACTAGAGCAGTGGTTCCCAAAGTGTGGTCCATGGACAAGTAGCATCAGCATCACCTGGGAACTTGTTACAAATTAAAAATGGAAGTTCTCAGACCCCACTTGAGACCTGCTGAATCAGAATGGGTAGTGAGGCCCACCAGTCTGTTTTAACAAGCCCTCCAGGTGGTTCTGATACACCCTAAAGTTTGAAAACTGCTAAACTAGAGCAGAGGGTTCTTATTTGAAAATAGTGAGCAAAAGACTTTGGTAAGGTAGCCTGGGAATTCACAGTGATGGACTTCGGATGTTACGTAGGGAGTTTGTCCTTTATCCTACAGAGTAGAGTCACCAACTTGTAACTTGAGGGCTGGATTTGGCTCTTAGAGGTGTTTTGCCTGGCCTGCACCTTGGCTTTTGTTTTTTTTTTTTAATTTTAAATGGAATTAGTTTTCACTATTTAAAAACCAAATTCTACAAAGAAATCTGTACTTTCAGCTTTTCTTGAAAAATCAGAAGACCTGGCCGTACTGGACCTATCTTTCATTGTGGCAGCAATTTGTGGCCGCAGCAAGCAACTGCTGGCTTAGGTGGGATATGTATTTTCTAGTTTGTCATTGTCCCCACCACTTCCTGTTGGTTTTCAGCTTTACTCACTTACATTTCCTGCTTGGCCCCAGTAAGTATTTAGGTATTTGAGTTTGTACCTTCTGTTACACACAGTGGGAAATTGATTAAACTTTTAAAGAGAGTGTGGAGGGGAGCCTGGGTGACTCAGTCAGTTGAGCTTCTGACTCTTGATTTTGGCTCAGGTCATGATCCCACGGTCGTAGGATTGAGTCCCAAGTTGGACTTCACACTGAACACGGAGCCTGCTTAAAATTCTCTCTCTGTCTCTATCTCTCTCTCTTCTTCCCCACTCATGTACTCTCTCTTTCTCTAAAAATAAAAAAGAGAGTGAGGTGATTTGTGTATTCATTAATTCATTAGACAGACATTGGTTAATTAAACATTTATGCCAGGTTGGATAGTGTTCAAAGATCAATGAATTCCTGATATGCTGAGGGTTAAAATCTAGTGGGAAGACAATGAAAACAGCATTTTAGGAAAACATTGGCATATATTTGAGAATAGAGGCATTGGTGATTAGAAGATGACTTAAGAAGCTGTAATAGTCCCAAGTCTGAAGTAATAAAGGCCAGGATTTAGATATTAACAGGAGGACTAGGAGGAAAAAGAGATGAGAAAGATATTGCAAAGGGAAAATTACCAGTTCTTGATGACAGATTGGTGTATAGAAGGTCTGAGAGAAGAATTCAAAGATGATGAGGATTTTGAGTTGTGAATTAGGAAATCTGTGATGCCACTAACAGAAAAGGGAATAAGAGAATCCATTTAACCTTAAAGGCAAGGGTGCCAAGGAAAAGGGGCTTTTGGAGGTGCCAGTTTGAAGTGTTTCTTGTTTTGAGTTCAGTGTATTGACATACACACAATATTAAGTGTTTTTAAAAGGAAAACTTAATCGAAATGTCAAGATTGCGTGCTTAAATTCTTTTTTAAAAATATTTTTGGGAGAGCGCAAGGCGGGGAGGGGCACAGAGAGGGGGACAGAGGATCCGAAGTGGGCTCTACACTGTCGAGCTGACAGCAGTGAGCTAGGCTCAAACCCATGAACCGTGAGATCATGTCCTGAGCCGAAGTTGGATGCTCAACTGACTGAGCCACCCAGGTGCCCCAAGATTGCATGCTTAGAAGTAGATATCACCCATTCCGTCCTTGGATCCAAGAGCATATTGGAGGAAGTGTTTAGTCAACAAAATGTATGAAGACCTTTCTTGAAAATGTTTGCTGTGGGAGCCCTATATTTTTAACCTTGTTTGAATACTCTCTTGAATGTATAATTTTCAGATTTATGTTACATAGATAAGTTTCTCTTTCTGGAAGAATGGAAGATACTGTATAAATTCAAAGAAATTCAAAGGTTAAAGACTTATTCTGAATATCAGTACTACCCTTCAGAATTTAAATCATAATTGGCTGTGTACCCATGATATATCGCAAGAATGAAGTTTAATAACTATTGCTCCATTAAGATAGTAGCCAATGTTTTTCCTCTTATGATCTTATATTTGGTTCTATCTGCCTTTTTTTTTTTTTTTTTTTAATAAGCTCTGTGCCCAATGTGGAGCTTGAACTCACAACCCTGAGATCAAGAGTTGCATGCTTTACTGCCTGAACCAGCCAGGCACCTTCCATATGTTTTTTAAAGAAAAGTTTTTACTAGGGTACCCGGGTGGTCAGTAGGTTAAGTGTCTGACTCTTGATGTCGGCTCAGGACATGAGCTTGCTCTCCTAGGATCAAGCCCCATGTCAGGCTTCGAGAATTGAGTGCAGAACCTGCTTGGGACTCACTCTCTCCCTCCCTCCCTCTCTCTCTCTCCCTCTCTCTCTCTCTCTCTCTCTCTCTCTCTCTCTCTCCCTCTCTCTCCCTCTCTCTCTGCTCCTTCCCTGCTCCTTCCCTGCTCACGTGTCTTCGTGATCTCTCTCTCGAAATAAATAAACACTAAAAAAATTTTTTTTAAATAAAAGTTTTTATTGTGGTAAAATATATTACATAAAAATTCCCATTTTAACCATCTAAGTGTGAAATTCAGTGGTATTAATTATCTTCACAGTGTTTTATAACCATCACTCCTGTCTATTTCCAAAACTCTGTCATCACCCTAAACAGAAACTCTGGACCTGTTAAGCAATAACTCCTATTCTCCCCTCTCCTCAACCCCTGGTAACCTCTAATCTACTTTCTGTCTCTAGGAATTTACCCAGTCTAGATATTTTTTATAGTTGGAATCATATATATCTTTTTGTATCTGGCTTCTTTCACTTAGCTTAATGTTTTCAAGGTTCATCCATATTTGTAGCGTATATCACGACTTTATTCTTTATTCTTTTTTTTTTAAGTTTTATTTATTTAAGTAATCTCTACTTCCAATGTGGGGCTCCAACTCACAACCCCGAGATCAAGTTGCATGCTTTTCTGACTGAGCCAGCCAGGTGCCTCAGAACTTCATTCCTTCCAATAGATTAAAAAAAAAATTTTATTGGATATATGATCATGTTTTGTTTACATATTTATTGATGGACACTTGGGTTGTTTCTACCTCTGGTTGTTGTGAATAATGCTCTAGTGAACATTGGTGCAGAAATATTTGAGTCCCAATCTCCAATTCTTGTGGATGTGTACCTAGGACTAGGATTGGCTTGGTCCCTTGTAACCTTGTACTCATACATGTAATAGTAAATGGCTGCTCTTGATCACATTGTGGAATGCACAACTCATTTTGTCTTTCTCTTAAATCTTTTTTAAAATTTATAATTTATTTACAATAAATTATTTATTCATTTATTCATTTATTTATTTATTTGGAGAGAGAGACAGGGACAACACAAGTGGAGGAGGAGCAGAGAGAGAGGGAGAAAGAGAGTCCCAGGCAGGCTCCACACTGCCAGCACAGAGCCTGATACACGGCCTGAACCAATGAAACTGAGATCATGATCTGAGCCAAAACTAAGAGTGGATTAACTGACAGAGCCACCCAGGCGCTCCACACAATTTATTACTTGAATTCTTTACAGCCAAAAAAAGACTTGGCAAAGTGCATAAGCTAGATTTTATCCACCCTGTTTATGGATCAGCTCCTTGTTACTGCCTCCCATACATTTACACACATACATTTATAAAAATATATACACTAACTCTTAGAGTATGACTTGCCTCCCTTTGTTGTTGCTGATTTATAAACAAGTGACTTTATAAGAGTGGCCATGGTTGTAGTTTGATTAAGAAAAAAGTATGGAAGAGGAGGAAGAGCCCAAGAGTACTAGCCTGCAAGTCCGGTGATGAGTGTGGTGATCTGGTTTCCAAAGACTGAACAGATTGGAAACAAGTGTGGAAAGAGATAATTGCATCAAAAATAAGCCTACTGATGAGAGAAAAGAGGGAACTTTGTTCTTATGATTATCACATCCATCTTCAACAGGTTGAAAAAATGGCATATTAGTTGAAGGAAACAAAGGGGAATGCCTAGAAGAAGAAGAAAATATTGGTAAGTAGCCAATATAAAGTAATACCCCACTTTTCCATAGGTTAGATTTCTGCACATCCTGCTTTCTGTCCCTAGCCAAGAGCTTATAGTAAATGGAAAGGGATCTATGAGCCACTGAAAGCGCTGTCACAAAGTCTACAACCCTTATTCGTTTGGAGAGGTCCTCATTTGCATAAGTTGACATAAAAGTCTAATAATTATAGCTCTCTGATTTACATTCCAGTGATTTTAAAGATTTTAAAATATTATATGACGACAGTTTATTGAAAGAATCAGGCCCATGACAACACTAATCAATGATAACATAGCATCATGTCCAGGAAAACTAGCTCAAAAAAGCATAGCGTTTTGGGACCATTTGGTGGCATAAAGACAAACAGTCCTATAGAACTATAGCACCTAGAGGCATTCCAAGTTTACAGAAAAATATAACTGCTGATCATAATCATGACCCTAAATCATAAATCACTTGAGAAGTATACAAATACCTGCGTGGCTCAGTCGGTTAAGCAGCAGACTCTTGATTTCAGCTCAGGTCATGATCTCATGGTTCATGAGATCGAACCCCACATTAGGATGGGGCTTCATGCTGACAGTACTCAGAGACTGCTTCTGATTCTCTCTTTTTCTCTGCCCCTCCCCTGTTCATACTTGTTCTCTCTCAAAACAAAAAAATTTTTGAGGAAAATATTGGTAGCAAACATTGTTAAAATAAAAAATATTACATTCTTTAAAGGGGAAGCATCTTAGACACATTTGGAAGAAATGTACTTATGTGGAAGCCCTGTTCCTTGCTTTATATATAAGGTATTTTTGTAATATTTCAGTCTTTCTCATTTTTTCATTTTGATTTAACATACTTAAAGCAGTAGATATTTTTCGTTTGATAACAAGAAAGGGAAAATAGGTTTTCACTTCCCCTCCCACAAATTCCAGTGTAAACAGTGACAAAGGTCACTGATCTTGTAGATGCTCTTCTGCACACAAGTGCCTCTCACAATGGATAGGAGTTCAAAGGCAGAGATAGTTATTACCTTAAGTTTTCGTTATATTTCCTCATTGGGGCAATATTAACCCTCTCCTGACTGGTAGTATCTTCCTATCCAAAGGTTTTTCACTTTAATGAATGGGTAAGAAAAGACCTTGTGACTTATGAAGAAAGAGGCAGCAAGAGAAACAGCTTTCCCCATGCAGTGATTATCATACTAAGTCAAGCCCGGAACAATGAAGAATGAAGTCAGGCACTGCCTGATCTCATTTTGGTATAACACCCAAATGGTTTCATTGTATAGAATGGGCCTGTTTGACATTTGTCTAATGATGTTTTGATTAAAATGGAATAAAATACAGAAAGAAGTGATCTGTTTATAGGAGCAAATTTTATATTTGTTGGTAACTACCAATGTATCAATTCTAATTCCTTCTTTGGGAGTGTTTGATCTTAGGGTTGGAGAGACCTTAAAAGATCTCATTCAGCACCCCTTCTGATCTGTGAATCCACTTGGGACAATGTGGTTAGATTTGAGCTGAGCCCTTGGGGCAAGACTCCTCTCCTCTGTCAGCACAACTCCTGCTGGAAAATTCCTCCTGTTCGATGTCTCCTCTTGTAGTTTCCATGCTCTTATTATAGCTTACTATTACATTATGTAGGTCTCACTGTAGCTCTTTGGCAGTGACCTAATACAAGTTGATTACTTAGTAACCCTTTTTTATTTTGTTGATATTTGAAAAATGCTTGTAGGGGTGCCTGGGTGGCTCAGTCGGTTGAGTGTCCAACTTTGGCTCAGATCATGATCTTGCGGTCTGTGAGTTCAAGCCCTGCGTCGGGCTCTCTGCTGATAGCTCAGAGCCTAGAGCCTGCTTCGGATTCTGTGTCTCCCTCTCTCTCTGCCCCTCCTTCATTCATGCTCTGTCTCTCTCTGTCTCAAATATAATATTAAAAAAATTTTTTGAAAAATGCTTGTAATAAAATTTTTCAGTGTTTTCAGATCTATGCCAGTTGTTAGTCTTATCCCTTTCTACCAAATATCTCTTCAGTACCTAAGTATTAATGCTACCATTGTCTGATTAGAAATTTTCTTTCTGTATATAGCTGAAGAAAGTTGTTATAAATATTTTTAAATATTTATATTTTAAAAATATAAGTTAATATAAGTATTTTCACTTCATACCTTCCTTGATTTAGTGTTTCGTTTCACTGTTAGGTTTAGTATTCAGTTATTAATGGATGCCTATAATTTTAACAAATAGAGTGACTTGTTTACTTTTTTCCTACTCTTTCCTAGATATATTTGACTTTTTTGAAGTATTTAAATTCTTTTCACCCTTAGGAACAAGCAGGATGTTTGTATGAGTTGTAGTTTTTCTGATTTTAATGCTTTTCCTTAAGTAAAATATTGGGACTATAACAGAAACAATGGAAAGCATCAAGTGGTGGGATATGATATTTTCAGAGAAATTAGAAGTCCATAGTGTTTTTAATTTTTAAGAGTTAATATCATTGAGGGACTCTTGGGTGGCTCAGTCAGTTAAGTGTCCGACTCTTGATTTTGGCTCAGGATGTGATTTCATGGTTTGTGAGATCAAGCTCCATGTTGGGTTCTGTGCTGATAGCATGGAGCCTGCTTGGGATTCTCTCTCTCCCTCTCTCTCTGCTCCTCCCTGCTTGTATGCACTCTCTTCAGAATTTTAACGTTAAATAAACGTTAAAAAAATGATGATGGGGGCGCCTGTGTGGCTCAGTTGGTTAAGCGACCGACTTCAGCTCAGGTCATGATCTTGCAGTCTGTGAGTTCGAGCCCCACGTCGGGCTCTGTGCTGATGGCTCAGAGCCTGGAGCCTGCTTCAGATTCTGTGTCTCCTACTCTCTCTGCCCCTGCTCATGCTCTGTCTCTATGTCTCTCAAAAATAAATAAATGTTTAAAAAAAGTGATGATGATGGAGCACCTGAGTGGCTCAGTCAGTTAAGCATTGAACTTCAGCTCAGGTCATGATCTCTGGTTTGGGAGTTCAAGCCCTACATAAAACTCACTGCTGTCAATGCAGAGCCCGCTTTGTATCCTCTGTCCCCTTCTCTCTCTGCCTCTCCTCCTCCTCCTCTGCTCATGTTCTCTTTCAAAAATAAACTTTAAAAAAAAAAATGAGGCAGGGCACATGGGTAGGTATTGGTTAAGCATCCTAGTCTTGATTTTGGCTCAAGTCATGATCTCATCATTCGCGAAATTGAGCCCCTGCATTGGACTCCGTGCTGTCAGTGTGAAGCCTGCTTGGGATTCTCTCCTTCTCTCTTTGCCTTTCCTGCATGCGTCTCTCTTTCTATCTCAAAATAAGTAAACATTTTTAAAAATTTAAAAAAAGAAGAGTTAATATCATTGGAATAACATGTAGTTCCAAATAAGAAGTGTATAAGCTCAGGGCACCTGGGTAGCTCAGTCAGTTGAGCACCCAACTTCATCTCAGGTCATGATCTTGTGGTTTATGGATTGGAGCCCTGTGTCGGGCTCTGTGCTGACAACTGAGAACCTGGAGCCTGCTTCAAATTCTCCCTCTCTCTCTGCCCCTCCCCTGCTCAAACTCTGTCTCTCTCTCAAAAATAAATATTAAAAATTTTTTTAAGTGTGTAAGCTCTGTTAATAGGAATATGTTTAAGTGGGGGGAAAAGCTGAACACAAAATATTATGCAAATACTGGTTATAACTTGCAGTAGCCTCCAAGATGGCCTCCAATGATTCTCACCTCCTGGTATTCGTGCCCATCCTTTCATAGATTTCATTAGGGTTGGTCTGTATGGGGGAAGTGATAGTATATGACTTGCAGGGCTAAGTCATTAAAAAACATTGCTGCTTCTACCTTGCTCTCTCTTGGATTGCCCACCCTAGAGGAAGCCAGCCACCATTTTGTAAAGATATTCAAGGCTCTTTGGAGAGTCCACTTGGGAAACAACTGAGACTTCCTTCTAACAACCAGCATCAACTTGCCAACCATTGAGTGAGCCATTTTGGAGGTGGGTTTCAGCTTCAGTCAAGCCTTCAGTTAACTGCAGGATGGGGAGCCTGCATCTTCACTCCAGTATCATGAGAGACCCTGAGCCAGAACTATCCAATTGTCAAATTCCTGAACTACAGAAACTGTGAGATAATGTTTATTATTGTTTTAAGCAACTAAGTTTTGAGATTATCTGTTGTGCATCAATAGATGACTAATGTATACCATCCTAAATATTTGCTGGTTTGATAAAACTTGGACAATGTAAATAATGTTTAGTATCCTTTAGATTCTTTTTTTTTTTTTTTGGAAAGTTTCAGAAAAATAAAACTATAGTTTCTCCTAAAACAAGTCAATATGACTAGATTAGGTATTCATCAGTGTTCTATCCTCTTAAAAAATCTATGAAAGTATGTATTATTTTTCCCTTTTTATGTCACTTTCCAGTTTCCTTTTGTCAGTTTCTATTGAGAACCTTCTTGGACACTCCTCTAGGTGCTGGGCTATGTCAGTTAACAAATATTCCTTCTCTATAGGAGCTTATATTCTATCAGAGGAACACAGATAATAAGCATAATATATAAGGTGTCTAATATGTTAGAATGTGATAAGTGCTATGGAGAAAAAAGATCAGAGTAAAGGGGGTGGAGAAAGCAGGCAGAAGTAAGGCCACATGAGGGAGAGAGGTTAATATTAAAGATAGATCTCAATAAAAAAGTAGCATTTGAACAATAATTTGAAGGAGTTGTAGGAATTTATCAAGTGGATGTGTATTTCAGACAGTGTGGACAGCTATAGCAAAGGCCCTAAAGCCAGAGCATGTTTGACATGTAAGCATGCAGAGGTCTGTGTTGCGGGGGAGTGAGTAAGGTTAAAACTTAGGTAAGATCAGCAAGGTAATAGGGAGGGAGGCAGAACAGGTGGATCCATGAAGGCTGTTGTTGGAATCTTGCTACTCTGGGGGAAATGGGAAACCTCTGCTGGATTTTGCAGAGGAGAGACATGCTGTAACATTTTAAAAGGATGACTTTGTTTGCTTGTTAAAAACAGACTCTAGGTGGGGCGCCTGGGTGGCTCAATCGGTCAAGTGTCCAACTTTGGCTCAGGTCATAATCTCATGGTTCAAGAGTTTGAGCCCCGCATCAGGTTCTGTGCTGACAGCCTGGAGTCTGCTTCAGATTCCGTGTCTCCCTCTTCTTCTGCCCCTCACCCCACTCACGTTCTGTCTCTCTCTTTCAAAAAATAAATAAACGTTAAAAAAAAGTTTTTTTAATAAAAAAAGACTCTAGGGGAATAAAGGCAAAAGCAGAGATCTTTTGGGGCACCTGGGTGGATCAGTTGGTTAGGCATCCAACACTTGGTTTTGGCTCAGTCTTGATCTCCTGGTTTGTGGGATTGAGCCTTGAGTCCAGCTCTGCACTGACAGCACAGAGCCTGCTTAGGATTCTCTCTCTCTCTCTCTCTGTCCCTCCCCCCCTCACCATTGCATTCACATATGCTCACTCTCTCAAAATACATAAACAATTTTTTTTTTCAGCAGGGATCTGGGACGCCTGGGTGGCCAGTCGGTTAAGCATCCAACTTCAGCTCAGGTCATGATCTTGTGGTTTGTGAGTTTGAGCCCCACATTGGGTTCTGTGCTGACAGCTCAAAGCCTGGAGCCTGCTTTGGATTCGGTCTTCCTCTGTCTCTGCCCCTCCCACACTCATGCTCTGTCTCTCAAAAATGAATAAACATTAAAAAATAAATAAATAATTTGTTTTAAAAAGCAGAGCTCTGTTAAGACAGAGTAAATCACATGAGAGATGATAGTGGCTTGGGCCAAGGTGGTAGTAATGAGTGATCAGAAATGGTCAGATCCTGGAAATATAATGAAGTTCTAGTTCTAACCGGCAGGAAACAGATCAGAAGTTCTTTGTCATATATAGGAAGGAGACAAAACTACTGTAAGACTTTTTCATGTTGATGCCAGTCTAACTTTCCAGCTTCATCTTTGATTATTCTTCTCTGCTCTACCTTCTCTTCCCACCCTCAAATCTATTTTTCCCTGGAGTCATTCTAGGTGACCCTTCCTGGGTAAAACTGTGGTTTTTGGAATTAGACCATCTGGGTTTGATTTCTGGCTCTTTTCACTTACTCTGTGGTCTTACATTACGTAGCTTCTTATGACTCAGTTTTCTCATTTCTAGAATAGGGATGTTAATAAATAGAACCTACCTCACAGAGTGGTACTGTGAGATTAAATGAGATAATGCATGTAAAATACTTAACATAGTGCTTAGCTAGTATGAAGGTTTCAATAAATATTAGCTGCTATTATTATTATTATTACCTCAGATTGTGCTCCTTTGGCCACAGTCCTCTGCATTAATTGCTAACCCTCTCTTCTATACCTTCCTCCACTAATAGTGTACTTTTTTGTTTCTGAAATCCATATGACACATTTTTGAGGAAATAAAAAATGAAATCAAGCCATTCATAATTTACCTACTATCTGTCTTCATCTTTTTATAGTCCCTCTGGTTTGTATCCACATGTCTATATTATTTTTGTAATTCTATTCATTTTTCAGTCAATTCAAATGCCATCTCATGATGCCTTTCCTGATCCTGTCAGTCGAGTTAGTCCTTTAAGGCCCTGGGCTCCTTTAGTGTTTTTATGATTAACTTTGAAGGTGTGGTTATTTGTGTCTATGTCAGTCTCCTCTGCCAGACTCTGTGCATCTTGAATAAAAGAGTCTGTTTATTCACATTTAATTCTCGAGCACCTTGCATTTAGTGGGCATCAGTGAACATTTGTAGAATTAGACACTG
Source organism: Paguma larvata (assembly GCA_030068075.1). Lineage (NCBI taxonomy): Eukaryota > Metazoa > Chordata > Mammalia > Carnivora > Viverridae > Paguma > Paguma larvata. The sequence goes on along the minus strand of CM057827.1, from coordinate 21,453,332 downwards.
GAACAGAGCCTACTAAGGCTTCCCACTTCAGTCTTTCTTGCATATAACAGCCAGATTCATATTTGTGACACTCCCTTGCTCAAAATCTTCAATGGCTTCCCATTGCCTACAAGAGTTTAGTCTAAACTCAGCTGAGTGTTTGGTGTGCTCTCCTGTCTGAATTGAATTTGCCTTTCCAACTTTATTTCCTATTACAGTTAGTCAAACTGATGTGTTCACTATTCCCCAGGAGCTTCCATCCCTTTTCTACATCTATGTGTTGAATCCTTGTTCCCTGAAAAGCACTCCTCTCCTGTCTTAATGCCTCTCTTAGGACCTTCCTCAAGTGCCACTTCTTTTATAAAGCCTTCTCAATTATTCTAGCTGGAAATCTCTCCTGTTTTAAAGTCTCAGAGCATGGCAGCTGTGCTACTTGTCACATTTTAACTCTACAGAGGCAGTTAATGGACATGTATTTATTTCCTGTTTACTGTAGTCTTACTGTAGATGATTCATCTCTGCATGCTGTACTTGTAAGTAGCATTGGGCAGCTGATTGTGACAATTTCTGGAATGGCTACGTGAATGAATGAATTTGTGAATAAATAGAGTTTCTGGGATAACATTACTATCCATGAGCTGGTTTGGAGGTGAATGGGGAGTTGGGTATGTGATAGCCATAGTAAGACACTGGGAAAGGTGATACCCTCTTCCCCAGTGCTTGTGTCTGCAGATGTTATTAGTTCAATTGTACCAAGTCTATTTACGAGAAATGTACTAATGTTTAACATGTTCCAGGCTCAGTGCTTGGGCTCGGGAATACAAAAGATACCATTTACCCTCACCTTAGACATTCTTCGAATAGCAGAGTATTCCAGAGCTCTGGCCCTTGGTATTGGGTATGTAGGTCCCAATTTATATTCCCAAATGAGGCACTGCTCACTGTGCTGAATCTATTTCATACTTAAATTAGACCAGTTTTGGTTTTGCTTTGCTTGACTAACTTATGCTCTAGGTGGTTTGACTAATCCATTTCCATAGTTCAGCTTATTTATTTATTTATTTATTTATTGTTTTAAAGGTTTATTATTTTTGAGACAGAGACAGAGCATAAGTGGGGGAGGGGCAGAGAGAGAGGAAGACACAGAATCCGAAGCAGGCTCCAGGCTCTGAGCTGACAGCACAGAGCCCAATGTGGGGGCCCGAACCCACGGACTGCGAGATCATGACCTGATCTGAAGTCGAACTCTCAACCGACTGAGCCACCCAGGCGCCCCAGTTCAGCTTATTTAAATTTATCATTCTGGTTACATTTTAAACTTTGTGTTTAATTTTTAACTTCGCTAAAGCTAGTTTTTCTGTGGAGCTCAGATGAATTGGCAGTGGGAGCTTCACTAAGACTTTTTGGTGGACCTTTCCAGTTATCTATCCCATTCCATTATTTTAAACTGTTGAGAAATACTGTGTCATTTTATTCAGGCCAGTCAATACTTATATTTGTTCAGGGAGGGACTAGAAGGACTTAAATAACAATTAGGTGTTCCCATGGAACTGTATAAGGAAAACCAGTCCATTCTTTGAAATATGATTCACTGCCTACAGAACCATCGTTTCTCACACCTGTGCTCTATTCTGGTTCTCTATACTCCACCTGTTTATCTCCAGGCTTTCTTACCTCTTATTCAGGACCCAGCTTAGGCCTCTTATCCCTTAAGGATCTTCCCTCTTTCTTCCCAACTCCATCCTTCCTGAGATGTAACTCTGTAACTCCTGGATGAGTTACTTGCCTCTTAGGTCCATTCCTATAACATTCCATGCATATTCCCATAAGAGAACTTACCACAGTATGTACATTATAGCTATTGGTTTACTTGTCTGTTTCTTCTAGTAAGCCGAAGTCTCCCTAAGAGCCGGGCCTATATCTAATTCCTCTTTTGTATCTAGAAGATAGCACAAGTCTGTTATATATCAGACATTCAGTAAATCCTTATTTTTTTTAAATATACGACCTTTTCATTTATTTATTTATTTTTAATTTAAAAAATATTTATTTAAAGGTTTATTTGAGAGAGCATGCACGTGTATGCGGGAAAGAGGCAGAGAGAAAGAGAGAGAGAATCCCAAGCGGGCTCTGCAGCTGTGAGCCCAGAGTTTGACATGGGGCTCAATCCCACAAACCATGAGATCATGACCTGAGCTGAAATCAAGAGTTGAACGCTTAACTGAACCACCCAGGTGCCCCATATTCAGTAAATGCTTATTAATTAGACACTTCAATGCCCAGGTTTCTAAGTTCATCTCAAGGATAGAAGCTACTAAGGAATGGACTAAGGTTGTAAAAACATGAAATAGTAGGGAATTACTGACATTATTACATAGTTACATATTTTTAATTGTAAATATAACATGTAATATTTTGTGTAAAAACACAGAATTCAGTTCCTGAGCAACTTCTGCTCTATAAACAATAATTTACTGGTTGGCACTTAACTATCATAAAAGTAGATGAACCAGACAATTATGTGTACCCAGAAAAAAGTTGGATAAGGGAGGAGTGAAAGATCAAGAAGGGAGTGAGTTAGCAAAATGCCAGGTAGTTAGTTGTAAGCTAGCACAAAGGTCAATGTGGTTCACGAAGCTAGCTTGATTCAGAAGGGTTGAAATAGGAGCAAAGAGCAAAAGGCAACCCACAGTGAAAGCAAGGATTCATGGAACAGGCAGACTTGAGCAGGTGAGCACCCATGGGGCCCAGATTCTGTGGGATTGTGGTTTGTCTGGGTGACATGGAAGAAGGGAATCTGGAGTGTGAAGCTTTGGGGAGGCTGACTAGGGAGTATTAGTGTTTCCTGTAGAGACAAAGATATATTGAAAAGACCTTGGAAGGAAAAGAGAATAGTGACAAACACTAGTTGGCACCAAGGTCTCAAGATTTGAAGAGGGGGCCTTATGGGGGTGAATAGGAGAAAGTGAGCAAGAGATGTTGAGAAGATCAGTTCTGAAAGGAGTGAATATTCAGTATACTCATGTGCATACTCCCCAGTCTGTAGAAAGTAAACTTGACTATCTGTGTTGTCCTGTGTAGCATATAAAACATAGAACTGACATGTTTGAAGAAAACAGTCTTGTCTTGGAACCTTGGAATTGTGATCTTCCAGTTGGAAGGTAATTAATCTCTTTTTGGAAATGGGTAAGATCCAATGCCCGAGTTATTGGATCACTATTCATCCTCTCAGAGTATTTATTTAACACCTAATATGTGCTAGCACTGTTCCAGTGCCAGGAACACATCAGTGTATACAACAGACAAAAATTCCCACCCATATGTAGCTCACATGAGGATGGCAAAGAGCAGGGAATATGAAAAAAAACCCACAAAAGTAGTAAACTATACAGAAGATGGAAAGGGCTATGGAAAAAAATAGAGAAAGAAGGTAGAAGATGTGCATGCAGCCAGATGGGCTGCAGTTTTAAATTGAGTAGACAGGGAAGGTCTCAAGAAGGTGACAGTTGAGCAAAGACTAATGAGGTGAATGAGCAAGCTTTGCAGGCTGTGGTGATGTTACAAGAGGATCCCGTTCTATACACTCTAAATTGTAATCCTTTCTAATACCATTCTTAACTAATCTTAAAGAAAAATGAGGTTGGAAGTGGTGTTATAAGGTAGGGATTAAAAGCAGAAGGGACATTTTATGTGTTCATCCTTTGCTTTCTCTAAGATCTGTTTAGTTTCACATTAAACACCTGGTGTGACTCTGCACTTTTTCACCTCATGAAAACAGATACGTAGCGTGCATTTTTTTTCCAGGTGAAATCTCATTTGGAAGAAAAACAAATGTTTGCTTAATGAAAATAGAAGCTGGAGAGGTTCTTCAGAAACCACAATAATAGAGAAAAAAATGAGTGAGCTCCAAGAAGCTGCTCTGGAATTAGTCACAGAGGTAGAGGAAGGCTGGTGACTGGAAAGCCCTAAATGCTCTTCTTGAGGGAGAAAAGGGACCAAAGACTGGATATGGTTTGAAATCTGGACAAGGCAAGGATCCATTAATACTCTGAGAATCTGAAATGGTTGTTTCTGTTGTCAGTTATTCAGACTGATCTACATGACCAGTAGTTTGCTGTAAAAGAAAAATTAGCCGAAGGGAGTGATTTAAGATGTGAGTCCGAATCTGGCCAAACAGCTGCCCTATTTCAGTGTTGTTTTCCTGGATAAAGTTTCCTTCAAGACTCTAAAAGTTGTTTTTTTTCCCCTTGCCAAAACCTTTATTCTTAGCTATGGAATAGAAGTCCAGCCTTAAATTGTGTTCAAACTGAAAATTCTAACTCTGCCTTTTAGTACCTCAGAACTATTGTAGTTATTTTTTAAAGTTTAAACTCCAAATGCAGTTAACTTCAATTTGCATTGTTTTTTTTAAATGTTTATTTATTTTTGAGAGAGAGAATGCAAGCAGGGAAGAGGCAGAGAGAGGAAGAGAGAAGATCCGAAGGAGGCTCTGTGCTGTCAGCAGAGAGCCGGGTACAGGCTCAAACTCAGGCCCTGGGCATCCCTCAATTTGCATTATTTTGTATAATATGTCATCAGTGGGAAGAGGGGCATTTTGATGAAATGAACCCTAGGAGGTCAACAAACTTGAGAATGACTTGAGAATGACTGAGAATCCTCAATCTATACTCCAGATATACTGAGTATTCTGTTACAGATAAGGGGACCGGACAATAGGAACTTTGGAATTAGATCTTATGTAACCAGTTACTGTGACTTACATAAGGAGAAGTCCAGAGGTGAAAACTGGAACAGGGCTCTCAAAACTGTTTTGAGCAAAGTGTATAAAGGGCCATTAAGGAAGCCTTACATGTTAGAGGATCAATATGGCATTCTTCATGAATACCGGGAGAAAATAGAGCCTAGAGCAAAGAAAATATAGCTTATCCAAGAGAATTTTTTCATGTAACCCTACTCCAGGTTTTCAGCATCATTTGTGTTCAACCTGCTATATTATACTGGTCAAAAACAAATAATGCTGAGCACTAATGCTAAGATCTTTGTCTTTGCTACAGACATGTAAAGAAATACAGGCAATAACTTGCCATAAGGGAGGCTTTTGGATTCAGAGGAAAAGAAAGATTGGCAAAGGTGAAGACTGATTTCTGATCAAGATTTCACCACTGACCTGCTTTATGACTTTCAGCAAGTCACTGAGCCTCTCTGGCTTAATTTGCTCATTTGCCTTAACTTCTTACGTAGATAACATGTCCTGAAACCTGTGAAAGATGTTTTTAAAAACCGTAACAGTCAGGGCTCCTGGCCGGTTCAGTTGGACTGGAAGAGCATGAAACTCTTAATTTCTGGGTGGTGAGTTTGAGCCCCACGTTGGGTATAGAGATTACTTAAAACAACAACAACAAAAACCTATAATGTTCCACTTAAGTGTTTTTAAATTAAGTTGATTTCCCTAAAATGTGATTGTATGTGCAAGCCACTGGCAATATAATTGGTCACAGGTAGCAGTCCAGTAGCCCGATTTTTGAAGCCCGCGGATACCCAAATGCTAGTGACTATAACTTTTTTGTAACTTTATAACTTTAATTCAGAAATTGAAACATACCAATCAAAAAAGACAAAAGAGAAGAAAAGCAGGAGGGAGAGAGGGTTAATTAATATATGAACTAAAGACAAAATCTTCAAAATGGAAAGAAGACGATTAGACTCAACAATAGAGCCCGGTGGCAGAGAGAGCCTTGAGTATGAGGGATCCACTTTACAACTGAAAGCAGAGAATGAGGAAATACATTTTAAATCCTAGTTTTCTATTGCAACTAGATACTTTTCAGGAAAATGTGCTAAGAGCTTGTGTTACTATGGTCTAGCTTGTTGTGCTGCTTAAAAAAAAACAGAGAAAGAGCATCTTGGGGAAGGGGGTGGGGTTTCTGTAGTAGGTGTTTCTTCCTTTACAGGTTTAAACAAAAGACCAATCGGTCTAACTATGTGTGTCTTTTGTCCTATAAGCCACTGCAGGTGTGTGAACAGCACCGCTTCTGCAACAAAAGCCTAGACTCACCACATCTTGAGAGGAGAATGGCCACTGCATGGGGGACAGCCTTTTTCATGCTGGTGACATCCTGTGTTTGCAGCACTGTGTTCCACAGAGACCAGCGGACTTGGTTTGAGGGTGTCTTCCTGTCTTCCATGTGCCCCCTCAATGTCAGTGCTAGCACATTGTATGGAATTATGTTTGACGCAGGGAGCACTGGAACACGAATTCATGTTTACACCTTTGTGCAGAAAATACCAGGTAAGTGCTACTCATACCCTCATCGGTGCCTATTAATCTACACTTCAGCTCTCCTTCTAGAAATGAATGTGCTGAGAGTATGTGATATGAATGACAGAATCTTAATGCTACTAAATGTGTTTCTTCAGAGAAGGTTTTGGATGATAATTGAACATATAGTTTAATTCATATGAAATTAAAGAGATCTGGATTGCCTGTAGTCTGAAACCCATGTGTCCAAGAAATATAGTTGTAATTTGTCCTTTTCTCTAAAGGTAGTTGATAACTACAGGGTCCAGAATTTTGAGACTATTGGACATGGTCTTGAGAGAGGATCACTGCCATCCTTGGAGAAGGAGATGAGAGGACCCTGATGATTAACTTTTTCTGAATTTCCAGTGTTCTCGGATTACATATAGAGCCTAGGAGCAGAAGTGGGAGCAGGAGTAGGAGGTGTCCACTCCCAAAAATGGCAGAGGGACTCTCAAGAATTGCCTGTCATCCTCTGTCCCTTTCCTCAGTACTCCTACAAGCCACTCCTCACAGATGGGATTACTTGGGATGGCTTGGAGGACTAGGTTAATCTAGTAGGTTATGTGATACGGAGCCCACTATCAGAAACAGGCTAACTTTTGGTAACCAGCCATCTGTCTTCTGTTTTCTTCCATGGACAAAATAGGCCAGCTTCCGATTCTGGAAGGGGAAATTTTTGATTCTGTGAAGCCAGGACTTTCTGCTTTTGTAGATCAACCTAAGCAGGTGAGTTTTTTTATAACTAGATGTTTAGATTCTCAGTGATTTGATAACTTTATCACACTGCTGCTATTAAATATCTCATGCTGTTCACGACTGATAATTGAGGTCACGTGTAAGATCAGTTCTCTGTCCTCAGCTGTACTCTGAGTATGTCCTCAGATATACTCAGCTATACTTGTACACCCCAAGCTCACTAGGGCTTGGGCAGAACGAAGCTAGAATAAATTGTGGATAGGCAGGGATGACACCCATTTTTTTAGGAGATTGCTCCCTTTGTATTTACTGTTTAAGATTTTGAGTTGAAGCCATCAACTGCATTGATTAATGTAAATGGAGAAGCTAGACATGGAGTTCTATAAAGTATGAGGTATAAACATGGCAATTAAGGAACTGTAGACCCAACGAACGTCATTTCAGAGTACCCTGATATAGGACAGATCATGCATGCCTATACTCTAGAAGTTAGAGAAGAACTCATGAAAATAAAAATCTTTGGTATTAGAGGATGTATAGAGAGTTTTATCATGACTGTCTTTCACATTTGAGCACCCATAACATGCCATACCCAGGGTGTCAGAGGCCGTACTGAAATAGAATAAGGCAGAATATTGAACTTTGGCAGCAAATGTAAAGGCATTGTTACAAGCACAGTCATTAACCAAAGGAAAAACTTCTATTAAAACTGGCTTGGGGTACGTGGCTGTCTCAGTTGGTAGAGCATGTGATTACTTAATAAAATCTGAGAAAAAAGAATGACTTGAACTTGAAGACCTGAGAAGATGTTTATTTTCTCAGCTCACTAATATGAAATGGTAAATGCATCAGAAAATTAGGAGCTGTCAAAAACTGATTTGACCTTTAGAGAAGATTTTGTTGTGGTTGCTAATAATTATAATGATTTAGAGGTAGCATGTTGTCAAATGTTCACTCAGGGGAACAGTGGATTTAAAATAATGGTCTTTATCATTGCCACGTGTGGTACATATATACAATGGACTACTACGTGGCAATGAGAAAAAATGAAATCTGGCCATGTGTAGCAACATGGATGGAACTGGAGGGTATTATGTTAAGTGAAATAAGTCAGTCAGAAAAAGACAGATACCATATGTTTCCACGAATAGGTGGACTTTGTGAGACTAAGCAAAAACCAGGGGGAGGGGAAGAGGGGAAAGAAAAAAAAGACACAGAGAGGGAGGGAGATAAAACATAAGAGACTCTCAAAGACTAAGAACAAACTGAGGGTGAGGGGGGTGAGCGAGGGGGGAGAGGGGGTGATGGGCATTAAAAAGGGCACATGTTGGGATGAACACTGGGTGTTATATGTAAACCAATTTGAAAATAAACTATTATAAAATTTTAAAAAAATGGTCTTTAATTTCATAACTTGAGTATCTATTTTGTCCTGTGCATGTAGGTGGTGTGATGCAAAAATGAACCTGGCAGGTTCTGTCCTTCCAGAGATCATAAAGCCTGTAGCATAGTAATAGCCACACCAGCATCTGTGTGCACATACATGCAGTCTGCCTCATGTAATGCACTCAGCCGTTTTTCAGTGGGATGAGGTGTATCTCCCATCACAGAATTGAGGAAACCAAGTCCCTACGTGAAGCCACAGGGCTAGCAAGCAAGTCTTCTAACTCCAAATCTGGTGTCTTCTTCACTGTACCCAGCTTTCTAGCCTGAAGCTAATTTATGAGACACAAAATAACAATCAGTTAAAATGACCATGCTATAAAAGAATCATTTTTGTTATCATTCAACCAGAATTAAATGGCTTTTCCTCCAAAGAAGCCTACTTCTCTAAGTTTCTTCTGCTGTAGAGCAGAGAGTGATTGGAGTCCCCTGCTCCCTCACACCTATTATCCCCCAGAGCATGTTGAGGGAATAGACAGTTGCCACTAATTGAACTGTTCACTGGATGAGTGGGTCATCTCTTTTGAAGGGTGCTGAGACTGTTCAAGGACTCTTAGAGGTGGCCAAAGATTCAATCCCCCGAAGTCACTGGAAGAGAACCCCCGTGGTCCTGAAGGCAACAGCGGGACTGCGCTTACTGCCAGAACAGAAGGCACAGGCTCTGCTCTTTGAGGTAATCTTCGAAGTCCCTTTGCATCTCAGATGATTCTTTTTCCCCGTGTGAACATTTTCCTTATGGGTTTTTAGCTCTTTGGAATGTGACTGCCACCTTTAGTATTCCACCATTGCTAAAGCACTGCGGTAACTGGTCTCTTGTTCTAGCTACTCACTTATGTTTTTAAATGTTACTCTTGAATTTATACAGCTTTTCCTAAAGAATTTTAAAGTATTTCCTGTCCATGATATTCGTAACTCTCCTAACTTATTTTTTTTTTATTTTTTATTTTTTTAAATAGTTTATTTTCAAATTGGTTTACATAAAACACCCAGTGTTCATCCCAACATGTGCCCTCTTTAATGCCCGTCACCCCCTCTCCTCCCTCCCTCACCCCCCTCACACCGGTTCGAGTGGCTAAAATGAATAAATCAGGAAACTTATAGATGCTGGCGAGGATGTGGAGAAGCAGGCACCCTCCTACACTGTTGGTGGGAATGCAAACTGGTGCAGCCACTCTGGAAAATGGTATGGAGTTTCCTCATAAAAATGGAAATAGAGCTACCCTATGACCCAGCAATAGCACTGCTAGGAATCTACCCAAGAGACACAGGAATGCTGATGCATAGGGGCACGTGTACCCCAATGTTCATAGCAGCACTTTCGACAATAGCCAAATCATGGAAAGAGACCAAGTGCCCATCTCCTAACTTGTTAAAACAGAATCACAGAAATTATTTTTAGCCCACTTTATTGAGGTATAACTTAAAATGTGGACATTTTCAGTGTACAATTAAATGAATTTTGACATATACAGAAGTTTCCTTGTATACCTTTGCAGTCAGTTTCCTCCTCTCCTGAAACCAGACAACCATTGAACTGCTTTCCATCACCGTAGGTTAGTTTTGCTTGTTCTTACATTTCATATAAATGAAATTGTACAGTTTGGTTTTTTTACATCTTTTTTTCTCTCAGCATAAAGTTTTTTTAATTAAAATTTTTTTATTTTAATTCCACTATAGTTAACATACAGTGTCATTAGTTCCAGGTGTACAATATAGTGATTCGACAATTCTATACATTACTCAGTGCTCATCATAAGTGTGCTCTTAATCCCCTTTACGTATTTCACCCATGCCCCCTGCCCCCAGCTCCTATCTGGTAACCATCAGTTCTCTATAGTTAAGATTGGTTTGTCTCTCTCCTTTATTTGCTTTTTCCTTCGTTCGTTTGTTTTGTTTCTTAAATTCCACATATGAGTGAAATCACTTGATATTTGTCTTTCTCTGACTTATTTCATTTAGCGTTATATTCTCTAACTCCATTCGTGTTGTTCCAAATGGCAAGGTTTCATTCTTTATGGCTGAATCATCCATTGTGTGTGTGTGTGTGTGTGTGTGTGTGTGTGTGTGTGTGTGTGTGTAGACAAATCTTCTGTATCCATTCATCAATTGATGGACACTTGGGCCACTTCCATAATTTGGCTATTGTAAATAATGCTGAAATAAACAGGGTGCATATATCCCTTAGAATTAGTTTTTGAATTTTTTGAGTAAATACCAGTAGTGCAATTGCTGGATCATCAAGTACTATTTTTTTTAATTTTTTTAATGTTTGTTTATTTTTGAGAGACATAGAGACAGAGTATGAGCAGGGGAAGGGCAGAGAGAGAGGGAGACACAGAATCCGAAGCAGGCTCCAGGCTCTGAGCTGTCAGCACAGGGCCCAGTGCAGGGCTCGAACACACAGACCGTGAGATCATGACCTGAGCCGAAGTTGGCCGCTTAACCAACTGAGCCACCCAGGTGCCCCACAAGTACTATTTTTAAACTTTTGAGGAACCTCCATACTGTTTTCCACAGGAGTTGTACCAGTTGCATTCCCATCAATAGTGCATGAGGATTCCTTTTTTCTCTTACATCCTTGCCAACATCTGTTGTTTGTTTTTGATTTTAGCTCTTCCGACTGTTGTGAGATGATATCTCATTGTAGTTTTGTTGCATTTCCCTGATGTTGAGTAATGTTGAGTATCTTTTCATGTGTCTGTTGGCCATTTGTGTGTCTTCTTTGGAGAAATGTCCATGACTTCGGTCCATTTTTAATTGAATTCTTTTTTTGGTGTTGAGTTGTATTGGTTCTTTCTATATTTTGGATACTAACCTTTTATCAGATATGTTGTTGGCAAATGTCTTCTCCCGTTGAGTAGACTGACTTTGGTTTTGTTGATTGTTTTCTTCACTGTGCAGAAGCTTTTTATTTTGATGTAGTCCCAATGGTTTATTTTCCCTTTTGTTTTCCTTGCCTTAGGAGACATATCTAGAAAGATGTTGCTACAGCTGATGACAAAGAATTACTGCTGGTGCTCTTTTCTAGGATTTTTATGGTTTCATGTCTCACATTTAGGTCCTTAATCTATTTTGAGTTTATTTTTGTGTGTGGTGCAAGAAAGTGACCCAGTTTCATTCTTTAGCATGTAGCTTCCCAATTTTTCTAGCACTGTTTGTCAAAGAGACAGTCTTTTCCATTGCATATTTTTCCTCCTTTGTCAGTGATTAATTGACCATGTGATTATAGGTTTATTTCTGGGTTTTCTATTTTTTTTTTATGTTTATTTATTTTTGAGAGAGAAAGAATGTTAGTAGGGGAGTGGCAGAGATAGAGGGAGACACAGAATCTGAAGCAGGCTCCAGGCTCTGTGCTACCAGCACAGAGCCTGACGTGGGGCTGGAACTCATGAACCATGAGATCATGACGTGAGCCAAAGTTGGATGCTTAACCGACTGAGCCACCCATGTGCCCCGTGGGTTTTCTATTCTGTTCCATTGATCTATGTGTCTGTTTTTGTGCAAGTACAATACTGTTTTACTATAGCTTTGTAATATAACTCGAAGTCTGGAATTGCGATAACTCCAGTTTTTTCTTTTTCAGGTGTTCAGGGTCTTATGTGATTCCATTCAAATTTTAGGATTCTTTGTTCTAGTTCTGTGAAAACTGTTGGTATTTTGATAAGGCTATGTTAAATCTGTAGATTGCTTTGTGCTGTATAGACATTTTGACAGTATTTGTTCTTCCGTAAACATGGAGTGTCTTTCCATTTCATTGTGTCATCTTCAATTTCCTTCACCAGTATTTTATAGTTTTCAGAGTATAGGTCTTTCACCTCTTTGGTTAGATTTATTCCTAGGTATTTATGATGATGATGATGATGATTGTTATTATTATTTAATGAGAGAGAGAGAGCATGCGCATATGCATGAGTGACCAAGAGAGAAGGAGAGAGGGAGGGAGGGAAGGAGAGAGAGAGAGAGAGATAGAGAGAGAGAGAGAATCTTAAGCAGGTTTGGAGCCCAGCTTGGTTCTCGATCCCATGACCCCAGGTTCATGACCTGAGTAAAAACCAAGAATCAGATGCTCAACTGACTGAGCCACCCGGGTGCCCCCTTAGTATTTTTTGAACATTTTTTAAAAACATTTATTCAGTTTTGAGAGACAGAGATAGAGCATGAGCTGAGAAGAGGCAGAGAGAGAGAGGGAGACACAAAATCCAAAGCAGACTTCAGGCTCTGAGCTGTCAGCACAGAGCCCAATGTGGGGTTCAAACCCATGAACCATGAACCATGAATCATGAATCATGACCTGAGTCAAAGTCGGAAGTTTAACCAACTGAGCCACTGAGGTGCCTCTTGGTGCCTTTGTAAATGAAATTATTTTCTTAATTTCTCTTTTTGCTGCTTCATTATTAGTATGTAGAAATGCATAGGAATATGCATTAATATGATTTCTGTACACTGATTTTGTATCCTACAACATTACTGAGTTCATTTATCAATTCTAGCAGTTTTTGGTGGAGTCTTTAGGGTTTTCTATATGTAGTCTCATGTCATTTGCAAATAGTGAAAGTTTTACTTCTTACCAATTTGGATGCCTTTTATTTCTTTTTGTTGTCTGATTGCCATGTCTAGGACTTCCAGTACTATGTTGAATGAAAGTGGTAAGAGTAGACAGCCTTGTTGTATTCCTGACCTTGGGAGAAAAGCTCTCAGTTTTTCCCCATTAAGCATGATGCTAACTGTGGGTTTTTCATATAGGACTTTATTATGCTGAGATATGCTCCCTCTAAACCTACTTTGTTGATGGTTTTTATCATGAACAGATATTATACTTTGTCAGATGCTTTTTCTGCATCTGTTGAAATGATCATATGGTTTTTATCCTTTCTCATATCGATGTGATGTATCACGTTGATTGATTTGCAAGTATTGAACCACCCTTGCATTCTGGTAATAAATCCCACTTGATCGTGGTAAATGATCTTTTTTAATGTATTGTTGGATTTGATTTGCTAGTATTTTGTTGAGGATTTTTGCACCATCAGAGATTTTGGCTTGTAGTTCTCTTTTTTTCTAGTATCTTTACCTGGTTTTGGTTCCAGAGTAATACTGGGCTTATAGAATGAATTTGGAAGTTTTCTTTCCTCTTCTATTCTTTGGAATAGTTTGAAAAGAACAGGTATTGGGGCACCTGGGTGGCTCAGTCGGTTGGGCGACCGACTTCGGCTCAGGTCACGATCTGGCAGTCCATGAGTTCAAGCCCCACGTAGGGCTCTGCGCTCACATCTCGGAGCATGGAGCCTACTTCAGATTCTGTCTCTCTCTCTCTCTCTCTGCCCCTCCCTTGCTCGCAGTCTGTCTCTCTCTCAAATATAAAATAAAATGAGATGAGATGAAATGAAATTAAAAAAATAATAAAATAAAATGTATTAACTCTTCTTTAAATGTTAGGTAGAATTCGCCTGTGAAGCCATCTGATCTTGACTTTTGTTGGGAGTTTTTTGATTAATAATTTAGTTTTTTTGTTGGTTATCCATCTGCTAAAATTTTCTGTTCCTTCCTGTTTCAGTATTGGAAGTTTATATGTTTCTAGGAATTTATCGATTTCTTCTAGGTTGTCCAATGGGTTGTCATATAATTTTTTATAATACTCTTATTATGGTTTGTATTTCTGTGATATCAATTGTTATTTCTCCTCTTTCATTTGTATTTTTGTTTATTTGAATTTCCTCTCTCTTTTTCTTTTTTTCTTGTCTTTTTTTTTTTTTTTTTTTAATGAATCTGGCTAGAGGTTTATGAATTTTGTTGATCAAAGAACCAGCTCCTGGTTTCATAGGTCTGTTCTTTTTTTTTTTTTTTTTCTGTATCATTTATTTCTGCTTGAATACTGTTTCCTTCCTTTTGCTGGTTTGGTTTTTATTTATTCTCTTTCTAGCTTCTTTAGGTGTAAGGTTAGGTTGCTTATTTGAGATGTTTCTTGAGATAGGCCTGTATTGCTATAAACTTCTCTTAAAACCACTTTTGTTAAATCCCAAAGATTTTATTTATTTTTTTATTTTAGATCCCAAAGATTTTAGACTGTTGTGTTTTCATTTTCATTTGTCTCCATGTAATTTTTTATTTTTTCTTTGACTTTTTTCAATTTCAATTTATTTATTTATTTTTATTTTCAAGAGAGCACACACAAGCAGGGGAGAGGGGCAAAGGGAGAGAGAGACTCTTCAGCAGTCTCCACACTCAGCGAGAAGCCTGACATGGGGCTCAATCCCACGACCCTGGGATCATCATGACCTGAGCCGAAATCAAGAGACACTCAAACAACTGAGCCACCCAGGTGCCCCTCTTCTTTGATTTCTCAGTTGACTCAATTAGCATTTAATAGCATCTCAGCATAAAGTTTTTGAGAAGAATCATGGAATTTTAAGTGTGAGAGATTTTTAAAGATCATCCATCCATTTAAACTTCTTGTTCAGATAAAAAATTTAAGTGGAGAGCCTTTTTTAAACTTAGTATTTTTAGCATTATTGAACATACTTATTTTGCAAAAACATGCAAACTTTGGGGGTACCTGGGTGGCTCAGTTGGTTAAGCGTCCGACCCTTGATTTCAGCTCAGGTCATGATCTCACGGTTTGTGAGTTCGAGTATATGCTGATAGCACAGAGCCTGCTTGGGATTCTGCTTCTTCTCTCTCTGCCCCTCTCCCACTTGCTCTCTCTCTCTCTCTCTCTCTCTCTCAAGATAAATAAAAAATAAACTTCAAAAAAATTATTGAAGGGGTGTCCAACTTTGGCTCAGGTCATGATCTCACAGCCTGTGAGTTCGAGCCCTGCGTCAGGGTCTGTACTGATAGCTCAGAGCCTGGAGCCTGCTTTAGATTTTGTGTCTCCCTCTCTCTCTGTCCCTCCCCTGCTCATGCTTTCTCTCTTTCTCTCCAAAATAAACATTAAAATTTTGGGGGGGGTGACTCAGTCGGTCAAGTGTCCAACTTTGGCTCTGGTCATGATCTCACAGTTGTGAAGTTGGAGCCCCACATCGGGATCTGCACCTGGAGACAGCTCGGAGGCTGGAGCCTTCTCTCCTGTATGTCCTTCTCTCTCTGCGCTTCTCTTGCTTGTGCACTCTCTGTCTCTCAAAAATAAACTTTTTAAAACGTTTTGAAAATTTTTAATAAAAAGTTACTTAAACATGCAGACTAATAAGATTTAAATTATGTATGAAGAATATTTATAGGTAGGATCCATTATAACAAAAATTACAACAAAAAATATTCTATATTATAGGTGTGCTAATTCAGAGCTCAAAATCTATTTTCCTTTGACTGTCAACACAGAGCATTTAAGTCTCTTGTCCAAGGACAAGCTGCCTAGCACATCTGCATGAGAATCTGAGTTCTGATTCCTCATTCATTTATTCACTTATTCAGCATATGAGTGCTGGGCATTAGTGAAGTTACCAGGGACATGCTGCCTGGAAGAAAAAATGGCAGTCTGTGCCCTGATGGAACTTACATTCTGGTTGCAAGGAGACAGAAAGTAAACAACTGACTACAAAGTATGTCAGGTGCTATAGATGCTGTGGAGAAAGAAAAGCAAGGGAAGGCAGCTAGGGAATGCTGGTAGTCATGTAGAGGAATGCTATTTTAAATAGGGTGCTCAGGGAAAACTGTTGATAATATGTATTTGATCAGAAACCTGAGAGGACTAAAGAACCAAGCTATACAAGACATTTGTAGGAAGAATATCCCAGGCTAAAGCAATAGCAGATAAAAGGTCTAAATCAGGGAAAATGCTTGGTATGGAACAGCATCCAGGAGGTCACTGTGGCTTGAAGGGAGTGAGTGATGGAAGGAAAGTAGGAGATGAGATCAGAGAGGTGTGAGGGGTTTATTATATAGGGCCTTAAAGGCACGTGTAAGGACTTTGGCTTTTTCTCCAAGAAGGAAGTTATTGGAAGGTCTTGAGAAGCAGGATCTGACATCTGTTTTAAAAGCACACTCTGACTGCTGTGTTGAGAATAAACTGTGAGCAGAGGAGAAGAGTGGAGAGGGCAAGAACAGAAGCTTTCTGTGTTTATTACTGTTTGCTTATCTATCTTCTCTTTAAAAGCTTGTTTATAGATCACTTAACTGGGTTTTCCTGGATGAAACAGGGTCCAGAGGTCACCACATGAAGTGTTTCATCCTATCAGGAATGAGAACAGCTAGTAGACCAGAGTTCTTCTATTCCTGTTTGGAAAGTCTCCCCCTGCCTCATGATAATCATATAACAAAATAATACATAGCACCCATATCCTTGACCTGTATCTGTGGAGAGACAAGAGTGTGTGAGATGTTCATTCCCATCTCCTAAAGTAGGATAAATAAATCTAGACCTGGGGTCTCTGAACTCTTGAGGCCTTAGCCATGTGCCAGAATCTAACGGAGGCTGAGACCAGAGTACTCCAGCCCGTGGACATGAGTCTTCTTTACCAGCAAGGGCAAAGACCTGCAGAATTTGATGGGAGAGCAGAAGAAATGTTTGTGTAGCCTCAGGAGTTGCCCAGGCCCAACTCTTCTCTACTGTCCGTGTTCTTGTCATCTAAGAAATGAAGTGGGAAAGGGTCCTTTTAGCTTCCAGTGTGCCCAGGCAAGATTAATAAGGTATTTTTTAAAAAAATTACAGGATGCTGATTTGAGCTGAAAGAGTCAAATGTATGCCCTTTCCTAGGTTCAGTTCACCTGTAAATGTAGACCATGGTTGAGATTTATTTATTAAAAAAAATTTTTTTTATGTTTATTTTTGAGAGAGAGGGAGCATGAGCAGAAGAGGGGCAGAGAGAGAGGGAGACAGGATTCAAGCAGGCTCTACGCTGTCCGCGCAGAGCCCAGTGTGAGGTTCAAACTCATAAACCTTAAAATCCTGACCTGAGCTGAAGTCAGACGCTTAACCCACTGAGCCACCTAGGTGCCACTGGTTGAGATTTATTTTAAACTCAGAGGAATCCCTGTGGTTTTTGTTTTTACAAGAAACCAACAATGGTTTGTGTAGTTAGAGAAAAGAAATGAGTTCTACTAGGGGTGCCTGGGTGGCTCAATTGGATCAACTTTGGCTCAGCTCGGGATATCAGGGTTTGTAGTTCAAGCCCCACATCAGGCTTTCTGCTGTCAGCACAGAGCCCGCTTCAGAGCCTGCTTTGGATCCTCTGTCCCCTTCTCTCTGCCCCTCCCTTACTCATTCTCTCTTTCAAAGTAAATAAACAAACTTAAAAAAAGTTCTACTAAAATTTTATTTAGGGAAATGAAGAGTGTAGTTTCTAAACCTTATACGATATAGCCAAAGTATGGAAATCTTTACTGCCTTAGGGAATCCAAGTTGTTTCCCTTTTTCTCTAGGTAAGAGAAATCTTCAAGAAGTCACCTTTCCTGGTACCAAATGACAGTGTTAGCATCATGGATGGATCTTATGAAGGTGGGAGAGGTGTTAATACATGTTCTGGGGGGAGTGGGGCAGAGTTAATAAAATTTTTGATTAAAGGAGCTGGGAACAGGGATGGAGGTGCTGAAGTAAAAGGAACTAAATAAGGAGAAACAAATAAACAAGGAGAAATGGGATAACAGGAAATGAAAGGACAAGGAGAAGGAAAATATGTCTTCTAGACACAAAATTTAGAGAAAAAGAACAAAAATGGGGTCAAGGAAGATTAGGGAAAAATGCTCTAAGATGTAATCCTTGTTTTTCTCTCTCTTTCAGGCATATTAGCTTGGGTTACTGTGAATTTTCTAACAGGTAATATATCCTCAAGTTTATTCTAAGAGATTAACTGGGTTTCACATGGGAGTCAGAGCATAAAAATCCCTTTTTGCTTGTATTGTGCTTTAAAGACACAGAGAGGGAGGGAGATAAAACATAAGAGACTCTCAAAGACTAAGAACAATCTGAGGGTGAGGGAGGTGAGGGAGGGGGGAGAGGGGGTGACGGACATTAAAGAGGGCACGTGTTGGGATGAACACTGGGTGTTATATGTAAACCAATTTGAAAATAAACTATTATAATAAAAAAAATGATGATTTAAAGGAAAAAAAAAAACAAGGAAGGAAGGAAAAGATAGGAAGTTACTGTTTATACCTGTCTTCAAGGCCTCAGCTGGGGCAAGAGTCCTAGGTTAGCGTTCACCTGTAGCCTTCGGGGCCAGGAAGCAGTGGCGTACTTATGAAACACCTGCAATATACAAGAGCAGGACAGAGATTGCAGACAGAGCAGTGGTGTGCTGTCCAGGAAGCAGAAGATATTCAGAGCTGGCTCTCATTCACAGGTCAGCTGCATGGCCACAGCCGGGAGACTGTGGGGACCCTGGACCTCGGGGGGGCCTCCACCCAAATCACATTCCTACCCCAGTTTAAGGTGAGTCATTTACATGATGGCCTGCTTAGCAACCCAATTGGCAAGTATGTATCATGGTGCCAAGAGAGTCATGCCCTGTTTTAAGACAGCAGCTCCACCATGAATAGTCTGCGTGGAGTTAATTAATAACTGGGTGTACTTCCCCTTGCCTCCTCAAGGTTCAGAGTCCCTTTGATTCCTCCAGCCTTTTGAGATTAGCAGCTTAGTCTGTCTCTTTCATCTCTGATTTTTTGGGGGAGGGACCGGGATGGTGGTGGTAACACCTGCAAACACTTGCAGATCCTGAATAGTCTTTTTGCTTTTTCTGATTTGCAGAAGACCCTGGAACAAACCCCTAGGGGCTACCTCACTTCATTTGAGATGTTCAACAGCACTTATAAGCTCTATACACATAGGTGAGGAGGGGGACAGGGAGGAATAATATTTCATATTGTATGATCTCCTAACTTTCCAAAGCATTTTCACGTCTGTTACTGCATCTGACCAGCCTTACAAAGTTTTTGCCAATCCCCAAAGGTCTAATTACTGAAACCATAGCTTAAGAGGTTTCTCCATTCTTGGCCTCAGAAGTGTATAACTTAAAGAGTTAAAAGTTTTCTCTAGAGAAAACACTTGGAGAAGCCTCAGCCAAAGCTCTGTGCCAACTCGTTTGAGTTTGCTTTCAGATGTTCTAAATCTGGCCTTGGATTTGATCACAGTGGGGCTGGAAGCTAAGATAACGAGAGCTTTTCTGGGAATAGTTCCTAAGGTCGAACTGTAGAGGTGTCACTATCTCTGGCCTTTAAATCATAGGCGAGGCAAGTTCTGGATGGCCTTGATCTAAACTGCAGAAATTATCATTTGTCCACACAAGATGAAGAGGTTGCAGAGAACAAGGTTTTCCTCCCTCAGAGGGAGACCCAGAAACCATGTTACTTTGGAAAGAAGTAGCTTTAGGCTGGAGAGCTTCAGGACCAACATGAAATTAGTCAATCCTGTATTTTACAGTTATTTGGGATTTGGATTAAAAGCTGCAAGACTCGCAACCCTGGGAGCCCTGGAAACAAAAGGTTCGTCTGGGTACCTGTGCTGGTTGGGGTATGGTGAAAGTGACACCAGTATTCAGCTTGCCTTTCCCCTTCCTTGATGGTGATTCTGTAGAGGAAAGCTTTATGCCAAATTAGGAAGCATGGACATTAATAGCAAATTCCTTTTCTACTTTTTGTTGTGTTCAGTTGTTTTGGTATACATTATTAGCCTTTTCTGGAATGAGGGCTATATATATATACATATATATATATGGGAAACATCTTGTGGCCAGAAGGCTGGAGTGTGCAGAAATTCAAGGTTCAAAGAGTGAATTTGGCAGAAACTTGTTCATGCCCTAAGTTTTACATGGGAGGTACAGGAAGCAGCATCAGTCCACCTGCAAGGTGGAGTAACTGAACAACTGCATTCATCTCTTCCAATATGGTAGAGCATTTAAGATCTCAGCTTTGGGGTCAGGTAGAACTAGGCTCAACCTGCTTTGTGATTTGGGGCAAGTTAGCTAAACTTTCTGTGCCTCTTTCCTCACTTTATATGATATTTTGGATTTAATACACTTTCTATGATGCCCGCCTGGCTCACATTAAACTATTACTGTGAGTAAAGTAGAAGCATGTTTTTTACCTTTTTTTTAAGAAAGAAGGGAACTTATTCCATTGTAGGTTTTGGATTTCTTTGAGATGTGATGAAAACCATGGACTCTTTTGCCAAATGCACCTATGCACAAAAATTTGCATTTTTGCAAATTTGTGTAGTTTTAGGTGGTTCACCAACCCTACAGAGCCCATCTATGAACCCGGAGTTAAGAATTCCTGTCATAGGACATAGTCATGGAACTACCTTATTCGTTTCAACCTTACTGACTTCTGGTGTTTGTGTGTGCATGCGTGCGTGTGTCTTTCACACATTCTCCCTCTCTCTCTCTCTCTCTCTCTTCTCTCTCTCTCACACACACACACACACACACACACACACACACACACACACACACACACACACCCCTTGCCTCTTACTTTGTGATCTGGCTTCTTTCAGGGATTGATGGACACACTTTCCGAAGCGCCTGTCTACCAAGATGGTTGGAAGCAGAGTGGATCTTTGGGGGCGTGAAATACCAGTATGGTGGCAACAAAGAAGGCAAGTGATGTTTTTTCACTGGTTGAAATTACCTTTATAGTAGAAGCATGGAACGGCCCACAGGAAATGTTTTTCAGAACTTAAGAGACGCTTGTCCTTTGCAGGGACTCATTCCAAATAGATCTTGGTATGCCTTTAAGGAATGGTATGAAGTGACAGTGAACAAGGCACTGTCACTCAGTCCTGCTCTTTCCCTGCCCAAGTGTTGTAGACCCATTAGAAACCTGTTCTTAACCAGGTCTGATGCTTTAAAGAGCCTGTACCCTCAGCAAAGAGAAACACTATTTCAGATTCAAGATTCAGTTAATGTTTAACTTTTTATTTATTTATTAATTTTACTTTTTAAAAGCTTATTTATTTTTTAAGTTTATTTTGAGAGAGAAACAGCATGAGCAGGGGAGGGACAGAGAGAGAAGGAGAGAGAGAGAGAATCCCAAGCAGGCTCAACACTGTTAGTGCAGGACCTGATGCAGGACTCGATCTGATGAACCATGAGATCATGACCTGAGCCAAAATCAAGAGTCACCTGCTGCCCCATTGTTTAGCTTTTTAAGTAATAGTAACATTTAAAACTGAGACCATAAGAAAAATAGTTCATCTTAGGTTTTATAAACATCAGAGACCTAAAAGTCAAGAAAGAAACTCAATTTTTCCAGTGAAGTAAGCAGGTGAGCCTTCTGGATGCTCCTCATAAATACCATGACACATTAGTCTAGGCAGTAGCTTCAGGTTGGGTATGGCTATTTTTGGTGAACACAGGTTAGGGAGGGAAGCTGCATGGGGAACCACGTACCTTTCCTCCAGAGTGACAGGGCTATGGAAGTTTGCTCAGCTTTGTAAGCCCTTTGTCCTCAGCCTCAGCATCTGCTTTCCTTGATCCTCC
This sequence comes from Paguma larvata, assembly GCA_030068075.1. Lineage (NCBI taxonomy): Eukaryota > Metazoa > Chordata > Mammalia > Carnivora > Viverridae > Paguma > Paguma larvata. The sequence continues at coordinate 21,431,501 of CM057827.1, read as the reverse complement.
TACTCTTTCTTTGTTGGCTCCAGCAGCTTACCTCAGAGAGCTCTCATTTTTCTCACCTTGGGCCTGTACGCTCTTGCCCTGGCAGGGGAAATGGGCTTTGAGCCCTGCTACACTGAAGTGCTGAGGGTGGTCCAAGGAAAACTTCACCAGCCAGATGAGATCCAGAGAAGTTCCTTCTATGCTTTCTCTTACTATTATGATCGTGCTGTTGACACAGACATGATTGGTGAGTTTACTCTAGGTATCAGTCTGGGGAGGAAGCTGGGGAAAGCTGTGGTGGGAAAGGGAAAGGGAGAAAAGGAGTATTTGAAATGCTTTGTTGTAAGTGATCACCTTACTTCTCCATTGCTGGCTATTGGATGACATTAGTCACTGCAATGGAAGGATGAATATGATTTAGAATCTTTTGGAGCTTTTAGAAAGTGGCCTAAAGCACATACATATGAAATCTTTTTCTTTTTTTTACATTTTTATTGAGATATAATTGACATAAAATGTGAATATTTAAACTGTATAATTTATTGTTTTGACATTGTATACCCATTAAGCCATCACTAAATTCAAAATAATATGTCCATTACCCCAAAAAGTTTTCTCCTCCCCCCTTTATAACTTTTATTTCCTTATCACAATAGTAATGCTTTTTGTTAGTTCTGTGAATGAATGTATGTATGTGATCTGTCATGGCCTGAGATGAATTAATTTACTATTTTTTGTTTTTTTAATAGGTCATTTTTTATTGTGGTTAAATATACATAGAATAATTATAAATAAAATAGACTACATAGATTGTATTGTATGGATATGTCATGTTTGTTTATCCCATTCTGTAATGTTGGAAATTTTACTTCTAGTTTTTCGTGATTGTAAATTTCGCTAGGATGAATTTCCTTATGTTTCCTTGAAGGCTTTTTGACATCAGTTACTGTTTCATTTTAGATTATGAAACGGGGGGTGTTTTAAAAGTTGAAGATTTTGAAAGAAAAGCAAGGGAAGGTAAGTGCCAGTGGAAACCCTCGAAGCCGAGTCCATGAGGCTGTGCCTGCCAATTCTAGTGACCTTAAAGTGACCCAAAGCACCACAGTCAGCAGAAAGCCTCTCAGAAGACTGGTTTCATGTTTTTGCCAGGAGTTAAAAGCATTAAGTGGCATAGAAAACGATGGGAATACAAGAAGCTTTGGGGAAATGATGAAAACCTTTCCTTCTTTCTGTATTTCTTCCTTTATTCCTTTTTTTTCCCTCCTATTATTGAAGTATAATTGACATACAACTTTATATCAGTTTTAGGTGTACAACATACAGATTCAACAATTCTTTACATTACCCAGTGCACCATGATGAGTATAGTCGCCATCTGTCTCCATACAACATTATTACAGTACTGTTGACTCTATTCCCTGTGGTGTACTTTTCATCTCTGTAACTTATTTATTTTACAGCTAGGAGTTTGTACCTCTTAATCTCCTTCATCCTTCATCCTTAATCTCCTTCATCCTTTTGCCCATTCCCCCACCTGTCTCCACTCTGGCAACAACCAATTCCCTCTATTTAAGAGTTCAGTTTTTTCTTTATTTGTTCATTTGTTTTGGGTTTTTTTGGATTCCACATGTAAATGAAATCATATGGCATTTTCTCTGACTGACTTAGCATAATACCCTCTAGGTCTATTCATGTTGTCACAGTGGCAAGATAATTATCCTTTTTTATGGCTGAGTAATACTCCATTGCGTATATATGGGTGTGTGCGTGTGCGCGCACATATACACACCACATCTTCTTTATCCATTCATCTACCAGTGGGTACTTGGGCTGCTCCCATAATTTGGCTATTGTAAATAATGCTACAGTACTACACAGGGGTACTTATATCTTTTTGAATTCGTGTTTTCATTTTCTTTGGGTAAATAGGCAGTAATAGAATTACTAGATCATATGGTATTTCTATTTTTAATTTTTTGAGGAACCTCCATACTATTATCCTCAGTGGCACTACCAATTTGCATCCCTACCAACAGTACATGAGGGTTCCCTTCTCTCCGCATCCTTGCTAACACTTCTTATTTCTTGTTTTGATACTAGCCATTCTGATTGGTGTGAAGTGATATCCCATTGTGGTTTGATATGCATTTCCCTGATGATGATTGATGTTGAGCATCTTTTCAAATTTTAATTTAAAATCTAGTTAACATACAGTGCAATATTGGTTTCAGGAGTAGATTTCAGTGATTTATCACTCACATACAACACCCAGTGCTCATCATAACAAGTGCCCTTCTCAGTACTCATCACCCAACTAGCCCATCCCCCACCCACTGCCGTCCATCAACCCTCTGACCCGTAAGAATCTCTTATGGTTTGTTTTCCTCTCTCTTTTTTTTCTCCCGCTCCCATATATTCATCTGTTTTGTTAAATTCCACATATGAGTGAAATCCTATGATACTTGTCTTTTTCTGACTGACTGATTTCACTTAGCATAATACTCTCTAGCTCCAACCACATCATTACAAATGACAAGATTTCATTCTTTTTGATGGCTGAGTAATACTCCATTGTGTGTATATTTATGTGTATATATACATCACATCTTCTTTACCACCCATAAGTCAGTGACATTTGGGCCGTTTTCTTAATTTCAGTATTGTAGATAATGCTACTCTAAGATTGGGGTGCATGTATCCCTTTGAATTAGTATAGGTAAATACCTACTAGTACAACAGCTGGGTCATAAGGTAGTGCTATTTTTAACTTTTTGAGGAATCTCCATACTGTTTTCCAGAGTGGCTGCACCAGTTTACGTTCCCACTAACAGTACAACAGGGTTTCCCTTCCTCCACATCCTCGCCAACACTTGTCTTTTCTTGTGTTGTTAATTTTAGCCATTCTGACAGGTGATATCTGAGGTGATATTTCATTGTGGTTTTGATTTGTATTTCCCTGATGATGAGTGATGTTGAGCATCTTTTCATGTGTCTGTTAGCCATCTGGATGTCTTCTTTGGAAAAATGTCTATTTATGTCTTCTGCCCATTTCTTAAATGGATTATTTGTTTTTTGGGTGTTGAGTTTGTTAAGTTCTTTATTGATTTTGGACACTAACCCTATCAGAGATGTCATTTGAAGATATTTTCTCCCATTCTGTAGGCTGCCTTTTAGTTTTTTTTGTTGATTGTTTCCTTCACTGTGCAGAAGCTTCTTATCTTGAAGTCCCAATAGTTCATTTTTGCTTTTGTTTCCCCTGCCTCTGGCAACATGTCTAGTAAGAAGTGAGCATCTTTTCATGTGTGTGTTGGAGATCTATATGTTTTCCTTAGAAAAATGTCTGTTTAGGTCCTTTGCCCATTTTTTTTCCAAATACTTTAGTAAAGATGTATTTCTCCTAACGTGAATAATATAAGCAAATTATACTTTTTTGTACCATTCACATTTTGCATGAAATATTAAAACATAAATTTTAAACATTTGAAAATTATATGAAAGTACGACTATATGTGTATAAAATTAGATTTTTCTTTAGACAAGTTTTAAGATTGAGACTGCATTTAAAAAAAAATTTTTTTTTAACATTTATTTATTTTTGAGAGACAGAGTATGAGCGGGGAAGGGGCAGAGAGAGAGGGAGACACAGAATCCAAAGCAGGCTCCAGGTTCTGAGCTGTCAGCACAGAGCCCAACTCAGGGCTTGAACTCACAAGTCCACGAGATCATAACCTGAGCAGAAGTCAGATGCTTAACCGACTGAGCCACCCAGGCGCCCCAGACTGAGACTGTATTAAAAATGATGGTAGAGGTTGACATGATTAAAAATAAAACAAAATTTGTATATGGGAAAAGGTATCATCTATAAAGTTAATGGATGGAATAATAAACTTAGAAACATTATTTGCAGCATTATAAATAGATAATAAATATAGGTAAAGGTTAATAACACTAGCATATAAAACAATCCTAAAAATTATGAATATTTTATATACAAAAATTAATGTTAAACTATATATATAATAAATCATCACTAAAGAAAAATAAGCTGTATCTGTTTTTTTTGTGTTTATTTTATTTTTGAGTGCGGGGAGGGCAGAGAGAGACAGAATCCAAAGCAGGCCCTAGGCTCTCAGTTGTCAGCACAGAGCCTTACGTGGGGCTTGAACTCATGAACCATGAGATCATGACCTGATCCGAAGTCAGATGCTTAACCGACTGAGTCACCTAGGTGCCCCATTGTATCAGTTTTCTATTGCTGTGATATCAAGTTACCATAAATGGAGTGCCTTTACCCATTTTTTAATAGGATTGTCTGTTTCTTTGGTGTTGAGTTGTGTAAGTTCTTTATATATTTTGGATATCAGCCCCTTACTGGACATATTATTTGCATATATCTTCTCCCATTCAGTAAGTTGCCTTTTTGTTTTGTTGATGGTTTCCTTTGCTTTACAAAAGGTTTTTATTTTGATGTAGTCCCAAGAGTTTACTTTTGCTTTTGTTTCCCTTGCCTGGGGAGATATGTCCATAAATATGTCGCTAAGGCCCGTGTCCAAGAGATTCCTGCCTGTTTTCTTTTAGGAATTTTAGTTTTAGATCTCACATTTAGGTATTTAATCTAGTTTAAGTTTATTTTTATGTATGGTGCTCTCCCCCCCCCCTTTTTTTTAATTGAAATAGTGTTATCAGTGTTAATGAAACACTGAGCACCAATATACATGGAAAATATCCACAGGGGCTTGTTTGAGAGCGTCCATGGAAATACAAATAAATGATCTTATCCATTGGCCCCCAAAGTAGGGCTACTGGTATTTCCCTGTCTTCTGGGCCTCAGCATTAATAATAGGTAAAGGACTTAGTTGAATTAAGCCCCAACAATAGGTCATTGAAATATAGCAAATAAACCAGGATCCCAGGCACATTTCAGTAAAGAAGATGTGACATCAGAAATGCACAAGTTCTTAAAACACTGTAGCCGTACAGAGGTTGTCAGTACACAGTGCTAGTTTTCAAGACTCCCAAGTGCCAGCCAAATGGAGAATTCTGCTCTGCTTATCTTAAGTATGTATTTTGAGGAAATCCTACACCTGCCAATTGGCCTCAAACTTGAATTCCACTCTTCACTCTCTTTCCCTTTCAGTGTGTGATAACTTGGAAAACTTCACCTCAGGCAGTCCTTTCCTGTGCATGGATCTCAGTTACATCACAGCCTTGTTGAAGGATGGCTTTGGCTTTGCAGATAGTACTGTCTTGCAGGTAAGAGAGAGGGCACTGGATTCACATAACTGTATACTTATTTGGGAATTAGGAAGATTTAAGAATTTGCTTAGTAATAAAAGGGGCTACAGGTGGAATTATAAGGTGTTTTTTATTAGGGTTGTGGACAAGGCACTCTGTAAGGCACCATGAATGTGGGAAATTAGCTTGATGCAGTGGTGACTTATAAGTATATTCCCAGGCAAGCTATCCTAGGGGGTCACAGAGCAGAAAGACTTGCACCCCAAATTAAGATGCCCAAGTCACATGGTTTATTAAATCAAGTTCAAAATTCAGGGCAAGAAGCAAGAAGCAAAGGGAAAGAAATAGGATAGGTAAGAACATACAGGATAGGGTGGAAATGAGCAGGTTGGAAATGCCATACTTCTCAAATCCTGGGTTCATATGTCCTGCCTCTCTGCTGTTGATAGTGCTGTTATAAGTACTAGAGCTGATCAAGGGGCCACAAAGACAGAAGGTGCCTGGAGCTATCACGTGGATTTGCTCTATTTGGAAAGGCATAGGGGCAGGTAGACTGGCTAGTAAGTAGCATTCACTCACTCATTAGTCCGTTAGATGGTTTTATTTGGCAGAGGACGAAATGGAAATGATGTCAGCAGTGAGTGGCTTATTCAAGCTCTTATTAATGTTGAATGCCTTGTGTATATGTAGTATGTCCTATGTATTTTATATGTGCCTCATATATTTAGCGCCTCTTGAGTCTTCTGTCCTTTTCTGTCTTGCTGTCTCTGTCCATTTGTTTAGGCACACGCAGGCTCCACTTTGTAGTAACTTATTTATCTATTCTAAACACATCTTATGTTTTATCCGTTCCATTTATTTTCTTCTGTACCATAATTGTATAATTGCACATTATGGTGACAAAGATGATTAAAATGAAATCTTGTTCTCAAATAGCATAAAGTCTATTAAAGAAGATGTGACAAAAATATAAGTATGGCACAGGCAACTTTACACCTTGGGGCAAGTAAGTAGGCTGTGCTTTGCTTTTGAAGTGCCCTTGTGGGGGCGCCTGGGTGGCTCAGTCAGTTAAACATTCAACTTCGACTCAGGTCATGATTTCACAGATCGTGAGTTTGAGCCCCACGTTGGGCTCTGGGCTGACAGCTCAGAGCCTGGAGCCTGCTTCAGATTCTGTGTCTCCCTCTCTGCCCCTCCCCTGCCCGCATGTGCTCTCTATCTCCCAAAAATAAATAAACATTTAAGTGCCCTTACTTGCACCACTTCTGCTTCCTGTTTCCTCAATTCCAGATGAGTTTATATTGCCCCATTTCTTGTGTTACAGACTTCATAAGCTCATAAGCTTTGTACTAAGGATTTGGATTTAATGTGTTATATCTGACAGGAATATTGGCATTTAAGATACTTAACAAAGAATTACTTGCCAGTAGAGTCAGTATCATACATATAATGTTTTAAATTATAGGTCTATAGTCCGTCAGATCTGTGTTCAAGTTCTGATTCTGCAAGCTTACTAGCTCTGTTATCTTAAATTATTTACTTCCCCTCTCTAACTTTTAGGTTTTTCATCAAAAACATAGGGATCTTTAGAGTACCTATTTCATAGGGCTGTTGTGAAAATTGAGATACTATTATGTAAAGCACAATGCCTGGAACATAGGAAGTTATTAATATTGATATTATTAGTGTAGGTACTTCACACCAGTTGGGGATAGTTTTGTGGATAAGAGATGTCATCCTAAGCCTTAATACATACTAAGTCAATTTCCTCTACTTAAGGATCAACAATAACCAAGTCCTTAAGGAAAGTTTTCTGCATTTCCAGAGCTGACATCATGTTAGTCTTAATTATTTCAATGGTAGCAGAATTAAATTCCGTGACAGGCAGTTCCCTGTCCCAGCAATCAGTTCACTTCAGTATCTATATCCGTGGGCTGTCAGCCCAGTCCTAAGGACGGAGGAGAATTTAAGGGTTGCGGGGGCACTCCGGTTTGACTCAGGCGTTGCAGACTAAATCTCAATATGATGATTCACATGCCATTCTTCCCAGTTTTTGGCACAGCGACTAATGTGGATTTCATCTGGTCAACACAGAAGTTTGTGTCATAAGAAATTAGTCCTAGAAAAAAAGACTAAAATCAATCCACTGGTCTCCAAACTTTTTTGCATGTGGTGTATCAGTGGTTGCATCATTGTTTAACAATAGATTATACAGAATGCCAGTAAAACTGATCAAGTGGAGCTCTGTGGTTGAAACAGAGGAACGAGGCCTAGAAGGATCAGCATTTGGCTTCCTTTTCTCCTTTGAAGCACTTCCAAGAACTGTTAAGATTCTGAAGAAAACAATTTGATAAATACTAATCTTCTTTTTATGTATCAGAGGAAGTCAGGTTTAAACATTTGCCCAAAGTCACTGACTGATTGAGACGCAACCTGGCCTAGAATGCCTACTTTGCCTTGGTTGGTTATTAATAGTGCTTAAGAATATGTAGTTGTTTACAAAGTATGAATTGTGAAGTTTAATATATTCTTTCCTATTCCTAAACCTATTTCCACCTCCTATTGTATTTAGTTTTGGGATTAGAGAAAGAATTCAGAAGCCTGTTTCTCTAAAAGGTCTTGTCTAGAAGGCCTGGGGTGAGACCACTTCCAAGCCAGAAGATTCAGAGATCAGATTGGCAGGTGTAGGGGCAATAAGCCATGGCAAGAGGGAAACTGTTACAGAGAGGGGTAGTGGGAAGCCTCCAGAGACTGGCTACTCAATTTTGCCTTGGTTCAGCCATGTGGATGATCTTTATAGATATTCTCTGCCTGTGTCATGCTTGCCAGAATTGAAAATGAAATAAAAATGTGAACATTTTTTCCTCCTCAACAGCTCTCAAAGAAAGTGAACAACATAGAGACAGGCTGGGCTTTGGGGGCCACGTTTCACCTGCTGCAGTCTCTGGGCATCTCCCACTGAGGCCTGGCCCTTCTTCTGAGGATTGTATTCGCCAACAACGTTTTTAAAGATAGAAGGAGAGAGGACTCAGTCATATTCTGAGCTAGTCTGAGGATAGCCTGGACTGAAGCCCAGCAGCTCAATTCATCAAGAGGAAGGAGGTTTTGGAGACAGATTTTGCCCTCGAGTCTTGAGGTTTGGGTCTAATTAATTTTATATATGTAATGTGAACTCTTGACCTTACCACTCTGCTTGCACAGCTGGCACCAGAATCTAAATCTTTGAGATTCTTTGTGTGTCACAGCCAAAGGGAATATCTTTGAAACTTAACCTTGGAGAGCCCAGGGACAGGTCCCTGGGAACCAAAGAAAAATCTCATTTTAGCCCTTCGAGTGCCTCATTCCTTTGAACATGCTAATTTTCCTCGGACACGCTAAACTAAGCCCACTGATTGCAATCCCATGACCTTATCAACCAGTATTTTTTTTCTCCTCCCTACACATTGCCATGTCCCACCCTCTTTCCAAAACTCACCTCTTCTGAAAACAAAACAAAACAAAAACAAACAAAAACCTAGTTTATGTTTTTCATGTGTAACTCGAAAAGAGAAAAAAGGTAACATATATGAAATTTTATAATCTTGCTTTGTGCCAGTTCCCATCAGCCAACTGAAAGCCATCCTAAATCTTGGCAAGATAGAGAGCAACTCCTCACTGTGCAGACACCAGCCTAAAAAAGGAGTCCATTTGGTCTCTAGGAACAAGGTTTGGGAGAGTGTGGCTTCCTTGAATAGACCTTCTTTTAATTGAATTTTAATCAGGCAACTCTGGGATTAATTAACATATCCAACTTTATAGGAATGTGTGTATATTCAGTGCCAGTTCCTCTTCCCAGGCAAATGTGTTTGTAGTTAATTTCTCATCCTAAATGAGTGTTCTTTGTATTTCTAAGAAATACATCTGCTCTTGCTTTAGGTCTGTGCTGGATGCCTTTGGCTGTGCTTCTCAAGGGTCTAGATTTGGGTCACAGCTCCTTGCAGTGACTTCCTCTAAATTATTTGCCTAGTTCCAGGGTTTCTGGTGTCTTTCTTGACGGTACCTAACATTTGATTTGGTAGGCCATTTTGGCCCACATCAGTACAGTGGATTCTCTTTTTGTTTGAGTGTTGAGAGCTCTTTTGATTTTGTGAATTGTTTCCCCTAAAGTTCATTATCTTTTTTGTGTGTGTGGTGGCGGTGGGGTCGTTTTTTGGTTTTTCACGTCTGCTTTTTGTCTACCCACTCAAGTCCTCTTGGACTTAAAAGATCTTTGTATAGTCTGGCTCCCTTACCTTAGCTCTTTGCCTCCAGGTTCTTTCCAACAAAGTTTGCATGTCCCCAAACTTGTAGGTTTCACAGTAGACTCTTTCAACTCTTTCAAAAAAGGTGTTAAATATACCTGCCCCTCACATAAGTTCCTGGGGAAACTTATTTCTCAGTCATTCCATTGAGTCAATAAATATTTAACATTTGATATGTTCAAGTAGGCAAATTTCTATATCCTCATCCCCCAAATTTTAGTTGTTTTTTAACTCAATGTGAAATTTCTTCAGATTCTTCTTTTATTATACTGAGGCCACTTTTATACCTACTGTCTTCCTCAAAAGATGCTACATAATTAAATAATAGAATCTTTAGAAAGTTGAAAACCACCAAAGATAAAACCCAGTCTTCTGCCCATTGCAGAATTCCCTGAACATTTCTAATTGTTGATCATTCATCTTCTGTTTAGGCATGTGTTTGGACAGTTTATTCCATTTTGGACTGTGCTGATGTTAAAAGAAAATCCCTTTTATAAATTGAGCTGAAATTACCTATCTTCTCAGTGGTCTTAGTTTTGCTCTCATCTCTCCTTCCACAGCCTTTCAGTCTTTTGAGAAAACTCTCAAGTCCTTTATGGTCTCTTCTTTAACATACCATGTGGCTTCTAGAACGATCTTTTCCAAAAAAGAAAAAAAAGTAGGGTGCTGGAACCAGTCTTCATACACTAAGTGTTATTCCATATGATTAGGGAGAAAGACTGTTTCCTCTAGTAGAAACGAAGTTGTATTCCCAAGAGGTAAGCTATGTCCACTAGACTCATCCAGCGTGATGGGGCTGGAGAGGTAAGATTCCACGGTCTTTAGTACCACAGCTCGTCTGTGAAACTTATAAATAGGAGCCAAGTATTTTTCAGCCAACTCCTTTGGTCATCCCAGATACCTTCAGAAATCTTGGGTGGATGCAGTAATATTCCAGAAGTGTATCTGCATATATTCTAATTCCCTTGATGAGAACATCTGGAGAATTAATTTATCTATTTTAGGAACAATTCGGAATGAGAATTTTTATTTCTTAGGAAAAAATTTCTATAATGTCCTTTCTGCCCCTTACTGTACCTTTTGGGCCCCTTATTGAGGGGTCATATACAATCTAATATTGCTGGTTAAGTTTCCTTTCTCTAAATGTGTTTGTAACATTTCAAACACTAAGGACATGACCTGGCACATAATGAATGTTGTTTGTCACATCATCATCATCTGAAGAACATCTTCTGTGGGTCATGGAGGTTTGCAAAATGTGCCTTAAAATTATTCCTGTCCTGTTTGATTTGGTTTGCATACCTTTGGAGTCCATGTTCTCTTTACCTGGGCTACCTTTCCATTTTTTGTGAAAGATGGTCTTTTTTCCTATGGTGACCTTTCTGGACTCTACCAGTGCTTACACAGCTTTTCACAGTAACTGCCCTATTCCATTCTGGGCATGTTTTTCCTGAGATTCCAGGAAGGTTCATGACTGTCACTTTCTTCAGTATCTTTACAAATTTTCTGCATTTGCTTGAAAAGCTCCTCCTGTGGTAACAAATTTCTCATTCCTTCAAAACTTATTTCCAATAGCTAATAGCTATTCCAATTTCTAATAGCTTAGTTTGGTTCAAAAGCAGACAGTTTCTTCTCATTTCATCTTCAAATCAGACTTTTGGGCAAGATATTTTTTACAGTGTACAAATACAGTGGATGCACAAATCTCTTTAAAAGGATTCTCTGGGACCATGAAGTGAACTTTTCAAAAACCCAGAGCAAGACACCCTTTCCCCATAAGTTAGCCACTAGTCTGCAACCAAACATGTATGTGATTCTGCTGCTAATCGAATTTCTCCTTTGACCTGGTTCCTGAGGTCTTCAAACCTGTGCAATTAAATTATTTATTGTTTTTTTACCAGATAATGGTGTCCCAGAGAGGAACCGTAAATAAAATTGAATTCTGGTGCTGTGATAAGGAAGTAATGACATTAATAAGACTTTTTTTCCCCCAGAAAGTCCAGTGTGCTCCTTTAACAAAGATTAAAGCAATTTATGTTTAATTTGCATTGTTACGGATTTTAAAACAGCAATTCTAACAAAAATGCATGAATTGGGTATTTTTAATTTTTATCTTCATCAGAAAGCAATTGTGTAAATTTATGACCAGCATTAAAAACAATTATGTAAATCTTTATTATATAAGTTTCTGGTGTACAGCTTTATAATTCATCTGTATATACTTCCAAATGATCACCGCCACAAACCTAGTCACCATATAGTTGACCACCTCCTCCTCTAGTAACCACTGGTCTGTTCCCTATAAGGTTTTATTTTGTTTGCCCTTTTGTTTTTTGAGATTCCACATATAAGTGAAACTGACTTTTCTCCAGTGTATGTGTTCTTGGCTCCTATGTGGTAAAATAATTGCTCCGATATGTGTGGGTTTATTTCTGGGCTCTGAGTTCTGTTCCATTTGATCTGTATCTGTTTTTGTACCCATACCATTCTGTTTTGGTTACTACAGCTTTGTAGTTTGAAATAGTTTGAAATCAGGAAGGTTGATACCTCCAGCTTTGTTCTTCTTTCTCAAAATTGCTTTGGCTATTTGGGATCTTTTGTAGTTCCATACAAATTTTAGAATTACTCTAATTCTGTGAAGTATGCCATTGGAATTTTAGGAGCAATTGCATTGAATCTGTAGATTCCTTTGAGTAGTAGTAGTATGGGCATTTTAATACTAATTATTCTAATCCATAAGCAGAGACAACTTTCCCTTTATTTGTGTCTTCAGTTTCTTTCATCAGTGTCTTATAGTTGTAAGTGTCCAGGTCTTTCACCTCTTTGATTAAATTTATTCATAGGTATTTTATCCTTTTTGATGCAATTGTAAATTGCAAATGGAATTGTTTTTTCTGATGGGTCTTTAGGGTTTCCTATGTATAGTATCATGTCATCTGCAAATAGTTTTATTTCTTCCTTTCTGATTTGGCTGCCTTTTCTCTTAACTTGCCTAATTGCTGTGGCTAGGACTTCTAGTACTATATTGACTAAAAGAGGTGAGAATGGGCATTCTTGTTTTGTTCCTGTTCTTAGATGAAAGACTCTCTTTAAGCTTTGCACTGTTGAGTATGATGTTAGCTATACGATTGTCATAGATGACCTTTATTGTTAAGTTACATTCCCTACTGTACCTACTTTATTGAGAATTTTGTTTTTCAATGTTTATTTTTGAGAGTGAGAGAGACTGTGCATGAGCAGGAGAGGGCCAGAGAGAGAAGGAAACACAGAATCCAAAGCAGGCTCAGGCTTTGAGCTGTCAGTGTAGAGCCCGACGCAGGGCTTGAACTCACAAGCCATGAGATCATGACATGGGCTGAAGTTGGATGCTTAAACGACTGAGCTACCCAGGTGCCCCTTTGTTGAGAATTTTTAACATAAATAGGTATTGAATTTGTCACATGGTTTTTCTGCATCTATTGAGATGATCAATTTTTTCTTTCTCAACATATCTCATTGATTGATTTCCATATGTTGAACTATCCTTGCATCCCTGGAGTAAATTCTACTTGATTGTGGTGTTATGATCCTTTTTATTGTGTCATTAGATTTGCTAGTATTTTGTTTAGAACTTTCGCATCTATGTTCATCAAGGATATTGGCCTATAATTTTTTTCTGTGTTGTCTTTGCCTGGTTTTGGTTTTGGTTTGTGGAGTACTGTCTGGCCTTGTAAAATGTGTCTGGAAGCTATTCCTCCTCCTTTGGAAGAGTTTGAGAAAGATAGTAGTAAATCTTCCTCGAAAGTTTGGTAAAACTTGCCAGTGAAGCTGATTCTGGACTTGGCTTATTGGGAGGCTTTTTATTTACTGTGTCAAGCTCCTTATTAGTCACTGGTCTATTCATATTTTGTTTCTTCGTGATTCTGTTTTGGAAGATTGTTGTTTCTAGGAATTTATTCACTTTTTCCAGGTTGTCCAGCTTGTCGCCATGTAATTGTTCACAGGAGTCTCTTAGGATCCTTTGTATTTTTGTTATCAGCTGTAACTATTCTTTGATTTCTGATTGAGTCCTTATTTTTTCTTGGTTAGTCTGCTTAGGTTTTATCGATTTTTATCTTTTCAAAGAACCCAACTCTTGGGGTAACTGTGTGGCTCAGTCCGTTAAGCGTCCACTCTTGACTTGATCTCAACTCAGGTATTGATCTCAGGGTCATGAGTTCAAGCCCATGTTGGGCCATGCACTGGATGTGAAGCCCAGTTTAAAAAAAAAAAAAAGCTTAGTTTCATTTTTTTTTTTTTAAATATCTTTTGTCTCTATTTCTACTCTGACCTACTTCTAATTTGGGGCTTTGTTCTTTTTCTAGAAAGTTCCTTTAGGTATAAATGTCAGTCTGAGATTCTGCTGGTTTCTTTGGGTAGACCAGTATTGCTGTGAACTTCCCTCTTAGAACTGCTTTTGCTACATCCCATATCTTTTAGTATGTCATACTTCTGTTTTCATTTGTGTTTCTCCTTTGATTTGATCACTCATTGGTTTAATAGCACATTATTTAATCTGCTTTTTGTGGCTTTTCCTATTTTCTTATAATTTATAGTTTCATACCATTGTAGTCAGAAAAGATACTTGATAGGATTTCAATATTCTATAACTTATTGAGACTTGGTGTTTTGGCCGAACATGTGATTTATTCTAAAGAACGTTCTATGTACATTTGAGAATGTGTATTCTGCTTTAAAAATTTTTTTTAATGTTTATTTTTGAGAGAGAGAGCAAGTGAGAGCAGACTTAGAATCTGAAGCAGCCTCCACCCTCTGAGCTGTCAGCACAGAGCCCAACACGGGCTCTAACTGGCAAACCAAAGATCATGACCTGAGCCAAAGTCTGATGCTTAACCAACTGAGCCACCCAGGCACCTCTGTACTCTGCTTTTTGATGGGATGTTCAGAATATATCTATTAAGTCCGTGTGATCCAATGTGTTAAGCCCAGTGTTTCTGTATTGACTTTTTTTTTTTTTTTTTGGATGATTGATACATTGATGAGAGTAGGATATTAAAGTCTCCTACTGGGGCACCTGGGTGACTTAGTTAAGCATCTGACTCGTGATCAGCTCAAGTCACAGTCTCGTGGTTTGTGAGTTTGATCCCCATGTCAGGCTCTGTGCTGACAATGCGGAACCTGCTTGAATTCTCTCTCCTGCTCTCTCTGCCCCTCCCCTGGTTGCTTTTGAACTTGCGTTCTCGCTCTCTTTCAAAAGAAATAATTTAAGAAAAAATAAAGTCTCCTATAATTGCTTTCATTATCTCCCTTTAGGTATATTAGTATTTGCTTTATATATTTTGGTGTTCCTACATTGTGTGCACATATATTTATAAATGTTATCTTTTCTTGCTAGATTGACCCTCTATTCTATGTAATGCCCTTGTCTTTTATTACACCCTTTGTTTTAAAGTCAATTTTGTCTGATAGGAGTATAGCTTATCTGATTTTCTTTTCATTTCCATGGAATAGCTTTTTCTATCCCTTCCAATTTCAGCCTGCGTTGTGTTCTTAAGTGTCTCTTGTAGGCAGGTATGTAGATGTGTGGTTTTTTTAATCCATGTAGTCACACTGTCATTTGATTGGCAAATTTAGTCCATCCTCATTTAAAGTAATTATTGGTAAGTACACACTGCCATTTTGTTCATTATTTTCTGGCTGTTTCTGTAGTTCTCAGTTCTTTCTTTCTCTCTTCCCTTGTGGTTTGATGGCTTTCTAGTGTTCTGTTTAAATTCATTTCTCATTTTCTTTTGTGTATTTACTTTGTTTTTTTCCTTGTGGTTACCATGAGGCTCACATAAAATATGCTATGTTTCAAGTTGACAGTAACTTAATAAGATTTCTAAAATTAAGCAAAATAGATAAGACCGCCCCTTAGCAAAGTTTCTTTTAGTAATAAAAAGTCTTTTCAACCAAGTCGTGATAGTCTTCCTTTGCCCTCCATAGGCCCATTAAGCAGAGGAGAAAAAAGAAACTAGAGAATTCTAGTATAAGGCAAATTTATTAAATCTTGAAAATATGGGATGGTCTTGGGAAAAGCTGTTCATTTCCCATCAACGTAATCCCCAGAAGAGGAGCACTCATTTGCTTGCAAAGGCCATAATCTGTTCCTGGAGAAAAATGAAACACGACACTGTAAGGTGTGGGTGCAAAAGTGAAGAAAATAGTTTATGGTATTTTATTTTAAATAAATAGGTAGATAAATAAATCCAAAGTGATTAAAGCAAAACCTTAGCAAAAGTCCCAGATACTCTTCCCAAGAGTCCCTCCAAAGGGTCTTTTAATAGAAGTTTCTCAGGAAAGCAGCTGGTCAAGCAGCAAAAGGAGTTTAAAGCATCTTTAAAACTTTAAAAGTTCCTATTCACTATTTTTCCTCATAAGTAGTTACTGCTTACATGTGGGTCTAGCACCAAGCCCAGCAAGGACTTTTTTGCTCATAACCAATGAGGAAGGTATTCAGAAAAAAAATTCAAAGAAACTGAGAATCATTGGCAAAGTCATCCTTAGTGAGCAGGACCCTTGGAGAGCCATGAGTGACCTTACTTTGAGAGGAGATACTGCATTTGTGGCCTGCAAGCCCCACGTCCGGAGCAGCACAAGCGGAGTGGCACTGGTGGAATAGAGCCTCTTTAGGAGGTCAGTAGCAGCCAGAAGAGCAGTGTTGTGGCGCTGTCTATCTGTTTCATAACCTGTGAGATGGCTCATAGAGCCTGGAGGAAAGAGGAAAGTTATAAATCCCTAAAGGAATAGTGAAGTTCTTTCATACCAAACCAGACACATTGAAGTCTACTGTCTCTGGCTACTGAGGGGCATTTTGGGGTCCTAACCTTTCCTAACTTCATGATCTCTGGATACTTCTCTGAGGTACCTGAATTCTTACCTAAGTCCTTCCCACTGAAGGCTGCAGCACTGAGGTGATGGACCAAGCTGGAGATATCCCCAAAGCCCATGTTGACACCTTGTCCTGCAAGTGGATGGACCCTGTGGGCTGCATCCCTAAAAAGAAAGCAGAGTTCAGGTGGGGCCCCTGCAGCAGAATGCAAAGAGAGCAGCTCTGTTGTCATCTTACCCAATGAGTGCCAGCCGAGGCCGGACGTACTCAGCAGCATGTCCCAACCCAAGTGGAAACAATGTTCGGCTTTTGGCATCCACTCTGGCTACACTCGGGGGCAGCTGGCGAGCTGAGACCTTAGTGGGCTTCAGAAATGCAACAGCATACTGCAGCATGGTGCCAACCGAGTCGATGAAGTCTGTGTGGTTAGCATCACTCCACTGAGTAGTGTCAGCCATAAACAAACCATGAAAATTCATCAGTGATTAAGAGGGAATTAAAAAAAAAATCAGCAAGGAAACCCGCTTTATAACTAAAGCCAAGAGTTAATAATAGTACCTACCATGTCCAAACTGATCTAAACCACAGGTGACAACCCCCCTTAAACAAATACAAAACACAACTTCCCCCAAGTTTTAGGCTCAAACCAAACTGCTCATGAGCTGCTCCTGTCTACCTCTGAACTTCACCTTTCACTTTACTTAACCCTCAAAAACCACACACTAATCACAGTGTAGCTCATTCTATAACATCCTCTCGCTCCTGGAATTCCCCACTCTGCTTAGAGTGTCCTCCTGTCCACCAGGATAACTCTCAGAGCACCCAGAAGCTGTCACCGCTTTTTGTGAACTTCCCTCCAAACCTTCCTCTGTGCTCCAACACCCTATGAATACTTTTACCACTGTTCCAAAATTGTTGCTTAAGTATCTTTCTCCCTCACTTGACTATGAGCTTCCTGAAAGCAGGGACTGTGTCTCATTTGTTTAGCTCCAGATTCTTCTACATGGAAGGCACATGTAATTGTTGCCAAACGAATGCACTGCAAGAGCCTACGCCAGGAATACATGCTGAATGACCCGAGGAGGGGCAGAGTTCACCACTTACTTCAGAAGCCACTGTAGTATGCTCTGTCACTTTTACTCTTGCACCACTCCAGAGCAGTGAAGCCTAAGTTCTTCATTGTAAAACTACTATGAAGTCACTAGTGAGGTGGTAGAGTTGGGTGGTTAAAACCACAGGCTCAGGGCACCTGGGTGGCTCAGTCGGTTGAATCTCCGACTTCAGCTCAGGTCATGATTTCACAGTTTGTGGGTTTGAGCCCCGCATCAGGCTCTGTGCTGACAGTTGAGAGCCTGGAGCCTGCTTCAGATTCTGTCTCTCTCTCTCTCTCTGCTCCTCCCCCACCCCCCGTACCCCAGGCTCACGCTGTCTCTGTCTCCCAAAAATAAAATAAAACGTTAAAAAAAAATAAAATAAAAAATAAATTAAAAAAAAAAACAGGCTCAAGGACCAGCCTGATTTCTGAAACCAGCTTTGTCGCTAACTCTATGACCTTGGGCAAGTAACCTAGCTGTAAATTAGCATAATTGTACTACCTCAGTGGGTCACTGCATTAAATACATGCAGGTAAAACTCTTCACCTACACATGGCACACAGTAAGCAGTCAATAAATGTTGCTGGTAATTACTATTAGTGAATTTTAGATAAATGTGTTTATGCTCCAAAATTACTGGTGCCAGTATTTTTAGTTTTTTTAATATTTATCTTTCAGAGAGACAGAGCATGAGTAGGGGAGAGGTAAAAAGAGGGGGAGACAGAATCTGAAGCAGGCTCCAGGCCCTGAGCTGTTAGCACAGAGCACGATGTGGGGCTCAAACTCACAAAGCACGAGATCATGACCTGAGCCAAAGTTGGGCACTTAACCGCCTGAGCCACCCAGGTGTCCCACTGGTGTCAATATTATTAAAAGCTTTATCTACCCCAGAATAATCATTACCATTTGTTGAGCATTTACAACATACTAGGTATGTTCTAAACATTTTATGTAAATTCTCTCATCTTTAAAGTCTTTAGACTTTTGGCGTGCCTGGGTGGCTCAGTTCAGCATCTGGCTCTTTATTTTGGCTCAGGTCATGATCTCATGGTTTGTAAGATCAAGCCCTTGTTGGGCTCCAATCTCTCTCTGCCCCTCCCCTATTCATGCACACACACTCAAAAAGAAACTAAAACCGTCTTTAGACTTATTTATTCTTATTAAACCCTGAGAGGATGGTGATACTATTTCTCTTTCCTAGGAGATTAACAGAATAAGAGTATTGAATCCATGTCTGTCTACAAAATTTTAAGTTTATATATATATATTTTTGATGTTTATTTTTGAAAGAGAGTACGAGCAAGGGAGGAGTAGAGAGAGAGAGAGACACAGAATCTGAAGCAGGCTCCAGGCTCTGAGCTGTCAGAACAGGGCCCAATGTGGGGCTTGAACTCACGAAGTGTGAGATCATGACCTGAGCCAAAGTCAGACACTTAACCAACTGAGCCACCCAGGTGCCCCTATTATTCTGAAAGAGAGCACGTGTGGGAGAAAGCACACATGTGATTGGGGGAGGGGCAGACACAGGGAGAGAAAGAATCCCAAGCAGTCTCCACATTGTCAGCACAGAGCCCCACGTAGGGCTCGAACCCATGAACTGTGAGATCTTGACCTGAGCTCAAATTAAGAGTCAAGACCCTTAACTGATTGCGCCGCCCAGGCGGCTCTACAAAACTTACTCTTAAGCTCCCTGCTGAAATGTGCTCAGCTCCTCTCCAGAACATTTCTAATGAATCGGGCTTCAAAGGTTCATAGCTATTCAAAAGTAGCCAAATATTACAGCTTCAAAAAAAAGGCCAATGCTAACTACTGCCCAGGGAGCTGTTTCAGTCAGAACAGCAGCCCACAACCCGCAAAAAAAGCACAGAAGTTATTAATTTCCATTGTTTTTCATTTCCCTGAATGCCCTCATCTCCACATAACCCACTTACAAAGGGGCAGCTGGTTGGTTATTCCTTTTTCCTTCGTCAAAACCAACCCTGCAACACATCAGCTGGACAAGTTCATACTCACGAAGGCAGAGTTAATGGCATCCACAAACTTTTCTTCATCCATGCTCACCAGCTCTGCTGCATGTTCATGGGATGTGGACCAAACCAAGGAACTCAAGGTGTCTGAGAGCTGTGTCAAAAGAACACCAATACGAAGGCCTGAAACTTCTGTTCTTGGGAGCTCTCAAGCATAAAGGAAGTAAAATTAACTTGAGCATATTCCCTAGAAAGCAGAAAAACCTTGAGAGAAGTGAAGCCCTAAAAGAGGAAGGCTGGACATGTTTAAGCAGAGTATCCAGATGGACTTACCGGGAGCAAAGCAATGGGCCCAGAGGGAAGAAATCTCTGCCAAGCTACATTGTTTTCTGTGGCCTACAATTTAGAGAAGAAGAGTTCTCACGAGAGGTCCTTAGTACCCATTAAACATGAGCAGGGTCCCCAGATGGTGGGCTCAGGACCTTACCTCCGATAAATGCAGAGTAGCTACAACAGCAGACTGATCGTAATTCCAGCTGACATTCTGAATCCCAGCGGCCTGCCGCACTCCTGAGTTGTGACCGTCTGCACCAATCTGCATGGAAACAAGAACCTGTTAAGTCTTACAATTTCTTAATACATGAAACTGTTCCAGAGGTTTGTCTCTGTCTCCTTAAGTTTTCTCTAGTTCCAACTGTTCTCAAGCCCATTTGTGGCAGACAACTTGTTACCATCCCTGCCTCACAGCCCCTAGAGGGGTAGCCTTACCCCAGTGACCCCAGTCTCAGCTAATGGACCAAAGCTGGACATAGGCTCCATAAGGAACCAGCCAGAGGTTAACCTGGCCAAATTCTCTTGATATTTGAACTAGAAATCAATAAGGCAACCACTGCAGCTGAACACTCCTGGTGTAAGGTTAGGAATAGATGTCAAGTAAAAAAGGAAGCTGGTGAGCAGAGAGAGAAAAAAAGGAAATACAAGGAGATGGGAGTGACTACAGGACTCCTGTGAGGGAAAAAAGAACCTCAATTTCTGGTTCTTGTCCCTGTGACACCAGGTTTCTTTTATTTCCAGACCTGAGATGGTCTAGGAGATTGCTTCCTATACAGGATTTACAATGATACCATCTGAACCTGAGTTGGCCTAAGTGGGAACTGATCCTTATAACCAAAAGCTTTGCCAAAAATTAACTATAGCTTAGATCTAAAACTAAAGGCCCTAGAGTCTAGAATAAGCTATGGATATGTAAAGACCCCTGGCAAAGTAAGAATTTTCAACTACCAACAATTTAGTCTGGAGGGTGCTGCCATCACCTAGGGTAATATGAACCCAAGGGCTGGAGTCTGCCATGGAAAATGGATAAGGCCAGGTATAGCCGACTGCTTTGCTCCTGTAGAGAACCGTCACACGGTCTAGGAGGTCAGAAGAGAGAAAACAAAACATTAGAAAGGCAGTCCACATGGGCTGAGGGAAAAGCCATAACTAGATCTAAAGCAAGCTCTCAGAGACAGCTGTCTCTTACCATTTACCCCTAAGCAAGAAAAGTAAGATCTAACAAATAACTCCTATAATTAATGCTATGGTCTGAGAGCTGATAAATGACAGAAGCTACAGGGATGAATCAGTGTCAAAAACAAAACACCAGCTCTCACTGAGTTACCAGCCTGCACCAGGGATTCTTTCTTCTCAACGCCACACTCACTGCTCTTCTAGTTTCCCTCTGTGCCTAGATGAACCACATGTGCTTTCAGAATAAACAGGGTGGGAATCCCATGGGCCCAGGTAAGTTCTAGGTTTCATAAGATTTTTCTTGCCATTATAAATCATTTTACTTTTCTGATCATAAAAATGATATGCCTACTGGAAAAGTCTGAACAACAAAGATTTAAAACGGAGGGAAAAATCATCCTTAATCCTATCATTCAGAGGCAACTACAGTTAAAGCTTTGCCATCTACCTTTCCACGTGATTTCCTAAGCATATAGACACAAGTGCACACAGGATATGACACATACTTTTTCCACCAATATATTATGGAACTGGTTTCTAAGTGACTAAATATTAGGTCTAAATTATCTTTAAAAGTTGCACATAAGTGGGGCGCCTGGCTGGCTCAGTTGGTAAAGCATGAGACTCTTAATCTCAAGGTTATGAGTTTGAGCCCCATGTTGGGTATAGAGATTACTTAAGAAAAATGAAATCTTTGGGGCAACTGAGTAGCTCAGACAGTTAAACGTCTGATTCTTGATTTTGGCTCAGGTCATGATCTTGTGGTTCATGGGTTCAGGCCCCACATCGGGCTTCACACTGCTAACAGTGTAGAGCCTGCTTGGGATTCTCTCTCCCTCTCTCTCTGCCCCTCCCCCACTCGCTTGAGTGCTCTCTCTCTCTCAAAATAAACAAACTTAAAAAAAAAATAGGGCATCTGGGTGGCTCAGTCAGTTAAGCATCCAACTCTTGGTTTTGGGTCAGGTCATGATCTCATGATTTTGTGAGTTGGGAGCTCTGCATCAGGCTCTGCGCTGACAGCATGGAGCCTGCTTGGAATTCTCTCTCTGCTCCCCCGCCCCCCCCCCCCCCGTCTCGTGCTTACTCTCTCAAAATAAATAAACAGAAATTAAATAAACTTAAAAAAATAAAAATCTTTAAAAAAGAAAAAAGTTGGCACATAAGTTGATTACATGGATAAATTAGTACTCCATTTCAGAAAGCTGGAACTCTGAGATATTTGCAAATTGTATGTCTGATAAGGAATTTATATTCAGAATATATAAAAAACTCATAACTCAAGAAAGACTCTCCAGTTTTTGGATTTTTTTTTAAATATTTATATTTAGAGAGAGAGTGTGTGCACAAGCAGAGAAGGGGCAGAGAGAGACAAAGGAGATATTCCCAAGCAGGCTCCAGGCTGTCAGCACAGAGCCTGACCGTAGGCCTCGATCTCATGAACTGTGAGACCATGACCTGAGCTGAAATCGAGTCAGACGTTCAACCAACTGAGCCACCCAGGCCCTATGACAATCCAGTTTCTATATGGACAAAAGATTTTGAATAGTCATTTCTCCAAATGGCCAATAAGCAGAGGAAAAGATGAGAAATACAATCAAAACTACAATGAGATACCATTTCAGTCACTAGGATGGCTATGATAAAAAAAAAAGAAAGGAAAGGAAAAATAAGTGTTGGTAAGGATAGAGAGATACTAGAACCCTTATACATTGTTGGTGGGAAAGTAAAATGGTGTAGCCTCTTTGAAAAAAGCTTGGCAGTTTCTGAAAATGTTAAACACAGAATTATTATATGACCCAGCAAGTCTACTCCTGAGAATCCACCCAGAAACCTATGTCCATGTAAAAACTTGTACAGTGTTCACAGCATTATTCACAATTGCCAAAAAGTGAGAACGACCCAAATCTCCATGAACTCATGATGAGTAAACGAAATGTGGTATATGCACATAATGGAATACTATATGGCAATTAAAAAAATGGAATACTAATAGGGCTGCAACATGAATAAATCTCAAAGATACGTTCAGGGAGAGAAGTAGACACAGAAGGATACCTACGTCCTGTATGATTCTATCTGTATGAAGTGTCCAGACGAGACAAATCCCGAGAGACAGAGAGTAGATCAGTGGTGCCAGCACCAGGGTTGGCAACGGGGAGTAGATGTAAATGGACACAAGGTTTCTTTTTGAGATGACAGAAATGTTCTAAAATAATATTGTGATGGTGGCATAACTCTATTAAGTACACTAAAATTCGCTGAATTATACACTTAAAATGGGTGAATTTTATGGTATGTAAATTATACCTGAGTAAAACTGTTTTTAAAAAAAAAGGATAACCCGGGTGCCGGGGTGGCTTAGTTAAGTGTCTTGACTTTGGCTCAGGTCATGATCTTGTGGTTTGTGAGTTCAAGCCCCATGTCAGGGTCAGTGCTAACAGGCTACCCCTGAAGGTTGCCTCGGATTCTGTGTGTGTGTCTCTCTCTCTGTCCCTTGACTGCTCACAGGTGTTCTCTCTCTCTCTCAAAAGTAAACAAAACATTAAAAAAAAAACAGGAAAGAAAAGAACAACCCTAAGATATCCATCAGAGGGTTTCTTTATGGTGGATATTCAGTCTCTGTAAGAGGCATCCCTTTTTCCAGTAAGTCCTCCAATAATTCTGAAGTAGTTCACCTTCCAGAGTAAAAGGAAGATGTAAGAAGTGGTACCTCACCCGACACAGCCTCCAGCTGCTTAGTGAGCGCGCACATTATGACATCGTTCTCCACTATGTAGCCCATGTCGTCCAGATTGTCCTTATCGAACATGATCAGGGCCTCTGAGCAGGCATCCCACACCTGGAAAACGCAAAGGGAAAGCTTGTATTATAACCCAAGGAAAAGAAAATATTACTCCAGTCAGAAACAGTGCTGCCTTCCCAAATGACAGAAGCAGAAAAATCAGTGTCAGTCCCTCTGGCAGGAGACAGAAAGTAAGAAGAAATTCTCTTGCGAATGCTTCCCCCCACTCCTTAGACTGAGTGGGAACTTTGTCTGATTCTTCCCACTTTCAAAGAAAATATGGAAAATATGGACTTCAGTATCTTAACCCAAGATGACCAAGATATCTTGCCGAAAGTGATAAAGAAGGCACCTGCATTCGCCGAAAGGCTCTGTATCTCATGTTGCAGATGTGGTCCCAGGCACCAAAACCTACAAAACAAAGGATCTGTATATAGGCCAGAGCAACCTTACGGGACTGCACCCTTCCTAGGCTCTCCTTGTCTCTCTAACCTGTGAAGTAAGAGGTGGTTTTCAGTGTTCTCCAAGGACTAACAGGAAAATGCTGGCCATTTCTTCCTGTTTGATGCTAGGAGTTAAGCTACTCTGTTCCCCAGTTCAGATTATATAGCATGAAAAAAGGCCCAGCTTCATAATCAAAAAGTCAAATCATATTAAAGTTAGGGGAAAGAGGGGCGCCTGGGTAGCTCAGTCAGTTAAGCATCCAACTTCAGCTCAAGTCATGATCTCACTGTTTGGGAGTTCAAGCCCCACACTGGGCTAGGCGCTGGTGGTGCGGAGCCTGCTTGGGATTCTCTGCCCTCCCCCCCCCTCCTCTCTGCCTCTTTCCCACTTATACTCTCTCAAAGTAAATAAACTTAAAAAAAGGGGGGGGGGATAAAAAAGGAAACCAAACCCATACTGTTTTTCACCATCCTACAGAAGTTAACAAACTCTCTGCATAAAGACTATTTTGGGGGAGGGGGGGGCAACTGTCTCACTCAGTCAGAAAGGCCCCACATTGGGGGTAGAGATTCCTTAAAAATAATATCTTATTTAAAAAAAAAAAAAAAAAGACTTTATTTATTGAGCACCTACTTATGTGCCCAACATAATTCTAGGTACTGAGCATAAAGTGCTAAAACAGACAAAAATTCCTGCCCCTCTGCAGCTAACCTGGCTGGAGAGGCACAGTAAAAAATATGTAATATATTGTCAGGTAGTACTAAGTGTTATGAAGAAATATAAAGTAGTGTAAAGGGGCTAAAGAGTGATGAAAGAGTCCAATTCTTGACGGGGTGGTTCTAGATAGGATAGCCTGAGGGAGTAACATTTGGCAGAAGCCTAAAGAGTTTTCTAATGGGTTCCACATGCACACATCCATCTACACTCTAAAAGCAACTCCCTAGCTCCCTAGAGGGCTGACTCTGGGAATGAAGAGGGTGCTCCTACTAGAAGTGAATGGTCATAATTAGTTCATATAGCTTCAATTCCGTCAATTCATAATGACCCAACATCACAAAGGAAGTCTACAAGCTGAACCCACAAGTCCCAAGGAGGTCCTCCTCAGACTAGGTACAGTTTTAAGTGTCGGGGCCTCATCTTCAACGATGAACTAGATAACCTACACCCTCCCCATCCCCCCCCCCCCCCACATGCAATGAGCTCCCTCCTTGCCAGATGCTCTGGAGACTCTGCCCTGTGAGACACACTGGAAAGCCAGGAGAGACAAGAGACTGGTTCTATGAAAGATCTACTCACTACTGAGAAGGGTTGCAGAGCCAGGGGAAATGGAGCTGACTCTGTTGCTGTAAGTTTCTGGCAATTTCTCCCATACTTTCTTTGGGCCTGCTTCTAGCAACAGGATTTTCTTGTCACAAAAATGAATATCATGTCCTAAAAATAAAAAATAAAAAAAATCAACATTTTATATCATATTGGGAAAGTCAGAATTTCTTCCTTTTCTCATTTCCAAGAGAAGGAACAGATTAACTAATTTTAATTCACCCTTAGGATACATATTTCTCACAAGGCACACGAAAAGGAAACACCACACAGAATCCTAAGCAAGAACACATACCACTACCCTGCCCATGACTTTAAGGTTTCTCTAGCCAGTCCACTACCTGCCACGTGCACAGAAACAAATAATGGCAAAACTCATGATGAGCCAGTAGAATTCCTGAGAAAGGAAGAAGTAAAAGAGAAAGGCTGAAGTATTTAGACACCAGATATTCCTAATCTTGAAACTATCAGTCACTAAAAATATACAAATCCTGCTCAACAGAAAAATGGAATATTCAACAAGCAAAATTTATTGTGGCATCAAGATTCAATCAAGAATAAAGAATTACAGTTTGTAAAAGAAAAGGAGCCCCAAAATACATCAGTTGGGCCTCCAAATCTGGTCCTCGGACATCTGTATAGTAAAAAGGGATCTTAGGGACTTTGTCACTGGGCATCCGCAGCACAGATACAGTCCCTCCACAGTATCCCAGAGAAAGACATGGAAACAGTAAGCAGGGAGCTGCTGCAGCCAAGAAAGGAAAGGAAAAAAAATGTGTTAGGATTACCAGAGAAGCAACCCTGTAGGTTTCACTTGGTAATGATGAAAACCCCACATTCTTAGGAATCTAAATATAGTAGTGCCATTATTATAACATTCAACTGAGGAGCGTGAAAATCAAAGGTCGCTCCTGGGGAACAGGCAGTGAGCAGCACCGCGAGACCATCACATTCACCTGCCCCCCACCTTGCTGCGCTGCTGTTTTGCCCTGGAGGTTGGGGACAGCCACACTCCTCAGAGGACTGCCTTCTGGTCCATCATACCTCTATGCCTTCTAGTAGCTGCTCCGCCCGAATGTCCACCTGGCCAACTCTTCCGTCTGGATCCTGCTGGCTCGAGCCTCACCTCCTCCCCAAGCACAGGTCAGCTGCTTGTCCCTCTAGGGAGCTTTCATTTCATTCTTCCTTCTATTATTTACAAATCTTTCTCTTTAAGAGCTAGATTCTAAATTCCTTGGGGGCGGGAACCATTTCTTTTCTTAGGGCTAATATTCCCAAGCAGCAAATGCTGCATCTTCTCAATCCACAAAATATACAATGCACGTTTTTGTTAAATGAGACACAAGGAAACAGAAGAAGTATTACATTTCCAAACACATTATGAAATATAGCTAGGTTCAAGATTTTATCTTTTACCTATTTAAACTAACATTTTAGAAAATTCATTTGGAAAAAAAATACTAGAGAATACAATTTACAAATAACAAGGAGAGAGGAAAAATACAGATATTTCAAGGCTGAAACAAAAATTAATGTGAGTCTGAAGAAGAATCAAGGAAAACAAATTGACTTAAGGGGAAAAATGAAGAGCCTACTGAAAATTTTTCACTTTTAGAGCAGCTGTCTAAAATTCAGTGGATTTTGAGGGGCGCCTGTGTGGCTCAGTTGGTTAAGCGACCAACTCTTGGTTTTGACTCAGGTCATAATCTCATGGGTTAGTTGAGTTTGAGCCCCACATCGGGCTCCACACTGTTCAGGATTCCCTCGCTCTCCTTCTCTCTCTGCCCCTTCCCTGCTTGTGCTTGTGCTCTCTCTCTCTCTCAAAATAAATACACTTCAAAAAATAAAATAAAATTAGGAGCATCTGGGTGGCTCAGTTGGTTAGGTGGCCGACTTCAGCTCAGGTCATGATCTCATGGTTCATGAGTTCAATCAAGCCCCGCATCAGTCTCTGTGCTGACAGCTCAGAGCCTGGAGCCTGCTTCGGATTCTGTGCCTCCCTCTATCTCTGTCCCTCCCCTGCTCACACTCTGTCTCTCTCAAAAATAAATATAAAAAAAAAAAATTAAAAGATAAGTGGATGTTGAAATAAAAAGGTTGATCGCCACATAAACTACTGACAGTATTCTCTGGAATACAAGCTGTGATAATCAAGGGGAAACATTAGCAAGCTTGAGATTTTTCTCAAGCTGGTAGGTTACCTGACTCAACAGGAGAAAACAATCCCACACCACACCTGCCTATAAAAGGCTGAGGACCTGCTCACGTCCCAACTGCTTGGAGGGAAAAAGCAGAAGCTCACTCACTGAATAAACTGCACGAAAGATTTCCCAACCTTCCAGAGCTTCAGCTGTCACGTTTTAGCACTTATTATTTTCTCTGAGCTCTTTAAGGAAATAAGCCGGTGTATGAAATTTTTCTTCTGTAAGCCTGTGTTTGGTAGTTTTGACTTAGAGCAGTGATTCTCATAACCTGTTGTATTCGGGCCCCTGACCATTCTTTTGTAGACAAATACAGAGAATTCTGTATTGTGAATGTTGAAAGTCAGTCGTGACTTTATGAATTTATACTTCTGTGAAAGAGACAGGAAAATAAACAATTACAATACAGAATTCTCTGTTTAAGTTGATAAAAGAAAGCACTGCTGCTCTCCCTCCTTGAGATGTTGGGAGAGGGTAAGACAAAGAAGAAAATAGGAAGGGAAAAAGTTAAATACAAATATTAACAACACTAAGGTTTTAGTAAGACTAGAAATTTTTTCAGGTACATATCATACAGAATTATATGAAAAGTTAAAAGCTAAAGTCACTACAGGAAGATTAAGCTCTTCCAGTGCTTCTCACTCTCAAAAGTGTGCTCTCCTGGCCTCCACCTCTGGGGTATTTGTTAAAAATAAAAGCTCCTGGGCTCTGCCTAGATAAACTCGGTCAGTCATTGGAAGTGAAACTTGGAATCCTCATTTTTAAAATATGCCCCACAGGGACACCTGGGTTGGTCAGTCGAATGAATATCCAACTTCGGCTCGGGATATGATCTCGCAGTTCGTGAGTTCGAGCCCTGCGTCAGGCTCTCTGCTGTCAGAGCAGAGCCAACTTCGGATCCTCTGTCCCTCCCTCTCTCAAAATAATAAAAATATGCCCCACACACTGGTAACCATGACTATCTTCAAGGAGAAATGGGTAGCTGAAAATCAAAAATGGAAGTTTTACTTTATATCCTTTATACTGTATGCCCTATATCCTTTGTATTAGTTATTCAAAACCTCTACACAAACACAACAAAACGAAAACGCCAGGTGATTACGTGCACGCAAGCTTGAGAACCACTGTTTTACTCCAATTTATCAATAGGTACAACCAAAATGGCTGTTAAAAATCAAAGGTATATATACCAGCCAGAAAGTTTTGTGTCTCAAAAAGGCTTTTTATCTCCTAATTACTGACTTTTCTGAGTGCATGTTACTTAACCTTTCTGAGTTTTACCTTCTTTATCTGCACAATCTACAGTCAAGATTTGAGGACGCAAATCTGTAGTGGGTTAACTACACTTCAATTAAAAAAGATTATATGGGGGGGGGCACCTGGGTGGCTCAGTCGGTTGAGCATCTGACTTTGGCTCAGGTCACGATCTCACGGTTTGGGAGTAGTTCAAGCCCTACCTCAGGCTCACTGCTGTCGGCACAGAGCCCACTCTGGATCCTCTGTCCCCCTCTCTCTCTGCCCTTCCTCTGCTCACACTCTCTCTTAAAAAAAAAAATTAAAAATAGTTAAAAAAAAAAAAAAAAAGACTATGAGGGGTGCCTGGATGGCTCAGTCAGTTAAGCATCTGGCTTCGTCTCTGGTCATGATCTCATGGTTTGTGAGTTTGAACACTCCTTTGGACTCATACTGACCGTGTACAGCCTGCTTGGGATTCTCTCTTTCCCTCTCTCTCAAAAATAACTTTAAAAATAAATACATACAAATAAAATGGGCAAAAGTTCTGAATAGGCATTTCTCCAGAGAAGACATACAAACGACCAATAAGCATATGAAAGGATACGTACGCAACATCATCAGTCACTAGGGATATGCAAGTCAAACCAGGAGATAGCACTTCACACCCACTAGGAGGACTATGAACAAAAATACAGTATCAAGTGCTGTCCAAGATGTGCAGAAATTGCACCGCTCACATCCTGCTGCTGGGGACGTAAAATGGTGCAGCAACCTTGAAATACCATTGGGCAGTTCTTCAAAACAAACGGTCACCATGTGATCCAGCAATTCCACCCCTAGAAATATATCCAAGTAACCAAAAATATGTTGACACAAAAGCTTGTACACCAAACAAGCTTATTATTTGTAATAGTCCAGAAGTGGAAACAACCCAATGGCCATCAACAAGTCCATAAACCGAAGGTAATAAGTACATCAGCACAATGGAATATTATTCAACCAGAAAAAGGCAGTACTAGTGGGGCGCGCTTGGGTGGCTCAGTTGTTATGCAAGTGACTCTTGATTTTTGCTCAGGTCTTGATCTCCCAGTAAGTGGGACAGAGCCCCCATAGAGCTCTGCGCTGACAGCCCTGAGCCTGCTTAGGATTCTCCCTTTCTCCCTCTCTCTGCCCTTGCCCTGCTCCAGCGCTCGCTCTCTCAAGATAAACAAACATAAAAAAAAAAAAAAGAGAAAGTACTGGTACTGCCACAACCTGGATAAACCTTTAAAACATTAAGTAGAATCGATGTATATGAGAATGTCAGGAAAAAACAAATCTATAGAGACAAAATGTTGCCTAGGGTTGAGGAGCTTTGGGGGGGAAAGGGCAGCGACTGCCAAGTGGTTCTTGTTTCTCTGGCGGGGGGGGGGTCGTAATAAAAATGTTCTAAAACTTACTGTGGTGATGGGTGCACAATCTGTTAATATACTAAAAACCGTTAAACTGTATGCTTTAAATGGGTTAACTTTATAATATGCAATTATATCTCAAGCTATTTTTAAAAAGAAACAAAATGCCTAGCCCAATACAATGCCCGATACGTTCCAATGTGCCCATTCCTAAACAACAAAGGGCGGGATTTAGAATGACTTCTAAGCACCCTCCCACTTTTGACCCTTCGGAATCCTGAAGGACCAAATGCTTGCCCTGGGGCTCCTCTGGGCAGGGGAAAGACCACAAAATCCGCGCCGCTCAGGGCTCCCACGGTCCTCACAGTTCCTTCCACGGTCCCACTCTTCCCCACCACCTGCCTGCAGATGCGCTTACCCAAGGCACAGGCCATGGCGGCGCCCACCAGGCCTCCGCCCGACACCACCACATCATACACGGTGTCTGCCTTGGCGCCCGACCACCGCCGGCAGGAAAGCAGCGGACCTCTCCCGGTAGCGGCAGGCGCAGCCCTCCACCGGCTCAGAGCCAGGCGGGTCGCCATGATGCTGACCTGCAATGTACTTGGAGCCCCGCTAGGCCCTCCTCTTGCTGCACTTCCGGAGCAGAACCCTCCAATCACTAGCTGCTTCAGGTGCAGCCTCGGAACCGGATATAGAATGTGCGAAAAGAGTCGGCCAATCGGAAAACGATCCTTGCCAACCTGGGCGGGAAGGATTAGAGGCTCCCTGGGAAGGGGGAACGGGTTCAGGCTTCCGCCTGGGAGCCAATCAGAAACCTGATCGCGTAGCTAGTGCAGCCACCTGAGCCAAAGCGTAGCACGCAGCTGTCACCGCCGCCTCTTTTTCTGCCTCGCGGAGATGACCGTCGGGAGGCCTGCGGGAGCCTCCGGCGGCGCTCAGTGGAGCCGGCAGGTGAGAGAGACAGAGAAGGAATTAGGTCTGCGCCCCGGAAAGGAGTCTCTTAAGAGAGGAAACTGTTTCTCGTTGCCTTGGAGACAGACGTCAGGGGCGTGTCGCGGAGAGGCGTGGTATTAAAATCCGCAGCGTTTAGGGACCCGCAAGCGGACTCCCTAACGGGTTGAGCGTTACGTTAGGCTCTTCATAGACTCACAGCAGTGGCCCTCGGTTTACGCTTATTCTGTCAACTACCCTAGGACTAATAGTACTATTGTCGTCTCCATTTTGTAGAGAAGAAAACTGAGGCACAGAAGAATCTATACAGAAAGTAGATTGGTGGTTGCTCAGGGCAGGCTGGGAAGGAAGGGTTGAAATGACTAGGGAGAATAGGGAATGCTTGCTAAATGGTATGGGCTTTCTTTTGGGGGTGATTAAAATGCTTTAAAATTGATTGTGGTGACAGTTGCACAACTCTGCAATACTAAAACCCATTGAATTGTACCCTGAATAAGTGAATTGTGTGAACTATATGGCGTCTGAATTATATCTCAATAAAGTTTTAAAAATTTTTTTCCTAAGATCACATGCTCTTCAGTAGCAGAGCAACGGCTGGAGCAGATACTCACCTTCGACTCAGAATCCAGTATTCTTTTCACTGTTAGATCTGGACCTTAGAGAACCCAGTGAAACCATCACCAATATCACCTGGAGGCCTGCAGCGGCCCAACCCTAACTGATTCCTAGATGCAACTAGGCATCTGATACAGTGCAATCCTGGTCCCACACCGGCCTTCTAAGGGTATCTTATACCACTCCCCTCCAGCCACACTGGCCCACTTTCTACCTCTCCAAGAGTCGAGTTTGTTCCTGCCTCAGGTCCCTGCTTCAAGGCCTTTGCATTTGCTGTTCCTTGAACTCAGAACCCTCTTACCCCAGATCTTACCAAGGCTGGCTCCCTCTCATCAGTCAGGTGTCAGTCCAAAACTCCTCCACAGTGCGAAAGTAAAAATCAACCCAGGACCGAGAAAGTACAATTCAGACTGTAATAGATACAGATGAGGCCAGCAGCCAGATTAGCAGAAAACGGTGTTTCTCCAAGGGCCACACTGTGCCTGCAAAGAGACCAACACCACCTTCTAAATGTTGATTCTTACCTACCAATTACTTACCCAGCCCCACTTTGTTCTAGTTACTGTTCGAAGAAAAATTGCCTCATCACCCACTTGCCAAACTGTGCCCTCTTCGTGACAGCACCCAGAATGTATCTAGAGGGATCCACTCTCTTCCTCAGAATCACTCAAGACCAGCCAACCCTAGAAAAAGTCCATCCCCCACCCTCTTAACTGAAAGTCCCCACTTTTCCCCATTCCCCCACAAGTTCCTGTATTTTTTCATGGTGTACTCCAATAAATGAATAAACCTAACTCTGATTATAAGATCAGAGTACATTCCTAACGGTATTTTTGATGGGATTTTACAGAAAACCTTCCCCAAGCCACTTCATCACTGTATAATTTCACAATTTTTGGCTTTTATTGAAGTTATTATCATTTTACATTGTCTGTCTCCCTCTCACGAGAATGTAAACTTCATGAGTAGAGATCTTGCTTTATTCGTTCTCAGCCTAATGCTCAGTGCACATAAGACACCCAATAACTATTTTCAAAATGAATGGCATATTTGAGCCCAGTTGGGTTTCCACTTTCTAGGACACTGTTCTTTCAGCGAGACCACACTGTCTGTCCTGTAATTACTCATTCCTAGTAATGGGATATTATGTAGAGTATGAGGAAAGCAAAGGTGTGGATAGGAGAAGCAGGAAAAATACTGGCAAAAAGTAGGTAAAACCCAAATGGGGCAAGGCCCAGAGTGTGGCCAAGGTCCTGGGTAGAATTCCTGGGGTGCAGAGGGCAGAATGCATGACACGGAGTGGGTGCTCTGTAAATGCTCACTGCACATGAGTAGGGAACCAACGTTAGCTGTCTGCCTCCCTTTCCTGCCCTTCAACCAAGTAGGCCCCGTATACCAATTTGTGAAATGTCTTTAAAGCAAGGAATACATCTGATTCTTCTTCGTTCTTTCCCAGTCCCTAATATACAGAGACTTGCGCAAAGTGAAATTAACAGTCACGTTTTGAGGAAACTTGAAATTATCGTTGACCCACAGTCTATTCTATTTCGTTTTAGGTATTTCCCCCCGAATCCTCCTCGGACACGGAGACGGAAGAGGAGCTGTCTGGGGACGGGCTGGTTCTGCCCAGGGCTGGCACACTTGGCGACTTCCTCAGCCCAGAGGATGAGACGGTTTCTAATTCTTCAGACTCAACTGGGAGCTTTTACGAGACCCTGCGGGCACTAAGGCAGAAAGACAGGTGGTGCCTGTTGGAATTCCTGGATCAGAATGACCCAGACAGCGGTGAGGACTTCTCTGAAGATGATGAGGACCTGGAGAGTTTCTTCCGAGACAAAGGCAGGGGGAGGCCCGCGGTGCAGTGCCCCCCGTCTCTGAGGTAAGGCCCCGCAATTCAACAGCTGCTTCGCACACAGCTCTGGCCGAGTCATGACTCTGGGCCTCATCCTCTTCCTCAGGAAAGCAAAGACCACTTCCGCAAGTTGTCCCTTACCAAGCACTCATTGGGAGCACTGGAATTGATTAAAGGGATGCCTTTCTCACTACCTCCCTGAGAATGGCAACAGGGTACGTTTACCTTGGCCGAGCCCTGTTATATGCGCAGACACCGTATCTTAGGTTCTCCTCCCGCTAACCCTGCGAGTAGCTATTATTTTTCCCATTCTCCAGATGAGGAAACTGAGGTTCCAAGCAAACCCTGCCAAAGGTCCCACAGCTGGTAACTGTTTGAAGCAAGATTTGAACCTGGGTCTGGCTCTGGGTCTGACTCCAAAGCCTTGCTCTGCACCATTGCACTGTTCTCTCTCCCTTATGAAGATAAGGGAAGGCAAGGCACCCGGCTGGCTCAGTTGGTGGAACGTGAGACTCTTGATCTTAGAGTTGTCAGTTTGAGCCCCACAATGGGTGTAGAGATTACTTAAAAATAAAATCTTTAAGGGGCGCCTGGGTGGCTCAATCAGCTAAACATCCATCCATCTCTTTTTTTTTTTTTTAATTTTTTTTATTTTCGAGAGACATAGAGACAGAGTGTGAGCAAGGGAAGGGCAGAGAGAGAGGGAGACACAGAATCTGAAGCAGGCTGCAGGCTCTGAGTCGTCATCACAGAGCCTGACGCGGGGCTCGAACTCACGGACCGTGAGATCATGACCTGAGCTGAAGTCAGCTGCTTAACCGACTGAGCCACTCAGGCGCCCCCCATCCATCTCTTGATTTCGGCTCATTTTCCCACAGTTTGTGAGACTGAACCCCAAGTCAGGCTCTGCGCTGACAGTGCCGAGCCTGCTTGGGATTCTCTCTCTCCCTCTCTCTGCCCTGCCCCCCCCTCACACTCTCTTCTCTCTCAAAATAAATACTTTTTAGACATTAAAAATTAAATCTTTAAAAGAAAATATTAGAATGCAAAGTGACAATTCTTGAATCACTTCTGAGGAAAGACTTCCCCCTAGGGCTGCTAGATGGCCTGAGGGAAGGAGTGAGGCCGAGCTGAGAGAGGGGCAGAGGCCCAGACGCCTGCGGAGCTCTTTTTTTTTTTTTTTAATTTTAATTTTTTTTCTTTTTATGTTTTTATTTATTTTTGAGAGCAGGAGAGACAAAGCATGAGTGGGGGAGGGTCAGAGAGAGAGAGTGAGACACAGAATCTGAAGCAGGCTCCAGGCTCTGAGCTGACAGCACAGAGCCCAACGTGTGGCTCGAACTCACAGAATGCAAGATCATGACCTGAGCTGAAGTCAGACGCTTAACTGACTGAGCCACCCAGGCGCCCCGCCCGCGGAGCTCTTATGTGAGGCCGCGTCCGGGGAGGGAGGCCTGGCGGGGAGAAGGAGGAGGAAAGGGCCTCCAGCCTGTCCTGTCCTCCACACAGCCGCTTTCTCCCTGCAGGTGTGTCCCCACAAGGCGCTGCAACTCCCTGAGCAGCCTTCCCTCCGACGTTCCCAAGGTTCCGCTCGAGCCGCCGTCGGCCTCCAGGCCTTCCTCACGGCACAGAAGCATCAGCTCCTGGGCATCGACCATCACCGTCCCTCGGCCGTTCCACATGACGCTGCGTGAGGCCCGGAAGAAGGCGCAGTGGCTGGCCTCACCTGCTTCCTTTGAGCAGGAGAGGAAGCAGGCCCAGAGGCAGGCTCAGGAGGAGGCCGAGTGCCACCGGCAGTTCCGGGCACAACCTGTGCCGGCCCACGTCTGCCTGCCCCTCTACCAGGAGATCATGGAGCGCGGCGAGGCCCGCAGGCAGGCAGGGATCCAGAAGAGGAAGGAACTGCTCCTCTCTTCCCTGAAGCCCTTCAGCTTCGTCGTGAAGGAGGAACTGAGAAAAGAAGCTGCTGCACAGAGGGAGTCGGCTGCCACAGCTAAGGCCGAGGTCCCCAAGCAGAAGGCCACCAGAAGGATCCCCAAGTCCATCCTAGAGCCGGTCCTCGGGGACAAACTCCAGGGTAAAGACATCCTCCCCATCTTGCTGCCTCCTGCCTGGGGGTACCACGAGGTGCTGGGGAGACTTAGGCTCGGGGGCAGCCTGGCTTGGAGAGAAGTCCATTGTTCGGGTGGACGGGCCTCAAGGCCCCGCTCCGTGCAGGCCATGGGGTAGGGTTGGGTCCGTCTGTATGGTGCACTCCTTCCTGTAAGGAGTGGGGAGACAGAGGTCACGCCGCATTCTCCAGGTTTGCCCCGTTGACCTCTCTCTCAGAGAGCGGGTGCGCAGGCGTCTGCAGCAGCACAGGTACAAGAAGAGAGAACCAGTGAGACACCCAGGGACCAGCTTAGGCCTCGCCACCACGAGCTGCCCCTGAGGGAAGCTCCTACCCGCCCTACCCCCACCCTGGTGACATGCACATTTCAAGGAATGTGGTTTGATGAAAGGACTCAGGCTTTACTCACTTCGTAATGTGCCAAGCCCCAGGCACCCCTCCATGCTAACTAAACAGAGGTGGAGTTTGTGGACAAGGGAGGGAGACAGATAAAAAAAATTACAAATGTGATGAGTCATCTGCAAGGATTAGAGGGGGGAGCCTCGGGGTCATATGGAGCACATAAGAGAGGGACCTAACTTAGGACGCGGTGAGGCAGTGGGGACACATAGAGAAGGTCCCCAGGAAAGGGAGCACTGAGTCTGACCCTGAAGGATGAGCAGCGGTCAATTCAGGGAAGACAGAGGAAGAGTGTACCAGAGAGAGCGGCGGGCCCGGAAGAGGAGGCTGAACACATTCAGGGGACAGGAGGATGCAGGGGAGGGAGAGGAGGAGCGGGGAGGGAGAGGCAGGCGTGGGCCAGACCTGGGGGCTTGTAGGCCGAGGGAGGCAGTTTGGACTTCATCCCAAGGGCACTGGGGAGCCACCTGAAGGGCTTTAGGTAGGGTGGCTCAGGGTCAGATCTGCAGCTCGGAAAGATCACTCTGAAGGCGGAGGGACAGGGCTGGAGGGCTGCTGATCTTTAGGACACTGTGTCAGCAGTTCAGCGGAGAGCCTGAAGTTAGCAGCAGGGATGGTCAGGAGAGGCGTGAGTAAAGAGGAGGAGACTGCAGAACTGGGGGCTGATGAGAGAAGGTGGGCAAGACGATCGGCCTCTGGGTGGGTGGTGGGGTCGTTCCCTGAGCCAAGGACCCTGGCTCACCCCTCGCTTCGCCTCTGAAGGGGGAACGGCAGAAAGCACTCAGGAAGTATAGACGGTGGCTGCCTCTGCAGCCCGCTGGCCCATGGCAGCGGTGTCCTGGTCAAGATTTAGGAATGAGCTCTCTCCAGAAAAGCAGCCTCAGGCTGATCTGTAGTGTTCGTCACTTTCCGTGGTAAAAACACACCTCTCCTGGCCGAGGTGGAGCTTCCCGCGTGATGTCAACGGGTTCACAGAGTTCCTGCAGAGCCGCAGGTTGGCACTGCGCGAGCGCTTCAGAGGGAACCTTCTCCAAACCTTTAGGTATGAGGCGGGGTCCCCTCTCACCGTCACGGCCCTGACCTTCTCTCCACAGAAGCGGAGCTCTTCAGGAAAATTCGCATCCAGATGCGAGCCCTAGACATGCTCCAGATGGCCTCCTCCCCTATCGCCCCCCCCAGCAGCCGGGCTGACCCGCGGCCTCGGACAGCTACCCGAACCCAGAAGGAAAAGCTCGGGTTTCTGCAGCCCGACTTTGGATTCCAGCCTCGTGTGAATCCTGCCGTCCCTGACTACGAGGGGCTTTACAAGGCCTTCCAGAGAAGAGCTGCCAAGAGAAGGGACACCAGAGAGGGGACTCGCAACAAGCCCTTCTTGCTGAGAACCGGCAGCCTGCGCTGCGCTCAGCAGCCCTGTGATGCCGCTGCCTCTGGAGGGAGGAAGGTGAGAGCCCGGGCAGTTGTGCGATGTCCCGGCCTGAGACCCAAAATACAGGACAGGGCCGGGTCTCAACATGAGGCACTGCTCGTGACATTCTTCTGTCTTTTTAAAAACACTGGCTCAGCTGTTAGATTGATATCCAACTCTTGGCCTGGTAATAAACTTGGGAACTCATTACTCTTTCCTTAATCCCAGGGAAAAAAAAGCTTCCTGGTTGGACTAGTCCTTCACTGAAACTGAATCCTAGTTACAGCAGAAACTAATCACACATTGCCGTCCCACCAATACCAGCCTTCATTTCTTCTAGGACTCTCCACAGCCACCAGCCACACCCCTGCCAAGGAGTCGTTCCCTGAGTGGCCTTGCTTCCCTCTCTGCCAACACCCTCCCTGTGCACATCACAGACGCCGCCAGGAGGAGGGAGTCTGCAGTCAGGTGGGTGGCCAGGCTCGAGATCTTGGCCCAGAATCAAGATCAGTGGTCAGTGCTCGGATCCTGGCCCAGATGCTAGAAGCCAACCTGCTGCTGGGCCTCCTCTCCTGTGAGCAGAGGGACCACCAGAGAAACGGGCGGAAGGGTTTCTCTGCTCAGGACAGGAATACGTGTAACCCTCCACACGTAGTGATGGAGATCACCGGGCCTTCATTCGTGGGGCACTTACTCTGCGCCGGCCCCAATGCTGAGGCTGGAGATACCTTATGGAACCCATGGTTTAACATCTAGTATGAAATATAGAAAATCAAAGAACTACTACTTTGTGAGTAGTGCAACAATAGGGAAATACAGGGGACCTGGGAGGCTCTGGGCAGACTGGGGCAGGGTTCTCTTTAGTAGATGTCTGAAGAATGAGGAATTAGCCAAAGGCTGGAAAGAAAGAAGGTTCCCGAGAGAATAACATGAGAGACGACCCACAGATGAAAGAGGAAGCCATTAGGAATAGGAATTCAGAGAAATCTGTTGGCAGGTGGCTGACCCTGTCGCAGACAAGGCAGCCACTGCACAGATTTGAGAGTCTCTGAGAGTCATCTTGGGGAACCATCAGAAGTCGTTTGGGAAGCAGGAGCCCCCTTACTTTTTAACTGACCTCTGTCATCATATTGTTCTCGACAAGCCAGCGCCCCAGCCAGAGTTCCTCCACGAGACCTCAGAGCTGAGGTCAGCAGGAACGGTTGCGGCGTCACAAGCAGTTTAGCTCTGAGAGAGGACGAGTGTCTCAGTGCTTTCCTGTGGTGCTAACCTACTTGGCTCCTTAGGCCCCACAACAGGGATTGTAGAAATATATTTAGAACCCAGGAGATACCACTCTCTTCTTCCTCAGATGTCATAGTCAGAGCTACTAAATCAAGGCTAAATCCATCGGTGTCTTGAGGTCCCAATAAGGTAGGCCTTATGGGCCAGAGGCTGGCCCCCCTTGGGGACATGCATATCTGCTTCCCAGCAATGGGGAGTTTGCTATCAGAGCAGACTAAACTTTCATGCTTTCCTTCCTGATCTGTTCATTTGAATGCAAATATCCAAATGCAAGAGTCTTGTTTTTGTTTTTTTTTTTTTCAAATGTTTATTTTTGAGAGAAAGCATGAGAGGAGGAGGGGCAGAGAGAAAGAGAGACAGAGGATCTGAAGCCGGCTGTGTGCTAACAGCAGAGAGCCTGATGCAGGGCTTGAACAAGACACTGAGCCACCCAGGGGCCCAAGTGTTTTCTCTCCACAATGCCTTATCAAATGATACTTAGACAAACTAAGTGCTATAAGTTAATCCCAAACTGTGCATGGAAAGAGGCCTATTTCCAGTTCTCTGTGGTCCCAAAGGACCCTGAAACCAGGTACCTTTTAGCCCACTGTTTACAGTGTAGTGGTCAGGGGCAAAGGTTTAGGAGTCAGACATACTGGTTCTAATCTTGGCTTTTCCACTGGCATGCTGGGTAGCTTTGAGTAAGTGGCTTACCCTCTCTGAGGCTGTCTCCTCACCTATAAAAAGAGAGGCTTACGGTTCTTAACCTCATGGGGCAGTTATGGAGATTACAGAAGATAATTGATATAAAGCACTTGATTCCTTTCTGCTCTTGGTTCAGATTGGGTAGCTCAGCAAATGGTAACTATTAGTATTGCTTCCAGACAGGCCAGAAGCCTGAGTATAAGGATATTTTAACTCCTATGTTTCTCAGTTCAATTACTGAACTTCTCCTGGGGCAGAAAACCACTGTGTCCATAGTGCTGGGAGGGCTTCCTTTGCCAATCTCAGGATATTCTTCTTTCTAAGTGCTGGTGTGGTAAACTACCCCATTCATAGAAAACACCATTTTACTTTCCACTGAGGTTACTAAGAGTGCTTTTAAATATACTCAGGTTGGTCATCTGTTTTTTTGCCTCCTATCTTTAGAAGTTCACTTGAAAAAAAGGACAAAGCAGATGAGAGTACTCAGTGGTTGGAGATGCACAAAAAGAAGTGTCAAGCGATGTCTAAATCTGTGACCTTACGTGCAAAAGCCATGGATCCCCATAAAAGCCTGCAGGAGGTGTTCAAAGCAAAGCTGAAGGAGAATCGGTCAGTGTCCTCCATGTGTCCAAGGGTGTCTGTCTTCGGGTCCAACAGATCATTGCCCTTGAAAGTAGGCTCCTATAATTGCACACAATCAAGGGTTTACTTTTGCTAGGCAGTTAGGAATTTACACTGTCTTTGGGAAGACTCCGTTTAATTGGGGTGAAGGATATTCCAGGTTGGAAAAAGACAATTCATTCTAAAAATTTTGTTAATTCCAGGAACAATGACCGTAAAAGAGCAAGAGAGTATAAGAAAGAATTGGAAGAAATGAAGAAGAGAATACAAATGAGGCCCTATCTCTTCGAACAAGTTTCCAAGGTAAAACTAAGCCATCATTCTCTCTCAGTCTTGGATGAAAGGGCTTTTAGAAATGATGGAACAGAGGGCAGCTGTCAGTTAAGCCTCTGACTTCAGCTCAGGTCATGGTCTCAAGGGTTCATGAGTTTGAGCCCCGTGTCGGGCTGGGTGCTGACAGCTCAGAGCCTGGAGCCTGCTTTGGATCCTGTGTCTCCCTCTCTCTCTGCCCCTCCCCACTTACTGTCTCTCTCAAAACAAACATTTAAAAAAAAAAAAAAGAAATGATGGAACAGTTTAATATATGGGTATTCAACATTTCCTTGAGGATCAGAGAGATTCAAAATTGGGCCTGTTACCAGTAGTCGCCCAAATAGTGCAATGGCGAATGCTGCTTGGACTGATTTCACCCAAGGCTGGACTCCAGCGGCATCTAGGAAGTGTTTCACTTCTGGGAGTGTTCGCTACGGCCTAGCTTTCAGTTTGAATGAGAGTGAGGACTAGATCCCACATACGCAGTGACAGTCTGGCCGCGTTAGTGAGAATATCTTTAACTTACTAACATCATCTCTCCCCCTGCGGTGTCCCCAGCCTCCGGAGCTGTGGCACATTTATAGGTCCCCAGAGGTTGCGATGCTCACAAGCACCCCAGAAAGCCTTTTTCAGATTAAGTGGCTTTCAGGATGGAAGAATCATTTTATGATGCTCTCTAGGGATACCTGGGTGGCTCAGTCGGTTGGGCGGCCGACTTCGGCTCAGGTCATGATCTCACAGCTCAGAGCCTGCTTTGGATTCTGTGTCTCCCTCTCTCTCTGCCCCTCCTCTACTCACGCACTCTCTCTCTCAAAAATTAATAAACATTAAAATATATATATATGCTTTCTAGACTTTTAGGGAAGTTGGACCCAGTCAAGATCTCCTCTCCTTAAGGAAGCTCTGGAACTATCTGAACAGCCTTAGAAAGGCCACCATCCTTGGAAGTTTTGGGCTGTGTCAGGCTCTGTCGATCCCTCTTCTCTCTAGTTTCAGACAAAAGTTGGGGTTCTCCAGTGACCTGGTTCCAACTGCTGGACATTCTCTCCATCTTACAGCCAGGGTGTTATATGGGCATTTCCTGGGCCCACGCCTCCCTACCCCCGTACATACCACACACACACACACACACACACACACACACACACACACACACACACACTTGCACACATGCTGGACTGTCTGGGCTGGATTTACTTAGCAACTTGCATTGTTCAAAATCTCTCATAGTGACCTTTCCTCTTTATGTTAATTCTTTCCAGCAAAGTTCACTCTCAGATCTCAACAGATCTTTCACCACTCTAGGAAAAATACAAAGTGCTCTATATGATTTTAATACTAACACTTAAACAAAAAATAACCTTTTTCTGGTCCACATGCAGACCATCTATCCTGTTAGAAGAGTGTTACTAGTGTGGCTTATTATCTTTTGTTGTATTTTAGTGTCCCTGATGATGGTTTGGCTGCTTTTATTTTTTTTAAGTTTATTTATTTTGAGGGGCACCAGGGTGTCTCAGTTGGTTAAGTGTCCAACTTTGGCTCAGGTCATGATCTCACGGTTTGTGAGTTTGAGCCCCACATCAGGCTCTGTGCTGACAGCTCAGAGCCTGGAGCCTGTTTCGGATTCTGTGTGCCCCTCTCTCTGCTCTTCCCCCCTCACACTCTGTCTCTCTCTCTCTCTGTCCCTCTCAAAAATGAATAACATTAAAAAAAATTTTTTTAAAAAGGTTATTTATTTTGAGAAAGCGTGGGGAAGGGGGAAAAAGAGAATTCCAAGCAGGCTCCGCACTGCCGGCAGAGAGCCCTACACAGGGCTTGATCTCACAAATTGTGAGATCATGA
Organism: Paguma larvata; assembly: GCA_030068075.1. Classification (NCBI taxonomy): domain Eukaryota; kingdom Metazoa; phylum Chordata; class Mammalia; order Carnivora; family Viverridae; genus Paguma; species Paguma larvata. The sequence continues at coordinate 21,389,135 of CM057827.1, read as the reverse complement.
CTGGAGCTAAAATCAAGTCAGACGCTTAACTGACTGAGCCACCCAGGTGCTCCTGGTTGCTTTTAAATCTTTAAACGTTTTTAGTCCATTTTTTTCCATCTGAGTCTTACTTACTGGTCCCAAAATGTAAAATCCTTGCTTCTCAAAGGTGTAGCTCCCAAATCAACAGTTGGTATCTCCTGGGAGTATTAGATACAGAGTTTCAAACCTTATCTGAGACCTACCCAATGAGAATCTACATTATAACAAGATCTTCAGGTAGTTCCAATGCACATTAAGGCTTGAAAACAAGGCTCTAAGTAATTTTCATGTAAATCTGTGCCCAGCACTAAAGGGGTTTGGGTTAGGGGGTCAAGTTTAGGTATACAGATTAAGCAAGTGACTTAGAATTACCTGGTAATTCACAAGACAGGTACAGCAGATTCGTTTCCATTCCACAGGACCTCGCCAGGAAAGAAGCTGAACAACGGTATCGAGACACCCTGAAGCAGGCCGGGCTGGATGAAGACTTTGTGAGGAACAAGGGTCAGGGCACCGGGGCTGTACGATGGAAGGAGCAGTCAGAAGTTCCTGATTGTCCCAGGTAATAATCTCCCAGGCTCCTGTCACCCTGTAGCTCTCAAATTGCCATCCCTAGTAATGCCACCTTTAGGACAGCCACACATATTTCGAGATCACAATCCTGTATAGAATACTAACCCAGAGATCTCCAGATAATACATTTAAATTGGGAGAGTAAGTGCAGTTGTTATATTAATAAAATATAACCACCGTATATTAGGTTTAGATTCCTTCAATTTGAAACAGACCATTTTTCCAATTCTAGTTCTAGGGCCTTCAGTCAGGAATATTTTCACTTCGCTTTTGAGGAACAAACATGTATATTTTACTTACTATAAAATGATAAAACTGCTTTTCCAATACTTTTTATTTTGTTTGGATAACTGAAGGTAAAAAACCTTTAAAGATGCATAATAAAAGTGAATAAGCAAAGCCTTGTTTCCCCTCAGCATGATCACCATGGCTTGTTAAAATCTAGCATTCTTTAAAAAAGTAACTCATTAGCATCACCCCTCCAGTGGTATCATATAAAGGGAGAAAAGCACAGTTATTGCCATTATTCTCAACTTTGTTTTGTTTCTTAAATCCTAATGGCCCCTCCCCTAATTCCTATCCCAGTTTTTCCCCTAGAAATTTCCCTTTACACCCCATATAAAATAATGAAAATGTTGAAACCATCCTTAAGCCTTACATAATGCTTTAATTAAAAACATTTTATTTCATAATCCTTTAATTTATTCTGTAGCACCCATGAAACTACAAAACTCGGCACCAGAAATCCACAGCAGGATTTAGAAGAACCTCTACAACAGCCCACAAGCCCCAGAAAAGAATTGGAGGAGCTGTCTTATGAACTGCTAGATAATTTCAAATCACTTGCTTAATCAGTAACACTTAAAATTACTGTTTTTCAGTGTTAACTAATGTGGGGTTCAGTCAAGGCAGGCAAAACTTGGCTTTTGAGTCAATGGCTACTCTTGGAGAAAGAGGATAAGAAAGGTAGCAAGAAAAAAAGTAGCAGGTAACAAACAGCGAATGGTTTAAGCAAATCAAAGTGAAAAGCCTCAGGGTGGAGGATTCAGAGCTAAGTTAAGCATTCTTGCTTCTTGTGCTTCCTACTTAAAAAAGGAGCACACACCCAAATACAGGGGCCAGTTGGGAAACAAACGGACCACACGGCTGGGTGGAAGATAGACTACTAATAGAGACTGGGGTGGGCCAGAACCCAGGCCCAGAATTGCCAGATCAGCAACTGAGTTTTCAACAGAAGCCAGAATTTGCAGGTTGGCAACTAATTAAAACATTACTTAGAAATACCGTGTGGGAGGGGCGCCTGGGTGGCTCAGTCGGTTAAGCGGCTGACTTCGGCTCAGGTCATGATCTCACGGTCTGTGAGTTCGAGCCCCGCGTCGGGCTCTGTGCTGATGGCTCAGAGCCTGGAGCCTGCTTCGGATTCTGTGTCTCCCTCTGTCTCTGCCCTTCTCCTGCTCACGCTCTGTCTATGTCTCAAAAATAAATAAATGTTAAAAAAAAAATTTAAAAAAAAAAAAAAAAGAAAGAAATACCGTGTGGGAAAAACAAAACACGTGCAGGATGACAAGTTTGCAGCTTCTGGCACACGGTTTCTTGCTCGGCCTCAGTACTATTGAGATTTAGGGCCAGATGAGTCTGTGCTGGGTGCTGGGAGAAGGAGCTGTCCTGTACATTGTAGGACGTTTGGCAGCATCCCTGGCTTCTACTCAAGATGCCAGTAACGGCCTCTCCCCAGTTACGACAAAAATGTCTCTAGATCCTGCCATATATGGATGGGGCAGTGGGGAGGCAGAAATGTTCCCAGTTAAGAGCCACTGCTCTAGTACAAAAGTAAGGGGTACAGGAAATGAAAATTGGCATTTTAAGAATACAAGACATTGACATGAACTCAGTCTACATAACAAAGGGTGATTATGCATGTCATTAACAACTTAAGAACTATAATTACTGAATTTAAAACAGCAGTTAATTCTTTCCTGTTATCTGCTTAAAATATGCCACTGTGTGCATGGTATGTGTATGTAAGCCTGAGGTTCATTTTCAATAAATGTGAAAATTCTCTGACAGCCATGATTTTCTACTTGGAAGAGATCTTTGGGATATTTTTCTTCTCACCAGTGATAATTCTTCTCTATCAGTAGTTGTAGATGACAGCAAGAGTGCCTACTCTTAAAGAAGCCCATTTCTCATGTTTTGCTTTTTAACTTTCTGGAAAAATTCAAAAGTACGTTGTTACTCCCATTTTTCCAGACTCAGCCATGGTCCTTTCTGGTGAAGACAGATGGCTACTATCTAGGTTTGCTAGTTAGAGATGAAGATGCCTGGTCATGCTCCCCAAGACTCCTGGGCTCGGTTTGACCTGTATGGAATCCAAAGGGTAAATCAGTCCCGATCTTAAAAGGAAAGACTGAACTCTTTTCTTAATCTCCTCTCTGAAAAAACAAATTTTGTCCCAAACGAGGAGCCAAAGTGGCTGGGCTGTCTTGTTTATTTAAAGGGAAAACAACTGAAGCTCTGAATCATGTGATATTTAAAACAAAAAAACCAAAAAAACCAAAAAAACCTTTGAACATGCTACTGTATATTCCATAAACAAAGAAAGGAAAGTGACCAAGTAGATGTGGCTATGACAAGATAGTACCTCAGCCTGGGCCAAGTAGGGATTCAAGTAATTTATTTTTTGCAGCCCAGTGGCAGAGAGTCTCTTACTCAGGTTGCTGAAGGGAGGATGCCACAGCAGAACTGACATCACTCCCTTCTCCAAAGCAACAAGGCATCTTGAAAGCTCAACTTCTTGGTGAAGTCTTGGTTGGTGGCAGGACTTAGTTTATCCATTTGAAAAGACAGCTGAGTCTGGGATGAAAATTCTTCCAAGGAAAACCCCTTCTCAACAGTCATACTGAAGAAATTTCAGCCAACACATAATCAAATTCACTTCTGGGAGAAGTCCATCCCAAAATTTTGTAGTGGGAAGAGAGGTAGGTGCAGTTACCCAGCCCACATTCACTGCTTTCTTCCTTGTCTGGATCAGATGCAGTTTGAAGAGAAGCTCTCCTACATTCATCTTCTGTGTCAGGAAAGATGAACAGAGGCTAAAGCGGGGTCCTGTCCTTCACAGATTCATTTTGGTTCTGGCAGATGGTGAGCCGTAGCATCCTGTTCCCTCTGTGTGCACTCTGGAATCAGACAGGGCTGCTCTTCCAGGAGTCGGCGCCCACGCTCATGTCCGTCTTTCAGTTAAATCTCCTTGGTTGAGTAACTGTAAAAGATTAAAACCAAATCTGGAATAGGCTACCACTGAATAATAGGAAGAATAATTCATCCTAAGGAAAAGGTTTGAGCGGGGGTGGGGAATGCACTGCCGGGTAAGTCCAGGATATCTAGTTCCACAGCCAGAGATTTACACCGACGGATAGATCTCTTCCACATCCTGTCCTTGGAACAGCATTTGGGCCTCTTCGTGATGGGCATTTTCACTATGGCAATAAAGTTTCCTGAGTCCCTCAGCCAAATTACTGTTTGGATAGTCATGTACTCACTAGTCAGTGATGGAAGCATGCAGAACGTACAGATATATCAGAAATGGTGGAACCAAAAATTTCATGTCAGGCAGTGTTAGTCCAGGTACAGGCTGAAAGCTCAAGAGGAACAGGAGGCTACTCCCAGTGAGTTCTATAGGAGAGCTGGAGCCCACTCCTACGGAATCCAGGGATTCCAGGGCCTAAAAGAATGCCTTTCCTGTGATGAAGGGAGAAAGCCTGAGACTCCAAGAGGGCAGCAGCCAAAACGGACTTTCTACTCTACACTCAGGCTTTCTGCTGAAAGTGGTTCTGTACAATAATTGATGAAACTGGGTTCCATTTTGTTATGAAAATGAGGTGGGAATAACACAGTGAAACTCAGAATAAAAACTGGGCTTAGAAAAAATATAACCAGATAAATTCTTGAGCTGGAGATAGATTTAGCAGAATTTAATTTAACAATAATGGGATTTAAAGAAATTTAAACAAAATGTAAAGAAAAATTTAAAAACTTAAACCACAAATTTCATTTGCTGCTTTGTGGTTAGGGTGTAAGAATAGTGTCTTTTTAATCTAGGTCAAGATCCAGATGTTGGCACTCAAATTAGCAATGGCACTTGAGAAATCTTAGAGAATTTATAATTTGCTTTTTTCCTTTTTTGAAAGACATTCTGATATGTTGAAGGCTGGCTGGCAATCATTTACACTGGTTCCTGAGTTTGAGAATGTGAGCTCAGTGTGACTACAGAACCCCACTTGGGATGCCTTTTAGTCAGCAGAGGTCCAAAGGCCCTGGGGTCCCAGTTGGGCCTGCACAATGAGTCCTCTGTCTGATTTGCAGAAGACTGGGTAACACTGAGGGCAAATAAAAATTGTCCTTTGAATTGTAGTTTTGATATATTTACCATAATTTCTTTTTTTTTTCCAGAAGAGTTTTTTGTTTGTTTTAGGTATGAGTCATGTCTTTATTTATTTTTAAGTTATCTCCATGCCCAATATGGGGGCCTGAACTCACGACCCCGAGATCAAGAGAGACATGCTCTACCAACTGAGTCAGCCAGGCACCGCTCCCATGATAATTTCTGATACTTGCTTTGGTTATTCTCTGGTATTCTTGTTAAGTTTTTATTTTTAGAGCCCACTTAGCGGAATCCAAATTGAAGTGCACGAGTAGATTCTTACAGGTCTGATCTGCAATGTGTGATTATCCCCCCAAATTTGAAACAGGCAGTGTTGTTTTAAGGATTGTAAATAGCCTTTTATCTGAGAATCTCTAAGGACTCAACATTCCTCACTCACTGGAGGAATGTCAGTACCAGGAGCTTGGACTAGGAAGAGGGCTAAACCTAGAGGCTTGAGGGCCTTGTAGCTTTTAAAAATGAAGGTATCAGATGATGTGATAAGCCTGCCTTGATAAGGAAAAGGAGGGGATGAGCAATGGAAATGCCTGTGGTAAGAGGAAAAATAACAGAGGTAACAGTGAAGGAAATACAAAAGAAGTGAGGCTCAGACAGAGGGTGTGTTTGTAGATGCACGAGGACCTACGAGGGAAAAGTGATAGTCTAGGATTTTCAGCTTCACTAAGGGCAGCACTTTCCCCTTTGTGTTAATATTTTCCTATTAAGAGTCTGGGGTTTGCACCATGAAACTGGGTACTTAAGGGCCTGTAGACCCTTAGTGTCCTCCTGGGGTGAAGGCCAAGTTTTCTTTTGTTTTTTCATAGGTGGTCTATGTTACTGAGTCTGCCTGAGGCTATGAGTAAGCATCACCTAGACAAGGACACTCTGAAGCCAATTCCAAGACCCATGTGCCTAGGCCCAAGGGGAACAAATGTACTATTACTGGACTTTTCGCATACACAATCTGACCATGTCATACCTGCCTTAAAACCATGCAGTGGCTCCCCATTGCCCCTGGGGTAAAGTCATGTCCTTTAAGGCCCTTCAAGAGAAACAAGCTTCTCTTTCCTGCTCTCACTTCTCATTCCAGCCCATCTCTCCATTCCACATCCCATCCTACTCAACCCGTTTGATTCCATCGGTGCGTGCACCCTCTCACCTTCTGTGCCCTTGTACACATTGCTACCTTTATGCCTGTTATCCTCTTCCAACCCCTCTCACTTATCCATCAAGATAACTGCTATTCATCCCTCAGGTCTCAAACTCTTAAGACTTATTCCCTGACTTCCCCCAAGACTAGCACTTCCTAGCACTTATAAAAATTGCCAGTTTATTGATCTGTCACCCTTCCCATGCTCTCTGTACAGCCCAACTCCAGGGGCACCATTTGCACAATTATAAAAGGCAGAGATTGTACTTTGTTTACTATTGGATAACTAGTACCCAGCAGAGGGGCTTGCACACACTAGGTATGTAGTATCTGTTGACTACTTTTTTGTTCGTTTTTATTTTTGGTTTTTTTTTTTTGTTTTTATTTCAGAGAGAGAGAGAGCAGGAGAGCACCCAAGTAGGGGAAGGGGGGACAGGGGAAGAGAGAGAGAATTTTAAATAGGCTTCACACTCAGCGCGGAGCCCAACTTGAGCCCAACGTAGGGCTTGATCCCACGACCCTGGGATCATGACCTGAGCCAAAATCAAGAGTCAGAGGCTCAACCAACGAGTCACCCAGGCTCCCCTTGACCAAGTTTTTATACATCTGGCATTTATTTGAGGAAACTTGGAATGATTCATTAAAAAAGAAGGTATTTATCAATACAGGAGAGAAAAGCTCCAAAGTTTCAAATATAAAAAAGGAAAAGGCTGAGGGTTGTGGATTGGCTTGTCAGAATGACAATTTCTAGTAGGTAAAAAAGAGATGATTTTTCTGAACTATTTCAGAGCGATCCAGTAGTTGATGAGAGAGAGTTTTCTTTGATAGAAGAATCACAGTAAGCAAAAAGAAAAAGGGAATTAGGATATCACCATTTTGCAAGCCTTAAAAAAAAACAAAACCGGTCTAGGCCATGATCAGTAATGTTTGCCAAAATTTTTATGTAACCCACTGGTCAATCATTAAGCTTAGAAAGAGGACAACTGAGTATCATCATGTCTCCTGTGAGCTGTAACAGAGAGCAAGAGTACCACCTATAGAATATTCTTGCCGAGGAGGCAAAAAACAAACAAACAAACAAACAAACATGAATCTAAGCTCCTAACTACCAGTTTTTAGAAAATCTGTGTTTAGAGAAATACAAGTCAATCAGCCAAAACCAGAACGCAGGAAATTCTATAGGACAAATAACCCAATTCCTTAAATAGCCATTCTGAAAAAAAAAAGCAGGGGGGAAGAGGGAGAGACTATTAGAGATAAAGAGAATTATTAACCAAATGCAATGAATGGGGCCTGTCTGAATCCTAATTAAAAGACATTTTGAGAAAAAAAAAAAGGAATATTATTTGAGGATATCAATAAATTGTTAATTTTGTTGGGTATGATAAAGATATTACAGCTATGGAAAAAAAACTTATCCGTTAGAGGTATATACTGAAATATCTACAAATGACATGGTATGTCTGTGATTTGCTTTTAAAATATTCCAGCACAGGGGCGTGTGGGTGGCTCAGTTCATGATCTCACAGCTCACGGGTTTGAGTCCCAAATGGGGCTCTGCGCTGACAGCTCAGAGCCTGGAGCCTGCTTCGGATTCTTTGTTTCCCTTGCTCTCTGCCCCTCCCCCACTCATGTTCTGTCTCTCAAAAATAAATAAATAGGGGCGCCTGGGTGGCTCAGTCGGTTGAGCTTCCGACTTCGGCTCAGGTCATGATCTCTCGGTCTGTGAGTTCGAGCCCCACGTTGGGCTCTGTGCTGACAGCTCAGAGCCTGGAGCCTGCTTTGGATTCTGTGTCTCCCTCTCTCTCTGCCCCTCCCCCACTCATGCTCTGTCTCTCTCTGTCTCAAAAATAAATATTAAAAAAAAAAGATTAGGGGCGCCTGGGTGGCTCAGTCGGTTGAGTGTCCGACTTCGGCTCAGGTCATGATCTCGCAGTCTGTGAGTTCGAGCCCCGCGTCGGGCTCTGTGCTGACAGCTCAGAGCCTGGAGCCTGCTTCACATTCTGTGTCTCCCTCTCTCTCTGCCCCTCCCCAACTCGTGCTCTGTCTCTCTCTGTCTCAAAAATAAATAAACATTAAAAAAAAAATTAAAAAAAAAAAGATTACGATTTATAAATAAATAAATAAATAAATAAATAAATAAATAAATAAATGTTAAAAAAATATTTTAAATGCTCCAGCACAAACGGAACAACAAATTGTAGGCAGGAAGAGATAAAATAAAAACAGTAGAAAGTTAACTGTTGAAGTTGGGTGATAGGTACATGAGTACTATATACTCTCACTATACTTTTTGAAAACTTCCATAATAAAAATTTAAAAACACACAAATGAAGAGGGAAAATGACAAAGGAAGTCTTCATAGGTGAGACATGTTCCAAAGCAGTAGCCAGGAGAAAGTGAATTAGGAAAAACCAACAATACCAATAGCAAAAAGATTTTCAATATAATATAAGCAAGACTCAGACAATGGGTCATAATGATGAATACAAGGGAAGGTCCTAGCAGAAACATTAACATGCATGTCCAAAGCCCTGTGATCCTGGGGATCCTCAGGAATCTTACAGAATAATCAAGAATATTCGATACAGGATGCCAGTCATTTGAATACTGCAACAGCTGTGGTATCAGGCTATTATGAAAAGACAGGGGAAAAGACGGAAGAGCACTGTGAGAGTACCGTAATAGGAAGGCATCCAGGATAGTAGGTTTTGGCAACAGTTTATACATACGAAATGAGCTCATGATGAAGTTACCTACTCCCAAGACAAAAGACCAATAAAATATCCTAAGATTCTAGAAGCCTGACAAGTTTTAATTCTGTTTTCTGGGTTAGAGCCAGGACCATAGTGATGGGAATGCTTAAAATCAACCTAAAACCTTTCCCTGCTTTAGATGATGGTTCTCATCCCACAGGCAAGTGAACATGCTCCTGTATGACCAGTTGGTTCAGCCTGGTATCTCCCAGACACATGACCCTAACAAAATTAACAATGATGACTTTCAGTAATTTTGTTTACTGTTTTTGCTCAAGGACCCCTTTGACCCAGGATATTATTTTCCTTATAAAACAAAAGCAGCATCCTTATGTCATAGGCAGAGTACAGTAGCAGGAGGTATCACTGAGTAAGGCATGTATGGAAAGGAAATTAAAGCCGAGAGATCCAGCCATGAGTGGCCAATCTCCCAATCCAGGAGACCCTAACAATCAAGTTTCTTTCAAAGCTGGTCTCATGCTTAGCTTGAAGGAAGGTCTTCTAGTCAAAGTTTCCAGGAAAGGGGAACTGGAGTAATTTTCAGATCTTCTAAATGAGATCTCCAACCACTGTCCATATTAGTCTCTACAGAAACGAAGTAAGGGCAAGAGATAGATTTACCTCCTGTGGATTTACGGCAGTTAAGACAGAAACCTCATATGACTGCCTCCCTGACTGCATGGTCACCAAGTGATGTGTCACATCAGGCACTGAAGACAGGGGACGTGGGGATCCTTCAGCAAGCACCTCTGAAACAGCAGAAAATGTTTCAATGAAAACTGAATCCACAGTTCTACTTACCTGCATTATCAAGCCTCTCATTGAGAACACTAAAAACTGTTCCCTGAAAAACCCATATTCCTATATTTCTTCCAAATTAATTCCTGTCTGATAATCACTACCAGTGAATTTAGGAAGTATTATAAAAGGGGGATGGGAAGGAAATGCAAGAAATCCTGATGTAAGAGTTGACCATTTTGCAATACACCAATTTAGAGTCATACAGCTTTAGCATTGTTAACTGGATTAACTGTGCACTGAAACAGGGCAAAATTTGCTTACGCAGACAAATCAGGGGACCAGAGCCAACCCTTAAAGCTGCCACCAATGACAGGAACAGTGTAATATGAGCAAGTCAAGAACTTCGGCCTGGCTTCAAAGTTCCTGTACTCAGCGTCCCTTCCTCCCTTGAGACTTTCTTCCTTAAGAATGGCAAAGTAGTTCCATGCAATTTCTGTGTCTCACACTTTGGTTATCCACTAGTATCATTTACGAACCCGAGGAGGCTTGGTGTGGAAGCACACTCTGGCCCATGTAGACCACACACAGAAGTTACACAAACATGGTCACCCATACACAAACGTGAGTGGGAGATGAGTAACTAAAACACAGGATCTCAGACTATCAGTGAGACCACTATAAAAACCTTTTGGAAACAGTTTATATATAAACTACTTAGCCCTCTAATAAATTAAAAGTTTCTTCTAGGGGGCTTTCAATATATACTGCTCTTCCAGATTGTACCGTGCAATTTAACATTTGCTTATATACTACCTTCTGTTCACTGTTGTCTCCCATATGTAAGTTTTGACTTCTCAACTACATTTTAAAGTCCCTGCTTTCTACTTTTATCTTTCCCGTGGTGCCAAGCACACAGTAGGCACTGAATAAATGCATGCTGACCTCACCTGTTAAGTTTTTCAGAGAAGAGGGCCTGGCCTCTGTAACTTGGGTGAAATTTCTATACCAGAGAGAAGCAACTGTTTCCTAGAGAGCCCTTTCTTTTCTCCAGAAGATATGGCTTTTGAAGGTATGGAGAAATTGCTTTATATCTCCTCTGTAAAACCTGGTTATGTTCTGTTTAAATGTTTTAAAAGTTAAGTTCTTCCAAAACTGCAATAGGAAAGATAGAAATGGTTGGGCTAGGATGCTAGGATTATGGATAATATTCTTCTTAAAATTTTTTCTTATTCGTTACATCATCTGTTCAACGAAAGAGAATTTTTTTTTTTTAACAGATTCACTTATCCATCCCAGAGACAAAGAATACAAATGCTACTCAATCATACCACAGCTACTCACAAGAAACGAAATTAATTAAAACCTCCATTTTGGAGACAACCCCTATTCCTTAGTCCCTAGTTGCAGCCCATTTTCCCCAAATAAAGAAGAGCTGAATGTCTTACCATCATCAACTCCTAGGATAGAACTGGTATTTGGTAGGTTCAAGGACTCTCCACCAAGGCTGGGCTGGGAATTCATAGGCACCAGGTTTTTACTGGTTACTGAAGCCTCTTCAAGCAAACTACTGCCCATTAGTGGCTCGGCTGCACAGAGAATAGGATGTGAGAGACATGCAGCGGTCAAGGCTGTGCCTGCCCCATTTCCCTTCGTGGGAAGCTGACTTTTTCTTTCAGAAATGGAAGTTAACCTATACCTTGGATGCTACCTACTTTTGGGGAGCAAGAATAAACTAGAAGGGAAGGGTAGAGCCTCATAGATAAATATCCTTGTCTGAGATCAGCATGTGGAGAATTAATATATGAAATGGGATGGATGCACCCTTGGAAAGGAGTATTTAGAATGAAATAATGGACTGAAATAACACATGGAAAAAATAATAAAAATGAGTTATCAAATTTAAGTTAGGGTGAAAAGGGAGTCATGACCGATACATAAAAAATGTTTAAAACCTTGTCTTACAGAAATCTTTATCACAGTAATACTCAAATGTTGGTTCATGGATCAGCACTAGTTACCATCAGACTCACTAGGAAACTTAAAAACTACAGATTCTGGGATCTTATTCCCAAATACTCTCACTTATCAGGTTATACTGTTTTGTTTTATTTGGGAATGAAGGGTGGACAAGCAATACAAATATATACATTTTAAAAGCTTATAGATTTTATTGTACAACTACATTGTAAATCACTAGTCATCCAGTGAGACCACGTCTTTCTCTCCAACACAGAATCTGAAAATTTCCAAATAACCAAACAGGCCAGTTATTTGGCTTTTTGAACCCAGAATATATAGCCCTCCATTACACCCTCTCTTCTCACCAGTTTGCTCCTGCTCTTGACTCCCAGCTGCTCCTAGCTGCAAATGATGCTTTCTCATGTGCACATTCCTACTCCCACTCTGAGAGAAGGTCTTCCCACAGACTTGACACTGATGGGGCTTCTCTCCTGAAACAGACACCAGGTTAAGACGGGGTAGCCAAAAAGACAGGGTACATTTCTGACAGCAAGAGAATGGACTCAAGACATGGATAGAGAAGCCCAGAGAATGTTAAACTAAACATAAGAGGCTTTTCCTTCTCCCATTCTCCACCCAGCCTCAGAGGCCCCCAGACTCCAAACTTTCAATATATCAGAGAAGGCAGGAAGAGTTCACCAGGAGGGCTTGACACGCTCACTGCTCCTAGCCCCCATCTTTCCCAGACCCACTGTACTGCTGCCTTCACGACCTCTGGTATCAGGGCACGGCGGCCATGTAAAATACTTCCTTCCCTTTCCAGATATAGTCAGTCTTCCATGGACCTCCAGAACATGTACCATCCTCACAGATCCCAACCCTGCATTCATAATACCCCCTTATCCGACATCTGGCCACCACTCTCACAGTCTTCAATGTTTACACTGACGGCTCTTCTGGCACGGCGATCTGAACTACCCTCTGTGTCCTCAAGTCCAAAACTCTCAGTCTGCCTTCCACCTGCTCAGACAACCACACTTAGAGCTGGAGTCACAAACACATGCCTACAGGGGACTAGCCTGTGGCAAAAGTAAGTGAAATGGCCAGAGAACTCCCAGAAACGGCAAATCCATAGGGACAGAAAGCTAACCGGTGGTTGCCTGAATCTGCGGGTGGAAGCAGGAACTGACAACCAGGAGGCAAAAAGGAACTTTCTGGTGTGACGGAAGTGTTCTAAAACTGGATTGTGGTGATAATTGTATAATTCTACGTATTTTCTAAAAACTACTGATTTGTATGCTTACAATGGATGAATTTTAAGGTATAGGCATTATACATCAAAAAAGCTGTTGATGGGGTGCCTGGCTGACTCAGTGGAGTGTGCGACTCTTGATCTTGAGATTGTGAGTTCAAGCCCCACGATAGGTGTAGAAATTACTTATAAAGTCTTTTAAAAAGCTGTTAAAAAAGAACTAAAATGGATTGACATACAGTGACTGTACAGAAACTCATGAATTCAAACTAATACTAGTGAGAAAGAAAGGCAGTTATCTGACACAACTAGAAGAAACAAGAGCACCAATTTCTTATTTTGAAAACTCATAATCAAAAGAAATTAGAAGAAAAGACGACACATTTATTCTCCTTTCCTGTACAAATTACCAAATAGCCGTGGTAGAGAGAGAAGAGAACTTTTATACAAAGAATTCCATCTGATGCGAACAGAATGACAGAATTAGAAACCTACCATTTTACAGTCCTAATGAAATAACCAATTCAGGCATCATTCAGATATGAAACCATAAGGCAAAAGGTTTCCAGGGAAATTGACAGTGACTATCACGGTGTTACTACCTGAACCCATTGATGAATTCTGATAACTAGGTACTGTATGCCTCCTGATATGATAAAAAATGAAACATATACAACCATCTATAACATATCCATGCTAAATCTTTGAACTTTTGAGGCTTTTAGGGCTTACTTCCTTTTATAGGAAATCTAGGGGAACAAGTTAAATGACATAAAAGGAAGCAAACCAACAAATTCAAAATATGGGACATTCTATAAAATCCAAGTAACTCCATTGTGCAATAAGTCTATTGCATGAAAGAAAAAAAGTGAGTACAGACAGATTTAAAGAAGACTTAGTACAATAATTAAACCTTATTGGGTCCTGATTTAAACCCACTTTAAAAGACATTTTTGAGAAAAGTGAAGAAAAACTAACACAGACTGCGTATGAGATAAAACTAAGAAATTGTTAGTCCTAAAAGGTATGATAATAGTATTGCTGTTACATGAGAACATGTCATTTACTCTTATGTTTGACATAATTTTACATAATAAAATTATAAAATAAATAAAATATAAAATATAAATTATAAAATAAGTAAAATAAAATAAAAACACTCCATAAACCAAGCAAAACATACGTGGAAGTCTACATCTAAGCCACAGGGTATCGTTTGCTTCCTCTGCTTAGAACTTGTCTTCATATAAAAAACTGCTCCATCCCTAGAAGCTCTGCTCTGAAATTCATGTCCCTGATTGATTACATCTCTCCAACTCCCTCACTCCCACTGAACTGCTTTGCTGTCCTCATTGTAAATAACTTCCAGTTCCTTCTCTCCACTCCTCCTGTTCTGGCTTCCCTATATTTCTCATGGCTAATGATTTGAATAATTACTTGATTCTGTTCTAGAATGTCTCTCTCCACTTTGAGTTTACTTCCGCCTTGGCAAGTCTCTGCTTTGAATGATCTCCATGGTCGATACCTGATGTAACTTCTAAAGCACCCAGCACAGTGCCAAATAAATTTGCAAATAAATCTCCTCAGAAAAGCTCTGGATTAGAAAGCAATCCAGTCAATGGCTAAGCTGAAAATAAGAACAATTAGATTTTTCCCCATTGATTATACAACCCTTTGAATGCAATTATTAAGAACCTTGATTTCTAATTCTGTCATGAGGAGCAAACTTTATTCTGAACAGTTTGTTTCTTTCTGAAATTTTTTTTAAGTTTATTTATTTATTGTGAGAGCGACCATGTAGTACATGCACGCGTGTGGGAGCAGGGGAGGGACACAGAGAGAGAGAGGGAGAGAATCCCAAGCAGGCTCCGCGTGGTCAGCACATGAAGCCTAAAGCAGGGCTCGATCTCACAAACCATGAGACCATGACCTGAGCTGAAATCAAGAGTCAGAGCTTAACTGGCTGAGCCACCCAGGTGCCCCTCTAGATTTCTTTATACCATCCCCCGCCCACACATTTACACTTTTGGTTCTCCACCTTCCCTGAAATCTATGAATGGCCAGAGTTTGAGTACCTGAGTGAACCACCAAATGTTTTCGGAGGCTAGAATACTCAGCAAAGGAGCGGCCACATCCTTGGGCTTCACAAAGGAAAGGCTTCTCTCCTAGAGACAGAAAATGAGTTAAAGACTCAGTCTTCTGATGAACTATCTACAACCCCCTTTTCCCATTACTCTTATTCGGTTCCAATGACTTGCTCTGATTTCTTGAGTTCATGCTATATAATTTCAAGTGGGCCATTCAGCAAGTGTCATCTCTCAATGATCTCCTAGTAGACAGGCCACCAGATAGCCCTGCCCTCTTCTTCAGAGTGGTTACCTGTGAGCATCATACTTCCTTCCCACCTGACTTAAGGGTTGACTCCCAGCTACAATGACCTACCTTCTTCAGTAATCCCATCCTTTTTGAGGATATTAAGATCAATACCATATATGCTGTCAGGACTTCTACCTTCTATCAATTCTCTTTATGGTTCAGTTTCTAAATCCACTAAAAAGTGCTGATTTTTACAGGTTACAAAATAGGTATTACACAGTCCTATTCTATAAAGCAAACAAAACAGATGTTCAGTCAGAGGTACAAAGAAACACCTGTAACAAGGCTAACAGTCGTTATAGCCTTACAGTGATATTATGGATGATTTACTTTCTTCTTTGTGCTTTTCTGTAAAGTTTCATTGTCTACAGTATTACTTTGTTATTTTAAAAATTAAAGATGCAGGATAAAAACTACTTAAGGTCTGTAGACTGAAAGTACTATTAACTTTCTGGTTTTGATATTGTACTGTGGCTACATAAGATGCCATGTTTTGGAAAGCTGGGTGAAGCACACAACAGAACTCTTTGTACCATTTTCCTTTTGCTTCTAAAAAAATTTTTTTAATGTTTGTTTATTTTTGAGAGACGGACAGAGCACGAGCGGGGGAGGAGCAGAGAGAGACACCCACAGAATCTGAAGCAGGCTCCAGACTCTGAGCTGTTAGCAGAGAGCCCGATGTGCGGCTTGAACCCACGAACTATGAGATCATGACCTGAGTCAAAGTCGGATGCTTAAACAACTGAGTCACCCAGGCACCCCTCTTTGTACTATTTTCACAACTATTCATGAGTCTATAATTATTTCAAAATAAAAGGTGAAAAAAAAATCAGAGATGCAGTTCCTGTCTGAAGATAACAGACTAATGTGAGATAAATGTATTCATAAAAAACTTTAATATAAATTCCTGTCCAAAAAAGTACTGTAAGTATTTAGAAAGGGGAGGAATTCCAATTGTGGTACTTTTTTTTTTTTAAAAAGAAGCTGAATTTAAGCCGATTTTAAAAGATGACAAAGAAGAAAGGGAATTTCAGGCACAAAGAACAGTGTGAGCACAGCCTTGAAACTAAGAGTGCCAAGGACAAGTTCAGAAAATAGCAAGTGGAAAATAAGAAATATACTTATTGGCCTCTGCCACTGGTTCCTGACACAGAACTCCTAAATCCCTTGGAATTTCCTAGGCGATAGTAGTGTCTTATTCTAGTGAGGTGACTCTTGGCGGGTTCCTCAATGAGGGCTACTCACCAGAAAGACTGAGCCATGATTAGAAGCTTGGAATTTTCAGCTCCATTCCCCATTCTCCAGAGTGGGAAGAGGGACTGAACATGGGAAATTAATAACTGATAAGGCCCACATGGAGAAGCCTCTATAAAAATCCCCGAAGTACAGGGTCCGGAAGGTTTTTGGTTGGTGAACACAACTACACACCAGGAGGGTGGCACACACCAACTCCATGGGGGCAGAAATTCCTATGCTTTGGACCCTTCCAGATCTTGCCCTATATATCTCTGTCTGCCTATTCATCTGTATCCCATAGCGTATCCTTTATTATACAATAAACTAGCAGATGTAAATAAATGTTCCCTAAGTTTCGTGAGCTGTTCTAGCAAATAACTGAATCCAAAGGAGGATCATGAGAACTTCTGATTTGTAGCCAAGTCAGACAGAAGTTGTGAGCAACCTGGGAACCTACTACTTACAACTGCCATCTGAAGCAGTACACGAATAATCCTGTGAGACGGAGCCCTTGATCTGTGGGATCTGATGCTACCTACAGGTAGAATTAAGTTAAACTGTAGGTCACCCAGCTGGTGTGGGAAAAATCCTTACACATTTGGTGTCAGAAGTATTGTCAGTGTGGCAGCAATGTGAGAGTAAAGGAGACACCCAGGAAGAGTGAGTTTCCCTACCCGGCAAGTAAAGCTGACACGGTGACAACGGGGGAGCTGGGTCTGGAAGGAGGGACAACACTGCTCTAGATCACACTGTTCTTTCAGACTGTACCACAGCTTAATGTTTGTGACTTTCCAGTGAGTGGTCTGTAACTTTTCTGAAAACATGTTTATACACTCACACCTACCCCAAAATGCTAGGCACTCGTAAAGTTGCCAAATAAATGAATAATATACTTGTTATTATGGCCCTAGAACAAGATTCATCAGAATCTAGTGGCATGAATCACTGCATGAAGCTGGCTTAGGTGAGACGGCCTTGTTATTTGGAAACTGAGAGGATGGTGATTTTTGCTGAAAGAAAGGACACAGGAGAAAAGGATGGTCAAGAGGCAATTCTGCATAACGATCAAGAGCGCGAGTCCATTAATGTTGAGTTCAAATCTTGACACCACCACTTATTAGTATGGGGAAGAGAGCTGACCTCTCTAAGAGGCAGCTTTTTAATCTATAAAATTAACACAATACAATCTCAAAAGATTATTTTGAGAACTGAGACACTCACTACAAGTTAAATATCTTCAGCACAGTGTCTGGCATGTAGTCAGCCCTCATGGTAAGCCACTGAAATTGGTAGCTTTAATTACTGTTTTACTACTAATAAAGATCTGTGGTTCAGTTTTGACATTTGAGATAACTTGAGTTGTCAGCATTTGAAATCAAAATCCTTGATTTCCAAAGAGTTTTGGAGTCATATCAGAATTCAAATCTCAACTCTGCCTTTTTGTAACTGTGTAATGTTGGGCAAGTTATTTAGCTCTCTAATCCCCTGCTTTTTCCCCTGCTTTTTCATCAATAAATACAGTATCTAATGCACAAAGTATCCTTGAGGATTAAACGGGATAATGTATATGTGCTTGACCCATATTAAATTGTGTCAATAAATGCTAACTTTTATTATTAAATGGCTCAGATCTGTGAGGCACCCAGGGAGAAATGATCACACTGAGCCCTGAGACTGCAATGAGAGAGCACAGTGAGTGAAATGGGAGAAACATGAAGTTCTGAAAATGATGAACAATTAGGAGATTAACGAGGGAGAGCTCGAAAGAGCTAGAATGAAGAGAGAAAATAAGGTCATACCCCAAAGTAAAAGACAGCATTTTAAGATGTTCGGTTTTATCAAGTCTATAAAGATGAAGAGCAACACAATGACAAAATGATTAATTAATTCAACAGTAAGGTATGGTGAACTCCACTTCTTCCCTTACCTATTCAGCTAGATGTTTTCTTTGTTCTTTTATTCAAACTGCTTCTTGGAGCAAGTATAGTTTATTCTCTCAAGAAAGAGCTGAGAACAGAGCTATTCTGCCCTAAAATATATTCAGTGGGAATGGCACTCTAGCAGGAATCATAGGGACATACCTGGAACAAGTTTCACTTCTTAATGCCCTTTCATTGTACCTGCTGTTGTTTTAGCAATGCAAGAATAAAGAAGAGACAAAGAAAGTGGCAAGAGAGTGGGGAAGAACAGTTACAAATCTAAGAGATTGGTCTTGGTTCAGTGATTAAGCACTGACAAGAGACTTAGCACATTTTTGGCCAAGTGGCTTGGAAAGTCACCCTTAAACTCTCAGAGTTTCTGAGAGTCACGGTATTTTTATGGTGCTCCTTTGGTAGTAACATGCCATTTGACCGAGATCAAGTCACTTTTCCATTCTGCTTCTCATGTTGTGAGGCTTTAACAAGAAAGCAAATCCCTCAAAGTCAGGGATTGAAATTAGCTTTTGTATTTCCCCCTACCTTATCCCATTTGGTGGCTAGAAGAGGCTCTGTGCAGTTTGTGATTCAATAAATATTACTGACCAAATTTACAACCAAGTAACATTTGAAGAAATTTAGCAACACTGATTTTGTCCATATCTCATCATATCATTGTTATCAGAGAAGGTCTCACATGCCTTCCTACACTTTAGGCTCCAAGAGGCAGAAATTAACACTGTCCATTCCTAGAAGTCAACAAATGCGACTGAAATAATTGAAAAGTGCCATGAAGCATGCGAAAAAAAGAAATCCCGCTTTTAGAGTTCTAGCAACAACCCTAGACCTTCATTTCTATTTCCACCTCAGCCTTTCCTAAGGATAGGCAAGCACACCCTGGGCCAAGTGGCAGACTGCCTGCAGAAATGCTGGGGTTGCACACACCTGTATGGATGCGCAAGTGGTTCTTCAGATTTCCAGCTGTAGTGAACTGCTTACCACAGCTAGACTCGGGGCACATAAAGGGCTTCTCCCCATTGTGAGTCCTCATGTGCACCTTCAGCCTCTGCAACACATAGAAGCTTTTCCCACAACCTTCTGCCGGACAGATGAAAGAGCGGTCATTTCTGCAAAAACAAAACAAAACAAACTCAAACCAACAAAAACAAATCACATAAGCAACAATACCTGAAAATGCTCTTTGCTAGAAAGGACAAGTCACAGCTCCTGTTGCCTCTCAAAGCAGATATAACTCCCAAACCTAGGTATATCAGAATCATCTGAAGTTTGCTAAAACTACAGATGCCCAGGCCTGCCTTTCTATATATATATATATATAGAATATATAGGAATATATATATATATATTTAAGTACTCTTATACCCAATGTGGGGCTTGAACTTACGACCCCAAGATCAAGAGCTGCATGCTCCACCTACTTGTTAGGCCCACGCCTTACTTGTTGAATACTGATTTCCACAGGTTTGAGAGCAGCACCCACACTTACGTATATTTTTTTTAAGTTTCCCAAGAAATAATATTTTACGTTTTGGCACATTTAGGTGCCAAATGTCTTACTAAATATTTGTAAAGAATGAGGTAAGTGAGACAATGCAACCCTTCTATTAAAGAACAAAAGACGTCTTAATCACGAGTAAACTGGACCCCCTGTTTTCCTTTAATCTGTCGATTGATGGACAAGCTCCTCCAGAAGCACCAACGTTCTTGAGTTCCAAGTATGGAACCTCGGATATGCTCACCGATGAGTTTTGAGATGGTACTTGAAGTGAGCTGGCCACACAAATGTCCGGTCACAGCCTTCAACTGTACATTTGAGTTTCTTTTCCACTTGAGGAAGGGGCCCAGAATCTTTGGGCTGCCCATCTCCAGAACCAAGGTGGACATTTTCTCCTGTAACAGAGTCACATATTTGTAATCTAGAGAAGGAACCTGCTGAGGTACTTTGGTTCAAACAATAAAGCTCCTATATTTTACTCCTAATGATCAGCAAGCAGATTTCTATCTTCAGCTTCCCTAGCTCTCTATACATCCATTTAACAACAGAAGTGAGTGAGCAATTTGTTCCTATCACCTTAATCCAGAGAATTATTAAAAGCCATCAGGTTTTGCTGCACAAGACTAGGCCTGTCTGGCAAATGTAAGAAATGTCCACGTGGTTGCACATCAAAATATGAGAGTTAAACCTATTTTGCATTACACAAATTGGCAGGGAAGCAGATACGTCAACACCCGGAGTGGGATGCTAAAGATGACTTCAAGTTCTGGGTATTACAAAGCCTGTATTTATTTTAGGAGGAGCAGCCATTTTGGCTTAATTGTGAACTTAAGGTTGTGATTTCTTTTGTAAATGATCATTCTTAGATTTCTATCTTCTGAGGTCAATTTGGCTGTTTCTACCATTTTAGAGAATAAGATTAACCTTCCATTTTCTTGTGCCACCTCTCTTTAATTATAAAAGCTTCAAGAATGCAAAAACTCAGCTGATTTTAAAATTTCTTTTTTTTTTTAAATTTTTTTTAACGTTTATTTTTGAGAGACAAAGAGACAAAGTATGAGCAGGGGAAGAGAGGAGAGAGAGGGAGACACAGAATCTGAAGCAGGCTCCAGGCTCTGAGCTGTCAGCACAGAGCCTGACGCGGGGCTCAACCTCATGGACCGTGAGATCATGACCTGAGCCGAAGTCGGCCACTCAACCAACTGAGCCACCCAGCCGCCCCTAAAATTTCTAACCACATTTTAAAAAGCTAGAGATAACACCTACTGAAGTTTTTTGTTCAATAGAATAAAAGAAGGAGAGAAAAGGAGTATGTAGGGCAGTGCCTCCCTTAAATTTAAAGGAAATAGTTAATTAAAACTTTATATAAATCCCAGATTCGCAGGTGGTACTCCTTTTCTTTCATTTTCTTCAAGATAAGAGTACTCACAACTACTTAATTATGCTGTAAGCATATGGAGTTTCTTTTTCTACTATATATATGTCAGGAATAAGATTTATATTTCCAAATTTCCCTCTCAAAAGCCAAGAATAGGGATAAAGAATGTTGTCCCTATCACACTCCCTGGAATCTGGCAACTGATCAAGCTTTCCATCCTGTCTAATAATCTTATTCTCTTCCTGCCCTACATTCCCCTTGCTGTACACCTGAACTAAGATGCCTTTTGCTAGTTAATATTAACTTTTTCTTTTTTAATATTGTCCCACATAGCTTTTTTTTATTTAATTAAAAAATACCTGCACATAGGTAAAATTTTAAATTTCCTGCAACAGGAAATTTCCCACCAACTCCAGAGCTCCAGGTAATTAATGTCTAATGAAAGGTCTGTAGAAAGCCCATGCTAATATAGAAATTGAAACGAGTGACGTTTGGGGCTTTGTGCATTCAATGTTGTAGATATAATGAGAACACTGATATAGTCATGAAATTTAAAAATTGCTCAGAAAACAGTGAGTTGCCTTTTATTTGAGTCCTCATAAAACCACTCCCTTAAAAACACTAAAGCACTGTTTGCAGAAGACAGATAAGCTTAAAAGGACCTTGGCCAATGATAGTTTTGGATAGAGATCCTCTGATGAAGTGGTTCCCCCCACCAAAAAAGAAAAAGACAAAGAAATTCAATACCTCATACTGAGCATGTCAGATAACACTGTAAACACTTTAAAGATCCCACAGTTATGTGAGAAAGACCTTTGCATTTGGGATAACATTTCCAGTAACAGTATCATATACAGCATGGCTCAGTAAATTTTTTCTGTAAAGGGCCAGATAGTAAGTATTTTTCGGCTTTGAGGACCATATGGTCTCTGTCACAACTACTCAACTTTGCCACTGTAGCAGTCATAGACAATTTGAATGTGTGCTTGTGTTCCAACAAAACACTATTTACACAACAGTTGGTTATTCGGTCCCTTACTAACCCCTGATATACAGCATCATATACAAAATTTAAATATTTCTGTATTTCAGTCAACTGAGATGGAAGTGGAGATGTGCTCTAAAACACTGCTGCGGGACCCTCAAAACGGCTTTAATAACAACAAAGATATTTATGTTAAAAATCCATTTAAATACTCAATAAAATCACTTCATTATATGTTAGTGGGTAAAAAGCAATATTAAATTAATATATTTCGTGACTTAAAATGCATGTGTACAAGTACCTGGGTGGCTCCGTCGGTTAAGTGTTGGACTCTTGGTTTCAGTTCAGATCACGATCTCATGGTTTTGTGAGTTTGAGCCCCATGTAGGGTGGGCTCTGTGCCATCAGCACAGAGCCTGCTTGGGATTCTCTCTCTCTCCCTCTCTCTGCCCCTCCCCCACTCACGCTGTTGCTGTCTCTCAAAATAAAATTTTTAAAAAATGTTAAATGCATGTGTAATCAAAATAATAAAATTTTAAGGTTGGAGTTAAGATGGCAGAGAAGTAGGGGGACCAGGACTTCCCTCGTCCCTCAAACACAGCTGTACTGAGGTCAGAACACTTAAAACACCCAGGAATACAGACTGCAGAATCACAGAGAAATCTCCACAGGTGGACGAAGACAGCTTGGCAGGACAGAGGTGTGTATTTGTGAATTGAGAAAGATAAAATGGTGGGCAGCACAGGCATACAGGGGAGGAGACCCCTTCTGTCAAGAGACAAAAGGAAGAGAAAGAGAGGTGAAGGAAGCATAGGATTGTGTTTGGACAAAAGTAAAACCTCTCCAGATCATGCGGGGAACAAGAAATAAAAGAGTTTCTACTTTGCCGTTTCTACTTTACAAACAGCCTTAGGAGTAGTTTTCAGGGGTGCACGACTTTCCCGGCTCTGGTCTGGAGCTGTCCCCATGTGCGCACATCTGGGGGAGGGGAGAGAAGCCAGCCCTGGCGTGCGGTAGCAATCTCAGGGACACACTGGGAGAGAATAATCCCTACCCTCGAGTACTGTGGGAAGAGGGTTTATTACCCCCCCTCAAGGACAAAAGATCCTGCAGGCACCTGCCAGCCAGAGGCCCTGTGTCAGCTGCGCAGAGTGGCGCTACCCAGGACTGGGTCTGCACGGAGCAGGGCCCTTTAAGACATTGGGTTTTGAATCCCAGGCAAGTGCCTAGCAGGCATGGGAGACTGTGGAGAAAGACAAGTGACTCACAGTGGTATTCTATGAGGGTTGCTTGAACAGTGTGGTTTGAGACACCCAGTCAGGGGAGGATAGACTGGGGTGTCGCCATTTTTCTCCCCATCACCAACACGGTGGGGCTTCAGGGATCAGGACAGGGGCCCCCAGTGGAGGCGACCGGCTTACACAAACCCACCCCTCCATGCCTGGCAACTGCTTATCTACCAAAGTGGAACTGACACTGACAAACCAGACTGACACTGACAGAACCAGACGGCCTCTCCTGCAGACCATCACAGCCACTGGTTCCAGGCACCAACAGACAACTGGCCTGCGGTTTTGTATGCCAGTCTGCTGTGGTTGTTGTTTTCTCTTTTCTTTTCTTTCTTTTTGTCTTTTTCTTTCTACTCTCCTCTTTTATTTTCTTCCCCTTCTGAAATCAGGCTCAGAGTTCCTGATTTGATTTTTGATCGATCTTACTATATATATATTATACACACACACACACACACACATAATTTTTTTTTCTTTCTTTCCTTTTTTCTTTTTCTCTGTTCTGGTTGTTTGTTTAATCAGGCATTTTTACTCTACTCTTTTTACACCTTTTCTGTAATCGTCTTCTTCTTTATTTTCCTTTCTCTCTCTCTCTCTCTCTGGATTAAGCCTTAAGGTTTCTTTGATTCTCTGCCTGTTTTTGCTTTTTTTTTTTTTACCCTTCCCACGCCTCTCTTTGTATGGACTAAGGCTCCCCACCCCTCTGCTTTCCTTTCTTCCAGGGTTACATCAACAAACACATCAAAGCACACCTGGTAGAAAGTCCAAACAATCCACCATTACAAACAGTGGGATAGAACAGCCAAATATTCAATAACAGAGTGCATGCAACACATTCCAGAAACAGTTCCTGAAGTGCCAGGCCCTGGGCAGTGTATGACCCCTTTTTTAATATAGTACTCACAGGTGCGGGACACATAACAAGCTATTAAAACACATAAAAGACAGAAATCTAGCCAAAATGACGAAACAGAAAAATTCTCCTCAAAAGAAATTCCAGGAAAAAATGACAGCCAGAGAATTGCTCAAAACAGATATAAACAATATATCTGAACAAGAATTTAGAATAATAGTCATAAGACTAATAGCTGGGCTTGAAAAGAGCATAGAAGACAGAAAGGAATCTCTCGCTACAGAGATCGAAGCCCTAAGAAATAGTTACGATGAATTAAGAAATGCTATAAATGAGATGCAAAATAAACTAAATGCAGTGACAGCAAGGATGGAAGAAGCCAAGGAGAGACCAGGTGAAATAGAAGATAAACTTATGCAAAATGATGAAGCTGAGAAAAAGAGGGAAAGGAAGTTAGCAGATTACAAAGGGAGAATTAGAGACCTAAGTGATTCAATAAAATGAAATAATATCCGTTATCACAGGAGTTCCAGAAGAAGACAGAAAGGGGCAAAAGGTTTATTTGAACAAATTATAACTGAGAACTCCCCTAATCTGGGGAAGGAAACAGACATCCAAGTCCAAGAGGCAAAGGAACTCCCTTCAAAATCAACAAAAACAGGTCAACATTCCGACACATCAAAGTGAAACTGGCAAAATACAAAGATAAAGAAAGAATTCTGAAAGCAGCCAGGGACAAACATGTCTTAACCTACAAGGGTAGACACGTAAGGGTAGCAGACCTATCCACTGAAATTTGGCAGGCCAGAAGGGAGTGGCATATATACAACCTAACCTCCTATTCACTGTGCAGAATAGGAAAAATATGAAGCCAAGATTCCTTTATCCAGCAAGGCTGCCATTCAGAATAGAAGGATAAAGGGTTTCCGGGACAAACAAAAACTAAAGGAGTTCATCACCACTAAACTAGCCCTGCAGGAGATCCTAAGGGGGACTCTGTGAGTGGAAAGCAGCAAAGACTACAAAGGACCAGAGATGTCACCACAAACATGAAACCTAGAGAACACAATGGCACTAAATCCATATCTTTCAATAATCACTCTGAATGTAAATGGACTAAATGCCCCAATCAAAAATACAGGGTATCAGAACATATTAAAAAAAAAACAAGATCCAGCTATATGCTGCCTACAAGAGACTCATTTTAGATCAGAGGACACCTTCAGATTGAAAATGAGGGGATGGAGAACCATCTCTCATGGTACTGGAAGTCAAAAGAAAGCTGGAGTAGTCATACTTATATCAGACAAACTAGATTTTAAAAACAAAAGTGTAACAAGAGACAAAGAAGAGCATTATAACATAATTAAAGGGTCTATCCATTAAGAAGAGCTAACAATTATAAATATTTATGCCCCCAAAGTGGAAGCACCCAAA
Source organism: Paguma larvata (assembly GCA_030068075.1). Lineage (NCBI taxonomy): Eukaryota > Metazoa > Chordata > Mammalia > Carnivora > Viverridae > Paguma > Paguma larvata. The sequence continues at coordinate 21,363,277 of CM057827.1, read as the reverse complement.
AATACAGATCAATTAATCACAAATATAAACACATGTTTAGATAGTAATACTGTAATTATAGGGAACTTTTATACTCCACTTACACAGATAATCAAGTCATAAAATCAGTAAGGAAACAACAGCTCTGAATGGCACTTTGGACCAAATGGACTTAACAGATACATTCAGAACTTTTCATCCTAAAGTACCAGAATACACATTCTTCTCAAGTGCACATGTAACATTCTCCAAAATAAATCACATACTGGGTCACAAAACAGTTCTCAACAAACATAAAAGATCTGAGATCATACTATGCATATTTTCAGATCAGATCACAATGCTATGAAACTTGAAATCAACCACAAGAAAAAATCTGGAAAGCCCCCAAATACATGGAGGTTAAAGAACATCCTATTGAAGAATGGGTCAACTAGGAAATTAAAGAAGAAATTTAAAAATATATGGAAACAAATGGAAAGGAAAACATGACAGGTCCCAACCCTTTGGGATGCACCAAAGACAGTCCTAAAGGAAAATACATTGCTATTCAGGCCTATCTCAAGAAGCAAAAAAGGTCCCAAATACACAACCTAACCTCAAAAGGCAGCAGCAAAGAAAGCTGCTTCGCTTTTGAAATATTTGCTTTTTCTATTTTTGAAATAGAAAAGCAAATAGAAAGCAAAGAAGAGAAATAATAAAGATTAGAGCAGAAGTAAACAATATGAAATCCAAAAAAAAAAACAAAACAGTAGAATAGATCAATGGAGGGGCGCCTGGGTGGCTCAATCAGTTAAGCATCCGACTTCGGCTCAGGTCATGATCTCACAGTTCGTGGGTTCGAGCCCCGCATCGGGCTCTGTGCTGACAGCTCGGAGCCTGGAGCCTGCTTCAGATTCTGTGTCTCCCTCTCTCTCTGCCCTTCCCCTGCTAACGCTCTGCTCTGTCTCTCTCTCTCTCAAAAATGAATAAACATTAAAAAAAAATTTTTTTTAAAAAGAATAGATCAATGTATCTAAGAGCTGCTTTTTGAAAGAATAAACAAAATTGATAAATCCTTAGCCGGACTTCTCAAAAAGAGAGGACCCAAATCGATAAAATCATGAATGAAAGAGGAGAGATCACAATCAATACCACAGAAATACAAATAATTATTAGAGAATACTATAAAAAATTATATGCCAACAAACTGGACAACCTGGAAGAAATGGACAAATTCTTAGACACTCACACACTACCAAAATTCAAAGGAGAAGAAATAGAAAATCTGAACAGATCCATAACCAGTGAAAAAACTGAATTATCAAAAATTTCCCAACACATAAGTCTTGGACCAGATGGCTTCTCAGGGGAATTCTACCAGACATTTAGAGCAGAGTTAAGGGGCACCTGGGTGGCTTGGCTGGTTAAGTGTTCAACTTCACACTCTTGTGGTTCATGAGTTCAAGCCCCACATCTGGCTCTATGCTGACAGCTCAGAGCCTGGACCCTGCTTCCAGTTCTGTGTCTCCCTATCTCTCTACCCCTCCCTGCTCGTGTTCTGTCTCTCTGTCTCAAAAGTGAATTAAAAAAAATAATAATAAATAAAAAAATTATAAAGCAGGTTAATACCTATTCTTCTCAAGCTGTTCGAAAAAACTGAAATGGAAGAAAAGCTTCCAGACTCCTTCCATGAAGCCAGCATTACCTTGATTCCCAAGCCAGACAAAGACCCCACTAAAAAGGAGAATTACATGTTCCTGATGAACATGGATGCAAAAATTCTCAACAAGATACCAGCAAATCGAATTCAACAGTATATTAAAAGAATTATTCACCATGATCAAGTGGGATTCATTCCTGGCTGCAGCACTGGTTCCATATTTGCTAATCAATGTGGTACATCACATTAACAGAAGAAAGGATAAGAACCATATGATCTTGCTGACAGATGAAGAAAAAGCATTTGACAAAATACAGCATCCTTTCTTAATAAAAAACCCTCAGGAAAGTCAGGATAGAGAGAACATACCTTAACATCATAAAAGCTATATATGAAAGGCCCACAGCTAATATCATCCTCAATGGGGAAAAACTGAGAGCTTTCCCCTAAGATCAGGAACACAACAGGGATATCCACTCTCACCACTGCTATTTAACATAGTGCTGGAGGTCCTAGCCTTAGCAATTAGACAACAAAACGAAATAAAAGACATCTAAATTGGCAAAGAAGTCAAACTTTTGCTTTTTGCAGATGATATGACACTCTACATGGAAAACCGGAAAGACTCCACCAAAAAACTGCTATAACTGATACATGAATTTGGCAAAGTCACAAGATATAAAATCAATATACAGAAATCAGTTGCATATCTATATGCCAATAATGAAACAACAGAAAGAGAGATCAAGGAATCAATCCCATTTACAATTGCATCAAGAACCATAAAACACCTAGGAATAAACCTAACCAAAGAGGTAAAAGATCTATATGCTGAAAACTATAGAAAGCTTATAGAAGAAATTGAAGATGACACAAAGAAATGGAAAAACATCCCATGCTCATGGATTGGAAGAACAAATATTGTTAAAATGTCGATACTACCCAAAGCAATCTACACATTCAATGTAATCCCAATCAAAATAGCACCAGCATTCTTCACAGAGCTAGAACAAACAATACTAAAATTTGTGTGCAACCAGAAAAGACCCCAAATAGCCAGAGTAATGCTAAACAAGAAAATCAAAACTGGAGGCATCACAATACCGGACTTTAGCCTGTATTACAAAGCTGTAATCATCAAGACAGGATGGTATTGGCACAAAAACAGAAACACAGACCAATAGAATAGAATAGAGAACCCAGAATTAGACCCACAAATGTATGACCAACTAATCTTTGACAAAGCAGGAAAGAGTATCCAATGGAAAAAAGACAGCCTCTTTAGCAAATGGTGCTGAGAGAACTGGATAGAAACATGCAGAAAAATGAACCTGGACCACGTTCTTACACCATACACAAAAATAAACTCAAAATGGATGAAAGACCTAAATGTGAGACAGGAAACCATCAAAATCCTATAGGAGAAAACAGGCAGCAACCTCTTTGACCTTGGCCGCAGCAATTTTTTACTTGAAATGTCTCCGAAGGCAAGGGAAATAAAAGCACAAATGAACTATTGGGACCTCACCACAATAAAAAGTTTCTGCACAGCAAAGGAAACAATCAATAAAACTAAAATGCACATACAGAATGGGAGAAGATATCTGCAAATAACATAGTGGATATAGGGTTAGTAGCAAAAATTTATAAAGAATTTATCAAACTCAACACTTGAAAAACAAATAATCTAGTGAAGAAATGGGCAGAAGACAGGAATAGACACTTTTCCGAAGAAGACATCCAGGTGGCAAACAAACACATGAAAAGATGCTCAACACTGCTCATCATCAGGGAAATACCAATCAAAAGCACATTAAGATATCACCTCACACCAGTCAGGAAACAACAGATGTTGGTGAGGATGTGGAGAAAGGGAACCGTCTTGCATTGTTGATAAGAATGTAAACTAGTGCAGCCACTCTGGAAAACAGTATGGAGTTTCCTCAAAAAATTAAAAATAGAATTACCCTACAACCCAGCAATAACACTACTAGGAATTTATCCAAAGGATACAGGAGTGCTGATTCATAGGGGCACATGTACCCCAATGTTTATAGCAGCACTATCAACCCTAGCCAAATTATGCAAAGAGCCCAAATGTCCACTGACTGATGAATGGATAAAGAAGATGTGATATATATATACTCAATGGAATACTACTCAGCAATGAAAAAGAATGAAATCTTGCCATTTGCAAAAACATGGATGGAACTGGAAGGTATCATGCTAAGTGAAATAAGTCAGATACCATATAATTTCACTCATATGTGGAATCTGACAAACTTAACAGAACCCCATAGGGTAAGGGAAGGAAAAATAAGATACAAACAGAGAGGAAGGTAAACCATAAGACTCTTAAATACAGAGAACAAACTGAGGGTTGATGGGAGTAGGGTTTAGGGGGCTGGGGAAAATGGGTGATGGGCACCGGGGAGGGCAACTGTTGGGATGAGCACTGGGTGTTGTATGTAAGTGATGAATCATGGGAATCTACTCCTGAACCCAAGACTACACTGTATGTTAGCTAACTTGACAATATATTAAAAATAAATAAATAAAATAATTAATCAATAATAAAATTTTCAAAAACCAAAACTTACCATGTTTAATTTTATCTACATGCCTAAAGCTTTATATATCTAAGTTAGTCCCCCAAAAAGGTTTTATGGAATCATCTCATTCCATAAATAGAATGACAGTCATATATTTGGGCTGACTTTATATTCTAACATACAAAGTAGTTGTTTAGGTAGTAAGGTAACATATTTTGAGAGTAATGAAAACATCCACAAAATGCTTTGCTTTATAAAAGCATTTCCCAGATGGAATCTTATTTAAATATCTAGAACAATCAAATCTGGTAAGCCGCTTAATCTCTATGTTCTGAACAAGAGAAAACTGAAGGTGAGGAGTTTAAATTCCCCAGCAGAGAACTAGTTACTGACAGCACCAGGCCTGGATCCCAGGTCTCCAGATTCCAAATCCCAAGTTCTCTCCCTAAACAGCTTCTTACAACACTACTTCCTTACCGCAATGAAGAGATGCTGAAGGTTTGGGGATCCCCAGATTAGGAAAAGCATCTCAGGAAGAATCTGAACTTTAGAGCCCCCAAAATAGTAAAATGGGCTATGCTAAGCAGCACTACAGTAGTCAAAGCAGAACTAATTATTTTGAAACTAATGGAAGTTTGAAGTTCTCTTTGCAATGACATAGATGGAGCTAAGTGAAATAAGTGAGTCAGAGAAGGGCAAATACTATATGATTTCACTCACAGATGGAATTTCAGAAACAAAATAAAAAAGCAAAGGAGGTAGAAAGAGAGAGAGGCAAACCAAGAAACAGACTCTTAACTATAGAGAACAAACTGATGGTCACCAGAGGGAAGATGGGCGGGGAGATGGGCAGGGAGAAGGGTGGGGTGATGGGTGAAATTAGGTGATAGGGATGAAGGAGTGCACTTACTGTGATGACCACCGGGTGATGTATGAAATCACTATACTGTACACCTGAAATTAATATTACACTCTATATGAACTAACTGGAATTTAAAGAAAAACTTAAAAAAAAAAAAAAGTAGTTTGGAGTTCTCTATACAGGAAAGATTTAATGTTTCTAAAACTGGAATATTCTGAAGTATGCTCAGGAATCCTTCAGTTCCGTATGAGAAAGTTGGTTTTTTTTTTTTAAGTTTATTTATTTATTCTGAGAGAGAGAGAGAGCGACCGAGTGCACGAGTACGGGAGTGGGGCAGAGAGAGAAGAGAGGAAGAGAATTACAAGGAGGTTCTGCACTGTCAGCACAGAGCCTGCCTCGGGGCTTTATCTCACCAACTGGGAGATTATGATCTGAGCTTAAATGACTGAACCACCCAGGTGCCCCTGTATGAGAAAGTTATTAATTTTTAATTTTCACTTGCATGTTAATCACAATAATCATAAGCATAGATCTAAACAGCTAGGTACCAATATAAGATTTCAGGGCTTAAGTTTGGTTTATGATAATGATAGTGTACGCCTTAATAATTTGCTGTAGTACCTTAACTGTCACAGATTTAAGAGAAATATAGAAGTAGCTCTAAAACAAAAACTATTATGGCATAAGCAAAGGTTGTGTACTAGTTTAGGAGTGCTTTCAATAGAGTCCTGGTTCCAAGTTTTCACATGCTCTGGAACCACAGAGAGGGCTCACTAAAAGACTGCATGTTTCTGATTCAGTAGGATGAGACCCGACGATTTGCATTTCTAAGCTTCCAGGTGATGCTGATGGTTCAAGGACCACATTTGAAAATTATTAGAGAAAAGTGGCACAAAGTAAGTAGTATGGGCATGCTGAACTCAAAAGAAATAGCACTGCAAGCACTGGGTGTTGTATGGAAGCCAAGTTGACAATAAATTATATTTAAAAAAAATAGCACTATAGCCTGTTTGGACATGTAGAGGTCATAAGATGAACTGGCTCCCCCTGCCAAAAAAGGCAGCCGTAGCTACTAAAATTTCTAAATTGCAATGAGTAGCAATTCAGTTTCAGCAAAACCACATCATCTGCCACACTGACTGAATATTAACTTTGTTTGCACTGGTTTTGTAGTTTTATTTCTATTAATTGGTGAAACTGTTTTGATTTTGTAATGGTATACAAGCTCTAAGTATAGGGAACATTACAATAAAAACAAGATAACATCAAGATCTGGGAAACGTTTTCCCTTCAAAGGGGCTCTGTACATTATTTAAAGCTGACAATTGAAGATGCTGGTGTAACTACATTTTGCACATGAATCTGGCATGGCAATGTTATTTTATAGAAAATAAGACAATTTACAGATTTCTAGCCTTCTGCTCTCACCAATAAAATAACTTGGATTATAGTCCACTTGAAATACAGCCATTGCATTACCAAAATCTGCACACAGAATACTGGAAATGAAAACACCACCACAGGGGTCTCACCATTGCTGCTGGTTTTTGCATTTTTTGCCAGTTGTGCACGAGTAGCAGCAATCAAACTATCATGAGCCAACTCCTGAACCCGGAGGAACCATGGAATACTACTGTCCGTGCTCTCGCTGGAGAGGAAATCATTCCCTGAATCCTCTGCCTCATCTTGCACAAATACTAAGTGCTCAGCAGAAGAGCCCAGACCTGGAAGAAACAAGAGGATATGTGAAAGTTACCCATCAAGTAATCCTTTTATCATCCCTGCCTCAGATACACGTGTCCTGAAATCAGATTTTCACCTCTCACCTCAAGCTTCTGTTCTCCTACATTAGTTTATAACCTTTCCACTCCCAGTCACCAGGCTGGTCTTTCTTACCTCCTCCTGTTTCTGAGGCAAACAAGCTAACCCTCATCTCTAGTATGCTGACCCTAGCCTTCAGTTATCTCCTCTCTGCCATCTGCGAGCCATTCCTCCTTACTGGCCACCTTACAACCTCCCTTTATAGCCTTTAAATCTGTCTCACCCCTTTTTATTTTTAACAAGAAGAGAAAATTCCAAGTACTTCTCTAGCTATTCACTGTCTCACAGTCAAGTTTCCTAAACAAGTATTTGTATCCACTTTCTCACTGGCTATCCACTCCCCACCTCTAACCCCGGCCTCCACACCTCCACTACCTCAATAACAAGTGCTCCTGCAGAGGACACCAGACGGACACTTCCCAGCCCTCATCTCTCTATCCCCTCCTGTGGTATCTGTACTACCTTTCTTCTTTAAGACTTTTTCCTCTCTTGGCTTCTCCCATACCACTCTCCTTCTGTTTTCTTTATCCCTCTCTAGCAACTCCTTCCCATTCTTCTGTTACCCTTTTAAGTGTTTTGTTTTGTTTTTTTTCAGGATCCTAGATTTGCCAAATTTTCTGTTTATGCTCCTGAATCAGAGAATCCACGCTCGTTGTTTCATACATTTCCTGAATGCTGATTAGCAGCAAAATAACTTATTTCACACAAGACAATTCTAGAACTCTAGATTTCTATTTCTAACTCTCTAAAGGACACCTCCTCATGAACATCCCTCTGAAATCCCAACATCAACGAGCACAAGCTGGAACTAATCGTCCTCTCCACAACCCCGTTCTTGGGCTATCTTGCTGAATGGCACAACCTAATTTCCCAAACAAGAAACTTCTGAGTCATCCTAGAGTCTGCCTTCTCCCTCCACACATTCGACTGATCACCAGACTATACCAATTCTCTAAAATAATAAAATAAGACTTCTTTCCATTTTAAGTATGACTGAGTTAAATATCCTCACCCCCAGTTTTTTTCTTAAGCATTAGAACGGTTCGGAAAAGGATAAAGAATACCTGCTCTCGTTAGGTTAAGAAGAATAAAAGAAGTGCTATCACTTGGCTGTAGATCTTGCAACAAGCTAGGAGACTCTGGAGTGGACAAAAACTCCGGGGACTTCTGTACAGTCTGAGCCCTCGTCTCTTCTCCGTCTGGGCCCACATTCACCTGAAGGCTTCTCAACACAGCCGAGGAAGGGACCTCCTTGGAGGAGTTCGTATGACTTGGAGTATCATCTAGCAAAGGGAAAACACCAAGGCTTTAGGTAGCACCTATCTCCAAGGAGCTCACCACTGAAACACAGCACCCGACACCCTTAGAACACCCCTTATGGAGCAGCATTTTTATTTTACAAATACAAAATTTGCCTCAGGAAAGAACAGAGAGGTAACTCATGTTTTAAAGGGAGTCAGCCAAAATGTGAAAGATAGACTCGTCTGAGACTCAGCAGTAATTATCAACCAACCATCCATATTTGAATATTACAGACATTTGTCTTGGCGGCCAGAAATCAGTACTTTTCCCTTGAAAAATAGAGTTACGCAATGAATACTAACTCAAGAATAAAATCTAAATTTTTATTTTTCTTGGGAAGAAGTCCCTCCCTTTAATTTTTATAGCATGTATGTGACAGCTCTGTTGAGTCATTAGGGGAAAAAAACACAGCCTGAAAAATAATTGAAATTTTATAGAATCACCAATATATTTTATTACACTTCTGGGTTTACACTGAAATGTAAAGAAGTAATTCAGAAGACTTGCTCTCTATAACTTTATTCTAAGGGCAGGGATGAATTTCCAAAGATTTTTGTTGCAATAAAATGAGCAACTGTACTACAGCGCCAAAGCATCCAATATCTTCAGGGGTTTCATTCATCTTTATAAAAGGCAGGTAACTTTTTTTTCCTTTTTTTTAAAGGAGATAACAAATAAGATTACAGGAATGAGAGTGGAAGCCTAGGGATAGTATTGCCATTTCAAAGCCTAATGAAACAGCACAATATGAATGTACTTAATGCCACAGAACTGGTTAAATGGTAAATCTTTACACATATTGAAAATCCACAAGGATTTGGAAAAACTCCAACATACTAGTCAAAAAACAGGAGCTGAATATAGAAGATATGGGAGAGCTAGGAGCTAGATATGGAAACCTTAAGTGGACATTGGTTGTTTGAATAAATTTGCCCTTCTTGAATCTTTAAACGTTGAAAAAGATTTTAAAGTCACTTCAAAAAATCAAAAAAGGACACCACTGGAGGACAGTAACCAGAAGACTTTGTAACATACAAGCTATCACCAATCACCAACAGGTGACCCTCCTCTGATTTAATACCAATACATTGTGAGTAACTTGTTCTGTGAGTGTTCTGCAAGACCAGCAAACATTTCTAGTAAATTTTAACTTGATAAATGAACAATGTTTGCAATACGAGTAGTATGTGACACCGAACATCACAAAATCACAACTAAGCCAATGGTTCTCTTTCTTGTTCACTTGCTCGCTGCAGGGATTGTGGGTGATCGCCTCCCATGCTCAGATGCTCGGTCTCAGGACCACAGTGTTCGTCAGAAACCAATGACTTCTCAGAACATTGGAAGGTGCCCACAGCTGGTACTAGTGTATTTTTTGTCACTTCAAAGCACCCATGGACAGTCAGTCCTTTGCTTTTCCATACACAAGTAAGCTTAGGAATGCTTTGCTTGATTCTAGGTTGTTGGATAGGTTCCTTGTTAAGTTGAAAAGAAAAGATTCCACTGAATCAGTAGATAGCAGTGATTCCGTCAGTGATGGTGAAAGCCATCCTACACAATAACCCTCCTCACTCTGGTCTCCCTCACACCAGCCATGAAGGATTTCAAAGGTAAGTGCAGGTTACTTTATTTTTCTTTACATTTTGTATTTTATTATTTTGTACTATATTACATATTGCAATCATTTTTATATGAATATTTTTGGGTTGTGGAACGAATCATCCGAGTTTCCATTATTCCTTACGGGTAAATTCACTTTGATATATAAGTGCTTTGGATTACAAGCATGTTTCCAGAACAAATTATGCTCACAAACCAAGGTTTACAGTATTTCAAATTTTAAATATTCCAATTTCCAGAAAATAAAGAATTCACTGTCCCCCAAAACAATGTTCTCCTTTCTAACAGTGATAGGATCTCCTTCTCTGCATCCAAAATTAATCTCACTACCCACGATCAGCATTCTACCTCCTCCTACCTCTCCCGGAGACTTCCCACTAATTATCCATTCTTTCTGTCTGCAGCGTCTCTAATTGGCTCGTTCCTCTTAGCATAAAACTATCCTCAAATATTTCAGACCTTAAAAAATAATTCTGCCATCTACTTATGTCCTTCTCTTTTTCCTCTCCTAGTAAGAGAACCTTTAGAAAGTGTAGTTACTTCCTCAACTACACTTAGCTTGCACTGATACCTCAATCCACTGCAGCCTGGCTTTCCACTCTCTTTCCATGGAACAGGTCCTGCCAAGGTCAACAACGGCCTTATTGGCCCTATCTCATTGGGACAGTCCCTATCCCATGGGCTCTTAGAAGCATCTGACACACTGACTCTCCTGCTTTACCCTCTACCTTGAATAGGGAGTTCCATCTTGCTCTTTTCTGCTCACTCTCACCTTCTATGAATGATCCTATCTATTACTATGGCTTAAATTACCAATGCACTTGTAACTTCCATGGTTGCTTATTCTCCATGATTCCTAATTTTTACAGTTGCTACCAGTCAGTTATCCCATCTCACCAGTATCACAGAGCAAGTTGACCTCTTAAGACTTGCTTATCCTATTTCTTGTGATCTTAATTTTTACCTGGTAACATTAGTCGACTGCATTCTGAGGCCTCGGTCACCGGAAGGAGGGACAAGCAAGTAATGTCTTTAGCTTCCGATTCTACTAGCCCCTGTCCCAATGGGATGGACGTATTCTGAACAAACTGTACCAGGAGCTGAGGGTGTGGGGGAGACAGTATTGAAAAATACAAGTTGTTAGGAATGAATCTAAATCATTGAATTTACCAAAAGCTGATAATGTAATTAAGCCTTCATTGCTTGGTAGTCTCAACCACATTCATAGAAAAACTTGATTACTACAAAATAACATTTAAAGTTATTTTTAAAGTGTACTGTTCTAAAGAAAAGCTAATTATATAATTAAGTTAACCTCTATCTCTTTACATCAGAGAAAATACAAAAATAATCATATTTTTAAATGAAGGCTATTAAAAAGTTAACTGCATGGTACTAATTACATTTTACAAAGCACTTTTTTTTGTACTGGCTCATTTAATCCTCAGTATAATTCAGTAAGATTAAACATGTATTTTAAAGATAAGGAATCGAGTTGAAGACATCAAATGACTTGTCTAAGGCCACATGACTAGTTAGGAGAAATAACAGTCTTCAGACTTATGTATCCTGATTCCAAATTCATTGACCTTTACACTATGCAACACAGATACACTAAAAGTGAGAAAAATGAATAAAAATAAAAAATGTTTAAATCATCTAATCACATCTAGGAGGAAAACACTTTCAGACATATACAAAATTAATTTAAAAATGGTTGTGGTAGTAAAAATTTACATATGTATATATACACACACACATATATATATCATATATATAAAAATTTTGTCACTATGTAATTACCTAGATATATACTAACTTATACTTAAATAAATATAAAAAGTGATAGGTAAAAACAAAGCTTTTAAATCTTTGAGAAAGTATTTAGTGGTAGAAAAAATAACAAACTAGTAGTTACAATCAAAACCATATGGCCCACAAAAACCTTATTTACTAACTGGCTCATTTCAGAAAAAGTTTGCTGACTCCTGAACTGAGGACAAACTTTGGAAGATAGCCCACAAAAAAGTAAAAAATAAATAAATAAAAAGTGCTGCCTTGGCTCACCTCTGGTTTGGATTCTAACTCATCTGATAACATTGATTCAGTTTCCAAATCTGTAGCTGTTCAGGGGACAGGTTAAAAATTTAATTCAGAGTCAATGACACCTTCCTGTTATGCTCATATTCCTTTAGGAAATGCTATGCTTTTCCTGTAAGATGCTGTGCTGAGTGGGTAATCAATTTAGCCTAAAAAAAGATAAGAGAGAGAAAGAGAGAATTAGAGTAATGGAAAAATGTATCTGAATAAACAAAGGCACTTCTCCACATATCCAAAAACACAACAAGCAAGCAAATAAAGAATTCAGCCCAAAACACTTGTTTTAAAATAGAACAAGCCCAATAGGTGTCAAAATCCGTTAGAAGTTGTATTTGGAGAATTCCTACTTCTAATTATTTTAGAAAAGTTCTTAAAAGTGGAAAAAGGTATATGCCCAAAGAATTTGTTAGTATCTGTGATAATAAACAACTGCATGCAAGATATAAATACACATATATACCCCAACACTCAGGGAATGGTGAATTAGGTTATGGCACTGTCGCTTAAAAATATAGTTATGAAAACAATGCAACTACAAAAAGTGCTAATGACATGTTAAATTACAAAAACAAAATACAGAAGTATACACTTGCTATTATTAAAACTAGTTAAGAAGAAAGTAAAAGGAAATTTACACAACTATAATAGTAGCTATGTTAGGTGGTACAGGCCGGTGTGACTTATTTTTCTTTTCTTAATTTCCCCATCTTTCTAAAAGTAGTTACACAGGGAAAATTTGAACAGTATTTCCCAAAAGTAGTGCCCTTGGGACCCTGATGCAGTTGTTTTTCCCTGTAATTAAAATTCTTACTTTCTTGGGGTACCTGGGTGGCTCAATCAGTTAAGCATCTAACTTCGAGGTTCGTGAGTTTGAGCCCCACATTGGGCTCTGTGCTGACAGCTCAGATCCTGGAGCCTACTTCGGATTCTGTGCCTCCCTCTATCTGCCCTCCCCTGTTCGTGCTCTCTATCTCAAAGAACAAACATTAAACAAATTTTTTTCAAATCTTACTTTTTAAATTTTTTTTTAATGTTTATTTTATTTTTGAGAGACATAGAGACAGAGCGTGAGCAGGGGAAGGGCAGAGAGAGAGGGAGACACAGAATCCGAAGCCGGCTCCAGGCTCCGAGCCGCCGGCACAGAGCCCGACGTGGGGCTCGAGCTCACAGACCGTGAGATCATGACCTGAGCTGAAGTTGACCGCTTAACCAACTGAGCCACCCACGCGCCCCTCAAATCTTACTTTCTTATAGATTAATTTTTTTTCAGAGTTTCGACAAATGAGTCCACTTTATTTTGCACAATTGTTGCTAAAATTGGGAGCACTGCTATAAACAAACTAACCATACAGTGTAAAATGTACCCAGGATGGGAGTTTTCAATTAATACCAAGGTTGACTGCAACATTAGAATAAGACAGACGTACTCTCCAAAGAGGGCATTTAGAAATACCTAAATAAATGTTCATTGTCCTTTTGGTTCCTTCCTCTCCCCCTTTCTAGCTTCCAGAAATCCTTATTTTCATCGTAAGAAAACAATTCACGAGATGTAAGTGAAGTGTCCTTTTATTTGTTTCCCACATAAAATCAAGTATCATAAATCCCTGACTTTTCCTTTCACATGTTTTTTCTTATGCAATTACCATACATAATAGTTGAATGTGGTTTATCCATCCCTCTTTTTCACAGAAGAAGGAAACAAGGCTCCGTACATCACTTACTCAAGTTATTAAGTTGCAGAACCAGAACTCACACCTACAGAGCAGGTTGGCATGAACAGTGATTACATCTATCTACATCTGATCTTGAAACACCAGGATTTAAGAATTCTTTTTCCCCAATTCTAGCTCATCTCAAGAAGCCAAGAAATTACCAAATGTTTGTGTAGGTTTTCCTTAAGTTTCCTCCAACTTTGAGTTTACATGCTTGTAAAATCTCTAAAAAACTAAACAGGGGCGCCTGGGTGGCTCAGTCGGTTAAGCGTCCGACTTCGGCTCAGGTCATGATCTTGCGGTTTGTGAGTTCGAGCCCTGCATCAGGCTCTGTGCTGATGTCTCAGAGCCTGGAGCCTGTTTCAGATTCTGTGTCTCCCTCTCTCTCTGCCCCTCCCCTGCTCACGCTCTGTCTCTATGTCTCTCAAAAAATAAACGTTAAAAAAAAAACAAATTAACAACTATTTACACTCCTTTATATTTGTTAGGGTTCTTAGAAAAGAATGGTGCTGGCTGCATTTCTATGACCCTTACCTAATGAAAAGTGAAAAAAAAATGAGGTTTATGAATATGTGCACTGAACAAGAGAAAAATCATACACTAGATCTTAGATGTTTTTGCAAAGCTGTAATAACAATTTAAAGGGGAAGCTCCCACCTCTCTTCTAGTTTAAGAGCCACCTCTAGATCACCTTTTCTCAAGGGTCCATGGCTACCTATGATATCTTAAAATTTTAGTGTCTTCGTTTTAGTGATAATCTTTCTTTTTTATTTATTTTGAGAGAGAGAGAGAGAGAGAGAGAGGAAGAGATAGAGCATGCGCATGTGCGAGGGGCAGAGGCAGATAGAGGGAGAGAGAGAGAATCCCAAGCAGGCTCCCTGCTGTTAGCTCAGAGCCCAAGCAGGGGCTCAACCCCAGGCTCTACCTCAAGAACTGTGAGATCACTACCTGAGCCAAAACCAAGAGTCAGATGCATAACTGACTGAGCCACCCCAGGTGCCCCTCAATTCAGTGATGATCTTTAAAAAAAATTAACATAAGCATTTTCTGAAACAAATGGGTATGTATATTATAATTGAGTTCTGCCCAGGTTTGGTGCCCAAGTCGGTGGTTTGTATGTACACTGCGTGAACTGAAGAGAGACTAGTAGCATACAACAGGCAGGCTGACCTCAAAAGAACTGACCTCCAGTACAGACTGGAGCACTCAGTATCGTATCAAGTGTACTGTGTGAATCTCATCTTTAACACAGCAACTCGCTATGTTTATTGGCTGAAAGTGTGATGGCAAATATACAGTTACATTTGTTTCTATTCTCAATTCCCATCATCCATTTAACAGGTTTCAAAAACCACAATGTAAGTCTTTAAGTAACAGCTTCACTGAGCTATATATAATTTATATACCATTCAATTCACTCATTTAAAGAGTTCGGTGAAACTGTTTTTAGTATATTCACAGAGTGATACAACCACAATCAATTTTTAAAAGATTTTTAAATGTTTATTTATTTTTGAGAGAGAGAGGTAGACAGAGACAGAATATGAACAGGGGAGGGCAGAGGGGGGGGTAGGGAGGGAAACACAGAATCTGAAGTAAGCTCCAGGCTCTGAGCTGTCAGCACAGAGCCCCATGCAGGGCTCAAACTCATAAACCACAAGATCATAACCTGAGCTGAAATCAGATGCTTAACCAACTGAGCCAATCAGGCACCCCACACAATCAATTTTATAACAACTTCATCACCCCAAAAAAGAAACCCTATACCCATTAGCAATTACTCCTCATTTCCTTCCAAACCTTTTCCTGACTAGGCCTAGGCAACCACTAATCTATTTCTGCATGGATTTTCCTATTCTGGATATTTCATATAAATGGAATTATATATGTGATCTTTTGTGCTTGGCTGCTATCACTAAGCATGATGCTTCCAAGGTTCCTCCCTGTTGTAGCATGTATCAGTATTTCATTTCTTTTTATTGTCAAGTAATATTCTATTGTATGGATATACATTTTATTTATCCAAGAATCAGTTAATGGACATTGGGTTATTTCTACAATTTGGCTATTATGAATAATGCTGCCATGAACATTCATGTACAAGTTTTTGCGTGGACATATGTTTTTACTCTTTTGGATATATATCTAGAAGTGGAATTGCTAGGTCATATGGCAACCCTATGTTTAACCTCGTGAGGAATTACCAGGCTGTTTTCCAAAATGTATGCACCATTTCACAATCCCACCAGCAGATTTCTCTACATCCTCACCAACACATTATTACAGCCTTTAATGGGTGTGAATGGTAACCCACTGTGGTTCTGAACTGCATTAATTGATAGCTAATGGTTTTGAGCATCTCTTCACGTGTTTATAGGCTTATATTTGTACATCTTCTTAGGAGAAATACTTATTCGGATTGTTGGCTCATTTTTTAAATTGATTGGTCTTTTATTGTTGAGTTGTAAGAGTTCTTTATATATTCCAGATATAAGCTCTTTATCAGATAAATGATTTGAACAACCTTTTTCCCATTCTGCATGTTATCTTCTCATTTGCAACGCAAATCTTATCTTCATTTGAACAAGGCAACTCTAACCCTACAGTTATCAAACAACACCTCATTAAAATTGTCATTCAAGGACTTCTAGTCAGTTTTAGTTAAATGTGAGATCCTATTATCATAAGCTGCTTAATAATGTCTTGACACTATAAATACTACCTTGTACGATATTCTCTGGATTAGTATTACTAAAGGTAAATGTAAAAAGTGAAATATATTATTGAATCTAAGGCTAAATCTTTCCACTATTAAATTCAATATTAAGTCCTTCACATCAGCCAACAAGATCTCTACCATACAATACGAATGATATTTTGAATTTTGTTTTATGGTGTGGTATACTTACTCATAAAGATCTAGCTCCATGGCAACGACTGATACAATCCTAACAACCTAAATTGTACTATGTACACAGTTCCTTAAAGTGATCAAAACATATTAGACTACTAATATTGTAATAAGTTTGTATGGTGGCAGGTGGGTAACTAGGCTTATCTTGGTGACCACTGAGTAGTGTATCAAATTGTGGTAATGTATCGAATTGTCAAATCGCTATGTTAAACACTTGCAATGAATTGAACATTGTATGTTAAAAATAAATATATAGGTGCACCTGGGTGGCTCAGTTGGTTAAGCGTCTACTCTTGGTTTTGGTTCAAGTCATTGTCTCACAAACCCTGTGTCAGGCTCTGCATTGGTAATGGGGAGCCTGCTTAGGATTCTCTCCCTCGCCCTCTCTCTCTCTCTCTCTGCCCTCTCCCCTGCTCATGTCCTCTGTCTCTCAAAAGAAAAAAAAAAAAAAAAAGAAAGAAAAAGAAAAAGAAAAAAGAAAAAATCAAAACTTGAAAAAAAAAGAACTACTGGGGGTCTTCAGTGTAGGAGGAATAAGAATTACTACTTAGCTTTATGTCTGAGTAGATTTAGTGTAATCATAATAAAAATAATTTGGCAGTATGGGGGTCACTATAGTGTGCAATGCAATGTTTTTCCTTTAAATGCAATTTGCATGACATGGGAGTGAATGGGACTACTCTTATTCAAAAGGAAGCTATTTTCTTTTTTTTATTCTTTTTTTTTATTTTTTATTTTTTAAAATTTATTGTCAAATTGGTTTCCATATAACACCCAGTGCTCATCCCAAGTGTCCTCCTCTGTGCCTGTCACCCACTCTCCCCCCTCCCACACCTCCCTCACCCCTCAGTTTGTTCTTAGTCTTTGAGAGTCTCTTATGTTTTGTCTCCTTCCCTATGAAGCTATTTTCAAGGTAATTATGGGTCTCAAGGCCATTTCTTCCCAGGCTTTCTTATGCTATTAATTAAGATACTAGAAATGCAACTACGGAGTCACCTACATCATCCCAAATTCTTTATTTTTATTACTATTAATTTTTATTTATTTATTTATTTATTTATTTATTTTTTTGAGTGAGCGTGCACCCATGAGCGTAGGAGAGGGGGCAGAAAGAGAGAGAGAAAGAGAATCTCAAGCAGGCTCCACACTCAGTACGGAGCCCGACATGGGGTGCAATCCCACAACCCTGGGATCATGACCTAATCCAAAATCAAGAGTTAGAAGCTCAACTGACTGAGCCACCCAGCTGACCCATATTCCAAATTATTTAATGTGAATACTAATATTTGTTCATTTTTATTTTGCATTTTTTTTAATTTTATTTTTGAGAGACATAGAGACAGAGCATGAGCAAAGGAAGGGCAGAGAGAGAGGGAGATATAGAATCTGAAGCAGGCTCCAGGCTCTGAGCCATCAGCACAGAGCCCGACGCGGGGCTCAAACTCACAGACTGTGAGATCATGACCTGAGCTGAAGTCAGCCACTTAACCGACTGAGCCACCCAGGCGCCCCTGTTCATTTTTATTTTGTATCTTTACCTGGTAGACATGCAAAATTTATATCCTTATTTCCTTTTAAATTGGAAAAATTACTAATTTAGCCCATTTTAAATAATAAAAGAGATAATGACATTTTACCATCAGCAAACCAAGGATAGGCCCATCAAATCCTATTTTCCACAAATCATAGGGGCATCTTAGTTCTGGGTAGAGTTCACAAGAAAACAAACTGATCTCAGAAACCCAGGGATTAGTCTAATAAATACTACTAATAAATACGAAATAAGTAGTACTAGTCAGACCCTTTCTCCCTCTACCCGTGCCAAAAACTGAATTTTACTGTGTGCATTGTTCTTTTGGCCATCAAGGCACATTAGACCCTTAAAGAAAACAATTTTGGTCCAGCACAAATTATATTTTTTAGAAATCCACTGACCTACCACTACTATTATATTAATAGTTAATAATAGCAGAATATGTTAATATGTTATCCAAAAGTCAGCTTAAAGGTTAAAAGGAATGCAGGCAATACAAATCTTTGCAATGAACCAAGGCAAAGAATGCAGAAAGGCCTGAAAAGTTCTCTAACTTGGTAATGAGAGAACTCATAACAAAAGCAAAGCAGATTTAAGATAAAAGCGATCTCTATGATCTAGACCATCCTGAGAACAATTCTCCTTCTGTTTTTAGCCAAATAAACAAACCCTGAGAACTGAAGTCTGATAAACTGCATTCTTCTACAGTACACTCAACATCATCCAGCAAATTATTCATTAACACTAAGTAGGTGAATAAGTTAAATAAAGAACCTGAGATATGTTTATTAAAAAAAAAAAAAGCAACAACAACAGTTTCAAGGTCTCTAAAGCAGAAATCTAAATCCTGCCTCTGACTTTTGGGTTGAGACCTAGGCAAGCTACTCAACTTCCTGGCCCTAGGTAACTCATCTGAAATACAGATGAAACAAATCTACCTAGGACTATTTATGTATCGGTCAATAGAAATGCTTACAAAATTCTTCAGGAACAAAGCTCTGCATAA
This sequence comes from Paguma larvata, assembly GCA_030068075.1. Lineage (NCBI taxonomy): Eukaryota > Metazoa > Chordata > Mammalia > Carnivora > Viverridae > Paguma > Paguma larvata. The sequence goes on along the minus strand of CM057827.1, from coordinate 21,344,233 downwards.
GTGCTTAAGAGACAAGTAATTCTATCAAATGCTTTGTATACGATAAAAGGTTAAGAAATCTGCCTAATAAAGGCAGATTTACTGAGTCCAAATTTCCTATAAAGCAGTGGTTTTCAAACATTTTGCCTGCACCCCACAGTAAGATACATTTTCCATCATACCTCAGAGAATGAAACACATGCTGAGACGCAAATAACATATTTTCATGAAACAATACTAACCTATGTTAATCTCACGCACTCTGAATTTTTTTAAATAAAACTCACTAAACTGATCTCACAAACTACTTAATAGATTATGTCCCACAGACTGAAAAACACTATAAAGTATCTTCAAAAATCTAAAATACATATGTTAAACACAGACTCAGCCATAAAACATAAAACCATAGATATAAACCTGCTACAAATATACATTACAAATCAGCAATTATCATTGATAAGAGTCTTGGGGAAACTGAAATTACTTGAATCCTCACACAAGACAGGAATTAGTGGTAACACTGTGTCCAGAGGGTGAAGATGGCCTAAAATCAATGCGGCTACATGGAGAAATATTGAGAGGAAAAACCGCGCCTAAATAAACTAAACAAGCAACAGAGGAACAGAACTGATATAGGTCTCTTGCCTCAGACCCAACAGCCATACAGAAAGGAGTGTATTCCAAAGGGAAAGATGACAGGCCCTCTTACTCCTCTGCTCAAGAAAGAAACAGAACATCATTGTGTCAACTTCTAAAAGGTAATGTGATTCCAACCTAGGAAAACAAAGCCCAGAATATCAGTACTGTTCTTACTAGAGGGAGGTAGAAAATGCCTTGACCTTGACCCAGTTTCAGAAAGAAGGGAGGGAGAAGTAAGAAAAAAAGAGAAGAAATTGAGAAACACGGTGGTCCCAATTGGTCACCAATCTGCTTCTCAGCTCCCTCCTTTTCTACCTGTGTCTGACGACAGATATAGACCCACACAATGCTTCACTAAGGCTGAAAAAAACTACAACAAAAATTCTACTAATGGCAGGGAATTACAAAGGCCAAAAATTAAAATAAAATTTTAAAAAAGAGCAGTTTAAACTCTGGTATAAAATGGTAGTCATAGGGGTACCTGGGTGACTCAGTCAACATCGACTCTTGATTTTGTTTCAGGTCATGATCCTAGGGTGGTGGGATCAAGCCCCACATTGGGCTCCTCACAGAGTGTACAGCCTCTCTCTCTCTCTTTTTGCCCCTCTCCTCAGCTCATGCTCATATTCTCTCTCTCTCAAAATAAATAAATTAATTAAGAAATAATAATAATAAATGAGATAGTAGTCCTAGGAAAAGAAAAGCCAAGTAACTTCTTACATTCATATCTAGTATATTATGGGAGTTGATTAAAATCTAATAGTAAAGTGGAAACAGGTACTAATGAAAAAAAACTGGAAAAATAGAACTGTGAAGCCAGAATGAATCTAAGCAATATAGGATTCATCCTGGGCCTTCCCTTTTCCTTCCCAGGGTCTGCTGAGGTGTTCTATTCCCAAAGCCCTCGTTTTTATTCTAGTCACCTCTCCCTTTCTCTGCAAACCTTCAGAGCCAAATTTATCAAAAGACTTGTCTCCACTTTCTCATCTCCAGTCACTATTCAATCCCAAGACTTCACCAAAACTTCTCTTGGAAAGGCTACCAAAGATCTTCATGTTACCAAATCCAATGGACACTCTGCAGTCTTAATCTTACTTGACCTTTGCAATGAACAACTATTGTTTTTAATTGTCCTACATTCATTTCCTCTGCTTCAGTGACAGAATCCACATTATGTTTGGGGATTACCCCTCCCCCACTAGATACGTCTTTGGTGAGACTGTAGACTAAGGTGTTCTTTCCTTCGCTGGCCAACTGTTGGACACTTGACCCACACTGAACAAATCAGACACTTTTCCACAGAACGTGAATTCTAAAAGAAGTAACAAAGGGCTGAAAACTGCTGCAGCAGCCCATTCATTCCAGTAATGCAGCTAGCAGCCTCCCCTGGGGCTGCTCGGATTCCTGTCCTTCATGAAGCCAAGGCCTTCATCATTTCCTTTGATCCTATGAGCTGCCCACATCCTTGTTATAAATCCCTCTTCTGAAGCAAACTGGTAACTTGCAAAACAAGAGCCATAACTGATATTATCCCTTAGAAGCACTGCCTCCTTCCTCAAACACTTACTCTCTTTGCTTCTAAGACACGTGTTCCTCATTTTACTCTTATGTCATTGCCATTCCTCCAGTTTCCTTTGGTAACTTTTTAAGTTTATTTATTTACTTTGAGAGAGAGCGAGAGAGGGAGGGAGAGAGAAAGAATCCCAAGCAGGCTCTGTACTGTCAGCATAAAGCCCAACGTAGGTCTCGAGCTCACTGTGAGATCATGACCTGATCCAAAATTGGATGCTTAACTGACTGAGTCACCCAGGCGTCCCTCCTTTGGTAACTTCTATACTCTTCCTGCACACAGCCTCTAAATATTACTATTCCTCAGGAGAGTATTCAGGACCTCTTCTCTTGCTATACTCTCCTCCTAGTATAAACTCATGGCTTTAAATGATAGTTTCCAAAATTTTATAAAGTTTTTATTTAAACTCCAATTAATTAACATAGAGTATAATATTAGTTTCGGGTACACAATACAGTGATTCGACACTTCCATACAACACCGGGTGCTCATCACCGAAATTTTTGTCTGTGGCCCAGATATGTCCTCTGAGCTGCAGACCTGCATATATAATTGCTTACTTGATATCTGTACTTAATGTTTTAACTTAGTATCTCTAATGTATCTAAAATGAATTCTCTCTCAAGTCTGTTTCCCATCATGCCCTGCCAGTCTCACTCACCATAACCCTCCACTTAAGACAGGGCCACCAAGCACCCCATTTGGGAGTCATTTTTATTACTTTCTTACCTTTGCTTCCAATACTCAGTCCACAGCAAGTCCCATTAAGATAACAAATCCACCTACTTCTAGCCACCACCCTATTTCAGGCCACCATTAATACTTGCCCTTAACTACTGTTAGTGCCACGTAACTGGTCTCTCTGCTTCTCCTCTTGCCTACCTCTATTCTCTCTCTTCACAGTTAGTAAATACCATTTTAGGAGTGCCTGGGTGGCTCAGTCGGTTAAGCGTCCCACTTCGGCTCAGGTCACAATTACACAGTTCGTGGTTCGGGCCGCACGTCGGGCTCTGTGCTGACAGCTCAGAGCCTGGAGCCTGCTCTGAATTCTGTGTCTCCCTCTCTCTCTGCCCCTCCCCTGCTCGCGCTTTGTCTCTGTCTCTCAAAAATAAACAAAAATGTTTTAAAAAATTAAAATACGAGTCCCTATTATATCACTCACCTGCTTGAAACTCTTTACGCGGCTTCCCAACGCACATACACAAAATTCAAACTCCTTATCCTAGCATGTTAGAACCTAGGTGACCCATTCCTGCTCCTCCAACCACACTCCAGAGTCACTCTCCCTAAGCTCTTTCTGATGTTAGGGATGTGCACATGTCTTTTCCTCTACCTTGGAATGCTTTTACCTTCCTCTCCATCAGCTTACCTTTTTCACTCTTCTGGGCTCTGTTTAACTATCAACTCATTGACAAAGGTTTTTTGCCTGATCACCTTATCCAAAGAAGATTCCCCATACTCCCACCTCTGTTCTCTATCTCTGCTGTTTCTAATTCCTTTGTTTTTATATTGTATTCCTTTTTTTTTTCTTTTGGTCTGGCTACTCCCCTAAATTGTAAGCTCCATAAACATGGGCAGGAACTAGTCTGTCTAATTTATAACTTTACCTTCTACTACCTAGCACAGTGCCAGGCAAAGTACTATATGTAATTCTTAAGGAATTTAGGTCCCCAAGAGTCATTTCTGATACCTTGAAGCTCCAAGGCTGTCTTTACTATGAGATTAAAGGGCTTCCATACAAACTTCCCTGCAAGCACCTAGTAGGCACTGAATACCTATACAATGAATGACCAACCTGCATATCACACCAAGATATTTGCCTCTATTCCTGACCTCTCTCCTAAACTCCAAATTTTCATTTCTAACTGCTTGCTGGGTATTTCCACATAGATATCCATCTCACACCTAACAAGGTCCAAAATCCAGATAATCGTCTTCACCACCAAACCTGTTCTTCTTCCTGTATTATCCATTTCAATTATTGCCCAATCTTCTTCCCACTCAGCCATAAATTCTAGGTCTTCAACACTGTCTCTCATCTTCCATATTTAAGTAATCTCCGCAGTTCTAATTACCCCAAATGCATTCCTCCTTTAATGCCCTGTTTAGGTCTCTTTATCTTTCAACTACACTATTGAAATAGACTATGAACTAATTCCCCCTTTTCTTTTTCAAATTTATTTATTTTTGAGAGAGAGAGAGAGAGAGACAAAGCGAGAGTAAGCAGGGGAGGAGCAGAGAGAATCCCAAGCAAGCAGGAGTCAATCCCACCAACCATGATTACATGATCTGAGCCAAAACCAAGAGTCGACTGACGGAGCACCTTAGGTGCCCAAAATTCCTCTTCTCAATCCATCTTTTTATGCAGCCACTCGAATTATCTTTCCAAAAACACAGAAGTGCTTGTTACTCTACTCACTCAAAATTTGGTGCCTCACAATATGGCATTTCAAATATTCTACAATCTATCTTCAAATACTGTTTCAGCTACAGCACGTCCATATTCCTCAATTAACCCTTTACTCCAACCCACATGGACTAACTATTGAATGAACACGCCAGCCTATTTCAGTGTTCAACATCTTTGCTTAGAATAGTTCTTCCACCAATAATACACACTCCCTATCCAGTTGTGATTTTTTTAAAATCCTTTCCAGATTTTTTTCATTTTTTTAAAATGCTTATTTATTTTGAGAGAGCCAGTATGAGCAGTGGGAAGGGGCAGAGAGGGAGGGAGAATCCCAAGCAGGCTCCCTGCTGGCAGCACAGAGCTTAACAGTGGCTCCATCCCACCAACAGCGAGATTGTGACCTGAGCCAAAATCAAGAGCTGGAGGCTTAACCAACTGAGCCACCCAGGTGCCCCTCCTTTCCAGACATGAATATCAAATGCCATCCTCCACTAAGACTCTGATCCTTTCCCTCCAGTGAAAACAAATCTGTCCTTTCTGTGGTGTTGTCACAACACAGTTTCACCTCATTTTAGCAAGGATTCCATCCTGCCTAGGCTGTTAGTTATCTACATGTATATCTTTCTCATTGGTTAAGGTCGTTGAATTTACTCACTTCTACTCTCACTAACTTAGTATGATGCTTTGTACAAGCTAAGCATTCAGGAAACATCTGCTGGATAAATAGGTAAGCCTCTTCATCTACAGAGAAAAAAAAGGCTAGAGATTAAGTAACTTGCCAAAAATCAGACGTGTACTTAAATGCAGAATTTTAAAAAATTAGAACCTAAATCTTCTGTTTAGCTGACGACTTTACTCTGTCCATACTAAGCAAGATAAAACAGGTGAAATTTCTCACTCCCTAACAACAAAATGCCATTGACTTTATTTCAAAATGTTTCTTTTATTCACTTCGCAAATATGTTGCATTGACCCATATGCCAAAGTGAAGAAGAACAAATTCTTAAGTCCCAGGTTAGCAATGTTTAACTTCCAAATGGTGCCTAAATGCATGTCAAAGCCTCATGAGCGAATGGGATAAACTTTAATGGACGAACTGCATTCTTTTCTCTGAAGAAACGTCGGAGGAGAAATTGAACCTGCGAATGCCTACAAGACCGTAAACACCCACAGCCCACAGCCTCGCCTTGAAATGACATGCGAAGGAGAAGCTAGCAGCCAAAGCCGCTCGGAGCCGGCAGCCTTCCTTCTTCTAGACCCAGAAAGTAAGTGGACGTATGAAAGAAGAGGTAGCTCTGGGCAGAAATATCGAAGGCAGAGTCTTCTCGGCATCCTCTCTGCCCCACCGCAACGGCCTTAGCGTAAGGCCCCGAAGCCCGCGGGCAGGGCCCGGCTGCGGGTGCAGTCCAGGAGCCCCCGCCCTAGGGAACCCGCTGACTCCAGCTTTCTCAGGACCGTCTTGTTACCAAGCCCCGGCCCCAGAACCCAAGCAAAGAAGCCGAAACATCGGCCCCAAAACGCCTCGAGGGAAAGGGCCGAAGCCGTAGGGCTTCAGACCGGCCGCTCCCGGGCCTGCCAGATAAGGGAGGGGTGCCCAAGGGGGGCGGTTTCCCTGTCCTCTCCGAAGTCGAACTCGGCCCGAGCCCCCGAGGGACCGGTACTGGCTCCCTCCCTCTTGGCGACCACCTGGCTGCGCGGGCGTGGCCTGGCCCAGTTCGGAGCTCACCTTCCCGTCCCGGGCAGCCGGCTAGCCGTCAGTCGGTCCCGAATTCCGTCCACACACAGCGTCTTCCGGCTCCCGCCGGAAGCAGCGGCAGCGCGGGACAGGAAGTTTGGCCGGCCCCCAACGCTCACACCTACTCGCCCGCCCCAGGCTGGACAGCGGCAGCCCCGCGTCGGGGGCCCCCGGCCGAGGCGTCGATGGCGGGCCGGGGCCGGGCTGTCCGGGCAGGGCTGCGCCTCCGGACGCAAGGAGCTGCGGTCTCTCGCCTTCTATTCATTCCCGACGTTGGGGCCCCGTGGTCTACGAAACCCGAAACGGGGTCAGTTCGTGCCAGCCGTGACGTCACTGCTTCCTTGCCGCAGCAGGAGGGGTAGTTTTTCCTGTCAGCTGAGATCAGAACTAGTTACGACGGAGGCAAGCGAGGAAGAGAGCCCTACTTAAACATTTATAAAAGTTCTCAGTGAAGAGGACCTCAAAGCTTCACTGCCTGAGAAGGGAACTTGCAGAATCAGGTTCTGCATTGCTTACGGGGCGGGGGTAAGAATAGAGACTCAGGTGTATAGCTCTTTTTGTAATATTAATTCCCCAGAGTCTGGGTTCCCTATATTAGGATGGAAAGAGCTCTCGGATATGACACCGGGAACTAGAACACTTTCCAGGCTGGATGCCACCACTTGTGAGAGCTTTATGCTTGACAGACTTTGAAATTAATTTTTGAATACTTGGTGTGTGCCAAAGGACGTGAAACTCAATTAAGATCGTGGCAGTGGAAATTAAAATTCTCTAAGAAAGGCATTTTCAAGATTAAACACAAGCCTTGATTTGATGACAGGCATCTGAATGGGTGAGGGAGTAGTAGTTTGGGTGCACAAATGATGGTGATTTAGAAACAAAGTAGAAACATGTAAGAGGACGGTAATTCCTCTTTGGATAAACGGAGTTTATCCCAGGTGTCAAAAGGATATTTTACTTGGAGGTCCCCAGGTCAAGTGAAAGGTCAGACATAGAGGTGTAGATTTGGGAGTTATCAACATTCAGACCTTTCTGAAGTCCAGGAAAGGTATATAAAACAAGAAAGAGAACACTGAGGTCAACTGGAGTGATTGATTGCTAACACAATTTCAATCTACTTTCTACAAATGTTATAGACAAAAATATATTGCAGGGTGCAAACAGGTGACCATAAACCAGCACAACACTTAGAAAAATATCCTCAATTTTATTGTTGTCAATGGTTGATTAAAATAATGAAACAAACCCTCTTATTTAGAGGTTCATTCATAAATCTTGAACATTCAGGTTTACAGCCATTTGTTAATTTGTTCAGCCTGTCATTTGCTAAAACTGTCTTTGTCGTCTTAATCTTTCTAATCACCTAAAACTTCAAGTGATGTTTATATCTATTTGCCGTCGAAACCTTTACACTATGTGATAGTGTGTGCCTGCTAACCTAAAACAAACACACGTTTATCAATACATATTTGAGTTTTTAGACTATACAGTAAATTATTTAGCAAAACAGACGATCCTCTGTAGTTAACTAGTGTCTCCCATCAACCTAACTGACCTCAGATATTTATCTTCACAGCCTCTGCACTCCTATCCTAAAAACTGCTCTAGAAGCTCTGAATTCCCCCCAAACCCCTATACACACCCTGCCATCTCCAGCTCCGTATGGAAAGGCCATCCCAATTCTACTCTTACACCAAGTTACAGTTTAAGAATTATGTAAAGCATTTCCAGGTCAACATATATTTACAAGGTGTCATCTCAAGCATTCTATTTTTTTTTTTTTTAATTTGAGAGAGAGAGAGGGAGAGAATCCCACACAGGCTCCATGCTGTCAGCACACAAAGCCTGACACAGGGCTAGATCTTATGAACCGTGAGATCATGACCTGGGCCAAAATCAAGAGTGATATGCTTAATGGACTGAGCTACCCGGGGCGCCCCTCAAGCATGCTATTTTAAGTAAAAGTTATTAACTGTAAAAATCTATATTTTGTATGATCCATTAAAGAGTTACATCAAATCTCCATGGGTTTCAGAATTTCTGATCAAAACATCATATGTAATATTAGTAAAGGAAAGAAAAATAGGTCATGTTGACTTCCATCTATTACTGTACTCTTGTTGGATACAAAGAACATATATGATATTGAAGATAAAGGAAAAACTGTTATCCAACTAGAAAATATTAACCTATGATCACATTCAAATTAAAAGCTATCTGTACTCGTGGTGCCTGGGTGACTCAGTAAGTTAAGCAACCGACTTCAGATCATGTTCTCATGGTTTCTGGGTTTGAGCCCTGCGTTGGGCTTTGCTGACAGCTTAGAGCCTGGAGGCTGCTTTGGATTCTGTGTCCCCCCTCTCTGCCCCTCCCCACTCACATTCTGTCTCTCAAAAATCAACATTAAAAAAAAAAAGCTATCTGTACTCTAAGATTTTTTTATGAAGCATCTTAAAAATCCTTGAGCAAAATGGAAAGAAATTTGTGTATCTCCTTGACGAAGATGCTTATACATATTATAAAGAGGTTTCTTCTGAAATGCAAACTATCTGTTTTCCGATGTTACCGCCTGTCATCATGGACTGGAATGCAACTAGAAAGAAAAAAAAACTAGGTTATATGAAAACCTAAATGTCACTATCGTACATGTTTATCAGTAGGTCAAACACATGCAATTAATTTGAATAATTTATTCAATGATTTTAATAGTAACTATAGAAGGAAATTTTCATGAAAACAACCTCAAGTGAAATATTGGCAAAGCCACTAAATTAACTCAATTTACATCTTAAAAATGTGTTTTTACCCAAACATTAAAAATGTTTAATTAGTATCTCAGTGTTCACTGTTTACAGAATCTGAAGGCTAGAAGCAAATAAGTATGATAAAATGCCAGCAAAAACAATTTTTCAATTACTATTAAAAATATTAGAAATCTAACCATAAAGTTTTACTAAGTAAAATATGCATGTTATGCCAGGAAACAGTAAAATTTATAGTTCTGCTTAGTAAACATATTGACCAAATGTATTAAATATTTTTTCCTAAAAATGTAAAAAAAAAAATCAGTTTGATCTAATCTCTTTCATTTGAAACAGACGAAAGAATGTTGAAAACTATGTATGTTAGGAAAAAAAAACCCTAAATATTGAAAATCTGTTTCATATAATCTTAAAATACCTTAGAACCATTCAATCTGAAAAAGTTACCTAGAAGCTAACTGATTTTCATGATGCTTACATTTTTTTATAACTTGTTTCAAAACCAAAGAAACACTTGATAATTGAAATGTGAAAACAATATTTTCTTCAATACCACTAAGCTGAACTTTAATGGAGTTTGATTAAGATATTTAAGTAAACCTGCAGGATGGTTTTATAGGAAAGAAATAAATGATTTAAAAAGAAAAAACTTCAGGGAAGTAGAATTAAAGGAAAAAAGGGAATATTTGTGCTAAGCTCATGCATACAATAAATAAATCTACATTCATCTTACCTCCCATGTTTTCCAATCCATTTATCACAGTCTCTTTAATCTGTAAATCAAAATAACCAAGTATGGTGTTCGTTAGACTTCAGCATGTCTATTTAAAGTTGACCAGTTGAACAACAGGTTTGAACTGTGCAGGTCCATTTATACGCATTTTTTTTTCGATAAATACAGTACTGTATATGTGTTTTCCTTGTAACTTTCTTAGCAATATTTTCTTTTCTTTAGCTTACTTTATTGTAAGAATAGAGTACAAATTACATATAACATACAAATTATGCCTTAGTCAACTGTTTATGTTATTAGCAAGGCTTCTGATCAGTAGTAGGCTACTAGAAGTTTTGGAGGAGTCAAAAGATATATGGGGATTTTCAACTGCATGGAGGTAAGAGTGTCAGCGCCCTTAACCCCTGAGGTGTTCAAGATCAACTATAATATTCTTCATTTTGGCAAAGGGCAGCAATACTATTTCACTTTCTTTCTAAAATTAGATAATCTTCATTTCATGGACGTAGCACAGAAAAGTTTTCTATTGAATGATTTTTAAAAATAAAATTTTCTTAAAAATAAATAAAAATAAAATCATGTTTTCCCATTGTCTAATCTTCAATTGGTAACATCATAAACTCTATAACTTCTTTTCAGAAAACAAAGCACACGCACATATAACTTTGCCTATCATTTGCAAGTTTCAAGAACATCCCAGGTCAGGGTCTCTGGACTCCAGATGAATAACTCCTGATTTCAGCCAGCAACCAAGAGATATATCAGGCTACCAGGGAGGGCAGGAAAGAAATATAGTGGTGGTGAGGTAGGGGGTAAAAGGAGGTGCCTTAAAGATTTTTGAGAAAGCACAGCTTCTAGGGGCTGTTGATTAAGCTACCAACTTTGTCTCATGAGGACCATTATCTCACGGTTTGTGAGTTTAAGCCCTGCATCAGGCTCTCTGCTGTCAGCATGGACCCCGCTTCGGATCTTCTGTTCCCCTCTCTCTCTGCCGCTCCCTCACTGGTTCTCTCTCTCAAAATAAATAAATAAACTTTAAAAAAAAAAAAAAAAGGAAAAAACACAGCTTGTAACACACGGTAGCATTCTATAAATATTTGTTAAATTAATGAATATTAAAATTTGATTAAAAAAACCAAACACCTATTTATCTTCTATTATAATCTAAGAAAAGTAAATGTTACTAAAATTTTAGATACAGCAACTGACAAGAGGGTTTCTCAATTAGGAAGTTATACTTACCTGAGAGTAAACTTAATTTATAATATTCCGTATAATTTTGTAGGAATTCCTATTACGAAGCTAATATGTTCACTACAATAAATTCAAATAATGCAAAAGTATATCAAGTATATCAATATCAATGATATTGATAAAGAATAGAAGCAAGTTCTACCTTTAGCTTTCCTTCTTTAAACCACTGACTCAGCTGTAGAATGCCAGGCTCAAATCTGTCCTTATAGTTTAACACCAGAAATCTTTCTCTGTAGTGGGGAAGAAAAGGATAATGATCAGAGACTATGGAGGGTGAAAGGGTTCAAAATCAAACCATTCCAGAACTCTAATATCTGTTAATCTTTGAAACATCAGGACTTAATCACGCAGAATCAGGTCAGATACAGTTTTAGGTATAGTTTCACGTATAAGTGTAGTTGTTCTGTCTGGCTAGCATTACAACCCTGTTTGGTAATTAGCATTGTGATTTTACTTTGTGGGTAGTATCCTTTCCCCACTCTCCTGGACCAAAGCCAGGCCGGTCTAAGTGAGTAAGTATCAGCTTTGGGACTGGATAAAACTGAGAGGAAGAGAGCTGTTCTCTTTTTCCTTGGCCTACTAATTTGGTAAAATATAAGACTAGAGGTAACAGTCATCCTCTTGCTCTGCTGCAAGGGAAGAGCCTACAAAGGAACAGAGCCAACCCAAAAGGAAGCACAGCCCAAAGGTAGAGAAAAACTTGGTGATGCCACTATGCAAACCTTCGGTCCAGCCAATACCAATACTGGCCTGCTCAGAAACATGAGCCAATAAATTTCCTTTCCACTTAGGCCAATATGAGTTGAGTTTCTATCACTTGGGGAAAAAAGAGACTTGCAAAAGATTGATTGAACAGGTATGATTTTTAGAAAGTTTTTTGCCAGGGGGCACCTGGGTGGCTCAGTCTGTTAAGCCAACTGCAGCTCAGGTCATGATTTTGCAGTTCGTGGGTTCTAGCCCCGTGAAGGGCTCTGTATTGACAGCTCAGGGCCTGGAGCCTGCTTTAGATTCTGTGTCTCCCTTTCTCTCTACCCACTCCCTGCTCATGCTCTCTCTCTGACTCTCAAAAATAAATAAATGTTAAAAACAAAAAGAGAGAGAAAAGAAGGTTTTTTGCCAGGGCTCTAGTTAATAACCTAAATATGAAAAAAAATATCAATTTTCAAGTTTTACTCAATAAGGACTAATTATATATAAAGAACACTACATTTCATATACATCCCTGATCTTTAAACTCAGGAATCTGGTAATAAGGGGAAAAGAGTAGACCATACCTTGTGATGTTTCTTTCTTTTTGGATTGCTTCTACAGCAGGAGGTAGTGGAGGAGGATAAGGCACATCTTTGTTGTACTGAGAAATTTGACCACACAGGATGATATGGCTATTCCGATTCATCTGTTCAGAAAAAATCAATGATTATTCCCTAAGACATATGCCCTTCCTATGTTTACTGATTTTATGGCTGCCTCCACAAAAGCCTCCTTGACTACTGTATTTAATCCTTTGGTGCCAATTAACTGACTTTGCTTTGAAGATATGCTCCTTATATGTAGTCAAGAGTTTTAATTAGCTAGGAAACAAGTCCTTCCAAAGGAACAGAGGTAAATGAGAGTTTGGTAACGCACAAAAGAATTACACTGGTATCATCATTGTTGTTGCTACTATTAGTAGCAGCAGTAAAGTATTTCCTTGGATTTAAATAATTTAACCTCAACTGCAAATAAATTTATATATAAGAAAGTGCAATGTTGTGTCAATAGCTAATGTTGGTATTTTATAACATTGTCAATAAAAATATGTGAGTAACTATAATCTATGAAAATCCTTTCCCTCCCCAAGGTCAGATGCCATGGCTGTGAGTAAGTTAGTTGAGGAGGAATTAGGGTCAAATTTTCACCTCTAGAACAATACAACTGTAATTTTTTTTTTTTAAGATTTATTTTTAAGTAATCTCTACACCCAATGTGGGGCTAGAACTCATAACCCAAAAGTCAGGAGTCATATGCCCGACCAACCAAGCCAGCTAGGCACACCCCCCCTTCAACTGTAGTTTTTGATAAAAATAAATTGCAGGTGAAAAATATAATACTGCTATCAAAGAATTGATGAAATTGATGCTCATGCAAATGTGCAAGCAAATGGAAGTAGTCGTCCATTTCTGTATCACTTAATTGCAATACTGATCATTACGTTATTTCTCACAATAAACCCTACAATTTTATAGGTTTTTTTTCTCGATATCAGGTAAAAAGCACATCAAGTAAAATGTAGTATTTGAATTTGTAACAAATTGGCAAACAACCTGACTTATCACGGTATCGCTGATGTCACCGCCAACATTGTCAAAGTAAACATCCACTCCAGCTGGACATAATTCACGGAGCTGTTCTGCCACATCCCCCTTTTTATAATTAATTGCAGCATCGAAGCCCAGTTCTGAGGTCAGAAGGAGGCACTTCTCCTGTGTTCCACAAATTCCCACCACTCTGGAACAGCCCATCAAATGGCCAATCTAGGGGGAAATTTTTAAAAATTAAACAACTTTCTGTTGTGTTCATCACAATTTAGGTTAGATTACAGGGCTTCTTCTGGCTTACAGTAATTTGAAACCAAAAGAACTGATACCAGATATAATGCTAAAAAAGAAATTAAGATTGACTAAAATTAGACTTAGTTTGAATGTTAAAATCTCACAATTTAAAGATGATTTCATAAAAGAAGTAGTCAGATTCAAAACATCACTATCTTGCAATTCATGATTTTTCAGGCCTATGAGGAACCAAAATCACTACTATGATGTAATATTTTGTTTCAAAGGTTTCCACACGTATAAAGACTGCTATTCATAAAACAATATACTTTAAAATTCTATCATAATCTTTACTGTATTGCTAGAACCTAGTAAGTGCTCTCTTATTGGAAGATTCTTTTTAAAAATAAGCGTTTGTCTTTTAATTCATGGAATTCCAGATAGGTACTCTATGGGTCTCTTCCTTATATTGATTAGAGCAATGCCGTAGCATTTACCATGTCTATTTCTGGTTAACAGAGAACAAGATACAAAAATCTACATTCTTCATATTGTTATGAAGACAGTCTAAGCAGGTAATAACATTTCTACCAGAAATATATAACATAATATTATAAACTTTTTCAGTTTTATATTTTAAATTATATACATGTATCCAGAAATTCAATTTTTTAGAAAATCAAACAATTCTCAGAAAGTTTACCTGCCCAGCCAAGGATCCACAAGCACCAGCAGCCCCACTAACAACCATTGTCTGATTAGATCCAGCAGTTATATGACCTTTTTCCTGTATCCCAATCAAGGAAGTCAAACCAGGCATACCTATAGCTCCAAGAAAGTATGAAAGGTGTCCATTCACAAGTTGTGGGTCTACCTAAAATAAAACATATAACTTTAAATAAAAAATAATACTAGGAATTCTTATTTTAAGTCAACAAGGCAGAGAAAAACCTGTTATAGATTGAGTTGAGTTCCCTCAGATTCTTATGTTTATGACCTACCCCTTAATATAACTATATTTGGAGACAGGGCCTTTAAGGAGATAATTACGGTTAAATGAGGCCATAAGGGAGGGGCCCTAATCCAACAGAACTTGTGTCCTTATGAGAAAAGGAAGAGACAGGGCGTCTGGATGGCTCAGTCAGTTGAGCATCTGACTTCGGCTCAGGTTATGATCTCACAGTTTGTGAGTTTGAGCCCCACATCTGGCTCTGTGCTGACAGCTTGGAGTCTGCTTAGGATTCTGTGTGTGTCTCTCTCTCTGTCCCTCCCCCGCTCATGCTCTGCCTCTCAAAAATGAATAAACGTTAAAAAAAATTTTTTTTAAGAGAAAAGGAAGAGACACCAGAGCTCTTTTCTCTGCACTTGCACAGAGGAGAGCCTGAATGCCCTGTGAGGACAGAGCAAAAAGGCAGCCAACTGCAAGTCAGGAAGAAAGGCTTCACTACAAACCAAATTTTCCAGCGCCTAGATCTCAGACTTTCAGCCTCCGGAACTGTGAGAAAATAAATTTCTGTCATTTAAGCTACCCAGTCTATGGTATTTTGTAATGGCATTCCAAGGAGACTTTAATAAACAACCCAATATGGTTTCTAGAACAGCGAACCATTCTTCAGTATTGTTCAAATTCTATAATTTATTTGTACGAAATAAACAAATGAGTATTTCTTCTCTTTATAGTAAAAAAAAACCCAAAAACTTTAAAGAATTCTACACGAAAGACACTAACGATTCTTTCTTTTCAATGCCTCCAAGTATACTTTAAAAAAAGAAGAAACACTAAGGAGAAAACACTAGGCAAAGTAGGAAGGTTTTTAAATCTCTGAGCAAATCCAGGGGCGCCTGGTTCATGAGACAGACCCCTGCTTTGGGCTCTGCGCTGTCAGTGCAGATCCTGCTTGGGATTCTCTCTCTCTCTCTCTCTGTCTCTCTCTTGCTTGCTCTCTCAAAAATAAATACGCTTTTTCAAAGAAAGAAGATTCACCACCTTACTTTGATTTGCAGTTAAACTATCATAAACAAAAATGGCAGTTTGTATTGAGCAGTCTTTTTTTTTTTTAATAATTTTTTTCAACGTTTATTTATTTTTGAGAGACATAGAGCAGGGGAAGGGCAGAGAGAGAGGGAGATACAGAAACTGAAGCAGGCTCCAGGCTCTGATGAGCCATCCGCACAGAGCCCGACGTGGGGCTCGAACTCACAGACCGTGAGATCATGACCTGAGCCGAAGTCGGCTGCTCAACCGACTGAGCCACCCAGGCGCCCTAGTATTCAGCAGTCTTAAATGGCTATCGGATCCAGTGTGTACATAAAGGTAATCAAGATATTAAAGTCAACAATACTTAGAAAGGTCTACCGTACACAAAAATATTTCATGTAGGTAATAGTTACTTATTAGTAAAGCCAATATAAAAACTTTGGGAGACAGGTTTGTGTTTGGCAAATATCCTTTCTCTTCCTCATTTCTAATTTCTGTGCCTAAAGCATGTTGGAGCTCTCCCCAACTGCCCCATTACCCTCCATAGCACAATGACAGGGGAAACCAGAACCTGCTGAATATTTCTTCCTGCTAAGAAGTTTCTTGTTAAATATATTTTACTGGTATTATTAAGTTGAAAATTATTGTATAACATCTCCCACATACCATGTGTATCTTAACAGTCACCTTTAACTGATTATAAGAATTTGTAATAATAGGGCCCCCCAGGTGGCTCAGTCAGTTAGGCACCTGATAGTTGATTTCAGCTCCGGTCATGATGTCATGATCTCATGGTTCATAAGACCTCTGCCCCTCCCCTACTCGCACCCTCTGTCTGTCTCTCTCAAAATAAATAAACTTAAAAAAAAAAGAATTTCTAATAATAAAAAATACTAAAATTTTATACAGCTTTTTAGAAAGTCTTAGTCATATTTATCATAGCATTTAATTTCCACATTCATTTATGAGACAGCTACTATTTTCATCTTGCACATAGGGTTCAGAGACATAAAGTAACTTCCCTCAAAACATAAATTGGGTTGAATTACATGAAGCTGCCAGGTGTCATAGGTTAAAACAGACAAGTATTCGTAATTTCACATAATTCAACTAACAGCAGACACTGATCTCAGGACTTTTAACACAAAATGGAATTTTAAGCACAAACCAACGAATTTAAGTCAAGTGACAATTTCTCAAGAAACTTTAAAGCATGCAAGTATACGGGACCTTCTGGCTTCCTTGGTATAAATGATTTTTTTGATGCTTACAATTCAGGTTTTATTTTACATATGTAAAATTCAAGAAATAAATTAAATACAGAAACAACACTATTCACTGATAATCTAAGAACTGTCATATAGTTACAGCCAACAGTGGAAAAGAAACAAAGGTTTTCCACATTTTAGCCGCTATCTAAAAGAAAATGTATGCTTTTATATTTTTTTCCCCTGATAACAAACTGAACTGAATGCCAAATGCACAAAGTAAGATTTACAGGGAGGGAAGACCAGATAGTAAAACCTTGGATTGCAAGTAACTTGTTCTGCGAGTGTTCCACAAGATGAGCAAACATTTATAATAAATTTTCACTTGATAAATGAGCGATGTCTTGTAATACGGGTAGTACGTGACACCAAATGTTACATGATCACAACTGAGCCAATGATTCTTGAAATTCCCTTTGTTTTACGAGTGCTATGGATTATAAGCATGTTTCCAGAATGAATTGTGCTCGCAAACCAAAGTTTTACTTACTGTATATTATACATCACCTTTTCAAGGCTGTTTCCATCCAGAATAACCTTGGTTTGCCAGGGCCAATAGAAAGAAGTCACAAAATCGCCTTTAGTAAAATGTATGTGTTTGCTTTCTTCTATAATTCCAATACCTCCACCATCAACCACTTGAGACAGCTGCCACGGTGTTATATAATCACTGCCAGTGTCTTCATTCATTCTGCAACGCTAAAAAAGGAAAATGTTGATGAGGATAATTCTGCCTGATAACACTGGCTGGTTTATTAATTTACCTGGTGACTAAAAGAAAGGTATATAATCAGTAATGTTAAGTAAAGTGTTAAATTAAATTTATCTTAATTTCTATCTTCTTTTCAGTTACTCTTCATCCTTAAAAGGAAAAATGTATCTCCTCTCTAACAAGTAAAAGTATAATTAGAGGGGTGCCTGGGTGGCTTAGTCCGTTAAGCATCTAACTTTGGCTCAGGTCATGGGGTTCATCGGGCTCTGTGCTGACAGATCAGAGCCTGGAGCCTGCTTCAGATTCTGCATCTCCTTCTCTCTCTCTTTCCTTCCCCTGCTTGCCCTCTCTCTCAAAAAATAAACATTAAAATTTTTATTTTGTTTTATTATTTTTTAATTTTTTAAAATGATTATTCATTTTTGAGAGACAGAACAAGACAGAGCATGAGTGGGGGGGTGGCAGAGAAAAATAAAAGTGTACAATTCAGTGGTTTTAGTCAGTGGTCTTTAGGCTTTTTTGGGGGCGCCTGCGTTGCTCAGTCGGTTAAGTGTCCAAATTCAGCTTGAGTCATGAGTCATCTCGCAGTTAATGGGTTTGAGTTCTGCTGTCAGCACAGAGCCCACCTGCGATCTTCTGTCTCCCTCTCTCTCTGCCCCTCCCCGACTTGTGCATGCACACACTCTCCCTCTCAAAAATAAACATAAAAAAAAAAAAAAGTTGTATGCTCTTCTGACTGAGCCAGCTAGGCACCCCTGAATTGTACTTTAAATGTATAAATTGTATGATACGTGATTATATTTCACCAAAGCTGTTAAAATTTTTAAACAAATTTAATATTACATTATGCTAGCAAAAATAATGCAACATACTGTGTCAGTGGTTTCAATGGATTGTGGCACATTAGCTACACTTAACATGTTGCTACTATAAAACTGTCCATTTTTTATAGAAAACCAACTACCAACATATAGACTGTAATATTATTCACTTCTTTTGCCCTAGCAAGTCTGCTTCCCCAATGGAAATGACCCAAAAGAAATGAAACGATTTTTACACAGTTGTTCATTACAACTCCAGGCCAAGCACCACATCGTACCCCGTAACTTCAGATGGATGCTCTCCTTCTACTACAAAGACAAGATGTCACTATGGCACCACGTCTTTCCATGGGACTAGAGCTGAAGATTTCTCTGGGAGGCACTCAAGGCTCTCTTCCTCCCTGTGGCTCACTGTTGCCCACTAATGAAGGCCAAGACCTAGAGGACTACAGTGTGGTCCAGGAGATAGAAAAGACAGAAGGCTACTTGACTAAGGGTTCCCATGTGGGTTCAGTTCACCAGGACAAACGACCAAACAGGGAATTGAGGCAGAAGCTTCTATGAGAATATACTAACTATGCTTCTGCTAGTGTGCCGCTCCTAAGTGTTCTTGGAAAGCAAGTGCGGCAGCCGCTGAATACTGCCAGACCAAGGAACTGACTCTTAAATAAGCTAACAGAGAAAGTACGAACAGTAATTCTCGATAGGTAAGCAAATGATGTCAACACAATAGAATGTTATATATATAATTATATATACATTATATATAATTTAACATATATATAATATATAATAATATTTGGACTAGTTTATCATATGAAAGTATATACATAAAGTCACTTATATAAAATAAAAATAGTATATATACATTAAGTATAACCATGGAAAATACTGTATATACATGGTGATTAAAATGAGTTATAAATTTGGATTTTTTTTCTTTTTAAGAACAATGTCTAGTAAAAGCAACCAAAATTATTTTCTTCTCTCCTTCCTTTAATAATACTTAATAAACACCATGCCAGTCACTGAAAATATAGTGACACATAAGACCTCTGTCTTCATAAGTTTACTTTTTTTTTTTTAACGTTTATTTATTTTTGAGAGACAGAACAGAGCGTGGGCCAGGGAGGGGCAGAGAGAGAGGGAGACAGAATCCAAAGTGGTCTCCAGGCTCTGAGCTGTCAGCAAAGAGCCCGATGTGGGGCTCGAACTCACTGACCGCGAGATCATGACCTAAGCCGAAGCCGGACACTCAGTCGACTGAGCCACCCAGGCGCCCCCATAAGTTTACTTTTTATTGGGGAAGACAGACATCTAATAACTACAGATAATTCTTCATTACAACCGGGAGAAATGCTGAAGATCAAGGTACTATTTTGAGAAAATATAACAGAAAGGACTAGTCTGAGGGTTCAGGTGATTTACCAAAGCAAATCTTTTTAATGCAGGCTTTAAGGAAATAATAGGGATTGGCCAGGTAACAGGAAAGAAGCGGGAGAGAGACAGAGGGATAGCACGTATAAAGGCTTGTTTTAATTTGTACTCAGGATTTTGTTGTAGTCGGGTATGGAAAAACAACAGACACAGAGACAACTGCCTTGAAAGAAGAGTTTAGAGCACCTGGGTGGCTCAGTTGGTTAAACATCTGACTTTGTCTCAGGTCATGATCTCATGGTTCATGAGTTAAAACCATGCTTCAGGTGAACTCGAGCCCCTCTTCAGGTGAACACGAGCCACGCTTGGGGTGAGCTTGGGCCCCGCACTGAGTGAGCCCCACTTCTCTCCTTTCTCCCTCCTCCTATCTCTGCCCCTTGTGGGATTCTCTCTCTCTCTCTCTCTCTCTCTCTCTCTCTGCCCCTTGCTCATTTGCACCCGATCTCTCAAAAAAATTAAAAAATAAAAATAAAAGTATTATTTAAAAAGAAAAAGAAGAAGAGTTTATTACTGACAATTCCCAAGAGAAGGAGCACACCATACCACACAGGGCCACATGGGGAGGCACCAGAGTTAGGAAGGAAAAATAGCAACAGGAGAGCATGTCCCAGAGTCTTTATTGTGGTTTCAGGGGAAGAAATGGGCAAGACAGAGTAGGGAAACTTGAGTAAGTTTAGGAGTAGACAGTTTGAATAATTTCAGTGGGCTCTGGCTTACAGGGGTGGTCCCTAGTTGTCTGGTACAAATCATTCATGGGATGATTTGGGGCAGGGAAAATCACCTGTGTGAGTTAGAGGAAGGAGGTGGTTGGTGTGTTCCAGGCAAGTTATTTGTTATCTCTAAAAATATACTGGGAGGAGCTGTCTCTCCAGAATTAGGAAGGCTCCTAAGATATGAAAGCAGTAAAAAATACAAAAAAGGAAAAACATGATCAATATAAGGCTTGAGCAAAAAGGGCACTGGTGTGTTACACAAGAAAGAGGCCCAGTGAGGCCAGCATACAAGAGGAAGAAGTAAAGTAAGGTATGGTAAGGCTGGGCAGGCAAACAGGGACCAGACTATGGAGCATCTTAGACCATGCCCAGGATGTTAGCCTTTATCTCAAGACTAAAAGAACGCCATTAGATATAAAGATGACATGATTAGTTTCTATTATAAAACTACCATTTCTGGCTGCAGTGCGGAAGACAGTCTAAGGGGGCGAAGCGTGTTTGCAAAGATACTCCATTAGGAGAGAAAGAAACAATGGTGATTCACGTTCTTGAAGTTTACTGAGAAGTGGACTGAACTGAGATGTACTTAGGAAGTAGGCTCCACAGGACCTGAGACTGACAGATAGAATGAATACAGAGAATAAAGAGACATTCTCAAGAAAAACTCAGTGCTTTGTAGCACGAAATGAGTGGATGGAGGAGCTATATACTCCCCTGGAGGAAAAAGAGGTTTTTGGTTGTTGTTTTGAAGTTGGGGGTGTTTAGAAGTGAAGACCATGAATCCAATTCATGTCATAATCTTAATTGTTTCATCATCTCTCCACCCCTAAAATCTTTGGGTTATGAATTTATCTCACTCTAAGTCTCTCAGAGGGAATTCTGCTGATTAGGAAGTTTGTTCCAACTTAGAGAATTCTGTGAAAAGCACATCCTTTCTGCTTGTTTTCGACCATTCCTTTTAGACTGCTCTGTTCATTTTTAAAACCCTTCTAACCTTGAACCTTGGCTGTATTTTGGTAAATTGTGTTCTCTTAATTTACTTTGTTTTTATTATCCTGGGTTTAAATTATATGCTTTACATTTTGTTCATCAGCATATGTAATCCTTAGATGCCCTGAGCTATGTCTTATACATTGAAGTGTTGAAGTCTTAAGAAATCCAAGCTAGTCATCATCAAGAATTGACTCTGAATACTAAATAGTGCACTGCTATTTTTCTCCTGAATTTGGGGTAATCATTCTCTCATGTGATTTGCTCAGCACAGTCTAGATAGCCTGACTGAGCTTGTCTTGGCTTCCGCTGAAAGATGGAGCATCTTTAGGTCTATGGAAATCAATGCCCTAATTTCCCCCTCTGTATCAACTCAAAAATTTTGTCTATTCAGAATGTTCTAGACCAGTCATCACCTCATTTCCCTAACCCATAAAGAAAACTTTCTTGCTATCCCTGGGAAGAATTTTGAATGAAGCCATCAAATTGTTTTCCATAGTAAGCATAATCAAATATGAGTGGTGTCACTGGAAGACAGAGCCCGAATTACACTCTCTTGGATCAGAGGGAAGAGGAGCCTTTCCAAGGCTACGGCTATCCTGGAAGAAAATGGTACTGCCAATTGGGTCTCCACTATAAATGAAGCCTGAGAAGAGGAAGCCAGGATTTTCTCTATGCCCTACAAGGCCCCTCTAAAAGCCAAAAGGAGGCAAGCATATATATAAGAACAGTAATATAGAGATTATAAATTGCCTATTTTTTCTTTGCCCAACTTTCTACTTTTCGCAGACTAATATATAGGAACTTTCTGCATATCAGTCATTATAATCTTTTATTTCTATTGCAAATTTGTCTATGTTTGCCATTTATCTTTTAATTTTATAAATCTTATTTTATTGTTTTATAAAATACAAGGTTTTTTAAAATAGTTATATTTATCAATCATAGTCTTTCATATTAGCTAAGTTTGCTGTCATTCTTAGAAAGTCTTTCCCCAACATCATTCAATTGTTTACCCATGTTTTTTCTAAAATTTTTTATAGTTTCATTTTAAAATTTTTTTTATTATCTGTTGGAATTTATTTGAGTGTAGGGGTTGAGCATAGAACGTAATTTTTGCCCAAAAGTATATAGTCAACTGATCCAATTCAGTTGGATTGAATAAGCTATCTTGATTTTTTTTAACTTTTTATTTTACATAAATAAAGACTCAAAGGAAGTTGTAAAACTAGTACAAAGAACAGAAATTAATGAAATAGACAATAGGAAAACAATACAGAAAATCAACAAAACCAAAAGTTGGTCCTTTGAATAATTAACAAAACTGACATAGTTTTTATCTAAACTGGCCAAGAGAAAAATAGACAATACTTAAATGACTAAAATCAGGAATGAAAGAAAGGGCATTACTACTTATCTTTTAGAAATAAAAAAGGATTACAAAGCAATACTACAAACCATATGGCAATAAATTACACAACTTAGATGAAATGGGCAAATTCCCAGAAAGACACAAACTACTAAAGCTGACTTAAAAAGAAATAGAAAATTCTAATAGACCTACAAACAAATAAAGACATTAAATTAGTCTCCAAAAATAAAAGCCCAGGCCAGATGGCTTCTTTGATGAATTCTACCAATCTTTGAAAGAATACTAATTCTTCACAAACTCTTCCAAAAATAGAACAGGAGGAAACATTTCCCAACCCATTCTGAGGCCCAGAGTACTCTGATACCAAAATCGGGCAAACACATCACAAGGAAACAATAGGCCATGAATACAGTCTCACGGCTTTATGGATACAAAAAAACAAGAAAATAGTAACACCCTAAATCCAACAACTATGAAAGGAAATACACACCAGGACCAAGTGTCATTTATTCTAAGAATGCAAGATTGATTTAACATCTGAAAATTAATTAATTAATAAACCGCATCAATAGATTAAAAAACAAAAACCACATGATCATCTCGATAGAAGCAGAAAATGCATATGACAAAATCTAAAACTGCTTCTCGGGGGAGGGAATAATGGGGATTTTATTATTTAACGGGCAGAGTTTCTGTTTAGGATGATGAATAAGTTCTGGATACGAAAGTGGTAACAGCTGCACGACACTGTGAATGCTCTTAATGCCACTGAATTATACACTTAAAAATGTTTAAATTGGCATACTGTTAGATGTATTTACCACAATGAAAAAAGAAACAAAAACAAAACCAACACCTCTTTGTGATAAATACACTCAACAAATCAGAAACCAAACCAGGAATAAGAGGAAATCTCCTCAACCTGACAAAGGGCATCTACATCCCACATCCTATTTAATGGCACAAATTTGAAAGCTTTCCCCCTAAGATCAAGAACAAGACAAAGATATTCACTGTCACCTCTTCTTTACAACACTGTACTAGAGGTGCTAATCAGGCAAGCAAATGAAATAAAAAGCATTCGTACAGGAAAAGAAGAAAAATCTCTCTCTCTTTCTTAATGTTTATTTACTTATTTTGAGAGAGAGAGAGAGAGAGAGAGAGAGAGACAGCACACATACAAGCAGGGGAGGGGCACAGAGAATGGGAGAGAAAGAGAATCCCAAGCAGGCTCCTTGCAGAGCCGGATGTGGGGCTCAAACTCACGACCATGAGATCATGACCTGAGCCATAATCAAAAGCTCGTTGCTTAACCAACTGAGCCACCCAGGTGTCCCCCAATCGATCTGTCTTTATAGAGACTAAGTCCATGTGCCTGGGGGCTTCTCAACTGTAGTCCTTGACAATATCTTTCAATAAATCTTCTTAACCTAAAAATAGCATAAGCGAGTCTATTCCTTCAAATGAAACCAACCAGAAGAAAGGTCTTACACAGAGCCTGCCTTGTCAACTGGATCAATCTGAGAGAACTTCCAAGCCTAGTTTACTGTCGTATTTACTACTGAGAAGTGATCTGGGCATTTGAAAGAATCTGATTAATGACATGTACTGCTATCACGAAAACATTTCTTCTACAACATTCCTTCATAATACCAGTGAATAAAAACAAAGGCAATCTGTAATTCCCAGGCATCAAGATATAATGGCTCCAATATTTATTAACCATGAGGATTGCACAATGAAATTCAGATGCAACATAAAAAATATGAAAATAAAATTAATTTTCGCCAAGTCACACAATCCCGATTCTTACCATGTAAGGATCCACAGAAAGATAAAGAGTTCTCGCTTGTACTTGTCCTTCATGGATATTATCTGGTAAATTTGCTTCTTCTATTCGGAAATTTCCCGCCACAGGATTACCATTTTTTCCTAAAATATTAAGGAAAATATAAAATCAAAACGTCACTTTCCTATGTAATTATTTCTTTTCTTTAAATGTATCTCCTTATGGGTTTTCTTTTAATGTTTATTTACTGAGAGAGAAAGACAGACAGACAGAGCACTAGTAGGGGAGGGAAAGAGAGGGAGGCAGAATCTGAAGCAGGCTCCAGGCTCTGCACTGACGGCAGAAAGTCCCCAGATGCAGGGCTTGGACTCACAAGCCATGAGATCGTGACCTAAGCCAAAGCATGCTATTTAAAAGGTAACTCTAAGATTCAGAGAACTCCCTTTTAACACAGACATGAATAAATCTATATTGTTCTGTAATTTCTCTATAACTCATCTTAAATTCTTCAGATAGTCTCAGTTGCTCTTGATTTTCTCCAAGAACTTCCTACAGAATATTGCTATCAACTTCGAAATCTCTTCTTAAAGATTATTACAGGTAAATCACCTCATCTGTTTTAAAATTATAAGATTTCAAAAAGTAAAAACTCACAGCCATTTTTTTACGATGAAAATCAAATTCTACATAGCAGAAACCACATCAGCCAAATAAATAAGTAAACTTTCCTTCCTCATTTTAAGAAGAAATGGACACTTAAATGAATGTAATTTTTAAAATTTTTTTACGGAGAAAGAGTATGAGTGGGGAAGGGGCAGAGGTAGAGGGAGAGAGAGAGAGAATCCCAAGCAGGCCCCATGATGCCAGCACATGGAGAGAAGGAGAGAGAGGGAGGGAAGGAGAGAGGGAGAGAGAGAGGGAGGGAGAGAGAGAGGGAGGGAGAGAGAGAGAGAGGGAGGGAGAGAGGGAGGGAGGGAGAGAGGGAGGGAGAGAGGGAGGGGAGGAGGGAGGGAGGGGGGAAAGAGGGAGAGAAGGAGGGAGGGAGAGATGGAGGGAGGAGGGAGGGAGGGAAAGAGAATCCCAAGCAGGCTCCACGCTATCAGCACAGAGGCCAACGCAGGGCTCGATCTCATGACCATGAAATCATGACGTGAGCAGAAATCAAGAGTCAAGACGCCTAACCGACTGAGCCACCCAAGTGCCCCAGGTAATAAAACATTTTAAATATAATAATTCTAAAATACCCTTTTTCTTCAACAAATAGGCTTGATAAGTGATCACTTTAGTTTAAAGTTTCTTCTACCATCTCCATTAGGGTTAATATCTTCCTACCTTAATTTACCACATTAACTATTACTTTTTGTTCCTTCATTTTCACCAATAATTATCAAAAACCACAGCTGTTCATTCATCACAGACAAATACATACCAGGTCGGGAATTCAGTATCACTCTTTGTATAATCATCACCTTGCGGCACAGTGGTCTCACAAGATTTCTGTATAAAGCAACTCCTATAAACAGAAAAGTTTTTAAATCTCAAAGTTTTAAAACATTTGACAATTAAAAAAAAGAAAGCGCATTTATGATTCTGAACAAGGAGAGGAAAAACCATGCTTCGGATCCAGAAAAGATATAGTCTCCTGCCAGAGTTGGCCTCGTAAAGCAAACATGTAATGAAAGACTAAATCTAATTACAATTTTTGACTAATAGAAACAAGTTCAAAAGACTGAGTAAGACGAAATGCTTTTGGCTTCATAATTCAAGCACATTCATCTTTATACCATCATGATTAAGCCTCCTACTGTGGCTTGATTAAAAGAAAACATGATATATTCCTCCAGAGCTGGAAGTTAATCTAGAGCAAAATAAAAACACTAGCTGCTTGAGATGTGACCAAATTTTCAACAATTCTTTTATTCACTGGTCAAAATGGAAATTACTTTAATAGTTTTATTTATATAAAAGTAAAACATCAGTGTAGCTGGCTCAGTCAGAATAGCATGCAACTCTTCATTTTGGGGTTGTGAGTTTGAGTTCCACGTTGGGTGGAGGGATTAAAAAAAAAAACAAAGAAAACTAAAAAGAAAACAAAAGGTAAAACATTAAAAGCATTTTTAAATCCTCGCCTTATAGGAAATTCTGAAATAAAGAATGGCCAAATAAGTAAATAAAGGATCAGTTTATTCTGGGTTTACAATTTGAGCTAATGAAAGAAGCAAAATGAAGTTCCAGTGCTGGTACTATCCGACTTAGGGGGGAAAGCCCAAGAACCACTGTGAGTGCTATGAAAAAAACAAATTAATTAAAAAATGTATATATATTCACTTAATAGTTAATGTATATATTCTTCTTTCAAAGATTTTAAGTAATCTGCTCACCCAACGTGCGGCTGGAATTTACAACCTGAGATCAAGAATCACATGCTCTACTGACTGAGCCAGTCAGACACCCCAAATATATACATATGCTTTTAATCTCCTAGCAATCCTATTAAGTATTACTATTTTCCCATTTTAAAGATGAGGAAATTGAGCCTTAAAGGGTTTAAGCACTTTCTTAAAGTGGTGGAGCTAAAATCCAAACCCAAGCTGTCTGACATTCCAGAGCCAATCTCTTAACTACTACTACCTAAAAATGTTCATCCTGTTTGCTTAGGTTGTTTGATTTTTAAGACACTAAGCAAACATTATCTTTTTTAAAATTAATATACTTATTTACCACTTCTGTCTTCTCTCATTGGATAGTTGTATCTCCTTTAGTAAGTAACACTGAGAAACCCAGAGGAAAGCAATTATATCAACCACGTATTTTTTATAACAATTGCAACAGACTTAGCTTAGAATCATTTCTAATTTTATATTTTATACTGTAAAGATTTTTTTTAATTTTTTAACATTTATTTATTTTTGAGAGACATAGAGACAGAGTATGAGCAGGGAAGGGCAGAGAGAGAGGGAGACACAGAATCTGAAGCAGGCTCCAGACTCTGAGCAGTCAGCACAGAGCCCGACGCGGGGCTCGAACTCACAGACCGTAAGATCATGACCTGAGCTGAAGTCGGCTGCTTAACCAACTGAGCCACCCAGGCGCCCCTATACTGTAAAGATTTTATACACAGGCACACTTAGACATTTGACAACCATCTATAAAATCCACTTGGTATTTAATAATCCCTTGCTTTGCATCACTGGGTAATTTCATTTACACGTGACTCTACTCCTAGTTTCTAAATTTACAGGATCCTTGAATTCTTCATTTTTCTCTGTATCCTATATAGCACCTGAGTATTTTATAGAGACCTGATACTTATATATATCCCAAAAAATATCAAATAACCATCACTGGGTTTTTCCCAAATCTTGCTTGCCACAGTACTTATATGGAGATAATTTATGCAGAACTTTCAGACAGATTCCATTACTAATTCTTTAAAACAAAATTATATAGGTAAGTATATTACTATTCTCATTTTACAGGGCAAACTGAGGTACAGTTTGTACCCACGATCATACAGAGGTAAGCAGAACAGTTGGAACTGAAATATAAATCTTTTCATCCCAGGTCTCACATGCCTCACTCTTTCCACTATTGCCCCACAATCTCCCCCACAAACAGGGTTTTTGCATATAAAGCCATGCAATATGTCCCAACTCTCCTGTAGGTACTCTTTTCTAGAGGAAGGGAATTCTGCTCTTAATTAAGAACTAAATGATGTTAGCAACATCAGTAAAATAAAATGAAGAATATTGCTTCTTTACTTTTATAATATTTATATTTATAATCTCACTGGTTGTGACATTAATGGCTAGTTGCCCTCAGTATCATTCTGTCTGGGCACAATATTTGCCCAGCTAAAGGACTGCATTTCCCTGTTTCTCCTTAACACAAATCCCAGACATCATCTCATTGCATTCCCAAGTCCCAGTTCTCCATCTCTGATAATAGATTGTTTTAAACACAAACATTATAGTATTAACCTGACAGAACTGATAATATAGGTAATTCCTTAACATTATCTAATACCTAGTACATATCCAAATTCCCTCTCAAACATGCCTTTTGCCAGTTGGTTCACTGGCAAAAGTCCACATACTAGGTTCACACATACTCCTCCCCTTTTTTATTTCATGCCATTGATTGTTGAAGAAACATTTGTTGCTAAATTCCTTTGTCTATGGAATGTGCTTTGATTGCTTCCTCATGGTGTCATTTACCTCATTCTTCTCTCTCTCCCCCCCTCGCTCCCTGCCTCCCTATCCTAGACTGGGAGTTAGATCTAGAGATTTGATTAGACACAGGTTCAATTTTTTTAGGCAAGAATCTTTAAAGGTGTTGCTGTGTGCATCCTATCTCCTCACACCAAGAAGTCCAACATGTCTTGTAGGGCTAAACATATTTTTAAAAGGAAATCTGCTACTGAATCACCTTGTGTGTAAATTATGGAAGAATTAAAAGGCAAAATTTTCCAACTTGATGCTGGGCCCAAAGATAACAGCCCTGAAGAGGTTATTAACAGCATCATAATTTTCAATCAAAGGAGTCTTCCCAAATGAAGTTTCATATTTTGCCCTCTGATTACTTTCAATGTGTGCTTTAAAATATGCACCCTGCAGATTTGTCCAAATGCTCTTCATCGGCATGAAAAGCACACTACTAAATTTCTCTCCCTCTGTATTAATTTAGAAAGTCTTCAACTGCCACACATGAGAATTAACTAAGGTAAGACAACTGCACACTATCCCTTGATAGCACAACAAACAACGCATTTAAAGGGTCAAGAATTGATTTAGTTACAAAATTAAGACCCTAAAGTATGACACACCAAGTTCTAGATCTGAGAGGACAGGCAGTGGTGGTGTTAAATGCATCCCCAGTGGAGGACTGGGGAGGACCCTCAACTCTTTTTTGACTGTCATGAAGCAGAGCATATTTGGTTGCTATGATATTAAATGGGTTCCCAATTAGTGATAAGTACTATCTCAAAATAACACCAAATCAATGGTCAGCTGAAAAATTCACTCCAGTGCTGCTCATAAAGACTGTGTTATCTGAGTGTCTACCTTGTAGCCTAGTATTAGGAAAAGGGCACTGACCTAGGTAGGGCAGAGTACACAGTCCTGGTTCAAATCACGTGGGATCTTAGGAAAGGCCCTTCTCTCAGCCAGTTCTCTGAATGTTACCAAGTGCCAGACTGGGCTAAAGTTTTTATAACCATTGTCTCCATTAACCCCTACACCCAACAACCCTGTAAGGATGGTACTGTCATCTGTCCCCATTTTCCAGACAAGAAAAGGGAGGAACCCGCAGGTTGAAGAACTTGCCTAAACGACAACACCGGAACCCACACTCAAACACAACACATAATCATTTTCATAACATGAACTTCCTAACATCTTTAAAAAAACAAAAACAAAAACAAAACAAAACAAAAAACCTCTTCCCTATCCTGATGTTCAATTATTCTGCCCAAATGGCTCTGCAGACTACAGCCATGTTATAAAAGGGGGTAATCTCCGGGATTTCCGCCACTCTTTCCCACCTGTGGCTCCCTTTCCTTGACTCTTCTGGTTTCTTCCTTCCTCTGTCCAAGTCCAACAAGTGGGGGGATTCCTGCCTGGCTCTTCCCCTTTCCCACTGACCTCACCTTCCTCTCTGGCTCCCACTACCGACCACTAACATGGACATGACTAAAAATCTGTGTCTACAGCCCAAATTTCAAACTGGCTTTCCAGATTGTGCCAAAGGGATAGAGATTTGTATGTTTGTTCAATGATTTATGTTCACCCTCTGGCACATGGCAGGTGCTTAGTAAATACGTGTTAAATAAACCTCCCCGATACACCTTAAACACAATTACATGCAAACTTAAGGTTGCTTACTCACAACAGAAAAAAAAAAAAAAAAAAAAAAGACCTACCCCTGTTTCTTCTAGAGCATTCCCTAGCCTAGTTGTGGTAGTAGGGTCCCCTCTCTAAGGAAGAAAAAAAAATTCTCAAGGTAACCTGGCCATGCGCATAGGTGACAACATCCCTCATGACCTTGTAACAGGAGACCACTTAATCAGACTGCATGTTTGTACCCGCTACCATATATGGGAGGTTAAAAAAAAAAAAGTAGAAAATATATTTAAAAACTACACTGCATGGCATTCGGGGCTCAGTTCTTCAGGACGAACCCAACTGAACTGTGCGGGCAGGAATCAAGTTCGGGTGTCCCACTCTCTATGCGCGAATCAAGCTACATAGTGACCTACGCAATAATGCCAGCCCCCGCCCCCCCCCCCGCCCCCGGCAGCTCCGGAAGAAAGACCAGAAGTCACTCCGGTTCCTAGATCCTCCCTCGCCCGGAAGACCCAACCCAGCTTCGGGCTTCGCTGACCCAGCAGCCCCGGCGCGAGGCCCCTCTCGGGTCACTCACCAGCGCACCGCTCTAGAGGAAATCTCGCGGCTTGTGGCGCTTGCGAAGGGCCGACAGCGAGACCTCTGCCCTCCCACCGCACCACGCAGGCGCACCGCTAGACCTCTGCTCCCCGCCCCCTCCGCTCCAGGGGCGGGTTTTTGCAGTTCAGGCGAGATCCCTGGGTTCCCACGTTTCTGAGAGAAGTGGGCAAGATGCGGAGTTTTAAACGATCATCACTTGTCTGGGCAAGGTGTGGTAATAAATTAATCAGGATTGGTGCTTTATGGCCGTCCATACTGCCTGGATCAAAAGAGCAAATCGTATTGAGTTCACTTTCAGCAGTCCTTGAAGGAATCGAATTCGTTGTATGGGCTTCTCCCTGAGCCTCAGATTGGAAAATTACAGTGAGACAGGGCCCGTCAAGCCTACCCCTGGTTATATAGACAGGGAAACTGAGGCTCGGAGAGCTGATGTGATTGGGCCATCCACTTTTCCGCTGGTTAGGGGCAATACTGCGGTTAAAACCGTCTCCCCAGATGGTGGGCTATGACCTCTTCCGTTACAAGCGGCTGCCTTTTCTTTCAGAAAAAAACTCCCAGCTTCTTCAAAGATGGATTACCTAGTGTTGAAAGAGGACTTCATCTGGTTCCTTTTCGACCTCCAACTTTCTAATTGATTAAATTCTTTCCAGCCTATCTCTTAACTCAGGCAAAAAGAATCCTGCAGGCAAAGCATCCCCTCAAGCAATAAAGACTGCCCTAAACCAGAAAGATCGTGAGTGACTGACCCCAAGACAATGATCAATTTGACCTTTGCTGCCTACCTGCCCAT
Organism: Paguma larvata; assembly: GCA_030068075.1. Taxonomy (NCBI): domain Eukaryota; kingdom Metazoa; phylum Chordata; class Mammalia; order Carnivora; family Viverridae; genus Paguma; species Paguma larvata. The sequence goes on along the minus strand of CM057827.1, from coordinate 21,312,304 downwards.
ACCAGCAGGAAGTGGCCAAACCTGATTTGTTTGGGACCCCCCTAGAGCCAGGTGCCCTTACACTCCTGCCCCCCTGCTACAGTGTGGACTGTTTTCTCAATTTCATTAATTATTAATTGCCTTTTGTGTTGAACTGGGTCGAGCAAGGCTTATAGCTAGAAGAGCTTGGAACCCCAGGGACTTTAAACCCTCAGAGAGACTATCCTGAATTAGACCTGGGACTTTAAACCCTCAGAGAGACCATCCTGAATTAGACCTGTGAAGGAATTGCTGTTTACATTGTATTCATGTCAGTACTAATAGCTCAGCATAAATCATGGTATTTAGTAGCTGAATGATGACTCGGGTAGTGAGCAAAGGAGCAAGAATCTTTTAACAGGCTGGAGCTTCTGATAGATTCATGTCTGAAATCTTTTACTTCTTTGAGAAAGCTTCAGGAAAGGACTAGAAGTATTATACTACTTTGCAAAGTCTGTCAGGCAGGAGCTTATCGCTTATCAGTCTCTTATCAGTCTTGTACAGCTAGATCTTCAATAACATTTTATTTTTATAACTTGAACCAACTGATGAAAAAGAAAACTCTCTAACAGATAAAAGTAATAGCATACAGTAAAGGTAGTTTAGAAGTTGATCTTAGAAGAAACAATCTTTCGAAGTAGAAAAGAAATCCTACAGTATTAAATTAGTTTTTGCTGTCTCGATTCTAGGGCCTGTGAATTCCTTGCAATAAGTATGACTTCTCTCCCTAGAATGAGTTTCCATTTCCCAAAATTCTTAATCATGACCTCATGAAAGGAGAGAAACTTATCCAGACTCTGCCTAGCTAAACATCTCCCAAATTCTTAAACCTCAGAAACTGTGTGAAATAACGATTGGTGTTATAAGCTAACTTTTGGGGTAGTTGGTTAGGCAGCAGTAGATAACTAATATGCCCACTTAAAGAGAATTAGCACCCCTTAGAGAAATGGCTGATTCCAGGGCAGGGACAGGGTAGGTACCAGATGAGCCTAGAACATCTTTTTGGTTAAAACGAAGGAGGCAATGAAAAAATGGTGAGGCAGGGCACCTGAGTGGCTCACTTGGTTCAGCATCCGACTCTTGATTTCGGCTCAGGTCACGTTCGTGGGATCCAGCCCCAGGTCAGGCTCCAGGCTGATGGCATAGAGCCTGCTTGGGATTCTCTCTCTCACTGTCTCTCTCTGCCCCTTCCCTGCTTGTGTGTGTGTCTCTCTCTCTCAAACTTAAAAAAAAAAAGAAAAGAAAAGAGAAGAAAAGAAAAGAAAAAATGATGAGGCATGTCACAGGGATACAGAAGCCAGCTTGAAGTGGATCCTACCTGCCAAATCTGGGACAACTTCATCCCCCAAATTATTAAGTACAATAATGATTTATAATCATTGTAGAAATAGAAATTCATGTATCCATACCAATAATAAACAAAGAGAGAATGGAGGGATTTTGTTTACAATAGGATGCTGAGGACCAACTAATAAAGGTAAAAGAGAGTATTAGAGTTGGAAAATTATTTTATAGTTTTCATAATACAGATTGACTCAGACAAGAATTATCAATGGCTGCTAAATCTAGGAGGACTAGGATTCTACACCCAGTTCAGTGGTGGGTGGGTACTTCCCACACACCACAAAGCAGTGCTCCAACACCAGCTGGTTGTCCAACAATTCGACTCAATTTTGTTGCTCTCTCCCTAGAGACAGCATCAGATCCTACAGGTTAAGGGCTCAATCCTACAAGACTGCTACCCCCCCCAACACACACACACATACATACTTCGGATACCAGTTGAAAGTCCAGGTTGTCACCTGTGCTCCTGACCAAATGTCTATAGATTAGAGGTTCTAACAACTCCCTCCTTGGGTCTGATTAATTTGCTAGAGTAGCTCACAGAACTCAGAGACACATTTTACTTACTAGATTACCAGTTTATTATAAAGTGATATAACGGAAGAACAGCCGTATGGAAGAGGTGGTTAGGGCAAAGCAAGGGGAGAGGATGTGGAGCTTTCGTGGCTTCTCCAAGCTCCACACTCTCCCTTCGTCTCCACATGTAGGCCAACCCAGAAGCTTTCCAAACCCCCACCCTTTTGGGTTTCTATGGAGGCTTCATTACAAAGGCATAATTGATTAAACCACTGGCCACTGCATCTCCAGCCCCTTTTCCCTCCCTAGAGGTAGGATGGAGGAAATACTAAAAGTTCAAACCCTCTAATCATTTGGTTGGTTGCCCTGGGAACCAGCTCCCATCTTTAGGCTTTCTAAAACATTTTTCAAAGTTTGTGTATGTATGTAGGTATGTATGTATTCTTAGTAATTTATTCACGCAACATGGGGCTAGAACTCACAACCCTGAGATCAAGAGTTGCACACTCCACCAACTGAGCCAGCCAGGCACCCCTAAAACTTACCTCATTAACCTAACAGAAGACACCTAGATCACTCTTATCACTTGGGAAGTTTCAAAGGTTTTAGAAACTCTGGGCCACAAATGGAAGAAGACCAAGTATATATTCCTTATTATAAATCACAAAATAACAGGGGCATTGTGTTAAGGAACAAGATATTTGCATGGTCATAAAGTAGAAAAATCAAACAAAACTTGACCAGGTAATCAAAATTAACATCACCAGTGAGGGACAGATGGGTATTGAATGGCTCTAGATATGATAAAGTATACAATAGTATATTTCAAAATATATGTTACAAAATACCACATCAGACGTAGAGTATATATTCTTGACATAGAAATGACCTAGGGGCACCTTGGCGGCTCAGTTGGTTAAGCATCCGACTTCTGTTCAGGTCATGATCTCACGGTCAGTGGGTTCCAGCCCCACATTGGGCTCTGTGCTGATAGCTCAGAGCCTGGAGCCTGCTTCAGATTCTGTGTCTCCCTCTCTCTCTCTGCCCATCCCCTGCTCGTGCTCTGTCTCCCTTGTCTCTCAAAAATAAATGTTAAAAAATTAGAAACAAAAGAAATGAGCTGAATCATCTTTTTAAAAGTAATTTCTATGCCCAACATGGCACCTGAACCCACAACCCCGAGATCAAGAGTGGCATGCCCCACTGACGGAGCCAGCCAGGAGCCCCTAAATCATCTTTTAAAGAAAACATTATCAACACAAAAATAATCACATTAAGATTAAAAGCCAGTACATTCAATTATGTTCCATGCTGTCCGTGTGCACCCTAATATCTTCTTTGTTAAAGAAGAAAAGAATTTTGTTTGAATTTTTCTTTTAAATTTTTAATGTTTATTATTTATTTTTGAGAGAGAGAGAGAGAGCACGCGCACAAGCAGGGGAGGGACAGAGGGGGAAACACAGAATCCAAAGCAGGCTCCAGGCTCTGAGCTGTCAGCACAGAGCCTGACATGAGGCTGCAACACACAAACTATGAGATCATGAAACAAGCCGAAGTTAGACACTTAACCGGCTGAGCCACCCAGGCGCCCCTGTTTGAATTTTTTCTTAAACTGAATTCAACTAATGAGCATAAGGGCTTTTATTCCAAGAAAGAACCATCTTGCTTGGTATCAACACCTGTCACCCTAGGTTGCAAAGAAGCTACTAGCATAAAATTTTTCATAATATTTCCGTAGCGAGCTTCTTGGATGTATAGACTAATGTTTTTCATCAAATTTAAGAAGTTCTCAGCCATTATTTCTTCAAATATTTTTTTCTGCCCCTCTCTCTTTCCCCTCTCCTTCTGGAACTACTATTCCAGATATGTTCTCACAGATCTCTGAAGTTCTGTTCATGTTTCTTCCATCTTTTTTCTCTGCATTCAGACTGAATCAATTGATCTATCTTCCAGTTCATTCCTGCCACCTCAAATCTGCTGCTAAGCCCCCTACTTAATGTTTCAGTCACTGTACTTTTCGGTTCCAAAATTTCCATTTCGTTTTAGTCAAAAATTTTTCTTTATCCCTATTGAGAATCTCTATTTGTGGATACACTGTTGTCATCCTTTCCTTTAATTCTTTAAACATGGTTTTCTTTAGGTCTTTGCATATATTTATACTAACTGTTTTAAAGTCTTTGCTGAATTCAACCTCTGGGAATATCCAGAGACCATTTCTATTGACTGCTTTTTTTTTTTTCCTCCTGAGTATGGCTTACACGTTTCTATTTCTTTGCTGGTCATGTAATTTTCTGTTGAAGACTTTACATTTTTTTTAATTTGTTATTAAAGATTTTGTTTTTAAGTAACCTCTACACCCCACATGGGGCTTGAACTCTTAACCCCAAGAACGAGAGCTGTACACTCCTCCGACTGAGCTGGCCGTGTACGTTTCAGATAATATATTGTAAAATCTAGAGATTCTGAAATTTTCTTCCCTAAAGTTTGTGTCTGCTGTTTTAATTCTCTCTCTTTCCCTCCTTTTCTTCTTACCTTCCTCTCTTTTTTCTCTCCCTTCTTCCCTTCCTTCATTCTTGTTCCCTTGCATTTGTTTTGCCTGGGCTAAATTTGTGACAGTTGCAGTCTGCCCTGCAACCCGTGACCACTGATGTCTTTGCTCATTTTTGTTGTTATTGTTGATGTTCGTTTCCTTTGTTTGTTTGTTTGTTAAATATTCTTGTTTTTATTTTTAAGCCTGGCTCCCTAGAGGTCTCAATCCTGTGTCTCATGGCTGAATGGTTGGACAATGGTGGGTTAACGGTTAAACAGAAACGTGCTCAAACACTTTAAACCAGTCTTTCCTTTGTGCATATTTAGGGGAACACGTTGAAAATTCAGGCTGTTCTTGAGTATGCCCCAGGTTTTGTCTTCTGCGAGGCCTTTTTGAGTCTCCTAGCCACATATGTGCCATCAGTCAGACGTGTGTGGATAGCTTGTGCCCTCCTTGGTCTCCACTACACATGTATGCCACCTCAGCCAGCAATACTTGCCCTAGTAGAACCGCAGCCTCGGGCTGGTAGAGCCAAGCTGTTTGCCTCCTCCTGCTCACCTGTATGAGATGTCATGTCCACCAGTAGGACCCCTGGGCGTGGGCATTGCACACTGCTCCGGACAAAGTGTCTCCCTTCAGCTACGGCAGAAAAGCTGCCAGTCCTCAGGGCCTGCCCCATCCTGCCAGAACCTCCAGTATTGAGCTGGAGTGGTGGTGGGGAATAGAAGTAGACCCAGGCGCCAGGACACTTCAGATTCTTGTGGTTCTTACCCAAAGGTCCGCAGTTTTTCAAGCTTACTTGCTTCTCAGACTTTTGTATACCTTTGGCCAATTTCCAGGACACAAAATGGTTGTTTGTGTTAATTTTCTCCAGGTTTATAGTTGGTGTTTAGGGGAGTGGATTTGTCAGTCTTCTCACCTGGCCATAACTGGAAGTCTATTTAGTTTACTTTTATTTAAAAAAATTTTTTTGATGTTTATTCATTTTTGAGAGACATAGAGACAGAGCATGAGCAGAGGAGGGACAGAGAGAGAGAGAGGGATTCACGGAATCCAAAGCAGGCTCCAGGCTCTGAGTTGTCAGCACAGAGCCAGACGCGGGGCTTGAATCTAGGAACCGTGAGATCATGACCTGAACCAAAATCTGATGCTTAACCAACTGAGTCATCCAGGCACCCCATTTTATTTTTAAATTCCAAATAATTTTAGAAAAGGACTTGAGATTTTTGTGTGCACCAAAAGAGGCATAGGCAAAAAAAACCCCAGCAACCAACCAAACAAATAAAACTACATTTAAGGAGCCCTGATCTAACACAACTCCCTCATTATAAAAGAGGAAGAAAAAGAGAAAAGTTATATGACTTACTTCAAATCAGATAACTTGGTTAGTTTTCAAAATAGTGGTAAATTAAACTACCATTTGTTTAAATAGTGGTGAATAAAGCTACCCTCCCTGGAACAATTTTTTTCCAAATTTGCCTTTATTCTTCTTTTCATGTACTGTTTCTATGGCAATTATAACCTGGACTTTTATAATGATGAATAATGAGGACGCCTGGGTGGCTCAGCCGGTTGGGTGCCCGACTTTGGCTCATGATCTTGCAGTCCATGTGTTTGAGCCCCACATCAGGCTCTGTGCTGACAGCTCAGAGCCTGGAGCTTGCTCTGGGTTCTATGTCTCCCTCTCTCTCTCTCTGCCCCTCCCCTGCTCGTGCTCTATCTCTCTCACTCTCAAAAATAAATAAACTTAGAAAAAAAATAACTCTATAATAATGAATAATGGATGAACATTATCCCAGGTTCCCATTCATGTTACCAACCAAGCACTTGTTTCTAAGCCACGATTCTTAACAAAAACAATCCTAGATCTAAAATCTCAAAGACATCATGAGGGGCAGAAAAGGCATGCTACAGAAGGAAACAACAGTAGGATTCCATCTACATAAAGTTTAAAAACATGCAAAACAATATTGTATGTTGTTTAAGAATACAGCTGGTGTTGCAAAAGCATAAACACATCCAAGGGGGTGTTAAACTCCCAATTCATACTGAGAATGGTTGCTTCTAGAGAGAGAGAAATAGCATCAAGGAGGAGGAGACAAATATGATTGCATTTCTTAAACTGAGAGGTGAGTATCTGGATGTTTGCTATATCATTCTACAACCTCTGTGTATTTATAAAAGATTTCATGAAAACAAAACAAAACAAAACAAACCCTTAAAAACCAGGCATACTGTTTTAAGGAGGACATGAGAGTTACATTTCAAAGAAAAAGATCGAATTGGCTTTTGAAGCATACAAGCACCTAAATAGAACTGAGATTTTGAATTCCACTCAGTGGTTTTATCTGAGGAGCTGGGAGACCTTACTTTTGCGTGGTTAATCTTCGAAAACCCTTTATTTTTCTTAATCTTTTTAGAAAAACACTGAACCTTCACACAGTGAAACCTCAAGTTGGAGCACAAGTTGGGGGTCTTTTAGTGTCAGGAAAAACTGTGAAAGCCTTTGAACTGGGTGAAAAAGATGACCAGTCTAACAGATCATCTTCGCTTTGCATTGTCTTTGAGCTATTTTACAACTCTGAGTTGCAAAAAAAAAACCCGGATAGCGGTGCAGAAGATTCTTGCCCATAAAAATGCAAATGCAAAGGGTTCCAGAATACACTCGATCTCTTTCCCCCTCACCCAAGAAGCCGGTGTTGCATCTATTAAGCAATAACTTCAGCATTGCTGATTGTCTATCTATGCATCTGCTCTTTGGAGTCTCTTTTGAATCAGGTGTAATCTCTTACTGGTTCCCTCGTTAATTAATGTGCTAAGTAAAATCTTGGACACGTGTTAATTTCATATTTGTATGAGTCATGATTTTACTTTTTAAAAATAATCATCTTTTAACGGGAGGGAAGAGGACTCAGCTCATTTCTGTCAAACCACGCATATTGCACAAGACATGAGGCAGTCCTTCCTGGCTGTAGACGATGCCCCCTCGGATTACTTAGTCCTATTATTTTTCTTCTGCTCCCTTCTTTTTTCTCCTCCAAGTTAGGGACTTTTAAAAAAATCCATTTTTAAGCCTTGATGCTTTGCTCCCTTGGCAACTGGAAATATAACAAATCTCCTTTGTAAGCTGGTAATGCATGAGGTTTTCTCTGTGATGAAGGCCATATTTACAACTACTATATGATACAAAAAAATTGAATAGTTAGTAGGTTTAAATCTGACTCATTTCCCGGCTTCCTTCTCACTAACCTCCCTCCTCCCAAACTTCACATCTACCTTTAGCTTTGTAACCACACTCCATACGCTTGTTAAATTAATAAACAAGCGAATGGATGCCTACTGTGTGCTTAACGCTACCTAGGTGCTAAGTGGCATATCAAATGCAAATGCTAGTCCCTGACTCGGGGAAATTGGTGGGAAGACGGGGAAGCAGCAGTATATGCAGTAGATGCAAGTACCAAATGCAGTGAGATTGGCAATAAATGCTTCATTCATTCATCCGTTGAGCAAATAATCCGTTGCCCATTTTATGCAGGTGCTGGGGTACGCAATGGTGAAAAAGACCGGCATAGACTCTCCCTTTACCACGCACAATCTAGAAGGAACCAGGACGAGTAAATGGGCAGTTCCAATACTGCATTGCCAGGGCTACAATAGGAAAGTGCCGGATGCTGTGGCAGCACACAGGAGGAAAACGAATCCCTGACTTGAGGGTGTCTAGAAAGCTATCTAAACTGAAATTGGGAAGATCTTAGGGCAGATTAGGCCAGGAGTAGGCTGGGAGCAGAATGGGGTGTAGATGGGAATCAATCCAAACTGTGGGAATATCACATATTCAAGTCTGGAGGTAAGAAAAAGCAGAGCATGTCCCAGGAACTTAAAGAAGTTTAGTATGGCTAAGGCAAGGAGTCTGAGGGGAGAGTATGGAAAACGATGAGGTAAGAGAAGCAGAAAGGGACCATCGGGTTACTTGGAGCCTTGTTAGCAATGTTAAAGAATTTCTATTTAATCCTAAGAACAATGGAGGAACTGTTAAAAATTTGTTGTTTTGGTTTAAAGATTTGGACCTGATTGTATTTGCATTGTATTTTATTTAAATGTTTATTAATTTTTGAGAGAGAGAGAGAAAGAAAAGCAGAGGGGAGGGGGGCAAAGAGAGAGGGAGACAGAGGATCCCAAATGGGTTCCATGCTAGCAGCAGAGCCTGATGCAGGCCAGGTAAACTGACTGCTAACCTTAAGATCAGGTACCCCTGTATTTGGATTTAAATTTTTTTTAATGTTTATTTATTTTTGAGACAGAGAGAGACAGAGCATGAGTTGGGGAAGGGCAGAGAGAGAGGGAGAATCCGAAGCAGGCTCCAGGCTCCGAGCTGTCAGCACAGAGCCCGACGTGGGGCTCGAACTCACAGACCGCGAGATCATGACCTGAGCCGAAGTCGGATGCTCAACCGACTGAGCCACCCAGGCACCCCTGTATTTGGATTTTAAAGGAGTCAGCCCTGGCTGGAATTAGGAAAATAGATTTAATTTTTTTTTTAGTGTTTATTTTTTATTTTTGAGAGAGAGAGAGACAAAGTGGGAGTAGGGGAGAGACAGAGGAAGGAAGACATAGAATCTGAATCAGACTTCAGTCTCCACTGTGCTGTCAGCACAGAGCCCGATGTGGGGCTCAAACCCACAGGGAGAGATCAGGGCCTGAGCAGAAGTCAGACACTTAATGAGCCACCCAGGCACCCCAGGAGAATGGATTTTAAGTGGGCGGGGGGCCGGGAGGAGGGGGGAATGCAGGCAAGGAGTCTAAGCAAAAGATAATGGTCCCCTAAATAATGGTACTGGAACTGAAGAGAAAAGCACAGACTATGGTGCGTTTAGGAGTTAGGACCAACAGGACTTGATGAAAGATTGAAATGGAGATGGCCAATAGGTAGAGATATACGGGTCTATATGGAGTTCAAGACTGACAACTGAACTAGAGATAGAGTGGAGAGTCAGGATTCCTGGGATGAGATAAGATTGCTCAGAAAGAGTAATAGAAATATAGGAAGAAAGCCCATGACAGGGCCCTAAAGAGGACTGCAAGAGTCTGAAAAGAAGCAGAGAGGTGGAAAGAAAATGAAGATAACAAAATGCCATGAAGGTCAAGGGAAGAGAGGGCTTCTAAAACAAGGACAAGGTCAACAAGGTCTAAGGCTGCAGAACGGTCAAGTACATGAGACCTGAGCTGTAACTTTCAGATCTGAAGGGTCGCAGAATATGCTGCCCCCAAATATGACTGTGGGAGTTCAGTTCATGCCACCCCAAACTATGGACTTTTGGTTTATTGGTTATTCTGAGCTGTAGGCAACTGAAAAACAGCAAATGCAGAGAGGGACTTTTTCTGAACTCTCCTACATGCCTAAAGACAGATCCTCTGAAAGGAATTCACTTAGAGATCCCCTCCCCCTGATTTTCCTCAACCAGGGAAGACTGATGCTTACCACAGAGGGGAGACGAGAAGTTGGCCCCACACTCAGGCAAACTGGTGGGAAGACGGGGAAGTAGCAGTATATGCAGTATATGCAAGTACCAAATGGAGTGAGATTGGCAATAAATGCGTCATTCATTCATCCGTCGAGCAAATAATTATTTCTTGCCCATTTTATGCAGGCGCTGGGGTACGCAATGGTGAAAAAGGCCGTCATAGACTCTCCCTTTACCAAGCACAATCTAGAAGGAACTAGGACAAGTAAACGGGCAGTTCCAATCATATCTCCCATCTGTTATTCTAAAGGCCAATTCATCCTCCTGAGAGGCTAATAACCCTCCTCTCCTTTCCCTATTAAGATGGTATTTAATCCTGAATTCTATACTACCTTGGGGAGTTACTCATTTTTCTTGTATACTTGAGGTTATACATGATAATACACTTGTTTGTTTTTTCTCTTGTTAATCTTCTTATTATAGACATCTCAGCCAAGAACCAGGAGAATAGAGGGAAAATTAATTTTCCTCCCTTACAGATCATTTAGCCACAGGAACCTCACCAGTGATCGTGGGGAGAGCATTTCAATGGCATGGTGAGTGGTGATTGCAATCATGGAGCAAAATGATGCTACTATTTTTTGACCGTTGTTTTCCTATTACCAGAAATATGCATTTATTGCCTGTATATCCTGTATAAGTATCTTGTTGCCCCATTTAACAATTATTTACCTGTCTTTGTTACTACTAGACTCAAAATTCCTGAACCTAGGAATTGTATCTTATTCAATTTTCAAATGCCAGTGGCTAGCACAGTCTTTGACATATATAAAGGATGCAATATATATTTATGATTTAATAGAAAAATCTAGGTACCCTCTTTGAAATTCAAGTTGTCTGCAGTCTCTCGGTCAAAGTTCTGTGGTTAGAGTCTGAAGCTTTAGGTAAGCTATTGAGGATAGGAGCTGAAACCAGGAATCCCGTACCTGTATCCTCCCTGAAACTTCTTCTTTATCTCTCGGCCAAGTCACAGAGACTCTTGTCTTAATTTTCTCATCCAGGAAGCGACTACCTTCATATTTACCACCAGAGGTTTTGAGAACCTTCATTAACATTTAGGAAGGAATTTGTAATCTTTATAGCACAAGACCCATATAATTGAAAGACTATACCATTATCATGGCCCGTTTCATTTTATCTGGACTGTTTTTTTTAGCTGGATTGGTTTTACACTTCAGCATGAATTAGTATGCAGTGCTACTGTTAAATTGAGTGTTGAATTTCACTCACCAGAGAGTTTTCTCCTTCAGTAATGGGAAAATGAAGCATCCATTATGGCAGTAATAACACCCTCACTGTGATCTTGTCATTTCACAAGAATCTTAAAACAGGCGCTCAGCTGAATTATTGCTTAGAGGAGAGACCTTCAGAGAAAAGGCATGTGCTGTATGAATAAGCTTAACTGCTATTGTTTGCATATTCTTTTTCCCTTTTCTATTTCCACATTCAATTTGTGAGAAGCCAGGACAAGATGAGGCCCAGCATCAGAGAGCTTCAAACATTTATTTTAAATAGCTCTCATTTCTCCTCCACTTGCTCCACAAATCCTATGAGGCTCCTCTCATGGACCTTCTGATACTCCAGAGACGACTTCCTACTGCCTGACCTCAGCTTATTCCTTCTAGCTTGCTGGCCACTGAAGAAAATAGTGGGCAAGAGCTGATGGTGCAGCGGCTGCCAATCCACACATCAGCATGCATGCTCCTCAGAACCAGACTCCGTGGTGCTGCCATGAATACCCTGCTTGGGTATTAATAATGGAAAGAGATGGTTTCCCAAAAGGTATGAAGATGTAGAGATTCTACAGAAGTGAAAATAGTTGGGGCGCCTAGGTGGCTCAGTCGGTTGGGCGGCCGACTTCAGCTCAGGTCATGATCTCATGGTTCATGAGTTCGGGCCCTGCATCGGGCTCTGTGCTGATGGCTCAGAGTCTGCTTCAGATTCTGTGTCTGCCTCTCTCTCTGCCCTTCCCCTGTTCACGCTGTCTCTATGTCTCTCAAAAATAAATAAACGTTAAAAAAAAGTGAAAGTAGTTGAAGATTGTATTTAAATAGTCACATAGGGTCTTTCTCTTCAGAAAGGTGAGCATAATTCTCACCTTTCTGCGAAAAGCGAAAAGTAACCAGAGTCCATAGACGCTCACTAGTCCCCATGCGAACAGCACGTGTATCACACAAGCAGCAAACTCGAGTTTTTAATCAGTAATCAGTTCACAACTACAGCCATCCCCCATGTTTTCTGATATCACTAACAAACGTACCTCCTTTAGTTGATTTGGGCATTTTGTCAGCCTGAACCCCAAATCATTAAACCAGCATTACAAGAATATCTTCTGACAGCACAATGCCACTGCGTAGATGTGCTGGGGTGTGTGTGGGAGGAGGACATACCTAGGGAAGGGCAAGGGGAAGGGGTAGGCAAAATAAAATCGGGAGTGAAAATAGCATGAAAAGAGCGTCGAGTGCAACTAGTCTAAAACACAATGTGCTACCAAATCCTTGGCGACGGTATGAAATTGTTCGTAGGGAGAACATTCAATGAAGCCACTATTTTCGGACTTCAGCTGCAAGAGGATTGCTAGGCAGCAGAGTACTGAACATCATCCTGAGAAACAGCTAAATGACAGATGCATAGCAGAAGTGGGTAGATGAACACGTAAACAAAGATGTAAGCATTTTTGTGTATTAGAAGTTAGGGTATTCTGAGCAAATTATCCAGAATTATAGGGGTGCCTGGGTGGCTCGGTCGATTGAGTGACCAATTCTTGGTTTCAGGTTCAGGTCATGATCCCAGGGACATGGGATGGAGCCACGTGTCGGGCTCTGCACTGAGCAGGGAGCCTGCTTGGGATTCTCTCTCTCCCCCTCTCTCTCTGCCCCTCCCCGTTGTGTGCTCGCTCTCTCTCTCTCTCTCTCTCAGTAAATAAATAAATAAATAAATAAATAAATAAATAAACATTAAAAAGAAAAAAAAGAATCTTAGGGGCGCCTGGGTGGTTCAGTAGGTTAAGCATCTGGCTCTTGACTTTGGTTCAGGTCATGATCTCATGGTTCACGGGTTTGAGCCCCACACTGGGCTCTGCACTGGCAGTACGGAGCCTGCTTGGGATTCTCTGTCTCTTTCTCTGTCTCTGCCCCTCCTCTACTTGTGTGCTCTCTCTCTCTCAAAATAAATAAATGAACTTAAAAAAAAAAAAAAGAAGTAGGAAGAAGTGAAAAGGAAAAGGTCCAAGAGTTTTACGGCGGAATGTCTTTAAGAGAGTTGAAGGGAACAGATTCATTCTTGGCTTCCTGGCAAGGCCTCAGAGACGTGATAAAACCCCAGGAAAGGAAAGCACTGGGGCCCTCAGCCTGGCAAACAAATCCCATGTTCCAAGTGGGACAAGGAAACAAAGGTGCCACTGGACCTGAAGGCGCTCTTGGGAAAGACGCACTGTCTGCGTCACGAATGACCCAATGACAGAAGGGTACCTCCTACTCAGAAGGGTAGGATTGTGCAATCCTCACCAGATCCCAAAGGGGAAACGCCAGGAATGACTGAAGTAAATATTTTGCCTGGCTGTCAGAATGGGGCTCAGAGGCAGAAACTCAACTGATGCGGAAAACAAAGAAAATGCTGCTCTGTGAGTCAGACTTTGTAGACTGAGAATCGTATTCTCTGCACATTCATTGGGAGAATTGTGGAGGGTTTTTTACTCTGTGGCTGGAGCTACGTTTTCCAGAATTCCCTCCCTGGTATTGTACATGTTGGGCTTGGCCACAAGAGAAAGATCGCGTGAGATTTGGAAGGCAGAAGTGAAGCGGCGGCCGTGGGGCTCTGGAGGACGTTTGGGGCTCTGGGTGCCGCCACCGCTGACCTCCTGGGCCACCTCGCTGGTGGGGAGCAGCAGCTGGGCCCACAGTTCTTCCGGCTCCACCGACGCTCGCTAGGATGCTTCCCAAAGAAATAACTTGTACCCAAATCATCTCTGGTTGGTTTCTGAGAAAACCCAACCTAAAAACAGACCTTGTTGGAGGGAGGAAGGGACTGAACCTGACAAGGTTCATTGTAAAGATGTGCCCCAAGTTTTCAAAAACCACATCTATGAGGGTACGGGGGAGGTAGTGTCTAGTCACTGCTTTGGCCTGGGTTCCCACCACAGCAGCCGTCGGTAGTGCCTGCGGGGAAGTCCGGGGGGTCCCCAGGGTCCCAGCGTTTCACTAATTTTACATCCTGTACAGCCGTACCAGTAGAATACGCGTTGTTTGTGCATAGGCTGCTGCTGGCGCAGATAAAGAGAAGCACGTAAGTGTGACCCAGATACATTTGAGCCCCCATTTCCTTCCTCGAGGCCTACCTTAGCACCGCAGCCTGGTCAAAAGAAACACAAGTCTGGCTCCTGACAGCCTTGAAAGTAACAAAGCCTTTAGTAAATATCTCCACCCTTAAAGCAATCGCTTCAATCTTCAGTTTTCCAAAGGCCCCAGGCTGCAGTGGCCTCTCTCCCACGTTCCCCCAGCGGCCCACAAACTGTGTCACAAAAACCAGGATTGTCCTCAAGAGGTCGGGATGAGTGAAGGGGTCCCGCTGAGGGTGGGGATGGCAGACTGACTACACAAATTTTTGTCCAGGTCCCATGTGAAAATGAACTGTTTAAACGGACTATAAATCAAGATCCACCATACCCTCCTCACCGGAGAGTCTGGCCTCCTCTCAGCGACAGTTAGCATAGAATAAGAGTACAGCTACAACCCAATTAACCTCTCCTGTCCCCTGGAAGCTAGTCTCGAGTTCAAATAGGTACTGCAGGGAGGGTTGCTGATGACCTCCAAGACCATTAACAACATGGTTTATGTTGGCTTCCAGGGCTGAGGCAGGTAATGTGACCCCTTGTCCCCTGGCAAGATGTGAACCTCTCTGTCTGCTCTGGCACTGTCTGGCTCAGAGTTCTCAAGTAGCATTTACTATTGTCCAGACAGTAAAATCCAGGCTGGTACAAAGGGTTTTAGAAATTGGCCAACCTCTGTGTCCTTTCCCATTTTATTCTTTTCAGCACAGATGTATAAAGTAGAGGTCTGTGTGGTTGAGACCGTGCCAAAACTCCATTTTCTCTGCTAATGGCAGGAGAGTAGGGGATGAGAAAACACAAAACAGGCTCTCTTTGCACGGGGCTAACATCATCATTCTCACTGGGGCCCATTTGCTTCCTGGGAGGTAGCTGCCAGAGAGAAGAGAAGGGCCGGTGGTTGTGGGGCCAGGAACTCCAAGGTGGGTCAGAAAGGGCAGCCACTGCCCATGAAGGCGGAGCAAATTCCCCGAGGCGTCCAAGCAGCAACCCTTGCTGCCTCTGTGCCTCCCATCTAGAAAACACAGGCACAAGCCATGGAAGGGGAAAAGATATTTTCCAATTAGCAAAGCCCCAGTTTTCAAAATGTATACATACTCCAGGAAATGAATAAGAAAAAGAAAAAGAACCCAGTAGAGAAACAATGGGCAAGACTTAGACATTTCGCGAAGACAAAAATAAATAAATAATAAATAAATAAATAAATACACACACACACACACACACACACACACACACACACAAGATATTGAACTTCATTAATTAGTCGAACAATGTAATTTAAAACAATTACGAGATAACTTTACACATCTTACAAAAGCAGCAAAATTTAAAAATCCGACAATATTGAATGATAATGAAGATGTAAAACAAGGGGAAGTCTCTATTACATACTTCTGGTGAGAGGATAAATCGGTTCGATCACTTTGGAAAACTGGCAGTATCTAGTAGTGACGCTCTGAATATCCACAGATGCTATGCACGGAGCCTTTGGCTTCCCGTCCCAAACCTGACCCCTTCTCCTCCAGGTCTCCTAGAACCTGGTCTGGATTAGCTATGCCAAAAAATGTGGTCTGGTTTGGGGGACTGGCTTCCTTGCCCTTCCTTCCTTTTAGTTTTTCAAAAGAGTGAGATAAAACATATATACATAAAAATGCATAAAACATATTTGTACAGTTCGACAAATAATTGCAAAGCAAGCCTCTGTGTAATCAACACCCAGATCAAGAAGTAGAGTAGTGAGTTTCAGCATCAAAAAAACTCCCTGCGGGTCCCTGAATAATCACAACTCTCTCCCTCCTTATTAGAATTAATTACTATTATCTTGTCATTCATAATATTTTCTTTGTACTCTTTGCACTTTTACTACCTATCTGAATTTTACGTGTATGGATTCCTATTGAATACATTCTTTTGCGGGCGCCTAGGAGGCTCAGTCGGTTAAGCATCCGACTCTCGGTTTCGACTTGGCCACGATCTCACAGATTATGGGTTCTAGCCCCGCATTGGGTTCTGTTCATAGCATCTGAGCCTGCTTGGGATTCTCACTCCTTCCCTCTCTCTCTGCCCCTCCCCCACTTGCTCTTTCTCTCAAAATAAATAAATAAACTTTAAAAAACTTTAAAAAATACATTCTTCTGTGCCAGCATTATTTCCTTCAATGTTGATGTTTGTGAGATTCAAGCAAGTCACTGGCTATCGGTGTATGTCACTCATTTTCATTGCTGTATTGTATTCTATTGTATGAATACACTATCATGCATTTTTCTATTCTATTCTTGATGGACGGAGTTGTTTCCAGTTTGAGTCTGTTATGAACAATGCCGCCAAGAACATTCTCGCGCATAAATCCTGGTGCACATGTTCCAGAGCTTTTCTAGGGTGATGACCTGGTGTGGCTTCCTTTTAATCCAGGCTTAGCGTGTTCGTGTTTTTTCCCTGTCTCCTCTTTCAAAACCAGCTCTCAGAAAAGATCGTAAATTCGCTCATGCTAAGGTAGGAACAGCTGAGAAGCACTATGTACCCTCTCCCATAGAATTGTGAACTGATAACCAGATGAATTAATTTCTAACTGTAGAATCTCAGTTATCTGGAACCGGGGCAGGGCGGGGGAGAAATTCATCAGGATTGGCCCTGAGTAAAAAGTATCACGTAACAGTAAGACCTTGAACAAAGAAGACTAAACCCCAGAAAACCAAAACCACAACAAAACAAATGAGAAAAAAAAAATAGTCAAGCTATTACATTCAGTTACGTTTAAAACATTTTATTTCGTACTTTTATGGAAAAATAAAAAGGATACCATAAAGACTGTTCTATTTGAAAGGCCAGAAACCAGGCACGGGAGGTGAAGCCTTCTCCAAGGGTCAGTCGGCAGCTAATGGCTAAGATAACTGGAGTGGTCAAAAGGAAATCCTTAAGACCAGACGCCCCCACATGCTTGAGGCCTGGTTCCATCAGCTATAGATAGTCATCTTTTCCAAGCTGGCTTCCTCTGTGAAATTGACATGCTGACAGCATTTGTTTCATGAGGTTGTTGTGAAGATAATGTAAGGAAATGGCTGAGCTGCATTTCACACAGTGCTTACCACTGGTGAGTGCTCAAACGGTATGCGGTATCATCCTGCTTATTTTTACAATTTGAAGCTGAGTGTGGGCACTTTCTCTCAGGACAGGTAAACAGATGATCTGAGCAGGGTTCACTGATGCTATCAGGGATCCTGGCAGGCTTAAAGTGTAAATTCAAAAGAACAGGGGAAGAAAGTAACACTGAAGGCAGAGAGAGAGATGACAGGGGCACATCTGTTGTGCAGGACGAAAGGGCCGAGTTTCCGAAGATGAGGTGCTGCAGGCCAGCCAGAGGGGTAAGCAGAGTGGGGGCTGGGGCCAGGGCGGCCCAGGGGACCCCATAATAGGTCCAGCCCAGGGAGATATTTGAGCAGGTTTCATTGGGCCAGGACAGAGAGGTCAGATGTAGTCAGTACATGAATAGCAAGGTACAGGAAAAAAAAGTGGGTCAGACTGCAGCTGACAGACAAAGATGTGCAGACTCGCAGGGTAGCCAAGAGTCAAAGCTCCTGTGCACGCGGATGGCTTCCATCTGAAGCAGCAAGGAGCCACACAGCTTTTCTGCCTCAAGAATTCTCCTAGCTTGGAAGCTTACTCAGTCGACTTAGCCGCAGCAGGTAACTAGTGTGCATGGGTGTGGGGGTGGGATGCCACCCAGGGGCCACTCTCAACCAATGGAGGATGAAGGTGGATGGCTAAGTGTCCCAACCTCCCATACTTCAGAAGGGGCGTTATTAGGTGGTTTTTGTGTAGTTTTTCAAAGGGTCTCCAGGGAGATGGAGCCAGTTGTCGGCAGTGAGAAATCAGCTCAGTAATGTATCTTTCATTGGCTTTTCCTTCTTCTCTGTGTCATTCTCCCTTCTTCCCTTCTTGGGGAAAATAAATAACTGTCACCAAAGTCCTTGCCTCAGTTCTGCTTTAGGAGGGACCCAAACCAAGTTATATTATTACCATCTAATGTAAATCTGGGAGCTGAGATTCCAACAAAACAAAACAGAGAATCCGACTCCTGCCCAAACTTTAGCTCAGTGTTGAAAAAACAGGGTCAAAATGGAAATTAGGAATTAAGAAAATTTGAAGAATGAACAGAGTCAAGATCATAGCGAACACTCAATGTCCTGAGATAAACTCATCAAACGTGGACAAGCATATGAATAGAAAAAAAAACTATAGAAGTACTAGAAGAAAATGTAAGCAATCTGGAAACACACACGAAAGAGCCTCTCACATGGGACTGACAATAGTGTGGTTGTTCACGAGAGGGCTGTTTGTGGTTATGGGAGTTGCAGGCTCCAGGGGCTCACCACTGGGGAAAGGAATAAAAGAAGCAGTCAGCAAGAAATTGCATGTACCACTGTCGTGCAGATAGCTTATAAAGGAGTGTTGAATGAAAATAGTAAGAAATAGAATAAAGTCTATGACACAACATCATTTACATAAATATTTCATATATACTACACATTTTATAAGAATACATACAAACACTATTATACCTACCTAACGCATTAGAGTGATTATCTGTGGTGGGCAGGGGGAATGGGAGCAGGAAAAAGGAGTTTAAAAAAAGTGTCTTACATGGACCAATGCAAGTTGGTTCATACTGAGGAGCCAAGGTTATGTGATCAACTCAACTCTGTCCCTGAGGTCCAAAATGAGAGGAGGAGGAAGAGGAGGAGGAGGAGGAGGAGGAGGGGGAGGAGGAGGAGGAGGGGGAGAAGGAAGGAAGGAAGGAAGGAAGGAAGGAAGGAAGGAAGGAAGGAAGGAAGGAAGGAAGGAAGGGAAGAGAAGAAGAAAAGGGAGGAAGAGGAGGAGGAAACAGAGAGAGACACTACTATAACCTTAGAGTAGATAGGGCCTTTTAAAAAGGTAAGAAAAGACACAAACCAAAAGTATGAAATTATAGCTTTGACTATATGCACAAGGAAGCATCTCTAAGGATTTCAACACAGCATTTTAGTAACAGCTAGAAACTGGAAATGCCCTAAAGGTTCATTGAGAGGAAAATGGTTAATTGTGACCCATTCATACCATAGAATGCTATTCAGAGGTCTCAAAGAACGAAGCCGACCTGTATGTAATGACAGAAGCCACACATGCAAGAGGCCATTCTCAATGTCATGCAGGTCTCACTTGTCTTACCCAGCCACTGACCCTGGGTCAAGGGGCATCGATAGATGAAAAAAGCAAGTCAGAGAGTAAAATTATCGCATTAATTTGCAAAGTGTAACACAATGCAATTTATATAAAAGGAGAGCGTGGCACAGAAATGCCTATGTTTTTATCTGTGGATCCCATGCCTGTGCAAATGCCTAAAATGAAGTCTGGGACATTTAAAAAATAATTATATGTGTTTATAAAAGGGGTAGGGAGCACGAAAGGATTGCTACATGATTACTGTCCCTGTGGCAAGAGCTTCTAGAATAGTTTTGAGCAATAAGGCCAGTTTTTCTAAGTGTCATGGGGTTCCAATTCTCATCTCTCAGGATTTCCCCCCGAGAAACTCCCTGGGCTAGAGCCTGCACTTTCCTGAATTTTCCAGCAGGGGGCAGAAGCACCATGAGTCGGCGGTCCTGAGACCTGGAACTTGGAGCTGAGCCAGTCTTCAGCAGCGGACATTTGGCCTGCTTCTCCACCATTAAAGCGTGATTATTTTTAAGTTTTCCGGCAGAGAAGCAAATTCAAATATGTACTCTTGGCTACACAGTTTAAAATTTGAGGGGCACCTGGGTGGCTCAGTTAGTTAAGCGTAGGACTCTAAATTTCCATTCAGGTCATGAGTTTAGGTAACAATCTCGAGGTTCATGGGTTCCAATCTGTAGCTGGGCTCTGCGCTGACAGCTCGGAGCCTGCTTGGGATTCTCTCTCTCTCTCTCTCTCTCTCTCTGCCCCTCCCCAGCTTGTGCTCATGTGTGCACTCACTCCTTCTCTGTCTATCTCTAATAAATAAACGTTAACAAAAAAGATCGCTTTTTAAAAAATTCGTAACAGGGGCACCTGGGTGGCTCAGATTGCTAAGTGTCAGACTGGTTTCCGCTCAGGTCATGGTCTCACCGTACAGAGATGGAGCCCTGTGTAGGACTCTGAGCTGGCGGTGCGGAGCCTGCCTGGAATTCTCTCCCTCTCTCTGCCCCTCCCTACTCGTGCTCTCTCTCTCTCTCTCTCAAAATAAATAAATAAATAATTGTTTTAATTAAAAAATTCAGAACATGCATTTGAATTGAGGGGAAGATGTAATTCTTTTTTTACCCCCAAAACTAGAAGTAGCCCAATTAATTTATTTAATTATGGAAGTAAAATATATTCATTACAATTATTTACTTATCTATTTAATTATTGTGTTTCTTAATTTTTTTTAGTATAAACTGGAAGACTTATAGCTGTATCTGGAGAAAACGCTTTAATATATCCCTTTTCCAGACTTAAACACATATAAATAATTTACCAACAGGGCCATCATACCATTTTTTAGTTGCTTCTTTTCAACTAGATCAACAAAATCTCATCTCTTAAGCTCTCAATTTTAAATGAGTTTTACATGCATGTTATTAATCCAGTTATTTCCATTAAAAGGCATCCTGACACTGAGTGAGATGGGCCAAGACCCCACGCCATTGTTTGGGCTTCAGATCTAGAGTTGTCCTGACCACAGAGCCTAGCATTTCGAGGAGCAAATCAGCAGCAGAGGAAACCAAGTCCATCCTTGGATTCACACCTCTAAATGGCATGGAGTTTTGACAGCCAAGAGCTTATGTGCTCTGTGGTCTTTTGTAGGTTTCCCTACACAGTGGCTTCCTGGATGGTGGATGTTATTTCCATTTATTGGATGACAAAAGATAATCACAGATCAGCCTCAGAATCTCTCTTGGAAGAGTGACTGAGCTGTCTATCTGCACATTGTGTGGGCTGGCTTACTAGAAAGTGAAGATTTTGGATGGCTAGATTCTAGCTGCTTACCCACAGGGAAGGGAATGACCTCATGGTAGAACGTTATACATGTAACCCTTGCTCATTCTATTGTTTGGGGGAGGGGGTTAGTTCAAAAAAAAGGATAAAGTAATGGCTTCATATGTAAAGATATACCAGATTTAAATTTTCTTTTTGGCACCGTTCTTCCAGTTGTGCCTAATCTAAACCCTAGGAAACTTAACCAGATGAAAACTAGAGTTTGATTTTTTAAAGCATTTATTTCTTGTTTTGGAAGGGATTTAAACAAATAGAAAGTTGAAGGATTGGCTGACAAGTAAGAGAAAGTGTATATACCATTTGGAGAGGACCAACAACCGTACAAAACCGAGGTCCAGGGAAGCTGAGACTATTTTGTCATCAACTTGCAAAGACCACGGAATGCAGGTCTCAGAAAAAAGGTGGTATCATTTGCTCAGAGGTATAAAGAAGGATTTCCAGACCCAAACATCTTAGCAGACAATGGTCCAGACAATGGCTGAATTGAATAATCACAACCACGGGAACAATAAGCCACAGATGCAGAAAGAGACCTGGGTGGTCTGGCTTGTGGTGAGGTGACAGCTTGCCAAGCATCAGTTTTGTAGTTGTATTCCTTCTTCCCCTGAATTGAGGTCACAGGAGATGATCTGTCCTGGTTTAAACTACCAAGTTTCAAACCACCTCCAAATGCCTGGAATATCAGCCTGATGGGAATCTGAAAAGCATGTTTCATTATATATGTGTTTGGTTTTGACACGATGGGGGCCAAAGGTTGTTGAAGGTATAAAGTTCTTTGCACTTCAAAGAACACCATTAAGAAAGTGAAAAGACCATCCACAGAATGGAAGAAAATATTTGCAAATCCTATATCTGATAAAGGACTTATCACCAGAATATATAAAAATTCTTACAACTGGGGCGCCTGGGTGGCTCAGTCGGTTGAGCGGTCGACTTCGGCTCAGGTCATGATCTCACGGTCTGTGAGTTCGAGCCCCGAGTCGGGCTGTGTGCTGACGGCTCAGAGCCTGGAGCCTGCTTCAGATTCTGTGTCTCCCTCTCTCTCCGCCCCTCCCCCACTCATGCTCTATCTCTCTCTGTCTCAAAAATTAAAAAAAAAAAAAAATTCTTACAACTCAACAATAAAAAGGCAAATAACTCAATGTTTAAATCGGGCAAAGGAAGTGAATAAACCTACAAATGCTCAATAAACACACGAAAAGATAGTCAACATCCTTGGCTAGCAGGGAAATGCAAATCAAAACTACATTGAGATACCACATCACATCCACTAAGATGGTTAAAATAAAAAAGGCAGATAATTCCAAGTGTGGACAAGGACGTGGAGAAATTGGATCCTCATACATGGCTCCCGAGGCTGCAAAATGGTACAGCCTCTTTGAAAATGGAAGGAAGTTCCTCAAAAAGTTACACAGAAAGTTTCTTTGCACTCTTAGGTATATATATACCCAAGATAATTGAATATATGTATTTACATAAAAACTTGTACATGGATGTTCATAGCAGGATTACCCAAAGAGCCGAAAAACAGAAACAACCAAAACGTCCACCAACTGATGAACAGATAAATAGAATTTGGCATGTCCATAAGATGAAATAGTATTCATCCCTAAAAAGGAAGGAACTACCGATTTATGTTGCAACATGGATGAACCTTGGAAGCATTGTGCTAAGTGAGAGAAGCCAGACACAAAAAGCCACATATTGTATGATTCCATTTATGTGACATGCTAGGACAGGCAAATCTATGCAGCCAGCAAGCAGATTAATGGTTGACAAGGCCTGGGGGAAGGGGAATGAGGAAGGACTGCTGAAGGGTATGAGGTTTCTTTTTGAGGGTAATGAAATGTTCTGGAATTGGTGATGGTTGCACAATTCTGTGAATATACTAAAATGAATTGCACACTCTAAAAAGATGGATATTATTGCTATGAATTGTATCTCAATAAAACCATTACAGCAAATAAATACATGACATAAAGGAGTGAATGAATGAATGAATGAATGAATGAAGGTCACAGACAACCAGATCCCTTCTCCCTAATTAATGGGAACCTGGGGCTCTAGGTGTTGACCTGGGTCGGGTTGCCAGACGTGGCCCATACACGAGCTGCCAAAGAAGGAGTGAAGAACAATCAGGAAACACCCACGGCAGAAATGTAACCGACACCTCTTAGTCCCTACTCAGTGAGAAAATCCTTGTAGGTGGCAGCCCATGGAAACTGAGGAAACCAGAATTGAGCAAGAGGGAGCGGCAGAAAGGTAGAAGGAGGAACCGGTAGAACACAGTCAATTCGATAGCTTCCTGAAAGCAGGTGTGAGCAGAGAAAGAGACGAAAGGGCACGAAGCAGAAAGTGTGCATGATTGGGGTGCCTGGGCGTCTCAGTTGGTTAAGCGACTGACTTCAGCTCAGGTCATGATCTCATGGTTCGTGAGTTCGAGCCCCACATGGGGTTCCACACTGCCAGTGTGGAGCCTGCTTGGGATTCTCTCTCTCTTTCCCTCTCTCTCTGCCTCTTCCTGCACATATGCACTCTCTCTTTCTCTCAAAAATAAACTTAAAAAAAAAAGAAATTGTGTGTGACTTGTGGAAGTAGTCATCCATTGTCCCCAAAGTGATTTGTGACATTCATTTCATTTGGTAAGCTCGCGTGCCAACCAGGTGCTAGCCAGGGGCAATAAAAGGAAACTAAGAGCCAGGAGCTTGCAGCCTACCAAAAAAGATAGACAATAAGTTACTCCATAGTAAATAGACGCTAATGGTGAAAGTAGGTGTCAGAGCAGAGAAGGGTCACCAGATTCAGGCTACATGGTCAAGGAGGGCTGTCTGGAGGAGGAGGTACTTGAGAAGAATCTGTGCCTTTGAGGAGATGCTGCCATTTCAGGAAACTGCAGCCTAGGGAAGCTGGCTAAATCCCATGAGGTAATCCAAGATAGAGGCCAGACGAGAGCCCGTTCCCTGCTCACACGCCAGCCATCTGTCCTTTCGCTGAGACCTTCACCTTCCACGGCTTCTAGCTCTCATCCTGGACTGCTCGCTGGACTGCTTTGGGTCTCAGATGCTTTAGATCTATTCTCAATCCAAACTGAAAATGGCCTCTCCTAAGGAATTAGAACTACGGCGGCTCTTCAGGAAGACGATACAGCACTTTCTGTAAGTGCGTTGTGTGCACGTGCATAGGAGGAAAAAGTTTGGAGTCACCAAATGAAGAACCCCCGGAGGGAGTAGTTGGGCTGGTAGAGTCCTTCCTCTAAATTGACATCTGGGTGTAATTGTCTAGCCCTACACATCCCTCCCAGGGCCCAGAGGCAGGTGGCTGGTGGGTGGCCTGAGATGGGGACGTCCTTAGCATTCAAAAAGCTGGGAAGGGTCAGAAGTTGCTAGAGAAGGCCTGTCCTTTTTCCTAGTACTTTACAAATGCTACTATATTTTCCCTCTGTGTTTCATGATATAAATAGGATGAGGAGCCTTGATTTAGCAACAATGGCATTGCCATCACTGAGCTCATGAAGGGCCAGAGATTGATGAGTAAATAACTTTTTTGTCCTGGTGATGTCTCTTGATTGTCGAGCGTCTGCCCTGGAAGAAAAGGCAGGAAATGAGTGTCACAGAAATGAGTTACCCACAGTTAGCATCACCCTTGGATTCAAGTTCTAGAAAACAGCAGGCCGGAGAAGTTTGACCAGACAGGACTGGCTGATACATTGGGAAATTTGCCCAACTGCAGCCTGATGGTTTATATCAACTTTCAGAAGGTAGTAACCAAGCAGGTAACAATTTGATTTTCTGGGTCAACAGCGTCACTGAATCCTGTTTCAATTGTAACATGCTCCAAACTCCGTCTGTTATGAATTCGATTATGTTCCCCTCAAAGAAACATGTTGAAATCCTAACGCTAGTCCCTCAGAATCTGACCTTATTTAGAAATAGGTCATAGGGCGCCTGGGTGGCTCAGTTGGTTGAGCATCTGACTTCAACTCAGGTCATGATCTCACGGTTTGTGAGTTCGAGCCCCGTGTCAGGCTCTGTGCTGACAGCTCAGAGCCTGGAGCCTGCTTCACATTCTGTGTCTCCCCCTCTCTTTGCCCCTCCCATGCTCATGCTCTGTCTCTCAATAATAGACGTTTAAAAAAAATTGAAAAAGAAAAGAAACAGGTCATTTCGTGGGGCGCCTGGGGGGCTCAGTTAAGCGTCAACCTCACCTCAGGTCATGATCTCACAGTTGGTGAGTTCGAGCGTCTTGTCGGCTCTGTGCTGACAGCTCAGAGCCTGGAGCCTGCTTTGGATTCTGTGTCTCCCTCTCTCTCTCTGCCCCTCCCCTGCTTGTGCTCTGTCTCTCTCTCTCTCAAATATAAACAAACATTTAAAAATTAAAAAAAAAAGAAAAGAAATAGGTCATTTTAGATGTGATTAGTTCAGATGAGGTCATGCTAGAGCAGGAGAGCCCCTAATCCAATACGACTAGTGTTCTCATAAGCAGATGGTCACGTGCAGGCAGACACACGGGGAGAAGTCTATGTGAAGATCGACGACCGAGACTGGGGAGATCGCAGCTACACGCCAAGAGATGCCAGGGAGTGCCAGCAACCCACCACGAGCAGGGCGAGGAAGGATCCTTCTGCAGGTTTCAGAGGGAACGTGGCTTTGCCGACACCTTAATTTTGGACTTCTAGCCTTCAAACTGCGAGACAATAATTTCTGTTGTTTTAAGCCACTTTGGTTACTGCAGCCCAAGGAAACTAATAATAACAGTCTCCCAAGGCTGAGGCTTTATTGGCATGCGCAAAAAAGTCTGCAGTCTTTATTGGAAGGGCAGAATTTTGGCATTTGTTTCTATAAAAAAAAAAAATGTTTTTCCAATCTCCTGGGACTCTGGTGCTGTTCTTAAGAGTGCTGGCTCTCATATCTCTTAGCCCCGTGGCTCAGTTTCCTTGAGAACACCTGGACATGCCGTATTCAGATTCTATGTGAGACTGAATAAATGAAACAATGGGGCTTCCTTTTTCTAATTTTTCACACGCATTGCACAACTTACACTTTCGTACTCATTCAGTCAACAAACCCTTACTGTGCACCTGCAAGTGTGTCATGGCCTCTGCTCTCACTGAGCCTCGAGCCCAGAGGCAGCTTCACGCTACCCCACCACTCCACCCATGGAGATACTGCCTCCCAACCTTTCCAGGCCTCCTCATTGAGTAATGGCTGGCTAACTTATGGCTTATTGCCAGTGGTGACAAACCTCCACCTTTGAAGAAAGTGATGAATATTTGGACCCCCCCTCGCCCAGAGTCCTTCAGAGCCGTGTCTGGGGAACAAGATGTATGATTAAGCTGAAAAAAGAAAAGAAGTTTAGGTTTTTGTTTTTCCTCCAAAAACCTCAACAACAACAACAACAACAAAAAAAAACCTGAAATATTTTAATAGCTATACCAACGGGGACACTTAAAATTTTTTTTAAATGTTTGTTTTTGAGAGAGAGAGAGAGAGAGAGAGAGAGAGTATACATGAGCAGGGAAGGGGCAGAGAGAGAGGGAGACAGAATCCCAAGCAGGCTCCACACTGTCAGCCCGGACCCTGATGTGGGCTCAAAGTCATGAACTGTGAGATCATGACCTGAGCTGAAACCGAGAGTCGGATGCTTAACTGAGCCACCCAGGCGCCCCCAGGGAGACCCTTTCAACTCAAGCCCAACTCAAGCCTCAGCAGCCTTTCCACATCTTTTTCTATGTTGTTTTTCCTTTGCTCTAGAGAGGGGAGCAGGTGAAGGAGCAGGATCTTTATCTCTTCTTTCTCTCTTTTGATCTTACTCTTGGGTAAATAGATGGTCCTGGGCTCAGGTGTTTCAAAACAGCCAGTGCTTCCCAGAGTGAGGCTCTTCTTCTTCTTTTTTTAATGTTTATTTATTTTTGAGAGAGAGAGAGACCGGGAAACAGGCAAAAAAAAGGGGGAAACACAGATTCTGAAGCAGGCTCCAGGCTCTGAGCTCTCAGCACAGATGTGGGACTCACTCACATGAACCTGAAACTCGAGATCGTGACCTGAACCTGGGACTCGAGATCATGACCTGAGCCAAAGTTGGACACGTAACTGACTGAGCCACCCAGGCACCCCCCCTCCCCAGAAAGAAATTCTTGATTGTCTGACTTTATCAGGGATCTTCTTCCAAACTTGTCATATAATTGTGATGCAAGCCTCATCACAGCTGCCATAACATGTCACAAGCCTTGCACATGGCAGACACTCAGAGTCGAAGCTGCAAGTGAAAACCGGAAGCTAGCTGGGCTTTCCACTGCAGAGAGAAATGTCTCCAGATGCCTGGGAAAATGACTCTCTGTCTTCTGCCGCAGGGGGCTGACCCTTGTTTCTAAGTCTAGAATATTCCTTTATGGTGTATTGAGACAGCAACGGTTAACGTCAGTGTTTCAGGAGGCATTCGTACATCTAATAATCGTATTTTGTTACGTCAGAAGAAGACTACCATCTCTGCAAAGGGTGAGGGGGATTCACTCACTCACTCATTCATGCACCAGATGCGTATGAAAGGACAGGCACTTTGACAGGCAGCAGGAAATCTAAAGCTGGAATCAGGGTCTCTATCCTTGAGGGGCTCAGGGTGGGGAGAAAGATACAAACAGAATCTGGTGTAAGATGGCCTGAGTGTAACCAGGACATCCTGGAGACCTTTCCCAGAACTCAAATCACCTTCTCCAAAGGCGTTCCCCGAGCAGGCAAAGGAGGGGCACACACCACTCATCACCAACAAGATTTCCTAATCCCTGTCTTTTTATTTATTTTTTGTTGTTGTTGTTTGTTTGTTTTTTAAGTAACCTCTATGCCACCCAATGTGGGACTCGAACTCATAGCCCTGAGGATCAAGAGTTACGTGCTCTACTGACTGAGCCAGAGTGTGCTCCTTGCCCTCTTTTCAAAGTGTTTCTGTAGTTGCTATGCCACATCTCAGCTCTCATCTCGTCCCACCCAGAAAGCAGGATCTTAGCCTTTTCTCTCCTTCCCACAATACCCCTCTCCTTGCAACCTGGCTTAGTGAAACAAGACTTGATCTCAAGCGTCTCTCAAGATTGTTTCTAAGGAGCCTCAATTCAATGTGTCTGTAGGACTGTAAAGTGTAAGGCAGGAGGCAGGAGGCAGGAGACCAGAGAGGAAGCCTGGAGTCAGGGTCATGTGGTCTTCACAAGCCAGCCCATTTCTCCTAGGGGCTGCCCCTACCTTGAGCTTTTGAAACAGAAACCAAACAAGCATCCCCTGCTTCCCTCCTTCTTTCCCCTTTTCTCTTTCTCTGTTGAAAATATTGAGTGGTCTGTCCTCGCAGTCTGCACTTGGCTGATGACATTGCCATGGTGGCGAGTTTTTAACATGATCCCTTGTCTCCCGTATTTCCTGGTAGTTAGATTCTAAGACTTAATCAGATTTAGGTCTGACTTTTTTGGCTAGACTACTTCTGGGTTGCCAGGTATGGTAAATAAACTTATAGGATGCCAGTTAAGTTTGAATTTCAGATGAAGAATATATAGTTTTCGTTATGCCTCATGGAATATTTGAGATATGCTAAACATTATTTGATATTCATTTGAAATTCAATCCTAACTACTTCATAAGAGATATTAAGTCTATCCATGAGGAGGCATAGAACATTCTGCTCTCTCTTTTGGGATGTTAGCAGCTGTTGGTGATCGTGACCTAGATTGGTTATTTCTCTAGAGGTGGTAAAATTGTGATGCTCTAATTCTCTTTTTTTTCTTCACTTCTTAGCTGGAATATGTCTATAAAGGGAAACTTTCCTTCATCAACTATTTGGTCTACCTGGTCACTTTCATGTAGGAAAGGTAGGATACATAGTTAATTCTTTCCTTTTCTTTGCCAGTTTTCAGAATAAATCATCCTCTAAGGGGAAAAAGCTGAGCAGTAGCTGGAGAGAGATGTAGAAGCCAGGAAAGGTATGTTCAAGGCGGGAGACGCTGTGTAACAAACAGAGATGACCTCGTGTAGCGGGAGATTCTAATCACACAGGACTGAGAAGCCAGGGCTGTAGGAGACTGTTGGAGGAATCCGGGCAAGAAAGGGTGCTCCAAAAATGCATCCTCCAAAAGGGATCAATGAGTTGTGTTCTTTCCTTTAAAAGGATCACGGGGGCGCCCGGCTGGCTCAGGTGGAGAGGCATGTAACTCCTGATCTCAAGGTTGTGAGTTTGGCCCCCATGTTGGGTGCAGAGATTATAAAATAGACTTAAAAACAAAAATTTTAAACGTATCATTTTAAATTCAGGGATTTTGATGAGGATATCTCTTGATCCATGCTACCGTTATTCTCTCTGATTTTCAAACTGCCCCATCCTTGGTCAGTGGGAGCTTCTTGAACTTGGCTTCTGAGTCCTTTTTTTTTTTTTTTTTTAAGATTTTATTATTTTTAAGTAATCTCTATACCTAACACAGGGCTTGAACCTGCAGCCCTGAAATCGAGAGTCACACACTCTACTGACTGAGCCAGCCAAGCACCCCATGCTCGGCTTTTGAGTCTTTTAGATGCCACCCTGGGAGTCTGTGTCACCTTCTTTGCCTTCTGGTGTACCAAGACGATCCAGATTCACCTTACACATTTCTAGCCCAGAACTCGGAATCAAACATTTCTCTTAGGAACCTCTGTAGTGGGAGATGATGTTTAGAGAGTAAACATTTCTGACTTTGCTATTTAAAATGATAACCCCCAGATGCCTGGGTGGCTCAGTTGGTGAAGCGGCCAACTTCGGCTCAGGTCGTGATCTCACGGTTTGTGGGTTCGAGCCCCACATCAGCCTCTCTGCTGTCAGCACAGAGCTCACTTCAGATCCTCTGTCTCCCCTCCTCTCTCTGCTTCTCCCCTCCACCTCATTCTCTCTCTCTCTCTCTCAAAAATAAATAAATAAACATTAAAAAAAAAACACTCTTAAAAAGTAAAGTCATAACAACCCCCATTACAAACACATGTACATACGCTCTGGAGGTCTCCTTACCCTGGTCTATTTCATTCCTTACCATTTATCACCGTCTAACATATCACACCATTGACTTTAATTATGTTTACTGCCCATCTTCTGCCGTGAGACTGTAAGTTCCTCAGAGGCAGAGACTTTTGTCTATCTGTTCATGGCCTGGTACATATTAGCCACTTTATAAACATTCCTTGGGGGCGCCTGGATGGCTCAGTCGGTTAAGCGGCCAACTTCAGCTCAGGGCATGATCTCACGGTCTGTGAGTTCAAGCCCCGCGTCGGGCTCTGTGCTGACGGCTCAGAGCCTGGAGCCTGCTTCGGATTCTGTGTCTCCCTCTCTCTCTGCCCCTCCCCTGCTCACGCTCTGTCTCTAGGTCTCTCAAAAATAAATAAACGCTAAAAAAAAATTAAAAAATTAAACATTCCTTGAATAAAAGAATGACTGAAAGTCATCAAATTAAATTTCGAAATGTTCATTCTCACTGCTGGTAGAGAGTGAACTGGGAAGGGACCATTGTAAAGCAGGGAGGTCAGCGGAGAGGCTCTTTCAGTTGTTCAGGTGACACATGAGTGTGTCATGGAGATGGAGAGTAAGGTTGGGTGGAGGTAGAGCTGACCAAACACGGGGACAGACTGGAAATGGGGGATGAGGGTAAAGCCAGAATGCAAGAGGACTCCCAGAATCTTGGCCTGAGCAAACAGATGGATAAAGATGCTAAAGGGGTGAGAGGAAAGATAAAGGAGGAGGGTCTGAGGGTAAAGAGAATCAAGGGCTCCATCTTGGAAATAGATGGCTTCAGGTGTCTGTTAGACGGCCAAGAGGAGGGATGGGTCCGAGCTTGGGGAAGAAGACATAAGACCGGCAGTCATCAGTATTCAGGTGGTATTTAGAGCTCTGAGACTGGATGAGATCATCTTTTTTTTTTTTTTAATTTTTTTAAAACTTTTTTTTTATTGTTGAGAGACAGTGTGAGCAGGGAAGGGGCAGAGAAAGAGGGAGACACATAATCCGAAGCAGGCTCCAGGCTCCGAGCTGTCAGCAGAGAGCCGACGCGGGGCTCGAACTCATGAACAATGAGATCGTGACCTGAGCCAAAGTCGGATGCTCAACCGACTGAGCCCCCCAGGCGTCCCAGGATGAGATCATCCTAAGAGCTTCAGACAGAGACCAGAAGCTGTTTCGGGACCAGTCCCTGAGGTACTCCCAACATGTAGCAGCCAGGTGAAGGAGGAGGAGCATGCCAAGGAATGGGGACAAGGAGGTTAGAGAGATAGAAAGAAAACCAGGAGAGAATCATCGTCAAAACCCAGGGAAGACTAGAACCAGGGAGAGCAAACTACTAGTTCAAGAGGCTTCGCGGAAGGGGAGAAATGGGAGCAGCAGCTGAGAGAGAGACGCAGGGCAAGGAAAAGGTATATTCAAGATGGGAGACGCTGTGTAATAACCGGAATGACCTCACATAGCGGAAGACTCTAATGACACAGGACTGGGAAGCCAGGACAGTAGGAGACTCTTGGCACAATCCAGGCAAGAAGTAAAGGCCTGAACCAGGACAGGGAAATAGCACTGAATGACCTTATAAAGCGGGTTGACCAGAAATCTCCCGATTCCAGACCAGGAGGCAGATGTCAGGATGCAGAATTTCTCAGGATCGAAACCTGCCCGCTCAACAGGCTTGCCCCTCCTCACCCCCAAATAAACACGCAGATCAAAACATCACACCCTTTCCAAAAGCAGAGAAAGCAGGATACACACTGGGATCCTGGACAAAGGCCCAACTGCCCCCAAGATGGCCTGATCTGGGTTCAAAGCCGAGAAGGCACACAGGGTTTCCTTGTTTTCTCCGCTGGATTTAAGTGAGTTTTTAAAGCGCTCTTCTCTGGCTACCCAAGGATTAGCCATGTGTTTCAGCAAGTGATTTAAAATCATTACTCGTCTCTGTTGCTTGAACCTCAAACTTTTGAAATGTACACAGCTTGGCAGGCTGGCCAGGGCAGCTGAGCTTCAAGAGGACGTGTCCCAGCCATCTGTTGCCCCGTTTCATACCAGCCTTCTGCCCTTCCCGCCGCCGAGGAGCGCTGGGCTGGACAGGCAAAGGCAGCACAAGGACAACTGCAGCCCTGGCTTCCGACAGTTGACAGTTGCCGCACGCAGTCTTAGGTGGCATGGGGGAGGGGAAGCTATTTTGTTTTGCTTTGCCTTGAGGATATGGAGTCCCCCTCCCCCCATTTTACAGATTCAGAGAGTTCTAGGGATAGAGACAAAGGACATTATCTGTGACTTTCCTGCAGCGGAGCAGCTCAAACTGTGCTCAGCTACTCAGAAGTGATTCAGGGATGCAATGTGAAGATTAGAATTTCATTTGAAACAATATTTCAGTATTTTAAAAACTGCTATTAGAAAGTGTTTAGCATGTAACAATGTGAATGCGTTAAAAAAAATAGCCTGGCAAGACCTCAGTGGTTTAAGGCGCACTGCCAGGTGAACCAACTTTGAGGGGAGGACTGTTGCTATTATGATTCTTTTTTATTAATAGACTTTATTATTTTATTTTATTTTCTTAATGTTTATTTGTTTTTGAGAGAGTGACAGTGCAAGCCAGGGAGGGGCAGAGAGAGAGGGAGGGAGACACAGAATCTGAATAGGCTCCAGGCTATGAGCTGTCAGCACAGAACCCGACATGGGGCTCGAACCCACGAACCGAACCGTGAGATCGTGACCTGAGTCGAAGTCGGACGCTTAACCAACTGAGCCACTCAGGTGCCCCTATTATTATTTTTTAAATAGGCTCCATGCCGAATGTGGCGCTTGAACTCACAACCCTGAGATCAAGAGTCACATGCTCTACCAACCCAGCCAGGCACTCCATTGGACTTCATTTTTTTTAAGAAAGATCTTAGGGGCACCTGGGTGGCTCAGTCAGTTAGGTGTCTAACCTCAGCTCAGGTCATGATCTGTCCCCCTCTCCCACTGCCCCTCCCCCCAAACACTGTCTCCATCTCTCTCAAAATAAATGAATTAAAAAAAATTTTTTAAGAAAAAATTTCAGATTTAGAAAGAAATTGAGCAGTTCATACAAAATTCCCATACTACCATCGTCCTGCCCAGCCCTCACTTTTTCCTATTATTAACATCTTACATTAGTCACAACTGGTGAATCAATTTTGAGACATTGTTATCAACTCAAGTTGGTAGTTTTTTCAAATTTCTTTAGTTTTTACCTCATGGCCTTTGTCTGTTCCAGGACTCCAGGTAGGATTCTACATTATATTAAAGCGACGTGTTTTCTTGGGCTTCTCTTGGCTGTGACAGCTTCTCAGACTTTCCTTTCTGATGATCTTGTGAGAAGCTGGTTGAGTATTTTGTAGGATATTCTTCTATCGGGATTTGTCTGATGCTTTTCTCACATGTAGCCTGGGGTCGTGAGTATGGGGGGAGGAATATCGCAGATGTAAAATGCCATTTCCATCACATCGGACCTAGTGTACAAAGATCCATGCTATCAATGGTTTATGATTATCGATATAGATCGTCGTCACCTGGCTAAAGTAGTGTTTGCCAGATTTCCCCACTGTAAGGTTTTCTTTCAAAAAAATGTATATAAGTATGGACTCACTGATATTTACAGGATACTTTGGGCTATAATCAAATGCTACTTTATTTTGCTCTTCAAACTGTCTTAGCTTTGGCCACTGGGAGGTCTTGCGGTTGATGCGTATGCCCCTGTGACATACCCCCATCAGTATAGCATTTTTGGTAAACTCAGTTTTGTGCTTTGTGCTGACTTTGGCGCAAGCTCCTCCTGGCATCCCTGAGCCCAGGCTGGCACGGATAGTGGGTGTGCCTTGTGAGGTTCAGTGCTGCACCCGCCTGGGCATGTCTGCTTAAGAAGAGCAGAGCAACAAAGAGCTAAGTGCTTCCCGTATGGGTTGCACTGAGCTCCATAAACCACCAGGCTTATCCTAGTGACTATGAAGCGATAAAACTGTCTTGTTTGTTTAGTGCTTCTTGTACGTTTTACTTGTTTATTGCCTGACTTCTATGTTTATGACGAGGATAAAGAGCAGTTGTTGGATATTTTGACAGCTACTCACTCAACTTTTTAAAAAATATTTATTTATTTTTGAAGGAGAGAGAGACAGAGAGACAGAGCATGAGCAGGGGAGGGGCAGAGAGAGAGGGAGACACAGAATCTGAAGCAGGCTCCAGGCTCTGAGCTGTCAACACAGAGCCCAACGGGGAGTTTGAACCCACGAGCCATGAGATCGTGACCTGAGCTGAAATCAGAGGCTTAACCGATAGAGCCACCCAAGTGCCCCTCACTCAACTTTGAAACAAAAATTTGTATTACTTCTTTCTAGCATCTAGATTGGTTTAATTGAAGACCATTCTAATCTCAAAAGACAAATTAGCAGGAGTTAAGAGCACAGACTCTACCACAGGACTGCCTTGATTTAAACCCTTGACTTTGAGCAAATTATTCCATTCCTCTGTACCTTAGTTTTTCCACCTATAACAGGGGAATGTTAATGATAGATCTACTTCAAAGGTTTGTTAAGTGGGTTAATTAATGTAAAGTGATTGGAACAGGGCCTGGCATGTAGTGAGTGCTAGGTAGTGGTGTCTATCATCATTACTTGTAACTATCTGCTGTGGCCTTAATGTTTGTGTCCCCCCCCCCCCACCAAATTCATATGTTGAAATCCCAATTCCCAAGGTGATAGTATTAGGAGGTGGGGGCCTTCGGGAGGTGATTGCGTCATGAGGACAGAGCCCTGATGACCAGAATTAGCACCCTTATGAAAGAGGCCCCACAGATCTCTCTAGCCCTTTCTTTCAGGTGAGGATCTGAGGAGAAGTCTGCTACTCAGAAGAAAGCCCTCACCAGACCATGCTGGCACTCTGACCTTGGACTTCCAGTCTCCAGAATTGTGAGAAATAAATTTCTGTTGTTTATAAGCCTCCCACTCTTCAGTATTTTGTTATAGCAGCCCAAATGGACTGAGATGCCACCCATTTACGTGATCAGAATTTTCTCAGAACTGGCTGACCAAAAGCAAAATAGAAAAATAAGTTGGATAACGAGACTGACTGTGAATCAGCCAGGGCTTTGATTTAAAAGCACAACAGGAACTGGCTCTGGATGAGTAAAGCTGAAGAGGAATTTATGGAAAGGATGTTGGGTAGCCCATGGAATCTCGGGGAAGGCTAGAGAGCCAGGCACAGGGCATGAATGAGAACAAAGGATCCTGGGAAGTGGCTAGGAGCATGGCCAAAATTGTGGCATAGAAGCTATCCAGAGCCCTGCCCTGGCCTCAGAACCCTGGGAAGCTTGTGTCACAACCAGGGCTGGGGCCTGAAAGATGACCCGGGCTGCGGCCAATACCCTGGAATCTGGACATGGCTGCCACCACCACTGCCACCCCCACTGGAGAAGCTTCTTTAAGGAGTTCTCTCTGTGGTCTCTGATTCAGGATCCAGATGGTGCTCCTGATTGGCCAAGCCCAGGTCACATGTCTGAGTCCTGCCAATGAAGGAGGCTGGGAAGCAAGTATGATTTCTGTCTCCATAGTGAGAGGTGAGCAGTGGACTCTAATCTCCACTAAGACACATAAGATGGAGTCTTCCATGCACCTGGGAAGAGATTCTGAAGCTGGACAGCCAAAAAGTGACAAATGTCGTCTATCAAATCTGCATTCAGATTTTGTTCCATCATAGTAACGTCATTGTAGACTTTATAATAAGTAAAAGTTTGAAAAACACTGACCCAGTGATTTTTCAAGCTTGAGGTATAAGAGACTAAATTTTGTGAGTTGTAAGGAAGGTAAAAGTTTTTGGTTGGATTTGGGTAGGAGCTCTTCATGGAGGTTGTGATTCTGAGCCTCAAAGGATGTACTCCTTACAGGATGTTTTTATAAGTGACAGTAGATGCTACTGTGGTTAACAAAATGCAAATTCCTTTAAAAGATTCAAAAGCTGTTGTTTTTATCATTTTGCATGTTTTTTGGTTCAATAGGTGCCAGATTACCATTGCCATCCTGTGGAGTCTTTGAGACGTTTGCTTTGAAAAAGAAGTCTTCAGGCATCTGGCTGGCTCAGTCAGTTAAGTCTCTGACTCTTGATTTCGGCTCAGGTCATGATCTCACGGTCATGAGATCGGGTCCCTCATTGGGTTCTATGCTGTCAGTGCAGAGCCTGCTTGGGATTCTTTATCTCCCTCTCTCTCTGCCCCTCCCTTATGCTTGCTTTCTCTCTCTCCCTCAAAAAACCATGAGATCATGACCTGAGCCAAAGTCTGACACTTCGCCAACTGGGCCACCCAGGCATCCCAAGATTTTATTTTTAAGTAATGTCTACACCCAATATGAGGCTCAAATCTACAACCCCTAGATCAAGAGTTGCATGCTCCACCAACTGAGCCAGCTAGGCACCCCCTAACCTTCCTTTTCTAAATGGAGTCCCAAGAGGTGAAGTGACCTATGCAAGGCCACACAGCTGTACAGCCCCATGGTCACTGCCTTCTTGAGGGCAGGTCTTGAGAAGAGACCAAAAGCGGCTTTCAAATGCTGGCTTGTGGCTATTGTTGCTGCTTTATTTGCCCTTACTTTCTGGAGAAGGAAGCCCCCAGTGGCTTTCTCTCTGCCTTCAGTCTTCTCCATGTAGATGAGAAGGAGAAGGAGGAGGAGGAGGAGGAGGAGGAGAGGGAGAAGGAGAAGGAGAAGGAAGGAGAAGAAGGAGAAGAAGGAGGAGAAGGAGAAGAAGGAGGAGAAGGAGGAGGAGGAGGGGGAGGAGGAGGTGGGGGAGAAGGAGGAGGAGAAGAAGAAAGAGCAAGCAGACAATAACCCCCACACTACTACTGAGCTTTCCCTGCTGGATTCTGACCTTTGCCAGTCTCAATTCTGCCTCATCTCAGTGTAGCTAACCTCCTGCCATTCCTGCCATAACTTTAGACTTGCTCTAAATCCTGGGAGCCAGATTTCCTGGTCCTGCATTCATGTCCTGGCTCCCAGGATTGAGGCTAGGCTGTCAGATCCTGACACCTGCTGAATGCACCTTGCAATGGAACTGCCCATCTCCTTGCCTGGCCAACCAGATCTGGCCACCCAGCAAGCTGCTTGGAAGCAGGGGTCATGCCCTCCCCATCTGGCATCCTCAACACCCAACAGGGCATGACCCGGCAAACCCTTGGTGAAGAGATGATTGACCTGCTGTATTTGATGTTGCCCCCCAAAATGGGGGTTGGCGGTGGCATGTGGGAGAAGTTTGAGGACTTTGTTGGAGGGGAAATCATCAT
This sequence comes from Paguma larvata, assembly GCA_030068075.1. NCBI lineage: Eukaryota > Metazoa > Chordata > Mammalia > Carnivora > Viverridae > Paguma > Paguma larvata. Next base: position 21,274,736 of record CM057827.1, on the reverse strand, counting down.
CAAATCAGAAGATCGTGGGGACCTAGACACCTAGGCGAGCCTCAGAGGGCAAACAGTTAGTGTCTGTTCACGTTAGGCAATTGGCCAAAGTCTCACCAGGAAGCAGACAGTAGAGAGTAAGTCCGGGGGGCACTTGGCTGACTCAGATGGTGGAGCATTAGACTCTTGATCTCGGGGTTGTGAGTTTGAGCCTCATGTTGGGTGGAGAGATTACTTAAAAATAGTTTTTAAAAAGTCATTAAAGAAAGAAAGTCAGTCCAGCAGGTGGTGGGGACTCAGCAACAGGAATAAGAGGCCAATGAAAGAACTCCAGTCCCTGGAGAATTGGATGTGGAAAGAGAATTTTCCACCGGACGAGTTGAAACGGGAGACACTGGGAAATCAGAATCAGAAATCGGAGTCCCCATAGCTGTCCTGGTTGGCAGCAAGACCCAGGATGCTCATCTGTGAGACAGGGATGCAGAACCGCTCGTGTCCGCCTCACTCCATCTATAGCTAGGTGGATCCTATTTAGTCAGATTCGGCTTCAAGGGGAATGGGAATGTGGTGAAGGGGAAACGGCAGAGCTTTGCCATCAGAAAGAATGGGGTTTGAACCTCATTGGAGCCGCTTACTAGTTCTAAGACTCCAAGCAAGTTACTTAACCTTCCTGAGCCTCAGCTCACTCGTCTGTACTTGAGGATAAGAATATCTACTCCGCAGAGCTACTGAATAAGAATGACAGTACCTACGGCAAGAAGTTGTTGTAAGAATGTGGCAGTTAATACATGAAAGGTCAGGGCGGACACTCAGTCAAGCCGTCACCCATCCCCTTTATCAGAAGTCATCTGTGTGCTGGGCCCTGGGCTGAGGGTTTCAGGGGCTTTGTTCTCTCCCTCTTAAATTTTTTTAATGTTTTTATTTATTTGAGAGAGAGAGAGAGAGAGAGGGAGAGAGACAGAGACAGAGACACAGTGCAAGTGGAAGAGGGGCAGAGAGATATTGGGAGACACAGAATCTGAAACAGGCTCCAGGCTCTGAGCTGTCAGCACAGAGACTGACGCAGGGCTCGAACTCGGGAACAGTGAGGTCATGACCTGAGCCAAAGTCGGATGCTTAACCGACTGAGCCACCCAAGAGCCCCTAAGTTCTCTCCTTCTTAACAAATCAAGGGAGATACTCCTATTCCCATTTCATAGGCTAAGAAATAGGCTCAGAAAGGTTAAGAAACTTGTCCAAAATCACATGGCTAACAAATATATCTTTCACCAAAGCCCACTAGTGTTTTCCCAACTTTCGTCTGCATCCTCTGTACAACTTTTTTTATATCAACTCACCACCTATGCTAGTTTTTGTTTAATATCTTATTTAAATCAGTCTTCTTTTTATTTTAATCAATTTAATTTTAAAACAGCTATGAGATATTAATTCCTATGCCATCCTGTTCACCCATGTAAAGTGTATAATTCAATTTTTTTAGTATATTCACAGAGTTGTACCACCACTACCACAATAAATTTTAGAACATTTTCAGAACCAATTTACTTTTTTTTTTTGAGAGAGGGAGAGAGAGAGAGACAGAGCTCATGCTCAAGTCAGAGAGAGGAGCAGAGGGAGAGAGAGAGAGAGAGAGAGAGAGAGGGAGAGAATCTCAAGCTTACCCAGCACAGAGCCCGACGTGGGGCTAGATCCCATTCACGTCCTGAGCCAAATATCAAGATTCGGAAGCTCAACCAACTGAGCCACCCAGGAGCCCCGTAATTAACTTATTTTTAAAGGAAACTTTGTATCATTCCCATAAATGGAAAACTTGTATTATTTACCATAAATGGAAGGCAAAACAAACATAAGTAGAGCAACAACCAACAGCTAGGTCATGTTTTTGCTCTCCAGCTAGTGCTGCCTGTTAAGTGTCTAAGCTTCAGACTTCTTTCTCTTTGCCAAAAAAGGAGATTAGCAGATGTTATAGCGTCGTTAAAGACACACTAACACTAAATCGAGACTCTCTCTTTGGCATAGTCGGAAAAAAAAAAAACATCATTGAAAGGAAACTTACTTTCTCACTGTGTAATTTCATACCACATCCCTGAGCCACCAAAAATCATCTTGCGTGTACCTCCCACACTTGTCTCCTCCAGGTAAGGTTAGCAACTTGTCCACTGTCTAGTAGACTGGGTCTAGAGTTCAGGTCTCTTAACTTCTTTTTTTAAAGTTTGTTTATTTACTTCAAGAGAGTGCACACACCTATGCAAGTGGGGGAGGGGCAGAGAGAGAGGAGTACCAGCGCACTGCCGATGCGGGGCTCAAACTCATGAACCATGAGATCATGACCTGAATCAAAATCAAGAAATCAAGAGTCTGAAGCTTACCTACTGAGCCACCCAGGCGCCCTCAGGCCTCTTAACTTCTAATGCTATTTCTTTCCTCCCTTCCTTCCTTCCTTCCTTCCTTCCTTCCTTCCTTCCTTCCTTCCTTTCTTTTTAATTTTATTTAAATCCAAGTTAGTTAACACATAGTGTAGTAATGGTTTCAGGAGTAGAATTTAGTGATTCATCACTTACATAGAACACCCAGTGCTCATCCCAACAAGTGCCCTCCTTAAAGCCCATCACCCATCTAGCCCCTCCCCCCACCCAACACCTCTCCAGCAACCCTCAGTTTGTTTTCTGTATTTCACTTGATCTTAGCCAAAAGGCCAAGAAGTGATTGTTTTCCGTATTTAAGAGTCTCTTATGGTTCGCCTCCCTCTGTGTTTTTATCTTATTTTTCCTTCCCTTTGCCTATGGTCATCTGTCTTGTTTCTTAAATTCCACATATGAGTGAATCACATGATATCTTTCTCTGACTGACTGACTTGACTTAGCCTAATACGCTCTAGTTCCATTCGCGTTGTTGCAAATGGCAAGATTTCATCCTTTTTGATCTCTGAGTAATATTCCACATCTTCTTTATTCATTCATTAGTTGATGGACATTTGGACTCTTCCCACACTTTGGTTATTGTTGATAGTGCTGCTATAAACATTGGGGGTGTATGTGCCCCTTTAAATCAGCATTTGTGTGTCCTTTGGATAAATACTTAGCAACGCAATTGCTGTGTCATAGGGTAGCTCTATTTTTGACTTTCTGAGGAATCTCCATACTGCTCTTCAGAGTGCCCGCACCACTTTCAACTACACCGTAGTCCTCTTTGCAAGCAGTATTTTAAATTAAGTCAAGTGCCTAATTTGTGTGTTGGACAGACGTGTTACAAATTCATAAAGCACATATTTAAAATTTTTTAATGTTTATTTATTTATTTTGAGAAATGAGAAATAGAGTGCGAACAGGGGAGGGGCAGAGAGAGAGGGAGACAGAATCCCAAGCAGGCTCTGTACCATCAGTGTGGAGCCCAATGTGGGGCCTGAACTCACAAACTCTGAGATCATGACTTGAGCTGAAATCAAGAGTCAGTCACTTAACCGACTGAGCCACCCAGGCTCCCTACAAAGCACCTATTTTATAGCTGAGAAGGAACCTCAGAGATAATCTAAGCCAACTCATTTCATTTCATAGATGAGAAACCCAATGAGTTTGTTCACCTAAGCATGTTCAGAATTGCCCGCCAGTCAGTTGAACATATACCCAAAAACGTAGCTATAAATAATCCAGAATTACAATAATTCTCCTCTGGTTTCAGGCTTAAGCCAAACTTCCTGATATCTCAGTCCTGCCCTAGCTTTATCCTGCTCTTTAATTTGATTCTTTGGTCTGTCCTCATCTCTGTATGAATAGTTTCCCCTTGGCCCAAACTACCAAGATGGCTTTAAGGATCACAGGCATGAGGGGATGAGTTGGTAGGTCAAGGATGTGTGTCATATGAGAAAGAAATGAGGGGTTGCCAAGAACTACGAAGGCTCTAAAATTTAACCCGACTTGCAAGCTAACAAGGTAGCCTACCACAGTTTCATGGGAGTTTCTGAGTCAGATACAAAGGATTTCTTTACTCACAGCAATAATAGCAGCAAGAGTATCGGCATTTTCTTGTATTGGTTTTCTGATTCCCAATTCCCAAAGGCAATGCAAAGAGGGCCAGTTATTAACACCTGTACACACGGCATGGTCCATTGCAAGAGAAGAACCCAAAAGCTTAGGGAACCACTTAAATAATGGACAGTAAGCATGCCTATACTTTTCTCTGAGAAAGATACTATCTTGAAAAAATAGTCTGAAACAAAGAGCCTTCAATGACTCTGCTCACGAGGCATGCAGAAATGTGACAGACCCGTGGAGAATTATCTCCCAACAAGTGTTAAGTACAAATGTGGAAAGTGAGCTCACAGTCCTCCAGCTACATCAGAAGACAAAAGACGGGGCAATGGAAGTGGAAGCGTGGGCGAATGAATCCTGTCCTTTCTATATCGATTCTTTACTGGTGTCAGTTATGACAAGGGCACCTGGAGGCTTATTCATGGCATTTGGCACATGTCTCCTGTTTTGATGTATGTAGCTTTCAATTCACTGCCTTGACAGGGTTTAGACAATTCCGATCATTTCTTTTCATAGCTATTAGAAATCTCTAGAAGCTCCAAAACTCTACAGAAGAGAAAAGAATGTATCCTTCCAAACATTCTTTGCTTCCAGGAAATAGTGTGTGTTGGGCAAACCCACGGTGGCCACACTGCAGTTGGGTGTGGGATGTGCACCCATTTCTGGTATCCTACCCATCTACACCTACAGTTAACATGGTGAGGTTTGCTCGCCACTCTGATACAGTCAGCAAGACCCCTGACTTGGTCTAGTCTCTCATTTGAAACCAGGACTAGACGGGTCACAAAGTCGGGCTTTGTTTGTTACGTGTGCTCCATATCTGAGGCAGCTACTTTGTATCTACAACCAAGACCAGAGTCCAGGTCTCTGGCCTCAAGTCGGCTAGTTTTTTTTTTGTTTTTTTTTCCCCCTCTACCTAGAGGAGAATGAATTCCTAGGCTAAAGGAAGGACAATGCAGCTCAGGACAGGAGCTCGTAGATATTGTCAGAACCACATCAGGACCTGGGATAAGGTCCACAGAGGGATTCTGTGGCATTCCACTGGTGGTTGCTCTTTGCAATCACATCAGATGGGAGTTAACCAATCAACTGGAATCAGGTAGCGAGAGGCTGGCAGGTGAGTCAGTGACAACATCCTCTAACTAGGGGCAAAGGGCAAAAATTATGTCAAGAAACCAGGCAAAGCCCACTCTGCCCAATACAGGGCAGAGGCCATTCCAGTGGGTTAGCTTTAGAAAGTGATACTAAAAGAGTGATAGAGGGACCGCAGACGATCCAGCTGAGGTGATGGGCTGCTCTAAATATAAATGTAATATAAATATAATTTGGACCTGGCCATGCAAAGTGGTCCTTCCACCTCATTAGGGAACTCTATTTAGAATTAGGAAGTATGGGGTGCCTGGGTGGCTCAGTCGGTTAAGCGACCAACTTCGGCTCAGGTCATGATCTCACAGTCTGTGAGTTCGAGCCCCACATCGGGCTCTGTGCTGACAGCTCAGAGCCTGGAGCCTACTTCAGATTCTGTGTCTCCCTCTCTCTCTGACCCTCCCCCACTCATGCTTTGTCTCTCCTGCTCTCAAAAATAAATAAAAACATAAAAAAAAATTAGAATTAGGAAGTAGAAGGGAATTAATGAGAGAGCCCACGAGGTTTTTTGCACTGTTCAAGTCATCCACAAACTACAGCTTTACACAATTCCTTGAGCTGCTGTAAAGAATTTCAGTTCATGAAGATCCCCACAGAACTGTAGCTCCCTATGGACTCGATATACCGCCACGGTATATGGTCTCTTGTTGTTATCCCTAGATGTTACCCCACCCAGGGGAGGAGGACTTCCTTCTTCTCCTAAGAAGTCAGGAGTCCCAAAGTAATGTCATGAACGTCTAGCAACTTCTTGGCCTGAGAACTCAAATGACGCCACCCACGTTAGTGCTAGGACCGATGTCCCAGGGCCAATATATATTACCAGCAGATGATTATGTAAGGACTTCCTCCCCACTGGGCCGTGAGCTCAACCTTTGAGCTGTGCACGCCAATAAATAGTCACCTGTCTCAAACAGGAAAAAGCAACCTGTGCGGGGTGATTGAACTCTGGCCTTGCTCGCCAATCTGGATCCCAGGAATGCCGTGCACATTGCGTTAGCTCTCGGGTTTATGTTTTTCTCTTCATCGTGAAAAGAAAGATTCATTTACAAACTCTGGGTGGTGGTAGAGCCTTGCTGGGGAACTGTGGTCATCCAACACACAGAATTTCCCCAGCAGCTTTTGACAATGAACTCCGGTTCGCTTTTGTTAACCACTTCTACGTGTGGCCTCCACCTTGTGGCCCGCTAGCATCAACAGTTATTGAGTGTTGAGAAGAAGCTCTGAGGAATGGTTTGTGAATTAGAGTTCATCCATAAGCCAGAGGACTGCATACAGACTGAAATTTCAAGGTACCATCTTAGAGTCTCTAGTGGCCTGTTTCTTATCTTGGGGACTTTCCCTAGCCCAGCCAGCCAGCCTTCCTTTTCAAATTGTAATCTGACAACGGGGACTCCTAATACACAATGTAGCACATGCATCTAGTAACATGACGCAAACACTTTCCGGAAAACGCCGTATTTCGAAAATGCCACTGCATTAGTGTTCTACGTCCACGAAATTGGTGGCTTCAGACAACACAGGCTTTTATCTTACAGGCCGAAATCAGTACACCTGCATTCCTCTCCCGAGCCTCTGGGCGAGAATCTGTTTCCTTGCCATTTCCAGCTTCCAGGACCCACCCACATTTATTGGCTCATGACCCCTTTCCTCCATCTTCAAAGCCAACGACGTTGCATCTCTTTGGCCATTCTCCCATAGTCGAGTCATATCTTCCTCTGACTGTTTCTTCTACCGCCTCCCTCTTCTTCCACTTCTCAGGATCCTTGTGATTACAAGGGCCCTTCCTGACCCTCCAGGATAATCTCCTTGTTTTCAGATCAGCTAATTAGTAACCTTAACTCTATTTCAAACTTAATTCCTCTTTGTCGTGTAACCTAACATATTCACAGGTTCTGGGGATTTGGACGTGAACATTTTGGGGAGGACTATTATTCTGCCTGCCAAGTCCCCTGCTGCATTACATTTGGACAATCAGAGGTGAGGAAATGTAAAAACTTGCTCAGTGTCTATCTTCCCAGCCGGCCTGCGTAGAGGGGTCAAAGCTTTCAACCTGCACGACACCGTAAATGTACACGGTATAGCTGATTCGATTCTCTCCATGAGCAGATGGCTGGGCGGATTTATAACGGAGAGTCCTGTTTAGATGTCGTGGAGACATGTGATATCCATACAGAATCCTTTTTCTTGGTGAATGATTTACTTATTTAACTGACTTAACACATATATCAGAGCTTTGCAAACTAATTTAATTCTTACGACAAACCTACCAAGTGTGTAAAGTCGTTATGTCATCCTCATTCTACAGATAAGGAAACTGAGGCATAGGAAGGCTAAATAGGGGCTCCTGGGTGGCTCAGTCCATGAAGCATCCGACTCTTGATTTTGGCTCAGGTCATAATCTCACGGTTTGTGAAGTTGAGCCCTGTGTCAGGCTCGGCGCTGACAGCGCAGAACCTGCTTGGGATTCTCTCTCTCTTCCCCTCCCTGGCCCTCTCTCTCAAAATAAGTAAATAAACATTAAAAAAGAAAAGAAAAGAGAAAAAGAAAGGCTAAATCACTTGTCCAAGGTCACACAACTAGTATGTGGCAGAGGTGGGACTTGAAGCCAGGCAGCGTCTGGGCAGTCCAGCACTCTTGCTCCTGACCACCATATTGAGCTGCCTTGTCCTCTTGGCTTCTGCCTGTCCCTCAGGCCTCTGCTGCCACCAGCTATGGTAGGTGAACTTGTGGTCTCTTCTTCAGCAACGCCTCAGCACTGGCTTCTCCCCTTTGCAATTTGCTGCTCGTTTCCCTCTGTTCTCAGGGGTGCGGACCCATGATCCTCCCCCGAGCTTTGCCACAGGTGGCCTTGCCCCACCAGGGCAGTCCCACAGCAGGCTGTTTGCTTTCAATGTGATATCCATGCCATGTGGGAACCATGGGGACTCAGGAAAGCTGAGCCTCACAGCCTCTCCGCTGACCTAGGCTTGATCACCAGGGTCACTTTGACATAACTGCCCCGAGTTTGGTATAAAACCACTTTGGGGCAGATTCCTCTCAGAATCCCAGCGGGAAGCTGGGTAAAGGCCTCTCTTGTGCTTGTGGTAACACTCATCAGGTAGTGCACCTGTCCGGCTTTCCTCTAAGACCTGGAGAGGAGGAAAAAGCATGATGCATTTCTGACCCTCCTCTCTCTGCTCTTTCTCCTTCCTACCGTCTGGCAGGCCAGAAAGGGGGTGGCTACTCTTTCACTGCTTTAGAGCTGGCCTAACAGTCCTGGGGGGGGGGGCGGGAAGGGGTCTGTGAGCTGGTCCTTCAGGCTTGGCTTTGATTCACTAAGGGATTTGATTCCAAATTTGAAAGGCTTTGGAAAAGTTCTTAAGTCACAGCTAGTTCCTTCAACTACACACTGGGACAACACTTTGAGGCCAAGCCCGTCATAAGTCCCCTGTGTACGGGGGTATTTATTACTTTCTAAACCTAGAACTTTCACGCTTCTTTGCATGTAGGGAGTATGTTTTACACTGTGACCCAGGCAAATATGTACATCTATATTACAAACAACCGAACCAAAAGCTACACCAAGAACATTTATTACTTGGTACAATGCATCTGATCATTTTTAACGTAGTCTTTTTTTTTAATATTTATTTATTTTTGAGAGAGACAGACAGACAGAGCATGAGTGGGGGAGGGGCACAGACAGAGAGGGAGACACAGAATCCGAAACAGGCTCCAGGCTCCGAGCTGTCAGCTCAGATCCCAATGCAGGGCTCGAACTTGGGAACGGTGAGATCATGACCTGAGCTGAAGTCGGACGGTTAACTGACTGAGCCACCCAGGCACCCCTAACGTAGTCTTTTTTAAAGAAAAGGAATCACGCCGGTGGTAGCCCATCACTCCTGTCCCCGGGGCAGCCTTACTTGCTTCCTTCTCTGGGATCCCACGGTGCCCTGTGTGAAGCTTCTCATGTCATGTTGTAATTTACGCGTCTTTCTCTCTCCGTAGGGAGGGACTTTGTTCCCTGTCATCTCCGCATTCCCAGCAGACATTCAGGAAGTGTTGATCGAAGGCGTGAATGAAAAAAGGCCAGTGGTTTCTCTTTTCATGGCACACGTCCCCTAGTTCTGGGGTTGGAGAGCTTGGACCTTGTCCGTGAGAGACCTGGGCTCGGGGTGGGATCCCTGTGGAAGTTAGTTCGTACACCTCCCGCAGAACGGATCTCAGTGTGCAAAGAAGGAAGACCAGGGACTTTATTCCCCCCCTCCCCACCGATTTTTCTCCTAAGCTGACCTGTTTGCATCTCTGGGCCCGAACACTTTTGTGTCCTCCTCCACAGTAATTTAATGCTGCAGCCTCAAAACTCCAGGGCGCTGGGCGTTTTTGCAAAGCCAGACTCTAGGAAATGTTCCCGTTGCTGAGCACGTTGGATGTGGTTTAGGTAGCAAAGCAAATGACCTAACAAGGAATATATGTGCTGAGCCTAGTTCCTGTTAAATTAATAGATTCACGTTCTGGCACACCCACAACCTCGCAAGTCATAGCAACGGGATGACGGCATGGCAACACAGCAGCTGCGGCCACCGCACGTGAGAAAAATCAGAGCCGAGTGTCTCTGGAGAGAAAACAGAAAAGGGCTCCACGGTCGCCAGCTTGCACAGGACCGGCCGAGGGGAGGGGGCCGTGGGGGCAACCGCGAGTAGACGCCTGCCCTAGTTAGGGGCCAAGGAGTGTAGCGTCTCTCCCGCCTCCTAAAACTTTGCTTTTGTATTTTCAAAATAAAGAATTTGCTCTCGTCAGAGAGGAAATGATGTTGAGAGAGAGATACCATCACGTGGACAGAATGTTCTCTGTAGCCCTGGAAGCAGTGTGGAGGCGATTCTTATCGGAGATTGTCCACGGCTTGCTCTTCAGCAGCAGGACCACGAGCCTTTCTTTCTAGTTTTAGACCTGCACTGAAATCACCTACCTCTTCCGGCTGTCAGGCTCGAGAGCCCCTCTTTCCAGCTCTCCTTCCAGGACCAAGGCCGGACCCCACTGCCCCCGCGCGTGCCGAGGCTTCGGACCAGGATAGATGCTCTGAGGAAGAGGAATAGGACACCGGGACGGATGCCGATTCTTGTGAAACAAAAATATCTGCAGGTACTATCAGGTTGGTGACGCCCAACACCAGGGCTGCCTGGGACTGAGCAGCTCACACCCTCTGATCTAGTTTAAATTCAAGGGTGACCCTTGCTCTGCAAAAGAGGTGAAGGCCCGGCCATCTGTTGTTAGGACTCATGGGTTACCCTTAGGTCTGGTCCGGGCCCCTGCCCCTTCCTCCATGTTCTGCTTTCCAGGTGAAGGACCAGGAAGCTGTACGGGGTTGTCATTGGGCCCACACTGACTTCTCTTTTGGCCTGTGAATTAGTTACCGATGGCCGTGTAACAAATTACTATAAAACACAGCAGCTTAAGACAAGAAACACTTAGGAGCGTCTGGGTGGCTCAGTGAGTTAAGCATCTGACTTCAGCTCAGGGCATGATTTCATGGTTTGTGAGTTCTAATCCCACGTTGGGCTCTGTACTGACAGATTGGAGCCCGGAGCCTGCTTTGGATTCTGTGTCTTCCCTTCTCTCTCTGACCCTCCCCCGCACTCATGCTCTGTCTCTCTGTCTCTCAAACAATAAACATTTAAATTTTTTTTAATTTTAAAAAAAGACCACAAACGTGTATTACTTTATAGTTTCTGTGGGTCAGGAATAGACGAAGCTTAACTGGATGCTTCTTCCTCAAGGGCTCTCTTGAGGCAGCTGTCGGCTGGGGTTGAAGGTCTCATCCGAAGGCTCGATTAGCATAGGCAGAGGGAGAAGTATCCCCAAGCTAACCTATGTGGTTGTTGGCAGCTCTCAGTCCCTCTCCACAGGGCAGCCTTAGGACACGGCAGCTTAGCTTCCTCATAGTGAGTGATCCAAGAGAGAGCGAGAGAGAAAGAGCACCCAAGATGGAAGCCACAGTTTTTTTATAACCTAATCTCAGCAGAGACATCACGTGATTTTCACCATATACTATTTGTCGTAATGGAATCAGTTAGTCCAGCCCACACCCAAGGCGAGGGGATTACACAAGGGCCTGAATACCAGGAGGTCGGGGATCAGTAGCAGGAGGCTGTCTTTGCGACCACCTACCACAGCTTCCACACCATGGTACTCCTGCAAATGCATCGAGAAAAAGCAATGCCTGTGTGTGCATATATAAGTGTCAGGCCTTCACACATTTTCACCATCTGCTAATTATTCTTGGGCATGCAGAAATCCTGAATATTCATGAAATTGTGACTGAGAATTCAGAATCACAATACTGAACAAAGAAATACTCTGCTCTTGTGCTAGCAAATACGGAGTATCACATGGTTGTTTTTAGAAGTCTGGGTGACATATTCACTCTACTCCCCTTGATTATATTGTTGCCTGCCGTCAGGAGAATACACTGAGGAATTACTTCTGTCCATCCCAGAACCGAAGTGGGCAATCCCTCCACATCCCCCCACAATAGTATGATGCAATAAAAAGTTCAGAAAATTGTAATTATTAAGAGTCTAATCGTGCACGTGTATTTCTCAAAGCGACACTATTTTTCTCATGTGGTACATTTTGTATTTATACTGTGCCGTTAATAATGTCTGCGTAGAAGTCAGAACTAGCACATAAGGGCTGCAGTGTGGGGGATTTCACGTTGCTAGGAGAGCCTCATCTGCATACTCCCTGTCTTTGGATGATTCTGCATTTGCAGCTTCCCATTAGGTAGGTATGAACAAACCCGGGGATCATTTCCCAGATGTCACTTTCCATCAGTTTCACATCCAACTTTCCGGACAAAGCCTTTACTCTATGGTTTCCTGTGCTTTAGTAAAAAGATGAAGCGTTAGTACAGGAGGTTCTGTGATCTGGCCAACGTGCTAGTAGAAGCAGCATTTGGGGAAAAAGGGAAAATTGTTGAGCCCTAACCGATGCTTTTGAACCACCTTTAAAAAGCCCCCTGTTTTCCACAACAAGCTACAATGAAGCTAATGTTTCTGTTATGAAAGCCCTCCACTGCAGTTTCAAATGTCTGCTTTTTTTTTTTAACCACAGCAAAGGCTAACCCCGTTGAGAATTCTTCCCTAAAGACTGCTGTTTAACTACTTTGTTGCTATTTATCAGAAACCAAAAAGGTGGCTTTTTGTTGCCGTTTTTAATATGGTGAGAGAATTTATTTTGGGTAACGATAAATTCGAAATGACTATTGCCTGATGCTCTTCTTCTCAGGGCTCCACCCTACCCTCTAAGTCACTTTTGGCCCGTGATGAAACGCGGAATGCATCAGGCCTCAAAAGAGATCTGCGAGTTGAGGGTAAAGGAAGAGGTGGAAATCGCGGGGGAGGATTAAAACAGAAACCATTTTGCAGCCCCAACTCGGACGCTGAAATAGCCCCCCTGAAGTGTGAGACATGGTAACCGTCCTGCGCACTTACAACGAGTAGGAATGTCGAAGGAGGAGCGTGCAGACCTTCGGAGGGAATGTGGGGCGAGGAAACCCGTGTTTTCAGGCCCAGCTTAGGCATTATTTGGCAAAACACAGGACCTCCTAGCCTCAACGTGAAACTGAAAAACTTTCTCTTCCTCCTCCTCCACCCTTTTGTTTGTGCGGTGGGTGTGTTTCCCCTGGAACCCCAGCTCGCCGGGGTCCCTCGACCCCGACGCCACCTTCCAGACCCAGCCTGAGAACCCAGGTCCGGTCGCGTTTCTTCCGCGCGGAAACGACCCGCAGGGGTGCCGGCTCGGCGGACGACTGCCCGCGGGCCCCGGGCAGCCGTGGGCGAGCCGAGCCGGGGAGTCGGCGCCTGGGCAACCGGGGCGCGCAAGAGCCGGGGGCGCGGGCGGGCGGGCGGCTGCAGGGCCCGGCGCGCCACCGCGCGAGCTGTTGGGTCACAGCCCGGGCCGCGCCGCCCGCTCCGCGAGGAAGTGACGACTGCGCCGTCCCGAGAGCAACAAAGTTTGAGTCTGCGGGCCGCGCTCGCCTGCGCCCAGCGCCCCGCGCCCCTCCGAGCGGCCCCGGGATCCAGCGTGCAGGTGAGCCGCGGGCTGGGCGCCGGCGTGGGACTCGGAAACGCGTGCGGCCGGGGCTTGGCCCCGCGGGCGGGGATGTGGGGGGCCGGGTTGGGCCCGCCGCGCCGGGCGCCGGGGTGCGGGCGGCGCTGCACCGGGTGGGTGGGGGGTGGGGGGAGGGTGGACGCTCTGCGGCCGGGGTCGGAGGCCGCAGGCTGCGCCCCTGATGTGGCGGGTTTCCCACGGGAGTTAAAACAGCCCGGGCTGCAACCGGGCGGCTCGAGGCGCCGTGTACTAAAGGCGGGGTGCGGGGAGGGGCTGCCCGCGGCCTGCGTGCGGAGCTGATCGTCCGCTCCGGGTCCCGCATCCCCAGCGGCCGGGCGCAGCCGTCCCCCAGCCCTGCCCGGTGCTTCCCAGGGGAACGTGCTCTTCCTCTTTGCAGCCTTCGGCGAGGTTGCAGGAAGGAAGTTAAAGAAACTTTCCCCCCACTTTTCTTCTGCTCGGCCCTCCAGTGACGAAGAGCCGAGCAGCTCGGACTTTTGGGAAAACAACCCGACTCCTTTCCAAAGAAACAAAAAACCAGGATGGCCCCCAAGCCCCCTTTCAACGAATCGCTCCGGACTCCCCCCACCCTTGCTCCTCCCACACCCCCGTCCCGAACCTGACAGTAATCCCTAAGGCCTAACACTTTGCAATTTAGCCGTAAAAACTGTCAGCACGCCTACGTACATATGTGAGTGTTTTCTATATAAAACTCCGAAACCCACTTCCAGTGGACTCTGTGGCATCTCGGCTCTCTTCTGTTTTCTAAAACTGCTAGGGCTGCAGGATTGTGCTTGTGAACTTTGCTGGTGGTTCCCGCCGCCCTCGGTCGCCTCGTGGCGCAGGGCTTTTTAAAGAACAGCTGAGAAGTTTATGACATCCCTGCAAAGTAACTCAGGGCCGGCAGGCCGGGCGGGTGGCGGCCAGGCTCCCTGGCTCGGAGACTGCGACCGTAGCAGCGGCGGCGGCCGGGGCAGCGGCGGGACGGCGTTGGTGTGTGCTGGAATGTACGTCGGTGCCGTGGGGACTCCGACATGGGATGTCTAGAGGGTGAATGGTGCAGTTCCTAGCAGCAGCTTCCTGCCGGCCTGTAATTACAGCGTGATTGCACAGTCAGGCATTGTTGGCGTGGATGTTTATACACAGGCTATTGTGCAAGACCTTGGTGGCAGGGAACAAAACGCAGATTTGCATTGCAAATACCCAGGACAGATCTGGGCTTGAGCGGCAGTCACCAAGTTCTTTTTGGCCTTTAACCTTAGCTAGGTGATTTATTTCCTCGCCTCTCCCTTAACCTCGGACAACTTGCCAAACGCCAGAGAAGGGAAGGGGACCCAGGAGGGCAGACCCCTCCACTCCCACCTCAGGCAGCCTGAAAACTGTCCCGGGAACTGTACCCTTATTTGTGTCTGTAGAAAATGTGGGATGACGTCAGCAGGAAAAGGAGATGGGAGATGGCTATCAGCCTCCCCAAACGGGAAAGCAGTTTGAATTAGCAAAATGCACGGTCGCTTTGGAGTAGGGCCTGGCTGCAAAGAGGACACGTCAGACATGTATGACTGAGCTGGTGAGCTAGACCTTGAGCCTTGAAGTGTCAGCTGCAGTAACTTAGTAGGTGGGTCCTAATTCCTTTATTGTCTTCTGGGCAAAGGGAAAAGTGCTGGGGCTTTGAGACTGTGTGTCTGTGATGGTGTCTGGGGTGGGTGGGGCGGTGCCCGCAGAGGAGTGACTCAAGTACATTTTCTCCAGAAGAGTGCCCCCCTGCCCCCCAGGCCCGTTTCCTGAGCCCAGCCTGCAGCACAGAGCAGGACGGGGGTCCTTGTACCTCCTGAGCTTCTGTGCTGCAGGAAGGGAGCCAAACCTGCAAGTGTAGAAAGAAGGCAAACAGGTTCTCCTCGAGGGCCTCTCGGGGCTAACTGTAGTAAGAGGAATTTAAAAAATAGTCAAGGGGCACCTGGGTGGCTCAGTTGGTTAAGCGGCCGACTTTGGCTCAGGTCATGATCTCACGGTCTGTGGGTTCGAGCCCCACGTCGGGCTCTGTGCTGATGGCTCATTAGAGCCTGGAGCCTGCTTCGGTTTCTGTATCTCCCTCTCTCTCTGCCTTCCCCGGCTCACGCTCTGTCTCTATGTCTCTCAAAAACAAATAAACGTTAAAAAAAAAATTTAAAAAACAGTCAAATAGCTTGTACAGGATACAGCCAGGGCCATTCTGCTCCTACCCCGTATCTTAACCCACTCTCCCCATGGCCTAGGCGGAAGGCCCTCATGGGGCACCTCTCAGCCCTGTACCATGGGGGTGCTGTGTGACCATGTGGCACCATCCCACCGCAGTGCTGGGGCGGTCTCTCTGCTCAGAGTGGCAGGGACTGATATCACGGGGCACCCTGCAGCTTCCTCATGCCTGGCCTTTTCCCCAACCAGGTAACTGAGTTTCACCTGGAGGAAAAAATGCTGTTTTGCAGCCTCGTGCCAGCTCTGTGTCATGGGCACAGTGACAAGTTGTCAAACCAAAACATTAGGGCACAGTCCCTGGCAGACACCTATGTGCTTCCAGAGACTCGAGGAAAAACATGAAATCAGGACGTTTCTAGAAAGTCTGGGATGTACAGGCACATTTGCCACAGGGGAATGAGATTTAGAGCGAAAACACCACTGTGGTAGGAGTTCCCGAGTTGCACAACCTTCGGTTCTGGGTACATTTGTGTTTTTACTGAACTCGACTGTCAGGGTTCTGGTTAAACGATGTCACCTGATGTGGTTGCTTTAGTAAGGACCTGCTGGTGCCCAGCACTAGCTTTGAGGGGCAAAAGAAGGGAGCATTCCCTTCTGACCCCAAAGAAAGGACAGTTTTGAGTTGCAGTATTTAGTTAATTTAGAACCTGCAGAGACTGAAGGCGCCCAAAGACCTTCAGGAGTGTGGGCAGGAGAACAGAGGAGAGGGACCCCCTGCAAAGGCCAGAGGAAGAAGGAAGCGGATTTCCTGGAATTGTGGCCCCACCTGGAGTTAGTTGCCTGCCCACGTCTTCAGTTCAACCTGGCTAGTTTTTGTGCCTACCTCACGCCCTTCTCCTGGTTTGCCTGGTTTTGCCTCGGCATTCACAGGGCTTGGCCTGCAGTTGTACGTGGCCCGGGGTAAGACCGGAAACATAATCCCGACTTCCTCTCCCACCTTATGTAAATGCTGATTTATGGCCTAACTTCGCAGCCCAGTTCCCCGCCCCTGAGCAGCCCTGCTGCCTCGCTATGCACGATTAGGAACGATATTGAAAAAGCTCTGCATCAGAACCAGACAGATTTTAAAAAATCATTTTGTTTTAAGAGGAGACACTGTCGGAGGTAATCAGCCAGCTCGGCAACTCTGGTGAAAACCCCAAAGTGCTACTGAGAGAGGCAGATGAAAAAGTCCCCGGCAAGAAGGTGGTCTCAGAACGAAGGCCTTTTATGCTCTCCGGGCCTGATATATGTATTTCTGTTCATCTGCCTCCTCCCAGCTGCCTCACTCCCTACACCACAATCCAGTGTTTCGATACCACAACTAACCTCCAAAAAAGGAGGCAGAACACCCCCGGCTAAAAGAGGGCATGCCCGACTCTGAAAGAAAGTGCTACAGTTTTCCAGATGCCTGGCAGTTCTGTCCTGCAAATTTGTTTTCTTCTGTAAAATGTCCCCCCCTTCATTTCTCGCACTCACTGAAGCATCTCTTTGTGAGACCCTCAAACCGTTTTTTTCAATGTCTCCATGACACAGGGCCTGGCTTGACGACTTTCTGACTTTCTGTACCAAGTGCTTCTTGAAATATACACAAGGCTTTGCATGAGCCTCAGATAAAAGGCTCTCTGTAATGTCACTTAAAATGCCTGGTTGCAAGGGTCACCCTTTTGCTCAGCAACCTTCAATGGCTCCCCACCGTCTGCATGGTAAGGATCAAACTTCTAGGCTGGCAGTCAGGGCCTTCCACACAGGGGTCTGGCCTCTGCTGATCTCCTGCCCTAACCCTCTGCTCTGACCCAGTGACCCACTCTGTGTGTCTGTCCAAACTGCTGGCGGCAGGCATTCCTACCTCGTATGCTTCCCCGGAAGCCTGGAATGCCTGTTTCTTCTGTTCTGCTTGGCTCAGTCTTGCTTTCCCTCTAGCCCTGTTCTTGTTTCCCTCTTCAGGAACTTCCCCTGTCCCATCCTGCGGGGCATCCCCTGGGGACTCCAGCAGCATCCACGGGAGCCCTGGACTGAAGAACACCTTGAAACCTGGTCTAAAGGATTTTTCACATTTCCTTTGGGCTTCACTCATACCCTTCATACAGCTCCCTCAACGTGCCTTTGTGTGGATCACTGTTTAACTAAACCGGAAGTCTGAGATACAAAATGTATTTGTATCTTCAGGCCTGGTGCTCTACTCACAGCAAGACCAGTAAATATTTGGTGATGAGGATACAAATGGCGATGCGTGTCAAATATTGTCCGCTTGTGTAGAGACACACGCAGCCGCACCAAGCACTGGTGGCCATGGCTCCTGGTCTGTATTCTAAACATTTACCCAGCCTTGCCACCTCCTGCCGTTACCCTCTCTGGCGCCTCCTGTCTTTGCACTTCATTGTTCTGTTCCATTTCCAGTACCTCTTCCCCATGGGTGCCAGATGGTGTCTGTCCAGCTTCCGCACTCGCTCCTCCTGGTCTTGATTTGAGCCCCGTTGACCTGCCTGCCCCACAATGTCCTATGCCTGAGCGACAGCTCTTAGGGAAGAGCATTTGTCATCTGGGTTGGCCTGTCCTTCCAAGGGAGCCAGACTGTTAGAAGGAGGGAGGGCCAACTCTCAGGCAAGACTTTGGAGGAAGACAGAGAGGCGTTTCCTAGTTAGCTGCAGGTTTGTTTTGCGCAAAGAGGCATTGAACCTATAAAACTAGGCTAAACTATAAAACGGAGTCTCTGGGAGAGCCTGGCTAAACCCTAACATTGGCCTTGACTGGGAGGATTCTGTCTCCACCCAGTTCTCATGCTGTTAACCTCAACCTTGCCATAGAAGCTAGATTCTTTCTTTTTGAATTGAGATGTAACTCACAAACCATAAAATGTACGCTATAAAATAGATTCCTTAAAAATTTTGTCTTATATAAAAATAAAATCGGGTAGATTCTCACTCCCATCCCAATTTTCTATTTAAAAAGATAATATAAAAATACGGTTCAAAATTCAAAAGAGATGTTATATAGTATAAAGTAAGTCTCAAAAGTCATTTCAACACAGACATGAGATTACTCTACATACTCTACCCACATATACAAATGCAATAGGGTTAGAGAAGTAAATACCTATTTTAACCCTGAGGGAAGGAAGACCTCCTCAAGAAAGATACAAAGCGGAAGTCGTAAGAAAATATTGATAAATTCACTAACATGAAACTTTGAAAAAATAAATTTCCCAGTCTCTAATGGTTCCTGATGTTTTCAGTACTTCGGTGTCCCTGTCTCAGGCCACTACGGTTTGCCATTTTTCAGCCATGCTTCCAGACGTAGCCTCTGCAGATTGAAGAAGTATGAAAATAAAAACAAATTCTGGCATACTATACACAGGGTTCCGGATTCTGTTTTTCACTTACTATATCTTGGAGATTATTCTGTAACCATGCATGTGGAGCTGCCTCATCTTTTCCAATGGCTAGTGCTCCACTGTAGGAAAATGCCATCGCTTAATTGAGTATTTTGGGCTGTTTCCAGTCTTTTGCAACTACACACAATGTTGCAGTTAATACGTTGAATGGACTTTTAATTGAAAGTTCTTGAAGAACATACATGGGTGAAACTAGAATTTACATAGAAAACTATTTCTGACAAGTTATGCATAAACCACATTTAATAAACCGATAATTTCTAGAATCTGCTGTTTCACTAAACAATCAACTTTGAGAGCTGGCTAGGACTTCAGGAACTGTTTTCATCCAGCCTGTGTTTCGTAGTAACTGCAGTAACAGCATCTCAGAGAATCGTGAGGTCAAGAATGTAGAGCTGGGAAGGGCACCTGTGATAACTCTCATTTTTAACTAAGGTTCAGAGAGGCTACGTGGCTTCTCTAAGGTCACGCAGCTGGTGAATGGAAGAGTCAGGGCACAAACCCCGTATTATTCCATTCCCTTTTGCCATCCTGCATGGGTCATTTTTAGTCACCCTAAGCATTAGTTCCAGCCTGTCTCTTTGTAAGCCAAGGACTCCATCGCTTCAGTTTCCTTAAGGCAATACACAAAGATTTAAAAAGAAGAAACTTACAAACAACAATAAACAGTGGGGCAGAGGAGGTCTTTTATTTTTTTTTATTTTTTTTAATGTTTATTTATTTTTGAGAGACATAGAGGCACAGTGTGAACAGGGGAAGGGCAGAGAGAGAGGGAGACACAGAATCGGAAGCAGGCTCCAGGCTCCAAGCCGTCAGCACAGAGCCCGACGCGGGGCTTGAACTCACAGACCGCGAGATCATGACCTGAGCTGAAGTCGGCCGCCCAACCGACTGAGCCACCCGGGCGCCCCAGAGGAGGTCTTTTAGAAGAGACTCGGACGCTTTCTAAATAGACTTCTTGCCATTATATGATCTCATTATAATCTTAATTGATCTTAATTGTAATCAACCTGTTGAGTCCCTAAAAACTCCTAACCAGCCTCATTTGGGCAATAAGATTACTTAGTATTTTCTAAGCGCAGAAAGTGGGTTGGACCACACTAAGGAGATGGAGGAATTCTCCCAGTTCCTAAGATCCCAGTTGTCTCATGAGGGACTCAGGAGAAGGCCCAGGAAGGCACTTTCCTCTGGCCTAAGACGCTAGCCCTCTAGCCCTCTACGTCCCTTCTCCTCTGTCCCCTCCCCAGTCTCCCTGTCGCAGGCCATCGTAAGGGGCCAGCAAGGGATCTTCCACATGGGTCCATGTCCACTTCCTCTGTGGCTTCCCAAAAGCAGGTGTTCTGTGACAACTTAGGAGCCAGCAGCCGCTCCCCAACCCCACTTCCACTTGCACTAGATGTGGTGAAAGGCTCAGCATTTCCTCCACCATCTCTCCAGGGAGGCTGTGCTGAGCCATCCAGCTGGCATTTAGGATCTGACTTGCCCAGTTATAGAGAAGAAGAAAACCGGCCAGAGCAGTAGCAGCGGTAACGCTGCCCAGCGTGGTTTACAGGGTACTTTCCCTCACGTTCTTCTTCTTTTTTTTTTAATGTTTATTTTATTTTTGAGAGAGAGAGAGAGAAAGAGAGAGAGAGGGAGCACATGAGCAGGGGAGACAGAGACAGAATCTGAAACAGGCTCCAGGGTCTGAGCTGTCAGCACGGAGCCCAATGCGGGGCTCGAACCCAAGAACCGTGAGATCATGAGCTGAGCTGAAGTTGGATGGTCAACCGACTGAGCCACCCAGGCGCCCCTACCTCGCATTCTTGATTCTTTTACTCACTTGTGCGACATGCATTTATTGAGTCCCTACTGTGTGCTCTGTGCTACGAACTGGGCATACAGAGATGAAGAAGATTCAGCCTCCCCCTTCAACGTGCTCATGTGAGGGAGACAGACCTGGCCAAAAGCCAGAGCAATTAGTGGCATGCCGTCAATGTGAACGTGCTGAGGGGCCTGCTGGGCTAGAGGAGGGACTGGTCACTTCCACCAGGCCAGAGGAGAGAGGAATGTTAAGAAAGGTCCAGGGTGGCCCCAGTGCCTCACGTGGTACCTGCGCTTGGCTGTGTGCTACGAACTGGGCATACAGAGATGAAGAAGATTCAGCCTATGGAATTGATGAATGAGAAGCTTCCCGGAGGACCCGATTGTGAGTGGAGTCCTAAGAAATGAGTGGGTGTCCACTAGGTAGAAAAGAGAGCCAGGGCATTCTCGACACGGGGAGCAGCTCAGGCAAATGCAGTAGAGGCATGACATGGTCCCTTTGGGAACCGCAAGCAGCAGGGTGTGATGGAGCACTGGTGGGACAGAGTGCTGAAAGGGGCAGGCAGGGGCCAGGTCACATGCCAGCTGTTTGTGTCGGCTAAGAGGTTTGGACCTTACAGTGAGGGCAGTAGGAGCCACAGAGGACTGGCTGCGTGTGTGTGTGTGTGTGTGTGTGTGTGTGTGTGTGTGTGAGAGAGAGAGAGAGAGAGAGAGAGAGAGAGATTTTCGTTTTGAAAGATCATTCAGCTGTGATTCGTAGATTTGACTGGAGGTGAGGGAAGATGGACAGTGAAGAGACCAGTGAGGAGGTCATTGAGTCATTGGGGCAAGATGGCGGAGTCTGAGCCAGAGCAGTGCGAGAGGGAGGGGCTGGAATAGGAAGGCATCAGGGAGTTGGGTTGACAGGCCATGAAGACCAACCAAATGTGTAGAGCAAGGGAGAAGTCAAAGTATTTGCTCGGGTTTCTACTTGAGACATAGTAAGAAGAACTGATTTTAGGGGAGAGACAATGAGTCTAATTGCAGACACGTTGAGTTGGAGGTACTATGGGACATCTGAGAGAGAGGTCTAGTAGGCAGTTGGACATCCGGACCTGGGGCAGGAGATCCCCAGGAGATGGCGATGGGGGGGTATTGCCCTCCGTGAATCCTAACTAAGCCATCCCGAATAAACGTCATTTAAGTAAAAATGATGACTTACTGTGCGGCTGCAGCTTCAAGACAAGTTCCAAACAAACCCAATTACCTCCCTTTAGCCCCTCTGTCTATCAGACCTTCTGGAACAGGCATTTGGGGACCCCCAGAACATAGAAGGTGGTTGGAGATAGGGAAGCTGATGGAAGCATGGAGAGCTCACAGTAGGAGGTGAGGGGATCACCACTGAAGAGGTGAGGTGTAAAGGAATCAGCAGTAGAGGCTGAAAAGGAACCAATGGTGAGGAAGGAAGAACCCCAGGAGAGCATGATGTCATAGAAGCTGAAGGAGGAGGGAGCTTCGCATTTGACGAAATCACAGGGACCGTGATTTTGTGCACCCAGTATGGCATGTGGCACGTAGAAAGTTCTCCATAGGTATTTATTAAACTGAGTTGAAATCCATCAACTGTTGTCCACTGGGGACATCAAGAAAGAGAAGACTGAAAAGAATGACTGACTTGGGGGTTAGGGACTATCAGGGCTGTGCCGTGGGAGCTTCTCATTTGGTTTCACCTCCCTGTGAAATTGCTGAGGCAGGTGTCACCTGCCGCAGGGTTGAAGTGGGCACATGCAGGTTCTAGAACCCAAGTTTCCTGCCTCCACATCCACCTTTCCCCGAGTCGGTAGAGAAATAGGGAGGAGTCCAAGGGAGGGGCAGTGCCTTTCATTTCTGATATTAATGCCCCAAACCAGTAGAACCAGGGACAAGGAGGCTGTTATGTTCAGCATTTATGGCATTTGTCCGTATTTGTGACCTTTAGGTGGCTGCAATCCTCTCAGATGTGTGGCTACTTAAATTAGACTCTTTTCACAGAGGAGAAGACAGAAGCTTGAGTGTAGGTGTTATCTTGGGGGGCCAGAGGAACTATGAGGTTCATGGTGGGGAGGTCCAGGTCTTAGGACTTGGCTATATGAAGGAGAAAAAGAATGAACTGGAAGGATACATGGTGGCTCACTGAAATCCTGAAGCGAAAGGGCTCAGAAACTGATGGGGACCTGTGGACAGTTGGGTGGCTGGCACCAGAGTGGAGGTGATGCTGCTGCTGATCTGGCATCACTGCTGCCAGCCGAGCTGGAGGCTGCCGCCCCCTCCAGAAGGAGTTCTGAACTCTCCCTGCCACTCACGCCGCAGGCAGAACCCAGGCCGAGCGTCTGGTTGTCCAGCTCAGGTCACATGCCCGTGTTCTCACGGCTGGGGGCCACTGAAGAATGAGGCCCTGAGGTCAGCTTCCCTAGCAGCAAGTGGAACTCTGCCT
Organism: Paguma larvata; assembly: GCA_030068075.1. Lineage (NCBI taxonomy): Eukaryota > Metazoa > Chordata > Mammalia > Carnivora > Viverridae > Paguma > Paguma larvata. The sequence goes on along the minus strand of CM057827.1, from coordinate 21,251,635 downwards.
GCCACAAAGACTCACAGTGCCACGTCCCTGAGAGAGGACATGGGAGGAGGGGACGGAGCATCCCCCTTAGGCCACTGAAAATCTCTACATCTCAGTCTTCATCTTTCTTGCCATTTTTCTGACTCTTTCAGCCTCCAGCTAAACTGCAGGATTCTTTCATGCTCTGGAGAACTAAGCATTTCATTAGCAATTTGATTTCTCCTCTGGAGTCTGGATGATTCCAGTGGAAAAGAGAGGTCATGCCAGCATCTGGGTCCTCCCTGCACATTTGATTCCACTTGGAAAACTTCAGCGCTGCCTCGCGAGGACAGAGTCCAAGGCTTGGCTCTCGCTAGCTGACAGGCAGTTACAGCTTGAATTCTGTTTCTCCTCTGGGCTTGGGCAAGACTCACAGGGCCATGAGGTGTGTTGGGGAGGTCCAACCTTGCTTTCCAGACTGGAGGTTGGAGTTCCGGCTTCAGGCATGGTTTGTGGAATGATTGAGGTCCCTGGTGCCCAAGCTGTCCAAGGCAGCAAGACTGGGCGCCTCTCCAGTTCTGAAAATGTCAACCCCATTGAGATATTCTACCCAATAACCTGCCTGAGAGAGAGAGAGAGCTAAAGGAGCGAGAGCTTTGGGTGCCTGGGGCTGCCCAGTCTCCTCATCCAAACGACGAGAGGGTGCTGGGTGAGGTGAGCACGGCTCCCTTCTTATCCTCCAATCCTCTGGTTATAGCTCTTTGAAGTGAGGGTACCTTGGCTGAAATCTTGGTCATTCCATTCTAATAGCCTCAGACAAAGGAATTAATTTCCTTTGAAAAGAAAAAGAAGGAGCGCCTGAGTGGCTCAGTCAGTTGACCCCGACTTTTTTTTTTTTTAATGTTTATTGACTTTTGAAGGAGAGAGAGAGAGAGAGAGAGAGCATGAGAGGGGAAAGCGCAGAGAGAGAGGGAGACACAGAATCTGAAGCAGGCTCTAGGCTCCAAGCTGTCAGCACAGAGCCTGACACAGGGCTTGAACTCACAAGCCATGAGATCATGACCTGAGTCTAAGTCGGACACTTAACAGACTGAGCCACCCAGGCGCCCCAAGCGCCCGACTCTTGACTTTGGCTCGGGTCATGATCTCATGGTTGGTGGGATCGAGCCCTATGTTAGGCTCTGTGCTGACAGCATGGAGCCTGCTTAGGATTCTCTCTCTGTCTCTGCCCCTTCCCTGCCCCACCTCTCAAAATAAGTAAATCAACATTTAAAAAAAGAAAAAGAAAAAGAAAAATGTAGTTTTGAACTTACTGGGTTCAGGCTGTGGTGACTGCCAGCCTTCTCCCCTGGTGCCTAGAAGTGGGAACCTGCTGCCTCCACAAAGCTGGGTGTGTCATGCGCTAGGTTCTTACAGCCTGCACTGGAGGCGATTCCCGAGGGAACCTTGGTCACGAGTGTGGGGTCAGGATGACAAGCAGGGGTGTTCCTGGCTAGTCCTCTGGCACCATTTATACTGACTTGTGCATTTTTGTCCCTATGAAATGAAATCGTGTTAAAAGCAACACTGAAATGGAAAAGAAGTCTTGAAGGACCTGGTTATTTTACGAAAGCACAGCTTTGAACACGTCCCCCCTCTTAAAAACCTTTGAGAACTGCCCAGGTCCTGCAGGAGAAAGCTCACATTGCTCGGAATGGCACACGAGGCCCCCTTTCCACATCTTCTCCTGCCAGCACCCCCTTCCCCAGAGTGGCCGATTGTGTTCTCTCTGCTGCTCGATGCACTTTGCTCCTCTGCGCCTTGTGTGTTGTCGCTTCCTCTCCCTGGAATGTCGTCCCTGCCCTTTTCCTCCCGGCAGATGCCCACAGGATCCACCGGAAGGCACCTACTTCCCTACTGCTTTCCCCAGCCTCCACCTTAGCGTCTCTGCGATGGAACTTCCCCACCGTAGGACGCTGACATCCCCTGCAGGTGTGCCTGGCCCCTCACTGGTGCAGAACTGTGTCTGGCACACTGTAGGTGTCCCGTGGTAGGACTGGAAGGGCAGCCTGAGGGGATGTGAGGGAGCGGTGGGAACCCGGCCTGGGTCAGATGGGCATGTGAGGTGGGTGAACTGTTTGTCTACATGGAAGCCTCCCTTTGCACCTACTGGTGGCTTTGCTATTTCTCTGAGCCTGCCAGCTAGGCCTTGGCAAAGGGCGGGAAGGGGATTTAGGGGCACAAAGCATGGCATCTGGGTCCCCTTCACACTGAGAAGGACTCCAAGGAGGCATCTGTGATAAGGAGCTGTGATAAGGAGCTCCTCACTGGCCTAACCCTTAAAAAAGGGATCAATACTAGCTTCCTTTAGAGGATTCCTTATTTTCCATGCCTGGCACTGTCTGCTGGCTTTGCACAGGGAAGGAACTGGGGAAAACAAGTCAGCAGACCATGAAAGACGAGATTGAGGCTCTTTAAAATAAACACCTTATTTAATCCGGTGACAGGACCAGCCATGGCTGTTCTGTTGAGGGGCAAGGGGAACAGATCCTCCTGACAATGATTGCAGGGTACAGCGGGAGCCCCGAAGCCGGGACTTGGCGTCTCAGTTTGTCTGTGAGAGACTTAGACTACATGTGGTTCTTTCCTGCTGAGAAATCCCACAACAGTTGTCTGGGGTCTGCGTGCCACTTAGAGAGCTCTGTGGAGAAGCATCTTCCTGCCACGCGGATGAGGTGGACTTTCTTTCTGACAGTCGAACCACCCTTAGGGCCGAGCCCACACGTGCATGGGTCTACTTGACCAGTGAAGACTGCATGACTTATATTGTTTGCAGAGTACGTTTCTAGAACTTAGAAGCACGTAGTATTTCTAAGACGTCCTTTAGGAATCCATTGAAGTGTGGTTTTGTTCTTGGCTCTGGGAGGATCAGCTCAGGGAAAGCTTGGGCGGTGGGGCGGGTTTGGTGCCTAGGAAGGTACTGGGTTGTTTTGGAAGGGACAGCATGTGGGATTTCCTTTGTTTCTGCCTCCACGGGGCCTGCTTCCCCCTCCCACCCACCCCAGTTCTCTACCTCCCTACCCACCTCTCTCTGTCCCCCTTCTCCATCCCTCCAGCAAATTGATTGAGTCACCTCCAACATTCAATCCTAGGATGTGTCCTCCAGATGCCAGACCCACTGGGGACTTAGGGAAAGTAGATGTTCAGAGTAGAACTTGATTGGTAGGATTGAGAGAGATTGTCTGGAAAACTACCTTGGAAAATAGACGATTTAGGTAACTCACCCACAACAATATTTTTTGAAAATGTAGAACTTGAAGCTGTTAAAAAAATGTCAATTTCCTTTTACCGCTCAGTATTGCTCTTGGGAATTAATTCTAAGGAAATAATTCTAAAGAAGAAAAGAGCTATATGCATAAAGATACTTATAGCAACATTGTTTAAAATGGCAAAAAACTCTAGATAGCCTAAATGTTCCACATGGCTACATAGTTCATGAATTCATGATACCTAGATCCGGTGGAATGTTGTGCCGTTGTTAAATTAATATGAAGATGATATTAATTCACAGGAAAATGTTGATGAATTCTGGTGAAAAATGGCTTCCATTTTAGCAGGCCAAATTGCACAGATACTTGAGTCGGTAAAAACCTGATGAAATTGGCAGAAGGTAAAGACTGGATTTAGGTGAAGTGGTTATGAATGGAGCATTTGTGTGTTTGCAATTGTTTTAGCAATATATGTATTTTATATATCTTTAAAAAAAAAAAAGACTTTAAGGGGCGCCTGGGTGGCTCAGTCAGATAAGCGTCCGACCTCAACTCAGGTCATGATCTCACAGTTTGTGAGTTCGAGCCCCGCGTCGGGCTCTGTGCTGACAGCTCTGAGTCTGGAGCCTGCTTCAATGTTTGTGTCTCCCTCTCTCTCTGCCCCTCCCATTCCCAAGCTCTGTCTCGCTCTGTCTTTCAATAATAAATAAATGTTAAAAAAAAAACTTCTTAAAAAATATATCTTTTAAAAAAAAAAGACCTTAAGATATCAAAGTCTTTGGATGTGGGTGGGAAGGCCAGGGGCGGGGGTGGGGGACCTCCCTCCAAGCCTCACATTTGTTACTACCAGCAAGGCAGAACTGCTGTGTCTTATCAGCCACCTGCACTGCAGGGGCTGGAGGATTCAGATTGGCTAACCGAGTCTTGTAGTCATGGAAGGCCTGACTTCACAGGCCGGCTGACCAGTATAACTGCAGGGCTCCCAGCATGGACTCTGCGGGATGCAGGTGACCCCCAAGTGGCCTCAGAGCCCCAGATGATTCTTCACACCTGGTTTTCCAGGGAACCAGCCCCATGAGTACATGTGGCCCTGGGGCCTGGCTCTGAGCCATCCACTCACCTCCAGGCTGCCTGGTCACAGCCACAGAGGGAGGCAGCCTGTTCTCTCTTCTGCAGTTCCAGCAGGCAGCAGGGAGGGTGTGCTTTGCACACTGACCTCCTGCAGCCCTGCCTCACCCAGGTGGAGCCCTAGCGAATTAGTGTCTTAGGTGTTTACAGTAGCGCACTATTTATTATAGTACAGAAACTGTGAGTTGCCCTTTATTGCTAGCCTCAGCAAGCCCCCCACATGTATCCACTCTACCTCTGGCTTAGCAGGCAGGGCTAAGTCTGAACCCCCATCTTGCCATGAGCTCTGCTGGGACTTGCAGCTGCAGGTGTGGCCTTGTGGCCGAGCAGCTGACCTTCTTCTGACCACCTTCTCATATCTCTGGCATCTCAGAACCTTGGGACTCCTCCACTCCCCCTTGGTTTTGCCTCTCCGTGTGTGCGTGTGTGTGTGTGTAGTCATTTCTTCGTAGTGGGGAACATTCTTGACATGTGGAGTGTCTATTTGGAGGGCCCACGATCCTCGTTTCCCTGTGACCAGTGTGGTTCAGGGCAGGAAATGGAGACTCCTCGGTGTTGTTTGGAGTCCCGAGGTGGGTGGGAGCTGGAGAGCCCCGGGCAGACCTTGCGCGGGCAGGTCGGAGCCTGCTAAAACAGAAGCCGCTGTGGCAGCGCACGTGTGGAGAGGTGTCCAGGCCCTGCTGGAGCCCTGGTTATTTATCTCAAGCACCTGTCTGCTAAAGCCGCATTCCAGAACTGTCGAAGATTCGGAGTTTCTTTGTTCTGAGATCAGACTAAAGTGGGACCTTGTGGCGAGATGTTTGCCAGAGTCAGGGAGGAACTGGAAAGCACGTGGGCTCAGGGCTCACCTGGACGCTCGTGAGGGGTACTGAGGCCAGTTTCCAATCTTCCACCGTGTGTTTGGAGGCGGGGGTGAAGAATGTCCACGTGCTTCCCTAGAATATTAGGTACATTCCTGGATGCCGTGGTCCCATCTCCACCCCCTACAGCGACCTCGGGTCTGCTCTAACAGGTCACTGCTGGTGGTGTGGGTATTAGCTACCACAGGATCTAAGTACCGAGCTGTCTTCCTGAGCCGAGGACCCAGCAAGAACAGCTCGTCTCAGTTCCCTAATTTAGAGACCACGTGCGTGCCCCAGGGTTGTCAGCAGCTAGATTTCTTGAAGCTTGAAACACATTTCCATAGAAACAATGCTATAAATGGTGGTTGGGTTCCTAGGCTAGCCCACAAAGAGCCCTGGTGTCACCTCTGGAGTTGCTGAAATAAGGTATTAGTAAAATTGAGAGTGAAAACGCAGCACTAAGAGCTAGCACCCAGGACGTTAGAGGTTAAATGGTGTGGGTTTATTTGTGTGATTTTGTTTCTTTAGCAAGAGGTGTCTTTCAGAGCCCTCCTGGTAAGGGAAGCTCTGGGGCGGGCCCCCTGCCCACGGTCCCTCCCAACTTCCCTCCTAATCTCCATCCCTTTTTTTTCTTCCTCATCAAGCTGGGAACCTGGGCCTACCTGCTTCTTGCGAGCTGGGCTGGGGTATTTTTATGGTGACTAAATCCTGTTCAGTGGCCCTTACAGCATCAATATCATCATCATCGTTGTCATTGTTATTTAAACCATCTTGATCACGTTAGGATAAACATTACACCTGAGCAATTTCTGTTGTTCAGAATCCTCTTCTGATTGCTGCTAATGTTCCTGGGGAAGTTTTAACATAGTGTGGGAGTCCACCTGGGCTATTTCTTTGGCTGGTTTTGTCACCATAGCATGGTTTCGTCAAATGTCTTCATCAGGTTGTTTCCGGGTGCCAGTCCTCTTCACATTTCCTTCTGTTTCCACACCACAATCTGAATGGATTTCAGTTTTTTGGGTCTATTTACAGGTGCTATGAGCCTCTTTTGTAAATACTCCTTTGCGATGGTATTTTTAAATTATATTCATGGAATCTGGCCTCCCGACTGTAATTACCTGAGCAAGGTCTTCAATTCTTGCAACACAATGCCAAATCTAGAAAGGTCTGAACAGCTCATAGGGGCACAGCAATGCCTGTGCAGCTGTTTCCTGATGGCCCTGCCATCAGCAGCTTTCTTGTTTCATTTATTTATTTGTTTGCACGTGGACTCTAGGCCATGATGGGTCCTTAATGGTGTTCTAATTTGCATATCTTAAATTGCTGCTGAGGTCTGTACATTCTTCCTCCTGATGATTTACTGTTTGCGTTTCCTCATGTGTCACCCCGTGTTCATCTTCTGTGACTGTGGAGGCTCCCCACCTTCTTCTGTCTCCTTAAATCACTTTCCTATCGGGAGACACGAAATCCCGCCTTCCTCACTCACTGCCTCCCTCCTGGGTGGGGCTCCACCTCTGGCCTGGGCTAACCCGTCTGCACACCTGCCTGGCTCACTCCCTTGCTGACTGGGACTGATGCTCTGGGCGAGGAGGGAGGGGAAAGGAAGGAGAGGGACAGACACTAGGGGCGCAGTGATGGAAGCCAAAGGGGGATTGAGGCAGGGGCCTGCCCGAGTGGTTTCAAAATAGGTTCATATAGTGACCTCCTTGGAGGGGCCTGCTGAGGAGATTCCGGGAGGAGCCACACGCAGGCTGTTCGGGCTGGAGAGGGCATTGGAGTTCATCTGATTCAAGGGTCACCCACTCAAAAGTCCGTGGGGAACAGCGGCATTCTCAACAGGAGAGGCTGGCTGGGCATAAGAAACCAGCACAAGTGAGATGGTAGGCGGCCAGGGAAGGGGTGTGAGTCCCACCACAGCGCGGCTCCTGCTCCTACCGCGGTGTTGCTCTCTCAGAACACTCTTCCCCTCATGTAGCTACTCTGCTCCGCCTCCAGGAAGGAGGGCTCAGTGTGGCCAGCGTTCCAGTCTTTTTCACGACAGACCAGAAATCGTGAATTTTTCGTTTAAATCTCCTGATTAGAAAAATGTTGATAGGAAATGTAATTCACTTCAGATCAAACACATTATATGGGTCAAATAAAATATTTCTGGGCCTGAGGACAGATTGTGACTCCTCACTAATCAGCTTCCTCACTGGGAAAACATAAGCCCAGAGACTTGCTCATATAGCAGAGAGAAGGGCCCAGAGAGTCCAGGGATTGAATTCCATCCGTATGACCTTGGAAGAGCTGTTTAACCTTTCTGAACGTCAGCTTCCTTATCTGTATAATGGGGACCAGGGCTTACTCTCTGGGGGCTGGGTGGATCCTGTGGGCTCATATCACGTCAGGCGTTTAGTAGATCTTCAATAAACATGTCGATAGGTCCTGCATGGGATCATCCAGAAAACTAGAGGAAGAACCAGGCTTAGAACTTTGCCCTCCTGACTCCCAGTCCAGAGCTTGTTCCGTATCACATTGGCCTGCATCCATGGCAGTTTCTGGAAGTGTCTGGAACAGGGGTCCTTTTGATCCCTGGGAAATTGCAAGTCACTTTATGCAAGCTTGGTTGCCTTGCCCCACAGCTACTAAGCTCAGGTAATGGGGTCTCTCCGTTCTGTGGGCTTCACCTTGCAGGCTCCAGCACCCAGGAGACTGAGCCTCAGTAGTAGTTGTGGTAGCAGTGATAACAGTAACAGTAATAATCGTAGTAATAGTAGTAGTAGTAGTATTGAACCTAAGAAGCCAGTAATTATAAGATGCACCATTATTTTATGTACAACTAAGAAAGACACATCCTGATTTCAGAGATGTTAAATGTGCATTTGGAATGTGGAAGAAATAGTAATAAAAGTCATAATGATAAGGTTACATTTTATTGCTTACTTCAAAATTTCACATATATGTTTTCACATTTTATTGCTTACTTCGAATTTTCACATATATTTTCACATCTATCAAAAAAAAGCACATATTATTATTTTTATTTGTACACTGATCAACAAGCATTTCCTGAGCACCCACCGTGTGTAGACGCCGTGTAGGTGCCAGGGATCCGAGGTGACGAAGATCTAGGCTGTGCTCTGATCCTAGGAGGGAGGTGGCTCACTAAGCAGCACAGTGTGCAGAACAATGCGTCAGGATGGAGGAAAGACGAACAAGGGGATGCCATGGGAGTGTGGGGGAGGCAGTGTCCCCTCTGATCCTTAGGAGCAGAGACAGAGACAGTTAGGGTGCTTGGGATTGACTTAGGAAGTGCTCTCAGGAGGAGGAGCGTGAAGGAAGCAGGCTAGGGCTGGGGACGAAGCTCTGCATGGAAGGATGTGTTGCAGCTGGAGCGGGGCTTCAGCCAGAACCCCACAGGGGTCCCAGAAGTATGAATTGCACCGGCACAGAATTGGTCTCACCTTGAGGCAAGGGGGCTGACCTTTTGGACCCATTCCCCTGCCCCACCCCCTAGCCAATCACCGGCTGCAGTGCCCTCTGCGGCAAAGGCTCCCTTTGAAAAGGGGGCAGCTGTGGGCCCTCAGCAGTCAACACAGGCTTGATGGAGGAGATCTGGGAGGGCTCCGGCAGTATACTGCTTGGAGGTGTAGAGCTGCCATTAAGCTGGAGTCTGAGGGGAGACTGGGGTGTGGGTTTACCTGTGGATGAAGGTGGAGGGAGGAGGAGCATGTGTGAGCAAGCAGGCATCTTGGGGCAGGTTGCTTGACTGTGTGGCCCTGGGGCTGGGAAGTAGGGCAGAACTGGATCATGCCTGAAGTATACACCTAACAGTTCGGCTAATGGCCTCAGCTTTTTGCAGTAGGATGCTGGGAACTATTGGGATGGGATGTCATCGCTCTGATGGCAGTGTGGATGGTAAGTGTGCAAGACTAGAAGCAAGGAGATCCATCAGATGAGGGAAGATGATAGCCCACACTTCTAAAAGGCTTAATATATGCCAGATACTGTTAAGCTCTTATCTCCATTTAGCAGATGGAAAAATCAAGTGGTTAAGTAACTTGTTGAATGTCATCAAGCTCACGTGAGTCAAGATTTGGATTCAGGTCTCAGCTTTTGCTCTTAACCTGTATTCTCCCATGAACATGAGTTTGGGATTCTAGTCCATGATGTGTCAGTATTTGTTTTCACTTAAAAAGAATGCTCTGGAGCATGCCCCATTGCACACACTAGATCCTGTGGGTCCCGTTCCTCCTGGCCCACTGCCACAGGGCGGGGAGGCTGAGCTCCAGAGAAGAGCCAGTGGTGGAGTCTGTCTGGGGCTGGCTCTGCAGGAGGCATGGCACCGTGCTGAAAGGAGACCTTTGGGGAGCCGGCAGCCTGGGCTTTGTGAAGAAAGGGTGTTTCTGTCCCCATGGCCCTGCTGGCCCGCCCTCCCTGGCAGCCACACCTGTTTTGTCCTTCTCCCTTCACCCAGCCAGACGGCTCTCCCAGAGTGACAGCAGCAACTGGGGACATCTGCAGCAGCTCCCTCTCAGGCCTGACAAAGGCTCTCAGAACCTGGCCCGGGCCTGCGAGAGTGGGAGGTGGAGGCGAGGGTAGGTGGGAGGGCCAGAGGCTGCAGACAGCTGTGGGCTGGTGTGGCCCTGCCCCAGAACAGGTGAAGTAACTGTGAACTGAGGAGGTGGATCCCCTGGGTTTTCAAGGCTAAAAGAGAAGCGTCGGGAATTCTCAGCACACGGTGGCTTCACTTAATGGCTGGGGTGGTTTTGAGCTCCCTGCCTCCTCAGAAAGCGGGACAAAAAGCGGTAAGGAGAAGCCACGGCCATCGAAAAAGTGTCCCTATAGAAGGCTGGGTGGGCGGCACTTCGGACGACGTTTGGTGGAAAGGACACAAAGAGGGACTGGGAGAGAAGCCTTGGAAGGACACCTGGATGGAACTCTGTGTCACTGTTGGAAAGCATCTGGGCAGAGGCCAGCAGAGGGTCACCCTGAAGCTGACAGAGGTGGATCCAGGGGTCTTTTCAGGGGAAAAAAAAAATCTTGCCCGAAGTAGGTTTTTGAAAGGAATAAGCTGGTTTTAGAAGGGGATGTAGGGTAAAACAGTAAAAATAATAACAGTTGGAAGCCCTTATATGTATATAGCATGATACAGTCATAAAGGAGTTTTTTTGCACTTGCAATTCTCCCAAGCCCCGAAAAAGTGGGCATTCTTTCATTGTCGATGGAACAAAATTCAGTACATCTGTTATTGGGCAAAAAAGTGAGGCTCAAAGAAGGCGTCACACAGGGTGTTGGCTTTTGTTAGGACCCCAATTCTGTCCTGGTTTACTGTTTTTTCCCCACAACCTCTCGTTCTTCTTTTTGTCATTCTTTTAAAAGTTTACTTACTTATTTTGAGAGAGAGAGCGCGCATGAGAGAGGCATGGAGAGGAGAGAGAGAGTCCCAAGCAGGCCCTGCACTGTCAGCGTGAAGTCCAGTGTGGGGCTCGAAGTCACGAACCATGAGATCATGGCCCGAACTGAAGTCAAGAGTCAGATGCTTTACCGGCTGAACCACGCGGGCACTCCAACAACCTCTTTCTTCTGTTGAAACTGTAGGTAATGAGGTCTTAGAGGTAGTACCTTTACTCTGCAAAGGGAAAAGAAAACAAGGACATAAGGAACCCATTGTGGATTTGTGTATTCGTACCTTCACTTCCCCACACTCCAGTAAAGGTTGCTTATTCACTTAAACACACCATGTGTGCTGGCTTCCATGGAAAGATCCTGACAGAGAAGGGACAATGGAAAAAGGACAGGAATGCAGGCGTGGAGCTTGGGGAGAAAACCCCTTTTTAAATAGTGACTGATGGCAGCAGAAAGCTAATGGAGGTGGGGAGGTGGGTAGGGAGGACCTGGCTTCCTTGGAAGCTTTTGTTTTTTTTCTCTTAGCAACACCTTTATTGGAATATAATTCATATACCACAAAATTCACCTTCGAGAAATTATGTTTTAAAGTTTATTTATTTTGAGAGAGACAGAGGCAGTGCGAGTCGGGGAGGGGCAGAGAGAGAGAGAGGGAGAGAGAGAATCCCAAGCCGGCTCTGCACTTTTAGCTTTGTGGAGCCCGATGCAGTACTTGAACCCACAAAACTGTGAGAGCATGACCTGGGCCTAAACCAAGAGTTGGATGCTCAACTCACTGAACCACCCAGGCGCCCCCACCCTTGGAAGCCTTCTAAAGGTCCCAGAAGCGGCCACCGCTGATGGCCACTCGGGGCAGTGATGGATCACTCACTCAGAGCGAGATGATGCCGTCCCAGGAAACCTCTGCTCTCACTGGCACCCAGAGTTTGGAATCCCGTCAAGGGTGCTTTGTTTCCTGGAGTGTTGCTCGGCAGACGCACTCCCTGGGAACTGGAGTGCTGTGCTTTCTCTTCCCTGCAGCGTGTAAAGGTCGATGGTGGAGAGAAGCCTGCTCTATGGGGAAGGTCCTGGAACACCTTTTTTTTCCTTCTCCAAAGGGCATCCTTCATGGCTGCCTCAGGGGTTAGAGCTTCTAAAACCAAAACTTTCACTTCACATGTCAGTGATTCTGCACTGTCGTATCTGCAGCAAAACTGACCTCCAGGGCTTTCTCGGAAGAGCTGCAGCTGGCTGCGCACACCCTCACCTGCCTGCCTGTGGGAGGCAGACTTCTCCTGCCAGGCGGGGGCCATCTGAGACAGCCTCGCGCCCTCCTCCCCTGCACGCACACGTGCCCCTTTCCTTCCTCTCTTCTTTCTGAAGTAGCCCGAGTTTGTTAGTTTAGTTGGGGTGAAAGGATGTGCTGTGCCAACACGAGCAGGATCCCCTTCAGGTCACAGACTTCTGCTTTTCACGCACCCTGCCACCTCCCCCAACTCCTCCTGCTGCTTCCTGGGCCAGGCCACGCAGCAGCCCTGCAGCCGCGTGGGACAGGGAGGAAGTCCTGGCGGGACACGGGGAGTGCCCTCTGGAGTGGCTCCCACTTACTCCCTGAAGGCTGGGCCCTGGCTCCATGGCGGCAGGCTCTTCTAGGAATGTGTTTCCCAGCTGGGTTTTCTGGTTGGTTGGGAACATCCTCGGGCTGGTCTGCACTGGCTCTCAGGGGCTTGCACAAGGCGGGCTTGAGGCCAGACTTAGGGGTTAGGCCGTAGGGGGAGGGACAGGATGGCCACAGGCCTGGAGAGGAAACCTGGCAGCAGTGGGCCCTGGACACCAAGTGGCTTTGCTTTTGCTTCCCTCACTTGGATGAAGTATCAGTGGGAAAGAAGGAATCAGACAAATGGAAAAAACAAAAAAACTTTACATGGAACCTCTTCCAAGAGTCCTGTAAGTCTAGCCTCTACTTAGGGGCCTGCATACCTGAGCATTTAAGTCCCTCAACTGCTCACTCTCTTCCTCTCGGGGAGATGGGAAGAGGAACAGAGAAGTGACAAATGATTGCCTTGTGATCTTGTGCAAGTCACTTAACCTATCTGAACCTCGGTGTGCTCATCCATAAAATGAGAGGGATAAAACCCTCACACACACAGGGTTGTTAAGTAGGCTGTGTGTGGGGACGTGCTTTGAGAACTGTCAGGAACAGTACTGTCATAGCAGACGCTAAATCCGAGAGCCTGGGCTTTTCTTGGTTGCAGGTGGTCTCCCTGACTCCTCCATTCACTTTTTACAATCACGGAATCATGGGTTTTAAACTGGAGGGATTTTAAGAGGTCATCTGGTCCAGTCCCCTGGTATAATTATCTTTATTTTGAAGATGAAAGTTTTAAGTTGTCATTATTTGGACATATCTGTCATGGTGTCCACGGTAGGACACGAGTAAGTCCTTTTCCTCCTGGGTGAGGCGAGGGCTCCAGACACACACAGGTGCTCCAGCAGGCAAAGGGGTGGGATAGGAGGAGGCAGGAGTGCTCCTTAGGAGTGTGAGAGGGGTGGGGGTGGGAGGGGGAATGCCCTCGTTTCTCAGGACTGGTCACAGGGGAAAGCAGCAGCCAGGGCAGAGTGTATTCTTCAGTGTTTTCTCCTCCAAGGGCAAACTTCCTTCTGACCCATTTCTTTGGAAAAACAAAACTCAAAAACAAATGGTAAGAAGCTCCCCTGGACTTTCTCCTGGCCCTGGAGCTTCAGCTGAATGTGGGGGCCAAGGAGAATCTCCAGAGCAGCAGAAATGTTTCTCATCTATGGGGTGGGGGGGCGGGAGCTGTTAGCAGGGAAGGCAGGGGAAGTGTGGGCATGCAGTGAAAAGCTGCCCCAACTGTGCCCTCAGTCGCCAGAATTAAACCCAGGAGCTTTTCATCACCTAAGCAAGTTGCTCTTTTATAGAGGCTGGGGCCAGTTTCTCAATAACTTTTACACCATCAGGAGGCTGGTGAGCTAAAAGCGAAACTTGGGGAAACTTAATGAACTGCCTGGGAGAGGGCTGTGCATGATTTACCGTATCCAAAACCAGAGTTTTCTTTGTGGAAGAAAGCGACTTGTGTCCTCCCCAACATCGCATACACACTTTCCTGGCAGGCCCGATGGGTTTCCAAGCATTTCGTCACCGTCTCCTTCTGACCTTGGTGTGAAAGGAACGAGCCGCGTGGCCTGCTGGTTCCAGCAAAGCCATCGGGGGCGCCGGCCTGGGCTGAGGGAGGAGGGCGACCCACTCGGGAGTGGAGGTGAGGTCTGCTGGAAATCCCCAGCCCGGACAGCCGCCCGGGGTTTAAAGACGCCTTCTCCGGCCTTATTTGGTCGCAGGAAGTAGGCGGCGCCAGGCCTGCTGGCTGCGAGGCCGACCCGAGACAGTTGTGCTGATGAAGTGGTGGAGCTGGTTCCTGCTCGCCGCCGTGCCGCGCGCGCCGGCCGGCCGCTGGGCGCTCCGCGCTCCCAGCCCGGAGTTGTGCAATCCTTTGTAGCACGCCAAAGAGTCCTCCTCCTTCGCTGTTGCCTCTCGCCCTCTCTCTCTCTCTCTCTCTTTTTTTTTTCAAGCTGTGAGCTCAACCGATGAGTCAGAGCAGTGCAATCCTGACACTGCATCGCAGGACTGGGGGTGACACGGAGGGAGGGAGAGCGATCGCGAAGCAGACACCGCGGGCGCGGGGTGCGCCGAGTCTCCTGCGCCGCGAGCGAGGGGTGACAGCCCGCGCGTCCCGCCCGGGCCCTGCCGGCAAACTTCCCAGCCTTGGGAGGCGCGGGCTGGCGGAAGCCCTGCGAGCGCCGCGGGGAGGCGGCGGCGCCTGTTTGTTTTTAAAATCCGGGAGTGCGTGCAGGCGGCTGGAGCTTGGGAGGCGACCGAAGGCGGCGGCCCGCGGCGGAAGGGGGACAGCCGATGCTGGAGCCTGGGCAGGAGCCGGGTAAGTGGGGTAAGCCGGCGGCCGAGGCCTGCACGCGGCGAGGAGCAGCCCGCCCTGGCGGCAGCGGCCCAGGGACCCCGGACTGCGCGCAGGCGGTGGCGGCGGGGCGCGCGGGCTGCAGCTCTGCAGGCGCGGCCGGGAGCGGGGGCGCGGGACTGCGGGGGGGGCGCGGCGCGTCAACTTCTGCGGCCTGGGCGGCCGGGGCGGGGTGTGCGTGTGTACGTGCGTTCGCCGCTCCGCAGCCCGCGCGTCCGCGGCCCGCACCGCCAGCCCGCAGCTGCGTGTGCCGCGCCGGCCCGCCGTGTTTGTGCAGCTACGCAGCTCGCGCGCGGCCCCCGCCCACCCGGGCGCGGCCCGGGCCGGAAAACCATCCCGAGCCACTGCTCAGGAATACGGCTGCTCCTCCGCCGGAGAGAAACGTGGTGTCCGCAGGGACCGGCTTGCGTGACCGAGCCCAGGCCCGGGAGGCGCCGGGAGGGGCTCGCTCGAGCTGCAGGAACTTGGCGCGGGAACCCCTTCCCCTGGTTCTGCCAGCGTGCACGGCAAAGTGGACCTGGAAACTGTGCCCGCGCCTGGAGTTTAGGCGACAAACGTGCAGGGGCGGCAGGGAGTTGGGGCAAGTGCAGCAGAGGCCTAAGCAGGAGCGCTTAAGGCGGACAGGCGGGCCTCACCCCGCGCTCCCCGGCGCGGCTGGCGCACCTAAGATCTGTCATCCCTCTCGCCCGCCCCCGCACGCCCGCGCCGCTGCGGCCTGCCGAGCTCTCCGCGCACCTCACCGTGTGCCGTTTGGGGGGTGCCCTCCGGAACTCGGGAGCCCGGGTTTTGTCTGGACTCCGCACATGGCCGGCTTGGTGGAGGTGGTTTGACTACCCGCCTCCCAACTCACGCTTACAGGAGCGTGTGCACTAGGTTGCCCCTCTTGAGGGCCCCCACCCAAACAAGCCTCTGGATCAGGGCGTGGTGCCGCCCTGGGGTTTTCAAGCCTCAACCCCAAAGAAGGCCAGTCTGGAGGAGGTACTTGCCACTCAAAGTGGTGGCCACTGGGTATTCCAGCCCAGCCTCCAGAGCGAGCTGCTGGAAAGATGAAAGGGGAAGTTACTCGCCCCATTTAAAACTTTGTTGGTCACAACTTTGGTGGCTACTTCCTGCTTCTACCATCCCACATCGGACCTGCGTGCCCGCCTGTGGAGCCTGGCTCGGGGGCCGGTGGGATCGGAGGAGAGCTGGCTGGCCGAGGCTGACTGTGGAGGCCGTGGAGGCAGGCACGTGTGTGCAGGGGATCCCAGTTGGCAGTTGTGGCTGGGGGGAGGGGAGGTCTGGCTGGCTCCAGCAGGGGGAGCCTGGCCTGGTGGCGGCCTGGAGGTCTGGCCTCCTTGTCCCCGCAGCTTCAGGATTGAGACCGGAGGCCTGGTGAAGATGGAAGAACTGCAGTTCTGAGGAGAAACCTCTCCTCCCTTGGGGGGGCCCAGGCTGAGGAGAGGAAGCCACCTGCCTTGCTCCAGAACCTCCCAGGGATGATGTGGCACGTGATCAGAGAAATATACCCTTTTCACAGGTAGTTAAGTGACTTCAGGACTACAGGGAAAAGGAGAAGCCTTCCCAGGTTGAGATTTTATGGGTCCTCTTTTTCCTATTGCTCCGGACAGTGAATAATAGTGGCGTAAACATTCAATTACTGTGATAAACCATCTCATTGCATGGCCCTGGCCCAGTCTCATTCTAACTGGGTCGGCCTCTGGCTGGTTACTCTGGTCTGAGTAGCTCCTAGGGCACAAGACGGTGAAGAATCTAGACCGTCCCCCCCACCCCACCAGCATACAGCTTGCTTTGGGACCGTCTACCCACTGCCAGTGTGGCTTTTCCAAGTGCCAGGCAGAACCCGCACCCTATGCTAGGAAAGGGTGCCCTGGAATGCCCATGGGGATGAGAATTCAACTTTTAAATCTGGGATTTAAAAATAACCCAATTGTTTAGCCCTGTGGGCTGCTGCTTGTAAAACATGGAGAAGAAAAGAAAAAGGAAAAGACGCAGTTACAGAGTCACTTCAGGGCTTCCCATGGTTGCAGAATCCAGGGAAGGGCTGCCCAAGAGAGCCAGGAGAAAAGAGGAGTGGATGAAGGGAAGGGGGGAGCACACAGAGCGCAGTGTCTTGGAAGGAGAATGGGCCCAGTCCAGGAATCTGGCCTTGATGGCCCCTCTCCTGCATTGGGGTGTCCCAGAAGGAAACTTTGCTTACTGTGGAGTAGGGCTGGCCACAAGTAACTGGGAGATTCCTGCGGATCCTTCGAGGCCTGTTTCAAATGCCACTTCTTTTGAGACGCCTCAGCTCTCTTCCGAGTACTCATTTCCGCCTTATGTAGTCATTTGTGCACATGTTGCACTACGGCGCTCAAAACATAAACTCAGAGATAGAGCGTCTGTCCCTCCTTCAAACAGTCGCAGTGAAGATTCGGAAATGCAGAAAGTACGTTTCAGGATTACTCGAGCCTCTGCTCTAGTGTCTTCTCCGTATTGTGTGTTCTCACGATGAGTGGCTTCTGGTAGGTGGCTAGTATATGTTAGTTGAACAAATGAACGAAAGATCTCCATCAAGAAAATGTGAACTTGCGTGTGGTGAGCCCAGGTAGTCCTGCTGCTGGGACTCAGCTGCACCCTTGGTTTCAAAAGCGTTAGTCCATGAGTGATGCAGGTGCTGGTGAATCCAGTTTCTTGACCCTGCCCTACAGCTCGTCTTCTGGCAGACGGAATGTGTCTGGTCCTTCTGACCCCAGGGGGACCTCAGGGTGAAAGTGTGTGAAGCCTTCTGCCTGGGAATGTGCTAACCTGGGCATATCCTTTGGCCAGGCCAGTTTGAGACCCTTTTGTGTGTGTGTGTGTGTGATTGTGTGCGCGCGCGTATGCGCGCGTGTGTGGGCGCGTGTGCCCAGACTCGTGCGCGCAGGAAACGCAGCTAGTGGTTGCGTTCTGATGGAGGGGTTGCTCCTACACAGGAGAGACCGACTGTGTGGGGCTGAACTAAATAAACTGCACGCAGGTCTGGAGCTAGGTGGAGTGTGCTGAAATCCCCGCTTCTTACTTAAGGGCTCTGCATTTGCATTCGAAGCAACATTCAGGATACCCTGAGACTGGTGAGCTCATTTTATGAATCAGAAGCATTACGGCATAATTTTGTGTTGGGAACTTCTGTGTGGAATCCAGATCACCCTCCCTCCACCCCTACACATGCACACTTACAGGGGCACTCACAGTCACACACTTGGGAGCGATGACAGTTAGTGGGGCATCGGTTCAGATTCCAGAGCCATCAGGCAAAACCTGTCCACACCCACTTCCACCCCCATACTCAGAACACCGTTCCTGGATGGTGTGGGGACAGTGACCCAGGCAGTGACTGCGAAGGAAGCCGTGCACAGGAATGAGGACTGGGCAGACGTGGGTTCCTACTCCAGCGTCTTTACTTCCTGTGTGGCTTTGGGCATTGCTTAACTTCCTGAGCCTCAGTTTCCTCACAAGTAAAATGAGGAGGATAATGGGGTTGCTGTGAAGGTTAAACAAGATAATGCACACAAAGTGCCTGGCACACAGTAGGTGCTCAGCAGATGATGGCTATCATTTCGCTGGTTCCCCCCAAGTCCAGCTGTTTGCCTTTTGCTCCTCTCAGAGAAGAGGAAATGAGGTCTGTCCGGCTTGTGGTAGGAGGGCCCTCCTCCAGGGCAGTGGGGCTTGTGTGAATGAAGCTCGTTTTCTAACTCCCTCGGCCGTGGGTATAGCCGTGTGATCCTTGCCCACCTAGACCGGCCCAGATCCTGGTGCCTGTGTGTTTTTGCAAGGGATTCCGTGTCCCTGCAGCCCAGGGTTAAGAGCTCAGCTTCCCAGAGATCTGATGGTGCTCTCGGGAACCTACCCGCCCAGGCCTCAGGCTGAACTGCTCACGTGGGTGGGAGGCAGGCTGCTTTCTCAGCCCAGGAAAAAGTCCCCTTGTCTTTGCTTCACCTGAAGCCTCCCAGTGTGACCTCAGTGGAGGTTTGGGTGGAGCCGAGGGTGGGAGTTGTCCCTCTAAAGAGGGCTTTGGCTCTTTCACCAATCGAAATAGCAGGGGTGGAGTGGGGAGGGGGAGGAGACACCAACATATTATATAAGAAGAAAGTTGCCACATGTCAAGACAGAGCTGGGGTTTTGCTGGGGTGGGGGTGGGGGTCTCCCCGAGGGACCCGATTGCCGGCTGTGGTTTGCGGGGGCTGGTGGGGAGGAGAGGGGCTGGGGGCCTGAGGCTTCCCTGGCAGCGGTTTGCGGGGGCTGGTGGGGAGGAGAGGGGCTGGGGGCCTGAGGCTTCCCTGGCAGCGGCTCTTGCTCTTGCTCTTCCTGGAACGGAGCCCGGCGCTGTGGCCAGCTGGGGAAGGTGCTCCCTGTTCTCTCTGCCTTTCTCTCCAGCCGCAGGGAGCTCGTGGGTTATTTTTTCCAGGCAGTGCTGCTGCTTCCAGGAGTCTCAGGGAGGGGGGAGGGGAGCAACCAGGGCAAGATTTGTCTAAGCCAGAGCTTGAAGAGGGGGAAGTATACCAGGCTGGCAGCCAGAAGGGGGTTCCCGGTGAGGCTGCCCAACTTCTCTGGGGAAATGGGGTCCAGAGAGGAAGGAAAACGGTGAGGGATTTTGATTCCCAGCTTTTTCCAGCAGTTGGGCAGACAGGCCCAATCCAGCCTGCTGTTCCCAGAGTTTGTCAGTTCCTTGATGGGGAGGGCCCCAGAGCTCAGAAAGGAGCTCAGAATTGCTTAAGTGATAACTGGCGCCCCGAGAGTGCCCTTACGGCAGGCTTTTCTCCCCCTTTCTTCCCCTCTACCTCCTCCTCCCCCTTCCAGCCTTCTGGCAGCTCCTGGGGAGTGTACCTGACTGAGCTCAGATCCGTCTCCCCACCTGATCTTGCTCTGTCTGACCTCCCCAGCTGGCCCCGGGTCACAGTCTTGGGCTCCCCAGCTCCCAGGAGTCATCCCAGAGCCGGAAGTCACTTTGGGACATCTAGTCCAACTCTTTCCGTTTCAAATGGGGAAGCGCAGAGGCAGTGAATTCCTTGAGTTTCCCCTCCGTGCCCCCACTCTCACCTGAGGCGGGTAGGAAGAGGAGCTGCTCCAGCGTCAGGCCCCTGGCCCCTGGCCCCTGCCCCTCCCAGTTCGGAAGGTGGGAGGGCTGCCTTGGTGCAGGAAGAGCCCGGAGGAGTACTGTCTCTGCTCCTGGGTGTGGCTCAGTCCCCAGCTGGCTCCATAGTTATTTATTTGTCTGTGCCTGCGTGTGTGTGTGTGTGTGTGTGTGTGTGTGTGTGTGTGAGTTCTGTGGTTGGGAGACTGGATCTGAGTGAAAGCAGAAGTACCCCCGCTATGTCGACTATGTGGTGGGCGGACTGGACCTAATAGGGACAGTCAGGAGAGGAAGAAAGGGGGCCTCTGCACAGTGGCCGCTGTGCTCTTTTTGTCCCTGCATCAGTGCTTGGCCACTTGAGCATAAACAGCCCTTCCATGTTGCTAGCAGCTGCCTTTCCTTGCTGGCTTTGGGCAGAAGAGGTGCCAAAAATAACCGGGCGGCACTTCCACTTGTGGGACGTTCACTGTGGTCGCCTTGGGGCAAGCTGACTTGCTCTCTGCAGGCGGCCCTGCTCGTTGGTCCTCTGGCCACCCCCTCCCCAGCTTCCCTCAGCTGATAGCACTTTCCCTTTTAATGCTCTTCTTAGAGTGAGCCCGGGATGGTGGCAACTCCATGACGGGCCTGGAAGCTCTGCCAGGTATTATGTGGGGACTCACCGTGTCCTGCAGGCCCTGTTGGCAGAGCTGAGCCCAGGGGAGGCCTGTGCTGGGTGTGCACCTCCTGGGTCCCTAGGTCGGATGCCCTGCATGCCTGTAGAGCCCAACACTATTGCTGGGACCCCTCATCCCCTTGTCCCGCTCTTGCTGGCCAGCCTTGCACTCAGCCGGCTGCAGAACTGAAAGAGTCAGACTATTCAGTTCCTCCCAAGGTGTTGAAGACTGACAATGATGCTACTCCTGCCCAGCGGAGGGGAAAGAAAAGCACATTTATTGAGCCTTTACTTTGCGCCAGGCACTCCATATATAGATTAGCCTCATCTGATCCTATAGTAACTATGAGGTGAAGATAGTGTACCCATTTACTGACAGGGAAACAGACCCACAGAGAGGCTGGGGATTGGAGAAGCCCAGACACGTTTTGTCAGACCCTAAAGCCCTGTCTCTTTTTTACCATGCAGTTCACACTCGTCTGGGCTATCTTCATGTGCAGAGGGAACAATATTTTGACCCTTGGAATGAAGGGCTGATGGTAGGAATTCAGGCACCTTTAGACTGGCTGATTAGGGGAGATATTCTGACCTGGGAAGGGTGGGGAAGACCCCTCTGAGGCTTCCCTCTCCAAACACTTCACAGGGCAGTCAGAAGCCCAGCCTGAGCCACGAGGCCCTCCTATGGAGGGCAACAGGCACATGAGGGTCAGGTGTGTGTGAGGGGGGAGTGAGGGGGATTCCTGGGGGAGTCACTCGTGCATGGGAGGAGTAGAAAGGCTTAGTTTCAGCCTCCCTGAGACCTTCCAAGTGTCTCAGCCTCTGTAATCATCCCAGCCTCTGTAGTCAGTCCTGAGATCGGTTCTAGGACCATTGGCCGGGGGTAGGTGGGATCTTGGGTCTCACTTCCTGGCTGCGAGATCCCATCCTGGGGTCCATCGTTCCAGCGGGCTTGGCCCAGGTCTCAGAGAACCTGGTTGGTGTGTACTTGGGGCTTGGGCTGGATGCTCTGCTGGTGCCTGGTGCCAAAGGCCTCTGGGTGTATTTCAGGAACAATAAAGAATAAATCAACACAGGAAAAAAGGCCCTGCAGCAGCTGCTCAGAGACTGGAGAAACGCAAGGAATGTGTGAGCACTTGGCAGAGGCCCTGGATCTTGACCGGGGCCTGAGAAAGGGCGCGGCACTGACTGGATGGTTGGGCAAGTGAGGCAGGCGGCTCTGTGCCCACCTTGTAGTTCATCCAAGAGGCCCAGGCAGCCATGCTGACATCCCCTCTGCTGGCAGCAAGTTTTTGTGCTTCTTGGTCACTAGCAGGTATTTGGGGAGCCATATTGTCCCCACTCTTTTGCTCCAAACCAGCAAGACACACCCTCACTGCCCACTCCAAGCCACCCAGTCGGTCTTGGCTGCTTCTGGAGCTGACCACACAGGAGACCCTGGGCTGATGAAGACACCACATGCCAGACTCTCCTGTTCCGCCTCCCTACCGAGGGGGGCATGAGTCACACATCAAGGACCTGGCATTGCCAGGGAATGCTGAGTGTAAGAACACCTAGCTGGAGGCCCTGACCACACCTCCACCCAAGTAATCGACTACGTGTCCTTGAGCCAGCCACTTCACCTCTCAGGGCTTCAGTTTTATCAGTCATGGAATAGAGATTTGGATCAATGATCTTTGGAGTGGGTGGGCATTATGTCTCCCTTAATTAGGATATGTGGTGAATAGCCCTTATTTAGAAGTTCAGGTTCTCGAGAGGAAACCTTTCAGAGAGCCCTGTGCAGAGAGGTGGGTTGTTAGGGCTGAGGCTGATGCTCAATGCCCTGGGCGGGGGCTGTTGGCACTAGTAGGAACCCAATCATGGAGCTGACTTGACCCAGACTTCGGGTGCCAGGGAAAGGGACAGGAGCCTGAGCGCTATTGGGATTTAGGGTGTCTGAGAAGCAGGGAGAGAGTCAAAGCTTTATTTGTAAAAAGCTGTTTGTCAACCGCAGGTGTGGGGTTGGAGAGTATGGGAGGGGTGTGGCTTCCTCTTGAGCAGAAAATGTTGAGACGTCCACTGGTTGTCCCCTGTGGTGGTGATCACCAGTAGCCTCTTCATCTTCAAAGCCATCCACTTCCCAGGCCTCTCTCAGCCACCTTACCTGACCAGCCATACCTCCAGAACATCCTGGTGGTTTTCAGGCCAGCTGGAGCTGCTTCTCCAGGGAGAAGATGTGAGTGGTCCAGAGGCTGCTGCCATCTATCCCAGCCTCTAAGCAAGACGTCCAGCCTGAAGCCCTGGGGAGGAAGTTGGCAAAAGGGGCTGTGGGTTCCAGTCCCTGCCTTGCCTCTGTACTCCTGTGGCCTCAGGCGAGTGATTTGACCCCTTGGATCTTCCAGTTCCTCACTGAAAAAGGGGAGAGTACTAATACCTACCTTGTTGTGAAGGTGAAACACTGCCATGGGCCTAAAGTGCTTAGCACCATGGTTGGCACGTAGTGGCGCCCTCGGGAAATGTTCGAGATGGTGATGGTGGTGAAGGAGAAAGCCTTATTTTTTGTGACGTTTGGATTTCACCTTGGCTCCAAGCCTGCTCGGTGTCTTGCCAAAAGGTGTGGCCCGCCTAAGTGGAGGCACGGAGCATTGTTGTTAGAATTCTTGATTCTGGGCCCTGCTCTGTTTCTGGATGTGCATCTGCAGGCTAATTTCTTTCCTTCTCTGGGCTGCTTTGTGGAACGAGGAATTGGACTGAGTGAACACTGGCATCCCTTAATATTTGGAATCTGTTCAGCTTCCCCAGCTGGGCCCGGCTTTGCTGGTTGGCTCTGAAGAGCGGCACAAGCCACCTTTCTCCCTGTGGTATGGAGGCTCTTATTCCAAAGTGAGATCCTACTGACCCCGCAGCTCCCAGCTCACCTCGGCTGCCCCTGCCCCTTGCCTCAAAACCCCCTGGGCTCCCAGGGGCTTTTACAGATACCCCCAGGCTTTTGAGGAGCCTGTTTCTGATAGACTGGGGCTGGGATTATGTTCTGGTGGGAGTGTTCTATACTGTGCTCTACTTAGAAGCGCTCCCAGGAAAAGCGGCAGCTGGGAGGGAGCATGAGGAAGGGGGGAGGTGCCCACACGAGTGGGGTTCTCCTGTGTGGCATTCCTTCTGAGGCCCACAACAAGTGTGGAATTGGGATTTTTCTGGCAGAATGATGGGAAGACCAGGGGCTTTGAAGGCTGACAAGAGGGATTTGAATCTTGCTTCTAACACCTTAACGACAGAGCCTCGGTTTCCCTCTAGAATGGAGACAATCAGATGCCCAGATGGGAAGTTTGTAAGCATGGATTTGGGTATGTCAAGGGCCTGGTGTGGGGGAAGTGCTCTTTAAATGTTTGCTTCCTTCTTTTGGATATTCTGTAGATGGGCAGGGGGAGTGAAAATATTTGCCAGTGACATTTTCCCCCTGGGAGAAACAGGCTACATAGCAAGCTGTTACAGCCCCACAGGCCTCACCCTCCTGCAGCTGGTTTGATTCTGGGGTCAAGCTTGGGGTCAGGTTCAGTGTGTGTCCGTCCGGTGTGGGGGATGGGAGAAGGGCTACCCAGGCATTTGCAAAAATCCGAGCTCTGCAGCCTCCTAGGACTGTGAAAAAGGTGTAGGGACCATGGTCTGAGGGAGTGGCGGTTCTGGGCTGGGAGAACTTGACAAATTACTTATAACCTTCGTTTCCTGTAACTTCCCCAAATTTCCTTCTGTTACTGATTTTTTAATCCTATCCCGTTTTGATTGGAGAACATGCTTGGTATGGTTTCAACTCTTTTAAATTTTATCAAGACTTATTTTATAGCCTAATTTATGATCTATCCTAGAGAATATTCCATGTGTTCTTGAGAAGAATGTGAACTCTGCCGTCATTGGGTGGAATGTTCTGCAGGTATCTATTAGGTCTAGTTGCTTTCTCGTATCGAAGTCTTCTGTGTCCTCTCGGTCTGCTGTTTAGTTGTTCAGTCCATTATTCAAAGTGGAGTATTGAAGTCTGCGGCTGTTATTGTTGAATTGTCTGTTTCTCCCTTCCATGCTGACAGTTTTTGCTTCGCGTATATCGGGGACTCTGTTGTTAGGTGCATATATGTTTATAATTGTAATATCTCCTTGATGGATGGACCCTTTTATCATTATAAAATGCCCCATTTCTAGTAAGAATTGTCTTAAAGTCTATTAGCATAATACTAGGAAGGCTGGTCCGGCTGCTTGGTTACTGTTTGCATGGTCTATCTTTTAACTTCCTATTACATTCAGCCTGTTTGTGTCCTTGAATCTATACTACTGTCTCTTGTGAACAGCATATAGTTGGATTGTTTTTTTTTAACCCATTTCCCAACCTCTCCCTTTTAATTGGAGTGTTTAATCTATTTACATTTAAAATAATTATCAATAAGGTCAGGTTTATGTCTGCCATTTTGCTATTGATTTCTGTCTTGTGTCTTTTTTTTTTTGGTCTGGTTCTCTGTTACTCCATTACTGTCCTCTTTTGTGTTACATAGATGTTTTTGAGTGTATCATTCTTGACTTATAAAATGAGACCAAGAAAGGGTGGGGGTTAAATGAGATGTTGCCAGCAGTGCACTTAGTACCATTCCTGATAGATAGACATGGCATTCATCTGGACCCCTGGTGCTGTAAGAGCCATGGTCAGCCCTAGGGCTAACTGAGAGCAAAGTCCACCCAGGGCTTCTTGGGACTACTCCTATTTCCTGGGCAAGGTATGGCCTTCTGGCAGTCAGCTCCTTTAGAGAGGGAGGAGCAGTGGGTCCTTAGAAACCACACTGTGTCCGTCCCTGACCCTCTAGATTTCCCCCTGCTCCAGCATCTGGGCACCACGTGGGCTCCTTATGAAGCACTGCAGATTTCCGCCCCCCTGTCCTCACCAGACCCAGAAACCCGTCGCTTAGGGCAGGTTTGAGAACACCGCTCTCCATAGATGGGCAGCAGGGTGTGATAGAGATCTGGTTTGGAGTTGGCAGGCTCGGATTTGAATCCTGGCTCCTTAGTTGTGTCCTTAGGCTGTGACCTGGAACAAGGTACTTTTCAGAGCCAACCTTTTCTCATTTCTCAGATGGGAATAGTGGTTACACGAGTAAGCAGTACTTACACACATTGGGCAGGTGGTCAGTAACTGGTGGCTAATATTTCATGTGGCAGTTGCTGGTTACAAAGGTGTTTCTTTGTCCTTTCCTGTCGCCCCTGCCCCACCCAAAGCTCCTAAGTTCCTCAAAGGCAGGAACCAGTGAGCCGCAGCTCCTGGACCAGACACCTGGTGATCTGACAAGCAGCCCACTGCACTGTCCATTGAGCCACACCGCCTCCGGGCCCTGATCCCCCCAATCTTGGTGCAGAAACAGAGGGAATTGAAGAAGCCTTATGGGGAAGTGGTTACTGTGAGTAAGAGCATGAAGATTCAGAAGGGGTGAGAACAGTGTGTGCCAGAGGCTGCCTGTGGGAGGTAGGCCTTGAAGGAAGGTAGATTGTCAGAGTGGAGGCAGGGATTCCAGGCAGGGGAACAGCTCTGGCAAAAGCTCAGTCAGGGAACTCTCTGCAGGTCCCATGTTCCCTGTATTTCTAGCTCTGGCATGGGCCACTGTACATTGTAATCAGTGTGTGTTTCTGCGTCCCTCCTCCATGAGACTGGGAGCTCTGTGCGGGTAGGGACTGTGCGCCTTCTCCTGTGTCTCCCAGAGCCTGGAGGGCTGCACAGGTGTGTGTGTGTGAGGACAGTGGAGGAGGGGGAGTTGTGAGAGAGAGCTGTGAGAGAGCCCCTGTGAGAGAGCTCCTCTGTGTCTTGGCCTGTCTTGGGCAGAGTCTGGCACTGGGGCTCCAGACTCCAGAGAGCTCTGCCCTAGACCTGCTGGGGAGCCCTCCCTTTCCAAAGGGAGGGAGGAGTTGGAGCCGTGTGTGGTGGTGTGAGTCCCTTAGGGCATAGAGAAAGTTATAAGGAGACCAAGGGCCCCACCGTCCCCATGAGGCCCTTTTCAGAGGTTTAGCCGTTTAAGGAACTTAAGAGATATTTGCTGTATCTCTTCTGCCAGCTTTTACCTTATTCCCCTGGGATTCCCAAATCCTGTTGAAAGAGGTGTTGCTGGGCTGCCAGTGATTATTTGTGGGCCTTGTCTAGGAGGGAGGCAGCCCGTCCCCTTAGTGTGGGCAAAAGCTGAGCCTGGAGGCTTGATCCTTCCCTGGCTCTGCCTGGGACTCTTCGCTTCCCTCCTGTAAAACTGACTTGGTTATCCTGGCTTCCTATGGACTTCCCGAGGGTGTTGCTGGAAGTGGAGGAGAGGGACGATAAAGGTAGATGCCTCACGAAGCCCTGAGAGTGGCTCAGAAGGCAAAGGAGTCCCTTCCCACACATATCCCTTTAAAAGCATCTCAGCGTTAGCATTGTTATGGTCCTGGCTCAGACTGCTGCCAGCTCAAACCCTGGCCGAACCTTCTGAGCCTGACCAGCTTGATGACTGAGACTCCTGGGACCCCAGTAGTGTGGGCTCTGCATTTCAGAGCTGAAGTTGAATCCAGAGAAGTGCTAACCAATCAGGGGACTCTCTGGGTTGGGAATGGGCAGAGCATAGGGCCTGGGCTCTCACGGCCCCAGGGGCAGTGACACTTGTCAGAGGCAGGTCCTTATCCCTGTCGTGGTGTGTCCTTCCTTACTGGTTTGCAAACTCCTTTATAAACAGGACTTCGGTGTCCAGTGGTTTGGAGAAATGGGGCCCTTCAGCCTGGGGTGAACTTCCAGTTAGAGCAGGGCATACAGCATTGCCCATGACTACACTGTGTCCCGAGGGAAGGCTTATGTAGAGCCTGGGCAACTCTAGCTAGCCCAGGATGGCAGTTCCAGGCTACTTGCCTACTCTGGTTGTAGCCACAGGCCCCAGAGTATTTGAGAGAGAACTTTCCAGCATATGAGTGTGGGCTGGAGGGCCAGCTGGGCCGTGCTGGGCTCCTCTAAGAAGGGAGGGCTCCTCGTCCCCTGGCATCCTAGCCAGACACCTTGGTGACTTAAGACCAGCCATGTCAGGGGACAAGGTAAACAGATCCACAGGCTCATGTCTCTCTGGCTGTGGTCTAGGCCAGGGTGGGAAGCCATGGGGGAAGAAAAATTGGACAGGGCAGCAGAGGGGCTGGCACCTTCCCAAGTTGACCTGCATGTGGTGTGGGGCGGCAGGTGACAGTCAAGGGGCAAGTAGCTTGTGGGCCAGCAATTACAGAAGAATTTGCATTCAGCTTAGTTGGAGAGGCGACTGAGGGGGTGGGGTGGGATGGGGTTAGGAGGCAGGACCTTTTCACTTCATCTCAGCATCAGGGGGATCCCTGATGTACATCAGGGAGAGAGACTGGAAGCCAGGGCTGGGCGAGAGCCCAGGGTGGACGTGCGGGCCATGAGTAGTGCCTCTGCCCGGGCAGAGCTCTGACTCACCTTGGGCGCAGTCTTGAATGAGCATCCCAAGAGACAGATACAAGCCAAGTGCCAAGGTACAACGGTCTGCAAACCCTGTTCCATGGAGCTCGCAGTCTGCTGGGGACAAAGAAATAGAAATAGGCACCTGGAACTTAGTGTGCTGAGTGTTGGGGGGTGGGGGTTGGGAGGTGTTGCAGGCTCATAGCGAAGCTCCTGGCTAAGCCTTGGGGTGAGGGAGGACTTCCCAGAGGAAGCAGTGTCTCCGACCTGAAGGACAAGTAGGACCTGGCCAGATGAAAGTGTGGAAGGTCCTAGGCAGAGGTGCCGCCTGGCCAGAGACCTGGAAGCAAAGCCGAAACACCACTGAATAGTGGCTCAAGCATGGCAGGTTGAGAGAGCTGGCAGGAGCCAAAGTCTGTGAGACTCGTGGGCAGGATAGGGAGCTTAGACTTTGTCCTAAGATAGCCTGTCTGGTGCTCTGGAAACTAGCCCGCCTAGAGATTTGGAGCCTTGTTAGATGCCATATTTAGGTCTATTTTGCCTTGGTTAGGGATGCATGAGCTCTGACTCCCCATCTTCCTGGTGCTGAGTTTGTGGAGTGGGAAGTGGCCCCGGTTGTAAGAGCAGAAGCTAGAAGCTTTAACAATAAGGGTCAGGAGGGTCTTGCAGTCAACTCTGATCCCCAGGTCAGAGCTGAGCCCCTGCAACTGCTGGGACCAAGCTAGTCCTGGCCTGTGTAACCCTGACTCACAATGGTCTTGTCTCTCAGATGGCTGTATGCAATATTTCTAGCTTGGGAGTGGCCCTGGTCCTCTCAGTGGGTATGTGGCAGGGCTGCCGATGGCACTCAGGGAGCTGTCTGTGTTCTAGTTGCCCTCCCTGGAGGGTATTGGTGTCACCATCAGCATAGAACTCCCAGAGGCCTTTCCAGCACCTTCTCTCATGTGTCTGCAAAACACATATGTGGGTTCAGCACTGTTTCCTTTTCTTGGTACACATTGCTTTCTTCTGTAGAGAGAAAGTGCTTTCCACCACAGATCTTCTTGAAAGCCTCATGGGTCCCTGGTCACTGATATCAGACGCTCGCCTTGTCTTCTGTCCAGGGGTATCACTGGGTCTGGTCAGGGATTGGTTGCAACAGTGCAGTGCCCGGCGGAAAGGAGAGTGAATAGAGCCGGGACAGTCAATCAGACTGATAAGAGTGGGTTGCACTGTCTGGGGCCCCTTGGTGACTGTGGGTTTCCTTTTGCAGCGTTCCTGCATCCGCTGTTAGAGACCCTGCAGCCTGTCCCAGGGTGAGCTGCTTACAGAAGTTCCTTGTTACACCCTCTTCCCTGCACCCTCAGGGAATTGGCCCACAGGTCAGCAGCCTTCAGAAAAGATGGCTTCCTTCCTCTTCCACACTGTGAGGAAGGCCAGGCCGACTTCCACCTGAGGAACGGAGAAGTGGGGCTGGGGCACAAGAAATGAGAGGAAGTGGCTCAGTCTTGTCCAGCGTTGCCGGCTGTGACGTACACGTAGGGTACAAGAGCTGGAAGCCCCAGCAGCAGCAACTAGATCTGAGGCAGGGGTGAGCTTGCAGGGGCTGGAGAGTCCAGGCCCAGAGGGCTGGGCTGAAGTGGCCAGAGCTGTCTCAGGCCTCCTTGCTCACCTGTAAAATGGAAGTTAAAATAACAATGCTTCATGCTGGGACTTCATGCTGACTTACAGTGCTGTTGTGGGAACTGAACATATGCAAAGCGCTTAGGACAGGCATGGCACAAGTACGTTATTATTATTATTATTATCATTATTATTCTACCACTACTACTGCAACTACTACTACTACTACTGCTGCTACTACTATTACTACTACTATTACTATTGCTACTATTACTTGCGGCCCTGCTACCTTGGTGTGTCCTCTCCCTTCCTTCCTCTGGGCTTCCCAGGCATCTTTCACTCTTCTCCTCATCACCCCAGAAAATGACCTTTCTTCTCTGTGGGTCCCAGGTTGGGGTCTCTATGCTCTTGGCACTCTTAGCCTTCCAGTAGGCCTCTGCAGAAACTTCTGGGGTGATTCAGCCTCCCCAGAATTTGCCCCCTTGGTTTCTTCTAAGCAAGTTCCCAGCCTTCCTTTAGAAACCTACTGTGGTGTCCTGTGTGATAGTCCTTCTCGACACGCAGAGTGGAGGTTGGGAGGCAGACTCGGCTGACCAAACAGCTGCTGGTGACCCAGTGTGGGGCCCGGGGCAGCAGCAGCCCTGCCCTGGAACTCTGTTCACAGACTCCGCCTCCATCTCACCCAACCCAATGTGCAGAGCTCACCCTCCCCCAGGCTCCAAGTGCCTGGTGCCTAGGTACCCTCCACAAGGTGCACACTCGCACGTGCACCCGGGCTCATCTGCCACATGGGCCTTCCCTTCCTCCAGTCCCCAAGCCCGTGCTGTGGCTCAAAGGCAAGAGGGCTTTCACTGGAGTAGGAGGGCAGTCTGTGCCTGTAGGGGCAGGGGACGCACGAGTGCATGTGAGCGCCTCGGCACCCTCCCCTCGGGCACATTCTTCCTTCCTCTGCCTAGCTTCTGTAGACACATACTTCTAGTTTGCTCATGCTGATTGGCGAGGCAGAGCCGACTCCCGTAGCTAGGACAGTACCAGCCTGCGGCTTCTGGGTTATTATTTTCATTGGGGGGGGGGGGGCCTGGCTTATGGGTCTCTGCTCTGAATCAGGTTAGCTGTCAGGGAATGAGAGTTTAAAGGCAAAAAAAAAAAAGGAATTTGTTCTAAAGGTGGTCCTCTGAGCTCCCTGCTTGTCCAAATTGTCCCCCTGCTGCCAGGGTCAGGGCGTCTTGGATGCCCACCTAGTTGCTCTCCCTCTCCAGGCTTGCATAAGTGAAGACAAAGGGGGTGCTAGTGGGAAGAGTCTCTCTCTCTCTCTCTCACTTACTTTAGGCCCCGAGCAGAGGAAGGAAATGGAGGAGGAAGTTCCTCCCCTTCTGGGTGCTGGTGAAAGTGAAAGGCAGGTGGTGGGGGGGGCTGGAGTGAGTCACAGCCGCTCTGGAGGGGAAGGGCTGGGGAGCTGCGGAAGCCTGCGAATGGGTGATAGGAGGCCTCGCGCACTGCAGGCGTGCTCTTACCGCCCAGCCCTGCTTGGCTGGGCTGGTTTCCTGGGAACTCCTGGGACTGCTAACTAGGACCTGGAGCTTCTAGGGTCCGAGGTCTGAGGTTGGTCTGGACCTGCAGATTTATTCCCCAGGGCTTCCTGAGTTCCCCTCTCTTCCACTCCTGTCCTGACTGGCTCAGGACCAGAATCTCAGTGTGGGGAAGAAGTAGGCCATGTAGCTCCCACCCTCACCAACTTCCCAAGGAGGGAAAAAAAACCCAAAACCCTCTCTGAAGAAAGACAAAGTCTTTGAAAATACATGTAAGTTATGAAATACTGGTCTTGATTTTGACCATCCTGTAGCAGGATAAATAGAGCAACGTGTTTGATTTTTGTTTCTTTTAATCAAGTTAGAAAATAAACACAGACACTATGAGCACGTTAAGTCACACCATGTGATAGAAAAACCTTTCAGATCTAAGTTCCAGCAATCTGCATCCCCTCAATATTGTAGTTAGCTAGTCCTTTGCTCAGGAGCTCTTTGGCAGTGGAGGAGGGTAGGTGGGGATTGCTGACTGCTTCCAGCCAGCCAGGGCTGCAAAACAGGTTCTGTGCTGGTTTAGGGAAGGCTCCGGCAGCCACCGTCCCACCCTGCAGCTCCTCCCAGGGTTGGGGCTAGAACTGGACACGCCCTTCTAGGGCCTCACCTACATGCCTCAGTGCAAAGGACATGAGCCTAGCCCTGGGCCTTGGACTCTGCAAGGACTTGGGGGGCTCCCCACCCTGGAGCCGCGTGGTTAGTTAGGAACGACCCCTGTTGTCTCTACTTCCTGTGTCGGAGATATGCTCAGAGCATCAGAGGCGGCACTGGCTGCATAAAGCTCCTTCTGGGTCTGGTGGGGAGACTACCGCATGGACAGATGTGCTCGACCAACTGTGCAACCAGACCTGGCCTAAGAGAGGGAGCTCAACATGGCCTTTGTCACTCCTTTTCCCATCTTGGCTATAGGAGCTCAGACTGGATCTCAGCCCCACTTGTTCCCAGGGTGGTACCTTTGTGCTGCATACAGATTACACAACCAAATGCTGCGGGTGAGGTGGTGGGATAAAGACAGTCACAAAGCCTACTGCCTTCGGGTAGTTCCCCCAAGGTTCTGGCTCCTGCCTCACCTGTGCTGCTCTGTGAACTTGGGCTCCTCTGTCACACTTGTGCTGATATCCGGGGCATCCTGGGAGGCTGTGGCTGACACTGTGGCTATTTCTTCTGTCTGCAGGCTCCAGGGTCCTGTGGAACATCATGAACTGGGAAAAGTAGACAAGCCCGAGAGCCTCTCCACAAAGAGCAAGGAAGAGCCAACTGTTCTTTCGCCCTGTGCCTGACCTCACCCCCCCCAGCATTTTCCCCTCCCCCTCCTCTGCCCCCACTGGCTCCTGGGCTAGAGCTGGGCTTCCAGCAGAACATCCCACAGGGGATGGGCAGCTGGTGAAGTAGAGCTCACCGCCAGGGCCCAGTTGACCACACCATGAACCTCCAGGCCCAGCCCAAGGCTCAGAACAAGCGGAAGCGTTGCCTCTTTGGGGACCAGGAACCAGCTCCCAAGGAGCAGCCCCCACCCCTGCAGGCCCCACAGCAGCCCCCAGGCCCTCCACAGTCCACCCGAGTGAAGGAGGAGCCTTACTTTGGGCACGAGGGTCCGGCAGGGGCCGCCCCCGTCTCCCAGCCTGTGGAGCTGCCCCCTCCAAACACCCTGGCCCTGCTGAACTCTGTGGTGTATGGTTCTGAGCGGACCACGGCAGCCATGTTGTCCCAGCAGGTGGGCTCGGTCAAGTGGCCCAACTCTGTGATGGCTCCAGGGCGGGGCCCTGAGCGTGGAGGCGGTGGGGGTGTCAGTGACAGTGGCTGGCAGCAGCAGCCGGGCCAGCCTCCACCCCACTCAACATGGAACCGC
This sequence comes from Paguma larvata, assembly GCA_030068075.1. Lineage (NCBI taxonomy): Eukaryota > Metazoa > Chordata > Mammalia > Carnivora > Viverridae > Paguma > Paguma larvata. Next base: position 21,218,905 of record CM057827.1, on the reverse strand, counting down.
CACAGCCTGCCCCTCTACAGCGGACCCAAGGGGAGCCCTCATCCTGGCATGGGCGTCTCTACCTACTACAACCATCCCGAGGCACTGAAGCGGGAGAAAGGAGGCGGGCCGCAGCTGGACCGCTACGGAAATGCCGTGCGGCCAATGATGCCACAGAAGGTGCAGCTGGAGGTAGGGCGGCCCCAGACGCCCCTGAACTCGTACCATGTGGCCAAGAAGCCCCCAAACCAGACACTGCCCCTGCAACCCTTCCAGCTGGCGTTTGGCCACCAGGTGAACCGGCAGGTCTTCCGGCAGGGCCCACCGCCCCCCAACCCTGTCTCGGCTTTCCCACCGCAGAAGCAGCCGCAGCAGCAGCAGCAGCAGCAGCCGGCCGCCCTGCCCCAGATGCAACTCTTTGAGAACTTCTATCCCATGCAGCAGCCACCCTCTCAGCAGCCCCAGGACTTTGGCCTGCAGCCAGCCGGGCCCCTGGGGCAGTCCCACCTGGCTCACCACAGCATGGCACCCTACCCCTTCCCCCCCAACCCGGATATGAACCCAGAACTGCGCAAGGCCCTCCTGCAGGAGTCAGCCCCACAGCCTGTGCTACCTCAGTCCCAGATCGCCTTCCCCCGCCGCTCCCGCCGCCTCTCGAAGGAGGGTGTCCTGCCTCCTGCCCCTCTGGATGTGGCTGGCACCCAGCCTGGACAGGAACCCACCGGCAACCTGTTCCTACATCACTGGCCCCCACAGCAGCCACCACCCGGCCCCTTGGGGCACCCCCATTCTGAGGCTCTGGGATTCCCACTGGAGCTGAGGGAGTCGCAGTTGCTGTCCGATGGGGAGAGACTGGCACCCAATGGTCGGGAGCGGGAGGCTCCTACGATGGGCAACGAGGAGGGCATGCGGGCAGTGGGCGCAGGGGACTGTGGGCAGGTGCTACGGGGTGGGGTGATCCAGAGCACTCGACGGAGGCGCCGAGCGTCCCAGGAGGCCAATTTGCTGACCCTGGCCCAGAAGGCAGTGGAGCTGGCCTCACTGCAGAACGCAAAGGTGAGAGTGGCATGGGGTGGAGGCCTGGCCTGGCAGAGGGCAGGGTGAGCCGTGGCTGCGGCCAGGGGCGAGCAAGTGACTCCAGGTCTATGGGGGCGGTTTCTCACTCCGTTGAAGGAAATGAAAGAACCCATATGCTTCGGGGAGTTCTAAGCTCCCTACATGCAGAGAATCTCTATGTAGGTGCATTCATACCTGAAGGAAAGATGAAGCTCATACACGGGTTTGCAGGCAGGAAGGTGCAATACACCGTCGTGAGTTGGCTTCTTGGCACGTGAAGGACTGGGAGTTGGGGGAGGTGAAACCGTTGCCAGATCCGGTCTCCTAAAACGAGAAGGTGGCAGTGGTTCCGCAGATGATGATACTTGTCGAAATGCATCAAACTAATGACAAATGGGTGCATTTTGTTGTATGTAAATTTTACTGGCAATAAAGTTGATTTAAAAGAAAGGACAATGCCAACAGGAAGAAGAATGAATAGAATTTAAGCATCTCTCTTGTACTTGGAGTTTCTTATACTTGATCAGAAATAATTTGTCATCAAATCTATGACAGGGAGGCTGACATCCTGTTTTATTGCTAAAGAAGCTGAGGCCCAAGGAGGATTTCCAGGGTCATAAAGCTAAGATAAAGGCCTGGTATCTGACTCCAAAGTCAGTGTTTTCCTCTCCTTCACTAGGGGTTTCAACACCCTCCCCACCCCCCACCCCCTGCCAATGCCTACAGCAAGGCTGGCATGTTAGAAGCTGCAGAATTTGACTTCACTCCAGCCAGTTTCCAATAGGGAAAAGATACTAAGAGCACCGTTACCTTGTAAAAGTTTCCTTGTTTACTTTCTTTTGCAGAGATAAGGTTTTTTTATTAAAAAAACGTTTTAAGTTTTTAAATTGATTTTGAGAGAGAGAGAATGAGTGGGGTAGGGGCAGAGAGAGAGGGAGAGAGAATTCCAAGTAGGCTCCACACTGACAGCACAGAACCTAACCTAGGGCTCAAACTCTTGAACTGTGAGATGTGACCTGAGCCGAAGTCAAGAGTCAGATGCTTAACAGACTGAGCCACCCAGGCACCCCTGCAGAGATATGTTTTGAATTTAGATACTATTGCGTGTGTCACGCACTGTGCAAATCAAACAAAATACATCTGTAAGCCACTTGTCCCAGGTGGCCATCTGGGGACCCCTGCACCAGGTCAGTATTGGAGGACCTGGGAGAAGGGAGGTTATGGAGAGTATTTGGGAGTGTGGTGAGAGAAGAGGTATTTAGGGAAAGACCATTAGGAACCATCATGGGTTCCTGAATCAAATGTGACTAGGGGTCCTGGACTTATTAGGACTTATCTTCTAAATCTTACCTAAATCTTATTTTCTAAATTCCCCCTCCCTCTCCTTCTCCAGGATGCCAATGGCTCTGAGGAGAAGCGGAAAAGTGTGTTGGCTTCAACTACCAAGTGTGGAGTGGAGTTTTCTGAGCCTTCCTTAGCTGCCAAGCGAGCACGAGAGGACAGCGGGATGGTACCCCTCATCATCCCAGTGTCTGTGCCTGTGCGGACTGTGGACCCAACTGAGGCAGCCCAAGCTGGAGGTGTTGACGAGGATGGAAAGGGTCCTGAACAGAACCCCACTGAACACAAGCCGTCAGTCATCGTCACCCGCAGGCGGTCCACCCGTATTCCTGGGGCTGATGCCTCAGCTCAGGTAGGAGAGGCTCCCGTGCAAACATTTATAGTACTTATGTGCTCCTGGGGGCCTGGTACCCTATGGGAAAAAGGAGAGCATGGCAGTATAGGAGGGATTCAAGCAACCTGCGGAGATACTATTTATATTTTCCAAACCAAACTTATGGATAAATGCTCTTATGGGAGACAATGAGACAGTTTTATACTTGATATTGAGACTGCTTATGAAAATCTCGGATGTGTGAATCTCTTTCATTTTAGGTCATCTAATATGGGTCAGATTTTGTGCTAGGCACTGGGATGTAGGGATGTTTACTCGTTCTGTCAACACAAACATATATATGTTGAAATCTAAGGTTAGGGTTTTATCTATTTTAGGTTTCTGTCAGTGTTTGTTCAGTGTTTGTTTTATACATTTTGATAAAATGTTATTACTTGCATACTCATTTAGGAGTGGATTAGACACTTCATCATTATGAAATGTTTCTTTTTATCTTTACTAATCTTTTTGTCTCTTTTTTAAATGTTTATTTATTTTGGAGAGAGAGAGAGAGAGAGAGTGCACGTGCATGAATGGTGGAGGGGCAGAGAGAGAGGGAGACAGAGGATCCATAGGAGGCTCTGTGCTGATAGCAGAGAGCCCGATATGGGGCTTGAACTCACACACTGTGAGGTCATTACCTGAGCCAAGGTCGGACGCTTAACTGACTGAGCCACCCAGGCACCCCTCTTTTGCCTCTTAAAATCTATTTTGTGAAATATTTCATTTCATTTCATTTCACTTCGAGAGAGAGAAAGAGAGAGCATGAGTGCGGGGAGTGGGGGGTGGGCAGAGAGAGAGGGACAGAGAGAATCCCAAGCAGCCTCTGAGCTCTCAGCACGGAGCTCGATCCCACCAACCATGAGATCATGACCTGAGCCCAAACCAAAACAAGATGCTTAACTGACTGAGCCACCCAGGTGCTCCTACTTTGTGAAATATTTAGCTTTCTTTTGGTTAGTGTTGCAGGGAGGAGGATGAGGTGTATATCTTTTCCATCTTTTTACTTTTAGCCCTTATACTTAAGGTGTATCTCTAAAGTGGCATGTAATTGGGGTTTGTTATTATCTGTTCTAACTATCTTTATCTTTTAGAGCACCGATACAGTTTACATTTAGTGCAATTATTGATATACTTGGGTTTAAATGCCCTGTACTTTTTGCTTTCCATTTGATCCACATTGCCTCTTCTGTTCTTCCCCTCCTCCTCCCACCATCACTTTGGATTGATTGGGTTTGTTATTCCATATCCCCTCTTTACTAATATATTATTTACATACTTGTTTATTCCTTATTCTTATTTACTTAATTGTTACTCTTTCAGTAATTACCCAAGCAGCCTTTTTTTTTTTTTGCTATTTTATTTATTTATTTTTTTAATAGTTGGGAATGATTTTATTCCCAACTCTGCCAGATACCCTTAGGCTATAGGTAACCAGGCCCTTTGTATAGGATATTTTTTGTTTGTTTGTTTCAAAATATTTTTTTAATTTATTATTTTTTTAAATTTACATCCAAGTTAGTTAGCATATAGTGCAACAATGATTTCAGGAGTAGATTCCTTAATTCCCTTTGCCCATTTAGCCCATCCCCCTCCCATAACTCCTCCAGTAACCTTCTGTTTATTCTCCATATTTCAGAGTTTCTTATGTTTCGTTCCCCTCCCTGTTTTTATATTATTTTTGCTTCCATTCCCTTATGTTCATCTGTTTTGTATCCCAAAGTCCTCATATGAGTGAAGTCCTATGATATTTGTCTTTCTCTGACTGATTAATTTTGCTTAGCATAATACCCTCTAGTTCCATCCACATAGTTGCAAATGGCAAGATTTCATTCTTTTTGATTGCCCAGCAATACTCCATTGTATATATAAAACACATCTTTATCCATTCATCCATCGATGGACATTTGGGCTCTATCCATACTTTGGCTATTGTTGATAATGCTGCTATAAATGTTGGGATGCATGTGCCCCTTCGAAACAGCATACTTGTATCCCTTGGATAAATACCTAGTAGTGCAATTGGTGGGTCATAGGGTAGTTCTATTTTTAATTTTTCGAGGAACTTCCATACTGTTTTCCAGAGTGGCTACACCAGTTTGCATTCCCACCAGCAGCCCAAGCAGCCTTTCTTACCTGGATTAAAAGGAGGGAATGAAGCCCCACAAAAAGGAATTTGAGTGACTAGTTTCTCAATTCACTGGAGGATGGCACATAGTTTGTGCCCTTCTAGACTCACAGGCAAGAAGCTAAGTCATTACATACAGTGAAACCTTATAACATTAGGGCTTAATTCTCTGGTTGAGAAGAGCTACTAGAGAGTAAAACATGCAGTCTTGGCTTATTGAAATCTAATATAAATTAGCATTTTACCTCTTCTAGAACAATGCAAAGTTCTTACAACACTTAAACTCCGTTTTCCACTAATCTCTAACTTATAGAATTATTAACGTGTATTTTCATTCTCTAAATATTTTATCACCAGGATGGTATAACATCATTGTTTTTGTTAAGTTTTAAATTTTAATTCCAATATAGTTAACATACAGTATTATATTAGTTTTAAGTGTACAATCTAGTGATTCAACAATTCTATACATTACTCAGTATTAACATTATTGTTTTGTTTAGTTGTTGTTCATTTTAGCCTGAAAGACTTACTGTACCTATTTGTTGTTTTTCATTTCTTCTCATATCTCCAAGCTTCTATCTCAGATCATTTATATGCTGCTTGAAGAATATTCCTTCGTATTTCCTTTAGTGTGAGACTGTTAATGATGAAATTTATTAGTCTTTGATTGTCTGAACATGTTTTTATTTCTTCATTTTTGAAGCTGGGTAAAGAATTCTGTGTTGGTAGTTATTTTCTGTTAGCACTAAAAGGATATATCACTCAATTCAATAGTCTTCAGACTTCCATTGTAGTTATGGTGTTGGAAAATCGCCATTAGCCATATTGTTGCTTCTTTGAATGTAAGTTCTTTTTTTTTTTAACTTTTTCAACATTTATTTATTTTTGTGAGACAGAGAGAGACAGAGTGCAAGTGGGGGAGGGGCAGAGGCAGAGGTAGCAGGAGACAGAATCTGAGGCAGGCTCCAGGCTCTGAGCTGTGAGCACAGAGTCCGATGTGAGGCTTGAACTCATGAACCACAAGATCATGATCTGAGCCAAAGTTGGATGCTTAACTGACTGAGCCACCCAAGTGCCCCAAGCTGTTGTTTTTATCTTGTTGCTTTTAAACATTTTTTTTTTGTCATTGGTTTTCACCAGTTTTTGCTGTTATACCTATTGGTTTTCTTTGTATTTATCCTGTTTAGAGTTTGTAGTCCTTCTTAAATATTTCTTCTGTCCCAGATTCTCCCTTCTCTCCTTCTGGGACTCTAGTTACACATTTGTAAGAGTTTTTCACCATATCCCCTATTTTGTCTGTCATGCACTTTTCTTTATTTTCCATTTTTCTCTTAGTCTGGACTGTCTTTCAGTTTACTTATTCTCTCTTTAGCTCTATCTAATATGTTGCTGAGTTCTTATTTTCAGTGATTTTTTTCAGTTACTGAATTTCTATTTGGTTCATTTTTAGAGTTTCCAAATCTTTGATGAAATTTTCAACCGTTTATTTTATTGCATAACTTAAGCATAGTTTTCTATGGAGTCTGATAACTCCATTAATGGGATGCCCATGAGTCTCTTTCTGTTATGTTACTTCTTGTTTTTAAATCACATTTTGTTCTTTGTACATCTGGTTAGTTTTAATTGCATGTCAGATGTATATGAAAACTTGTTGAGGTAATTAAAGACTCTGGATGTTGTTCTCGTCTTCCAGAGTGGATTTATCTTTGCATCTGACAGGTGGCAAAGGGCATTAGCAATCCTGAATTATTTTAATTTAGTCAGAGATTGAAACGAGATGGTTTTAAGTTGGGCATTATTCCACATGTGGACTAGTCTATTTCTGATTCACCTTTATTCTGAGGAGATAGCCCTTTGGAGTCCCAATCCAAAGCCTGGGGGTTTATCAGGGTCTCCTCCCTTGGCAAGCCCTAAACTTCATTTAGTTTGCTCAGCTTTCCACTTACCTTTTCCACTAATGCACCCACCTCTAGGGAAAGCACAACTCCAAATGTTGGGCTCATCTTTTTCACTTTCTTTCTTTTCCTGTATCTTGGCTCTTCAAGTCTTTGCTAACTTATTTGCTCTCTGATACCTTAAAAAATGTGGTTTTTATATTGAGCCTGGATTTTCTAGTTGTTCTCAGCTGGAGAGTTAGCCTGTGAGCCCGTCCTCTGTAACAGAAAGGGGAATTTTAAGATTATCATGAGCAGCACAGTCTCTACTCTCTGGGATCTTGTGATAGATGTTGGAGGCTAGAGGTTGGAGACTAGAGGCCTCAGTTTATCCTGAGGACAGCAGCAAGGAGCCTGAACAAACTACACAGCTCAACACACCCATTTCATAGATGAGGAAATAGGTCCAGAAAAGGCAAGAGACTTACCTATGTTCATATAGCCAGGTAATGGCAGAGGTAGCCCTGGAATTTGGATCTCCTGCATCCCCACCTGTGAGTACTTTCACTATATCAGGCTTAGGAGGAGATTTATTTTTTTTGGTTACTTGTTTATTTAGTTATTTATTTTTCCTCATATTATAGATATTTCAATCTTGCACAGAAGCTATGGAGAATAGTAAAATGAGCCTAAATATCTAGCCATCACCCAGCTTTAATGGTTTTTAAAATATAGCCATCTTTTTTTATTTGTATCTCTACTTTTCCTTGCCACTGATTTTTTCTTGAAACAAATCCCAAACATCATATCATTAAATTCATGAATATTTAGGTTTGTATCTGAAGTACATTATATATAAGGTTCCTTCCTTCCTTCCTTCCTTCCTTCCTCCATCCATCCATCCATCCATCCTTCCTTCCTTCTTCCCTCCCTTCCTTTAATATAACCTCAATATTATTATTACACCTAAAAGCAATCAATACAGAAAATATTGTCAAATATTCAAAATAGTTTAATTCCATTTCCCGTATTACAAAATTACAAATCATTACAACTAACTGAGTTTGTATTGGATTTCTTGTCTAGCAAGTTTGAGAGCCTTTGGCCCCACTGCATTTTTTTCTGTGCAATCATCTTGTTCCCCTAAGGGAGGAAGAATGAAAACTTTCATTTCTTCCCAGTCTGTAGAAAAGGAAAGAGGGCACAGATGGGTAAAGGACATGGCCAAGATCTCATGGAGAGTCAATGCCCTCTACCAAAAGGTGTTGTGGGAGCTGGACATGGGGAGGGGGGAAAACCTACTCTTCCCAGGTCTACTTAGTCAATGTGGCCAACCTCACCTGTTGGCCAACTCTGCACCCAGGGAGATGATCTGGATATTGCTCACCCTCATAGGGTTCCATTCTTTTTTGAGAGGATAAGGATGGAGCAGGGAAAGGCCTTATTCCCTTACAGCTCTACCCTCTATTCTACAAGGAGACCCATGAGGCATACCGAGCAGGGAGAAGTGTAAGCTTGGAGGCCTAACCTTTGACAGCATTAGTAGGTTGGTCTGTTATCGTAGGACTAATACTATGAGAAAAAATTCTGTGAGGACAGGACTGTCTTCTTCCTTTTGTGGTTCCATGCCCAGCTCAGGTCTTGGCACCCAGTAGGGACCTCCATCTAATACAGAGCTTGATAGCAGCCAGTATTTATTGAGTAATTACTACATGGCAGTTACCGTTCTCAGTGATTTCCACATATTAATTCATTTAGTCCTCAGAGCGAATCCATTTGGTAGGTACTTACTATTCCCATGTAAAAAATGATGATGCACAGAGAAGTTAAGAAGTTTTAAGTGGTAAGTAAAGGAGGTGGGTCCCGTTCTAAGCAATCCAGCTACAGAGCCTGGGCCTTTACTCCAGTTCCTTGCCCAATAGCATACTTCACATTAGGTGTTGGAAACTATGGCCTGTGGGCCATACCCAGATCTAAGAACGGATTTTACATTTTATCTTTTTTTTTTCTTTTTAAGGTTTTAAAGGGATTATTTAAAAAGAGTGGGGAAGAGGGGAAGAAAAAGAGTATGTAACAGAGACTAGGTGCAACCCACAAAGTCTACATTTATTATCTGGCCCTTTACAGAAAGTTTGTTGACTCCTGTCCTAGTGGAGAACGTAAGAAGGGGTTTTGGACCCGTTCCCTATATCAGGCTTGCGTTGGTGGGTGTAGTGGGCAGACTAAGTTCCAAGGGTTGAGACTGATCAGCAGTGGTCAAGACTCCAGTTTCCCCAGCACATAAGAGGCTGAGCTTTTTGGTTCTATTTCCTTTTCCAGGCTGAGGACATGAATGTCAAGTTGGAAGGGGAACCTTCAGTGCGGAAACCAAAGCAGCGGCCACGGCCCGAGCCCCTGATCATCCCCACCAAGGCGGGCACTTTCATTGCCCCTCCCGTCTACTCCAACATCACCCCATACCAGAGCCACCTGCGCTCTCCTGTCCGCCTAGCTGACCATCCGTCTGAGCGGAGTTTTGAGCTACCCCCCTACACCCCTCCCCCCATCCTCAGCCCTGTGCGGGAAGGCTCCGGCCTCTATTTCAATGCCATCATGTCAACCAGCAGCATCCCAGCCCCTCCTCCCATCACGCCAAAGAGTGCCCATCGCACCCTGCTCCGGTCTAGTGAGTGACCCACCCTCAGGGACTGTGGGGGCAGGGAAGGTGGGGAGGGAGGGCAATGGGCAGGAATGACACCTGCCCTGCTGATAGAGCTGCTGGGGATTGGGCTGGAACCCCGGGAAAAGGGGCTCCTTTCTCTGAGAGAGAAAAGGTGGTTGTCCTGGTTCAAAAACAGGCAGGGTGGGGGAAGGAGGTATCAGCCCAATTGCTTGGGTTCCAATCCCAATTCTGCAATTTCCTGTTATGTTCCCTGTGTAAGTCATTTAAACTCTCTGGACTTCAGTTTCTTCAGAACTTAATTGAGGAAATTAGTAGTACTTGGTTGTTGGTGAAATTGCCAATTTAATCTATTTTTGGATCCACAAATAGCAGTTTCCTATGGTTCAACCTAATAGCCAACTCATGGGGTTGTGGTGAGGTTCAGATGCATTAACAATCGTAAAGCACTTAAAATATCATGCCTGGAGCTTCATATTTGCTCTTAATATTATGTGGTAGATCCTTCCTCCTGGGGCTCTTAAAAACAGTTGTTTTGGCCAAGAGCAGACATTTTGGCTGGCTTGGGTAGTGAATTGTTGAAACATGTGGCCCACTCTACAAAAAGATCCATTTCCTCTGAAAAATGGGATAATCTTATCTCTTAGTGTGGTGGAGGATTAAGTGGGAGTAAACACTACCAGAAGTAGAACAAGGGTGAGGCCTTACCATCACTAGATTAACCTTTGACCCTGACCTTCCATGGCTTAGCTCTCTGGTGCCCTCTGGCGTCTGTGGGTGAGAAATGGCTCACCCTGGGCTGGCCGACCTTCCGCCTTCTGAGGTACCTACTGAGCTTCTCTCCATGCCTGGGTTGTGCAGGAAGAAATCACTGTAGAGACCAGACTGGCAGCAAAGAGAGGACTGTCCATCCATGAGCATTTATCGAGTATTTGGGCGTAAAACATTGAACTGGGTCCCGTGCAAGCTCCAGTAGTGTATTGGACAGCATTGTCTATTCTAAGGAGAGTGCAGAGTCATGAGGGAGTTGACATGGAAACCTGGGAGACAGAAAAGCAGAGGTTCTGGGCAAAGCGGGATCAGCAGCCAGTGGGTGAGGGAGATCCTAAGCTCCAAAGCCTGCAGAGCGTACTAGCCTGGGGTGGTGAGAAAGCCTTCAGGAGAGGGTGGGGCTAGAGCTGAGAGCTTGAACTAGGAAGGAGGTGGGGAGGGCACACTCCGCAAAGGAAATGAGTGGCGCAAAGGCCTGGAGGTAGGACGGTGCAGGAAGAGTGAGGAGCCGTGAGTAAGCAGTCAGCTAGGATCCAGGGTCCAGGCAAGGGGGTGGTGGGAGGCATAGATGGAAGGGGAGCTGCATGAGTGAGCTGAGCTCAGGAGTTCATTTTTTATTGCAAATCACAAAGGGGGGAGGGGTCAGCAAAGATTTTGTTTTTGGAGCAAGGGAGTATCTCCACGTGGGGTACTAAGATTAGTTCAGGAGAAACTGAGGCAGAGAATCCAACATGGCAGTGAGGAGATATAAGCAGGGATCCACTTCACTACCTTGCTAGTGTGCCAAAAGTTTCAGCTTCTTTACATAGAGCAAGCATAGTTTAATGTTGGAGCTAATTCTGTAGTATGGGAGTTCCTGAGGCAGGGACCCAGCTTTGGGTGGTAGTAGTGGTAGTAGTAGTAATAATAGCTAATATTTATTGAGGGTGAGGCTTTGTGCATGATTTCATTCAGTCCTCACATTAACCCTAGGAGGTAGGTAGTAATAGCCCCTTGCAGCAGGTGTGAAAACAGAAGCACCCACGTGCTTGGCAAAGTCACAGTTAGGCGTCACAGTTGCAGGCTGAGGAGCCAGGATTCAGCGTGCCTGATTTCCAAGTATGAGTCTCTGTGAGTCACTGCCATGGCTCTTGTGCAAACAGAGCAGCCATGCAGGGTGCGGGAGTGGGGGGGTGGGCAGCTTGCTGAAGGGAGGAGGGTGCCGTTCACCAATGTGCCTTTTGTTCCGTAGATAGCGCTGAAGTCACCCCACCTGTCCTTTCTGTGATGGGGGAGGCCACCCCAGTGAGCATCGAGCCGTAAGTGCAGCCCTTCCTCTGGCCCATGGCATGAGGGTGGCCGATGGGGTCCAGTACACACAGTCCCTGTGATGAAGAGGAGGGGTTGTGAGGGTCCCACAAAGGGCTGAATAGGCCTCTGAGGTTCTGCAGGTAGCTCTGGGTTTTACTGTCCCCTCCCGAAAGGAAAGGACCAGCTCGGTTTGAATTTGCCTCTGAGGAGAATTGGTAGGGCAGTCCAAGAGACTCTTTCCCTATCTGTAAACTTGGAGCTTCTCCTCTTTCCAACCTCTGGGCCTTGTCTTTCTGCCAGTACCAGGTCCCGTTTGCCAGGCTGTCCTCATGGAAGCCAAATTCCTTTACGCTCAGTTGAGGTCTTGCTGTGCTCAGCGTCTGCCCGCTACCCGCATCTTCTCCCATCCCAGAGAGAAGGTTCCCCGTGCCCATGAGGTGAGGCCTCACTCCCTGCCCTTTCCACCCCTGCAGACGGATCAACGTGGGCTCCCGCTTCCAAGCGGAAATCCCCTCCATAAGGGATCGCGCTCTGGCAGCTGCAGACCCCCACAAGGCTGACTTGGTGTGGCAGCCGTGGGAGGCCCTGGAGAGCAGCCGGGAGAAGCAGAGGCAAGGTGAGAGGGGACCTGCGCCAGCAAGTGAAGGTGGGTTGTCGGGCAGGTGGCCGGGCTAGGCCCTGAACGTGATTTCTTCTCCTCCCTTCCCACGCTTGCTCCAGTGGAAGACCTGTTGACGGCTGCCTGCTCCAGTATTTTCCCTGGAGCTGGCACCAACCAGGAGCTGGCCCTGCACTGTCTGCATGAGTCCAGGGGAGACATCCTGGTGAGACAGTGGCCCTGGTGGAGGGAGGGACCCTGAGGGAAGCTGGCCTGGTTCCATGTCTGCTGGCCAGGAGCCAGGGCTGCTCACATGCTGAGTGGAGGCAGGCGGGAGGGTCTGACCGGGCTGGGGGTTGTAGGGGCTCCATCTAAGGCAGTCCTAGTTCCAAACTCCGGCCTTTGCTGCACAGGGTCCTCTTGTCTACCCTGGCCCCTTATTCTGGGTCAGTGAGTCCCCACCCTCAGAAAGGCTGTCACTGAGTGTTTTCTCCACCTGTGGCTGTCTGCCCTGGGGGCCACGTGTTCTCTCTTAAGAGGCTTTCAGCCTGGTTCCTCAGCAGCTCCGCCCTCCATGACCTCGCCATCCTGCCAAACCTCTTGCCCCTCAGCAGTTACGCAGGGGCAAAAATAAATGCCCACCTTACTACTCAGAGGGCTGAAGAAGCCTTCTGAATTTTGCCTGGCATCTAGGATGCTCAGCGACCATGAGACCCCCTGCAGGGCCCTGACCTTTTCCTCACTTCCCCTTCAGGAAGCGCTGAATAAGCTGCTACTGAAGAAGCCCCTGCGGCCCCATAACCACCCACTGGCAACGTATCACTACACAGGTGAGCCTGGGACCTGGAGCCTCAAGAGGTCTCCAGCATCAGTGGGGCCCAGCTTGGTGCTGAGTCACAGCCCTGGGTGGAGGTGAGGAGGTGGGGGGCAGATAAGCCAAGAACAAGAGTGAAAGGACTGACACCAAAGATGGGGTAGTTCTCAGGGGGCTTCCTGTGCCCTGAAGGGGCAGAGAGAGAGGTATGGACAGGTAGGAGCTCATGCAGGCACAAAAGTCCATGGCAAGATGCGAGGAACAGGAATCTAGGGAGTGCCGTCCAAATTGGCATCAAGTGCCTGGAACTTAGTCAACCCCTGGAGTGCCATGTCCCATCCTGGGCCCTGTGCTTTAAAAGGGACAGTGACCAAATGGCATAATCACAGCAGGCGCCGATCCCTGTTGAGTGGTACATCTTGTGTGTGCCAGGCAGAGCAGCAGGGGCTCCACGTGCATTATCTCCTTGAGTCCGCACCACAGCTGGTGAGGTGGCTTGTATGACCAGGTCCCAGTTCTCAAGTGAGGAGAGTGAGCCTCAGAGGCGAGTAAGTGGTGGAAGCAGGACATGGATCCGGCTCTGAATGGCTGCAGAGACCGTGGACGGATGACCTCACCTTTCTGCTGGTCACTCAGTCCCATCCACCTCACTACCCTGGCTTCCTCTTTGCCCCACAGGTTCTGACCAGTGGAAGATGGCTGAGAGGAAGCTGTTCAACAAGGGCATTGCCATCTATAAGAAGGATTTCTTCCTGGTGCAGCAGCTGGTGAGCTGGGGCTCTGTTTCAGGGGCAAGAGGCAGCCAGGGGTGGGCTGTGAGGTTTGGGGCTCCCTCTGCCGGTGGTGGCCCTGCAGTCTCTCTGAAAAAGCAGTCAGGTTAATGCCACTAAGTATTGCCAGAGAGAATTTTCTAAACAAAACAAGAGGGAAAAGATTGGGCCTTTCCTCCCCTTAGTTCCACTCCTTCTTCCTCATGTTAGGGTAGTATGGCCATGTGGGGGGCAGGGGGGGAGGGAGGGGTGGCGGTCTCAGAAGGAGGCCTGAGTGGGCAGACCCAGTGGTGTCAGACTTCAGAGAGTGTGACTTGCCCAAGGGAGAACAGGAAGAGAAGGAAGGCTGCAGAAGGAGGTGAGCCATTCCCCAGGGGGCTGGAGTACTTCAAAAGCTACAATTAGTATGTGGAGGAGAGGTTACCCTAAGATGAGGGGAGCCGAGAACCAACAAGGACTGTATACTGACCGGGGTGGGGGGGCCGCTGCCTACTTCCTGTCAGACCCAGGGCTTCCTTCCCATAACTCAGCTGACCAAGTAGAAGAGGCCAAGCTGACTTTTTCTAGGTTGAATTTGTCTTGCCCCTCCCCGTGTTCTTCTGAGAGAAGATTGCTTTGCTAATCCAAGGACCTGCATCTTTCCAGCAGCCTTGGCTCATACAATCCCAGCTGTGTGGACCACTGAGAGAATAGGGTTTCTAAGAATGTGCTCTTTCCTCCTGGAATTGTAGATTGTGTCAGGACAGCTCTGGGGACTGGGCAAAGTGTGGATGAATTCTTCTACAAGGGCCCTGTTGTGAGGACAGTCGTTTGCTGGGTTTCAGTAACATTCCATTCTCTGATTGGGCAATATTTCTGCGAAGTACATGCCTGTGAAATTCACTGTGGTGCCCCTAGTGCCTTAATGAAAAGAGCAGACTGTTAGTCACACAGATGATCAGCAAGAATTGATAGCAAAAGTGTAAACAGGATCTAATTAGTAAATCTGTGACTTGGCCCATTCCTATGAGACAGAGCAGATCTGTTTCCTCCTGGGGCGCAGAGAACTCACTGACCCCTTGGGCTCTGTAGTAACAGGACTTCCCAGCTCCCACTGCAGCCCAGCAGTTGGCTGAGCAGTCTGGGAGCCTGGGGGAGAAAGGGCAGAGTCAGAGCAAAGAGCCTCTGTGTATGGGAAATCAGTCCGGAAACTAAACCCAGTAGCCAGATGGATTTGTGAACTGGGAGCGCCAGGATTTCAGATCTTGGGAGACCCTTGGAAGTCCTCTTACCCGTGAAGAGACTTGCCTGAGGTCACACAGTCATTTAGTGGCAGAGGTAGAGTGAGACTTGGGCCTTTTGCTTCCTTTTCAGGTTTTCCAGAGCTTTCTTGTTAGTCTCCTTGAGTCCCTCTCTGATATAGGACAGTTTAACATTCCTCTATCCTCACTTGTCAGTTGCTGTCCCCCGGGGGGAATGACTGTGTTGCCCAGATTGATGAAGGGAGTCTGTGTTGCCAGGTCTGGGCTGGCTCTGAACGGGGATGGTGTCCAGACTTTTTCATCCTTAACTGTTTATTTTGAAAAATTTGAAACTTAAAGAAAAATTGAAAGAATAGTACAATAAACACTCATGCATTCCTCACTTAGATTTACCAATTATTAACATTTGTCATACGTGTTTTTCCTCTTTCTCTGTCTTTACTTAAATTTATATACACACTTATTTCATCTCTCTGTGTTTTAACTAGTCATTAAAAGTAAGTTACAAGGGGTGCCTAGGTGGCTCAGTCGGTTGAGCATCAACTCTTTTTTTTTTTTATGTTTATTTATTTATTTTGAGAGAGAGCAGGGAAGGGGCAGAGAGAGGGGGAGAGAGAGAGAGAATCCCAAGCAGGCTCTGCATTGCCAGTGCAGAACTTGATGGGAGACTCAAACCCATGAACTGTGAGGTCATGACCTGAGCCAAAACCAAGAGTTGAATACTTAACCCATTGAGCCACCCAGGTGCCCCAAGCGTCAAACTCTTGATTTTGGCTCAGGTCATGATCTCAGAGTCTTGGATTGAGACCCGTGTTGGGCTCTGCACTGAGCATGGAACCTCCTTGAGATTGTCTCTCGCCCTCTCTCTTTCTCTCCCCTTCTACTCCTCTCCCCCACAAATGCTCTCTCTTTTAAAAAAATTTTTTTAAACAGTATGTTACAGACATGATCCAAATATCTCTTAAAAACAAGGATTTACTCTTCTTGCAAAACTGCAATACTATTATCATACCCAAGAAATTTAAACTGATAACAATATTCTCTTAATATGCAATCCCTAGCCAAATCTCCCCAGTGGCTCTATGTGGTCCTTTTTAGCTTTTTTTTTTTCCTTCCTAATAGTGCTGAAGCATTGATTAATTGAATTAGCATTGGTTTGTTCAGAGCAGGCATTGGACAAATGCTTGTATTTCTTGGGTTTCTTGGGTTTAGCATTTGGGGAGGTTAAGGAGGGGCATGCGTGGATGGGAAAGGCTGGAGTATCCCCAGGCAGGTGAGCTGAACCAGGAACTCTGACCTCAGTTTTGGCTTCAAACCAGATCCAGACCAAGACCGTGGCCCAGTGCGTGGAATTCTACTACACCTACAAGAAGCAGGTGAAAATTGGCCGCAATGGGACGCTAACCTTCGGGGACGTGGATACAAGTGACGAGAAGTCGGCCCAGGAAGAGGTTGAAGTGGATATTAAGGTGACTCCCTTCTCAGCCTCAGCTGCTTAGAGCCGTGACTGTGTCTGGGGCCAAGGGCTGAGTTGAGAGCCTGAGGCCAAGCTCTCTGGAAGTCCCTGGAGGGTAAAGAGAGGAAGGCAGTGTCCCTGACAGCCCAAGGAGCTGATGTCCTGGGCACTGGACCTAGACCTGTAGGTCCCCCCCCAATCTGTCGGTGTCGTGGTAATAATACCTTGTGTTGATGCAGAACATTGGGGAATTTTCCCACAATACCTGCATCAGCACCGACCTACTGTCCCCTCATAACAGACCGCTCACACTGTTGCCCAGACTTGAGGCATTCTCGCACAGCCATCATGAATATGTTATTGCTACATCCTGCCCATGTCGCCGTTACTGTTTCTATGATGGCCACACACCACTTGTGCTACTACATATTTTTCTTTAAATCAACTCAGTTTTTACTCAGAAGGGAAACGTTATGTCACAATCATAAACAGAATACCAGTATTGTTTGCCGTAGAAGGTACTAGTAAAAAGAAATACATATGAAAATCAATGTTATTAAATTCCAGGTAAATACTGTTACCTGCCAAGGCTCTGAGTCTCAGACCTGCCCTTTGCTTAATTAAGTCTGGGGACTTATTCTGGGAGTGTGCAACTCTTGATCTCGAGATCATGAGTTTGAGCCCCACATTCAGTGTAGAGATTACTTAAAAATAAAATCTTTAAGGGGTGCCTGAGTGGCTCAGTCAGTTAAGCATCCAATTTCAGCTCAGGTCGTGATCTCATGGTTCGTGAGTTCAAGCCCCGCATCAGGGCTCTGTGCTGACAGCTCAGAGCCTGGAGCTTGCTTTGGATTCTGTTTCCCTCTCTTCTCTGCCCCTCCCTTGCTCGTGCTCTATCTGTATCTCTCTCGCCCTCTCTCAAAAATAAATATTAAAAAAATATTTAAAATCTGAATCAAAGGGAAAAATTATTAGAAAAGCATTTAAATAGAGACAAGCAGAAGCTTAAAAAAAATCTTTAAAAAATACTAAGTCTGGAGTAGTATAAAAGACACATTAAGACCCACCTCAAAACTTTGTCCTTAAGGTAATCAGGATTGAATGGAGAATGCTATTTTTTAATTCTGTGTCCACATATCCATCTAACATCATGTCGGGGTTTTAACTCCATACTTGCTGACATGCTGCATTAAGACAGGGAGTGTTTGGTCCCCATTTTGCCAATGGAAAGTGGGTGGAGTTACCAGAAGCGTTACAAAGGTAGTTCAGAATTGGAGCTACGGCTGCTGCCTGGCTTCCCCGGACCACCTTGCCGAAGGATGCATCTCTTGGACTGGCATGCTTCCTTCCTGCCCCTAGCTCAATCTCAAGTGCTCAGTCTCTTCCTGAGGGCTTTCAGGGCTCAAGACTCCCTCTTGTTTCCCAAGCCGACTAGCGGGGGAAGGATATAGAGGTATGTAGTGCAGGAGGCTGCGCTGGGCCAGGCCAGGCGAGCAGGATGAGTGGGGACTAGTGGCCCCTGGCTGGGTCAGAATCAGTGCAGTACGGCTGTGTAATTGGAGCTCCAGGCTCACCGCCCTCATTCTTGTCCCCCATAGACTTCCCAGAAGTTCCCAAGGATGCCTCTTCCCAGAAGAGAGTCTCCAAGTGAAGAGAGGCTGGAGCCCAAGAGAGAAGTAAAGGAGACCAGGAAGGAGGGGGAGGAGGAGGTGCCAGAGATCCAGGAGAAGGGAGAGCAGGAAGAGGGGCGAGAGCGAAGCCGGAGGGCAGCGGCTGTCAAAGCCACACAGACACTACAGGCCAATGAGTCGGTAAGTGTGACCTCCCCTAGGGGAGCCCAGGGCCAGGAGGAGGGCTGGAGCTGGGCCTGGGGGTGAGGGACGGAGGGCAGAACAGGATCATGGTGATGATGATCATCACCATAATAGCGGGCAATGTACTAAGTACTTTACGCTTCTAACTTATTTAATCCTCATAACCCTATGTGGCAGGTACTGTCAGTATTCCCATTTTACAGATGAGGAAATTGAGGCCCCTAGATAAGACAACTGGTAGGCAGCCTGACCCCAAAGTCTGCTATTAAGTGTTTATACTATGCTGCTTCTGTACCTGAGACTGAAGAAAAAGACTGTGAAAACCCAAAAGATGCATGGGACACGGGGGGAAGCATCTTAGCTATGCCAGCCTCCCCATAAGAGAGCTGTGTCCCTGACAGGAATATCTGACAAGAATGAGCTGGAACACTGGGGACGCCTGGGTGGCTCAGTCAGTTAAACATCCAGCTTTGGCTCAGGTCATGATCTGGTGGTTCGTGAGTTCCAACCCCTTATCGGGCTCCATGCTGTTGGTGTGGAGACTGCTTGGGATTCTCTCTCTCTCTTCCCCCCTCTCTTTGCCTTTCCCCCACTTGCACTCTCTCTCTCAAAATAAATAAACTTAAAAAAAGAAAAAAGGTGAAACAATGAGAAGACTAACAATGGTGCCTCAGATAGGTTCTCTGCAAAGTGCCTTCCTTTCCCTTATCTCGTTAATTCCTCACAATAACCCCATAAAGTGTTAACCCTTACCTCAAAGATAGAGGGAAATGAGTTTGGAGATGCTACGTGACTTGCCTGAGTTCCTGCCTGCAGTCCTTGTGGTGAAGTCCTCTGTCCACCGTATCACAGACCGAGAAGCAAGACATACCACTAGAGGTGTTCCTTGTCAGGGAGATGTCCCCGCAAAGAGAGTAGGGATTACTAGGAGAGCCTTTCAAAAAAAAATTGTGTTGTACACTTAGGCTTGCAGGAAGACCCCAGACTGTTTGCTCCCTTCTGAGCCTGGGCTGTGCTCTTTCTCCAAGAGCTGTGCTCTCTGCACAAGCGCCATCAAGTCCTGCTGTCTTTTGTGAATACTTCCCCTAGGAAGGTCAACCCCGTGCATGCACTTACGACGTCAGGTGGCCATCTGAGGCTCCCCTAACCCAACGCCCATGATTCCTATGTCCTGAGCAGCACCTTTCCAGGTCTGTTCCAGGTGTCTCTACTCTCAGTCCTCTGCTTGGCATTTCTCATGGTGGCTCATGCTGTCTGTCCCTTTCATTAGATTTCAAGCTCTCTGAGAGTAGGGGCTCCTGTCTGTCCCCTCTGTATCCCCAGTATCTGGCACAGTCACATGGATTTGAATCTCATTTATGGAATTAAGGCATGAAAGGATGGACTAAATGACTGAAGACATGAAAACATTGAGACACCTAGACCCTGTGCAGATAGAGGCATAGAGAAGTCTTCTGGCAGCTCGGGCTGTCCCACGGATTACTGTAGCATCGGCTTTGTGAAGATAGAGTTGGCCAGGGGTGCCTGGGTGGCTCAGTTGGTTAAGCCTCCGACTTTGGCTTAGGTTATGATCTCGTGGTTCATGAGTTCAAGCCTGCTTCAGATTTTGCGTCTCCTCTCTCTGCCCCTCCCCAGCTTGTGCGCTGTCTCTGTCTCTTTCTTTCTCTCACAAATAAATCAACAACAACAAAGAGTTGGCCAAAGACCCAAATGGGCTGCCAAATAGCAGTGAGGACCTTGTCACTGAAAGGATTCCAGTGGATTCTGGATTCCTAGAGGACCGTCTGGCAGGAGCATCTGACCTTTAAGAGCCCTCTGTTCCCTGAGATGCCAGAATTCAGGAACCTCTTCCCCAGATCTCTCACCTCTTCTTGTTTGATCCTTTCCAGGCTAATGACATCCTCATCCTCCGAAGCCATGAGTCTAATGCCCCTGGGTCTGCTGGTGGCCAAGCCTCGGAGAAGCCAAGGGAAGGGGCAGGGAAGTCACGGAGGGCACTACCTTTCTCTGAAAAGAAGAAAAAACCAGAGACATTTAATAAGACCCAAAATCAGGAGAACACTTTCCCTTGTAAAAAGTGTGGCAGGTAAGGTGATAGGCCCTGCCTCCCCTGGGACCTACCAGGGGTGGCCACGGCTGGGGGCAGGGAAGTGTGCTTTCGAGGGGAGCTTTTGCCTGTCTTATGATTGGGTCCGAGGGTTTCTAGGGCAGTGACGTCACTAGGCAGCTCTTAGAGGAGGGGTGAAGGCACTGGATCCGGAACCCATCCGCTCCCTAGGTGGAGGGTGGGGGTGTGCCCTGTGGTCGGAGCCAGTCAGTCGGGGCCGGGCCCCCCCACCTCCGCCATGCAGACGCACCCATGCACGGGTGCACACACGCACGCTGCACAAACACACGCGCACAGGCCCCGCGCGCTCTCTGGCCTGGTGGTCTGGGGTGGGAGGGGGGCCGGGGGGACGGCCCGCTTACTGGAGCCCCTCCTGCCCCGCTGCAGGGTGTTTTACAAGGTGAAGAGCCGCAGCGCCCACATGAAGAGCCACGCAGAACAGGAGAAGAAGGCCGCAGCCCTGAGGCAGAAGGAGAAGGAGGCCGCGGCCGCCGCGGCAACCGCGGCCGCCGCGTCTCCGCACCAGCCAGCGCTGCGCGAGGAGAGCGGCGCGGGTGAGAGGGGCTGACGAGGGAGGCGCCTCGCTCTGGACCCCCGGCCCTCCCTGCCCAAGCTCCTGAGAGCATCCTGGAGCCTCCAGAGGGAGAGAGGAGAGATCACGTGGACTTTTCTCTGAAGAACCGGACAATAAAATAAACAGCTCTTTTATTTATAAGGCCCCAGGAGCAGCCCGCAGGGCTGCAGGATCCAGTTCTCTTTGCATTCGGCCTGTCGGAAGTTGTCCTTGCGCGTTCCTTGAACTGCACTGCGATGGCCCCCGCCGGCTGGGGCTGCCCCTCGGGAGGGGCTCCAGCGCCCGCCACTGCTGCCTCCCACGCTGGGACCTCTGCTGTCGCGCGGCCTCTTTCGGCCCTCACGGTTCCCCGTGCTCCCGTCGGTCACCATGGAGAGCCAAGCACAAGCTCACCCTCCTTGCAGCATTATTTCCCCTCCCCAGAGGACCTTAAAAGCTGCACAGGCCCTGTCTCGAGCCCCGGAAAGAGGGACTCCCCTGGAGGGAGTGTGGTGGCCATCTCTGAGAGGGAGCTCAGCCTGGTACCTGTGCTGTCCCCAACACGACAATGTCCAGGCCTAAGCTGCTCCGGTGACCCTGCCCTCGGGCCACCTCCTCTGGGAGGAAAGCTACCAGAATAATGTCTGTGGGGCAGAGGACAGGTACCTGTCCCTTTGCTGCTTGCTAGCGGCCTGCGGGGGCTGTAAAGTTTTCTCAGATATTTGGGGAAGGGGCCAGTGTTGGTCTCAAGCTCTCAGTCTGCTGGAAGGAAGGGAACTGTGCAGAGGGGGGGGAAGTTGTAGGGTTGGGCTGGAGGGAACTTTTGATAAGCCTTGGCTCTTCCTGCTTCCCACCTTTTTGCCAAACACTTTTGGGCCCTGCAGGCTGCTAAGGGGGCTTATCCTGGGCCCAGCCTGTTCCTTCTTGGTGCAGGTTCCTTGCCTGCCTCTGTCCTGCCCTTGGCAGCTGCTCCCTCACCCCATCCCACCTGGTCTAGCGCAGATATCCACCGCCCAGCCCCCAGTCCTACATGCTGGAGATTTCTGGATCCTTCCCTGGGAGGGGGAGGGCTCCTAACCAGATTGGACAGGAGCCTTCATTCCTCGACTTACGTCATTTGGGAGCTATTTATTTATTCTTAATATTTAATTTTTAACATCCTCTCAGGGACCAGGGGCCTCCTGCTTTCCAGAGGCCCAAGTGCATTTATCCCAAAACAAGACACCTTCTTGGCATCCGCCCCCCCTCCCCCTTCCTAAGACCCTAAGGTCCCTCACCTCATTGCTCTGGAAGCTCTTGCCAGTAGGAGTGATAGTAGCACTGCAAGAGGGTGGAAAGGTGGAAGGTGTCACCAAAGCCACACAAAGACTAGCAGGAGCAAGGGAGATCAAAGGCAGTTCTTATGCTACCTCTTCTCTGGCTGTATTTTCAAATTGCCTGAGGGGATTGGCTGGAAGCCAGATTTCTAGTTTTGTTGTTAGCTCGAAGAAGCCAGATTTGGCATGGAGTCACTGAAGCGAAGGGCTGGAAGGTTCTAGAGGCCTCGCTTGCCAGTCCCATAGAGGGCTGAGTTATTTTTCTGATCTTGTTACTCAACCTTAGTTGTGTTAAAAGTTGTAAGTAAATGCAAGTATATGGCAGGTCAGCATGTTAGGAAGGAGCCAAAAATTCTGCTACTCTCCTTACAAGATAGCTTAAAGGCGCCATGTTGGTAGCTAGGAGTGGGGAGGGAGTTTTGTTTCTAAACTATGCACTGACTGGTGTGTTTCAGCATTCATTTATGCATTAATATGGTTCTTCAGGACCCCAGCCTTGGGAGTAACATCTTTCTCCTCGCCAGACTCCAGGACTGCTACCTAGATCTTCAACTTCCCGATTAGTTTCCTCCAAAGGCTTCTACAAGCTCAATGTCCCAAGATTGCAAAAATCTGGTATACCCTCCAGAAGCAGGAGGGTAGCGAATTTAGGCTGTCTTCTAAATCACTTGTGTAATAAGAGTGCCTTCGCAGCTTCGCCCCAAAGTGCTACTTACGTTTCCCAAGGTTTTTTCTATTTAAATATTATTTAGTTTCAGGCCCTTCTATGGACACATGGTAACAGCAACCTCCTTCATTTAGAGTGATTCTCCTCTTCAAAGCTCATAGAAATCAGACTAGGTGAAATGTTGGTGGAGAAAATCAAGGTGATATCTCTGTATTAATTCTACCAGACGCTGTATTTTAGAAGCGTTCATGCTCCAGGATGGATTTATATGTAGAATACAAGGTGAAAGTTAAAATGTTTAGAGGGCAGATGCAATTGTTCCAAGCGACCTACCAATAAAGTAGGTGCAGCCATAGGAGCTGGGATAGGTGTATCCTTTATGGTGCTTTCTCCCTGTGAACACATTAGGCTCGTCTTTGGTTTTTTTCTTTTTTCCTTTTTTCTTCTCTTCAGAGCTGTTTGCTTTAATAAGTTAAATGACAAACACCTCCAGCTTTATAATGCCCTCCCCCACACCATCTCACATACCCATCTTCCAGTCTCCATCTATACTTCGCTAAGGGCATGAAATTAACCTAGTGCCTGTGTTCCAGACCGTTTCTGAGGTCTCTTACCCACCCAAGGAGACTGTGCTTCAGTGCACTGGCCTCCATGCCTTCAGCAGCCCCCCTCACAGCTAAGGTACACCGTCATCCCTTCTGCCTCCCCACCTCCACCCCTGGCACAGAGGTCGTGTGCTGCTTATGTCTAATAGAAATCCCCTATATTTAACTGCCTCAGTGACCTAACCTCTTTCTTCTCATGTGCCAGATGTTAAGATGAAGGAGGAATACAACATATACTCAAGCCTCAGCTGTTTAAATATATTTTCTCTGGGGCTCTCTTTTTTCGAATGGTATTTATTACCAGACTAGCAAGCCTAACTCCTTAGGTTTACAGGAAGTATGCATATTTTTATAAAACAATTGTATGTCCTCCCCATATTTTGCTGTGTTAATATTTGCCTCTAACAATTTGCAGCTGTTTCACCTTTTCCTTGTTTGTCTCTAAGTTGAAGGCCTTGTTTGGAGGGGACAGCACAGGAACAGCCTTGACAGTCTGTAATTATTGTACAAATATTTTAATAGCATATAAATAAGTATATTCCTTTTATTTTGGAAAAAAAAAACATGATCAGACACTGCCTTTTGTGTGTTTGCTGCCTGTGGCACCCTTTTTTAAAAAGACTGTTACATATTAAAATAGTGTGTATATATATATAAATATTACCTCTTTTGCTGTACAGTTGTGATAGACCAGACTGAAGATTTTATTTTTTGTGTGCTTTTTATAAAAAAAAAAAAATAACACACTAAAGTAAATCTTGCGGATGTGATTGTAATGTACCTATGTAACTTATTTACTTTTGAATGTTCTTCTGTATCTTTAAACCTTTTATTAAATAAGGTTTTAAAAATTCAGAGTTGAACGCTGTGTTTTTTTGGGGAGATTTTCACCATCAGGGATCAACTAAGTAGGCCTTGTTTTGCCTGCAGTGGATTACTTGACATTTTGAACCACGAGGATTCTTTTTGTCAGGTCTCTGTCAGTGATGCCAGGAGAGGAAAAATAACACGCTAGTGTTTGCCTGGTTGCAAAGATTACTTAATAGATACGGATCTTTTTATATAACTTTTGACAAAAAAAGGTCTCGGCTCAGTGTCTCATACAGAAACATGTACACGGGACACTTTCAATGTGTTTCATTGAGATAAATTATGGAGGGTGCAGAATATAATCAGGTGGCACAGGGAAGCCACGGTGCTAAAGATGGTATTTTCCTATGCAGCGGCAGACCAAGGCCGCCTTGACGGATGCATTTTCAACAATATCACCTTAATTTCAATTATATTACCTTTTAAACACGGTGCTTTGTTTAGAAAAGAAAAATCTGGAAACAGTGAAAAAAGAAATGCGCCATCAGAGTAAGCAGCGCCCGGAGACCCTCGCAAACACCTTGGCAACCGCTCGACCCCGAGAACCGCGGGAGCGCGCAGAACTCAGGAAGTCCGCGCCACGGTTGCTATGGTTACGCTCCGCGGCGGGGGCGGGGCGGAAGCCGTTCACTGGGCCTGCCCTGCTCTCCACTGCCGCAGTAACGCCTCCGCTGGTTGCGGATCCGAGGACCTGGCAGCGGAGCTGGCCACACTGCCGCAGCCCCGCCGCAGCCGGCGCACTGCAGCCTCTGCCCGCCCTTGCCTCCGCCGCCGGAAGCCTCGCTTCTCCGTCTTTCTGGCGCCTCTGCTGCCCGTGTTGTCGTTCCTCGGCCACCGTCGCTGCCTGGAACCATCACTGGGTTTGCAAAGAAGCCACTTGCGGACTGGTCTCGTCGTCGCCGCTGCGACCTCAGAATAATCTCTTCCTCCGAGGACTGCGCAGCCTTCGTCTGCAAAGCAGCCGCTCTCGCCCAACTGAAGGCCGAGCTCCGACCGCGAACGCCGGATCAACGCCGGGAGCAAGCCCCGAGTGCCCGGCGCCCCAGCTGCCGTGAGGGGGCGGCCACGCCCCGCGACCACACCCCGGCGCCGCTTCAGCCGCGTAGCTCCAGCCTTCGCCACCCGCCGTCCTTCCTCGCATTCTGCGCTGCGACGCGACACCCTGCCTGTTGGTGGGGGACCTGGGCTGCAGACCCCGACCGGAGACGCAAGATGGCGGCGGACGCGTGACTGACGGCCCGAGCATCCCAGAAGCTTCGCTCCGGGAACCAGCCGAAGTACTGACTTTGGGGGGCAGCAAAAGGAGGAGGAGAGCAGGACTCTGGTCTCATTTGTTAATTGTGATTGCGTGAAGCTCGCCTCCCTCGGGCATATTGGGGGCAGTGTCTGCTCCTGTCCTAAATCTTAGGGCACAGGGAGCCACTGTCTAATCCGTGTTTGTAGAATTGGGGCCCTTGATAGGTGGGAAAATGGCGATGACACTGTTGGAAGACTGGTGCAGGGGGATGGATGTGAACTCCCAGAGAGCCCTGCTGGTCTGGGGGATCCCAGTGAACTGTGATGAGGCTGAAATCGAAGAGACCCTCCAGGCTGCGATGCCCCAGGTGCCCTATCGAGTCCTTGGGAGAATGTTTTGGAGGGAAGAGAATGCGAAAGCAGCCTTGTTAGAGCTCACTGGCGCTGTCGATTACGCCGCGATCCCCAGGGAGATGCCGGGTAAAGGAGGGGTGTGGAAAGTGGTCTTTAAACCCCCGACTTCCGATGCTGAATTTTTAGAAAGGCTGCACCTCTTCCTGGCGAGAGAGGGGTGGACCGTGCAAGATGTTGCCCGCGTCCTTGGGTTTCAGAACCCCGCTCCGGCCCCAGGCCCAGATATACCGGCAGAGATGCTAAACTATATTTTGGATAATGTTATTCAGCCTCTTGTTGAGTCCATATGGTACAAGAAGCTGACGCTGTTCTCTGGGAGGGACATCCCGGGGCCGGGGGAGGAGACCTTTGATCCCTGGCTGGAACACACTAATGAGGTCATAGAGGAGTGGCAGGTGTCTGATGTAGAAAAGAGGCGGCGACTGATGGAGAGTCTTAGAGGCCCAGCCGCTGATGTCATCCGCATCCTCAAGACTAACAACCCTGCAATAACCACTGCCGAATGCCTGAAGGCGCTTGAGCAGGTGTTTGGGAGCGTGGAGAGCTCTAGGGATGCGCAGGTCAGATTTCTGAACACTTACCAGAACCCAGGAGAAAAGTTATCTGCCTATGTCATTCGACTGGAGCCTCTTCTGCAGAAGGTGGTGGAGAAGGGGGCCATAGATAAAGATAACGTGAACCAGGCCCGCCTAGAGCAGGTCATTGCTGGGGCCAACCACAGCGGGGCCATCCGAAGGCAGCTGTGGCTGACGGGGGCTGGGGAAGGGCCTGCCCCTAACCTCTTCCAGCTGCTGGTACAGATCCGGGAGGAGGAGGCCAAGGAGGAGGAGGAGGAAGCTGAGGCCGCCCTCCTACAGTTAGGCCTGGAGGGGCACTTCTGAGGCCCAGTAAACAGGCTGCAGCGCAGCTCTAGATCACAACTGCTTTCCTTGTCTCCATGCTGTCCTACAGGTGTCTCTGAGTAGCAGAGACTTATCTATGTTCTTTCTGTTGGGGGGCTTGAGGAGCAGGGAGGAGTCAGGCCCTGGTCTTCGTGTAACATTAGTACAATCGTGCAAACGAGTACCCCTAGCTACTGTGAGTCGTACCTAGCTGCGATGTCAGGTAAAGACTTGTGCACCAGTGCTCAGTGCAAGCTGTCATTGTGGCAATCATCAGTTGTAAAACATGTGAATTTGTGACACTTCCCATTGAGGTAACTAAGTGTGAAATTGCATGTTCTGATGTTTAGCCCAGGACCTGGCAAACACAAGAAGTGTTCAGTAAAAATATGAGCCGTTATTACGAATTTCGTGAATAGTTTTTGTGTTTACAGTAAATTGTTCCTAATTTATATTAATGGAAAGAAACGTGACTTAATTAGATACCGTTAGTTATTCCACCATACAAAGCAAATTCCTTATTTTTCATCTTGAAACGTCTGGATCAGTTTAACTGACAAGTATCCTGAGACTATGGAATGGGGTGTTAGAAAAATACTACAATTCTAGAACTGTGTAACTCACTTTTTCTCTGTACAAGATACAGATATAAATTGCATGGGGAGGTTAAAAAGAACCAGTTACAGAATCTAGTACCCCACTTCAAATCTTTGTCATTAAATAGTGGTTCTTGTTCATGCTGATTCTAAGTGTTCTAAATTTCAAGTTATCAAAATACATGTATATGAATAAAAATATTTAAAAAATTATATTGCCTTGTTTTTCTGACACATATACAAAATGTAAGTGTAATTAAGCTCTGTTCTCTTAGGAAGACTTCCCCATGTTGCTAAAAAAAATCAGATTTCAATGATTTTATCTTTAAGCTTTACCTCATACTATGCGAGTTCAAATTGCAGAACTTTTTGGTATTTTCAATTTTTGCATGTTTTCTACAAGTCAAGTGTTAGAAGGCTAAAAAGACCTATTAACTTACTATGAAATGTTAGAAAAACCTGAAATGGGGCTAGAATGTCAGAATGTCATCTAGCAATGCTTTTCCTCCCCCTTCTAAATCCTTTTTCAGTGAAAAATGTTTGTTTTGCTGAGGAATAATTCCTCATACCTGTTTAAAATGAAGGTTTCAGATTTATAGCTGCCATTTGATATCAAGAGGGCACAAACACGAAAACAGAGTTTAAAAACATGTTTGACTGCAGAGCTTCAGTGACTGAGCGTGTGTCTTGAGACCCTGGTAAATCCAGAAGGGGTTACATGAGTAAGAGTCCAGTGGGGTATTCCCCTAGTAACAGGGCTTTAAAATTATAGCCAACCCATTTAACCACCAGGTAAAAAAAATATTTATAAAGGCTACTGCTGGTGTACATTGTAACATTTTTCTCTATACTCACTCATGCTGTCATCTCCCGTCACGTCCGTTCCCTTCACACCTTTCTCTCAACACACGCACCTCCACATACTTGATTCTCACAAGAGATACGCAAGTCTTTGCTTCTCCCAACAAACGTGTCCTCATTCCTCCACTCCCCAACTCACATAGCTTCCTTCCCTCTCCATCCCCACCGCATGGCGGCATGGCACTGGGGACACCCCCCCCCCACTTCTCAGAATCTTATCCCTACACATTCACTCCCACCCTCCCCCCAACGCTCTCTCGTAAACACACTCCCTCCTCCCACCACACGCGCGCGCGCACACACCACACACAACACACACATTACAGCGGTCTCCCACCCCAACCATACATTCTGTTTCTCTAGACGCGCTCCCTGTGCCACCTCACACCAGCCAGCCACCACGTATATACGCACATTCTGACTCCATGCAAATTATGTTCATAACAAAAATAATGAGTTCTTCATTTCTCTCACCCAATGTCAGAGGCATCCTTTAATTTCTCTACATAGCGATATACTTTCTTACAGCTGCAGAGCTGACTGAATTTTAGCAAGGAGGATTATCACTTTGGATTCTTTTATTATAGGTAACAATTATATATCGACATATACATACATATGTATTTAATACTATATATATGTGTGTGTATGTGGTACACATGGCAGGATTCTATATATCCATCATTTATTCCAGAAAACTAAAAATAACAAGCTGTTTCTAATCTGAATTAAGGTTTTCTCTTTATAAAAGGCTCAAAAATTAAAATCTGTTTTTTAAAGGAGGACAGCAGCAAGAAACATCTTTATAACCAAAGAATTGTGGAATAAAGAAGTAGAAACTGTAGCACAGTCCCATTCTGAGGCCAAAATTATATTTGGCTGATAGCACAGAATATGTGCTGAGACAATGTGTAATGTTACTGCTATTACTAGGCTCTTACTGTCTCTGTGGATCAAAAAGGGGCTGGCCAGTGTCAGGTTATTCCAGACCACAAATCGGGGGCCTATCAATCAACCTTAACCTCATATACTACCAGTGAGGAGAGGACTAGGAATAGTCGAGTGCAGTAGTAACTTGCTGCCCTGGGAAACACTTTGCAGGATCCTAATCATTTGAAATGGTGGCCAGAGACCTTCTGCTGAAGACTTACAAACCTGAGAGAGGAGATTGTCATAGGGAGTGAACTATAGGGAAAAAAAAATAGAAAGGCATAAAGAAATGAGTCAGTCTCTCTTCCTCTCTCTCTCTCATACACACGCACACAAGCTGTGTGGAATATTTGATCTAAAGACCAAATTTCTTGAGAATTGAATGTCATTGGAAGCTCATGCAGTTGCTCTATGCTAGCTAAAACTAATGATCATATAACCAAAAAAGATACAATTGTTTTTTTTTATAAAATAACACAATTTATTACTATTTTAAAACAAGTCTCACAAAATAACATTCAGAAACTCAACATTCCTAAATAAGTTAACACAATAAGTTTAGTCATAAAGTCATGCTACAAAATTCCTGCATATAAAAGATTATTACCAAAGTATTAATAGATGTTAAAATGTTCTTTAGAATGGAGTTGGTTCTAGAAGCCAAAGATTCTGGAATGATGCTCGTTATCATGACTGACACCCTGGGAGAAGTAGCTAGCTGTATGTATATTCTCTAGGCTAACAGCTCACCAGCCTTTTGATGGGACTGATCCCTCCAGGCAATAGCACCTCAGAGGCAGGTATCCTGCAGACCAAAGAAGCAGAGAACTTCCCACCCTTGACGCATTAGCGGCAACTTAATTCAACCAACATCTAAATTAACTGTTAAAATCTAGACGTGGGAAAGATTACACACAAAGTTTCTATTCTGAGTGAGGGAATTCTACTTGACACATTCCCCAGAGGGATGACTGTCAACGTAGCAGACGTGGAAGATGACAGCAAGGAGGGAAATAGGGAAATCCAGACTCTGATTATGTCAACAGATAACTACTGCTCAGGTTGGCTTAGAACAAGCAAGGATGAAGTCTGATTCTCTAATATCCACATGCAGGCTAGGTATTTACCTATCTGCCCTTTGGGAGTCCTTTCCACCAACATCCAGTTCATAATTTTAAAGTGCAAATCTACGGCAAAATAGTTTACTCTCCCCCACCCCACCCCCTTGTTAAATTTGCTAGATCATAATTTGGTTGGCTGGTTCCCCTCTAACCTGCCCAATATGGGAAGTTAACTAGAATCCAGTTATGACTTCTCCAAGTGGCAAGTGAAAATGTTTCTTAGGTTAGAAAAAAGTAAGACTCAAGTCTCATTTTGACTTTCGGTTTTCTTCCTTTGCAGTCCATTATAAAAAGGTAGGAGTAGA
The DNA here is from genome assembly GCA_030068075.1 of Paguma larvata. Lineage (NCBI taxonomy): Eukaryota > Metazoa > Chordata > Mammalia > Carnivora > Viverridae > Paguma > Paguma larvata. The sequence goes on along the minus strand of CM057827.1, from coordinate 21,188,276 downwards.
GATTTTGATGTGGGATTTCTAAAAGTTCGGCGATTTTTTAAAAACATACTCTTTTTTTATTATTATTATTGCACCTATTTTATGGTTTTATGAAAAAACCAAAACCAAAACCTCACGCTAGAGTGAAGATAAAGGAATATGGTCAAGTTAGCTGTGTCAGAAGCACCAACTCTGCTACACTGAAGCTTGTTTTATATTTAATTATTCACAGACACATTAAGCAGCCTAAATAAAGAAAACACGTGCCAAAGGGATTAATTTCAGTTATAAGATCACTTCACTTCAGCAGTTAGTTTTCTCCCTTTACCAACACTTACAAGTAAGGTCCTCACAAACTGACAAACTGCAGTTAAAGAGACACTAACTACTCATGATCAATACTTTGACACTTCCCCCCCACCACCAACACACCAATTTTTAAAAGTTAATGATTAAGTCCAACGTTCCTAGACCCTACACTTTTTCCATTTATTCCTAAGAAAAACCCAGGTGGAAAATTCTTGGTCACAGAGGTAACTACCTTCAATTCCACTTACACAACACCAATTCTGAGAAAAGTCAGCAGTTAAGATTCCTTTCTTATCCCTCCTTACTCTACTTCAGACCACTGGTAAAAGGTATAAGAAGCATCTATTCAAGTCAAAAATTCTTTTTCCACACAAGAACCACATTTAAGTGTGTAATAACCATACCAAGTAATACCAAGTTAATGACCAATTATCATGACATTCTTCCGATCACATCCAAAATTGGTGTCTACACCAGCTAACTTTCACATATGATCACCAAATTTTGCCACATTTTATACAATATTTTTCTGTATTTAATGACTGCTACAGTCTGGAAAATCTATGCATTAGTGGACAATGAAAAAAACATTTAAAGAATGATCCATTTTCTAAAAGTACGCTCAAAATGTTAACTTCACACATAAAGCAAAATCTAATCATAAAGTTGAATTCTGTTATAGTAAGAGAGAGGTAGGTTAATAATCATTGTCCTAAGATAAGCAGGAAGACTATGAAATAAAAGTTGAGACGCTGCTGAAAAACGTGAGTTGAACCTTCCAGCCCTGAGTTTCTAATGTTATATGAAAATTTTTAAAACGAGCATTACAAAAAGCAAAACACCAATGACCATTTTCCTTCCATCCATAATTACTAAATACATCACCTTCTCTCATACAACAACTCCAGTGGCATATATGGCTAGAGTGAAAATAAATGCACCTGGACAAAAGGAATGTTAGTATAAAGCACTGGTTCTTAACCAGGGACGAATTTGTTCCGACCCCAATGCCAGAGGGGACAGATGGTAATGTCTCAAGACATTTTTGGTTGTCAGAACGAAACTGGGGGTTCTACCGTATCTAGTGAGTAGAAGCCAGAGATGGTGCTAAACATCCCATAATATACATGACAACATTCTCCAACCTAAAAAGATAATAGGGCCAAGGCTGAGAAACTCTGGTCTAAAGCAACAAACTCCTATGAACACAGAACACAAAAACCTTTCAAGGCCTGACCAGGTTAATATAGCCATAAACTTACAGTTAGGGAACATAGAAAAGTTGAATTCCTTTGTAGACTAAAATCAAGTGACCTGTGAAAAATTAATATACTGGACTGATTCCAGAACTCTACCATCATTACAAGAATAGAAAAAATGTAAATGAGCCACTAAAATGGCATAATGCTTTAAACCAAGAGCACGGAGAGAATCCATTCCAAGTAGGTCAAATATCTAATCAATAAACCAAAGGCATTTAACATCAGCTAAATTTGCAATAGTAAAGGATGATTTAAGGAATGATTAGAGAGAATGTTCCGAATGTATTCATACACCCTATCTTCCATTTTCTAATGGCATGGATCTTGGCCTTAATTCCACGGAAAGGATGCACAGAAGTCATTCAAATGCTTGTTGAGTGCAACTAAATGTGAATTCTGGGTGAAGTGGACACAGAAAAGCACCTTACATTTCTCTGAGAACTATCAGTGATTTAAAAATGTCTAAGAAACAAGGAGAAGCACAGAAAATTAGTTTCTATATGATAGAATCCAAAAAACCAAATGCCAACCCATAAGCCATTTTACAGATTCAATATGAAGTTATCCATTCCCTATTCTATTCACTTCCAGAGTAACTTTTAGAAAATAGATCCACAGAGGGACACAGCAAAATGGCTTTAAGCTTTCCTACTGGATGACGTGCAAACTACAAGTGAAGATCGACTTCCCTCCTAATTTTGGGGATTTAAACATCACCAAGGGGAATACTCATTGCCTACAGTTCACAAAAGAAATACCCAAAGGCTTTGAATGTATAAGCCAGAGTAAAGATTTCTTCCTATCAGATTATAAGGAAGAACTAAAAGGAGGCAAAAAGTGTTGGACTAATTTTTCCTCTTGCTGTTTGTATTCATAATTGATTGTCAAAGCAGTGGTCCCTTTAGATCAGAGGGACTCAGAGAAATCACGTAATTCCTACTTAAATGAGAGCTGAAAATTTCTGAAGCCCAGGACTAATTTATGCCATCACTTAAAAAAATGACTCTCCCCTCTTTGATTGGTTTTACACAAGTAAATGGGGAAATAAGAATCAGTCTCTGGTTGAGGGACTTAGGCACAATTTGGCAGAGCGCCTCTAACTTCTTGTCTGAAATCCGTCAGTGATTCAGTCATGCCTGCTATGGACTTCAGCATCATATGGTTACTGACTACTATATCTTGTACTTTCCAAAAAGAATTTTTTTTCTTATATGATAAATTCTAAGCTCTGTCTCCAACTATTGCTTTGCAATTTTAAGGTTAAATCACCTACCATCCTTCATAGAGAAGGCAATCCTCAAAAATATTGCCCTTTGCCTGGGATCCCATAATGAAATATCTCTTCTCTTTTCCCTCCACAATCACTTACATAATTCATTTTAAGAGCTGTTTAACTTAGAAACATTCTAAAAATATATTTTGAAATTCTAAATTTAATCTGTTGAAAGGTATTAGAGCAGTCTCTAGGTTCTATATCCTTATTTAGAGCAATCATTTCTCCCAACATGAGGGTCAAAAGAACAAAGTTATTAGGGAAAATTTTGACATATATGAATGGCCAACATTTAGGCTAGTTATTCAAATATAACTATTGTTTACATACATTTCCTTATATAACATATAAGGGACTATAAACTAAAAAGTGTGCCTAAGATCAGGTCCACATGAGTAACATGACCACAGTACCGGTCAAAGGAATGATCATGACAGTCATTTTTCACCACTGACCTGGATCACAGAATGACTGACTGTGCACAGTGACTCAAGTGGCCAGGCATGTAAACACAACCTAAATTCTAGTTGACAGTGCACACAATTTTGGAAAAACAACTAAATAGAATATGGGCTATAAGGCCTCCAAGATATTAATTTTTCCTTTTTTCACGACAGCTTTTCCAACTGGACTTTGGGAGTCTTGGTTCTAGGGCCGCTCTGTATTTCTTCTAAGAGGAACTCTTCTTGTCACTGTGCTGCCTTCAGAACCAAAGGTGTGACATATTTGTGCTTCTGAATCGTAAGGACATGGACCTTCGGGAAAGATGGTCTACAGACTCAAAGGTTAAGTATATATATTTAAATGTCTGGTCTGAAAAAAAAAAACTTAAACTGAATCAAGAACCGTATTTGTTGTTCTTTGTGTTAAAAATGACTAGTCTATAAAAGTTTCAGTAGATGGGGCCACGCAGTACATAACTGGGACTAAAGACAAAAATTGAAAAATCTGAGTTTCTAAAAAAAGTACTAGAATATATGAAGTTGGTATTACTGTTACTGTTTGGGGGGAGAAACACTAAATATGTTTAAAAAAAGATAGGAATGAGAGATTTGTTTTATCTTAATAATCTTTTGCCCAACACAGAATCTTTAAAATAGACAATTATACAAAACTTATCTATTGTTCTTATGACATTTAAATAAGTTAACACAAAGTGGAAAACGTGGTGTTAGTTATCTTCTTCCTCATCCTCTTTAATTACTGGGGTACCTAAAATGAAAAAGAAAATGATTTCTGGTCATTCTAAACAGATTTTTAAAATTCTAAATGAAAATGTTGTTCTGTTAACCAGAAAGCCTATGAGATACTAGGAAGTGTGCCATAATGAAAATAATCTCATAAAATAATCTCTTTAATTTCAAATTATCCAAAAAGCTTCTCAGGAAACTTCTCAAATGGATTAATATAAGTACTTGTGAATATTTAGCTCCCCAAATGCAGAGTTGCAAATAAAAGTGCCTACAGGTGCCAGGCAGAAAAATAAAGCCTTATACATACAGTAAAAACAGTGTATGTTAGGGGCGCCTGGGTGGCTCAGTTGGTTAAACGGCCAGCTTCAGCTCAGGTCATGATCTCATGGTCTGTGGGTTCGAGCCCCGCATTGGGCTCTGTGCTGACAGCTCAGGGCCTTGAGCCTGCTTCAGATTCTGTGTCTCCCTCTCTCTCTGCCCCTCCCCTGCTCCCACTCTGTCTCTCAAATTAAATAAACATTAAAAATTAAAAACAAAAAACAAAAAAAAAACAAAAAAAAAGTGTATGTTAAACACAAAGAAATATTCTTCATTTTTTCACAATAAAATATGCAATCCCAGTATTGCCAGAAATCTGAATTTTTATTTTGCTCTCCCAAATATTAAACAATGGGAATAAACTTGAAAAAAAAAATAAGCACAAAAAATACCAAAGCACAGAAAACAAAACACATCTCCAGGCTCTCACTGGGCCAAGAGCCACCCATTTCTGAGCACTGGCATTTGAAACCTAAGCACAATTTGACCCAAGCCCCATGTTCAGTCTTAACTCTTCAGCCAGTCACCTTCTGCATCAGCTAAACCGATTAATTCACTGTCTACCAAACTCATCTTGCACACTCTTATCTCTGGATCCTTGGTCAAGAGTTCCTCCATTTTGGAATGCCCCCCCCAACTCTCCTTCCATCTAAATCCCACCCTTAATTAAGAACCAACTCCAGGGGTGCCTGGGTGGCTCAGTTGGTCAAGTGTCCGACTTTGGCTCAGGTCATGATCTCGTGGTTTGTGGGTTCGAGTCCTGCGTCAGGCACTGTGCTGACAACTCAGAGCCTGGAGCCTGCTTTGGATTCTGTGTCTCCCTCTCTCTGCCTGCTTCCCCTCCCTCCCCCATCCCAGCTTGTACTATGTCTCTCTCTGTCTCTTGGCAATAAATAAATGTTAAAAAAAAATTTTTTTTAAAAGAACCAACGCCAGTGCCTCTTCCTCTGTGAACCTTGTGAAATGAACATTTATATTCTTTACAGCAGTGAGTAGAGTTTCACCCTTCTGTACTTTGCACAGCATCTTTTCACAGGGGGACAGTGTATAACATACAAAGTACATAAATTACGTAGGTGGGGGCGCCTGGGTGGCTCAGTCGGTTAAGCGGCCGACTTCGGCTCAGGTCATGATCTCACGGTCTGTGAGTTTGAGCCCCGCGTCGGGCTCTGTGCTGATGGCTCAGAGCCTGGAGCCTGCTTCAGATTCTGTGTCTGCCTCTCTCTCTGCCCTTCCCCTGCTCACTCTCTGTCTCTCAAAAAATAAATAAATGTTTAAAAAAAATTAATAAATTACGTAGGTGTACAGATTGATAAATATATACAAAATGAACACATCTGTTAACCAGCACCCAGATTAGGTACAGAACATTATTAGAACCCCCCAAAACTTCCTCAGGCCCCCTTCCAGTCTCTATCCCCCAGTAAAAGGTATATTCTATCCTAATGTCTAACACCATAGGTTATGTTGCCTGTTTTTGAAATGGATATGAATGGGATGGTGCATACACCCTGTGTCTGGCTTATTTTGCTCAACATTATGTTTGCAAGACTCATCTATATTGTGTGAAATTTGTAGTTCATTCATTCTCATTGATGTTAATATTACATTGTATGAATATGTCCTTATTTATTCTATTGTTGAGGGGCATTTGGGTTGTTTCCAATTTATAGCTATTAAAATAGTGGTGCTATATCTTGTGGTTAACATATATATCCTTTTATTCGGGGTCTACAGCTAGGAGAAAAAGTGCTGGGTCATAATGGATATCTATGTAGAGCTTCTGTAGATAGTGCCAGTCTTCCAAAGTTTCCAAGTTACATTACCATCTCACAGGGTTTGAGAATTCTAGTTGTTCCACATCCCACCAATATTTGGTATTGTCTTTTTCATGTTAGATTTTTTTTTTTTTAAGTAGGCTTCATGCCCATTCCAAAGCCCAATGCGGGACCTGAATTCACGACCCTGAGATTAAGACCTGACTGAGACTAAGAGTCAGATGCTTAACTGACTGAGCCACCCTGGCGCCCTCATTTTAGCTTTTTAAGATTCCCCAGTTTTGCTTATAAGCAACAGAAAAGAAGCAAAAGTAGGCAAGTTAGCAGCTGTAGCAATCTCTGTTCTGGTATCCTAACTAGCAAGATGATTCTTCTAGGGACTATTCAGATTGGCCTGAGGTCAATGCTTGGTCCAAAAGGCTGTAATGTGGCTTGGTCTACTCGGGGTCTACATAAGGGATTCTATTCCATGTTTAAGGGAAGGGCTTTATTTCCTGTGTGCAATGCTGAAAGAAGTAAAGACAAATGACTTCAAATGCTTCTAGAATCGAACCAAAAGTGAACATAGAAAAGCTGAAGTCCAAGACGCTAATGTCCCAATCCCTTTTTTTCTACTTTATTTTTTAATGGTGAAATATTCATTCATACAAATATAGTGTAAATAATTTAAGGAGTAACAAAGCCAATGACTCTATACCTACTACCAATTTAGGAAAGAGCATTACCAAGGTCTTAGAAACCTGTTTGCCTCTTCCCAATTATTCCTGTACCTGTCCACAAGAGATAATCTGCTGTCATTTTACCCCTAAATATGCATCCAGAAAAATAAAAAGAACATTCTGAATAATTCCATTAATACAAAACTTTAGAAAATTCAAACTAATCTATAGAGACAGGAAGCAATCACTAATTACATTGGAGGGATGATGGCAAGTAGTAGGAGGAAGGGATTACAAAGAGGCACAAGGATACTTTTTGGGGTGATGCATATGTTCATTATCTTTTTTCCCCAGCTTCACTGAGATATGACTGAGAGAGCATTGTGTAAGTTTAAGGTACAAACATGATGATTTGATATACATATATATTATGAAATGATTACTAAAATGTTAATTAACACATCGATCAATTCATATATTTACTTGTGTGTGTGTGGTGAGAACTTTAAGATCTACTCTCTTAGCAACTTTCAAGTTGCTATTAAGACAGTATAGTGACGTCATATGTTCACTACCTTAACTGTGGCGATGGTTTCAGAGGTGTCTATGTATATCAAAACATATCAAATATGTATCACTTTAAATATGTGTGATTGAGTGTGTGTCAATTATACTCCAGTCAAGCTATCTTTTGGTGTAGGAAAATAGATAGTTAAGAGGTTCTTACATCAATAATTCTCAACTGGAGGACAGATGAGCACGCACCTTCCAGGGAGGCAACTGGCATCACCTATGAAACTTGTTCAAACTATAGAGACCTCTTCGCTCTCTCCCCAGAGATTCTAATTTTTTTTTATGTTTTATTTATTGATTTTTGAGAGCAAGGGAGACAGAGCACGAGTGGGAGAGGGGCAGAGAGAGAGGGAGAAACAGAATCTGAAGCAGGATTCAGGCTCTGAGCTGGGAGCTCAGAGCCCAACACTGGGCTCGAACTCACAGACCATGAGATCATGATCTGAGCGGAAGTCAGACCTTAAACAACTGAGCCACCCAGGTGCCCATCTCCCTAGAGATTCTAAACTATCCCTCCATAGGGATGCAGTCCCATTTAAGAACAACCACTGCAGTAAGCTGGGGTGGATAAAAGGGTTGTGTACTGAGACTCTGAAAGAGTTAGTAAGAGAGAGATGGAGAGACAAAGAATAGGAAGGATAGAAAGGCAAGGCAGCAGGGGTGGTGAAGACAGAAGAAAAGGGTTGAGGGACAAGGAAGCCAAAACCACAGACAACTAGGTCCTTTTGTTTTGGATGTGAATATCGTGTGAGTGTGGTGATGAAGGCAACAGGGCAAACATGTGTGGGGTACGTGACGATGACAATGATGATGATCACGTAGCTGGATATTACTTATTTGTTTCTTCTAAATATTTTCCTTTCCCTCCATTCAGTCAGGTAGCCTAGTCAGCTCAATGGATCACTGCTTCAGGGGCAATGTGGAAAGCAGAAAAAGACCATCAGACTTACTGGCTTTGGTCTTTGAAAAGCCTACGAAGATCACTGAGAAGACAATTTGTGAGCAGATGCAGCATGATGTGGAAAAGAATGAGGGGGATAGTGATTCTCCTCAGAAGAGAAAGGTTATTTCTCTAGGCTGGCAGAGAAGAGAGAAATCTGTGGGTACTGGAACACTTGGGATCCCAGCCTGGCTTCCTGACAGCACCACTGGGAGGAGGTAAGATCCAGAGAAGTCTGGGACTATTATCATTTCTATTTTTTTAATTTTTTTTAATTTTTTAATTTATTTTTGAGAGAGTTGAGAGAGAGAGACAGAGCGTGAGTGGGGAGGGGCAGAGAGAGAGAGACAGAGAGAGACAGAGAATCCAAAGCAGGCTCCAGACTCCGAGCTGTCAGCACAGAGCCGATGCGGGGCTCGAACCCACAGACCGCAAGATCATGATCTGAGCCGAGGCTGGACGTCCAACCAACTGAGCCACTGAGGTGCCCCTATCATTTCTATTTTTTTGATACAAAAGAACCAGGTTTAGTGAAATTCATTAACTAGCACAATGACAGAAAGCTATTAAATGGTAGAACTGGAACTTGAACCTTCAGGGATATCTGACATTGATACCTATCTTAAATACTGGTTAACTAAAATTAGGTGTGGGGGTATACAGAGAAAACTACAATTTTGATGCAGTTGTGAAAAAGCAACTGCTTACCATTTATGTCTGATTATTCTGCAAAATAATACCCTTGTGACTTGAGAACAAGCCAGGCTTTCTTAAAAGGTTTTGGTCTAGGGATGATCTTCTACCAGACTAAGTATCCCAGGAGTTTTTCATCTCACCCTGGCCCAAACTCAGACTATAAATTTCCTATGGAATGAAACGGCTTTGGAGATGAGAGACAACCTCTCTTTTTTTATCGGTTGTGCTCCTTTTTATAATTCCATGTCACAAATTCAATTCTTATGCCTAGAAGTCATTGCCCCAAGCTGGCTCAGGGTCACTCACCATCCAGCTTTTTCAGTTTGGGAACTCTCTTGGTTGCTTCTTCAATCCAGTTCCCCTCAGCAGAATGTTTCTCTTCCAAGGGATTGCCCACAAACACCAGGTCTTCCAGGCACGGCAGTTCGGCCAGCTTCGCAAATTCAGCTATAGGCACAAAGAATACATTCCATGTGAAAATGGCAAGCTTTCCACTTATGATTTTTGGGATTAAGGGGTTGAACTCCAGTATCACTAGCCCTCAGTTTGAGACTATTCAGAACAATTTGTTTAAGATTTTGAAAGAAGTAAGGGAAGTTTTCCCATATGGAGTCTTTCTCTGAAGACAATATGGAAAGGGAGGGAAAAAGAAGACATACCTCTTCTACCTTTATGCTAGCCTCCAGGTGGAATAAAAGGAAATGAGGTTCAGAATCACAAAGAACAAACTCTCCAGTGATAGGGCATCTCTATGCTGTACAGTATGGGTTAAGCTGAACCTCTTTCATCTCTACCCATTCCCTCATTTTTGAATTTTTTTTTTAAATTAAATAGGCTCCACACCCAACATGGGGCTTGAACTCATGAGCCTGAGATGAAGGATCACATGCTCTACTGACTGAACCAGCCAGCCACCCCTAATCTTTGAATTCCTAATGAATTCACATCTGTAGTGAAGAACTCATTACAAAGTTTTATAATGATTAGGTTATAAACTACTCTTTTCCACTAAGCTGTGAATTCCTTGAAGACAGAGACAGTATCCTATTCTTATGTATCTTAAGAGCCTGGCATAATTCATAACACTTACTAGGACTTTAGTAAATGCTGAATGAATAACGTATTATAAAAAAGCAAAGTAATATAGATGGCAAATATATCTTCCACCCAAGATTATTAAATTTAAAGGGATTCCTTTCTGCTTTTGGACAATAATTTAAATTTTTTTCATGATGAATAAAATTCATCTATTCAATTATAATCCAGGATCTATTCAATTATAATCATTCTAAGTAAATATTTAAATGTAAATTTCAAACATTTAGCATAAATATAGGAACTCCTATAGCTATTTCCCTGTGTGCTTAGAAAGAAATGCTCCCATTTGCATCTCGTTCTCTGTTGATTTTCTATAAATAGGAGGTAGAAGGTGAGCAAAGAGCCAGCTTCGGCTTACCCCAGTCTTTCACTAGGTTATTAGACATGTAGAGAATCCTTAATTTCTTCATTACATGGATCCCTTTCAACTTCTCAATAAAATTGTAGGAGATCCACAGTTCTTCTAATGTGTCCCCTACTGCTTCCTGAAAAAGAAAGCAATTTGGTTTATAAGCTTATTTTTAAACTTTTCCTCCTGTCCCCTTGATTACAAACATAAAGACAATGGCCTTCAGAGAGAACTGAAACCCACCTGTTTACTGGCAGGAGAGCTGAAGGTTGTGTGGGAGTTTTTTCTCATAAAGAAAGGCAAGTAGAACATTTTCGTCCTCTCTTCAAACTGATCTGAACTAAGAATAGCTACTGAAATTACCAAAAGGGGAAACAATAGCACTATTTTATCACTTTTATTGGATGGCATAGATTTCAAATTATGTCCCTATACATTATATGATTTGATCCTTATAACATTAAAGATAGGCAAAGTAGGTCATTTGATTTCTATTATAGAGAGATTAAGGGCATTTTCTAAGATCACAATGCTATTGAATAATAGAGCTAAGTCTAAATTTCAGGGTTTTTGTTTCAATATTTATTATGGAAACTTTCAAACATAAAAAGTTGGAAGAATATTACAGTGACTATATATATATCTACTACCCAGATTCTACCATTAACATTTTACTATCCTTTTCCTATCACGTATCTGTCCATCTATCCATCTGCTATCTATCAATTCCTCTTATTTTTTTGAAGTATAAAATTCAGTTTAAAACTCATAGTCTTGAGGTGCCTGGATGGCTTAGTCAGTTAAACTCCGACTCTTAATTTCGGCTCAGGTCATGATCTCACGGTTCGTGAGACTGAGCCCCAAAGTCGGGCTCTGTGCTGACAGTGACGGCATGGAGACTACTTGGGATTCTCTTCCCCTCTCTGCCCCTCTCTGACTCCTGCTTGCGCTAGCATGCTCCCTCTCTCACAAATAAATGAACATTAAAAAAAAAAAACAAACCCCACATTCTTTCTATTAAAGTATAAAGATTATATCACACTGGCTCTTAAATGCTAGATATAATAAATGATGGTACAAAGACTCTTCCTTCTTTTAGAGACATAAGACAAAATGAAATGATTATTTCTTTTTTAAAAACAAAAAAATGCTAGGCAGGATCAATTAGGTGGTCAATCCCCTCTTAGCCCAAAAGAATTTACCTACATCCACATGGTAACATCTAGAATGTGGGGCCTAGGTCTATGTACTGGCAACTGATCCTTCAAAGACCATAGAGAGAATAAGTGTACCCTGGACAAAGACCTTTAATACATTTTCCATACTGGTGAAATCAGGGGGAGGCTGAGAAGGGAGTGGTCTGAATTAGTCTGTGTGTCATCCCAACTCCCACAATGCATCAAAGTTTCAACTTTCTGAGTAAAAGAAACAATTTCAAAGTAAAAAAAAAATTTTTTTTATACCAGTCCATCCTAGCATTCACATATCAGAACTTTGTGATTTTATCAAACCCTCTAATCCACTATTCTGATATCTTCTCCCAAAGGTTCTAATTAATATGTCCTATACATCTTTCAGAAGAGGGGAATCAGGCTTCAGATAATTTAAACTTGATTGCGTACATTTCCATCTCACTGCATCTCCATCCATCTCATCTCTCAAATTTAGAAAGTGTGAGGTAGCAGGGAAAATACTGATTAAACATGGGTTAGAAGATTTAGGCTCAATTCTGGGTCTGTCGCTTAGTTAGTGTTGTTTTACATAATATATGCAGACTCTTGGTCAATTTCACATAGCCAAGTTCATCAATTCTCCAAATAGCCAATTTGCTGAATTTACTCTTTCACTGATTTACTGAAAAACTGTTTAACTACTTACAGATTATAGCAATTTGTTTTAGATAGGATAGGATAAGACAGGATGAAATTCCTTTAGATAGGATAACTTTTGAAGATGTCTGTGATGTTTTATTCATTCATCTGAGTGCTAATTTAGTTTTAGTTTCATTTTTAGCCATTTGGATGTAGTTGTTTTGCCATTGCCAAATTGCAGTGCATTTGGAGACTTTTCTTCACTTCGCAATATGACTACTTTGTGGAATGAGAATTTCTTATGTATACTGACTGACAAATGTACACATTTTGGACGTCCAGAGCATAGTTCTGTCAATACATTTCAATCTCTTCCACGGTCTTTTGTACTTCCCTAAATGTAAGGATTTGCTAACCACCTCAATTAGATTACTATTTTTATGTATTCTAATCATTTGAGAAGTTATTAGTGTCTAAAATATGAGGGGCACCTGGGGGCTCAGTCGTTTAAGTGTTCGGCTCAGGGTATAATCTCATAGTTCGTGAGATCAAGCCCCACTCGGGCTCTGCACTGACAGTGCGAAGCCTGCTTGGGATTCTCTGATTCTCTCTCTCTCTCTGCTCCTCCCCCACTTGCATGTTCTCTCTCTAAGGATAAATAAACTTAAAAAAAAAGAAGAAGAAGAAGAAGAAGAAACTGATTCTTTCAAGACAGACCGATAAATCCAAAGCTGGGATGAAACAACTGCAGTAAAATTAACACTAAAAGGAAAAAATTTAAAGGTGTTGAAACCATTCCAAGCAACACAATTTTCTAAATACTTGTAAGTAGGTAATAAAGGTAAGATTTGGTGAAGCAATCTGGTGACTATCAATCAGTAAAACCTGACTAAGTTTGTGTAAATCAGTTCAGTGAAATCTGTCATTCAATAAACAATAAACTGGCCCTTTGGAGAACTGAACATTGAGTAAACAGCCATTTAGCAAACTGGTCTGCTTCTGCATATGAACAAATCACCCCTCCTCCAGGTTTCTTACTATGTAAAAGGAGGGGGTTGGCATATTGAAATACCATCTCACACTTGTTAGGATGGCTACTCTCAAGCAAACAAAAAATAACAAGTGTTGGCAAGAATATGAAAAAGTTGGAACCCTTGCGCACTAGTGGTGGGGATGTAAATGGTATAGCTGCTACAGAAAATTGGTGGTTACTCCAAAAATTAAAAATATATGATCTAGCAATCCTGCTTCTGGGCATATAGCCAAAAGAATTGGAAGCAGAGTTTTGAAGAGATATTTGAATATCCATGTTCACAGCGTCATTATTTACAATTGCCCAAAGGTGGAAGCCACCAAAGTATACATTGATGGATGAAGAGATAAACAAAATATGGTATATAAATTCAATAGAACATTATTCATCCTGAGAAGAGAAAGACATTCTGATAATGCTACAACATGAATGAACCTTGAGGACATTATGCCAAGTGAAATAAGTCAGTCACATGAAGACAAATACCATATGATCCCACTTACATGAGGTACCTATGGTAGTCATATTCTCAGAGACTGAAAGGAGAATGGCAGTGCTAGGCCTGAGGGGAGGGGACAAGGAAGTTATCCTTCAATGGGTACAGACATGCAGTTTTACCAGCTGAGGAGAATGGTGGAGATGGACAGCAGTGATGGTTGTACAATGATACAAATATACTTAATACCATGGAACTGTACTTAAAAATGGTTACCATGGTAAATTTTTATGTTATGTGTATTTTACCACAATAAAAAAAAAAAGAAAAAAGAAGGTTGGGCAAGAAGTTCTCTAAGATCTCTTTCAGCTATTAAAGTTTACGATTCTTTGAGGTCGACAAACCATTATGAGTATTGAAAACAAAAAAAGATAAGTGTTCTGTTAGATAGTACTACATTGGAGGTTATAGGAGTGGGAAAGGCTTAATGGAGTGCTGACCTCCATTTTGGACCACATAAAATGATGATTATTGTTATTATTGTTTGCCTTTTATGTAAAGTACTGAATTCAGATATCATAATGTTGCTTAGAAGTCTTTAGGAAGATCTGATTCACAAAGAGTTAAGAAATGTTTGTAGGCAATTGATTATAAGTATACTAAAACAAATAGCTTTTATATTATAAACAGGAAGTCATTAGAGAGAAATTATCTCATTCATAATAGCAACAAAAGCCATAAATTACCTAGGAATACATTTTTCTAAGAAGCACACAGGACTTACAGGAATTGAAACTATAAAATTCTACTGAAAGACATAAAAAATCTGAATAAATCTGCCTGTAAGGGAAACCTCATTATTATAAAGGTATCAATTTTCTCCAAATCAATTTATAAATTCAGCGAAATTATAAGACTTCCAATGGAAATTTATTTTTATGAACCTGATAAACTGCATTTGAACAAGAATGGAGGACTTATCCAAATAGATATCAAAACATATTATAAAGCTAAAGAAAATTAAAGCAGCATTATATTGGAGCCGGAATATACAGGTAAAATAACAAATAGAAACTTGACCATCTAGGAACCCACCCATGCATACACAGAGTTTAGTAGGTGGCATTTACAGTGGGAAAAGATTTTTCAATATATGGCTAACCACTTGAAGGAAAAAAATAAGGTTTGATGCCTGCCTCATGCAACATGTAAAAATAGACTCCAGATGAACTAAAGATAACAACTTTAAAAATCTACATGTAGGGCGCCTGGGTGGCTCAGTCGGTTAAGCAGCAGACTTCAGCTCAGGTCAGATCTCATGGTCTGTGAGTTCGAGCCCCACGTCGGGCTCTGTGCTGACGGCTCAGAGCCTGGAACCTGCTTCGGATTCTGTGTCTCCCTCTCTCTCTGCCCTTCCCCTGCTCACATTCTGTCTCTATGTCTCTCAAAAATAAATAAACATTAAAAAAAATTTACAGTAAAAAATCTGTAAAAGTACTAGAAGATGACTATTTTTATAATCTAGAAATAACGATCTTTTATAAAAGATACAAAACATAGAAGTCATAAAGGTTTTACAAATAAATTTGACAAATTTTAAAATTCCATTTGGGGGTGCCAGGGTGGCTCAGTTAGTTAAGTTTCCAACTTCGGCTCAGGTCAAGATCTAGTGGTTCGTGAGGTCAAGATCTTGTGGTTTGTGAGTTCCAGCCCCGCATTGGGCTCTGTGTTGATACTTCAGAGCCTGGTACCTGCTTCAGATTCTGTGTCTCCCTCTCTCTCTGCCCCTCCGCTGCTTGTACTCTGTACTCTCTCTCTCTCTCTCTCAAAAATAAACATTAAAACTCCATTTGGCAACTATGAATAAAGTAAAAAAGACAAGTGACAAACTAAGAGAAAATACATTTAATAATTCTGAAAATTGGGGCACCTGGCTGGCTCAGTCAGTGGAATGTGCGACTCCTGATCTTGGGGTTGTGAGTGCGAGCCCTATGGTGGGTGTAGAGATTATTTAAGAATAAAATCTTTAAAGGAAAAAAATTCTGAAAACTGTTTGCATTAAATTACAGTGTGGAATCTGCAATCAGATTGCCTAGATTTGACTATCTTGGCTAAGTCTTCTGCCCCTTCTCTTTCCTCCTGCCCTCCTCCTCTCCTCCATTATCTTCTTTTTTGTTTATTTATTTGTTTATCCATAGATGGACATTTGGGTTGCTTCCATCTTTTGGCTATTGTGAGTAATGCTGCTATAAACATGGGTAAACAAATATTTTGTTTGTATGTTAGGCAGGAATCATTAGTTTGGTTATTCTTTTTTTAAGTAAAGAGTAACATATAAGATAACAACAACAAAATCCCAAAACACTACAAACAAGCATAAAAAGAAAAGTCTTTCTCACCCCACACTCCCTTCCTTTCTTCAGAGGTAACAGCTATCACCACAAATATTCTATGTGTGTATATGTGTATATATATGTGTGTGTGTGTGTGTATGTATATGTATATATATGTATATATATATGTGTATATATACATATAGAAATATATACTTTGCTTTTTTTTCACTTAACAACATACCTTGCAAATTACTCCATCCAGCATGTATAGGTAAGTCCTAACTCATTTTTTCTCTTGTTATTTTTATTTATTTACTTAGCTAGTCTACAACTGAGAGACCCCAAGATTGTTGAAGTTTTTTATACAATCTTTGTTGCAATGAACATACTCGGTCCAACATCTTTGTTCATGTATGTGAGGATGAAAAAGTCCTAGATACAGAATAGTTGGGACAAAGTAAATACACATTGAAGACTGTGGTAGCTATTGACAAACTGCTGGTCTCAGCGACAGTATTTAAAAGTGCCTGTTCACTACACATGGGCACTTTAGATAACTGCCTGAGCCCGAATGTCTTTATCCTGAAATGAGGATTTTTTTAAATCTTAAAATGAGGACATTATCTAGTTATGAATTTCAAATGAAACAATGCATGTAAAGAGTCTGCTACATAGTTAATAAATGTTAACAACAGCAATAATAGTAATAATATTCTCAACAATGGATAATTATTAGGAATATTGAGAGTGCCTAGAATTCAATAAGAAAAAATAAAGCCAAAAGAAAAATGAGTAATAACTAGGTTTGGTCAATTTCCAAAATAGGAAACATATAACAAACATACAGGAAGAGGACGTTCAAGGTCACAACTAACTGGAGAAAACAGATTAAAACAACATAATACTCCAGTTTTGCCTATCATATTGGCAAGTATAAAAAATATGGATTGGAGTACCTAGGTGGCTCAGTGGTTAAGTGTCCGACTTCAGCTCGGGTAATGATCTCGCAGTTTGTGAATTCAAGCCCTGTGTTGGGCTCTGTGCTGACAGTTCAGAGCCTGGAGCTTGCTTGGCATTCTGTGCATCTGTTTCTCCTTCTGCCACTCCCCCACTCACACTCTGTCTTACTCTTTCAAAAATAAACAGACATTAAAAAAAAATTTTTTAAACATGGATCAAAGGGGGGGTGCCTGGGTGGCTCAGTCGGTTGGGCGGCCAACTTTGGCTCAGGTCAGATCTCACGGTTTGTGAGTTCGAGCCCCGCGTCGGGCTCTGTGCTGACGGCTCAGAGCCTGGAGCCTGGTTCGGATTCTGTGTCTCCATCTCTCTCTGCCCCTTCCCCACTCGCGCGCTGTCTCTGTCTCTCAAAAATAAATAAATGTTAAAAAAAATTTAAATATGGATTAAAGGAGCACCTGCGTGACTTAATTGGTTGAGCATCCAACTCTTGATGTCAGCTCAAGTCATGATCCTAGGGTTGTGGGATCCAGCCCCACATTGGGCTTTGTGCTGAGCATGAGCCTGCTCAGGATTCTCTCTCTCTTTCTCTCTTTGTCTCCCGCTCCCCTTCTCCCCAGTCCCCTGTCCCTGCCACCAAAAAAGAAATAAAAGAATATGGATTAAAAAAAATATGGATAATACTCATGGATATTGAGGGTACAGGGGATAATTCTCATCCATATGCCATAGATGGAAGTAGAAACTGGGATTAGCATTGTGAGAGCAATTTGAGGTACCCATCAAAAATTTAAATGCATACAAATATCCTCAGCATTACTATTTTTAGCAATGTAGCCTATATCAACATTCAAATAACGGTCGAGGGTTATATGTGTGAAGATGTTCAGTGCAAAATGATTTGTAATAGCAAAAAAAGAGAGAGACACACCTTCCTCAAGAAAATAATCTAAATGCTTAGCAGTACAGGAATAGTTAAATACATTGTTATGTAAAAAAGAATGCATTAAATCTGCATGTTTCAACATGGAAGGATATTCCTGATATGCTACTGAATGAAAAAATAGAAAAAATAAGGCCTGTAAATTATCAGTACAAACATATATAACATATATATACATACACAGGCATGCACACACCCAGATATCTATAGGTAAAAAGAGGAAAGACTTTTGCAGTGTATTTCATATATTTATAAATTGTTTTATTTTTTTTACAATTAACATATATTACTCTTGGAATTATAGTTTTTGTAATTAGTAATATATTGAGTCACTCAGTATATATTTACAGAGTGCCTACTACATGTATCAAGCACTAATGTATATGCTGATGAAAAAAACTAAGGTACTCATTAGGATTCGTGTGTGTGTGTGTGTGTGTGTGACATGACAGAAAGAGACAGAGACAAAAACAAACAAATGAGAATTTCAGATAGTAATAAGAAAGATGAAAAAATTATAAGTGGTAAGAGTTTTTGCCCAAGAGGGCTACTTTGGATATATGGTAGCTGGAACACTGTTGTGGAGGTGACCTCTAAGCTGAAGTGTGAAGGTTAAGGAGTCAGTAATGTAGAAGTCCAAGGTAAGGAAGTTTTTAAGGCAGAAGAAATAGCAAGTACAAAGGTCCGTCAGGGGGGGAACAGACTTGGCATGTTCAAGGAAGAGAAAGACCAGTGGCTGGAGATTACCAACTAGGAAGAAGAGTAATATGGAATGACATCTGAAAGGAAGGCAGAGGCCAGATGACATACACAAACGGGCTTGTAATGTTCCTTGTCAGGTTTCCTACGTAGTTTTAAATAGACCCTTTTCCTTCAATTTAACGTTCCTTTTTTCACATATTAGTGATTTGTAACCTACTGAGGCAACTATTTAAATCATGCTATGAGGCTGGTGTGTCTCGATGAATAAATCAGTTAGTATGTGAATCTATCTGAAACCCAGCACCTATATCCCTATGAAGATTTATTCTTATTTCGTCTATGCATAAGTAGTAAGCAGACTGGTAAAATGTTTAGTGTATGTATGGTGTACAAACACACACACACACACACACCCTGGAAAAAAAACAACTACTAGGTATTATTCACAGAAGTCTACAGAAAATGAAGAGATCTAAGCAAGTGATGGTTGAGCTAGATAATATCCCTATAAATGCCTTTAATCCTATATTTATAATTTCTTTGTGGTTTCTAGGTGTATATTACATTTCATGGGAGATATTATATACTATAGCAATACTTGAGAATCTGGTACTCTATAAATACCTGGGGGAAAATCAAGCATCAGTCATACTAATCTCCCAAATTTTGAAGCACATTTACTTGCAAACTCTTCCTTTACAGATAATTCAAAATAATATTTAGCCTGAAGTATAATAAATTCTGAACTTTTGTACTATAATTTAGTATTGTACCCATGATTACTGTCTCTATATTTGACATTTTTACCATCTCAGGCACACAGAATGGAGAGAAGGCAAAATATCTTTAGATTTACCAATCATTTAGAACACCAAAAACAATTTCATTTTATAGATCTTTAAGGATTTCACTCAACATCTACTAGTTATTATTTTGAGGGAGAAAACTTCCTATATTTAACTTCAGAATGTAATTTCTAAGACTTTCCAAGTATTTTGTAAATTTATTAGTAACACCTTGTGTAGGTAAGTAGACAGGGTTCATGATAACTCCAAAATTGTAGCTCTGAACACCGACTCCTATTTGGGTATTACAGCTATCTCTGTCATGAGGGGGTGGCCATTCAGCCTGTGTGGTTTAGGGAGGTTACTACTGAGAAGCACTGCAGTTTCAATCCCACAAGATCAGCTTACTTGGGGCGGGAGTGGGAGTGGGGAGAAGGCCAGAGTCGTAAAAACGTTGGGAATGTTTATAAAATTATTTAACAATATACACTTAAAAAATTATTATCTTTTTGGGAACAAATACAAGAAAAAGACATTAACTTTGTCATTCCTGAAACTGCTTAATTTTACAATATTGTTTCATCTCAACTTCTCTGCAAGGAAATTCAAATGGCTGAAAAATATACAAATAAAATTCCCTGTCGAAAACTTTAAAAATTTTTAAATGCCCAAGTTTGATAAGGGAAAATGGGAACCCTCATACATTACTGGTAGGAATATAAATTGTTACAACTTTCCAAAGGGTAACTTGATAATATGTCACAAAAGCCTTAAAAGAAATTCATACCTTTTGACCCAGCAATTCCATTTCAAGGAATTTATCCAAGGAATTATTCATGGATGTGTGCAATAATATAGCTAAAAGGAGATTCATAATAGCATTGATTATAATAACTCCGAATTGGAAATAAATGAGTAGTAAGTAACTGATTTAAAAAGTTATGGTGTATCAGTAAAATAGAATATTATGCTACCATAAAAAAAAAAGGTAGGGTTGAAAATTATTTTAAAATCTTAAGTTACATCCTCTGATCAAAAACCTCCAGTGGCTTTGCAAGTCATTTGGAAAAAAAGAAAATCTAAAATCTTATTATGACCTGTAAGGCCCTATGCAGCCTGGTTCCTGGCTCCCTTTCCAAGCTCACCAAAGACAATCCTCTCCCCTGATTCAACTCTTCTGCCCAAACTCAAGCATATCAAGCAGCTTCGGTTTCAGGACATTTGCACTTGTCCCACCTCAGTGTGGAACATCTGTCCCTTGGTCAGCTCTATACCTTATATCCTCATTTCCTGTCAATCTATGTTCTAGTATATGCCTTGCTTTTCTTCATTGCATTCATCATCACTTGTATTATACAATGTATTGTATATGTATTATGCAAATATTCTCTAGACTGTCTCCCTCTACTGTAATGGAAGTTCTAGGAGAGCAAGAACTTCATTTCGTATTCTTCTGTATCTCTAATGCCTAGAACAGTGCCTGGCTTAAAGTAGGCCTTCGGGAAATATATTGAATGAGTTTGTTGAATGAATGAATGACATGAAAAAAATGATCTTTACATACTAAGTAAAAAATGAGAGCAAAACAATATATATAGTATGATTTCATTTTCTACATACCCATCAAAGAATAGAAAAAAGGCAAGAAAGATGTCAATCAAAATGTTAACAATATTTACACTGTCAGTGGCTTATAGGTACTTTTTATAGTTGCTTTTTGATTTTGTAAAGTTTCCGCAATGGACAAACATTACTTGTATATTATGAGGAAAAGTGCATGCTTTTTTAAAGAAATAAATAAAAACCTACCAGTCCATTTAAGTTCTTTATGTTGTTTCTTCCTAAAGACAATATCCTCAAGTTTTCTGTAGTGGAAAAAAAACAACAATTTCTGTTTATGGGAATCATATTATAACTGTTGTAAATCTAGTACAATAAAGTGTTAATAAGTTTTATATAATAAATATACTTATATAATGAATAAAAAAGGATGTATTAATAAAGTTGTGATCAAGTAAGAAATAACATTGACCTATCATCTAAGGTAAACACTATAATTTCACATTATGACAATATTAAATTTATAAATGGTTAACTATTTGAAACACATGGTTTTATTTTTTTGTTGTTGTTGTATCAAATACTTTTTTAAATTTATTGTCAAATTGGTTTCCATACAACACCCAGTTCTCATCCCAACAAGTGCCCTCCTCTATGCCTGTCACCCACTCTCCCCGCTCCTACACCCCTCTCACCCCTCAGTTTGTTCTTAGTCTTTGAGAGTCTCTTATGTTTTGTCTCCCTCCCTCTCTGTCTTTTTTCTTTTCCCCTCTTCCCCTCCCCCATTGTTTTTGCTAAGTCTCTCAAAATCTACCTATCCATGGAAACATATGGTATCTGTCTTTTTCTGACTGACTTATTTCACTCAACATAATACCCTTCAGTTCCATCCATGTTGCTACACATGGCCAGATTTCATTCTTTCTCATTGCCACATAATATTCCATTGTATATATATATACCACATCTTCTTTATCCATTCTTCAGTTGATGGACACTTAGTCTCTTTCCATGATTTGGCTATTGTTGAAAGTGCTGCTATGAACATTGGGGTACACGTGCTCCTATGCATCAGCATTCCTGTGTCTCTTGGGTAGATTCCTAGCAGTGCTATTGCTAGGTCATAGGGTAATTCTATTTTCATTTTTTTGAGGAAACTCCACACCGTTTTCCAGAGTGGTTGCACTAGTTTGCATTCCCACCAACAGTGTAGGAGGGTGCCTGCTTCTCCACATCCTCGCCAGCATCTATAGTTTTCTGATTTATTCATTTTAGCCACTCTAAGCAGTGTGAGGTGGTATCTCAATGTGGTTTGGATTTGTATTTCCCTGGTGATGAGTGACTTTGAGCATCGTTTCATGTGTCTGTTGGCCATCTGGATGTCATCTTTGGAGAAGTATCTATTCATATCTTAAGCCCATTTCTTCACTGGATTATTTGTTTTTCGGGTGTGGAGTTTGGTAAGTTCTTTACAGATTTTAGATACTAGTCCTTTATCTGATGTGTCATTTGGAACACATGGTTTTAAACTGCTGGCTAGTGGGACACCTGGGTGGCTCAGTCAGTTGAGCATCTGACTTCAGCTCAGGTCATGATCTCCCAATTGGTGAGTTCAAACCCCACATTGGGCTCTGTGCTGACAGCTCAGAGCCTGGAGCCTGCTTCAGATTCTGTGTCTCCCTCACTCTCTGCCCCCTCCCCGCTCACACTCTATCTCTCTCTCTCAAAAATAAACAAACATTAAAAAAATTAACAAAAAAATAATAAATTGCTGGCTATTATAAATTTTACAGGGATGAAATAAGAGTAAAGAAAATTTTAACTTAATCTTTTTTAAGTTTATTTATTTATTTTGAGAAAGAGAGAACACAAGTGGAGGAAGAACAGAGAGAGAGGTAGAGAGAATCCCAAGCAAGCTCCACGCTGTCAGCTTAGAGCCTGATGCAGAGCTTGAACTCATGAACTGTGAGATCATGACCTGAGCCGAAATTAAGAGTCTGGCTCTGAACTGACTGAGTCACCCAGGCGACCCAAGAATCTTTGAACTTAAAATTTTGAAGCTTATATATTTTAAATCTACTATAGTATGAGGACTCATGCTAGAAAATAGGAACATATTTATGTATAGCACAACTCACTCCAAAAAGAATTAAAAGTGAAATCGGGGGTACCTGAGTGGCTCAGTTTTTTAAGCAACTGACTTCAGCTCAGGTCATGATCTTACGGTTCATGAGTTCAAGCCCCACAATGGGCTTTATGCTGCCAGCACAGAGCCTGCTTCGGATCCTCTGTCCCCCTCTTTCTCTGCCCCTCCCCTGTTCACGTGCTCGCTCTCTCTCTCTCTCTCTCTCAAAAATAAATATTTTTTAAAAAAAGCGAAATCAAATGAATTACTATTTTAAAAATCTTTTGCTTTCAATCTTTTAAAAAATTAGATTGTGATTTGGTTTAAAAATGCTTATTTGTATTTTTCAAAAGGTTGGTTCTATTTATGCATCTATAGGCTATTTTGGGAAGAAAAAAAGAAAGTAGAAACCGTTGCTTTAGGGAACTGAGAGTCTATGGTCAGAGGAAAATGTATTTTCCACTGTAACCTCTTTTGAACTGTTTGCATAAAACCATGTGCATGTATTATTTTTGAAAATTAAAAAAAAAAAGATTCTAGCGAAACACAGGAAACCTCATTTCTGTTCTAAAAAACTGATTACTTATGCATAAATTATATATTTAGTTTCACAACTTAACCTTCTGTAACTATGCTGTCCAATATGGTAGTTACTAGCCACGTGTGGTTATTTAATTTAAATTAATTAAAAATATAAATTCAGTTTCTCAATCACACTAGCCACATTTCAACACCTTAACAGCTGTATGTGGCTAGTGGCAACTCTATTGGGACAGTGTGGACAGCTCTATTGGACTGTACTGTTCTATGACATCCATAATTCAATGGTTAAGAGCACAAATTCAATTAACTGAGTTCCAATCCCGACTCTCTAAGGAAGCAACTAAACCTCTTTGAATCACAGTTTCATTATACGTAAAATGAAGAAATATAATATCTGACTTACAAGAATATCAAGATTAAATGAGATAATTGTCTAAAATATTTAGCTTAATGCTTAATCCATGTAAGTATACAAGAAATGTGTGTGTGTGTTATCAGACACATATGGCTATATACACTTTAATTAGTTTAATTTAATTATTTTATTTTTTAAACAATGAAATTTTTTTTTAATGTTTACTTATTTTTAGAGAGAGAGAAGGCACACACATGGGGGCATGAGCAAGCAGGGGAGGGGCAGAGATAGATGGGGAGGGGCAGAGATAGAGGGGCAGAGAGAATCCCAAGCAGGCGCTGGGCTGTCAGCACAGAGCCCAATACACTGCTCGAACCCACAAACTGCAAGACCATGACCTGAACCAAAATCAAGAGTTAGATGCTCAACTGACTGAGCTACCTAGGCACCCCTAATAAATTATTTTAAATTCTGTTTGAGAAACACTTAACATTCAGGACAAAGTATTTTAAGAGTGATCTAATTCATGCAAAATGCTTTAACTGCTGAAACAAGTCCCCTGGTTATAGACTGAATTGTTTTCCCCCCCACTCTAAAATTCATATGTTGTAGTCCTAACACTCAGTTCCTCAGACTGTGACTGTATCTAAAGATAGGGACTTTAAAGAGGTAATTAAGGTAAAATGAGATCATTTTAAGTAAAACTCAGTATGACTGGTGCTCTGGGGCACCTGGGTGACTCAGTCAGTTAAGCGTCCAACTCTTGATTTCACATCAGGTCATGATCTCATGGTTCGTGAGTTCAAGCCCTGCATTGGCCTCTGCACTGACAGTGTAAAGCCTGCTTGGAATTCCCTCTCTCCTTCTCTTTCTACCCCTACCTCATTCTACCTCTCTAAATATAAATAAACTTAAAAAAAAAAAAAAAAAGAAAAAGTGCAATATGACTGCTGCCCTTATAAGAATTAAAAGAACAGATTAGGACACAGACAGAAACAGAGAAAAGACCATTAAAGACCAAAGGAAAAGATGGCCATCCACAAGCCAAGGAGAGAGGCCTCAGAAGAACTCAACCCTGTCAAAACCTCGATCTTGGACTTCTCGCCTCTACAACTACAAGAAAGTAAATTTCTGTTGCTTAAGCCACCTAGTCTGTGGAATTTGTTATGACAGCCCTAGCAAACTTATACACCCCATATAACTATAAATGTGTGAAAATTAAATATTTAAGAAAGTCATATAATTAATTATTCTTTAAAGCTTCTTGAGATGGAAATATTGTCATTTTGTCTATTCCATGTAGAATGAGAAGCTTATTCAAACAGTTATTCATTCAACACATAATTATTGAGCGTCTACAATACACTAGGAACAGCTATAATCACTTGCAGTGATTAATATATTATATTAATTATTTTATATGATAATATAATAGTGAATAATATAGATAAAAATTCATGCTGTCATTGAGCTAACAATCTGCCAGATGATAAACTAAATAAGATACTGGGGTGCCTGGGTGGCTCAGTTGGTTAAGTGTCTGACTCTTGATTTCGACTTGGATCATGATCTCACAATTCATGAGCATCGAGCTCTATGCTGACAGTGCAGGGCCTGCTTGGGATTCTCTCTCTCTCCCTCCCTCTCTCTCTGCCCCTCCCCAACTCTCTCTCTATCTTCTCTCAAAATAAATAAATAAACTTAAAAAAAAAATTACCAGGGAGTTTGGCCTGAGCAATGGGAAGAATGGAGTTGTTGCTATCTGAGAAAGACACACAGGAAGTTGGTTTAGCTGGGGCTGGGGAAGGATATCAGCACTTAGTTTCAGACGTGTTAAATATATGATGTCTAGCAGACATCCAATGGAAATACCAGGCAACCGACTGTGAAAATCCAGAGTTCAGAGAAGATGCCTGGGTTGGAGATACAAATGTGGGAACTATCAGCATGTAGATGATAAAGCCATGACCTGGATGAAATAATCCAGGGAATGAGTGAAGACAGAAAAGAGAAGAGATGCAAGAACTAAGGCTTGGACTACTCTAACACTTAAAAGTGGAAGATGTGAGACTGGGAAGAAGCAGCCAGAAAGACAGGGAGATCAGGACAACATAGTGTCCCAGAAGCCAAACACTGAAATTACTTCAAAGAGGAATGAAATCATCCATGTCAAAATACGCTGCTAGGTCAACTAAGATGAGGACTGAGAAACCACCTCAGAAATTGAAGACAACAAATAGAAAATATATGCAACTCTTCCAAAGATAGTATCTAACTTAACATATAAAACTCTTTTTTTAAACTCCTTTAAAAAAAAATACACATGAAAATGGTGATGGAAAGCTAAAAAGATCTTATTGGTTATGTATAGGGACATAAATTATGATATCAAAATTAATAAATTAAATGTCCTAACGTAATCCATATATTTTTCAGAAGTAGCAGATGGTGCAGAAGTAGAGCACCACTAGAAGGAAAACACTGTTTTTTTTTCTTTATACAAGAAAGGTCCTGGTGAAAATCAAAACAGTGTTTGAAAGTTCTGTTTATTTATTTAGTAAACTGAAGAAGAAAAGTATGTTTTTACCAAAGATACGAGGCAACAAAATTTATGTTCTAATATTTGATGTGAGATTACTAATATTCATATTGTACAGGCTGTTAGCCACAGTTTTGAGCATAGTCCAGGTATGCAAGTTTTCTAGCCACAGTTTTGCTACGATAAACATAAGTTGCCATTAGGGTTATTCTGCCTTATAAACCCCACTACATAGGAATCTCTTTTTACTCCAGATCCTCTCATCATAGTTACAAGTAAGACTACAGAGCTCATGAAAGGTAAGGGGTGAGAGACAGGCTACAGTCATATATTCAATCCTTCACATGGAACTGCAGCTTCTTTTTGCTTTATAGTCACAGATGATGTGTATTCCCCAGTGACAGGCCACGGACTATGGAAGTACTATTTGTTACAAGCAGAACTAAAATGAGGTGAATCAACTATAGCAAATGTATAGTACAAAGGCTTATACTGTCTCATTCCATGTCTACGTCAGACATCAATAACTGATCAAGCTACTCTTTTCCACTGAATTTTTGGTACTCTTAATAAGTCTTTTTTTTATGAAAAGAAAAGCATGTTATCTGTATTGATAAATAATGTTATTGGGGTGCTTGGGTGGCACAATTGGTTAGGCATCCGACACCTGATTTCCATTTATTTATTTGAGAGAGAGAGAAAGAGAGCAGGGGAGGAGCAGAGAGAGAAGGAGAGAAAGAGAGAATCCTAAGCAGGCTTCTCACTGCCAGCAAGGAGCCCTACATAGGGCTAGAACCCCCAAACCATGAGATCATGACCTGACCTGAAACCAAGAGTCGCACGCTTAACCGACTAGGACACCTGGGCGCCCCCCCAACTCTTGATTTCAGTTCAGGTCATAATCTCAATGTTTATGAGATAGAGTCCCAGATCAGGCATGCTGTCAGCATGGAGCCTGCTTGGGATCCTCTCTCTCTCTCCCTCTGTCTCTCTCTCTCTCCCTCTGTCTCTCTCTCTCTCAAAATAAATAAACTTTAAAAAAAGTTATCCATTTAATCTCATTAAAGCAAGTTATTTCAATTACAGACAAACTTTATAATTGTTGAATAACACTGATGTTAGGGATGCCAACTCCCATGCAGTTGAAAATCCGAGTATAAATTTTTACTCCCCCAAAACTTAATAGCTACTACTGGGTAGATGCCTTGGTCAACAGTCCGTTAATGCACATTTTGTTTGTTATATATATTATATACTGTATTCTTATAATAAACCTAGAGAAAAGAAAATAGTCAGAAGATCATAAAAGAAAGAAAATACATTTAAGAATAAAAGGAAAATAATTTACAGTGCTCTAAAAAAAATCAGGATGTAAGTAGACCAACATAGTACAAACCCATGTTGTTCAAGGGTTAACTATAAAATGAAACATCTCAAATTGTTTAATGAGTCAGTGAAAAACTAGAATATACTGAGTCATCTGTTTAGGGGCACCAGGGTGGCACAGTCGGTTAAGCCTCTAACTCTTGGTTTCAGGTCAGGGCACGATCTCACAGTTCGTGAGTTCAAGCCCCGCATCTGGCTCTGCGCTGATGATGCAGAGCCTGCTTGGGATTCTCTCGCTCTTCCTCTCTCTCTGCCCCTTACTCGGTCTTGCTCTCTCTCAAAATAAATAAATAAACTTAAAAATAAATAAATAAAAAGTTTCAGAATACCACCTGGAATTTTAAAAAATAAGATAATAAATAAATAGAGTATGAAACACATGACAAATGTGAACAAAAGATATATAATAAAAATCTAAATTTTCTATTTAATTCTAACTCTATAAAATCTTTAAAATGCCTTTAAAATGCTTAGATCTTTTGTTCTCTCTGATTTTCTTTGGATAACCAAATTTAAGTCACATGATTTATATATTTTCTCTGTCATGTGACAATTACTGTGGTTAAAACAGGTGCTAGCTTCTGGGATTACATAGTGTCTCTAGAATGTTTATTACAATAATGAGAAAACCCAAGAACCATCTGTTACCATAGATCACTTACTTAAGCCATTGAGGTTGGCAATTTTTTCAATGCAGTTTGTAGACAGCGAAAGCTTCCTTAAAAAGAACAAAGGAAAACCTGAATCAATATGAAACGATTTTAAATGATGTATCAGAAAAATAAACGGTGCATCAGAAATTGTTCCTCAAGTGCACAGAAGATAATATTTAAGTCATATTTTCTTTTTACACTAAATCCTTTTTCCCCCTTAGACATGGCATGTATTCTTTCATTTTGAAATCCTCATACTTTTTTTCAGATTACAAAAGTCAATACGTAGTCATTGCAGAAAATTAAAAAAACACTTTTTGGAGGTAATTTGGTATTATTTATTAATTTTTTTTAAATGCGTGTGTTCTTTGACCTAGTAATTCATTCCTAGGAACACCTTCTACTGAAATACTAATACGATGCCAGAAGATATACAAGCTAGATTATGTATTGTATTATTGTAATAGCAAAAAAACATGGAAAAATCTATAAACATCAAGCAACTGAGGGACAGATTATGAAAAACTGCACTATCACTAAAACAAATGAAATTAGGCTCTAGATACCAGCTTGGAAAGACATCCACGAGGGGTGGTCAAGTTAAACCATCTAGCAAAACACAGCATTTCAGATGATCCCTCTTGATAAAAAGCAGAACTATATTACATGCATGTGCGAAGATTTTATCTGTTCATGTGTTAAATTATTCAGAAATGTATACCGAAAAAGTCATATGTAATCCTAACCACTCCACAGATATCCCCAGAGATAACTACTTTTAATGGTTTATATACATTTGTGTAGGTTTTTTCTACCATAATTTAATTACATAAAATTTTAAAGGGAGAATAACTACACATTCTTAGTCTTCCTTTCTTGACAAAATTTTTAATATTTCAGTACATTTCATGCAAAAAATATAATAAAAGCTAATTTTATAGAACACAATGTGTGCTCAGTATTCTTGGTTTTGTTCATTTGTTTTTTACATAAACTGTTTTAACTATCACAGCAATCCTGTGAAATAAATATTATTATTATCATCCATATTTTACAAGCGAGGAAACTAAGGTATAAAGATGTTAAGCAATTTGCCTAATATGAACACCCATAAAGAGGCAGAGCCAAATTTAAAACCCCACTAGAGCTGACTCTAGAACATGTCATCTTATCCTTTCTAATTTGACTTGAAAAAGAATTAATCATTTTTTTATAAAAGCAATTACTGTAATGTAAATTATTGATCAAATCTGTATATTTTCTAGCCATCTCCAATTCCTGACAACTACCAGTAAAAAATGGAGTGCCTTAAATCTGAGAATATGATTGGGGATGAATTCTTTAATTGTTGTTTAGGCAACACACCCAAAGAGATTGTCAGCAAAAATATGAAGGGACTGACTCTTTCCAAGCATTCCAAGATAATTTGGTACCAGGTACAAAACCTTCTCAAACGTTTGCCTTTGAGATGGCTTTATGATAAAAAGATATTTGACCGCTTTGAAACAGTGCTCTTTGGAATCATGCTTTTAAAGCCAAAAAAAACTCTAGGGTGGATTTTTATGTAGTACACAGTGCTGTCATCATAAAGGACAAGTTGCATACAATAACTAAATATGTTTGCTTTTTCCTTTCCTTACAAAGACAGATATTAGTCTAATGCACAGGTTCACAAATATGTGTATAAGAGTCACTCAAGCTGCTTATTATAAACACAGATTCCTAGGTTTCATCAGTAGACATTCTGTTTCTATACATTTGGGGTGGGGGTTAACTCCAGCATTAGGAGATTCTTATATAGGTGGTTAGGGCACTACGCTTAGAAAAACACAGAGTGAAGAAATCAGGAAGAACTCCAAGTGATTCTGTACCATTCTACAACTCCAACAAAAGACACTGCAGCCTGAGAGCATAGTCACAAGGGGTCATGGTATAATTGCCTCAAATTAGCCACATAACCTTGCTAAGAAAGTATGTAGACTACTGAGAAAATAACTTAAGGGGAATAAATATAAGGGCACCTGGGTGGCTCAATCAGTTAAGTATCTAACTCTTGATTTCAGTTCAAGTCATGATCTCCTGGTTTGAACGCTACATCAGGCTCTGCACTGACAGCACAGCACAGACCCTGCTTGGGATTCTCCCCACCCCCACCCCCACTTGTGCTCTCTGTCTCAAAATAAATAAATAAATAAGCTTTTTTTAAAAAGAGGAATTAATATAGATCTGATAAACTCATGGGAAAATAAGATTACAAAAAAATAAGTATAATTTGATCCAATGAGGAAAAAATATTAGAAAGTTCTATATCAAAATGCTAACACTGGTTTTCAAAAGGTGGAGCAATTTGGTTGATATTAATTTCTTTCTTTGGGCTTTTTATATTTTCTAGATGTTTTAACAATGTATTTTTATAATTTAAAAAAATTTAAAGCAGTATCTGTTAGGCCTCTAGTCAGTATAGCAGTGACTGACTAATTTTACGAGAGAAATACTAGATTTTATGATAGAATAAGTCTTATTGTAATATTTAGTTTCTCCAAGAGACAAGAGACAGGCACATTATAAAAATTTTACTGTAAAAAAAGTACTATATTGGGGCACGTAGGTGGCTCAGTTGGTTGAGTGTCTGACTTCGGCTCAGGTCATGATCTTTCGGTTTGTGAGTTTGAGCCCCACATCAGACTCGCTGCTGTCAGTGCAGAGCCTGCTTTGGATCCTCCGTCCCCCTCACTCACTGCCCCTCCCCTGCTAGTGCTCTCTATCTCAAAAATAAATAAACATTAAAAAAATACTATATTGTTCAGGGTTACTTTATTACTAGTCCCCCATAAACCAATAATCTTTTATGTTTGGCCGTGCCAAAGGGAGAATTATATTAACCAAACCAACAAACAAAAAGAAACAAAGATCACAGAAAACAAACATATTTTTTCTAGTTTATGTATTTAAAAAAGGAAGGGAAAAAAAGACAAGAGAACTTACTCGCAATTAGCAAGTGTGGACAAAGATGCATCCATCTTCTCTATTGGGGGAATTTGAGCATAAAGCTTTATCTCTTTGGCTTCAGATGGCTTCTGACTGGTTTTCTCTTCCTATGATAAAAATTGATTTGGAAGAAAGTGATCCCTGATTATAATAAAGAACTAAGAGTCCAGAATTTTGCAAGGCTTTTCGATGTTTATTTCAAAACAATTTTTAGAACTTTATAACTCTGTGCATTCACTTAATGAGATTTACTAACTAACCCTAATCACCAGGCTTTTACATGGCTTGATCAGATAATTTATTGTTACGTTCCAACTGAATGGAAAGGAGGAGGAAAGAAAATAACTTTTATTTCTGTAATATTTAAAATATTTTAAGAGTCTATTAATGAACAAAAACAAAACACACAAACAACATTTTCTTAGGAAGAATTCCCAATCACCCTTTTCTTAAATATAAGATTTAGATCTGAAAAACCCACTGTTTTGCATCTCTTCTTGATTTTACTATACATGGTTTAGTCTGAGATAGAACCCCAAAATACCAAGAATTTTGGAAGATACCATCTTTATAACACAGGTGAGGTCAAACTATTAGCTCTATAATAATTTACTACTAAATTCTACCTTAGAGAGCACCTGGGTGGCTCATAAGGTGGATTGACCGACTCTGGATTTCAGCTCAGGTCATGATCTCGCGGTTCACAAAGTTCCAGTCTGGAGTTGGGCTCTGTGCTGACAAGCTCAGAGCCTGCTTGGGATTCTCTCTCCTCTCTCTGCCCCTCCCCAACTCACAAGTGCGCGTGCACTCTCTCTCTCAAAGTAAAATTTTTAATTATTTTTATTTTTTTAAAAGTTTATTTTTTTATTTTGAGAGAGACAGAGAGCAAGCAGGCGAAAGGCAAACAGAGAGGGAGACAGAGGATCTGAATCGGGCTCTGTGCTGATAGCAGAGAGCCCAATGCAGGGCTTGAACTCACAAACTATGAGATCATGGACCTGAGTCACCAGGCACTCCTAAATAAACTTAAAAAAAAAAAAAAAAAAAAAAAAAAACTTTAAAATAAATTCTAACGTAGAGTTTAATTTCAGTACTATGTACACAATTTAAAATTTAATTATCAATATATGCTGCATAATAATATTTTCTAAGTACCTCAATACTTAAAGTCAGTTCTCTTCAACAAAACAGGAAGCTCCTAAGGTGCAGGGACCATTTCCTTTGCTTTCCTATGTTTTCTATAACATAGTGCAATATAAGACACACAGAGGCTTATTTTTAAAATCAAATCATATGATATAAATACTAGAAAACACAATCAGTTGAAAAAAAGATCTAATACACATCCACTCGGTACTTATTTTTGTGCCATACATTTGTAGGTCAGGGGAATGGAAACAGATACCTAGTAGATGCTCGATAAATGTTAGGTTAATCAGTGAAAGAGTGAGCTTAATGTCTTCAAATAATCATAAAGTCGAAGATTTATGGCCACAATATGAACTAGAAATAGAACCTACAACCCAAATCAAAAAAGCAACCACTTATCATTATAAGTAAATAAAGTCCTAAAATCTGATTCAAAGAAAATCTAATCTAATGACAAGCCTATTCCATATGTACTTTTTTTCTTTAACAAAACAGATTCGAGGTGCTTGGGTGGCTTAGTTGGTTAGGGTGTCCAACTCTTAATATCAGCTCAGGTCTTGATCTCAGGGTCAGGAGTTTAAGCCCTGCACTGGGCTCCATGCAGGGCACAGAGCCTACTTAAGATAACAACCGACCAACAAACAAAACCCCAGATTTTTCATTAACCAAACAGAAATGGATTTTTGCTTAATTTACTTAATTTATTTAAATATTTACTTATTTTGAGAAAGACAGAGAGGAGAGCGCAAGCAAGCATGGGGAAGGGTCAGTGATAGAAGAAGAAACAGAGTCCCACGCAGGCTCCAAGCTTGTCAGTGCAGAGCCTGATGTGGGGCTCGAACTCATAAACTGTGAGATCATGACCTGAGCTGAAAGCAAGAGTTAGATGCTTACCCAATTGAGCCACCCAGGCACCCCTAGAAATGTTTTTAAATGCAGAGTATGGGGGCATCTGGGTGGCTCAGTTGGTTAAGCATCCCACTTCGGCTCAGGTCATGATCTCACGGTTCGTGAGTTTCAGCCCTGCGTCAGGCTCTGTGCTGACAGCTCGGAGCCTGAAGCCTGCTTCAGATTCTGTCTCCATCTCTCTGCCCCTCCCCTGCTCATGAGTTGTCTCTCTCTCTCTCTCAAATATAAAATAAAACATAAAAAAAATTTTAAATAAATAAATAAATGCAGAGTACAAAGAAGTTTATAAGCACTAAAATGAGAATTCAAAAATTTTTTATTCTATCCATCCTATTTTCCCTAGACACCAAGTCTACTGAAAGACTTTTTATTCAAAACCCAGCTACAAAAGCAAAAGATTCATTATTATATAAAAAACTATTGATAACATTGACAAAAAAGTTATCACAGGGGATAAATATTGAGGAGTTATCTCTATACTCTGTGGAAATTATATGTATAATGCTGAATTATAACTGTTCAAACATCTATAATGCTGAATTACAACTGTTCAAAACTTTATTAGAATGCTATATTCAAAATATTTATAGTTTATACTTAATGCATGTTTTTTACCATGCAGTTTCCCTTCTAATGTTAGTATATGCTTTAGTATGTTTTCCAGCTTTATTGACATGTAACATTGTGTAGGTCTAAGGTGATGATTTGATACATGCATATATTACAAAATGATTTAACACAATAAGGTTAGCTAACAAATCTATCACCTCATATGATTTTATTTTTTTAGTGCTGAGAACATTTAAGATCTATTCTCTTAGCAATTTTCAAGTATATAATACGATATTATTAACTATAGTCACCATGCTGTATATTAGATTCCCAGAACTTGTCTTACAACTAGAAGTTTGTACCCTTAACCAACATTTCCTCAAGTCCCCGCACCCCAATCCCCAGCAGTCAACATTCTATTTTTTGTTTCTGTGAGTTCAGCGTTTTTAGATTCCACATATGAGTAAGAGCATAGAGTATGCGTCTTTGTCTGACTTATTTCACTTAGCATAATGTACTCAAGGTCCATCCATGCTAATCATAAATGGCAGGATTTCCTTCTTTTTTGTGGCTGAATAATATTCCATTCTGTATATATACACATTTTTTTATCCATTTATCCACTGATTGACATTTAGGATATTGATAACGATAAAACCCACGGATTTCAATCAGATTTTCTCAATTTTACTAGTATTCATTTATACACAAGTGTAAATGTGTTTGTATGTGTGTATTAAGCATATACAATTTTATCTGGGTAGATTCATGTACCCATGACCACAGTCAAAATAGCTAAATATCTCCAGTACCACAAAGATTCCTTGTATTGATATAAATAACTATCCAAAAACTCTCCTTGTATGGTCTCTAGAAGAGATAAAAATTCATATACTCACCCATCTGGCTAGAGCTTCTTTGATTGTTGTTGCTTTTGCCTTAAAAAGAGAAGAAACAAAGGTGTCTTTATTGGTATGATTTGTTGATTCAACTTTTATGCAGTAATTATTAGCCTTGGCATCTACTATTGAAAAGATTAACTTCTTTCTTTGAGACTTTATATGCAAACAAGTGTGTTTTAATTTCTTGAAATCAGAATGATTTATTTAAATACCTCTCAGAGGGGCATCTGGGTGGCTCAGTCAGTTAAGCGTCCGATTTCAGCTGAGGTCATGATCTCATGGTTTGTGGGTTCAAGCCCCTCACTGGGTTCTATACTGACACCTCAGAGCCTGGAGCCTGCTTCGGATTCTGTTTCTCCCCGCCCCCCCGCCCTTCCCCTGCTTGTGCTCCCTTTCTCTCTCTTTCTCTCTCTCTCTCTCTCTCAAATAAATAAATAAACATTAAAAAAAATAAATACCTCTCAGATAAATTAAGGAAATCATGGTATAATGCCCATATACTTCACTCCACTTGGTTTACAAAAAATATATACCTTTTAACATTTGATATTAAATTATATCTCACTTCATTGATTCTAAGAGCTACATCTTTTACATTTTAACATCTTTGAAATTTGGATGCATTTTAGAACTAGGATCCATTTACAATTACTGTGGCCAGGTGGCAGTGGTAAATATCTAGAAAAACATCAACCATTTTATTTCATATACTTACATTCCTTTTTATGTTTGCAGAGAATGATACATGATAAAAACTTACATGCTCAAATACATTTAATTTAAAAAAATTTAATGTTTATTTGTTCACCTTTGAGAGAGAGAGAGAGCACAAGTAGGGGAGGGGCCAAGAGAGAGACAGAGACATAGAATCTGAAGCAAGCTCCAGACTCTGAGCTGTCAGCACAGAGTTGGATGGGGGGCTCGAACTCACAAACCGTGAGATCATGACCTGAGCTGAAGTTGGATGCTTAACCAACTGAGCCACCCAGATGACCCCCAAATACATTTAAAAGAACTCTGTTACTAAGTACAAAATAAAAATTCTAAGTGAAAAGAAATTACTTGTCAGGATTTAATTCCAATTTCTTATTTTTATTTCCTAGAACATAAAATAACGCTGCATTTATAATCAATAGTATCTTAGGTTCAATTTAATATGACATAACTTTAAATGTAAGAAAAGGAAGACATCCTTTGAATTATTGCTAGAGTTCATTAAAAAAAAAAAAAACTAAAAATAACAAAAGGAAAAACGTTATAGTTGACCCTCAAACAAGATGAGCATTGTTAGACATAGACATACCAACTTCTCTCCCCCAAACAGTCAAAAATCTGAGTATAACTGTGACTCCCCCAAAACTTTACTAATATCCTACTGTTGACCAGAGGCATTACCAAAAACATAAACAGTAGATTAGCACATATTTTGTATGTCATATGTATTATGTACTATATTATGACATTAAAGTAAGCTAGAGAAAAGAAAATGCTATTTAAAAAATCATAAGAGAAAATACATTTACAGTACTACAGTGTATTTAACTGAAAATAATCTGCACAAGTGGACCAGTGCAGTTCTAACCTGTGTTGCTCAACATGTATATACATGCCATTATGTCTAGAGAGTAAAGACATAGTAATAAATAGCCCTTGGGTTAAAGAGTAAACTATAAATTAAAGTAAACCAAAACAAAATTAAAGACAAAAAATATTAAAATTTAAGGAATATAACATTTAAAAGGAGACTTACAGCTTCAAATACATTTGTTAAAAAATAAGAGAAAACATTGAGGAGAGCACTTGTTGAGATGAGCACTGGGTGTTGTATGTAAGTGATGAATCACGGGAATCTACCCCCAAAACCTAGAGCACACTGTATGCACTGTATGTTAGCCAATTTGACATAAATTATATTTTAAAAAAGAGAAAATAAGAGACAGAAAACAAATAAGCTAAGCATTCAAGATATTTGAAAAAGCACATCATTGCAAACACAAAGAAGACTGAAAGAAACACAAAGGAAGAAGCTGATGAAAATAGACCAGAGGAAAAAAAGAGTGACAAAACTAAGAGTTGTTTCCTAAATCTCTAGCAACCGTAATTGAGAAAAAGACAGCTATACAATAAAAATATAGAATCAGAGGAAATAATACAGATACCATAAAGATTGAAAAGGAAAATATTGGGGCACTTGGGTGGCTCAGTTGGTTAAGCATCCAACTCTTGATAATGGCTCAAGTCATGATCTCATAGTTCGGTTCATGAAATGGAGCCTGAGTCTGGCTCTGAGCTGAGAGCATGGGGCCTGCTTGGGATTCTCTATCCCTCTCTCTCTGCCCCTTCCCCGCTCATACACTCTCTCTCTCAAAATAAATAAATAAACATCAAAAATAAATAAGTAAGGAGTGCTTGGGTGGCTCAGTCAGTTGAGCATCTGACTTCAGGTCAGGTCATGATCTCATGGTTCGTGAGTTTAAGCCCCATTGGCTACTGTCAGCACAGAGCCTGCTTCGGATCCTCTGTCCCCCTCTCGCTACCCCTCTCCAGCTTGTGCTCTCTCAAAAATAAATAAACATTTTTAATAAACAATAAAGTAAAAATAAAATATTATAAGCAAATATACAGTAATAAGTTTGAAAACTTAGGCAAAAAATGGCACCCCTGGCCAATAACTATATTTAAACGTTAAAAAGATAATCAGAGGGGCACCCAGGTCGTTCAGTCAGTTAAGCATCCGACTTCAGCTCAGGTCATGATCCAATGGTTCACGAATTCAAGCCCCACATCAGGCTCTGTGCTGACAGCTCAGAGCCTGGAGCCTGCTTCAGATTCTGTCTCCCACTCTCTCTGTCCTCCCCTGCTTGCGCTCTCTCTCTCTCTTTCAAAACTAAATAAAAACATTAAAAAATGAAAAAAAAATCAGAGATTTACCTTCATTCTCCTCTCCTAAAGCTCCAAGCCTAGATATTTTTACAAGTAAATTCTGCCAAGTTTTCAAGGAACAGATATTCCTTGTTATACAAGTTGTTTCAGAAACCAGAAGGGGAGGGAAAACTGCCAATTTATTTTATAAGGCTAGAATAACCTTGATGCCATAACCAGATAAGGAGTCCTCTTTACTTCTCAGCATAGATTTGAAAATCCTAGATAACTACATTAGATCTCCAAATCCAATGATGAATAATAATCATGATCAAGAATGGCTAATCCCCAGGAGCATAAGGATTGTCTAACAACAAAAAAGCCTATATCTAAATAATTTACTAAGAGTTAAAGGGAAATTCACTATTTGATAAAAGCTACATACCAAAAACCTATAGCAAATGCCATACTTAATTAAGAAATTCATTCATTTTAGCAAATATTTATTGTCTACTATGTACCAAACACTCTTTTACATGCTTAGGACATATCGATGAACAAAACAAAGATCCCTGCCTTCACGATTAAAAATAGATTAGACGGGAAACAGATTAAAAATATATTTCATAAATAAATTATACAGTATATTAGACAGTGACAGTTACTAAGGAAAAAGAAAAAGCTGAACTTGGTATGGGGATGTCAGGATATGTGTGTATGTGTGTATAGAGTATGTTTATTTTTTTTAGATGTTTATTTTTGAGAGAGAGAGAGAGAGAGCGAGCATGGAGGAGGGGTAGAAAGAGAGGGAGAGAGAGGATCTGAAGCAGGCTCCATGCTGACAGCAGAGAGCCTGATGTGGGGCTTGAACTCACAAACTGTGAGATCATGACCTGAGCCAAAGTCGGTCACTTAACCAACTGAGCCACCCAGGAGCTCCTAGTGTATGTTTATTTTAAATAAGATGGTTAAGAAGGGCCACACTGGAAGATAATATTAAAAGTAGTCTTGCAAAGTATATAATCAGAGGAGGAGGGCCAAGATGGCAGAGCAGCATGGAAGTTCTCTGCTTCTCTCACCCCTGAAATGCAACTAGATCAGCATCAAACCATTTTGGACACCTAGAAAATTGATCTGAGGACTGACACAGCAATCTGCATAACTTGAGCCACAGAACTCGGCAGGTATGCAGCACGGAGAGGCGAACTGGGGGAGAGAGAAGCTGTGGGGGTAGGGAATGGTATTTGCAGAGAGGACAGAGAAAGCGGTAGGGAAGAGTACAGGAAAAGCAATCTTCCTGAAAGTAGCTGGAGAGAACGAGAAAGAGTGCAAGCACTCACAAGTGCCTAAACAAGAAAGGGAGACAGGAGAGGTTTCAATGTCATTAGGATTCTATAAACAGGGCAGAGCAGCTTCGGAAATTCCGCAGCTCAATACCTGGCGGTGCTCTGGTGGGAAGGGCAAATCCCCAGGAGCAGGCAGTGAGGTCTGACAGGTCCATGGGCCACATGAGGAGAAGTGGTTTCCCCTGCTACCCTGCTAGGAGGGCATTTGGTAGAGGCTGTGGAGCCTCTCCACAGGCAAAGGTCCCAGTGGATCCCCAAGAACACGATTGCTGGTAGTGGAACAAAAATACTAGGATGCGGTGAAACTTGATGCGGGTTGTGTGTTGGGATTTACCATAATCCCTGAAACACTGCCACTACCCCATCAGACAAACTTATTCTGGGGCAAGCCAGTATCCGGCCATTGCTCAGCGAGATCCTCCCCCAGAGGGTCAGAGCAGGTCCAAACAGCAGGGCCCTCAGAAGTGAGAGGTTTGGAGACAGCCCCATCTGAGATAAAATTCAGGAGGGAGATACTGCCTGGCAGGCTGATGGCGTGGACATGGACAGTGTAGAATCGGGGAGTGGACAGAAGCTAGAAACAAAGGAGGGGTGCTTGATTGCCAGTAGGGTAGAGCATAGAGTTCTGATGCTAGAGACTGGGAAGCTGGGTGAGCCATTCTCACCTCTCCCGTGCATGCACACAAACACATGAACGTGCACCACACTGATCTACCTCAGTAAGCTAAGCAGTGCCACCTAGTGGAGAATGGAGCCATTACACCAAGCCCTGTCCAACTGCACCAACCAAGCCCTAGAGGACCACCATAATTCTCTCCACCTGCTTAGTGTACAGACTATAAAGTGCTTCATAGTTTGACTTCTAGGGGAAACTGGATGTAATTTCATTTGGAATTCATTCTTGTTCCCTGGTCCATCTATTTGGGTTTTTTTGTTTGTTTTGTCTTTTCTTTTTCTTTTCTTATTCTTGGATACAGAATGAGAAAAAATTTTATTTTTCTTTTCCATTTTTATATAAATTTTAAAAATTTTATTACTTTTTTGGCAATTTACTTTTTTATTTTTATTAAAAAAAATTTTAATGTTTATTTACTTTTGAGAGAGACAGAGTATGAGTAGGGGGAGGGGCAGAGAGAGAGAGGGAGACATAGAATCTGAAGCAGGCTCCAGGCTCTGCACTGTCAGCACAGAGCCCTGATGCGGGGTTTGAACTCATGAACTGTGAGATCATGACCTGAGCTGAAGTTGGATGCTTAACTGACTGAGGCACCCAGGAGGCCCAATGGCAATTTATTTTTTTATTCTACTTCATCTTCTCTAATTCATTTTATTCTGTTTTATTGTGTACCTTTTCTTAATTTTTAAATGATTTGTTACTTTTTTTTCCTTTTCTTTTTTTCCCCTTTTTTCTCTATTCAATCAAGCTTCTTTCAAGGATCTAGAATCTAGCATATCAAACATACCTAGGATCTAGCTTCGTTTATTTGATTTTTTTGTGTTGTTTTTAATATTTTCAATTTTAATTTTAATTTTATTAATTCTTTTTCTTCCTCCAAAATGACGAGGCTAATTAGTTCACCCCAAAAGAAAGAATAGGAAGAAATGACAGCTAGGGACTTAATCAACACAGATATAAGCAAGATGTCTAGACTAGAATTAGGAATTGCGATAATAAAAATAGTAGCTGGGGTTGAAAAAAGCATAGAATCTCTTTCCACAGAGATAAAAGAAGCAAAATCTAGTCAGGACGAAATTAAAAACACTATATGGAGATGCAACCTCAACTGATGCCACGGCTGCAAGTATGGACGAAGCAGAGCAGTGAATCAGCAATATAAAAGACAAAATTATGGAGAATAATGAAGCAGAAAAAAGGAAACTAAGGTGAAAGAGCACAATATAAGAATTAGAGAACTCAGTGACTCACTAAAAAGGAATAACATCCAAGCCATAGGAATCCCAGAAGATGAAGAGAGAGAAAGAGGGATAGAAGATTTACATGAGCAAATCATAAAGGAAAACTTTCCCAACTTGGGGAAAGACGCAGGCATCAAAATCCAAGAAGCACAGAGAACTCCCATTAGATTCAATGAAAACTGACCATCAACAAGGCATATCATAATAAAATTCTCAAAATACACGGAAAGAATTATGAAATAATTCACAAAATACACAGGGAAGAATTATGAAAGCAACAAGGGGAAAAAAATCCTTAACCTATAAGAGAAGACAGATCAGGTTCACAGCAGACCTATTCACAGAAACTTGGCAGGCCAGAAAGGGGTGGCAGGATTTTCAACGTGCTGAATTGGAAAAATATGCAGCCAAGAATTCTTTATCCAGCAAGGCTGTCATTCAAAATAGAAAGAGAAATAAAGAGTTTCCCAGACAAACAAAAACTAAAGGAGTTTGTGACCACTAAGCCAGCCCTGCAAGAAATTTTAAAGAAGACTTTCTGAGAAAAGACAAAACAAAAAAGACCAAAAGCAACAAAGACTAGAAAGGACCAGAGAACACCACCAGAAACTCCAACTTTAAGGCAACACAATGGCAATAAATTAATACCTGTCAGTACTCACTCTAAATGTCAATGGTCTAAATCCTCCAATCAAAAGATATAGGGTAACAGAATGGATAAGAAAACAAGATCCGTCTATATGCTGTTTACAAGAGACCCATTTTATACCTAAAGACACCTTCAGATTGAAAGTAAAGGGATGGAGAACCATCTATCATGCTAATGGTCACCAAAAGAAAGCCGGAGTAGCCATACTTTTATCAGACAATCTAGATTTTAAAATAAAGACTATAACAAAAGATGAAGAAGGGCATTATATCATAATTAAGGAGTCTATCCACCAAAAATATCTAACAATTGTGAACATTTATGCCCCCAATGTGAGAAGCATCCAAACATACAAATGAACTAATCACAAACATAAAGAAACTCATTGATAATCATACCATAATAGTAGGGGATTTCAATACCCCACTTACAGCAATGGAAAGATCATCTAAACAGAAAATCAACAAGGAAACAATGGCTTTGAATGACACACTGGACCAGATGGACTTAACAGATATATTCAGAACACTTCATCCTAAAGCAGCAGAATACACATTCTTCTCAAGTGCAACATGATACATTCTCCAGAATAGATCACATACTGGGTCACAAATCAGTCCTCAACGAGTTCATTTTTTTTTTAATGTTTATTTAATTTTGAGAGCGAGACAGAGCACAGGTGGGGAAGGGGCAGAGAGAGAGGGAGACACAAGATCCAAAGCAGGCTCTAGGCTCCAAACCGTCAACCCAGAGCCCGACGTGGGGCTCAAACCCACAAACCGCGAGATCATGACCGGAGCCGAAGTCGGACATTTAACCAGCTGAGCCACCCAGGCGCCCCAATCCTCAATGAGTTCAAAAAGATCGAGATCATACCATGCACATTTTCAGACCACAATGCTATGAAACTTGAAATTAACCACAACAAAAAATCTGGAAAGACAACGAATACCTAGAGATTAAAGAACATCCTACTAAAGAATTAATGGGTTAACCAAGAAATTAAAGAGGAAATTAAAAAGTACATGGAAGCCAATGAAAATTGTAACACAGCAGCCCAAAACCTCTGGGATGCAGCAAAGGCGGTCGTAAGGGAGAAGTACACAGCTATATAGGCCTTCCTTAAGAAGGAAGAAAGGCCTCAGATACACAATCTAACCTTACACCTTAAAGAGCTGGAAAAAGAACAGCAAATAAAACCCA
Source organism: Paguma larvata (assembly GCA_030068075.1). NCBI lineage: Eukaryota > Metazoa > Chordata > Mammalia > Carnivora > Viverridae > Paguma > Paguma larvata. Next base: position 21,145,208 of record CM057827.1, on the reverse strand, counting down.
AAACCAGCAGAAGATGGGAAATAATAAAGATTAGAGTGGAAATCAACGCTATTGAAAAAACAAAACAAAACAGTAGAACAGATCAATGAAACCAAGAGCTTTGAAAGAACTAACAAAATTGATAAACCCTTAGCCAGTTTGAACAAAAAGAAAAAGGAAAGGACCCAAATAAATAAAATCAAAAATGAAAAAGGAGAGATCGCAACCAACACTGCAGAAATACAAACAATAATAAGAGAATATTACGAGCAATTATATAGCAATAAATTGGGCAATCTGGAAGAAATGGACAAATTCTTAGGAACATATAAACTACCAAAACTGAGACAGGAAGAAAAAGAGAATTTTAACAGACCCATAACCAGGAAAGAAATTGAATTAGTAATAAAAAACCTCCTCAAAAACAAGAGTCCAGGGCTGGTTGGCTTTCCAGGGGAATTCTACCTAACATTTAAAGAAGAGTTAACTCTTATTCTTTTGAAGCTGTCCCAAAAAAAATAGAAATATAAGGAAAACTTCTAAACTCATTCTATGAGGCCAGCATTACCTTGATTCCAAAACCAGACAAAGACCCCACTAAAAAGGAAAACTACAGACTACTTTCCCTGATGAACATGGATGCAAAAGTTCTCAACAAGATACGAGCCAACAGGATCCAACAATGCATTAAAAGAATTATTCACCATGATCAAGTGGGATTTATACCTGGGATGCAGGGCTGGTTCAATATCTGCAAATAAATCAATGTGATACATCACATTAATAAAAGAAAGGACATGAACCACATGATCCTCTCAATAGACCCAGAGAAAGCATTTGACAAAATACAGCATCTTTTCTTGATAGAAACCCTCAAGAAAATAAGGATAGAAGTATCAAACCTCAAGATCATAAAGGCCATATATGAAAGACTCGCTGCTAATATCATCCTCAATGGGAAAAAACTGGAAAAACTGAGAGCTTTCCCCCCAAGGTCAGGAACACGACAGGGATGTCCACTCTCAGCTCTGTTATTCAACATAGTACGGGAAGTCCTAGCCTGAGCAATCAGACAACACAAAGAAATAAAAGGCATCCAAATCAGCCAGGAAGAGGTCAAACTTTCACTCTTCACAGATGACATGATACTCTGTTTGGAAAACCCAAAAGATTCCACCAAAAAACTGTTAAAACTGATTCATGAATTCAGCAAAGTTGCAGGATATAAAACCAATGCACAGAAGTCAGTTGCATTTCTGTACACCAATAATGAAGCAGCAGAAAGGGAAATCAGGAATCAATCTCATTTACAATTGCACCAAGAACCATAAAATACCTAGTTTCTTCACTGTAGGGCTCAGTGTTGGCAGTGCAGAGCCTGCTTGGGATTCTCTCTCTCCCTCTCTCTGTGGCCCTCCCCCACTCACACTCTCATGCTCTCTATCAAAATAAATAAACTTTAAAAAATAATTTAAAAAAGTGTTCTCAAAAAAATTTTTTTAATAAAATAAAAGGATTCTCTTTAAGGGGCAGCTGGCTGGCTCAGTTGGTAGCATGTGCAACTCTCAATCTTGTGATTGTGAATTTGAGTACCACACTTGGGTGTAAAGATTACTTAAAAATAAGATATTTTAGGGGTGTATGGGTGGCTCAGTCAGTTAAGCATCCAACTCTTGATTTCAGCTCAGGTCATGATCTCACAGATAGTGAGATCAAGCCCCGAGCTGGACTCTGCACTGACAGCTCAGAGCCTGCTTGGGATTCTCTTTCTCTTCTCTCTCTGCCCCTCTCCCACTTGCTCACTCTCTCAAAATAAACATTTTTTTAAAAAACACCCTTAGTTTGGGGCACCTGGGTGACTCAGTCAGTTAAGGGTCCGACTTTAGCTCAGGTCATGATCTCATGGTTTGTAAGTTTGAGCTCCATGTGGGGCTCTATGCCGACAGCTAGAGCATGGAGCCTGCTTCGGATTCTGTGTCTCCCTTCCTCTCTGCCCCTCCCCCACTCATGCTCTGTCTCTCTTTGAAATGAAAAAACATTAAAAAACATTTTTTAAGTATTTTAAAGAAGTATTCTCTTTAAGATCCCAAATATATCAAAGATGCCTACTATCATTGCTACTGTTTAAGATGGCACGAGATCTTTATCAATGTTATAATAAAATACAAATTAGAATGATTAAAAGGAGGAAATAAAACTCACTATGCAGATGATCATCTACACTGACAACAGAATAAACTGACAAATATTAGAACAAACGAAGTTCAGCAAGTAAAGAACATCGTTGAGAAAGTTAACAGAAAAGTTGGGAGAAGATATTTTCAACATTAAACCAACAAAAGACTAAGATCTAGAATGTAGAAGAAACTCCTAAAATTCAAAACAAAAAAGGAAAATTGGAAAAATTTCACAAAAAAAATGTAAACAGAATTCATAGAAACTGAAATCCAAGTGACTAACAATATCGTGAGGTATTGAAACTCACTGAAGATCAGAGAAATGCAAAGTAAAACAATGGGATACTAAAATACATCTTCAGCTTGGCAAAAGTTAGAAATCTGGTGAGAAAGTACAACTTTCATGCATTACAAAAGGAAGTAAAAACTACCAGAGCCAGGGGTGTCTGGCTGCATCAGTCAGCAAAGCATGCAGCTCTCAATCTCAGGGTGTGAGTTCAAGACCCACATTGGGGGTAGAGCTTACTTAGAAAACAAAACAAACTAGCAGAGCCATTATGGAAAGTAATCTGACAGTGCCTAGGGAAATTAAGTATGCATAGGCCCTCTGACTCTGAAATCCTACTCCTGGGTACATTGCCCAGAGAAATCCTTGTATGGGCCCATGAAAAAAACACATAAGAATACTTTCAAGTTGGAAGCAATCTAGTTGTCTACAAGTTGGTTTACAAGGTCAGTAGTTCCTCTATAGATTGCAGGAGTCAAAAACAGAAATGCCTAAAGGACCAATGGATAATGGATAAATGGGTAAAACTGGCCATATAAAGAGGTTAACCTCTACTCTGGCTCCAGAAAACAACTGGCTAGTGGGACTTGGGACTTGATTTCCTCTAATATCACATTTCTTCAAATATTAAAACGCCATTATTGAAAATAACATCCTAGGGATGCTCAGGTGGCTGATTCAGGTAAGTGACCAACTCTTAATTTCAGTTCAAGTTGTGATCTCACGGTTAGTGAGATTGAGCCCTGTGCGATTCTCTCTCCCTCTCTCTCTGCCCCTCTCCTGCTCAGTCACTCTCTCAAAATAAATATTTTTTTAAAAACTATCCTTATTTTGGGGCACCTGGATGGCTTAGTCAGTTAAGCTCAGATCATGATCTCATGGTTCGTGAGGTCGAGCCCTACGTGGGGCTCTGTGCGGACAGCTCAGGGCCTAGAGCCTGCTTTGGATTCTGTCTCCATCTCTCTCTGTTCCTTCCCCACCTGTGCTCTGTCTCTCAAAAATAAATACACATTTAAAAAAAAACTTTTTTTACTGCCCTTATTTTATGTAACACTAAGAGAGAAAAGATGTTGCCGGGGTGCCTGGGTGTCTCAGTCAGGTGGCTCAGTTGGGTGACAGGTTCTTGATTTCGGCGCAGGTCATGATCCCAGAGCCTCAAGCCTCAAGTTGGGCTCCATGCTGAGCATGGAGCCTGCTTAAGATTCTCTCTCTCTCCCTCTGCCCCTCTCCCTCACTCTCTCTCTATACATAAATCAAATAAATAAAGAAAAGATGTTGCCAATTATATGACACCACCGTATTTTAGTAATACAAAAATAGGTGTAAAAATGTACCCAATGGTGAAATATGGTATTTCTGATTTTTCAGAGGGGCCATAAATCTGGGTTTGATGTGAAATATGATCATTTAAAGACATTGGAAGCTAATGTGTTTTTTTTTTAATTAAAAAAAACTGATTTCTGGAGGGCTCTAGAACTACCAGTTCCCAGTCTCAGCTAGCTTCATGTAACTACTGGTTTTGATTCTCTATTTGAAGATTTTCAATAATTCTCATGGTACCTGCTTTCAGAATTATTTAGAGCTGATTATTTCTTCACATGAATATAAACCTAGGTTCCAGGGGCACCTGAGTGACTCAGTCCTTAAGTATCAGACTTCGGCTCAGGTCATGATCTTGTGGTTTGTGAGTTTGAGCCCCACATCTGACTCTGTGCTGGTGGTGTGGAGCCTGCTTGGGATGCTCTCTTTTTCTTGATCAAAATAAACTTAAAACGAAAACCTAGGTTCCAGAACTTTTTACTTTCTTTGGCAGCGGTTTTCAGCTACATGCCTGTGGAATAAAGTAAGGAAAGCAGAGGGAAAATTACTTTTAAAAGAGTAGTATTTAATCTTGTGGTTAAGGGCAGGCATGAATTCGTTATCATTTCAGTTTCCTGGGTTCAATTTCTGCCCACTTAAATAGCACTGGAATCACAAAAAGAAGACAACTAATTAAGGATGCCTGGGTGGCTCAGTCTAAGTATCAGACTTGGGCTCAAATCGCTCAGGTCATGATCTCACAGTTCATGAGTTGGAGCCCTGCGATGGGCTCCGGAGCCCGCTTGGGTTCTGTATCTGCTTCTCTCTCTGCCTCTCCACTGCCCCAGTTCACACACACACACTCTCTTTCTCTCTCTCAAAAATAAATAAACATTAAAAATAAAAAAGAAGACAACTAATTATACTTATTCTTCATAAACATCTCCATCCCACAAGACAATCACATACATTGCTAAACATCTCTGACTGGGTCTGTAACCAATCAACAACATTCCTTTTCAAACTACTAGCTGGAACTACCAACTCTGTTAAGCAAAACAGTGCACACTTTAGGAGTTGAGGAGTATCAGCAGGTAAAATCACTACTTCCTAAAGGGACTTGATGGAGTAGACCACTGATAGATTTCAAATCCAAGATAGCGGTGTTTCTCGAAATGTGATGGGACATCCTCCAATTCTAGAATCACTTGAGGTGCATTGTTGAAATGCACATTCCCGAACCTCATCATATTAAAAATTCATAATCTGCATTCCAACAAGCTCAATCTTAGGCCGACTATACTTATGCATATATGCATACTTCAATTTGAGAAACGCTATCCTAATATATTCTATCCGAGTGGGGTTTACAATGCTACCTAATAACTGCACTTACAGTCATTCAGAGGGCAACTTGGGCACATCACGGGTTCGAATACTGCTGCACTCGGTGTTACACACATTCCTCTCATAACGAGCTCCCTGCGCCCCATCTCGCCAGAGGGAAAATTACAGAAATATCCTTCTTCACACTCTGCCTTCTATCACCTTTCCCACTCTCATCCGCTCTTTTTCGAGCATTTCCTGCTCTTTGCCCTCCTTTTCTCTGTCAAGAGTCCGACCATATTAACCCAACATCCAATCCGCCCCAGGCCGCCCTCGCCCCAGACCACCCGGTGCCACAGTTTGTCTTTCGCCTCAGGCCTCTGACTCCTGAGCCTGCTAGCGTCCGTTACCGGCTTCCTTCCGCTGATCGAGGACCCCCCACCCTTAACACGCCACAGTCACCCTTTTCCACTTCCAATCTCTTCTTCTCTTTAGCTACGAGGCCTAGAGGGTACTCACCATTCCGGCCGTTGCTACTGTCACTGCTCTGGTTGCTAGGGCCCGCCGAGGTCGGTGCGCGTGCGCACTTCTCGGAGCCCTTCGCGGATCCCACCCCTGGCAGCGCTACTTTCTCTCCGCCCTCCCGGTGACGTAAGCGGGGCATTGTGGGATGGCGCGGCGGCCGCTTGGGTCCTCCCGCACAGCTGCTGCTCGCCTCCCGGTCCCTGCGGTGTGGCAGCTGGTGGCGCGCAGGACGCGAGAGCTTAACGGCGCAGAGTGGTCCCGAGATGCTTTCTGCCGAGAGCAAGTTCAGGTAATCTGGAGTGATGTGCCTGCCTAAATTTAAAACTTCGCTATAAAGTTACCCCTCCCAAAAAGTAACTTAAAAAATTCCCTTCCCTTGCAGATTGCCCGTCCCATCCTTCTCTTCATCACCTGCTGTAATTCACCTGGCATCCGACTGGCATCCGATATTCAGAATTTCCTCGGTTACCTTCCCCCAGCCCCTCCAGGGAGCGAGAGGCGAATGAGCGCATAAAATGCTGGTTTTATAAAACCGAAGTGTCTTTCTCCCCTCCCCTCCTTTTATTAAATTAGATAAAAATTGTAAAAATACTGGGTTACGAGGGGCATGGAGAAATGGGGACGCGTATATACCTGTTGTTTATAATTGACACAGCCTTTCTGGAGAGCTGTGGGCAATAGTATTAAAAGCTTTAAAAACGTGTGCACCTCTGTGACCCAGCAGTTTGACTTCTAGGATTCACCCTGAAGAAATAATCAGACAGATGTAGAGATTTATGTTCAACGTTTTAATAGCAAAAAGATAAACAACCCAAGTGTCAGCAAAAACAAATAGGTATTATTGAACATCCAAACGATGAAATAATATTCTTCCATTAAAAACGTTGCTGAAACGCATCTACTCACATGCAGACAGTCATGATGTTTGAATTTGAAATGCAAGTTACCAAACAAAATAGTTGGTATAATGTTCTTAAAAATTATATGCTGCACACACATTATACATAACATATATCTAAAAGAATGTTATGAGGGTCTATTGTTTGCTGCAGATTGAATCCCTTCCCCTCCCCCACAAATTCATGTGTTTAAGCTCTAACCCCAAGGTGACTGTTTATGGAAATAGGGCCTTGAAGGAGGTAATTTCAGTTAAATGAGGCCATAAGAGTGGGGCCCTAATCCAGTATAACTGGTGTCCCTATAAGAGGAATAGACACACCAGGAGTGGTGGTCACAAAAGAAAGGCCATCTGAGGACACAGTAAGAAGATGGTCACCTGGAAGCCAACAAAAGAAGCCTCACCAAAAACTAACACTGTCGGCACCTTGATTTGGAGTTCCAGCCTCCAATACTTCGAGGATATTAATTTCTGTTTAAGTTGGCTAGTCTGTGGTATTTTGTTATGGCAGCCTTAGCAGACTAATACAGTGTTCATTTTGTTTATTTTCCGGTTATTCTATAATGTGGATATTTTAAATTTTGAAATAACAAATAAATTTCATTTTGAAAAAGCTAATTTAATCATATTTATTTAAAAATAGGGGAAAATGTTTATTAAAGAAAATTAAAATGGATATTTATAACCTATGCAGCCTTTTTTCTTGTGTTTTTTGTTTTGTTTTTGTTTGTTTGTTTCAGATCTCCATACCTCCACGTCTCCAAACTAGAATTTTTCTTGACTGCCAAAATCTTTACCCGTTTTGTTGATGTAGTTGAAATGGGAATCTAATCCTCAAATAGATCTCATAACCTAACAGAGTATGCCTCTTACTCAAAACTGTGGATTACATCATAAGGCACTGCATTAACTGTGAAATATCATTATCAAATCAATTTTATCTTCATGCTTGCTCAGAATGTTACTTTTACTTCCTCCTTGTCATTGGAGAAATCAACTTTGACCATGAATATGTTTTATTTACCTCCATATAAACCATTTACCAATATATAAGCAGAAATTTACCAGTCTCTGAAAAGTAATTTACAGTATCATGCTATAGTCCCCATCAAGTACATTTTGAGTTTCAGATTCTCAAAGGTTAAAAACATTCACACAGGAAAAGAATGAAGAATTATATAATTTGGATCCTTTCTTTGTTCTTTTAAATCCTGCAAAATGGCAAAATAGATTCCAAAAGCCATTCAGTAGAAACTATGGCTTTGGATCTACTTGTTGCTGCAGGCCTAGAAGAAAGATGAGAGAAAGGTTAAAAATATTATTGAAACAGTTTCCCCAAATTCAGAAAATCACCAGACCCATTGAAAAGTAATGGTAAGATAGTGTGAAATGATAGCAAAGCAAATATGTTAAGGAAACTAATTTTCTGAACAAGAATGTGGCTTGAATAAAAGAAAAATTGTCATGTTTAACAGATGATTAGATATTGAGCAAACTAGCTAAAAGGTGTATACCCTAAAATTAAAAAAAAAATCTTTTTAAATAAAGCCCAAGAGAGTATTAATTCTTTACGTTATTTGTATAGCAAAACGTTTATCAGCTCAAATTAGAATGAGCGATGTATCAATTTTCAATAGTCTACTTCCCAGATTATTATTCTTATTATAGTTATTTGATAAAAAGCCAACTTCTCCCCTGTTTTTTGGTCTGTTTCTTTAAAAACATCATTTAGGGACGCCTGGCTGGCTCAGTAGGAAGAGCGTGCAAATTTTGACCTCAGGGTCATGAGTTTGAGCCCATGTTGGATGGTAGAGATTACTTAAATAAATAAAACTTAGAAAAAATCTTTTTAAAATCTTACATAGATAACCCAAAAATCAGGAAGTAATACATAAGTATACACACACACACATATAAAGCGCATATATATATATATATATATATATGACATATACTTGTTCATGTTAATAATTTGAAACTTGTATTAAATTTTTAAAATAGGGACACCTGGGTGGCTCAATCGGTTAAGTGTCCAACTCTCCATATTTGCTCAGGTCATGATCTCACGAGATTCAGCCCTACATCGGGTTCCGCGCTGACTACATAGAACCTGTTTGGGATTCTCTCCCTCCACCTCTCCCCCATTAGCACTCCTTCTCTCAAAATAAATAAATAAATCTTTAAAAATTTTTAGTAATGGGGGCGCCTGGGTGGCTTAGTTGATTGAGCATCAGACTTCGGCTCAGGTCATATCTCTCACTTCTGGGTTCGAGCCCCACATCGGGTTCTCTGCTCTTAGCGCAGAGCTCACTTTGGATCCTCTGTCCCTCCCCGACTTGTGCTCTCTGTCTCTCACAATAAATAAATAAACAAAAAAATTTTTTTAAATAGTGTTAATTTGGGGGCGGTACCTACTAATACTGCAAATTAGGGTGGCGAGACCTCATCCTCTGCCAAGAAGAGCCCAAAATATAGTTCTGACCACAAGATCTACTGATCAACCAAAATCAAACGCTAATAATTAATACCTTAACCTTTCTCTTCAATTATATGGAATAAAAAAAATTAACTAAATTATGAGAAGGTCAGAATTTTAATATCTTCTTTCACACATATTGTTAAAGTTTAAAATCCAAAAATCCAAAAATTTTGGATAATTCCATTTTTGGTGAAGGTGGTGGAAAGAAGAAGGGATGAACTCTGTGTTTCCCTCAGAAAATTACATTGTCTACTTGTGTAATCATCAACTTGGGAGGAGAACTGGAAAGTGCCTATTTTTAAATATATTTTTGAAACAAAGTGTGAAGAAAAGTTTTTTAAAGTACAAATACAGAGATAACGGAATTATAAAGAACCAGTGTGTCAGGGCACCTGGGTGGCTCAGTCAGTTGAGGTCTGACTTCGGCTCAGGTTATGATCTCCTGGTTTGTGAGTTCGAGCCCCACATTGGGCTTGCTGCTGTCACCCTGCCAGTGCAGAACCTGCTTCAGATCCTCTGTCCCTCTCTCTCTGCCCCTCCCCTGCTTGCACTCTCCCAAAAAATACATAAATATTAAAAAAAAAAAATAATCAGTGCTTCTTAGTAATGGGTTGGCAGTTTTAAAGCAAGTAAGTATTTTTGGATTTCTAACTTTCTTTTCCCTTTTTTTTTTTAAGTTTTTTATTTTGAGAGAGAGCACATGCAAGTGCAAGCGGGGGAGGGCCAGAGAGGGGGGGGGAGAGAGAGAGAGAGAGAGAGAGAGAGAGAATTCCAAGCAGGCTCAGTGCCCTCAGCATGGAGTACAATCTGGGGCTCAAATTCACAAACCGTGAGATCATGACCTGAGCCAGAATCAAGAGTTGGATGCTTAACTGGCTGAGCCACCCAGGTTGCCCCTCTAAGTTTCTTTAAAGATCCTAGAACAGGGTGGCAAAAAAAAAAAAAAAAAAAAAAAAATCAAGACCTGACTAAAAACAAAAAGGATTCTATGACTTCAGTCTACCACAAATCAGCCTCTGAGTCATCTTGTTAGAATTCAGCCCAATCTTACTCTCTACTGTGAGAAAGTTATCATAACCCAATGGTTCCTCTCCATAAAACCAGAGGCCTATATTCGTGTAATTACCCCTGTTCAAAACAGTTTTGTAACCTCTGGGACAGATAATAGCAAACTAATTATCATATACCAGTTTTTTAAAACCTTTAGAAATACAGGTGACAGGGAGGGTAGGTGGGAAGGGTGGGTAAATGGCAGATTGAAAACCAGTTTTCACTTAGCAATTACCTTGAGTTGAAGTTCAAACCAACCAAGCATGGAGAAACATGGATAGTAACTAAAGTTACAGGCTCTGATGAACTTGAAGCAAGTATTTTTATTTCTTTTAAAAGCTTGCAGATGCCCAGGAGAAGTCCAGATTTCAGTCATTTGTCAAAAATATTCAATCTATCCCTTAAATGGTTCTGTGCATATTCTAAACTTAGTTTGTTAGACTTTACCCTAGATGTAAGTGCAAAAACTCCAAGATCTTCTTCCAAGACTCAATCTGAGCGACAGCATGAGCTTTGAGCTGCCCACCTCCCGAAACGGGCACTCCCAACACGGGATCGAGGTATATAGAGAAAAAAGGGGTGTAAGGGGGATCTATTCTGTGACCAGCGTTAGGATAGCTTAAAAGAGTGAAATTTGTCTTCTCGTGCTCTGCGAGGTGCTTCACAGCTATATCAGCATAAACAGAACTCTTCCAATGCCTGTCATCCTCTCCGACTATAAAAAGGAAATGGGCACTGGCTTTTTCAAAGGGGATACGACTTTCCTGGTAGGCTGGATCCAAGGGGTCCTCCAGCGCTTCTTTAACATCATAAACCCCTGAATCCATGGCAGAGATTTTGTCTAGGTTAAAAGGCAGTCCTGGCAGGATTAATCTACCACACGTAAGGGCAGTATTTGTGTTAGAGATGCAGCCATTGATGCTCACAACTGCAGCTATATTTGGGAGAAAGCTGGCCATGGAAAACGCCAACTCTGCCCCTTTGCCAGAACCAACCACTCCAATGTTTGGACCTTTAACCTAGAGATTGAAGGAAAAGAAGACAAACGAGGAGAAAGAGAGAGAGAGAGAGAAACAGTATGATTGTTAATGAGGTCGCAAAGCCCTCAATAAAGAAAAAGCATATAGGTATTTACCAGATAGCTTATTTATCCATTCATGAATTTGTTCAACAGGTATTTATATAGATATTTTCCAACCCATTAGTACCACTTTCTCTATTCACTCTCTCCTGGCCCTAAGGAGTTCATTTTAAATACATTTCTCTCTACAATCCCACTCACCTTTGGGTGACTTTGGACAAATTTAGCTGCCTCTTCAAAGTAATCTAAATTTAAGTCTTTCATGATTGGAGGTAGATCTTCATAGCCAAAAATTGGCAAAGCCAGAGTAGCAAAACCTCGACAAGCCAGGAGGCTAGCTCGAGATTCATTTAATCCTCCATCACCAAACATATCAATCAAACCAGGAAAAGGACCATCTCCTATAAAGCAGGAAAGATTAATCTGGGATTAGACAACAGGACATTTAACGGACTATGATACCCAGTTAACATTTTCTAAATCAAATTCTAATTGTATGATTTATATTTCTTTAAAAAAATTTTTTTATTATTTTTTAACTTCGAAAAAATTTTTAACCTTTTTCCTGTTTTAAGATATTCACCTAGGGGTGCCTGGGTGGCTCAGTCAGTTGGGCGTCTGACTCTTGGTTTTGGCTCAGGTCATGATCTCAGTTTGTGGTTCGAGCCCTATGTTGGGTTCTGTGCTGGTAGTGTGGAACCTGCTTGAGATTCTCTCTGCCTCTCCCGAGCTCTCTCTTCTCTTTCTCTCAAAATAAATAAACTTAAAAAAAAAATTCACCTATTGCCTTGAAAAGAAAACACCTGTTTTGTCTGAAATAGTTTTATTGTTGGGGCTGATATAGATATTTGTTTTGGCCATTTTGAAGCTATAAATGTAAAAATGTTTTTATATTTTCCCTGTGAGAAAATCACTGGAAAATAGGGAAAAATATGAAAATTTGCACAAAAGATATGGAAAATGTTTTGGTTTGAAGTGTAAGTCCTGATTAATTTAAACAAATAGTTCTGGCTGGCAGCCTTTGAGTTATGAAACTACAACACCTCATTAAAAAGAAATCCACGGGGCACCTGAGTGGCTCAGTCGGTTGAACATCAGACTTTGGCTCAGGTCATGACCTCACGGTTCGTAAGGTCAAGCCTTGTATCTGGCTCTCTGCTGTCAGCGCTGAGCCTGCTTCAGATCCTCTATCCTCCCCCTCCTCCCCTGATCCAGCTCTCTCAAAAAAATAAATAAACATTTTAAAAAATGCAACTTGGGTCACCTGGGTGACTCAGTCGGTTAAGCATCTCTTGATGTTGACTCAAGATCAGGTCATGATCTCACAGTTCATGAGATCGAGCCCTCTGTCCTAACAGGTTGAGAGTCTCTCTCTCCCTCTCAAAATACATAAATAAACTTAAAAAATAATCCAACTTTAAAGGGCCCTTTGAGTTCTCAATGAGCTTAAGATACAAAATTACCAAAATCCCTAAGTAAACAAAGCTTATGCTATTTTAAAGGTCTAATGATGGTGTAATATGAAATGAACAATATGTGTAGTGTAGGGGCCAAGGGCAGGTCCCTTAGACCACTTTAGGATAAAGATTATTTTGAGTGGGAAGGGAATCAGGGGAGTTCTACTCAGAATATGCTACTTGGGCATGTGGATTATTTTGAGCAGAAGGCATCTGAGACCCTGTGAGCTCAGGGGAATGATTTTGCCCCTCCCTTAACTACATGGAAAAATCTCAGTTGGGGGTCTTTCCCAGAATGAGGGTTATTGCCAGAGATAAATTGTATCTGAGTAGCCATCAGTATGGCAGGGCAAAAATCCACTTTCCAAACATCTGTTCTTATTGTCCTATGAATTGCATTCCTTCCCTACAAAGTCCTAGACCCCTAACCTTTTCTCCTTAGTTCGGGATAACATACATACCTCCTTTTGCCTGTCTTTGGAATTTCCATGTCTGTATGAATTCCCCATACATACAGAATTAAATTCGATCTTCTCCTATTAATCTGTCTCATGTCAATTTGATGCTTAATCCAGCTAGAAGGACCTTCAAGGGGACAGTAAATTCTTGCTCCCTGGCAGTGGAAAGGGAGTAAAATGTCAAACTATTTTCCTTTGAATGTTGATCCGTTACTTCTCTTTCAATATTCCTATTGTAGATTACGTTATTCATTCAGTGTTCCAAGGGAAGAATTTCTCAGCCAATTGCCTCCTAGTATTTCTCAGATACATTCTTCTGTGTTATTCCAACTAAAAGTGCCAGATAAATTTATAAGAACAAAATAAGAGGCAAGAACATTAGAATATAAACCAAACAAGAAATCTAAACTTTCAGCGCCAGAAGCCGTTTCTAAATTTTCAAATCTAGAAACAAGTTAAGACATATCTGGCTGTCAAAGTGAAAGCTAGAGCGTACATATTAAGGTAGTGATTTTTAGATGGTGGTTTTCTTTTTTTTTTTTAATTTTTTTTAACATTTATTTATTTTTGAGAGACAGAGAGACAGAGCATGAGCAGGAGAAGGGCAGAGAGAGAGGCAGACACAGAATCTGAAATAGGCTCCAGGCTCTGAGCCATCAGCACAGAGCCCCGATGCGGGGCTCGAACTCACAGACCGTAAGATCATGACCTGAGCTGAAGTCGACCGCTTAACCAACTGAGCCACCCAGGTGCCCCTAGATGGTGGTTTTCTTAACATTCAGATATCTCAGCATATCTTCTGATATGCTTCAAAACGATCTCTTCTTTTTGAAGTTAGATACATTTCATGCATTTCTGGATTCAAGATTACTTCCAGAACGCTAAAGCAAGTCATGAAAAAGACAACATACAGTTCCTCAAATTATTCCAGCAATAGATTTTTCCAACCACAGCCTTCAAAATACTAACCTGATTATCACATTAAAATAACTGAGAATTTGTTTATTTTGTTTCAATTCAGTAATCTGATCCTCAGGATATAAATCTGCCAGGACCTTATAGGATATTTAAAAACCCCTCCCCACCCTCAACTATGAAAATGTTCTATATTTTTTAATGTTTATTTACTCGTTTTGAGAGAGAGAGAGAGAGAGGGGAGGGGCAGAGAGAGAGAGGGAGAGAGAGAATCTCAAGCAAGCTCTGCACTAGGAGGCTGAGAGCCAGATGTGGGGCTCAAACTTGCCAACCGTGATATCATGACCTGAGAGGAAATCCAGAATCAGATGCTTAACTGACTGAGCCACCCAAGTGTCCTTGAAAATATTTTAAATCTCTCATTTGAAAGACTCTTAGTTGTTCCTAAGAATCCTAAGATTTGAGAGTAAAAGATAAGCCAGACTGGGCTTTTAGAAATTAAAAAAAAAAACCTATTTCACTCATTTACTCACTTCGCCCATGTTATTGTGGAGTTCAGAGTTTGGAACTCAAAGAATTTGACTGCACCCTGATTTTAGCACTATGTAGCTGTGTGATTTGGTGAAAACACTTTAGGGCTCAGTTTACTCATTTATAAAATATATTGTTCTGCAATCTATGAAATGAGCAACCGAAGTGTCCTTATCATGATGAAGGTCTCTAAGGAATTAGAGTGTGTCAGAAAATACAACAAAAAATTCATCTGTATCCTAGCATGAAACCAGAATAAAAAAAGTGAATAATTATGTAATAGGACTTCAGTTATATTGGGTTTGAGCAGATACCAGTGACAGATTAGTATCCACCATTCTCGTCATTTTCACAAGAGACAATAACTGAAAAAGTTAAATTAGCACAAAGTTCTGCTTACTAGACAGGTAAACAAATACTAAGTGCTAGAAACTTTAGGGCAATTTTATGCTTACTAGAATATGCTTAGTCACAAGGAATAAGCAGCTGCTGCACTAGGAGTCTGAAGGGTGGACAGCTGGCAGAAAAGAGGTATCCGAGCAAATTGCATTTAAATCCCAGTCACCATTTAGCAGAGTGACTGTCCCACCTGGTGTCTAGGCGACAAAATAATTAAGGCTCTGTTTTTCAGATGATAAATCAGCTAGCAAAGCGAGCCAGCTTTCATAAATCGTTTTTCCTAAATCCATGCAAAAGCCCTCTGCGGAAAAGACCTCACGCACCTGGGGGCAGCAAGAAGACGCCCCGCAGGCGGCCGGCTTGCAGGCGGGCACGGCGCACCTCGGGGCTGCAGAACCAGCGCTGCACCTGGGCAGAGGCCAGCGCCGGGCCCAGCGGTGCCGCCAGCTGCTGCGGCGCGTGGTGGACGGTCACCTCCACTTTGAGCGGAGTTTTCATCACGCCTCTCGGCATCTGGCTGAAGCAGGGATCCTCCGAGCCGACCGGCTTGAGGCTCCACAGGAGCCCCATGGGCTCCACGCCCGTGAAGTCGCCGCCCAGAGCCGGGTCCCTGGCCAGGTCCAACCCCCCGCGGCCGTCCGCCTCGTAGTGGGCCAGCGATCGGAAGAGGCGGCCTCTGTAGCTGACGGCTGACGCCCGAAGGGTCACCCGCTCCCTGGGGCCTAAGCCTTCCACTTTGATATCCAGGAGCTCGTCGGCCAGCCCAGTCTTGGGCGTGACGGTCAAGGTCGCAGCCTTCTGGGAGAGAAGGGCAGATGTGGACATTGACCTCCGGAGCAGGAGTGGGGTCCTGGGGTTCCGGAGCAGGGCCTGGGCAGTCCTCCACATGTCCCCGTGATCTGCGCGGCTTTGATTCCGGCCAAAGACACGCGGCCAGGCTCATGTGGGAGGGAGAGTCTTCTCTCTCTGCCGGGCTACGCAAGGCGGCCCGGGAGCTATCCGAGCGGGGCGGGGCCGGGCGGCCGGAGCAGGGCAAGCGGGGCGGGGCCGGGGGCAGGGACCAGTGGAGCCAAGGCTGGCGGAGTGGACCATAGGATCCGAGCTGGTTCCTGGGGCGCCACTCAGCAAACGGCTGCAAGTTAGGAGGGCCCGGGGTAGGTCGCGGTATTGGGGTCCTCTTAGTAAGACCGCCTAAAAGAGGCAGGAGCTCATCCCCAGCCTACCGCTGGACTTAGCAAGAAGAAGTTAAAGATCTATTGACAGAAAATCCTTGTCGTTCGCTTTCTTTAAAATCCCTCCCTGGCCACCAGGGGTCACAATTCCCTAAACCTAGTTGAAGGAGGATTTGTGTCATAGAATCCTTCCTTGAAATTATTTTTGCGGGAGATTAAGAAAGACTGACAAAGTTAAAGTTTAAACGTTTTAGATGAGGCAGCACTACAGGTTTATACACTATGAAAATAATACCTGTTGTCTTTTGGCCTGGTACAAAGTAATAAAAACGTATGTTTTTATATGCAGAAGAAATTACATCATGACTTTTTTTTTCCCCCAAGAAAAAGGTGCTTAACTCAAAAAACAAAAGCATTTTTCCATCCATACAAATATATGTATGTACGTGTAGATAATATGGTTCTGGAAGGGTATACTTCATTTTTTTTTTTTGAAAGCTAATTTATTTTGAGAGAGAGACAGAGTGGTTGTGGAGGCAGAGAGAGAGGGAGAGAGAGAGAGCACTCAACGGAGCTGCTTGAACTCAGGAACTGGGAGATCTTGATATGAGCGGAAATCGGAGCTGCTTGAACTCAGGAACTGGGAGATCTTGATATGAGCGGAAATCGGAAGTGTCAGAGGCTTAACGGACTGAGCCACCCAAGTGCCCCTGGAAATGTATGCTTCAAGTTGATAACTGTAATTAGCCCTAGGAAAAGCCTGGAATTGGTAATGAGTTAAAAGGGTTAAATTTTATCCATATTACTTGAATCTTTTACAATGAAAAATGTGTTGATATATATATAATTTAAAATTTGTCTTCCACTGTAGAATTCTATCTTAATTAAAACACATGCCTAAAATGAGGTTAATTAATCCAGGTGAAAACATTCCATTAAACTGCTATGTTAAGGAAAAGGGATATATATATATATATATATCTTGAATTTTTTTAAACAATCTCATTTTCAAATATCTCACCCCATTTGGTCATAAAGATCATAACTGAGTCACCTGGGTGGCTCAGCTGGTTGGGCACCGACTTTGGCTCAGATCATGATCTCACGGTTGGTGAATTTGAGCTCTGTGTCAGGCTCTGTGCTGACAGCTCAGAGCCTAGAGTCTGCTTTGGATTCTGTGTATGTGTCTCTCTCTGTCCCTTCCCCACTCACACTCTGTCTCTCTCTGTCTCAAAAATAAATAAACGTTAAAAAAATGTTTTTAAAGATCATAACTGTCATGTGTCCTATTATGGCTTCAAAAATATTTGCCACCGAAAGCAAATGGTCCCCGGACCAAGAATTTCTGCTTTAGAGCCATACAATAACCGTGTGTTCTTTGAAAAGTACTTGCTAAAGTCCCTGTCTTTGAAAATCTCCAGCTTTAGAAAAACAACCCAAGTGCGGCACCTGGCTGCCTCAGTCTACAGAGCATGCAACTTTTGATCTTGGGGTTGTGAGTTCAAGCCCCACATTGAGCACAGAGATTACTTAATAACAATAATAATAACTTTTTAAAAAAGAAAAAATTCAAGGAATTTTGACTTCTATGAAATCCAACATTATAGTGGCCATGAATATTGGATTTTGTTCATCGCTGCATGTACCACCTGAAAAAAAAGAATGCCTTCTGCAAGCTTTTATCTTCCAGTGTCCAAAGATCATTTAAAATGAATGTGCATAATAGTTTAATCATGATACTTCGAAAGAATTAATAAATCTTTGTGAGTTGGCTAAAAGGTGCAATAGGTTTATACAAAGATTTTAATTTTTTTAATATTTATTTTTGAGAGAGAGTATGTGAGTGGGGCAGGGGCAGAGAGAGAGGGAGACACAGACTTCAGGCTCTGGAGCTATCAGCACAGATCCCAGCTCAGGGCCTGAACCCACAAACCAGGAGATTATGACCTGAGCCAAAATGGATACTCAACTGACTGAGCCACCCAGGTGTTCCAGGTTTATACAAATATTTTTTAAATGACTAGTGGCTGTCCAAAACATGTATTTGTTTTCAAAATGGTCCACTGGCCTTTCTCATCCTGATGGAAGTACATTCGAGTGTATTTGACGCGCAAAGGAAAGCAAAACAATGAGATGAATTTGGTTATATTTTTATTTTGTTTAATTGTTTGCTTTTTTTTTTTTTTAAGTTTATTTATTTTGAGAGAGGGAGAGGGAGAGAGAGAATCCCAAGCAAGCTCCATACTGTTAACACACAGCTGGACTCGGGGCTTGGGCCCAGGAACCCTGAGATCACAACCTGAGCTGAAATCATGAGTCGGATGCTTAACCAACTAAGCCACCCGGGAGCCATGACTGTTTGCTTCTTAAAAAGTGTCTCTAAATTTCTTTTAGGCTTCAACTAATTTGAGGCACTAAGCCTCAAGGAAAAATTACTGACAACCATTTTTTTTAACTCAGTATGTTAAAAATCGTTTCTTCTTTCCTTTTTTTTTTTTTTTTTAAGTTTATTTATTTCTGACAGTGCATGTGAGTGGGAGAGGGGGAAAGAGTGAGAAAGAGAATCCCAAGCAGGCTCTGTGCTGACAGCACATGGGGCTCCATCCCATGAACTGCGAGATCATGACATGAGCCAAAATCCAGAGTCAGGTGCTTAACCAACTAAGCTACCCAGGCATCCCAGTGCCTTATTTCTTATCATTGTAAATCTGAACTCTCCAATTTGGTTTCTGGAGCCTAAATTATGTGACCCGAGCTTACCCTTAACTTTCCAGCAATCCTTATCACACAGCTATTTGAGCTTATCTCCAAACAGCCAGTGAAGGCTTTGGAGTTGGACTAACCCAGTTCTCCCATCAAACAGGTATATTTTTCTTCCTTCCTTCCTTCCCTCCCTTCCTTCCTTCCTTCCTCCCTTCCTTCCTTTTTCTTTCTTTCCTTAAAGGTTTATTTATTTTTGAGAGAGAGAGAGAGGGAGAGAGAGAGGGAGAGAGAGAGAGGGCAAGCAGGGGAGGGGCTGGGAGAGAGAGGCACAGAATCTGAAGCAGTCTCCATGTTCGAGCTGTCAGCACAAAGCCCAATGCGGGGCTCGAACTCACAGACCATGAGATCATGACTTGAGCCGAAGTCAGACACTTAACCAACTGAACCACCCAGGTGCCCCTACCAGGTATATTTCTTAGCCCACCTGGATTTCAATTTCCTCATCTGAAATAATAAGAGCTAATATTTGAGAGTTTAAATGCGTTAAATGCTGAGTTTGATGCAGGCATGGGGTTTGGGGATGTGGCCCCAATATCCAAACTTTGCCCTTAGGCTGGCCTTGCTGGTGCCTTGGGCACAGGTGAGCCATTTCTGGCTGCCATTAAAGACCATTACCGCTCCTGGATATGCAGAGGTTGGACAAAAGGTAATGAAACATTATTGAGGAAGAATGATTCTGGGGAAGGAAGTTGCAGATTTCTGCAGACTCTGACATTCTTATAGTTCAAAGCTTAAGATAACTCTGCCTTAGATTTTACTGCAAACTAAGCAATTTTTGCTCAGTGGAGAGCTTTTCTGGGAGGCGCGCAATGTCATTGTCATGTCCATGCTCAGAATACAAGTACAGGTCCAGAGTTTTGGATCCAGCACCTCTGAGAATTTGAAAGTTGAAAGGCACCTGAAAGGCACTTTATTCTCTCTCTCTTAGGATCTTTCAAGTTGGAATCCTCACTTAGATTTTGTAGAACCCATTACTTCTCTCTAATAAAATTTAAATGTGTTTCTAAAAAGATAGATTAATAAATAAAATTTTTAAATGCTTTACCTGGATTACCTAATTTAGTCACAGCAGCCCAGTGAGGTGGTTTCTATTATTATCATTATTATTGGGGCACCTGGGTGGCTCAGGCAGTTAAGCACCCGACTTTGGTTAAGGTCATGATCTCATGGTCCGTGAGTTCAAGCCCCGCACCAGGCTCTGTGCTGACAGCTCAGAGCCTGAAGCCTGCTTCAGATTCTGTGTCTCCCTCTCTCTCTGCACCACCCCTGTGCCCCTCTCCACTCATGCGGTCTCTCTTTCTCAAAAATAAATAAACATTGTTATCACTATTATTATCCCCATTTTATAAATGAAGAAATGGAGGGTTACAGAGGTTAAGAACTTACCCGAGGTCACACAGTTAATAAGTAGGGAGCCCGGACTTTAGATCTACTGTAGAGGCATCCTCAGGGATACTACCATTTACATCCTTTAATGTTTATTAGCATGACCACCTTTGGGAGAAATTGATTTTTTTTAATGTTTATTTATTTTTGAGAGAGAGAGAGACAGAGCATGAGCAGGAGAGGGGCAGAGAGAGAGAGGGAGACACAGAATCTGAAGCAGGCTCCAGCCTCTGAGCTGTCAGCACAGAGCCTGACACTGGGCTTGAACCCACGAACCTCGAGATCATTACCTGAGCGGAAGTTGGACGCTTAACCATCTTGAGCCACCCAGGCGCCCCTCAAAATAAACTTAAAAGTTTCCTATGTGCTCTGGAAAACCCAACACATGTTGTATGAATTAGATTTTTATTAATAGTATCTGGTCTATGATTACAATGTCATAGTTTGCTGGGCTGTACAGATTTTTTACCATTGAGATGTTTATGGAAGAAAGTTTGAATTTGCTGCCAGGCATCTACCTGTGCCCTCGACTGTGCCTTTGGCTCACCTCCATGGAGTACTGGTTGGCCTAATACTGAATGCACAGAGGCTCTACAAAGAGGAAAATAAGGTGGTTCAATACAATGACCAGTTCCTGGGTAGCAGATTATCTGGGGTCTGTCTTTCCCATGGGCTTGTAACCGTTCAGAGGCTATATGAGCATAGAATTCACTCTTCCAGTCCTGATCATCCATGCCAACAATAAACAGGAAGGGCCCCCGGGCCCTTTCCAATGGAATAATACTTTGGTAGTTGAGGTCCTCCAGTGGATTATCCCAAAAATCCACATAAATCAAAACTCCTGACTCAGAAACTGCACATTTCCCTGGGTCGCTGCCAAGACTGGGAATAATCATATCCTTGTAATGCAGAGGAGTTATTGTGTTGGCCACACAGGAATTAATAAGTACAGTGGCTGTGATGCCCTTCAAGAAAGAGGCCATTGAGAGACACAGGTCACCTCCTTTGGAGAAGCCAAGAAGCCCAATACCAGGGCCTTTCACCTGAAAAAGAGAGAACAAGCCTAGCATTTGTAAGTGGAGGACACAAACAGTGATTTTATATTCTCTAGCTAGCTTTCTTAAATGTCATTTGCTTTCTCTTTTTATGCAACAATCCACAAAGCTCAAGTGTGTCTTCTAATAAACATATCAAATGATTTCCTAGTACACAGGCCTTCCACTAATATTTATAGCAACTGGGTCAAGAGTAGACACAGAGACCCATATACTCCATACTTAAATATTTAAAAGTTATTAAACAAACTATTAAAATATATTATTTTCTCCCTCCTTGATAAATATACCTTCATAACAGTTTATAATGTCGGGCCCAAATTTGAAATCTTGGAACTCCTTGAAGTTCTGTACTGGAACGTGGCATGGGGGAGAGCTAGCCCGAGTCCTTGGTCCCTGGCCCCCGTTCCTTCTCTTCCCATCCCTGGCTCCATCATGCACCTTGAGGGGCCTCTCACACATGGATATGGACACCCCAGTCTCCATGTCTAAGGCCTAAGTGTATTCACACTGACAGACCCAGAGAAAAGACAGAGGGCCTGGAAGCAGGATCAGTGCTATTTGGCAAAGAATTCTGGGATTCCAGATAACAAGGGTATGGGGTGTGTGTGTGTGTGTGTGTGTCTAAGGCACATGGGTTCCAGGTAGATACATTCCCTGGGTCCCCTGGACTCCTCACCCTGTGGGCAGGGAGTGTGGCCAACTAAAGCAAAAGGTTTAGGACAGAAGCCTCTCTTGCCCAGGTCTAGGGCAGAACTGATAGGATATACTGGTCTCTTCTTTTTTCCCTGGGGCCTTATCTCCCCTAATAAACCAATAATCACAGTTCAAGGCCATCTAGGTTTTAGCAACTCTGCTAAGAGACTAGTCCCTGAATTCTGACAGAGTTAGACCACCCTACAGACCTTGTAGAACATTTTCTAACATTTATTACTTAACATTAGAATATTTGGATTCCTTTAAATCTAGATATTTGCAGAGTATGTATTCCATTTATAGTCCTACCAAAATGTTATTATTTTTTCCAATCTCAGATAAGAACTTTGTGTACAAAAACATAATAGCATTATCACATTTAACAAAATTAATGATTCCTTAATATCAACCAACACAGTCCCTACTCAAATGTCACCGACTGTCCTAAAAATCTCTTAATAGTCAAACTTTTTCCTCTATACATTTACATTTATCTTTTATTTTAATTAAATTAAAATTTTTTATTTACTAGAGAGAGAGAGAGCACGAACAGGAGAGAGAGGCAAAGGGAGAGAAAGAGGGAGAACCCCAAGCAGGCTTCATGCTCTGTGCAGAGCCTGACATGGGGCTCAATCCCACAACCCTGGGATCATGACCAGAGCTGAAATCAAGAGTCGGACACTCAACTGACTAAGCCACCCAGGTACCCCTACATTAATCTTATAAAGGAGAAAAACTGAATCCCAGAGAAAGCAGTTGCCTTATTCAGGACTATAAGGCCACTTGGGGGTAGATGGAGAACCAGAAATAAAGGTTAGTAATGCGTTAGTAAAATCCTTTGAATTATGGTCAGGAATTAAGGGAAAATAAACAGTTGAGTCTTAGGGATTGGAGAGAGATGGGTGGAAGTGAAAATAATAATCCTGATAACTTTTGAAGGAACTTTTGTGTCTCCTGACATATTTCTAGCCCCCAGTATTCCTGGGAGGGCTTTGGGGCGCAGTCCTGTGTCTGCTCTACCCTCTCTCCCCTGCATTCAGGCAAACACCAGAACCTACTTTTGGATGCTGCAGCATGAAGTCTACAGCTTCTTCGAAGTACTCAAGGTGGATATCAACCAAAAATTCAGGGAGGTCTTCAAATTTGAAATAAGCCAAAGCGAGCACAGCAAAACCATGTCCAGCCAGAGACTGGCCCTGTATTCACAAAGGCCACCACCACTTCCAAACAGATCGATGATCCCAGGGAAGGGTCCTGCACCTGGAAAGCATCACGAATCATAAGGAGCTTTAGACTGTCGAAAGACATTCTTGCGTTTCAGATTTTGGCAGTCAGTGAAGAGAAGTTTCTGAGGCAAAGAAGGTTGGGAGTGGAGAAGCAGGTGGAAAAAAGGACCCTTTTTAAAATGTTGCCTTTTTTTTTCTTGTTAGTAACCTTCAGGGAGAAGGGAGGGGGGAACAAAATGCCTTATTTTCTCCAGAATTTTTCACATAATTTTCAAATATGAAATATATATTTCAAATGACAAACAGCATATGATGAGACGTACATTTCCCTCAAAATCTTCCTCAAAAATTTAAGAAAGCTTGAAGAACTGTACAAGGCTCCACATATATAAGGGGTTATTAGATATACTCCCCACCCCCTTGCATTCTCTGCTCCAGCCTTCAAGAACACTATCCCTAAATGTGCTCTGTTCTCTTTGGCCCCTGAAAATGGTATATGCTATTCTCCCCTCTCCACTTTTTATGACCTGGTTGACCTTTCGGTTTTCAAACCAAAGTTTAGATCTCCCTTCCCAGAAGACTTCCCAGATCTCCCCCAAGTTTGAGTTGAGTCAGAGAGCCTTTTATATGTCCCCACTAGCACCCTGGGCCTGTACTTCCCTTATCATGGCACTTACCAAGCTTATAGGTGCAAGTATAAAGTATAAAGGACCTGGGTCCTTTGAGGCTGTAAGTACGGTGAGGACCATGTCTGACTTCGCTAGCTATTGCATCTCACTCTGTAGCATAGTCATTGACTTAATACAGACTGGTTAAATGAGTACACCCTTCTATTCTCTACAAAAGCCTTTGAGACAGAAAACAATTTTTAAACGGGCCACAAAGTAAACACTGAAATAGTTAACATAACATTGACTTGACTGAAATATCAGGTGCCAATATGGGTGGTGAAAGGTTTTTGTTTTTGTTTTTTGCGCGGGGATTCTTATTCAATCAGTCAGTATGATTTACGGACTATACTATATCCCTGGACAAGCCTCTAGGAATATGGACACACGGAGATGTGGAAGATCCAATTCCACTCACAGGTGTTCACAGTTGACCGTGCGGCCACTAGCTAAGGTTGTGAATTGCTGACGAGCTGTAAGAATAAAGCAAGGCCTCTTGTTTTGGAGAATGACAGAATTCAGTTTAGGGATTCTCTGAGATATGGCAACTCCAGCATTTCTACATGCGAGGGGTTTCGGTCTGGAATTTGGTTGTAAGAGGTGGGGCAGAGGTCGTGTTTCTGGGCCCCTTTTACCTAGTAAGCACCCTGGTTTTACTTAGACTAGGGTGTCTCAGCCTTAGCCCTACAGACATCTTGAGTAAGATATTTCTTTGTTGTGGGGGCTGTCCTGTGCATTCCGCATGTTTTGCAGCATCTCTGGCCTCTACCCACTAGATGCCAGTAACATCCCCCTTCACCAACGGTTGTGACAACAAAAATGTCTCCACGAGTGGGGGGAAATCAGCTCAGACTGAGAATCACTGACAGACTGTTTATGATGGGGAAAGAGGCCCATCAGTTTGTTGGGTTTTGGTTTTTTTCTGTTTTTAAGGATTATGGGGGACTGTCCCTACATTAGCTTCCTTGGAAGCTTGATGTGAAAAGAGGCAAAGATCACTCTTGCACAGCAGCATACCTCATTACCTAATGAGGTATCTGAAAGACAGCTGCGGGGCTGGCACTTAAAATAAATGCACTTTGTGAGTATGTTGAATGCGCTTTTTAGCATACTGCTGAGTGGCAGCGACTCCAGAAGTGCCATGAAATATAAAGAGGAAAAACTTCCATCCCAAAATGCATGACAAACTCTAGAGTGCGGCGAGGAGTTTAGGAAACGTGGTTCTCAGTCAGGCAAGAGTCCGCCCAGGATCTCGGGACTCCACAGATTCTTCCGAACAGCCTGGGACGGCGCGAGGCACTCACCTGGCGGCAGAAAGAGCGTGGCGCGCACCCGGCCCGCGCGCACCCGCACGCGCCGCACTCCCGGCCGCAGGAAGTCGCGCTCCAGCACCGCCCGGCCCAGGAGCGGTCCGGCCTCCGGCTTGTGGCCCTCGAGCACCTCCAGCTCCACGGTGAAGGGCGTCTGCACGTCCCGCTTCACCAGCCGCACCAAGGGCTTCTCAGGCTCCAGGGCCCAGAGCAGCCCCATGGGCTCGAGCCCCGTGAAGCTGCCGCCCAGCGCGGGCGCGCGCGCCAGGTCCAGGAGGCCGCCGGCGTCCGCTTGGTACCGCGCGTGAGACCGGAAGAGCGCGCCCTTCTCGTCGCGCAGGGACGCGCGCAGCGTGACGGGCTGTCCGGGGGCCAGACCGCGCACGGCGATGCTGACGGGCTCGTCCCAGCTGCAGCGGCCCGCGGGCTCCAAGACCACTGTCACCGCCATCCTGATTACTGCGGAACAGGCAAGGCCCGACTCCCGAGAGTCACGTGTCCAGCCCGGAGTCTCCCCACCTTACGCGGAAGCAATCGCAGTTGAAACTTTGCGATAGGACGTTCGAACACTCTAAGCCGCTGTGTGAAGTCAGCTAGTGTTTGTGAAAATCCACTAGTGTCTGATCAGAAGGAAGGATCTGCTAAAATAAGGGTTCGTTATTTTGCAATACAGTGCAGTGGGTGTGGAAATAGAGGTACAAAGACCGCTGAGATTGGGAAAGATGCTGGCAGTTCGAAACCTGGAGTTTTATAAAGCTTCCCAGGTGATTGTAATTCACATGATCAGTGGAGAAACAGTCCTGATCCTTCCACTGTCTCTCAATCCTTTACCAAGCCTTTTTCCTAGAGCTAAGAGCACCTAGGGTGGCTTCCAGAGCAGGTAGATGTTTCTGGGGTGAGATCTACCGGGTTCCAGTCTGATCCTACTCCTTAAGAGCCTGGTGATCCTTAGCTAGACATGTAATTAAGTCTCTGAATCCAGTCTCTTTATCTGTAAAAGGCATATTGTGATGATTACATGGGCTAACATGTAAAAACACCACACTGATACACTTACAGTGAGCGCTCAGTAAGAGTTTTGCTCTTCAATTCACAAATCTGGGCACTGGCAGTGTGAGGGTTGAGTTGTATCTGAGTTCTGGCAGGAAGCAAGTGGCACATTCCAACTGGGTAGTTTGCGGAGAGTTTCATAAAGGGGCTATTCCCAAAGGCATTGGCAAGGTTAAAAAACAAACAGGGTTGGCTACAGACCCTTGGACCTGAAAGCTCAAGGAGAGAGGGCTGCCTGGCAGGAGCTGTAGCCATCGTGGTGAGAGGCAGGCAATCCACTGTGAGACAGTAGGAGTGGGGAGAATAAACACCTTGACCTCACTGTCCTCTTGCCCTTCACATTCTTGCCAGTGCCTTTCTTTAGCTGAACCCAGCTGATCAGCTCAGCCTACTTGGTTACACAGCGGGGTGGATGGAGCACACAGAAGATGCTCAGTGAGGACAGCCTCAATAAATATTTATAAGCTGAACAAAAAGAACCCAGAGTAGGTCCCAGATCTCAGAGTTCGGTGAGCTTTGACCTCTTTACCTCCTTAGTAACTGCTGCAGGGTCTTTTAAACATGTTGCTTCAAGTGTTACAGGATGTGAGCAATCCAGGAACATTCAACTTACAAAGACTATGTGGGCTGTCACAGCCACCAGCACAATTGAAATCTGCACTCAGATTTCAGAAAGGCAAGGTGAAAGGTGACTTCTCCCTCTCCCTTCCCTGATACCCAGGATGCTGTGAAGAGACGCAGAAATGGCTCCTGGGCACATGAGGGAAAAGCAGGTAAGGCGGAGGCCTTGGGTGGGCCATTCAAAAGTGCCTTTGAGTGGGGAATTCTGCACTTAGGAACTCCATGGAAGAAGTAGCTGTAGATTAATACCTCAATATGTGGTATACTATCTCTAATATTAAATATAAAAATTAATATCTGGGGCGCCTGGGCGGCTCAGTTGGTTAAGCGCCTGACATCAGCTCAGGTCATGATCTCACGGTCTGTGGGTTTGAGCCCCGCATCGGGCTCTGTGCTGACAGCTCAGAGCCTGGAGCCTGCTTCGGATTCTGTGTCTCCCTCTCTCTGCCCCTCCCCTACTCACATTCCGTCTCTTTCTCTCTCAAAAAAAAAAAAAAAAAAAACATTAAAAAAAATTTTTTTAATTAATTTCTGTGCCCCTATTTTAAGGGTAGAGACTTTATGGATAGACAAAAGCCTTTGCCTGATTTAGGGTAGAATCTCTCTGGTTACCCCCAGATAATTACATACCCAGAAAAGTTTCTATCTGAGAAGGCCCCTGAACTTTTCCATGCTTAATCGCCCATTGACTTTTAGTCATAAATTCAATATGGAAAGGTTGAATTTCAGAAACAATTATTTCAGTGTTACCTCTGATCGTTATAGCATCAATGAGTAACTTCACTATCTGAATTACAATTAGGACACCTGTTTAAATACTGCCTTAACATTATGTCAAATGTTAGAGAGCTGAAATACCTTGGAAGCAAGACTATAAGGTAAATCGCTGGCTGCCAAATGAGAGCAAAATGCTGTTAATGTCTAAAATGTAAATAAATACATACAGGGGCGCCTGGGTGGCTCAGTTGGTTGAGTGTCTGACTTCAGCTTGGGTCATGATCTCGCAGTTCACGAGTTCAAGCCCCACATCGGGCTCTGTGCTGCCAGCTCAGATCCTGGAGCATGCTTGGGATTCTGTGTCTCCTTCTCTCTCTGCCCCTCCCCCGCTCACACTCTGTCTCTCTTTCTCAAAAATAAATAAACATTAAAAAAATTTTTTTAATAAAAATAAGTACACACACACACATATATGCGGATCAAAAACAATGCCCTAGTAAGATTAGTAAAATGATAACAATCAGGGATGATTTAGAAAGATCTTCTTGTAGAGAAACAGTGTCAATCACAGTTACAGATTCTTTTGGTTTTCTGTTACCTTCCATTGACATCTGAGATCCATTTATTTTTCCAATAACCCGAGTGAGAGTTAAAGGAGAAAAGGCTGGAGGTGAGATGGGCTCCCAGTTACTCCAGTTATCAGTTATGATTTCACTCATGATCCTGGCCTGGGATTGTTTCTTGTTTATGGTTTTTGTGGGACAAGAGAGCTTCAAGTTTCCATTTCTTAGCAGCCAGTATACATCCCATTTAAGTCCCTTCTCCAAGATAGTGATAACTTAATTTCAGTAATACTCTCATGGTAACTTTCTGATTTTGATACTTGTAGTAAGGTTATGTAAGCTGTTAACATTAAGGAAAGTGGAGGAATGGTATAGGGAACCCCCTCCCTGTACGATTTTTGCAACATTTTTGTGGATCTAAAATTATTTCAAAGTGAAAGGTTTAAACAAAAAATAAAAATATCAGAGAGTAATGAAATCACCAAAAAGGATACCTATGATCTTCTGTGCCCCACTTGTAGGGTTAGTAAAACTTGTCCACCTCAGATCCTTCCTCCTCCATATCTTTGAACATTTAGTCTTTCCCATTTGATTAAGGTTTCCAGGAACTTGTGTTATCTCTGATCCTGCATCTAAAAATCCCATGAAATACTTGGATATTTCCCTTGTCTAAAGCATTTAGACTTAGGCATATGATTTCTCTGGAGGAACCTGATATTGTAACAAGTCTAGAGAGAAAGGGCATTAGGACCACATGTCTCTCTTTGAGGGATCTTGTCCTTAGTCTTTAAGGAAAGACTCCCTGCATTCAGAGAGATTCAATTAAATGGAACGCATAGTTTTCAAAATAACCACTTGCCGTATGGGTACAAAAACAGCTATACTCTTAACCTGGTGAGCCTGCTTTTGGCTCAGTTCCCAGAGCTTTGAATTACAGAAGTTACCAAGTTGAGTGCTTGCCAGGAGTTTTGCCCTAGTTGGAGCTGTTAGTGGGGAGTGGAGAGATTAACTCTTTCAGATGCTACATCATTTACTTCTGTAATTAAAAACAATTTTTTTTTTTGAGAGAGAGAGAGCATGAGTGGGGGAAAGGGAAAAAGGAAGAGACAGAATCTCAAGCAGGCTCCGTGCTCAGCACAGAGCCGGACACAGGGCTCAATCCCATGACCCTGGGATCATGACCTGAGCCATAATCAAGAGTCAGATGCTCGGCCGACTAAACCACCCAGGCACCCCTACTTTTGTAATTTTATTAAATCACTAGTAAGCAATGACCAGATAGTTTGACTCAGAAACTGTTGTACGAACAGAATGAAACACTAGGTCACGAAAATACAGTTTGAACAGATTTTATTTTTAAGGAAGCTCTACACCCAATGTGGGGCCCAAATTTACAACCCCAAGATCAAGAGTTGCACGCTCTACAGACTGAGCCAGCCAGGCACCCTATAAAAACACATTTTCTATTTGCCAGTTCTCTGGCTATTCACCACCAGCACCATCCATGCCCTGCAATAGGTCTGCTTATAACCATTTGGAAGAACAGGACGTAAATCTTTGAGAAAATAGGAATGCCGGTTTCTTTGCATTTTAGTGAAAGCAGATTATTTGGGCAACTGAGGCAGCCTGCCTCAGGCTGATTCAGATGGCCTCTTTAATCACTCCTGATTCTTTGTGTTGTAACTCTTCATGACTGCAGTTGTTCTCCAACATCCCATAAGTAGGATCATGGTAATCTCCATAATCTCATCAAACACAGAAACAGAGCATCTAACTCTTGGAATATCATATTCAGAAGAGAGCACTCACTGTGAGACCCTCTCTCCCCCAATTCAGCCTGGTCAATCCGAATGTGCTCTGCTTGATCCTAGTAGCCAATATAACATAGATTTTCCAGAAGTCTGGCTGTTTATTACAGTGAGAGCTGGATTTCTTGGTGAGTCATTAGGCCTCTTCTCAACAGTGTGTCTATTTGTTGGCCTTTGGAAGCTTTCTTCTTTTACCTCTATTCCTGGGTAAGTTTGAGGTGATTTATGGAGAAGGACTAAATAAATTTGCCCTTCAACATCATGAGGAGAAGTCAGAGAATCTTGTCTGGGGAGAGACCAGCTGAATGCTCCCTGCCTGTTCTGATTTCTTGAAAGCCCAGGAAAAACAGACAGGAGATGGTACTCTCATCCCCTCATCTTTTTACCCTAAGTTTTAAACTCCAAATCTTCTCCCCAAATAGACTTTCCTCGCAAAACATCACAGTTTTCTATTATAACATTGTCAATATTGGTCAGACCCAGGTCCTGCTAACCGGAATTGTCTTTGCTGCCTAATGTCCTATCAGTGTTTCTTCCAGGTGCACAATGTAATTCTAGCATACCCCATGAACTACATAGATTTATACTATATAGTATTGTTTCCACTGGTGGTACTTTGAATCTTGAGTGTGGTCCCCACATTGGACATTTGGAATCTCTACCATAGGACCTTGAACTTGTCTAGGAGGTAATAATATCCTTGAATAAACTGAATGGCATGTGCAGGGTCTTAGAAGAATGCCAGATGTTCACATCATCAAGAGCAACATGTAAGAACTTGGCCCTACCAGCAAGAATTACTGGGAACTAGTAGAAACATCAACATTGGCTTATGATACACAGTGACTGTGCAATACTTACTTTAACCAATGCCAAAGCTCATGTGGTTTCAGGCTTTGGATATATCTGAGACCAAACAAAAGCTACATCAGAATCCTGGGATTATGAAGAAAATCCAGAAAGTTGAAAGCTTCATGCAGATTATATATAGTTCGCCTTAGAATGGACTATGGCCTTTTCATTTCTTTATGAACATGAAGTAAGGTAGATATAAAGAAGCTGATTGGCATTTCTGTGATTGATGAAGATCTTAGGGATGGCGCAATACAGGAGACACTCCTGATGAACCCCATCATCCCTTCTCATCTCTTTATGTGATTAAAATTTAAAGGTGTCTGGAATTACAAATGTAATTATATATAATTAAGTTACATATATATTATCTATATAATATATATATATGGTAGAGAACCCCATCATAAGACAAGAGAATCATTCTGTAATAAGAGCACCACCCATTTATGTATTTATGAGATTAAAATGGTAAGAGGAGTGCCTGGCTGGCTCAGTCAGTAGAGCATACAACTCTTGAAACTTGGGGTTGTGAGTTTGAGCCCCATGTTGGGTGTAGAGATTACTTAAAAATAAAATCTTAAGAGGGTGGCTCAGTCAGTTAAGTGTCTGACTTCGGCTTCGATCAGGATCTCACCATTCTTGAGTTGAAGCCCCGCATCTGGTTCTTTGCTGTCAGCGCCGAGCCTGCTTTAGATCCTGTCTCCCTCTCTCTCTGCCCCTGCCCCACCTCTCTCTCTCTCTATCAAAGATAAATGTTAAAATAAAATAAATAAAATCTTAAGATAAAATAAAATGGAAGATGTAGGATCTCCTGCTGGCTCAGTCAGTACAGCATATGATTCTTGATATCAGGGTTTTGAGTTCGAGCCTCATGTTGGGTTTATTTTAAAAAACAAAATAAAAATTTAGAAAAAAAAAAAGATGATGTAAAGGAATTGCAATGCTAGTGAATGCTTTTATGCAGAAGAGAATCTCAAGGAAACCAACAAAAGACCCAAAAAGCCTACCAATCTGTAGCACATCACCTATTTATGAGATTATAATGAATATGTATACAGAATTTAAATTACTGGTCCATATTCATCTGATTAATAAGGTTTTCAGAAAGAACCAGCATCATGAAGGAGGTATTACTTATGAAAGACCATTATCTGTTGCTCTTTTTGAAATGAAACTGGTTTAGTATTTGTATATTGTTGCTGTGGTACGTAAGTAGGCGTAAGACTGATTCAAGACATGAAATACACCCAGGGAGTCATCTTATGTTGGGTAAGAATGGAAAGAGGAAATCAGACTAGCTAAGGAGATCTCAGGAACAGATTTGAGAAGCTGGGTAAGGAGCTCAGAAAAAGTAGAGACAAGTGACTCTTCTTGAGGCTGTATCATTGACTTCTGTCATTAAGCAAGTGAAATGGAAAAATGTAGTAGATATATAAAGTAGATATGTTGTCGCATATCAGATAGAAGTACATTTGCATCCATGCCTTGGAATAGACCTACACTGCTCCCTTTATGTGAATCAGTTCGTCTTGCCTAAGATGGTTCTAAATACTGGTGGGCAACAGAGATGTACAAGGAACACAGAGGGTCCTAACCTAAGACAGGCAACTCTTCTGGAGTTTTCTTTCTTTTTAAATCTGTATTGATTTTTTAAAGAGTTAAACATTGAGTAGGTTAGAAGAATAATTGTAAAATATGTGAGTCTTTAAGGAAAAATAATAGGACCATTATCTAGTATTAGTCATAAAAAATTGTCTTTACTTCTGAAGCCCCCTCTGTGTGCTATACCCTGATCCCGATCAAAGGTAATCACCATCTTCAATTTTGTGTTTATTAACCTTTTAGCTTTCTTTATAATTTTGTCATGTTTGTATCTTTGAACAATACTTTTTTACTTTTACCAATTTTTGAATCTTACATAATACATTTTTTTTTTTTCTGGATCAAAGCTACGTGTTTAGCTGAATGAAAATCTTTTTTTTTTTTTTTTAATGTTTACTTGTTTATTTTGAGAGTGAGAAAGAGAATACATGCTCAGGAGCAGAGGAGGGGCAGAGAAAGGGGAAGAGAGAGAATCACCACGCAGGCTCCAGTCTGTCAGCACAGAGTCCGACCTGAGGTGTAATCTTTAGAAATGTGAGATGATCTGAACTGATAT
The DNA here is from genome assembly GCA_030068075.1 of Paguma larvata. Classification (NCBI taxonomy): domain Eukaryota; kingdom Metazoa; phylum Chordata; class Mammalia; order Carnivora; family Viverridae; genus Paguma; species Paguma larvata. The sequence goes on along the minus strand of CM057827.1, from coordinate 21,112,300 downwards.
CAAAAGTTGGGGGCTTAACCGACCGAGCCACCTCTAAATGCACATCTTATGAGTACATTCTACTTAAAAATATCTTTATGTAGTATGATTTATATATTATACCATACAGCTCACTTATTTTAAGTGTATAAGTCAGTGGTTTTAGTATATTCACAATGTTGTGCAACCAGCACCACTACTAATTCAAGAACAATTTCATCACCCCAAAAAGAAACCCTGTACCCCTTAGCAGTCACTCTCCATTTCTGTCCAAGTATCTCCACTCCCAGCCCTAGGCAACCACTTATCTACTTCCTGTCTCTATCAATTTGTGTATTCTGGATATTTTAAAGAAATGGACCCATACAATATGTGGTCTTTTGTGACTGGCTTCATTCACTACACATAATGTTTTCAAGGTGTATCTATATTGTAGTATGTATCAGTACTTACTTTATTGCAACGCAATATTCTGTTATGTGGATATGCTATACTAAATTTTAACTTTTCGTTGAATGATTTACACTTGGATTATATCTGCTTCTTGGCTGTTGTGAATATTGCCAATATTTCTTGGCTATTATGAATATTTCTGCTGCAAGTACTCATGTACAAGTTTTAATGCATATGTATGTTCTTATTTTTCTTGGATATAATCTAGGTCTGGAATTGCTTGTCATTGCAATTCCATATTTAACCTTTTGGAAAAGCCAGACTTCCCGAGTAGCTGTACCATTTACAATCCCAACAGCAGTGTATGAGGGTTGGGTTCCTCTTTCTCCACATCCTCACCAACACTTGTTTTTATCTTCTTTAAGTAGGTTCCACCCCAACATGGGGCTAGAACTCCCAACCCCGAGATCAAGAGTCACATGCTCTACCTACTCAGCCAGCCAGGTGTCACTCTGTCTATTTTAATAGCAATTCTAGTGGGTAAGAAGTGGTATCTCGTTGTGACTTTAATTTGTATTTTCCTGATGTCTAATGGTACTAAGCAGTGTTTCATGTGCTTATTGGCAATTTGTATATTTTCTTTGGGGAAATGACTGTTCATAATCATTGCTTATTTAAATTCCCTCAGTCTGAAATTCCACTCATTCCCTCATCTTCAATCAAGTCTCTGCTCAAAGACTACCTACTCGAATATGCCTTCTCTCACCAGTCTATTTAAGATATCACCTCCCTCAGGCTCTAATCTTGTATTTTTTATTTTTCACACCATTTATTATTTTATTTCTTACCTCCAAACTAGAATAAATGCTTTTGACAGCGAAGACTTTGTTATCTTTGTTCATCTTCTCCAGGAGCTTAGAACACTGCCTGCCAACTTGTAGGCTTTCAATAAATATTTGTGGGGTAAAGTGGAATGACTGAAGTCAACAACAGGAAAGAAAATAAAAGCTTTTCTATTAGCTTTGGAGTTCCTTTCAACAAAGTACACAGGTTTATTTCACCTTGACAAGTAAATACCATATTATTAATACCTAATATAAATCCATTGTGAATATACATAGGAGACACGGAGTTTAAACAGATTGGTTAAACTGACTTTAATTTTCATGGAGATTTTATTTCATTATTCCTTGTTGACAAATTTTTAGAACAAGGTTTAACTATCATAATTCTGTTACCTTATACATTTACTTTATACCCTGTACATCTACCTACTGTCACTTGAGGTTAAGGTGTCCATCTCTTATTCTCTGACAAGAAATCAATACTATATATGACCTTATAGCATTTTTTAGAGCACAAAATTGGACATACTAGGAAAATCAACCTGATATTTTGTCCTTTACTGAAATGTATAGTCCAATTACATTTAATGAAATTACTGATCTCTTTGAGTTTAAATTATTATTTATTTTCTACCCTGCTTATTCTATATTTTTTATCTTCTTTTAGATTTTTAAAAATTATTCATTGTGCCTCCTGTATTTGCTTATGGTAATAACTTTCTTGATTTATTAACACTGAATAAAAATTAATATTTGTAGCACCTTGTGAAAAATGTAGTGCTCCTAGGACACTTCCACTCCACTTATTTCCTTCCTACACATGCTATTTAATTCTTTGTGTATTTGAAACCCCATGGTATATTATTTGTAAATATTTATTTAGATTTATCTATATATTTACCCTTTTCGTTATATTCCATTTCTTCCTTCATCTACGTGCTTTCCCCTAGAATCATTTTCCTTGTGCTTGAAGAATACTCTATAGGGGTGCCTGGGTGTCTCAGTTGGTTGGGTGTCCAACTTCAGCTCAGGTCATGATCTCATGTTCGTGGGTTCGAGCCCCGTGTCAGGCTCTGTGCTGACGGCTCGGAGCCTGGTGCCTGCTCTGGATTCTGTCTCCCTCTCTCTCTGCCCCTCCCCTGTTCCTACTCTGTGTGTGTCTCTCTCAAAAATAAATAAATATTTAAAAAAGAAAAAAAAAGAATACTCTTTAGTTTTTCCTCTATTGCAGGTATGCTATATTATCTAAATTTATATTTTTCTAAAAATGACTTTGATTTCATTAAATTATTTTCAATAAACTTTATGAAAAATACATGCTTTCATATTGAAGTATCTATTTTGCTAGTTAGAGGCTTCTAGGTTGTCAGATATTTTCTGCCAACATGTTGAGGGTATTATGTCAGTGATTTGCCTTTTCCATTATTGCTGTTTTTAAGTCCGTTGTTAGATCTATTGTTTTTCCTTTGAAGGTTGTCTTTTTTCTGCGGCTACTGGTAAGGTCTTTTGTTCCATATTTTTCTTTTTTTATATAAATTTTTTACGCTTAGATTCAAATTAGTGTATGGTGTGGTATTGGTTTCAGGAGTAGAAGTTAGTGATTCATCACTTACATATAACACCCATCCCAGTGCTCATCCCATCAAGTGTCCTCTTTAATGCCCATCAACACATTTAGCCTATCCCCTCACCCGCCTTGTTGGTAAGGTTTTTTGTTTTGTTTTGGTTAATGTTTATTTATTTATTTTGAGAGAGATTGAGAGAGAGAGAGAGAGAGAGTACCCTTGCATACACAAGCCGGGGGAGGGGCAGAGAGAGAGAGGGAGACAGAGAATCCCAAGCAGGCTCTACACTATCTACACAGAGCCCAATGCAGGACTCTCACACCATGAGATCATGACCTGAGCCCATATCAAGAGTCAGACTCTTAACCCACTGAACCACCCAGGTGTCCCACTGGTTAAGTTTCTAATCTTTATCTTTGTTTTCAGCAGTTCTCCTACATAACAAACAATTCTGTGGAAAGATTGCATTTTCCAAAGATCACTGCAACAATAACTCCCATCTCAGATGGTCTTTTAGGAAACTTGCCATTTTCTTATCAGGTGATAAGGGTCTAGAGCCACTTTTCCTTGCACTTGAGGTCTTTGTGTCTACCTCAAACAATAGAGTACAGTTGAAATGATGCTATGTGATTTCCAAAGCTAGGTCTTAAAAATGCCATGTATTTCTGCCATCCTCTCTTGGGAAATTCACTCTCGAACCTCTGGTATTATACTGTGATAAAACTCAAGCAGCCTCTGGACATACCTGTATACACAGGAATCACAGCTGCTTTTAGGACTAGGTGGCAGGTGGAAGCTGGAAGGACTTCAAGGAGACTGTTAGTGAAAGCCTAAAGGGCTGCATGGAAGGCTAAAGGAAAGCAATAAAAACTTAATGGGAAGCTGAAGGCAAGAATGACCCTTACAGTAATGTGATAGATGGAAAATACACCTAAATGAATTCAATAATCTGGCTAAGGTGATTTCCCAGCAGAGTACTGACAGGACCACCTGGCTTCTTGCTGCCTATGATAAAATGCAAGAGGACAAATTAAAGAATGATCTGCTAAATATGAAGGAACCAGGACTTGGCAATAATACTGTTTCTCCTTCCCAGCCTCCCCATGTGGTAAGTTAGTCTTTAATTAAGACAGGACCTCAGACCAAAGTCAAATCTGGAATGAGTCTGTGGGAGATTGTTTGAAAAGAGCTCAGAGAGACTCAAGGTGGTGCTTCATGAAATATTTCAGACTGACAAAAGGCCCTCTGAAGATTTTAAGGTGTCCCTAGCAGATCCTATCAAATAATAGAGCTTCTATGAATCGTTAAGAGTATTATCCTGCAGCATCCTCACAGGGAGCCCCAGGCAGGGAAGTTCTCATCTCAAATAGATTTATAGTGGTATGTTTTGTCTATTAAGGTGAACCTCACTAAGCTTTTTAGGAAACCCACAGTTCATAAGAGAATTGTTCTGGTAGAAGTACAAATCTGAACTAAAAGAGAAAAAATGCCCCCCAAAAAAGGGGGGAGGTACCCGGGTGGCTCAGTCGGTTAAACATCCGACTTTGGCTCAGGTCATGATCTCGTGGTCTGTAGGTTCAAGCCCTGCATTGGGCTCTGTGCTGACAGCTCAGAGCCTGGAGCCTGCTTCCGATTCTGTGTCTCCCTCTCTCTCTGCCCCTCCCTTGCTCGTGTGCTCTGTCTCTCAGACATAGAGTCTCAAAAATAAAAATTAAGAAAAAAAAAGAACTTTGGACTCCTAATATTTTTCATCTAAGAAGCAGATTGAGAAGGCTTTGTAGTTACTGATTCAGTTTTCTTATGGAAAATAAAAATTTTTAACTCACCGGGCAGATTTTCAAAAAATGTTAACAATGTTTCCCATCCCACATTCTTCTAGAATCTTGCCAGTCTCCTTTTTCAGAGGCGATCTCTATGTTCTCCTTGAACTTGGGTGGGTCTTTGTGACTGCCTTGACCAAGAGAGTATGGCAAGAGTGATGCTATGTAGCTTCCAAGACTATGTCAAAAGAATGCCATGCAATTTTGCCTTGCTCTCTTGGATCCAAGTCCAAGTAGCCAGGGAGAAGGCCCATGCGGAGAGACTGGGAGGTCTCCCCGACCCCCCGCCAACCCATTTAGCTGTATGAATTCCCAGCTGACAGCAACTACCAACCTCTCTGCCATGAGAATGAGAAAAATAAATCGTTACTGTTTTGAGCCATGTTTTTGAAGTAGTTTTACTCTAGCTAACTGAAACATACCCCAAAACATAGTCACAAGAAACAACAACCATTTTGCTCACATATCTACAATTTGGACAGGGCTTGCCAGGTACAACTCTTCTCTGCTTCAGATAATCCAAAGCCTTCACCGGGAAGATTTAAAAGGCTAGGGTCTAGAATCATCTGGACGTTTTTCACTCACATATCTGGTACCTAGGTGGAAATAACTCAAAGACAGAGCTCCACTGGCAGTATCACAGGAAGTGTCTACAGTTGGCCTCTCCATGTATTTTTGGCTTCTTACATTATCACAACCTCAAAGTAGTCACACCCCTTAGGGTGGCTCAGGGCTCCAAGAGCAAGCGTCCCCAGCAAAAAAGGTGGAATCCTCATAGCCTTTTATGATCTAGTCTCTGAAGTTACATAATACCAATTCTGCTCTATGCAGCTGATTGAAGCAGTCAGAAGTGGCACATCCAGATTTGAGAGAAGGGTACATAGATCTTCTACATCTTGTGGGACAAATGTAAAAGGATTTATGGCTATGGTATACAACTGCCACAAATAATTTTTCTGTGATAAGTATGGTATTCTTTGTACTTCTCTTGTTTGAGGTTTATAGGTGTTATGAACTGAGTGTTTGTGTCCCTTCGAAATTCATATTTTGAAACCCTGACCCTCAATGTGGCAGCATTTGAAGGTGGGGACTTTGGGAGGGTATTACGTGTAAACAAGGGCATGAGAGTGAGCCACCCCTCCCCATGATGGAATTAGTGCCCTTCTTAAAGAAAGGAAGAGAATCCAGAGCTCACTTTCTCTGCCACATGAGGACACAGGGAGAAGGCAGCCATCTGTAAGCCAGAAAAAGGTCATTATCAAGAACTAAATCTGTTGGAATTTTGATCTTGGACTTCCCAGCCTCTGGAATGAAATAAATGTCTTGTTGTTTCAGCCATCCAGCCTATGGTATTTTGTTATAGCAGCCCAACCTAAGACATAGTGCTTCTCGAATACGTGGCTTGATATCTTTATCAGGTTTGGAAAATTCTCAACCCTTATTTCTTCAAATACATTTATGCAATGCTTTGTAGCCCTGATGTCAAGGAAAATGAGGAATGATGCCTCTAAGAATATCACACTATGATTTTCCAAACTCTATTCTTTTTTTTTTTTTATGTTTATTTATTTTTGAGGGGGGAGAAGGGCAGAGAGAGAGAGAGAGGGAGACACAGAATCTGAAGCAGGTTCCAGGCTCTGAGCTGTCAGCACAGAGCCTGACACGGGGCTTGAAACTGTGAACTGTGAGATTATGAAGTGAGCTGAAGTAGAATGTTTAACTGACTGAGCCACCCAGGCGCCCCTCCAAACTCTATTCTTAAAGCCAGGAAGCAGGAAAATAAGTTATAGTCAATTCATCCTTGGAACAGAGCTTAGCCTTAACTATTCTTGGGACAGATGCTCCCCTTCTTACCTCAACTCCTCCTCCCCCCAAAGAATTCATCTCTGATCTCTGTGAGGAAAAAGCCAGTCTGGCTATCCTCATGTCAACACTTCTCTATACAGTTTTGGACAATGAAAATTCTACCCTGCTACCAGTATTTGAACCAGTAGCAAACATTGGATGGCAATTCTCCCGCAGACAGAAAAAGTAACCTAGTATTTGTTTGACTTTAAATTTCATCCATGGCTCAAAGTAGTAAGTAAAAAACATCGAGAAGAAAACACAAATTTTAACAGAGGGATGCTTTTATTTGTGTTTGTGTATGTTGTATACCTCTAACTGAATCTTCTGTAATATGCATGTGTTACATTAGTAAAATTAATGAAAAATAATTTATTCAAATTGTTACCTAAGACACATCATTAATACCCATGACATGAATTTAATGTTATCCAGAGGACAATTCACATATGATCATTAAACACCAAAATCTGACCTTGAATTTCTCATGTAGACAACAGACCCAACACATTACAATTTGGGAGAAGCTATATTCTGGGGACCTCCAAGATGTTTGCAGAAAAAGGTTAGAATTTGTTTCCAAGCATCTTCCTGGGCCTTAGAATGAGCCCTGAGCTCCCCACCCCAGATCACATGTTTCTTCAGTAATTTATGCATAGAAGCTGGGCACAGGGGGAAATAAGGAGGCTCAATGTAATGCCCACTCCCAGGATAGGAGATGATCTCAAGTTTTTCCTTTCCGTGGGCCTGTAACCGTTCAGAGGCTATTTGGGCAAATAACTCACTCCTCCAGTTATGGTCATCCTGACCAACAATGAAGAGGAGGGGCCCCTGGGCCTTCTCAATTGGAATCATGCCAGGGTTCTCACAGCCTCCTACAGAACCATTCCACACATCCACAATGTCCAGGAGTCCTGAGTAAGTGACCTTGATTCTCCTTGCATCATAGCACAATGAAGGGATGCAAATCTGCTCATAGCGTAGTCTGTTTCCCCAGACTCCAGATCCATTGATGGAAACTGTGGCTGAGATGTTCTTAAAACGCGAGGCCATGGAGAGACAAATATCAGCCCCTAAAGAAATGCCCAGAAGCCCAATGTCTGGGCCCTTTACCTGGAAGAAGAGAAGAAAGAGGCATCAAGAATGTATCTAATAGAGGGGCGCCTGAGTGGCTCAGTCGGTTAAGCGGCCGACTTCGGCTCAGGTCATGATCTTACGGTTTGTGAGTTCAAGCCCCACATCGGGCTCTGTGCTGATGGCTCAGAGCCTGGAGCCTGCTTCAGATTCTGTGTCTCCCTCTCTCTCTGCCCCTCCCCTGCTCACGCTCTGTCTCTCTGTCTCTCAAAAATAAATAAATGCTAAAAAAAAAAAAAAATAAAAAAGAATGTATCTAATAGAAAAATGTTCTACAATCATGGCAGTATTATTCAACAGCAGCTCACCTAGTGAGTGTTCATACTTTGGGTCTGAGTAAGGCTGAGGGTAGAGGAAAATAGGGGCTTGGAAGTTGCTGTCCTATTAGAGGTTGAGAAAAGAAAAGAAAGAGAAGAGAAGGAAAGGAAAGGAAAGGAAAGGAAATGGGCATCTGGCTGGGTCAGTGGATAGAGCACATAACGCTTGACCTTAGGGTCTTGAGTTTGAGCCTCATGTTGGCCATAGAGATTAGTTTAAAAAAATAAATACAGGTATTACCTATTAAAAAAATTGTTTTTAATGTAACTAGAGATGCTCCTACCTTTAATTTGTGAATTGGCCACAAGAGTATCAATCCTCAGCTCAACCTCTGTTCCCGTATAAAAATTATCTGGCTGAAAACACGGCAAACAAATATTTTTTTCATGGCAATCAAATCTTAACCCCACTGGCAAGTCTGGGAATTATTTACAAACGTTCCAGAGAATCGTCCACTAGAGAATGCCCAATCATAGAGCGGAGGCTGTGAAATTCAGGTCTTCACTCAGGTGGGCACGAAGTCCCAATGGGCCTAGGTATCTAACTGTGTGTAACCAAGTTCTGTTCTAAGAAGTGGAAGATTCATCAAACTCCATTTAATACACTATCAAATAATTAACTTTATAGAAACAAAGTAAGACTTCAGAATCAAATTAAGTAGTTCTTAGCTTCTGAAATGCGTAAGCAAGTTCTGATCAAAATCTGAAAAAACATAGTAAATTAAAGATTAAAAAATCAAAATAAAAAGATTCCAGTGAAGGAAACAAGTGACAAAACTGAAAGGTAACTTAAGGAATGGGAGAAGATATTTGCAAATTACATACCTTATAAAGAGTAGTATCCAAAATATAGAAAGAATGTATAAAACCCAACACCCAAAAACAAATAATCCAATTAACAGATGGGCAGGGACACCTAACCAGCTCAGTCCGTAGAGCATGAGACTCTTAATCTCAGGGTCCTGAGTTCAAGCTCCACACTGGGCATGGAGCCTACTTAAAAATAGATAGATAGATAGATAGAAGAAAGAAAGAAAGAAAGAAAGAGAGAAAGAAAGAGAGAGAGAAAGAGAGAAAGAAAGAAAAAGAAAGGGAGGGAGGGAGGAAAGAAGGAAGGAAGGAGGAAAGAAAAATGGGCAGAAGACATTAACAGGCATTTCTTCAAAGAAGACATACAAGCCAAAAAAAAAAAAAAAAGATAAAGAAGAAGAAGAAGACGATGACAACGACGACGACATACAAGCCAACATGTATATGAAAACATGCTCAATATCAGTCATCATCAGGGAAATGTATATCAAAACTACAATGAGATATCACCTCACACCAGTCAGAATGGCTAAAATCAACAACACAAGAAACAACAAGTGTTGGTGAGGATGTGGAGAAAATGGAACACTCGGGTACTGTTGTTGGGAATGCAAACTGGTGCGCCTACTGTGGAAAACAGTATGGAGGTACCTCAAAAAGTTAAAAATAGAACTATCCTACAATCCAATAATTGCACTACCGGGTATTTACCCAAAAAATACAAAAACACTAATTCAAAGGGATACATGCACCCCTATGTTTATTGCAGCATTGTTTACAATAGCCAAATTATGAATCAGCCCAAGCACATATGATAGTTGAATGGATAAAAATGTGGTTTGTATGTGTGTGTGTGTGTAGATAGACAAAACTGAGCCAAAAAAAAAAGAATGAAATCTTGCCATTGGTAACCAGAGGATATAATACTAAGCGAAATAAGTCAGTCAGAGAATGACAAATACCATAGAATTTCACTCATATGTGCAATTTGAAAAACAAAATAAATGAGCAAAGAGAAAAAGAGAGACAAATCAACAGATAGACTCTTATCTATAGAGAACAAACTGGTTACCAGAGGGTAAGGCAGGTGGGGTTTAAATAGGCACTGGGGATTAAGGCTGCACTTGTGATGGGCTGCTGGATCACCACATCGCACACCTGAAAGTGATATTGCACACCTGAAAGTAATATAATGTTGTATATTAACTATACTGGAATTAAAATTAAAAAATTAAAGGGGCACCTAGATGGCTCAGTCAGTTAAGCATCCAACTCTTGATCTTGGCGCAGGTCACGATCTCATGATTTGTGAACTGGAGCCACAAGTTGGGCTCTGTGCTGACAACAGGGAGCGTAACTGGGGTTCTCTTTCTTTCTCTCTCTCTGTCCCTCCCCTGCTCAGTCTCTCTCTCAAAAGAAATAAATAAACATTAAAAGAAACGTAATTGAAAAAAGCATGCAAAACTAACAAATTAGAAACCCCATTTGTGTAACAAGAGGAATTTTAATGTTCCTGAATAATTCCTTTAAATAAAATCTCACATGAATTTTATGAATAATTCTGCATTACTAAGCCATCTGACAAAGTGTAAATAGGCATCTAAAGCCAAGGAAGTCTCCAGAAGAAATCTCTGTGAAAGACTAGGGCAGCATCAGGGTACCTGGCACAGGTGAGTGCAAAGTGATACCATCTCTGTATGGATTTCTAGAAAGAATGATACGATAAAGGATATTAGGAGAACCTGGGAGTGTTGAAGCATGTAGCACACGGCTTCTTCAAAGTAGTCCAGGTCTATGCTATCCAATTCCTTGGGAAGATCTTCAAAGTTATAATAAGCTAGCGCCAACGTGGCAAAGCCATGACCAGCCAAAAGGCTGGCTCTATATTCCAACAGGCCCCCACCAAGTCCAAAGATGTCAATGATCCCTGGGAAAGGTCCAGGTCCTAGAGAAGAGAATAATATAAAGGAAAGGCATTTAATGAATGTTTTCCTTTTAGAGAGCTTTCTAAATTATTTAGTGGGTTCCTATGAATGAATCAAAGGCAAAAATCATCTCCCCAAGTTGCTACTGAAAAGGAATACAAGTACCTTGGAAGGAGGAAAATCTACAAAGTACCTTCTCAGTGATGAGTTTATCCTCCATATGATTCTACAAATTATCTACAAGATTCTAAGAATCTTTAGTTGTCAGGGAGAGTAACAAAGTCTTTCACTAATGACTGCAACATGGAAGGAGGAATTCCATGTTTTAGACAGTGTTGATTCACAGTGCCCTGTTAGGGGTTTGGACATAAAATTAAGAATCTCGAAATAAAGCTTTATGTTGTGTTGCATCCACCCTTGGCTTTGTGTCGTGTGTACTGATATTTCAGATGTCTATCTAGAGAAAAGAAAGAAAAATAAATACCCAGAGATGACTTCAGGTGAGAAAGGCAGAGGAGTCTGAAGTGTGCCCTGTGGCACCGAGGGTCATGAATAAGTGGAAAAGACGCCTAATGCACCCAGGACACTAGAGAAGGATGACATGGCAATAGCTTCCTTGATCGTTATCATTTTCCCTAAGATCAGTCGGGCTGATGAAATCTACAGAGTAGTTTTTAATGGCCAGGTGGATAACATGCCTACCATCCTGACCTTTGTTGGTTTGTTTGTTTGATTTATTTTTTACCTACGGAACAATACCCACCTCATTGAGATATTACGGAGATTAAAAGAGATAATGCAAACAAAACGCTTAACATAGAGCCCAACATGTCAAAATACACATTCCGGTTTGGCCAATGGCTTAGTAATCGTCAGCTTCTTCGTCCTTAGGAACGAAGCAGTACCAGAAACCACTGGCCTCCAGGACACCCCGTCCCGTGTGCCTAGCACCCCACACTCACCTGGCGGCAGAAAGAGCGTGGCGCGCACCCGGCCCGCGCGCACCGGTACGCGCCGCACCCCCGGCCGCAGGAAGTCGCGCTCCAGCACCGCCCGGCACAGGAGCCGCCCGCCGTGGGGTTCGTAGCCCTCGAGCACCTCCAGTTCCACCGCAGAGGGCGTTTGCACGTCCCGCTTCACAAACCGCCAAAAAGGCTTCTCGGGCTCCAGAGCCCAGAGCAGCCCCATGGGCTCGACCCCGAAGAAGCTGCCGCCCAGCGCGCGTGCGCGCGCCAGGTCCAGGAGGCCGCCGGCGTCCGCTTGGTACCGCGCGTGAGACCGGAAGAGCGCGCCCTTCTCGTCGCGCAGGGACGCGCGCAGCGTGACTGGCTGTCCGGGCGCCAGACCGCGCACGGCGATGCGCACGGGCTCGTCCCAGCAGCAGCGGCCCGCGGGCTCCAGGATCACAGTCGCCATCCCGCGCTAAGCCGCAGTCGTGTCCAGGCCGTGGAGAGCGCACTAGAGGCCCGAAGGGGTCAGGCGTCCCCTGTAACCGTAGCGGTGGGTGGCGGAGCCGCTTCAAGAGGCGTCAGGGCGCATCAGACCTGTGGACCGCGCGCCTGAGACTCTCAAGTAAAAGCAACAGATCGTTCCCCGGGGCCCGGGCGGTGCGCACTCAGGGCGTCCTGAAATCGGGACGTAGCGCGGAACCCGCCTTCAGAACACTTCTCTCCCTCTGGCCATTCTTACTTGTTGAGGTGGAAGCTATTGGGTAATGGTTCGTGGTGAAATCCACAGCTGAGTGAGCTTAGGCAGAATTCCAAGAATTCCAGCTCCTTCAGGGAAAAGGTTTTTTTTTTTTAAACTTTCAGGGAATTATAAAGTGCACATAAAAAACGCTCAGACACTTAGCGTACAATCCAGTAAATTTTCACAACCGGAACATTCCCATGTAACCAAGCACACGAATCCAGAAACATCATCACCAGCACTCCACCTGCCACCCTCACTCCTGCTCTGAGCACCTCCCCTATCCGCAAAGGTATGCTTTCCTACTCCCAACAAAATGGGTTATTTTATGGGAATGAATCCTTCCGTGTGTCTTTAATGCTTTCTGCTTTGGCTCAATATTATGTTTTTGAGATTCCTGTTTATTGTTAGGTGTGGTTGTGGATCGTTTCTTGTCACTGCTTAACGCTCTTCCGTTTTGTGATAGGAAAAGGATTTGTCAATTTTACTACCAATGGGCATTTGATAGTTCTCAGATTGAGACTGTAGTGGTATGAACATTAAAGAACCTGTCCTTTGATGGACGTGTATGTGCTTTTCAGTGGCGTATATACGTAGGAGTGGAATTGCTGTATGGTAGGGAATCCATGGGTTTCAGCCATAGGAGGTACTAAAAGTAAACTTTTTGAGTGTGACCTTTGAAGCAGTATAATGGTCAAAGATGCCCAGCATCTTTTGTTTATACATATTACAGCTATTCTTTATCAGTGCCTAAATGCTTTACATAAAAATTCAACATGTTCACAAAACACTGGGATTATATTTCAGATACTGCAAGGGAAGAACTTGAGGCTTGGAGAATGTGAAGCCACGAAGTTTACCCTCTAATAAGTGACAGAGCTTTGACCAGCTCCAAATGTGGAACTCAAAGGTGAGCAGCAGCATGATGGTGAGGTATAATCAGAGTACTAGCTGACTTCATCCTTAAGCAATTTTTTTTATTTTTCTAGGTCTCAGAGTTCTTGTGTGTAACATGGTAAAAGTCTCTCATAGAGGAATCAACATCATACTGTCTATGAAAGTCTTAGAATATGTGAAGCAAAATGTAATGTTTGATTTCATAATTGCCAGAGACTGAGCCCCTGTATGTTTCATTTCTCATGGTCTCCAGATCATTGCCAAAGGTTTGTATATTGCTTTTTAAACTGCTATGTACAAGAAAAATCATAGTTCTTTTTTAAGGAAAAAATACATAAAAAAATGTTTTTAAGTTTATTTATTTTTGAGAGAGAGAGAGCGAGAGAGCAAGCAGGGGAGAGGCAGAGAGAGAGAGAGAGAGAGAATCCAAGCAGGCTCCACACTGTCAGTGCAGAGCCCCACGTGGGGTTCAGACTCACGAACCACCAGGTCATGACTGGGAGATCATGACCTGAGCCAAAATCAAGAGACGGATACTTACCCGAGTGAGCCATCCAGGCACCCCCAAAAATACATATTTTTTGAAACAGATGTAAGAAATACTGAAAAGTTTAATATGTGAAATGACAGAATCTCTTCTCCTTCCAGTTCCCCCTTTTCCCCAAAGATGGGTGCATACATCTTGATTTTTTTCTGAATATTTGCAGTGTATAAGCATATACGAGTGTGAACATACTATATCTGCTCTTCTACATGCAGACCTATGTTTTTATTTTTCTGTATATACAGGAATAGAATTGATAGGCCATGTAGTAACTCTATGTTTAACCTTTGGAGGAGTTGCCAGACTGTTTGCCAAAGTATCTGTACCATTTTACAGTCCCATAGCAGTGTATGAGAGTTCCAGTTTCTCCACATGCTTGCCAACACTCATTATTATCTGTCTTTTCCATTATAAACATCCCAGTGGGTATTAGTCTCTTTGTAATTTTGATTTGCATTTCCTTGATGGCTAACAATGCATCTTTTCATGTACTTGTTGACCATTATAGATCTTTGGAGAGATGTCTATTTAGATTCTTGTCCTGTTGTTGTTTTTCTTTTTTAAGTTGGGCTGTCTTTTTATTATTGAGTTGAAAGGGTTCTTTATATATTCTACATACATGTCCCTTATCAAATATGTGATTGACAAATATTTTCTTCCATTCTGTGAGTTCTTTTATTTTTTTTTAAACAAAAAATTTTTTTAAGTAGGCTCCATGTCCAATGTGGGGCTTGAGCTCATGACCTTCAGATTAAGAGTCACATGTTCTACCCACTGAGCCAGCCAGGTGCCCCTATTTTTTTAATGGTATCCTTCGATGAATGGACGCTCCCTCATCATTAGTCATTCTTACTTCTGATACCAACTGCAAGTTTAGCATGGGGGAGGGGTCTCAAAACTACCCACAGAATCAATAATATGCTGGAATGACCCAGAGAACTGACCGAAAGTTCTTATATTCATATTGTGGTTTATTACAGGAAAAGGTACAGGTTAAAATCAGTCAAAGGAAGATGTGTCCCGGATGCGTGTCCAGAAGTTTCTAACATGGAGCTTGTGGTGTCCTCTCCCATCAGGTTAAGATGTGTTATTCTCCTGGCATTGATGTGGGGCAGTAACTGTGTAACCAAGAAATACACCTGAACTCTGGTGTTTAGTGTTTTTATTGGGGCTGTGTTACAAAGGCATGATTGATTTGACTGTCCACATGGTTGAACTCAGTCCGCAATCGGCAGGTGGACTGATGTCCAAAGCTCCTACACTAAATTACATTGTTGGTCTTTCAGGTGTGGCCAGTCACCACCCTAAGGTGTAGGCAGCCTCCACCTTGAATCATCTGGTGTGACCCAAGGCCCCTAAGCAAAGATGCTGCCATCAGAGGTAACATTCTAAGAGCTTAGCAATCACCTTCCAATAGTTGAGGGTAAAGGCCAGATCTCTCTTTCAGTAATGTTAATTCTTCAATATACAATTGGGAATTTTTTATGACTTCCTTCTTCCTTCTGCACAGAGCCTTTTAATCTGAAGGCTAAAGTTGCCTGCATATACTCGGCCTCTAGTCATATGATTATGTGCATTCTGAGTATGGAAGGACTTTATACTGTGGTTGTGTTTTCTTTTATCCTGAATTCTTTTTTTATTTATTTTTTATTTTCAGTTTATGTATTTGGGGGGAAAAAGGGGCAGAGAGAGAGGGAGAGAGAGAATCCCAAGCAGGCTTCACACTGTCAGCAGAGAGCCCAACAGGGGACTCGATCTCACAAACCATGAGATCATGACCTGAGCTAAAACCAAGAGTTGGATGTTTAACTAACTGAGCCATGCAGGTGCCCCTTATCCTGAATTCTTAAAGCTAAGTAAACTTTGGGGCGCCTAGGTGGCTCAGTCAGTTAAGCATCCAACTTCAGCTCAGGTCATGATCTCACGGTTTGTGAGTTTGAGCCCCGTGTCAGGCTCTGTGCTGACAGCTCAGAACCTGGAGCCTGCTTTGGATTCTGTGTCTCCCTCTCTCTCTGCCCCTACCCTGCTCGCACTCTGTCTCTCTGTCTCTCAGAAATAAACAAAAACATTAATATATATATATATGTGTGTACATATACATATATATAAAACTAAGTAAACTTGGTGCTGAGTAAAGCCTATTTTGTTTTGTAAATTTGTGTAATCCAAAGCCAAGACCATTGCTAGCTACTAGGACAGTGTGTGGGGTGTGGGACTTTGCCACTGGGTGGAGACCAGCAGCATAGATGGTGAAAGAATTCACCCAAGGCAGAACAAAGGAGATAGAAGTTTATTGAATACAGTGTAATGGGAGCAGAGGACAGGACAACAAAGGAGAGACTCAGTGCTAGGAGGCAGTGGTACGGGCCATAGTTAAGGAGGAAGGTGAGGAGGAGGTATGGGAACATATGGAATTTAACTTTTTTGGTAACTGTGTTGAGTAAGTAACCCACTGGTCAGCTAGGGCTTCTAGATATTTTGAGGTGGGTCACCTAATGGGCCTATTTGTCTTCAGCCCAGGGGTTACCATGGCTCCTTCTGCCTTACTCAGGTTTCTGTTGCTCAAGTTCATTGCCTAGAAGTGGCCTCTACACTGGAATCTTCCATGCCTTAATTTTTTCTCATACCTTTCCCTTTGTTTCAGCAAAATTATGAGAGATTTTCTTAACTCTTCTTTCCAAATTCCTAATTTGTCTAATTAGCCATATCTATTTTGTTTTTCAACTTATCTACTGAATTGTTTATCTCAGCAATTATATTTGTAATTTCCTTTTTTTTTTAAGATTTTATTTTTAAGTAATCTCTACACCCAGCATATGGCTCAAACTTACAACCCCTAGATCAAGAGTTGCACACTTCACCAACTGAACAAGTCAGGCACCCCTATATTTTTAATTTCCAATAAATTCTTTGATTCCTTTTTTAAATTGCAACTTTTTCTTGTTTTCATGTGAAATATTCTCAGATACCAAATCTGAGGATGCTGAGAATTCTAAGTTATGTATGGTTCACTGGATCATCTGTTTTTGGTTTTGGGTCAGAGGTTCTGTTTGCTCAATGTGGTCCTTGTGATTCATGCTGCTGATTTTATTCATGATCCATTTGTATTTGTAAACAAAGGATTAGACTCATTGGTATAGGTAGCTTGCAAGTTCCCGCTGCAGTTGTAGGAGTCTTTTTCCCCAACAGGCCTCTCTCTTCAACTCCTCAACGGAGAGAGTAAACCCCTGTTTACAAACAGTATGACAGTATTTTCCAGACTCCTCTGTAGTTTTGTCAGGTTTGAATGACTAATGATGAGGGAGCATGAGGCAAGTTGAAGGCAAAGTACAGGCTAAGAGCACCCTCCCCTTCCCATGTGGGATATGTGTGATATTCCTTGGACACTCTTGGCTACCCAAGAACAGGGGAAAGGAAAGAAAGCAAATGGTTGACTAATAGAGATCACAGTTCTGCAGGACAAGAGTCTCCTTCAGTTTATGGATAACTTAGTAAACTGCAAGAAAAAGGCAATCCATAGCCTGATCTCCAGAAACCTATATAAACTCCATTTCCTGGAGCCCTAATGTCACCTTCATCAAAATGTAAGAGGGGGTTTAGGTGCTTGCCATGGTGATGTAGGAAACAAAGGCAAATGAAAAATTAAATTCCCTTACTGCCTACTGCCCATTGACAACAAGTCCTTGAAACAGGCAGAGTGACCTTCCTCTAGAAGTTCAGCTGCCTGGATGATGACACTTTGGTAGGGTCAATAGGGAATCTGGCTTAACATTATCCTCACCCCCCAGGATTCTGTAAGTCTACCATAAACACATAAAAATTCCTTTGGAAACTTCCTTTATCTCAACTCCCCCAAGATCTATCCTGGCAGTCATACTCCAAGCTTATGGTCCCTGATATACATCTGAAGGGTCTCATGACTGAGGTTTTACTAAACGGTAGTAAATGGCATTTTCCTGCCATTGCTAGCTAGCCCCTCAAGGTCCTGGAAACCTTGCCTCCAAAATATTAGAGACTTACTCTCTCCCTGACCCCCTCCCAACCTGAAGGTATATACTCAGTTACCTGTCACAACCCCAATGCAGCTCTTTCTGCCTAAGGGTCCTGTCCCTGTGCTTTAATAAAATCACCTTTTTGCACCAAAGACATCTTCAAACCTTCTATCTTGGCTGTCAGCTCCGGACCACCCCACCATCACCCCAAACCCCATCCACTAAGTTCTAATGGGATGAGGTGATATGATATCATGATAAGGTGATATGATACACCCTAGTCTGGTCATAAAACATGACTCCCTTTTCTTCTTTGTTCACGTGGCAATTTTGGAAGCCAACCCAGATGTTCCAAATGGCAGGGCTACATCATAGAAACCTGAATCCATAAGTCAGTGCTCGAATAACAGCTACCGAAGTTTGGTGCCCAACTTGCTTCAATTGTGAGGACAGTGACAAATCTTTGTTGTTTTAAGCCACTGAGATTTCAGTTACCAGGGCATAACCTAAATAACTGTTACCTTGCCCAGGGCAATGGGTCCAGAGAGCCTTCCTGTTCTTTGTGTTTGTTCATTTTGAGTAAGATTTTTTTTTTGAGCAGTTCATTTTTGAGTAGTCTGCCCATATTTGGCCTATGATTTCCTTCATATATATCTCATTTCTTCAGTGTTTTATATTCTAGGAAATCTTTATATTTTCTATGTCTTTAAATAGCACACTTTTTTATTTTCTAAGATTGCTATGGATTTATTCTTTTTTTAAAATTTTAAGTAGGCTCCATACCCAATGTGGGGCTTGAACTCACCACCGTGAGATCAAGAGTCATGTGCTCTATGGACTGAGCCAGACAGGCACCTGTTGTATATTTTTTCTTTTTTTTTTTTAAGTTTATTTTTTTTTTTTTTGAGAGAGAGAGTGAGACAGAGAAAGGCAAGCGTGAGTGAGGGAGGGGCAGAGAGAGAGGGAAAGAGAGAAGATCCCAAGCAGGGTCTGTGTTGTCAGCACAGAGCCGGTCGGTCGTGGGGATCCATCCCATGAACTGCGAGATCATGACCTGAACCGAAACCAAGAGTCAGACGCTTAACTGGCTGCATCACCCAGGAACCCTGGATTTATTTTTTTTTTTTAATGTGTCCTGGCGGGGGACGGGCACTTGGGTAGTGCTAATGAGCCTGCTTGGAATTCTGTCTCTCCTTCTCTCTGTCCCTCCCCTGCTTGTTCTCTCTCTCTCAAAATAAATAAACATTAAAAAAAATTTTAATAAACAAACAATAACAAACAATAAATAAATAAACAAAACAAAAAATTTTTTAATGTGCCTTGGGGCACCTGGCTGGCTCAGTTGTTGGAGTGTGCGACTCTTGATCTCAGGGTTGTGAGATCAAGCCCCACATTGGGTATACAGATTACTTAAAATCTAAAAAAAAAAAGTATTTTCTTTCATTTGCAGGGATTCGGAAAAAGAGTGATGAATTTAGTCCATCAAGCTGAGACAATATTATTTCCTATATTTTTTATCAATTTGTATTTTACCTTCTGAGAGCAGTCTTTTTATATCTTTTGGCCAAGTTTCTTATTGGGTCATAGAAGCCCTTTATATACTATCTGTCCATTATGTGTTATATTTTCTCCTATTCTGTAATTTATCTTTTAGTTTTCTTTTGCCATACCTTCACATTTTATAATGTTCCATCTCTTGGTCTTTTCCTTTATGGTGTTAAAAACAACATTCAACCAAACAAATTTGAAGATCTAAGTGACTTTATTAATCATGATTCTTGAATTGCGCAGCATTCCATCTAGCAAGTAGAGGGGAGCTATGAAGAGCTGTACAAAATAGAAGATTTTTAGAGGAGGGAGAGTGGGGCAAGAAAGTTATTAGCAAGGTCATCCTTCCTTAGGGGGAAGGTCAAGGGGTCTTATTATACAGATTACCTCATCTTCCTTTGGGGAATGGCTGGGGCCTCAGGACAGATTCCTCACTAATTGATGCTGATCAGAAAATTTCTGACTGACCAGTTAAGACTGTATATGGGAGAAACTGGAATTGGAGTTTGGTTAGGTTAAGTCTTAAGCCCAGGTTTGGTGACTTGGCCTAAGTGACACCATTTGAGGCCTGTGATTTTCTTTTTAACAACAGTTTCTGGGTTTTGTGTCATGCTAAAGAATATCTCCTCCTATATATGATTATTACATTTTCTCTCTAATATTTTTCCCTCATACCCTACTTATATGGCTTTATTTTTGACAGTTAAACATTTTTAATATGTATTTTATTTCCCTCTCAATGAGTTAATGAAGGCAGAGCACAGGCATACCCAGAGATTTGTCATTCTATTTTGTCGTTGTTGAATGTTTATTTTATTTTTGAGAAAGAGAGCGTGTGAGCTCAGGGCAGGGTCAGAGAGAGAGGGGGACAGAGGACCCAAAACTGACTCTGCGATGACAGCAGAGAGCCCAATGTGGGACTCGAGTTCAGAACCGTGAGATCATGACCTGAGCCAAAGTCGGATGCTTAACCGACTGAGGCATCCAGGTGCTCCAAAAATTAAACTTTTATTTCTTCCAGCATCCAGTTGGTCTTTTAAGAATTCTTTAGACAGGGATACCTGGGTGGCTCAGTTGGTTAAGCATCTGACTCTGGATTTCGGCACAGGTTAGGATCTCACGATTTGTGAATTCACGTATGTCTACCTCTGTGCTGACAGCATGGGATCTGCTTGAGATCTCTATCTGTCCACCCTTGCCCTCGAAAATATGTAAATAAACATTAAAAAAAAGAATTTTTTAGCGATGTTAGTGATGTTATAGTAGTTAGGCTTCTTTTGATTGCAAGCAACAAAAACAAACTCAAACTGGTTTAAAAGAAATTATGGGAATTATACATTGTGGAGGAGGAAAAATTATTTCCTTCTACCCTTCAAGGTCTCCTAGCTGGTCTAAGAATTAAATTGACATGAGACAGATTAACAAGAGAAAGAAAACAAAGTTTTATTATGTGTACATGGAGGCCCAATAGTGAAATTCAGACTCAAACAATGACCAAGGCAGACATTTTTAAAAAATTTTTTCTATGGCAAGCAGTCTTTATACATTTTAGACAAAGATAACATTTGTGAACAATTGACAGTAGAAAAAAAAATTTTTGTGTTTAGGAGCTTAAATTAGTAAGGAATTCTGAACAGAATTTGGGCTAAAGTAGTAAATTAGTAAAAGATAATAAAGTTGATGCAGGGCAACCTGATCAGGTAGAGGCCAGCGTGGTAGGTGGTAAAAGAATTTCACCCAAGACCGAACAAAGGAGATAGAAGTTACCGAATCCAGTGCAGGGGAGCAGAGGGCAGGACAGCAAAGGAGTGACTGTCTTCCAGGAGGCAGTGGTGGGGGCCGTAGTTAAATGGGGGAGTAAGGAGGCATGGGAACATACGGAATTTTCCATTTCTAGTACCTGTGCCTGATTGTAAGTAGCCCATTGGTCAACTGGGGTCTATGGCTATTTTGAGGTGGGTCCCCGAATGGGCCTGGTTGCATTCAGCCCAGTGGTCGCTGTGGACCCTTTACCTTGCTCAGGTTTCCATTGCTCAAGGCTGTTGCCTAAAAGTGGCCTCTACTGGTGGTTTATACAGATTTTTCAGCTCTAAATTCCCTGTCTCTAGTGATAAGGATATCTCTTTCCCTTCTGGTACAGGGAGGGTGCCTTTCTCAGGGAAGATTTATTTCCTGCTTTCTGGGGGACAGAAGGAGTTCTGAGTGTCCTTGCACAGACTGTTTTTTTTTTTTTTACATAGTTTAATTACAGATCATCAGTATGCCATTGTGGCACGTTTGGAGGTGATCTGCCCAGGGCCCCTACAACATCTATTAGAATGCCCAAAATCCAGAACACTGACAACACCAATCATTTACAGGGATGACAAGGAACAGGAACTCTCATTCATTGCTCCTGGGAATGCAAAATATATAGCCACTTGGCAAGACAATTTGGCAGTTTCTTACAAAATTAAACATACTTTACCATATGAGCCAGCAACTGTACTCTGTAGTATTTACCCAAAGGAGATGAAAACTTCTATCCACACAAAAACCTGCACACGGATGTTTATATACCAGCTTGATTCATAATTTGCCTAAGCTTGAAGCAATCAAGGTGTCCTTCGGTAGGTAAATGGATAAATAAACTTTGGTTCTTCCAGACAATGAAATATTATTCAGCAATAAAAGGAAATGAATTGTCAGTCTATGAAAAGACATGGGAGAACTAAATGAAAGAAGCCAGTCTGAAAAGGCTTCATACTGTTTGATTCCAGCTCTCTGACATTCTGGAAAAGGCAAACATGGCAAAAAGATCACTGGTTGCCAGGGTTGTAGGGAAGGGAGCGGTGAGTAGGTGAAGTACAGAGGATTTTTAGGGCACTAAAACTATTTCGTATACTATAATGATGGATTCATGTTTTACACATTTGTCCAAACCCATAGAATGTACAATACCAAGAGTTAAACAATGTAATCTAAGGACTTCGGGTAGTAATAATGGATCAATGTCCTTTCATCAGTTGTAACAAATGTAGAACTCTGGTGGAAGGTTTTGGTATTGGGGGAGGCATTGCATGTATAAGGGCAGGGGGCATATAGGAAATCTCTGTACCTTATTTTCAGTTTTACTGCGAACTTAAAACTGCTCTAAAAAAGTCTCTTTCTTTTGTTTTTCTTTTTTTTATAATCCGGTTCTGACTTTTTTTTAAATTTTTTTTTACCTTTTTTTTTTTTTAATTAATTTTGAGAGACAGACAGAGCGTGAGCAGGGGAAGGGCAGAGAGAGAGAGAGGGAGACACAGAATCTGAAGCAGGCTCCAGGCTCTGAGCTGTCAGCACAGAGCCCAACAACGGGCCCGAACTCACAAACCGTGAGATCGTGACCTGAGCCAAAGTCGGCCGCCCAACCGACTGAGCCACCCAGGCGCTTTTCTTTTTTTTTAACAAAATAAGGAAATTTATTGGCTGGAAATCAGGAATAAGTCTGGTTTCATATTTAATTGATCAATAGCTCAGCGATGACACCAAGAATGTTTTCTAGATTCTGTCTGCTCTGCCATCCATGATGTGACAAGGTGGCTGCCAGAATGATTGGGGCTTTATGCTTCTTTATTCATGTTTAGTGGGAGAGAGCACTCAGATCTCCAAGTATGTGACCTAAACCACATATTTTCTTCTTCTTTTTTTTAAATGTTTATTTTTGAGACATAGTGCATGCACATGTGCAGGGGAGGGGCAAAGAGAGGGAGACAGAGCCAGCCAAAGCTGGCTCCACACTGACAGTAGAGAGCCTGGTGTGGGGCTTGAACTCACGAACCACAAGACCATGACCTGAGCCCAAGTCAGATGCCTGACCTTAGACTGAGCTAGCAGGGGCCCCTAAATCACATACTTTCCCTGCATGGAATGTTGAGATTGGCTTAAACCAGAGACCACAAACATTGCCCTTCTCTTCAGGGTGGAGTTAGCTTTCCCGGAAGCAAGCGCATTGCTGCAGGGAATGGGTGATGCCTGAATGCAAATCAAGGGTATTATGTTAAGTGAAATAAGTCAGTCAGAAAAAGACAGATACCATATGTTTCCACACATAGGTAGATTTTGAGAGACTAAGCAAAAACCACGGGGGAGGGGAAGAGGGGAAAGGAAAAAAAGACACAGAGAGGGAGGGAGATCTCTCAAAGACTAAGAACAAACTGAGGGTGAGGGGGGTGAGGGAGGGGGGAGAGGGGGTGACGGGCATTAAAGAGGGCATGTGTTGGGATGAACACTGGATGTTATATGTAAACCAATTTGAAAATAAACTATTAAAAAAATAAAAAAAACTTAAAAACAAAAGAATTCTTATAAAAGGAAGAGGGTAGTGTTTGCTGGGTAAGTACTCAACAGTATCTTTGAGAGCAGTAGAGGAGACCCATATGGTATTGCTTTTAGAAGTTGGGGCAAGAAAGGAAATTTTTTAAATTTAGAGAAAGAAAATGGGATTGATAAGACTTATAACTATTAATGGAACTAATTAAGGAATTTGGAGGCTGACTTTTAGAAGACTCTTGTGTTTTTAGATTTGCACAGAGAATTTAACATCAGAAAACAGAAAAGAAGAAATTAAGCACATAGCAGTGCGAGATAAAAATTCTCCCTTAGTTTCTCTTCAGTTCTTAAAATCAAGTGGGGAGAAGAGAAACACAGTGAAAATGAGTCAGGAGAAGGGGGGTTTAGGGGATGATGTCCCGATATATCTCTTAGGCATACTGATCATTTTGAGCTAAAGGCAATTGAAAAACAGCAGGTGAAGGAAAGGCCCTCATCATCCCCTCTTTGCCCTGAAATTAAATATGAAACTCGCAGGTGAGAACTGCCTTTCTTACACCAGGAGGAAAGAATCAGTCAATAACCAGAAGTAGGAGTCAAGGCTGAGAGAAATTTGCACAAGATCTTATTAAAATACTTCTCTTCTTGGGGCCCCTGGGTGACTCAGTTAAGCATCAGTTTCTTTTTCTTTAATTAAAAAAAATATATATATTCATTTTTGAGAGGGGGGAGGGGCAGAGAGAGAGAGCAACAGAAGATTCAAAGAGGACTCTACCCTGACAGCAGTGAGCCCAACGTGAGGCTCGAACTCACAAACCATGAGATCATGACCTGAGCCACAATGGACACTTAACCAACTGAGCCACACAGGAGCTTCAAGTATCAGATTCTTGATCTCAGTTCAGGTCTTGATTTCAGGGTTGTGAGTCTGAGCCTTGCGTTGGGCTTAAAAAACAAAACAAACAAACAAAAACTTCTCTTCCTTTGGTTTCCCCATATACTTTACTTTTCCACAATTGCCACTCTCTTCAATCTAGTATATAAGTACTTGGGTTTTGCCACTTCTTTGGGTCTTCCGTTTCTTGTGGAGACTTCCTTGCGCATGTAAAAATCAAATTGGTATGCTTTTCTTTTGTTAATTTGTCTTAGGTCGATTTGAATTTTTTATTTGTTCATTTTTGAGAGAGAGCATGAGCAGAGAAGAGGCAGAGAGAAAGGGAGAGAGAGAACCCCAAGCCGACTCTGCAGTGTCAGTACAGAGTCCAAAGGGGACTTGATCCCACAAACTGCGAGACCATAACCTAAGCCAAAATCAAGAGTTGGACACTTAACCAATTGAGTCACCAAGGCACCTCTGTCTTATGTCAATTTAATTCTCAGACTCAGGCAAACCCTAAGAAGGCAGAGGTGAAGCTTTGCCTCCCTACATAAGTGAGATAAGGTAAATCCACAGGAAATTCCTAGCAGAAATTTTGTTGATACTAGAATAGTAATGAGTATTGAAATAGAACACAAACAAATGGATGTTGCTGAAATGGGAGTGACGCAAGAAGTCTGCCAAATTCCTGGAACCAATTCTTGACGAATCCTCAACAAAATGGAAGATACAAAATTCTTGTCAGTAAGATCAATCAGCAGTCTGTCCTGACACTCTGAAGAGCTGATGCAAAGAAGAGTTGCCTTGGAATGATGGGCAGCAGATCGTGGGGCTGAAGAAATCATCTACTGGTCTACACCAAGCATGGAATAATCGAATTTTTCTTTATTAGTCAAGAAGTAAAGTAAATTCAATATTCTGTGGTAATATCACCGCAAGACCAAAACATAAAGACATAAACACAGGTAAAACATAGAGACAAAGTATTGTATATGGATGAACTTTAATAAAAAAGTAAAGCAATGGTTTCCATGAGAATCCAAGAAATCACACTAGTTTGACAGTTATGCCTCCTGGTTTAGCTCTGGTTTAGCTCTCCCCCTACTTTTATCCACAGTTCTCAGTTAGTGGCCTACTTTGAAGTTGGCTCTTCCACAAGAATGAATTTTTTTATCATATATTTAAAACCTTTCAATTTTATACTGATTAAATTAGTATTATAGTATTTGATTATCCAGGTTCCTGCAGACTTTGTGATTCTTAGACTTTTTTGAGGTAGGGAATGTTTATTTATGGATAGTTTTCCTTCAGTGATTTTCCACATTATTCTGTTGAATGTTTGTAAGAATTTTTTTTTTAAGAAAAGTAGGCATTCAGAATTAAAAATAAAAGCAGTGATGGGAATTGAGTGTTGGTTGCATGGATGTTTTTTTTTTTTTCATGGACATTCTTTTTAAACTTATTCATTAGTGGTATATATGTTTAACGCACCTTTCTGTGTATTTCATAACAAAAAAATGCACTTTGATCTTTGGCATAGGTTGAAAATGAAAAATGCTAATCAAATAACTAATAAAGACTAATTGAAGGGCGCTGGCTAGCTCAGTCGGAGGAGCATGTGACTCTTGATCTCAGAGTTGTGAATTCAAGTTCCACACTGGGCATAGAGATTACTTAAATAAATTTAAAAACTTAAGAAAAAGACTAATTGAATGCCAGGAAGT
Source organism: Paguma larvata (assembly GCA_030068075.1). Taxonomy (NCBI): domain Eukaryota; kingdom Metazoa; phylum Chordata; class Mammalia; order Carnivora; family Viverridae; genus Paguma; species Paguma larvata. The sequence goes on along the minus strand of CM057827.1, from coordinate 21,086,103 downwards.
GGATGGGTAATCTGAGTCCCTGTGGTGCTTTGGAATCTAACATTCACTAAACTGAATTTCTAAGAGTGGGACTAGGCCCCATAGGTATGAGGAGGGCTTTGATAGATTCAAATTTGGAATCTGGCATTTACTTAGAAAAAGCTTCAACTACTGCACTTTCCTAAGATAATCATATATGGTATAATGGTAGGGGTCAAGAGAAAACAACATAGCTTGAAATTCTGTCTTGTGGCCAGGCATCTTGGAGGGGCTTTGCCTGGAAAGCTGTGAGGGAGATTCCCAGATTGAGTGCTCTCCATGGGTTGTCAGAGCCCTAACCTATGTGTATCCTAAATGGGGATCTGTGCCCAGCATGGGAATGCTCGTGGAAGTTTTAACAGGCACGGCACCAAAACATAGTTGAGCTTCACCACCAGATTGGGGTAATACATGTTAGATTCATTTCAGGAAACCATTTCTGTACTGTAGATTTGGGTATATCCTATTGCTATAGGGCCGTGAATTCCTTTAAACAAGTTTGGAGTTTGGCTCAGGGAGATCTTATGTCTGAGTCACCCAGGTGCCTCTATTTATTTATTTGGGGGGCAGTGCAGAGGGGCAGAGAGAGAGGGAAAGACAGAGAATCCCAGGCAGGCTCTGCACCATCAGTACACAGCTTGATGTGGGGCTCGAACTCATGAATCATGAGATATCACCTGAACCAATGTCTGAAGCTCAACCCACTGAGCCACCCAAGTGCCCCAGAAGCTTTTTGTTTTTTATTTTGATGTAGCCTTGTTGGGAGCCGTTTTGGGCTCACAGGTTGAGACCCTTCCCTGTGTAGAAAAGTGGTTAAAGCAAAGCTCCTGCTAGCCAAAATGGCAGGCTTGGATTTCTTGAGCTACTCTCCTTGGCCCCAAGGAATGTAATGTTCTTTTGTTTAATGGCATTTAGATAAAGGGGAAGGACCTGGAGCAGGATGCCTGCATGATTTATAAGACCTTAAGGAAACACCCTGCTCTCTCCCCCCACCCTAAATTTATCCTAAAACCAACATACAGAACTAAGGAGGTTTGCCACCTTGCTGGTAAAAATGGACTATTGTTAAAGAGATCAAACTACCTTTTAAATAAAGACACAGACCAGCAGGGAGGAGATGCCAGAATTGAGGACGCCAGAATAGAGGATGTCAGAATTGAGAAGGCACCAGACTGCTTGGTCATTAGACTACACTTTTCTCGTGACTCTCTCACTTCCTTTTGCCTGACCGTCCGTCCTTCGTGGACCCCTAGATTCGCCGGAACAAGGACCCCGGCATAGCCTCAATAGTTTATTTTTGCTTTTGTTTCCTTTTCCTCAAGAGACATATCAAGGAAAAAAGTTGCTATGGCTCACAACAGAGAGGCTACTGCCTGTGTTCTCTTCTAGGATTTTTATGGTTTCAGGTTTCAAGTTAAGGTTTTTAATCCATTTTGAATTTATTTTTGAGTGTGTTGTAAGAAAGTGGTCCAGTTTCATTGTTTTGCATGTTGCCATCCAGTTTTCCCAACACCCTTTGTTGAAAGGACTGTCCTTTCTGTTGGATATTGTTTCCTGCTTTGCTGAAGATGAATTGACCATATAGTTGTGGGTTTATTTCTAGGTTTTCTAATCTGTTCTATTAATCTATGTGTCTATTTTTGTGCCAGCACCATACTATTTTGATCACTATAGCTTTGTAATATGACTAAAAGTCTGGAATTGTGATGCCTCCAGCTTTGCTTTTCTTTTTCAAGATTGCTTTGGCTATTTGTGGTCTTTTGTGGTTCCATACAAATTTTAGGATTGTTTGTTTCAGTTCTGTGAAAAAGGTTGTTGGTATTTTGCGAAGGATTTCATTAAATGTGTAGATTGCTTTGGGTAGTATAGACATTTAACAATATTTGTTCTTCCAACCCATGAGCATGTAATATCTTTCCATTTCTTTGTGTCGTCTTCAATTTACTTCATTAGTGTTTTATAGTTTTCAGAGTATGGGTCTTTCACCTCTTTGGTTAAGTTTATTCCTAGGTATCTTATTATTTTTGGTGTAATTGTAAATGGGATTACTTCTTAATTTCCTTTTCTGCTGCTTCATTGTTGGTGTATAGAAATGCAACAGATTTCTGTATATTGATTTTGTATCCTGCGACTACTGAATTTGTTGATCAGTTCTAGCAGTTTTTTGTGGAGTCTTTAGGGTTTTCTATATATACTATCATGTCATCTGCAAATAGTGCAAGTTTTACTTCCTTTTTTTAATGTTTATTTATTTTTGACACAGAGAGAGAGACAGAGTGTGAGTGGGGGAGTGGCAGAGAGAGAGGGAGACAGAATCTGAAGCAGGCTCTAGGCTCCAAGCTGTCAGCACAGAGCTCAATGTGGGGCTCAAACCCACAAATCGTGAGATTATGACTTGAGCTGAAGTTGGATCCTTAACCACCTGAGCCACCCAGGTGCCCCTGGATTTCCTTCTCTTTATTCTTTCTATATTTATTAGTAGTTTTCGATAAATGGTTACCACTAGGTTTGTATATCACCTCCTCTGCATGTAGCAGTCTATATTAAGTTGATGACTGCTTAAGTTTGAACCCATTCTTTTTTCATCTCCTTCCCACATTTTAGGTACTTTAGATATATTTATATTTTACATCCTTTTATTTTGTGAGTTCCTTGACTGATTTTTTACAGAAATGTTCATATTTACTGCTTTTGTGTTTCCTACCTTTATACTGACACTTTTGGTTTCTCCTTTCCACTTTCCCTTTAATATTTCTTGCAAGGCTGGTTTACTAGTCATGAACTCCTTTAGTTTGTCTGAGAAACTCTCCTGTTATTTTTTTTTAATGACAGCCTTGCTGGACAGAGTGTCTTGGCTGCAGATTTTTCCCACTTAGCACTTTGAACATATCAAGCCGCTCCCTTCTGGCTTGCAAAGCTTCTGTAAAAAATCTCCGGCTAGTCTTATAGGTTTTCACTTGTAAATTACTGTCTTCATTTGTCTTGCTGCTTTTAATTTTTCTTTATCACTATATTTGTGAGTTTAATTATAACATATTTTGGGGTGAGTTTACTTTTGTCGATTCTTTTTAAAGTTTATTTGAAAGAGTGTGTGCCACATGTACACATGTGGGGGAGGGGTAGAGAGAGAGGGAGAGAGAATCCCAAGCGGGCTCCACACTGAGGGTCAGTGCTGAGCCCAATGCAGGGCTCAGACCCATGAACCATAAGATCGTGACCTGAGCCGAAATCAGGAGTCAGACACTGAACCTACTGAGCCACCCAGGAGCCTCTGCTTTTGCTGATTTTGGTGGGCGTTCTCTGTGCCTCCCTGATCTGGACATCTGTTTCCTTCTCCAGATTAGGGAAGTTTTCAGCTATTATTTCTTCAAATAAATTTTCTGCCTCCTTTTCTCTCTCTTCCTCTGGAACCCCTATAACACTAATGTTATTATATTTGATGGAGTCACTGAGTTCCCTAAGTCTATTCTCATTTTGCCTAATTCTTTTTTCTCCCTTTTGTTTAGGCTGATTACTTTCCCTTATTCTGTCTTCTAGGTCACTGTAATTCGTTCCTCTGCTTCTTCCATCCTGGTGTTCATTCTACTAAGGCATGCTTCTCATTTTGTTTAATGAGCCCCTTATCTCTGCTGTTGTTCCTTACCCTCTGTGTTAAGGATACCACTCATGTCTTCTACTCCTTTCTCAAGTCCAGTGAGTATCTTTATGATCATTGCTTTAGATTCTCTATGGAGCATGTTACTTACATCCATTTCAGTTAGATTTTTGGCCGTGGCCTTGTACTGTTCTTTCAGTTGGGATAAATTGAAATTTCAATTGGGATAAATTTCATTTGTGATAAATTCTCGTTTTGTCTGAATCTCTATGTCTATTTCAATTAAGAAAGTCAGCTATATTTTTTGTTCTTGAAAATAGTTTATGAAGAAGAGATGTCAGAACCTGGCACTTTAGGAGAGTATCCTATTTGTGTTGCTTATGCCTTGCTGTTGTGTGAGTCACTTTTCCAGTGCAGTTGTCTGCACTGACTCTCTGCTTTGTATAGTGTTAGTGGGACCCAGGCAGGCCAGCTCTGAGGGGGCATACCCCGTGGGGACCTTGGGAGTGGGTGGCAGAGGTACCAAAATTTTGCTGTGCCACTATTCCTATGTGAGATCCCCCAAAGCACTGTGAAGTCCTGTGGCAACTGGGGGCCAGGTGTTAGGGTGACTGGGGTGAGAGACTGGGCACCATGCACAGCAATGGTGGGGCACGGCTGGGTGTGGTTGGGGTCACGTAGTGGCAGCTGTGCACCCCATACTGGCCATAGCTGGGCGCAGTCCGCATTGTGGCTGGGCATTGTGCACCAGCAGGAGGCAGCTGAGGGCAGCAGCTGTGCACCCTGTGACTAGACAGGACTGGTGTGCAGTTTTAACAAAATTTGCCCTGAATCCAGGGCCAAGGAGGCAGGCTCAGAGTGGGTGAGTGCTCAGGAGAACTCATGGGCCTGGCACATGGCTAGCAGGTTAGGTAGTAAGTGCCCGTGCTGCCCTGCCTCCACGATGGCCCTGTATTTATGCTGGGGGGTGGGGGAAGAAAATAGTGCCTGCCAGCTCCCTTGATTTTCAAGTTCCCCAACATGCTACAAAATCAGTATGAACCTATCTGTCTCCCATTTGGTGCCCCCTCCCTCTCCCCACTCTGTGGCATTGTATAAACTGCTGTTTTTACGTTGCCTCTCTTTGCAGGTTGCTGTCTCTTTAGGGACACTAACCCTCCTGGCTTGCCCAGTGCTGAGAAGGCTGACTTTTAAAGCTCTAGGCTGCAAGTCCCACTCATTATACAAACTCAAGGAATTCGTCCCCTCTGTTTTTAAAAGCCAAACGTTATGGAGATTGGTGCGAGGGCCAGTTTCTCTGCCCTCTCTGGGCACGCAGCTCCCTCCCTACTGTGGGCAGCTTCCCTCTGCCTTTCTGACCTTCCTAACCTTTCAGATGCAGCTTCTTCTCTGTACTTGGTTGGGGCATTAGTTCTGCCAGTCTCGGATGGCTCTCTGGTTTATTGACTTGGATATGGATGATATCTAGTTGTAAACGTGTGACGGTGATCTCAGGATCCTCCTACTCCACCTTCTTCCCCTCACTGATAACTATTATTTCTAAAACTCAGACTTGGTCCAGTTCTCATAGAGAAAAATCTCACTTTACAGGGATTTTTTTAAGAATGTTTTTTTTTTTTTAAGTCTATTTATTTATTTTGAGAGAAAGAGTGACAGAGCATGAGCAGGGGAGAGGCAGAGAGAGAGAGAGGGAGAGGATCCCAAGCAGGCTCTGAGCTATCAGCACAGAGCCCAATTCAGGGCTCGAACTCATGAACTGTGAGATTCTGACCTGAGCTGAAATCAAGAGTCGATGCTTAACTGACTGAGCCACCCACGCACCCCTAAAAAAAAGTCTTACTGAAGATTGTAGAATTTGGCACTGAGACAGGCTACCCCATAAAACCAAGTCAGAGTTACAGGGTACCATTGATTGTCAAAGATACTGATTAAACAAACAAGATAGGCATTGTGTTTATGATTTAAAAAAAATAAGAAGCATATTTATTTCTACTGTAGTAGTAAAAAGAGGAATCTTAGTTATTCTTCTTATCAGTATCGAGATAAACAGATTTCATAAAGCTGGAACACAGTGTATTTTGTTAAGAAAGGCACAAGAAGGGACGCTTAGGTGGCTTAGTAGGTCAAGTGTCGGACTCTTGATCTCAGTTCAAGTCTTGATCTCAGGGTCATAAGTTGAAGACCCACATTGGGCTTCATGCTGGGCATGGAGTTGACTTTAAAAAAAAAGGCATAAGAAGCTCTACTGGCTTATGTAACAAATCACAAATCTTACCGATTTATGCAGTCATAAACTGCATATTTCAAACTATTTGAAACACCTATAAGACAAAGATCTCTTATATCTATGAAAAGTCAAATATGTAATCTTATAGCATCAGGAAAAAAATTCTTACCTTTTAAAAAGCAAAATGTTAATTAATGACCAATAGCTCCCTATATAGAGATGCTTGGAAATAAATTAACTTTGAAACTTGTTTTTCCTTAAAATTATAAACTTGCTGACCTAGAATCTTTTTTTTTTTTTTTTTTTGGTTATTTATTTATTTTGAGAGAGACAGAGACAGCGTGGGTGGGGGAGGGCTAGAGAGAGGGAGAGAGGATCCCAAGCAGGATCTGTGTGCTGACAGCGCAGAGCCCAACATGGAGCTCAAACTCACAAAACCGTGAGATTATGACCTGAGCCAGCTCCAAGAGTTGGACGTTTAACCAACTGAGCCACCCAGGTGCTCCTAGAATCTTCTTTTAAACTACCCAGAACCTATTCATTATCTCTAAAGGAGAAACTTATATTTCCAGCCTTACTCTTTCTTAACAGTGAAGTCTTCTACATCCCAAGGAAATGGTCTGAGATCTACCGAGAAAAGAATTTACAAAGATAATCATCACAACACTAATCTTTACAGCTAAACTGTTTTTAATTTTTTTAAGTTCATTTATTTATTTTGAGAGAGCTTGAGCACGAATGGGGGAGGTGCAGAGAGAGATGGGGAGAGAGTGATGGGGCACTGTCAGCACAGAGCTCAACTTTGGGCTCGAACTCATGAACCGTGAGATCATAACCTGAGCCGAAATGGAGTTGGACCCTCAGCCAACTGAGCCACCTAGGTGCCCTACGGCTAAACTATTTTTTAAACCGAGATGTTCAAAAATAGAAAATTGCTTAGGTCATTATAGATCATGAAATCTTGTCAACATATTTGGTATGGTATGCGCTCATTGTATAATGTTAGGTCAGTGAAAAGCAGAACAAAAATCTATACACACAGTAAAGTATGAATACACACACATATACAGAAAAAAGCTGGAAGGTAATGAAGCAAAATTTTAATTGTGCTTTCTTTTTTAAATACTTAGATAAATCTTTTATTTTAAAAGTTTTTAATTTACAGAAAAGGTGCAAAATAAGAGAGCTTCTGTATACGCAGCACCCTAGTTTCCCCTTTGGTTAGCATTTTACATCACTACAGCACATTTGTCACAACTAACGAACCAATATCGATATATCATTATTAACTAAAGTCTGCACTCTGTTTCTACTTCCTTAGTTTTTCCCTAATGGCCTTTTTCTGTTCAAGTATCCTATCTAGGATACCATATTACATTAGTAGTCATTATGGTATCTAAACGAGGTGTCTCTTGATCAGAAAGGGGCCCCCAAATGTGGGGCGACAATCAGTTGGAAGCTGGTGGTGCGGGAGGTAAAATTCGCCTGAGGCAGAACCAAGGCCAAAGACGTTTATTGAATACAGGGCAAGACAGCAAAGGAGAAGTGTCTGCAAGGCAGTGGGTGGAAGTTATCTTTAAAAGAGGAGGATGAGGAGGTACGGAGACGTATGGAATTCTCCCTTTTTTGGTAACTGTGCCCAGTTATAAGTAGCCCATTGGTTAGTTAGGGCCTATGGATTTTTAAGGGGGGTCACCTGATGGGCCTGTCTGTATTCAGCCAGGTGGTCACTCTGGGCCCTTTCTGTATCCCATTGCTCAAGCCTGTTTGCCTGAAAGCCACCTCTACAGTCATGTCTCCTTAGGCTCTTCTTGGCTGTGACGGTTTCTCATGCTTTCTTTGTTTTTTATGATCTTGACAGTTTTGAGTATTTTGGTGAGGTATTTTGCAGAATGTCCCTTAATTTGGGCTTGCTTGATACTTGAGACTAGCATTATGGGTTCTTGGGAGGAAGACCACAGACTTAAAGTACTACTTTCAACACATCAATCATATCAAGGTCACATGGGATCAACACATCTTATCACTGATGTTTACCTGGCTAAGGTAGCATTTATCAAGCTTCATCATCACAAAGTTACTCCCTGTCCCCCTTTCCATTCTGTACAGTTGGGTAGTGAGTAACTAAGTACAGCTGCCTGCCTTTTGACTTCTTTATAGTTTTCAGTATTTTCTGAATTTCTACAATAAACATATATTACCTTTAAAAAGAAAAGGCCAATAACCTCCAATTTTAAGTCCTACCTATAGTTCAAATCCCATCTGAAATGCTACTTCTCTTAAGTCCTCCCCCCTCTGTCTACCACGTTGGATGTGGTTTGTCCCATCCTTATATAATACTGTCCCTATGGCATTTTTATTCTTCTGTTTCACCTCTACACTAAAATGTTATTCCCTCCCCCCTTGTTTATACCTCCATTATTATTTCAGAAGGGATTACAGGAGGGTCTCTTCACCTCCCTGTGTCTGTGCTCCAAGGCCCAGTCAAGGTACATGGTCACCCACTTTTTTTTTAAGTTTATTTATTTTGAGAGAGACATAGTGTAAGTGGGGGAGGGCCAGAGAGAGGGGGAAAATCTCAAGCAAGCTCCACACTATCAGCCCAGAGCCCAATGTGAGGCTCAAGCCCACAAACCTGAGCTAAAATCAAGAGTCAGACCTTTGACTGACTGAGCCACCCAGGTGTCCCTGGTCATCCACACTCTTAACATCTTTTTGTTTCTGTCCTGAGGGTCTCTCAGGAACCTGCTCCAGAATCTTTGAGGCTGTTAAGTACTCCAGCATGATAGACAAGTGAAGAAATTACCTTGGAGAGTAAAGTTAAACCAGTCTGGTTTTTCTTGCCCATGTGCTTAGGAGGCATGTGGAAAGCACAATCAGTAGGGCAGAGAAGGAAAGCCACCTACCTGCTCTTACATTCCTGGGCATGGGTGGAAGAGGCATCCCAGCCCACTGAGGTTAGTGGAGACTAGAAACTATAAGCACCACATTTTCTTCATGTAAAAAAAAAGAAAAAACTAAATCTTCGCGTCTTTCATAGCTTTTTGTTTCTTCTATTTTTTTTTTTAAGTTTATTTATTTGACGGAGAGAGAGAGCCCACACACTCCCGCGAGGAGGGGAGGGGCAGAGAGAGGGAGAGAATCTCAAGCAGGTTCCACAGTTAGTGAGGTGCCTGATGCGGAGCTTGATCCCACAACTAGGAGATCATGAAAATCAAGAGTTGGGTGCTTAACTGACTGAGTCACCCAGGCACCCTGCCTTTTGTTTCTTTTAGCTCTCAATTTTCTGCTATTTTAGTCCTGACTTGGCAGAGCCAGAGAGACCACAAGCCTCTACTTAGCACCCTTACTAAGAGCTTTTATCAAGATGACATTTTATTTTATTTTAAATAGGTGCTACCTGAATATGAGGCAGTGTTCTCAGTAATGTAGCAACTTAGAAAAATTCAATGAAAAAACAGAAGAGGAAGGGATATATAAATAATATAAATCATAATCCATATTAAGAAAAAGATCATGTTGCCATGTTTACATCTTAATAATCTTCCTTTCCTCGGGGCACCTGTGCGGCTCAGTTGGTTGAGCGTACGACTTTGGCTCAGGATGAAGGTTGGAAGGAGTAGGATTGAGACGGAGGACTCAGTGATCAGTTTATCATGAGCGCCTTGCCAGAGCAAGACCAGGTCTTACACAATCAGAGCACAATATGATTCAAGAATTTCAGTATGTTCTAAAAGGTTAGGAAATTTAACTGGAGACAAGAAGCAAGCTTTAAGCCTCCGGCTTGGCAGTTTGCTGCCAGGCCAATTCCTGCTCACGAGTTGTTTTATGCCTGTTGCTGCCAGACCAACTCCTGCCTGGAACTGATCAGGCCATCCGCCGTTCTCCTGTCTCCGCATGGGGCTCCTTCATCAGTTAAAGACAGTTCATCTGAAGTATTATGGTAACACTTTTGGGTTTTTATTCCTTTCTTTTTAAATAACATTACTATTAAAAATAGTCTCTGTGAGGAATAAGTTTAGGAATTCCTGGAGCTTGCACCAGTGGGTTAACAAGGCTTAGGACGAAACCATCCAAGATTAGGTAAACAGGGCAAAAGTGCCCCCAGCATAGTATGAGAGCAGAAGCCTGCTTTTATAGGACAGAAGGTCCAAAACAGGGAAACAGGTAAACAGAGGTATAGACTGCAGCAGTGTGAAGTTGCCCAGAGCAGAGCTAATGAGCAAAAGAAAGGTACCTTGTTTACCCTGAGGTAGCATGCTCTATCTGTCTTATCCCCTAGGCAAGTCAGACACAGGGCCTCATGCCTGTCTTAAACAACCATCTTCTCAGTGCAAAGATTGTTTTGCATTGACCCAAACCCCTAACACCGAATATCTTCAAAACCCCTTGGGGCCCCTGGACCGGACAAACTGATACTTCTTAGCATACATTAGTCTCACACTCACAACCTTCAAATACTCGGTTATATTTTCAAGAGAGTCTGCCTAACTTGTCCCCACCCAAGTGTTTGTGGAAGAAAGTCTGGAGTTGCTTCCAAGCATCCACCTGGGCCATGGCATGAGCCCTGGGCTCTCCTCCCCAGATGACAGGACCACCCACCAAGGTGTGTAGGGAAGCCTGGCACATGGGGAAGTAAGGAGGCTCAATATAGTGCCCTGCCCCAGGGTAACAGATGATCTGAGGCTTCTCCTTACCATGGGCCTGTAAGCGCTTAGAGGCCTCATTAGCAAAGAATTCACTCTTCCAGTTGTGGTCATCCTGACCTACTAGGAACAGGAAGGCATTCTCAGCCCTTTCCACAGGAATGAAACTCTTCTGGTCAGGTCCTTCCAAAGGGTTGTTCAGCACATCCAGAATGTCTACCAAGCCATCTCTGGTCAGCCTGATTCGACTTCGGTCGAGGCCCACAGGAGGCAAGGTCTCGTCCTTGTAGCGTAAGGTTCCCCCCACATTGGCCACGGAGCCATTGATAATGACAGCGGCAGTGATGCCCTTCAGGAACGAGGCCATGGAGAGGCAGAGTTCACCTCCTTTGGAACTCCCAAGCAGCCCCACTCCTGGACCCTTTACCTGAGAAAAGGAGAGAGGAGAGAGGAGAATGAGTCCATGAACAGTGCGGTGTGATCAGTAGTGCCTGGAACTGGAAACCAGGCAGAACTGAGCTGGAATCTGGGCTCTACCATTGGCCAGTTTTACAACCTTGGGGCATTTACTTTTCGTCCTCTCTGTCTTATTTTCTACAGTTTCTCCCTCGTCATTCTTGGTGACTTCAGCAACCCTGTGGAGGATATAGTAAATACTTTGGCTTCTTAGTTCCTTGACCTCAAACTTCAACAATGATTTTTTTCTCTACCCCGCCCCAGCCCTCCACTCCCATGGTCATAACATAACCGAGTCATCATCCATGAGCAGATCATCTCTAAAACCTCAGCTTCAAGCACTCTACTCTCTGGACACCATCTTCAATAATTCCAGGTCAGCCATTCTTGTACCACCCATTTCCACCTCTTGGCAGCTTTGACGACCACTGTTATTTTAGCTACCAGTATGCCTCTTGTGTTCTTACTTGTCACTCATTTACTTCAGGTTTCAAGCTTCTTTGTTATTATCACTTCCTTGTAAGCACCCTTAACTCTAATACCTCTCTTCCTTTGGTCATACTTGCCTAGAAAAACACTAACCTTGGTTAACTCCCCCTATGCACTTCCTCCAGGCCTGTATTTGTGCAAGTGAACACTGCTGGGAAAAAAAATACACATCTATGGCGACAGATCTTACTTTCATTTCATGACCACAAATTTCAGAGAAGGATCCATATTTCTCATCCATCCTACCACATTTCACTTACGTGTGCTTTCCATTTCTCTAAAAGACTGTGTCACACCTTCTACCCCCTCAAGCCCCTTAACTTTAACCTTGTTCCTTTCACTTTCAGCTCTTCATTCTTGATGGAGAAAATAAATGGCCCAGTAGGAACTGCTCCTCATTCTCCCCTGCGAGATCAACTTAGTTCCATGTGAACTCAAGCTCTATACCTTCTCTTCCGTTTCCAAAGAAGCACCTCTGTGCTTATCAAAGCCCATCCCCCTATCCCCCCCGCTGCTTGTACTTGGAATCTCCTCCCCTCTCATTCTCCAGGACTTCACTCCTACAATTACATCATCTCCCGCTCCTCCTTCATAACTTTCTTCTCTGATGGCCCATTCCCATCAGCATACTTAATGCTCTAGTACCTCTTCCATGTTCACGGCAGTCCCTCCACCTCACATCCACTCTGCCCTAGTTTTCTACTCTCTTTTACAGCAAAATTTGTGGAGCCAAAATTGTCTATAGTTGTTCTTCTCCTCTTCCCTTCTCTACCTAATCCCCTCGGGGTAGTTTGGGTTTGCACTATTCCACAAGGACTGCTCTTGCCACAGTTACCAAAATTTCTATTACAAGTGGCCATTTGAGGGGAACTGGTGCCTCAGTCAGTTAAGCATCCGACTCTTGATCTCACCTCAGGTCGTGATCTCAGGGTCCTGAGTTTGAGCCTCACATTGGGCTCTGTGCTGAGTGTGGGGCCTGCTTAAGAGTCTCTCTCTCTCTCTCTCTCTCTCTCTCTCACACACACACACACACACAACAAATGAATACACTTAAACAAACAAAAATCCAAATGGCCATGTGATCCACCAGTCAACAACAGTCTTTTTTTCCTTATGACTTCTCCAATAGCACCCTTGACTAGTTTCAACCATTTACTCCTCCTAAAAGAAAAGTACTAGGAATTAAATGATATATTATTATCATCCCAGTTTTTTGGAGGAAAGGGAGGCCCCAAGGTTACGGAACTAGTTAGTAATTGGTGAAATCATACTTGCATTTAACTTTTGTCTATCTACATCTTGTGCCGGTGCCATTACACCCTATCACCTTTTCTAAGAGTTCTACAGCTTCCCATCCACTGTGAGCTCTGAATTGTAAAATAAGTAAGGTTTATCTTCTGATTCTCTGATACCCTGAGTCTAAAGCCTTCAAAGCACTTACTAATAACTAGCTTCTTTTGTGCCCAGACCTTCCTTTAATACTGTGTTCTCAGAGGGACCACAAAGAAGAGAGCATTGTTATACACAAACATTTAACCTAGGGCCTTCTAGAGATAGTGATTCCCTTCCCCTTTCCGTCTACTTCCTGTATTGAACTTAGGGTTCTTCAGTATGTTCGGGCTGATTATGATATACTATAAAATACTGGAGGGGCACCTGGGTGGCTCAGTCGGTTGGGCGGCTGACTTCAGCTCAGGTCATGATCTCGCGGTCTGTGAATTCGGGCCCCGCGTCGGGCTCTGTGCTGATGGCTCAGAGCCTGGAGCCTGCTTCCGATTCTGTGTCTCCCTCTCTCTGCCCTTCCCCTGTTCATGCTGTGCCTCTATGTCTCTCAAAAAAAAAAAAAAAATATATATATATATATATGTATATAAAATACTGGAATGTAAAATTCCCAACTGACAAAGAACATCTTTACTAGCAGGACATATGATAACATATAATTGCAGAGAAACTGCCTACTAGAAGTAACTATATATAAATGGTAGTGTGTGTTGGGTATTGGGAGTAGCTGTGATGAATTTGTCAAGTTGTATGAAAACCAAGAGCTGTTATGAGAACATCTGATTCACAGATCACAAAACCTAGAGACGCTCCAACCTGAGGGTGATCCAGCAGGTAGTTCACAGCTTCTTCAAAGTACTCCAGGTGGAGGGTCTCTATGCCCTTGGGGAGGTCTTCATAGTTATAATAAGCCAGAGCCATCACAGCAAAACCCTTGCCAGCCAGCAGACAAGCTCGATATTCCAGAAGGCCACCTCCAACTCCAAAAATGTCCACAATCCCAGGGAAGGGCCCAGGTTCTTTAGAAGAAACAAAACACAAAATTAAACTGAAACCCTTTGCAGTGGTGTCAAAAGCCATATGTTGTCTACTTGGTGATGTCAAAGTTTTCTATTGACAATCAGAAATGCTAGAAGACCTTTGGTCTTCAAAGATCCAGACAGTGGCATAGGCTTAATCCACATTTCCCCTATACCCAGAGTTTCAAAGCCCCATAGAGTTTTTACAATGAGTACGCATTACTTTTCTAATTAAAAATAATTTATAAGCAGACAATGAAAACAGCAAAAACACTGCCCACTGCCCTCCCCAAAGTGACAATGCCAAATGCCAGAGAGCATCTGGAGCAAGTGGAGCCCTCCTACGTTGATGGTGAAATGCCACTTTGGAAAACAGATGAGCAATTTCTTATAAAGGTAAACATATACTTAATCATATGATTTCACAATCTCACTTCTAGGTGCTTACCCAAGAGAAATGAAAATGTGTGTTCATACAAAAATTTGTATACAAGAGTTTGTAGTCACTTTATTCATAATCTCCAAAGACTTGAAACCGGCCTGGAAACCCCGGTCCTTCAACTGTTGAATGAATAAAACTGAAGTATACCCATAGATTGGAGTACTACTGAGGAACAAGAAGAAGCTATTGGATATATGGAGCATGAATGAGTCTCAAATGCATTAAGCCAGACTCAGTTTATTGGACATTTTCACTATTGTACTTAACATGCAAAATCTGAAAAATGATCTGGCAAACACTTTATACCCAACACCTTAATAACTCAGTACTACTAACTATCCAAGCCCCCTGAGCATCTGTGCCCCTTCCCTCCCTTTCCACCATCCTGAATTTTATCATTCTCTTAATTTTCTTTACAGTATTACCACTTATACATGTACCTTAAACAGTATTTTGTTTTGCCTATGCTTTGAGTTTTATCTGAATGGAATGATATTGAATGTGTTCTTCTGGGACTTGATTGTTTCACTCAGTACTCTTTTTTGAGATCCATGTTGATTTTTTTTTTTAAGGGAAACAGCTCTTTCTTTCTCTCTTTCTTTCTCTCTCTCTCTCCCTCCCTCCCTCCCTCGCTCCCTCGCTCCCTCGCTCCCTCCTTTCCTTCCTTCCTTTCTTTCTTCTTTCTTTCTCTTTTCAGAGAGAGAGAGAGAGAGAGAGAGAGAGAGAGAAGGAGCAGTGAGAAAGGGGGAGAGAAAGAATCCCAAGCAGGCTCCCCACTGTCAGCGCAGAGGTGGATGTAAACCTAACCCTGAGATCATGACCTGAGCTAAAACCAAGAGTCAGACACTTAACGGACTGAGCCACCCAGGCACCTTATACCAATTTTCTTAACCGTATACTGTGGAAGTTGCTACACTGAGAAACTGTTTAAAAAATCATTAAAGACTTGGAACTACCTATAAAATGTTTTTGTTTTTACTTACAACTGTCTTTTCCATTTTCTTATGATGACCTCTCAGGTTTGGAGCAACAGAGCCACCTCCCCAAGGCAGGGTACACTTTCACGTCCCCACAGACCTCTGCAATGTTGGGAGCTACATCCTTACATTTGGTAGACGAGCAGGAAACCAGAGAAAGGCAGACAGGACAGCCTGGACGCGAGGCACTCACCGGGCGGCAGAAAGAGCGTGGCGCGCACCCGGCCCTCGCGCACCCGCACGCGCCGCACCCCCGGCCGCAGGAAGTAGCGCTCCAGCACCGCCCGGCCGAGGAGCCGCCTGGCGTCGGGCTCGTGGCCCTCGAGCACCTCCAGCTCCACGGTGAAGGGCGTCTGCACGTCCCGCTTCACCAGCCGCATCAGGGGCTTCTCGGGCTCCAGGGCCCAGAGCAGCCCCATGGGCTCGAGCCCCGAGAAGCTGCCGCCCAGCGCGGGCGCGCGCGCCAGGTCCAGGAGGCCGCCGGCGTCCGCTTGGTACCGCGCGTGAGACCGGAAGAGCGCGTCCTTCTCGTCGCGCAGGGACGCGCGCAGCGTGACGGGCTGTCCGGGGGCCAGACCGCGCACGGCGATGCGCACGGGCTCGTCCCAGCTGCAGCGGCCCGCGGGCTCCAGGCTCCAGGTCGCTGTCCTCCGGGTAGGTGCCCACGAGACCCGGCCGCCAGACCATAGCTTTGGAGAGCCTGGCAGCTGACCCCATCGGCGGAGTCCAGAAGCTCGCAGTACAGCCGCAGAGGAGGCCACCATTTTGTCTTTTGATTTTGGACCTCGTTTCAACTGAACAGAGTGGAGAAAGTTAGAAACCGGTAGAGCCCCTCTAGTGGCAGGCTGCCTCAACTGTATGCTGAACGCACAGTGCGACAGGCAACCCGCCAAATTGAGCCTGGAGGGCCAGACTCCTGCAAGTCAGGTCAGTAGCTTACCTTTAAAAGAAAGACTCAAAGGGGCGCCTGAATGGCCCAGTGAGTTAAGCATCTGACTTGGGATCAGGTCATGGTCTCACAGCTCGTGAGTTTGAGTCCCAAGTCCAGCTCTGTGCTGACAGCTCAGGACCCGGAGCCTGCTTCAGATTCTGCCCCTCCCAGGCTTGTGCATTGTCTCCCTCTCAAATATAAATAAACAATAAAAGAAAAAAAAAGGAAAAAATAGAAGAAAGAGCGAAAATAGATACACGTGAACTTGCTTTACGTACTGAAAAACCTGCGCTTTCTTTGTGGGGTAAGAAATTCCTAGTTCTGCTTCTCAGAAGCTCTTTGGTTTGTGCGGTGTTGGCTGCAGAGGGGCTGGCTTTCAATGGCTAAGACGAGCACAGGCCTGGAATTGAGTTTTATCAATTTGTTGACTGATTCACTCCCATTAATAATTATAGGGCGGTTCATTAAAAGTGTGCGTCATGGTGTTTGCTTGTGTATTTACTTGTGTGTATGCTTATCTACACTATCCTACATTTTAGGGGCCTGGAATCTTATTAGCTGTGTGACCTCAACTTCATTCCTTATAAGTGTAAAAATAGCCAAATGAGATCACAGTGCATTGTCAAGTTGCTGTATTTAGGCAAACGTGATCACTCTCTCATCAGGGAAATTTCACCTTTTCCCCACTTTTTTTTTTAAGTCTTTAAAAAAAATTTTAATGTTTATATTTGAAAGAAAGAGAGAGAGAGAGAGAGAAAGCACAAATGGGGGAGGGGCAGAGAGAGAGAGGAAGATACAGGATCCAAAGCAGGCTCCAGGCTCCATGCTGACTGCACAGAGTCCCATATGGGGCTGGAAGTCTTGAACCGCAAGATCATGACCTGAGTGGAAGTCAGACACTCCACCGACTGAGCCACCCAGGCACCCCTCCCCACCTTTTCATAAGCTGTGGGTTCCACCCAATAGTGGATTTTTCATCAAACTTAACTTCAGACCCTCTCCGAGGCCTTGTATTTGATTTTACATTCATGATTTTCAAGCCCACAAAACCTGTGTTTGCCACTGCTCCCAATAAGACCACCCAAGGACTTTTCCAACTAAGACTTTTTACCTACTTTCAAATGTAATCTTATGTCCTGCTGGTCATTAATCATGCAGCTCCCGAGAGCTCTAATTACTTTTGCACTGGTTCTGTGGGATATTTCAGTGTATTTTGTGCACAGAAACTGAAGAAAGTAAATAATAATAGCTAGTTCTTAATCCTTACAAGAACCTTATGAGAAAATTAAGGCCTGGAGAGGTGAAATGATTTGCTAAAAATCAAACAACTAGAAATACTGGGATTTATATCTTTGCAATCAGATTCCAGAGTCTGTGCTCTGAACCATAATGCTTTAAATGTCTTTTTTTTTTTTTAAGTTTATTTATTTTGAGAGACAGCATGCACACAAGCATGAGGGAGGGGCAGAGGGAGAGAGAGAGAGAGACAGAGAGAGAGAGAGAGAGAGAGAATCCCAAGCAGACTCAGCTTGGAGCCTGATGTGGGGCATGATCATACCACAGTGAGATCATGACCTGAGCCGAAATCAAGGGAGACCCTTAACGACTGAGCCACCCAGGCATCCTGTATTTTAGGTAGTTTTAATTTTCTTCTTTGTCCAGAATTTCTATCAGAAATAACACAGCTTTTATAATTAAACAGGTTTTTGTTTAATTGTATATACCAACATAAAATTTACCATTTTAACCATTTTGTTTTAAGTGGGCTTCATGCCCAGAGCAGGACCCAAACCCATGACCTAGAGATCAAGAGCCAAGGCAGAGGGGTGCGTGGGTGGCACAGTTGGTTAAGTGTCTGACTTCAGCTCAGGTCATGATATCATGTCCACGGGTTTGAGCCCCACATCTGACTCTGTGCTCACAGCTCTGAGCGTGGAGTCTACTTTGGATTCTGTATCTCCCTCTCTTTCTCTCTGCCCCTCCCCTGCTCACACTCTGTCTCTCAAAACATAAAATAAAATATTAAAAAAAAAAGACCCAAGCAGAGACCAATAGTTGGATGCCCAATGGACAGAGCAACCCAGGCACCCCCATTTTAACCATTTTTAAGTGTATAGTTAAATATATTCACATTATTGTGCTACTATCACCACTGTCCATCTCCAGAACTTTTTATCACCCAAACTGAAAACTCCCACGGCCCCTGGAAACCACTATTCCACCTTCTGTCTCTAGGAATTTCACTGTTCTAGGTACCTCATATAAGTGGAATCATACAGTATTTGTCCTTTTGTGTCTGCTTATTTCAGTTAGTGTGTCTTTTGGGTCCATCTATATATGTAGCATGTATCAGATTTTCCTTCCCTTTTAAGGTTGAATAATATTCTATTGCATGTATGCAACACATTGTGTTTATCCATTCATCTACTGATGGATTTGGGGTTGTTTCCACATTTACTATTGTGAATGCACTGCTATGAACATGGGTGTACAAATACCTATATAAGAGCCCTTGCTTTCAGTTCTTTTGGGTATATACTCAGAAGTAGTAGAATTGCTTGATCACATGATAATTCTAACTAAAATTTTTTTAATGTTTATTTATTTTTTAGAGAGAGAGACACAGCATGAGCAGGGGAGGGGCAAAGAAAGAGGGAGACACAGAACCTGAAGTTGGCTGGCTCCAGGCTACTCGCTGTCAGCACAGAGCCTGACATGGGGCTCAGACTCATGAACTGTGAGATCATGACCTGAGCTGAAGTTGAAGGCTTAACCGACTGAGCCACCCAGGTGCTTCTGCTTTAATCTTTTTTAATGTTTTTATTTATTTTTGAGAGAGAGAGAGACAGAGTGTGAGCAGGGGAGGGGCAGAGAGAGAAGGAGACACAGAATCCAAAGTGGGCTGGCTTCAGGCTCCGAGCTGTCAGCACAGAGCCCGACACGGGGTTGAACTCATGAACTGTGAGATCATGACCTAAGCTGAAGTCGGACGCTTAAATGACTAAGCCACTCATGTGCCCCAATTCTCTTTTTTAAGTCTTTCAATCTTTTCATCTCAGAGACCATGTCTTTTCACCCTTTTGTAAGGGTCCCAGGGTCTGAGCCAGCTTGAACCCAAGCACTGAAGTGAGTGCTCAGGTTGGTCAGCAAGTGCTGGTAACCACCTGGATAGCATGGCCCCAGGTAGACAAGACAGACAGAACCTTATGCCCAGAAATCTTACCTGCTGTCAGGACAAATTAGTTCTGGAAGGGAACTCCTGAAGACGAGTATTCTAGAGGTCTGGGATTTT
This sequence comes from Paguma larvata, assembly GCA_030068075.1. Lineage (NCBI taxonomy): Eukaryota > Metazoa > Chordata > Mammalia > Carnivora > Viverridae > Paguma > Paguma larvata. Next base: position 21,066,727 of record CM057827.1, on the reverse strand, counting down.
ACTAGTAGAAATACGGGATCTGAAGAGTCCCTTTGTAAAAATAGTGTCATCAGCTGATAATCTAGCCAGGATTTGGGGAGCAGGGGAGATGGAATTGAGTTTTGTGAAGGAAGGCGATTGAGTGGGGGGTGGTGATGAAAGGGGAACAGAAAAGACCCCAAAGGCAGGCCCATTCTACTTTACTATTTGTTCTATCGGGCTAGTAATGGGCAGCATGCCAGAGCTGGATGGTCATGTGTTCCCTGCTTTGCCTTTTCTCCACAGGACTTATGAAGCCCAGTGGGGGGAAAATACTGAGCCGCACAGACCTAGAGGTTTATTTTCAAAAGATGACCAAGAAATTCACTGTGACATCAATGAACAAATACAATGGAATTTCCCAAAGTTGTTTACAAAAGGAAAGTAAATAAATAGCCAAAGATACCACTGATTGAACCTGCAAATTCTGGGAGTAGACGCATGGAACTCTAAAGAGGTGGTTGCCTGGTAACCAGCATAAACAGTTTTGGAACCTAAGAAACTAAGGAAGATGCTTTCTTTTGGTGACTGTGTTGTAGGAGGCCATTTTGAAGGTAATTTCAAAACACTTCTACTTTACCAGTACCCGAAAAGAGCTTTCGTCAGCTGAATGATATGAGGCAGCCTGAAATAGTTGAAAAGATTTTGGATTAGGCGTCAAAAGGGTCAATATTACTTCAGGTATTAACCACTACTGTGATCTTAGTCATGTTTCTTCTCTCTGGACCTCAGTTTTGATATCTGCAAGATATAAAAGTTGGAACAGAGCCATCTTTCCGGAAGTTTCCTTAGTAATCTCAGGAGTCGGCAGTATATCTGTGTGAGTGTATGGCAAGGAAGAGGAATTAGAAAGTAGAAGGGAAAAAATGAAGGAAGTTTCTGAGGAAAAAGAGGCAGCAGAGAGAGGGGTGTGAAACAAGCCAGGTTGAGGCTGTGTTCCCTGATCCTGCTCTCCCCACCACCAAGCTTCCTTCAAATATCCCAAATATTGCTCTTGGGGCTGTGGCTTCTCTAAATTTAATGTGTATGAACACTTGTGAGAGCTAGTTAAAATGCAGATTTCTAGGCCTCACTTGCGGCCTACTCAATCAATATTCTGGGGTGTAGCACACAGGATTCTGCCTTTATAAAAATTTTTTAACGTTTATTTATTTTTGAGACAGAGAGAGACAGAGCATGAGCAGGGGAGGGGCGGAGAGAGAGGAAGACACAGAATCTGAAGCAGGCCCCAGGCTCTGAGCTTTCAGCACAGAGCCCAACATGGGGCTCAAACCAACCAACCATGAGATCGTGACCTGAGCCAAAGTCAGACGCTTAACCAACTGAGCCACCCAGGTGTCCCCGAGGTTCAGCATTTTATCAAGCTCCTCAAATGATCTTGATGCAGAAGGTCCTTAACCATTAACACTGTTGTAGAAGCTGACTGTCCCTCTTGGGCCCACCTTAGAATCTGTGAGTGGAGGGGAGAGTGTATTAATTTTCAAAAGCTCTCGGAAATACTGTGCTAAGGTTTATTGCTTTTTAGCCTTCTTTGACAGTTTCTGCTGCTTTAATAACAAGGAAAACGCAAGGTATCACTCCTTTTAGCGTGAATCATTCAGGCCACTTCAATTGTTTCTGGAGAATAAAGGTACCAGACCAGGGGGTGAGGGCAGGGGAAAATTTGGAACCTCTGAGATATCACTCATTTTGAATCCGGATTCTTCTATTAGGTTTTACTTGGAAGGCACGTGGCCTAGCCCTTCGAGCCCCACTCCTGCCTGTCTAGCCAGGTTCTGAGAGATGCAGGGATAGTGTTGCTGTTTACCAGATTGTGGGGCCTGGTCTGCAGTTATGCCAGGTTTAACTACAGGATGCCATGTATTCAATTTCTTATGCTCTCAGTTCACAAAGGCACCTCGACCTGCCACCCTGTTTTGTTTTGTTTTAAAGTGGGCTCCATGCCCAATGTGGGGCTCGAATTCATGACCCTGAGATCAAGAATCTCACGCTCTACTGACTACACCAGTCAGGCACCCCCTGCTTTTGGTTCTTGAGGGGCTATTTGTTGGGAGAGGGCCTTGCCTCAATGTTGGTCTAGGTAACATTTAAGTTTGGATAAAATGGAGCCTCCAAACCCCATTCATAGGTTTTTTTTTCTTCAGATGATGGTTAGCATTTTTAAATTAAGGTATGAACATTTTTTTAAGTTTATTTATTTATTTTGAGAGAGAGAAAGAGAAAGAGCACAAGCGCGGGAAGGGCAGAAAGAGAGAGAATCCCAAGCAGGCGCTGCACTGTCAGCACAGAGCCCAATGCAGGGCTCAAACTCATGAACCATGAGATCATGACCTGAGCCCAAGTCAGACACCTAACCAACTCAGCCACCCAGGCACCCCTGAACATTATTTATTAAACACAATGCTATTGCATACTCAGTCAGTTAACATTTAACTTTTACATGCACTTGGGAAACCAAAAAAATCCGTTAGACTCACTTTTATTATGATATTTGCTTGACTGCAGTGGTCTGGAACAAAACCCACAATATCTCTGAGGTATGTCTGTACTCCATAATTGTCAATTATCATTATTAGACTAAGGAAGGACTTCAGAAGGAAAAATTTTTTAATGTTTATTTATTTTTAAGGGGTGGGGAGGGGCAGAAAGAGAGCAAGAATCCCAAGCAGGCTCACGCGAGATCTCAACCTGACCTAAAACCGAGTTGGATGCTTAACTGACTGAGCCACCTGCGCATGCCCAGAAGGAAATTTTTTTTTTTTTTAATAAATTAGTAAAGGGTATTCTTTTTTTTTTTAATGTTTATTTATTTTTGAGACAGAGAGAGACACAGAGCACGAGTGGGGGAGGGGCAGAGAGAGAGGGAGACACAGAATCGGAAGCAGGCTCCAGGCTCTGAGCTGTCAGCACAGAGCCCGACGCGGGGCTCGAACTCACAGACTGTGAGATCATGACCTGAGCCGAAGTTGGACGCTCAACCGACTGAGCCACCCAGGCGCCCCAGGAAAATTTTTTAAAAATGAGTAAATGTAGGCCAGCTAAAACCTGCAAACACCTTGCCCTAATAATGAAGGAAGAGGTGACTTACCTACTTGGTGAAATATCCTGTAGCTGTTAAACACTTTACCAGCAAGATGGTAAAGTACTGGGTGAGTTGGAAGGGCAGCAGAGACAGAAGACACCTTGATCCTTGGGCAGTACAGGTAGAGAGCCGAATATTTAACAATGTGAGGTGTCATAGGATTGAGAGTTAAAATTACTGGTATGGAATCACTGTAGTGTACACCTGAAACTAACGCTGTATGTTACCTATACTGGAATTAAAAAAAAACAAACAGGAAACTGATACGGAGTAGGAGTGATTTATAAATTTGCGTAGGACACGGAGGCCTGGATAGGTCAAGAAAGTTATGGAGCAGGTAGGAACTGGCCTAGGCCTGGAAGAATGAACAGAATTTGTCAAGGATGGAGGAAAGGCTAACACACACAGCGGGCACAGAAGGAGGCTCCACTCTGTGGAGGGAGGGATGGGTGGAAATGAGCTAAGAGACTCAAGAGGTTACAACCGGACAAGGTCATAAACTCGGGTCACACTCATGGGGAACCCTGAATGCCAGGCTGAGGTGTCTGAACTTCATGCTATAAATAAGCCTTTTGAACCTACATAAAGCAACATTTGAGGGAAAATGAGGGGCTGAGCTTTGGGGACAAATGGGAGAACTGGAAGCAAGGGGCTGATGATACAAGGAATATTTAGAATATTCACCATTTCTGGGTTGTTTGTGGTTTTTTGTTTTTTGTTTTTTGGTCCTTCTTCTTCACATGGCTTCTCCCCACTCCACCCCACCCCCCTTATCTGTCTCCCCAGTTTATCCCTTTCTGTACTGCTATGGCCTACCAATTTCTGCTGACCTAGAGCTCTCACCAGTTCCTCCCATCCCTTCAACAGGTACCTGGTCACGCCTCCAAGCCCTGCATCTGGACCAGGCAGTGTGGAAGGAAGCCTCTCCTGGGAAAGGATGACCAGACCCCAACATGGAGAGAGTTTTCTTTCCCACCATTTCCACCAGTCACTCCCCCCACGGCTGGGATGGGGCATGATCTTTACCCCCTCAAAACCAAGGAACAAGGAGGAATGTGCCTCCGTCTCCAGTGTACCTCCAGTCTACCACTTTAGCTCACATCGCTGTGCACACCTCAAGAAACAATATCTGAAAAAGGCTGCTACAAACCTTACCTTCTCTGAGGAGGTGGTGTGGCAGCGAGCGCTTCCCAGCATCCCTTTCAGCCAGTACAACTTTGACCATCTCTACAACGCAGACCACATCATCCAGCCTACCCAGATCAGGAGGGCCCGATCTGAGAAACCCATCGGCTTCAAGTTCTTGGGTTCTTCAGGTCCCTCAGAGAGGGTCACCTCCCAGGCTGTGAAGATAGAAAGCTCTGCCTATCTTAAGAAGCAGTTGAAGGAATCAAAGCCAGCAAGTGTGGCCCAGGAAAAATCTTGCCCTCTCATCTCTCATTCCTCCAGGGATCTGGACATGCTGGGTCAGTCGCTTTCTCCAGATGTGAACCTGGAAGAGAGGGAACCCTGGCTTCCACCTCCTGAGAAGGAGGCCAGGGCCTGGGAAGCCATCGTGCTGGGAAAGCTGAACAAGCGCACTGCCCGATGGATCCAGGGCAAGCGTCCCCTAAGGTCTGGGGTATCCCCCAACAAGTGGCAGAGTTTTCTGCGCCATCAGTACGACTGGACCCACATCCGGGATGAGCTTACTTCCCCCAGTGACCTGGAGCTCTTGAAACGGCTAGAGGAGGAAGAAACAGCAGAATTTGAGGAACGAAGCGTTATCCTGCCAACCCAGGAGAAAAAGAAGCCTGAGCTGCTGCTTCCTGTTTACTATAGGTAGCCTGGCTGAGGCCTCTGGCATACCTTTGAGAATGCTTGGCTCCTCTTCAAGGACTCCTGAGTTAGTTCACATTCCTTACTTCAGAATGTGCTGTCCCATCAAGCTCTTGGGGCTCTCCACTGCCAACCTGTTCTCTAAGATCTCCTGAAAGTGAGGTTTCACAGCCTAGGCACTACTGACATCCCTGGCCGGATAATCCTGTTGTGGGGTCTGCCTTATACCTTGTAGGATGTATAGTAACACCCCACTGGATGCAGTAGCACTCTCCAGTTGTGACAACCAGAGAGGTCTCCAGTCATTGACACATGTCCCCTTAAGGGACAAAGTCACTCCCAGTTGAGAACCACTGCCTTTAAAAGGATTGGTTTTGGATCTTTCCTAACAGACTGAGTGATTCTGCTGATCCACTTACTATCCAGGTGCTCCCAGAAATGTATCCATGGGGAGAAGGCAGAGGCCTCAAGGCTCTGAGGTTTGGTCCTTCTTGCTTTAAATAAGGAGCCAATATGTCAGTGCCTCAAAAATGAATCAGCAGCAGGACAGAGAACTAAACAACCTGAGGGAAGATTATTGCATATTTCTGATAAATTCCTTCTCACTTAGAGCTAGAAGTAAGACTGGAGCTAGTATGTCCCGGATTCCCAAAAGCAACCTAAAAGTAAGTGGGAATCCATTAATTTATCCACTTATTGGATAAATATAAACTACATTCCCACTACTTGCCAGGTACTTTGCAAAGTGCTGAGAATACAATGTAAACGAGAGATATGGGCCCTTTAAGGAGCTTATATGTTCACTGGGGTAGACAGACCTGTAAAGAGTGCACACATGATAAAGTGAAATTGGTTCCCTTCCCCACGTCAATGCGACCTCTCAGGACACCAATGTTAAAAAAAAAAAAAAGGTAATTCTGGGATCATGGCCACTCTATCATACTGTCCAGTGGCTATAGGAGTGGTTCTATTAGAGGAGGAGGAGGGTGGCTCCTGATAGGTGCCTTCATAAGGCATCTGTAAGTGGATAGTTAAACATAGGTGTTTTCCAGATGCTCATATGTGCATGAGGTGAGCTAAAGAGGAGCTGTAGGTCTGATGGAAGGCAGGAAGTCCATCTCCTACCTTTCCCGTCTCTCCCTCTCTGCCTTCTGCTAAGATTGCCCAATTACCTGCCTCAAGTGCAGACAGGTGAAACTGTGCCTGGCAACAATAAGACTACTGAGGGTATCGAAAGAAAGAACATCTGCCAGCCCCTGGACGAGAGGTACTTCCGACAGGTGAATCCTCGAGCTGGAAAGTTTGCTTACTCCACAGACAACACCTTTGAACAGGAAATATACTTTGGTAATAGAGCTGGGGTGCCGTGCTGGGGGCTGAGGTAGACACGGAGCAGGGAGGTGGAAGGTAGCCAGGGGATGAAACAGTCATGGGTGTGGATAAGAAGCTCTGGATGACCAAGGTGTTCATGGCAACAGCCCCTAGTTACCAGCACAGGAGGGTCTTTTTGGGGGAGGGGTGGGGGGGTGGAGGGTGGCAGGCAGGTATCTGGTGGGGACAAAACTGTTCTCCCTCTTCCCCTTTATCTTTATCTTACTAAGGAGACTGTAGAGGGTGGGGTCGTAAAGTCAACAAATTTGGCTCTAAGAACAACTACCTCTTCTCTGTCTTCTTTCTTTCCCTTTGAGATAATCCCCCAGTGAGGTGCTATGTTAGAAAAAAATCATGGGATTTGGAGTCTAGTGGAGCCTGGCTTAGCACCTTTCCACTAACTCCAGCAAATTATGTAATTGCTCTGAGCCTTATGAACCTTATTTGTAAAATGATATTAACAAAAATGCACTTCAAGTGAAGAACAGACAAGAAAGCAACTATAATGCTTCTTGGCCCATGCTCAATAAATGCCCACTACCTTCCCCTTCCATCTTGCTATCCCTTAGATGCCTGGGCTTCCGCGATACAGGATCTAGGTCTGTATGTTCCAAGCTGTTTATTCTTCCTTGCCCCCATCCTTTTCCTAAACTGTCAACTGAAAGTCTTCCTAAAGCATTTAACAGAATTATTCAGAGGAAGGTATTTATGACTGGTAAGAAATGCATTAAATACCCCTTTATTAGTACTTAGCTTTTAATAGGAGACCATGCCTGTAAGTTAGACAGGTTCTTCTTTGGTTTCCAAGCCTCTATGAAGCCACCAGCTCATATTTCCAAGTAACCATCACCTTCAAGGGATGCCCCCACATCATGGTAGTCATGAGTCCCAAGAGCTTAGAGTAAAGCAAAAGGAAATTGGGTCTGATCCTGGTGACTGAAAATCCAGCAAGACAGGAAGGAGGGTGGTACTAAGGACTCCTTATTTCTTTATCTGCTCACAGATGAAGTCAAGATCATCCACCAGATTGGTGCGAAGAGAGACCAAATTTTCCTGGAAAACTTCAATCGGTACAAGAAGCATCTCTCCAAAGTTTTCCCTGAAACCCCAGAAAGGTGGACTTCCCAGCCAGTTCATGAAGCACGTAAGTGGGAAGTAGATAATAGGGGTGATGAGGGAAGTGTGGCTGTTTCTTTAAGGACCCTGTTTCGTAGGCTGGGCACCACCAGTATGTAGCGGAGTCACTTCCTGCCAACTAAAAATCATCTCGTAAAATTATAAAACACTAACTGTAACTAGGAAGAACCTTTGTGGAACATTCATTCAGTTGAAATCGGGTCAAATTTAGATGTAACCAAGAGATTTAGGTAATCACCAATGAGGTAGGTCCCATTTTCTTCCTTTGCTTCCAGGAGAAGTACATCAAACCCTTGATCCAGCACCGTCCTGTCCCTTTGGGCTGGCTCAACCCTCCCATTCCATTCTCAGAGCCATATCTGCCTCAGGTACTAGGGTCATCCTCTGTTCTAAATTTGTTTCATAAGTATATCATTCTGGGGTGCCTGGCTGGCTCAGTTGGTAGAGCATGAAAGAGGAGAATCTTTTTCAAAATTTTTTTCTTGTTAATGCTACAGGTTTCTTATGTTTTTTTTTTTTTAAGTTTATTTATTTTGAGAGAGAGAGAGAAAGAGAGAGAGAATCACAAGCAGGCTCCTCACTGTCAGTGCAGGGCCCGGCTTAGGGGCTCAAACCCACAAATCGTGAGACCATGACCTGAGCTGAAATCAAGAGTCAGACGCTTAACCAACTGAGCCACCTGTATGTCCCAAGAGAGAATCTTAAGCAGGCTCCGTGCTCAGCACAGAGCCCAATGCGGGGGGTCAATTCCATGACCCCAGGGTCATAACCTGAGCCGAAATCATGAGTCAGACACTCAACCAAGCCACCCAGGAACCTGGAGCATGCGAATATGAAACAAAAAGTGCCCATCCTCCAAGGGACTATGCTTCCATGTCCCATGACCCTTCTCTTTGCAGTGTCACTGCTCCGATGGGCCCTCTGGTGAACAGAAACTAATGGTAGCAGTGGAGAAAGCACCTCAACAAAGCCTTTGACTGGGTCTAGGCAGGTCACCATCTGGGGCTTCACTAGCTTCATTAGAGCTACTAATCGTTCCTCCAGCAAAGCACATTTGTAATACTTACTGATTTTTGTGATATTTATTGATACTTAGGGGACTTTGTGAATGCGTTTTTAAACCATTAAGTGCTGTACAAACTCAAGGATTTATTATTAGTATACTACCTTCCCAGAAGCCAACTGGATTGTGTGTGACCTCCCCTCTGAAAAGAGGCGAATCCACAGAGACAGAAAGTTGATCAGGTTGCTCGGAAAAGTGAGGAATGGGCACAGGGTGTCTTTTGGGGAGATATAAATATCCTAAAATTAGACATTGTGATAGTTGTACAACTCCAAGAATATACTAAAAACCACCGAAATAAAGGATGAATTTTATAGTATGTGAATTCTACCTCAAAGGTGTTATTAAAAAAACAAATCCTCCTGCTGCATTCAGATGCCTCACCACCTGCCTCACAGGCATTTTCCCCCTAGTGTGCTAGATACCTGCTCTCTTCTCCCGTAGAACACAGAATCTTTAATGAACAGAAATTGTAGAATCTTTCCCAAACCTCTTTTTTTAAATAGTGTTTGAAATTGGGGTGCCTGGCTGGTTCTGTCAGTAGACCTGCGACTCTTGATCTCAGGGTCATGAGTTTCAAGCCCCATGTTGGGGGTGGAGCCTACTTAAAATAAATAGTATTTGAAATTGTTCTGGGAGAAGGCAAGTCAGAAAAGTAATATACACACAGCTTCTTACAACTATTTTACTCCTTATCTCAGGAAATACTAGGTATGAAAGAATCTGAAAAAAAAAATTAGGAAAATTCCTGGAGTTAGATGTGGGTAGATTATTTTACTCTCTCCCATTTTGACTGAATTGAAAAACTTGGATAGTAATTTCTTTAAAATGACGAAAATTCTCAAGATACGAAGTGTACTTACTGCTATATAGCCTTAATTTCTCCCAAATCATGACATAAAACCCTAGTATGCCCAGAAGATCACTACAGTTCTTCTATATTAAGCCCAGGTCTTATGGTACAAAGTCAAAGGCACTATTTGTTTCTGACAGAAAGCATACTGTGCCTTTTCTCCCACAGAAAGCCGAAGGGTTGTTTCATCATGTGCTCCCTTCAGAGGACTTTTGACATGGAATGTGGCCAGTAGAGGTGTTTTAACCTGCCTAGAACTTAAAGGACCAGAAGTAAAATTAATGTTGGCAGTTGTGCATCTTTATTCCCACGGAGGTTAAATACCAGAGAGTCAAGACTTTCTCACCACATCCTTCTTAACATCCTGAGCAGGGGGACGGAGGAGGAAAGGAACTACCCCAGCCACTTCTCACTTCCTTAGAAGGGATTTCAAGCAGGCCGAGAGGAAAGAGATGGTGGAATGTCATGTGGCAAAGTACCGACTCCCTGGGAGCCGGTGTCTGGACGTGGTTTTACTGCTCTGGCTGCACACCCTATACTGCAGCAGGAAGCCAGCCCTCAAGAGGGTGACTGAGCTCCCCCGGCATGACTGGCCTGCGGCAGAACTATTCAGAGGGTATGCTCTGTATGGGCATCTGAGCTAAACTGTCTCCCAAGACTCTCTTTACATTAGAAGAAAGAGATGGTACTGCCTCCCTTGCTCAAAGGAAAGAATGGATCCAGAACAAATCTAAATGTGCTAGAATGAAATCCTGGAAGAAACACAAATCATTGGTAGTGACAGATGAGAGCATGAGACTGATACGTGATGCAGTAGATAATGAATTTGGTAATCTGGAAATGTTTTTAATCTGATTTGCCTTCTCCACACAACTGCTCTCCTTAGGAAGAGGCTTTCTGAATTTGACACCAGGGAGATCACAAAGTCTAGAAAATCTAACTATATTTATATAATATGCTCTTCTGTCCTTAAATTTCCAGTTGTTATTGCTCAGGATGAGGAAAAACTCAGAGACACTAAAACCTTTCAAACTTAGCAGCTTGTAGCAGCGTTCCTCCTCCCAAATTAAAAACATTAAAAAGAAACATAAAACCAGTACCTGGCTGGCTCCAGCAAAAAACATGCGACTTTTGATTTCAGTGTCATCAGTTCAAGCTCCATGTTGGTTGTAGAGATTATTAAAATAAGTAAACTTTGGGACGCCTGGGTGGCTCTGTTGGTTGAGCTGACCTTCAGCTCAGGTCATGATCTCGAGGTTCATGAGCTCGAGCCCCGCCTCAAGCTCTGTGCTGACAGCTCAGAGCCTGGAACCTGCTTCAGACTCTGTGTCTCCCTCTCTCTGTCTCTCAAAAAAATGACTAAATGTTAAAAAAAAAAAAAATTAAAGAAAAAAATTAAAAAAAAAAAACGTCATAAACTAGGAATGGACAATTACACTCTACCTAAATTGCAATCTATCAGATACTAAATTTTTTTTGAATAATTTATTGTCAAATTGGTTTCCATACAACACCCAGTGCTCATCCCAACAAGTGTCCTCCTCTGTGCCCATCACCCACTCTCCCCCCTCCCACACTCCCTTCTCCCCTCAGTTTGTTCTTAGTCCTTGAGAGTCTCTTATGTTATGTCTTCCTTTCTCTCTGTGGCTTTTTTTTTTTTCCTTCCCTTCCCTCTCCTCTGGTTTTCTGTTAGGTCTCCCAAAGTCTACTTATGCATAGGAACATATGGCATCTGTCTTTCTCTGCCTGACTTATTTCACTCAGCATAATACCCTTCAGTTCCATCTATGTTGCCACACATGGCCAGATTTCATTCTTTCTCATTGCTGCGTAGTATTCCATTGTATATATATACCACATCTTTATCCATTCATCAGTTGATGGACACTTAGTCTCTTTCCATGATTTGGCTATTGTCGAAAGTGCTGCTATGAACATCGGGGTACACGTGCCCCTATGCATCAGCACTCCTGTATCTCTTGGGTAGATTCCTAACAGTGCTATTGCTGGGTCATAGGGTAAATCTATTTTCATTTTTTTGAGGAACCTCCACACAGTTCTCCAGAGTGGTTGCACCAGCTTGCATTCCCACCAACAGTGCAAGAGGGTGCCTGTTTCTCCACATCTTTGCCAGCATCTATAGTTTCCTGATTTGTTCATATCAGATATTGAATTTTATGAGAAAATCTTATTACATATAAACATACTTATATTCCTAAAGATTAAATTTATAAAAAGGTTTGCACAGATCTCCGTTTCCCAACCCCCCATCAGCATGGTTTCATCATGTCTGCCATCAGGACTTCCTAACTCTCTATGGGACTTGTACTTAGTTCCCTGTATAATCATGGGAAAGTCTGCTCTCAAGAGTTTTGTTTTGTCTTAATGCTAGCTGGGAACACAGGGGCTAGGGCACTGGGGTAAGACTGTCTCACACTGCCCTACTGCACAGCCTGCAAGCCTGTGAAAGGAGCCCCGCGCTGGACTGCTCTGCCCACCCCAGCCACAGATCTGCTGGTCCAGATGGGTGAGGAGGAGGTGTCCATTAAGACCAGGAGGCTGAAGAGGCAGGACAAACCCCAGGAGGAGGATGTGACTTGGGAACTGGCGGTGCTGCGGCGGATGCTGCAGGAATGGAAGACTGCCTGGGCTCTGAGTAAGTGAAGGGGCAGGGGCAGGTCCTAAGATATCAGTGTATATTCTAGGGAGGAGGTTCTTACCTTGGACTAGTGTTTCTCGATCTCTGAAAATCCATTCCTTGTGAAACATACAAATCTGGTTGCCTCATCGAGGTTACACTGGAGAAGAGCCTTTTACACAATCGTAGTTGACGTATATTTATAGGCTCTTTGCGCTGGCAGGTTCTACTTCAATAGTTTGTGTATACTCACTACATTGAGGACTCTTCATAGACAGGGACTGTCTCATGACCTCTGAAACTTTCTGCTCAATCAATGACGCATTAAGGGAATGACGAAATATGCTGCCTAAGCAATGGAAATGTAGTAATCAAACTAGTTGGCTGTGGCATAAACAACCCTTTTCCAAAATTTGTATGTGAAGTTGGGATTCTCCTATATCCATTCTGCCTTTGGAGATATGGGAGTAGAAGGCTGAGCGCCTAAGAGTGGAGTAAAGGCCTAGCAAGGACTGTGTAAAACTATAAGATCTGAGGACTCGGGGCTGCTGGCTTGCAGAACACGAGACTAGTTTAATTAGTGTGGGACAAACAGGCAGTCCATCACGTATACTGGGTTAGATAAACAAGAAAGGGTTCAAAGAGATGATTGAGTAAAAGCTACTAGTAGGAACTCTGAAATAAAAGCTTGATACTTGCAGAGAAGTTAGCAATAAAATGAAGAAGACCTCGAAAGCCAGAATAGAAGAGCCCTCAAAGGCAGGGAAACATGATAACCACAACCACTAACAGTTGAGCCCTCATTACCTTGCCAGGAATTTTGCTAAATACTTTGTCCAGTTAACTTATTTAATACTCAAAGTAACTCAATATGGTAGGTTCTAGTACCATTCCCATTTTACAAATGAGAAATATTAAGCTCAGAGAGAGGGGTGCCTGGGTGGCTCAGTCGGTTGAGCGCCGACTTCCGCTCAGGTCATGATCTCATGGTTTGTGAGTTCGAGCCCTGCGTCAGGCTCTGTGCTGATGGCTCAGGGCCTGGAGCCTGCTTCAGATTCTGTGTCTCCCTCTCTCTCTGCCCCTCCCCTGCTCATACTCTGTTTCTGTGTCAAAAGTAAATTAAACATTTAAAAAAAAAAAAAAAAGCTCAGAGAGGTTAAGTAACTCATCAGAGGTTACACAGCTAATAACTGTGATTCCAAACCGGGTATGTTTGATAACAGAGTACCCTGGATCACTATGGTTTATCACCCCTTTTATTTTCCAGATGGTAACAATGAAGAACTATTTAAACAAAGAGAGATAGAATATAAAATGGGATGGGGAGGTGGAGTTGTGTTTGGGAACTGTCCCAGAGGGTCCATGGACTATCAGAGCAGTAACTTCCCTAAAAACCCTGGAGCCCTTTATTCGCCTGAGCTAATGTTTTGCTTGAATTGTGCTGGGAGGAAGGGGACTATCTAACCCTGACCTGATGGTTTTCTTCTCATTTCCTTCCCTGGGGCATAGTTACTGAATGGCACCACGAGACAGTAGAGGGCCTACTGCAGGGCTTGGTGGACATACATGATGACATTCGGATCCAAGCCATCATCACATGTGCTACAGCTGCTTTAGAACGGCCCCGGATTGCCACCAGCCAAGGGGACTCAGGTGAGAGCCAGAACTGAACTGTTTGAGAATATGAGCAGCTCACACAGCCATAGACAATGTTAACTGGTGCAGTCCTTCAGCCTTATCTGAGATCATTTTACAAATATGGAAACCAAGGCCCAGAGACTGGCCTGAATACACACAGCTTACCAGCAACAGAGATGAATTAAAATTCCTAACTTTTGGTCCAGTGCTTTTTACATAACATTTCATTACCTTTTATTTGCTCAGCAACTTCATGGAAGTCCACATTGTTCCACCATGAGAGATCCAATTTGTAATAGCCAAAAATCATACACACACACACACACACACACACACACACACACACACTCCCCTGCTGACTCTATTTTAGCACTTCTTTTGACAGTACATCTGAAATCCAAACTGAACTAATCGCCACAGGCCCCTCCCACGTTCCAAATCTCCGTCAGCAGCCCTATAGTCCATCTACTTTGTGAGCCAGGGCCCTGGGAGTCCTGGACAAATCCTTACTCTTCCCATAACCAATAGAGTCTACTCATTCTGCTTCCCTCTTTGTATATTCATCAGTCGACAGAGGAATATAAAAAGAGGGAATTCCCTTCCCCCAGCTCACTTCCAGTCCCACCCCATGGCACTCCCCAGGGTCATCAATGTTTTGTTTGGCATTTCACGCCTTTCTCTGTGCTTTTCCAAATATATGCCAACATGCAGGTAGGCTTTTCTATTTATTATAAAAATTAGTGAATTTACCAGCCATTTCCTAGTTTTTTCTCCTTTAATTTTTGGACACAATGAATTCTGTTGTTAGACTATAACAGATCATGATATATTATTTTTTTAATTACTCCACTGGGTTTGATCTGTTAATATTTTGTTTATTTATTTATTTTGAGAGAGAGAAGAAAGAGCACGAGCAGGGGAGGGGCAGAGAGAGAAGGAGAGAGAGAGGGAATCCCATGCAGGCTCTGCATTGTCAGTGTGGAGCCTGACTCAGGGTTTGATCCCACAAACCATGAGATCATGACCTGAACTGAAGCAAGAGTCGATCGACACTTAATTGACTGAGCCACCTAGGTGCCCTGATTTGTTAATATTTTAAAATGTTTTACTACATTTTGTAGTGTTTTTACTTCTGTTAAGTTTTAGTTTTTGCTAGCTTTATAAAATGAATTGAGGATGTAGCCATTTTTTCCAATGGTCTTAATCTTTTGGGAAAGAAATGTCAATAGCTTTTCTCCTTAGTAGTAATAAGGACTGAAAAAGGAAAATTTCCCATCTACAACAGCCAGTACTGTAATCTACTGAAGCGCCAGTTTAACAAGACAGAGGGACTCAAACGATAGTGCTGTTGAGAGGACATAAAACCAACAGACTTATTTCTTAAATGCCCTCAGATACCACCTTTTATGTGAAGCCTGGGCTGGCACTTTTTCCTCTCTGCTGTTGATAGCATCCTAATATTATTCTGTCCTAATATGTATTAGTCTATCATAATTGTCCATTTACTTTTTTGCCTTTCCTATCAGACAAGGAACTCCTTAATGGCAGGGACTAATTTTATTTCTACAAAGTTGTTAGGTTTTTAAAGTTTAATTTCACTTATTTTCTATCTACCGAGTTCCAGATATGGATATTTTTGCTACCGATTTTCAAATCTGCTAGAAAACTCTTCATTTCCCTCTTACCTGATTAACTTCTATACCTGTCCTTCAGTTTTCAGCTATCAACTCCTCTGAAGAGTCTTCCCTGCCCCATCACCCAGACACGGTTCATTATCCCCACTATATGTCTCCACACATATACTTTTTTAAAAAAGCTCTCTGCCCAATGTGGGGCTTGAACTCACAACCCCAAGATCAAGAGTCGCATGCGCCCCACATACACATACATTTTTTATTGTACACTTATTTCCTTGGGTATTAAATGGATGATGTATTTTCAGTGCCTGGCACAGATAAAACCTTCAGTAGGCAGCAACAGACTGTTAAAATCTTATCCCCAGATCTTCCGCATTCATACAAAGAACACTTGTCTGCGCCCAGAATTATGGCTTCCACATGATCCCTCTCACATGTCACAGGTGTCTAGATTTTGATTTGTCTCTGTCTTGTTTCTTCCCCATACATTCTCAAAGAAAATTATCTTACTCATTATTTCTTGAAATACTCATTTGACTTCTACATATTCCCCTAGAATACATGTGTTTCCATCTAGCCTATTCTTAACAAATGGCAGAGTAGCCCGCAGCAGTAACAAAATGGACAGATTAGAAATCCTAAAATCCCTAGTCACAGGTCCAGCTTTGTTGCTTCTTGGGAAGTCAGTTAGCCTATCTGAATTTCAAATTCCTTATCTCTAAAATGAGGACACCTGTGTATGAAAGGTTAACAGACTCTTCTACTTGAGAATTTGAGCTTTAGTTAAAATGCCTACCTGTTGCCCAGATAACCTGATAGGGATAGGAACTATCTTTATAGGGAACATTGTTTATGATAAAAATAAACTCTGATAAATCACATTTGGACTGGGAAAAACTCTAAGTGAAATATAAATACTTTAAAGGGGCACCATCCTTTGGACTTCCATGAATGCTGTGACTTAATGACAGGCATGCCTTTTGTGGACCCTGGAGGTATATCTATGGAGTTGTTCTAAGACATACTAACTCCTCTGGAACATAGGACTAGTCCCCAGAAGGATGTGTGGAATGCTGTACAAACTGCATCAAGAACCCTGGCGAAAAGGAATGACTGCTGCTACCCTGTTGGCAAACTGTGCTCCTATCCTATATCCTTCTGAAGACTGGTGCTTTTTGTGGCCAATGAGTCTTGTGAGTCTGCCTGTTTAAACCAAAAAAGACTCCTGAAATAACACACAATTCAGGTGGGCTCTGAAGTTAATACTTGCCTTGCCTACTTCGATGAGGGCTAGACGACTGAATGAGATAATATGAAAATATTATAATTGGCAAAGCACCACCTAAATATAATTGCTATTATTACTATTATAAATACAAAATATATGTATATAGTAAATAGGTTGATTTTCATCACTAAAACTAATGGTGAAGGTCTCCATAGTCTAGCTAGAAACGTTCTGTGGCTTGAGCCCAACTCTTTAGAGGCCAAATGATAAAGGATTGGGAACTGGCATACCCAGCACAAAAGTGAGCCATAAAACCCTGCCCATTGCAGGGGCTCAGCTAGACTCTGATTATATTAAGTATCAGTAAGCATCTGCAACTGAGATTGACCACTGTGTGGCTATGGGAAGGAAGCTGTGTTTTAGGGAAAATCAAAGGGGCCAGCACCTCTTACCTGGTTGTCTTTTGATCACAGATGAAGAGACTGTGAAGGCTACATCTATCAAGGACTTGCCAGAGATTCTACACCCTGCCCTGGAAGCTGCTCTTTGTGATAAAAATGCCAATGTGCGGATGGCAGCGGCAGTATGCCAATATGCCATACAGTCACATAACCCCCTTGCCCGGGACATCATGCAGACTGCCCTTTTAAAGGGTGAGTAACTCCTGGTCACTTCTGACCTGGGAATATGGGTTAAAGACAGGACATCTCCCCATCAGCTTTTTCTAATCCTTTCTTCTCTAACATCATGCTTTGTGATGTCTATTGTATTGGAGAGTTTGGGTTTATGTTTATGAACATCCAGAGATAGCTGTTCCTAGGGTAGTTTTCCAAAATAGGTACACTGCCACCTGGTGGTAACTTCAATATTTCATAGATGCATTTGCCTAGAAGCCATGTCACCTTTCCCACAAATTTACTTCTTTAAAGAAGTTTGTGTTTTAGGGGCACCTGGGTGGCTCAGTCAGTTAAGCATCTCTCGATTTTGGTTCAGGTTGCAATCCCAGGGTTGTGGGATCAAGCCCTGTGTTGGGCTCTTCACTGACAGCGTGGAGCCTACTTGGGATTCTCTCTCTCCCTCTCTCTGCCCCCCTCCTCCATTCATGCTCTTTTTAAAAAAAAAAAAAAAAAAGTTTGTGTTCATGTGTTTATGTACGTGTGTATATAATCTCTACACCTAGCATAGGGCTCAAACTTAGGAGCCTGAGAGCAAGAGTCACGTGCTCTTTTGATTGAGCCAGCCAGGAGCCTCACCACAGATTTACTTTTTGTTTTTTAATTTTTTCTCATGTTTATTTATTTTTGAGAGACAGAACACAAGCAGGGGAAGGGCACAGAGAGAGAGAGGGAGACAGAATCTGAAGCAGGCTCCAGGCTCTGAGCTGTTGGCACAGAGCCTGATGTGGGGCTCGAACTCACTAACCTGATCATGACCTCAGCCGAAGTCAGATGCTTAACCGAGTGAGCCACTCAGGCACCCCCACAGATTTACTTTTAGTTGAAAAGATGTAACAATACTAAAGAATTGTTTACAATTAAAAGTATACTAAAGAATACTTTCTGAAAATTAAAAAAAAAATCACCCCTTGAAAACATCATGCTTCCATTTTCTACATTAACTTACAGGCATTGTCCACATAAAGCAAAATGTTGTCAGATGATTTGCCCAAGGGGACTGACCACTCTCTGAAAAAGTGCCTGTTCCTTCCTTTCCTGGGGGACTGGCCAGACAAGGATGACTGACTGAGTGGTTTGGCCTTTGCATATAGACCGTCAACAACTTAATTCATCATCTCAAGAAAGCCTCCACTCCAGCCTACCCAAACTCTAGGGGAACGAACAACTGTATCTCTTACCCAAGAGCCTTGTTGCTGTTACCCAAAAAGAGCCTTTTAGGATTTGACTTTTCAGATTAAGATTTTCAGTCTGTGTTGAAAACCTTGATGTGATCCATTTAAATACAGGCTCTGACTTCTATACGGAGAGGGGCACAGGCAAGTGAGATACCAAGCAGGCAACAGCCTTGGGTACCACCCCTGAGGCTGTTTGTTCGCTCTGTGGGGAGAGCAGATCACCATGTTTACCCCATCTGACAGGTAACAGCGCGGACAGCTGGGCTGCAGCTCAGTGCCTGGCTCTGGAAGGTGCTGCCACATACCCCGTGATTAAGAGGATCCTCCAGCAGCTGTTTAACAAGAAGAATGAGGATACGAAGCACCAGTCTTGTATGCTCCTGAGCCATCTCAGTGGGAAGACAGTATGTGTCCCTTACAGGGTCAAAGAAAGAAACCAGGTTGTGGGGAACAATTGAATCTTTGAGGTCAGTGCATGTAAGGAATCAAAAATGCAGGTGGTTGAGTAAGATGATCTCAACATAGTTAAAGCTGGATTAAGTGTGTAGGTGAACTGGGGTAGAGAGGCATGTATATAAGGAAAAGGGACACCAGCCACCTGAGAGAAAGGTGAGAAAAGTAGGTTGCAGATTTCTGTGTTTGCAAGAACAACAAAGTTGTGATATGTAAAATTCACTTCTGCTACAAGTTTACAGTTGAAAACTGCACAGACCTACAAGTGCGTCTGCTTTCAGTAGAGACATGAAACTCATGAAGATTGAGGCATATACAAATCACTTTAGGAGTAAAGATAAAGAGAAGGCCCCAGGAGTTTTCTGTTCAGGTTTCTAAATCTGCATTTTGTTCTCGGATTTATGATTCCAGCAATCAGCTGACTCAGATGGAGAAGTGCCCTGTGTCTTGTAAACCATTCTTTCCTTTGGAGGGATGGGCCTCTCATGTACTTGACATTAATTATGCTGAATGGCAGGTTAGGATAGAACTTCTTCAAGGCTCTAGCATCTTTCAAAGTTATCTTGAGTATCCACATAAGTCTTCCATTCCTCAGACCCTGATACACACCATGCTTGCTGTGGAGCTGAACAGCCACCAGTGGAAGGACCGGACTGTGGCCTGCCACGCTCTCTCACAGATCAGTGGAAATGTCAGTTTGGTAAGCCTTCTATGTTTCCAGGACAGAATGTCTAAGCAAAAGGAGGCTGGGAGCCCTTCCACTTTTTGCTGCTACTTAGTATCCCATCCTTACCAAGCAGATCTTTGTCTCACACTGCTACCTTAGTCCTTAACCCAGGATTATCTTCATATGCCACCATCAAGCCACCTGCTCCTCAGCATGGTGGCAATCCACAAATTGTAATCCACCCACAAATAAACAAAAAACAAACAAACAAAAAAACTCTAGAATTTAGAAACTTTTATAGTACTTTGACATTGCCTTAACATTAATCTACCGTATCAGTCAGTGACACCCCCCACTCTAAACTGGTCCTTCAGCAGATAGTTTGAGAAGTACTGACTTAACAACCCAACCATACTAGTCTCTATGCTGGCTCTGAGTGTTCGGCACATAGAGAAGGTATAAAACATAGTCACTACAGTGCCACCTGGGTGGCTTAGTCGGTTAAGCATCTGACTTTTGGTTTCAGCTCAGGTCATGATCTCACAGTTTGTGGGTTTGAGCCCCACATCAGGCTCTGTGCTGGCAGTCTGGAGCCTGCTTGGGATTCTCACTCTCTGCCCCTCCTCATTTGCTTTCTTAAAATAAGACTAACACATACAAATGATTCAAGAACAAGTGATAAATGCAAGATACGCTCTTAAAACTTCTCAGAGAGACATTAGTGTAGACTGAACCTATCAGTTAAAGTTCTAGGGAGGAGTATGGGACAGATGGATAAGACTTGGACAGAACTAAAGAGGGACTTCCAGGCAAAAGAAACCCTGACCATCATTTGGGCTTTCGCCTGACCTGCTTCTTGCCATTATTTTTCAAAACATCTTCAGCTATCGTGCGTGGCGCTGTATCTTTTCCTTGTAACACTGAGCACCTCCAAAATGGCCCAGAACACTGCCATTCCCATGAGAAGTGAACGCCTTCCACCCTTGGACCGTCGCATTTAAAGCCACAAATCTGGCAAAATTCAGTATAATCACCTAAAGATGTTTTAGTCTGGGTTAATTCTGCCCCAGCTGCCATGTCCCCTTCCTCTAAAGTCCTGACCAGCAGCACAGGCATGACCTAGGCTTGTTAGAAGAGCAAAATGTCACTTCAGGCTAACTCAGTCAGAATCTCCCTTTTAAATCTGATTCATCTGCACATTCACCTCCTTAGCACTTGTCACTCAGGATTGCTAATTGAAAGTCAAAAGACATGCAGAGCAAGCAGGGGACTGACCAGATAAAGATGAGCGCTTCATCTCAGGTTGCTGAATGAAGAAAGGCACTATGTCTATCAGTCCTTCACTAATTCAGTAAGCAGGCAGTTTCTGACCACATCCTGCATGCTAGGCACAATGCCAGCATTGGGGATGCAAAAATATTACCTCTTTTCTTGGTAAATGTTATAAATAGATACAACAGAGGCAACTGTAAAGTATTATGGGGATTTCCTATGCTTGCGGAGGGCAGAGGAGAGTTCACGGAGATGCTTTTTGAGCTAAATCCTAGAAGATTTCGGTTTCGATCCTAAAAGGTTTAGGTTTCCTAAAAGAGAGGTTTCAAGCAGGGAGAATAGCATTTACACAATCATGAGCTACAACTGTATTAATCTTTGTCTCTTCCCTTCCTTTTTTTGAGAGGGAGAGGGGGGAGGGGGAGGAGGTGGGGGGGAGAGAGGCAGGCAGGCAGGCAGGGAGTGGTCATGTGGGGGGAGGGAGAATCCCAAGCAGGTTCCACGCCCAGCTCAGGGCCTCACAACTGTGAGATCATGACCTGAGCCGAAATCAAAATCAAGAGTCCAATGCTTAACCAACTGAAGGCACCCAGGTGCCCCTGTCTCTTTCCTTCTGAATAAAGTATTAATATATAGATATAATAATATACAGGTCAACTGTCCTGCTTCGTCCAGAACACAGGACTTTTAGTACTAAACCTGGAGAAGTCCCAGGCACAGTGGGATGAGTTAGTCGCACCCTATTAATGTATCGCCATCAAATTTTAAGTCCTTCAAGTACAGATTACATTGACCCCAACATAGTATAGTAGTTTAGAGCATAAGCTTAGCAAACCGGTGCTGAGTCCGGGTTCCAGTATTCAACAGGTTAACCTTGGGCAAGTAAACCGAAGACTCGATGGTAACCTGCCTCACTGGATTGTTTGGGAGGATTAAGTGATGGGTAAAAACACCTGGCACAGTGCCAAGCACAAAGTTGACATTCAATAAATTTTATACCTAAATTATACCTATTTACAGGATATGAAACATAAGTTGATCCAGCTGATGCTGAGTGACTGGAATAAGGAAGTGAGACATGCAGCTGCCCAGGCTCTGGGGCGAATGAGCCTTGGGAAGGAGGTGCACGACACACTCAGGTAAGACCTAGTTAACATACACGCAGTAACTTTTCTATTCTTAAGTGTTCAGGGAGCCTAGGATCCAGTCAGCCAGCATCTGTTGAGTTGCTCTGTATGCTCAGCATTGTACTAGGTCTCACTGCAGGATTATCTTAAAAATAAAAAAATTACCAGTCCCTATAGACACTAACAATGTGGCTAAGGAAAGAATCATGGAGTGCCCACTAGGTGTTAAGCACTGTGTTGGGTGTTTGAGGGTATGACATGACTCTGATTATACAGGGCGGACGTAACATACAAATGCTTCGTAAGGTCATCTTTCAGGGAGGATGGATAAGACTACAACAGACAGGGATGCCTGGGTGGCTCAGTCAGTTAAATGTCTGACTTCAGCTCAGGTCATGATCTCACTGTTTGTGAGTTCAAGCCCTACATCAGGCTCTCTGCTGTCAGCACAGATCCTCTGCCTCCCCATCTCTCTGCACATTCCCTGCTGTTTCACTCTCTCAAAAATAACCATTAGGAAAAAAAAAAAAGGTGCAGGACCCTCATGGTCGTTTCCGCTCCCCACTGGCCAGCGGCTGCCTGGACTCTGGTAGTCTAGGTTGCTCCAGAGCCCGGTGAGGGGAGCAGGGTAGTACCGGAAAGGTGCCGGCAAGAAGGGCTTCCCCCAAGGGTGGGTCCAAGCCTTGCCACTGGCCCTTGAGGGCAACAGCATGGGGGGCATCCGCTTGGATATTTCGTCTTCTCGCCAAGTGGCTTCCTGAGGTGGTGGGAGTCCTGCAGATACCCTTGCCCATGAGGTAGGGGACCCCACAGCAGAGCTGTGCATCTTGGCCAGGATGGCTCTCTGCCTGGGGTCTGTCTGACATCCCAGGCAGCCGTTGGGCTCTCAGATTCCTGACTTGTCGTGGCACAGACCTCAGCACCGATGGCTTCCTGGGGGTCAGGGCTCAGGGACAGTAGCCCCAGGTCTCAGCTCTCCTTTTGCAATCCTGGCATCTCGAGGGTGTTGTGAAGGTAGGTAACCTTGGGAAGCAAGGAAACCCCCAAAGTGCAAGTTACACTCCATCCTCAGAACAGCTTCCCTGAGTCTGTAATCCACTACAGAGGGTTGGGCCCCTGCCCTAGACTTACAGACTCAGAGGCTTAGGAGGTAGGACCTGGGCACCTGGTGTTCAGAAACCCTCCACAGATGACTCCAATGCCAAGTCAGGGCTGAGAGCCCTACAGGTTACTGGGAGAGACTGGCAGAAACTTAGTGATAACTTCCCTGTTTGAAAAGTCCTTGCATCTGTAGTTTCTTCTTAGCTGGGATTTGATGGTTAAGTAGGTGGGAAAACCTGTCTTTTTTTTTTTTTTTAATGTTTTTATTTATTTTTGAGAGACAGAGAGACAGAGAGTGAGCAGGGGAAGGGCAGAGAGAGTGGGAGATACAGAATCTGAAGCAGGCTCCAGGCTCTGAGCCATCAGCACAGAGCCCGACGCAGGGCTCGAACTCACAAACTGTGAGATCATGACCTGAGCCAAAGTCGGCTGCTCAACCGACAGCCACCCAGGCGCCCCCTTTTAAAAACCTCTCAAGAGGCACCTGGGTGGCTCAGTCGGTTGACCATCTGAGTCTTGATTTCAGTTCAGGTCATGATCCCAGGGTTGTGGGTTTGAGCTCTGTATCCATTCTCTCTCTGTTTAAGGCTCTCTCTCTCTGCCCCTCTCCCCATCTCTCTCTGAAATAAAATGCAATAAACAAAAAACAAAACAAAAAAATATACACATAGGCAAAGAGGAGAAGGAAAGACATTTCCAGGCTGAGAGCCAAATGCAGACATGAGGATGGCATGTGTGAGGGCAGTGGAGAGAACTAGACCGTAACAAGAGGTACATCAAAGTTTCCTTTATTCAGTCATTCAACATAGTTTAGTGGCCAACATATGCTAGTAATAGAGGTTCAAGTAAATAAGACAGTTGAGATCTCTACCCAGTGAAACTTAACCTCACAAGCATAAGGCTGACTAGGAAAGGGTAGGAATGGATAATGGAGAGCCTACAGAGGTTGAATTTTATCTTGAGGGCATTGGTGGTGAGGATGCCAAAAGTTTAAGGAGAGAAAATAAAAGCACTTGTGCCTTACAGAGTCAAGCTGAGTCAAGGAAATGTCCAGGAGCGTGTGAAAGCTCTCTCCCTGATTGGTGGGCTCAAGCTCATGACCGCCAAGCTTCTCCCAAACTTCCTGAATTGCTTCTCTGATGACTTCATGGTAGTTCGGCGGGCAGCCTGTTTGGCAGCAGGTGCCCTGCAGATCCGTGATAAGATGGTGAGTCAAAGAAACAGGTTGCCATCTTACCTGATTAACCTGAAGAGGGCATTACCTGAGCTCCCCTTGTTGTGCATACTACACTCACCATTCTGTGGGGACACAGAACGAGATATCAGAAACAGGAAGGTTAGGGGGAAGGTTGGCCACATCAATCAGTCAGAACCACATTTTGCTCCCAGCCAGCCCAGACTTAACTCTTGAGCACATCTCTGAATCCAGTTCTCACCTCAGTTCTGGGCTTTAGGATCAGCTCCAGTGAATGGAGTTACAATGCCTAATTATTAGGGGAACACCTGATTGGCGGTGTTCTAAAGAAGCCTGTATGACTATAGAACTGTGAGCTGAGGAAAATCAATCTAGATAAGCAATAATTCAGCTAATACACTGTGTGTGCAGACCAGTACTTCAGCCTCCAGCTCATTTGTCACTAGAATGGATAGAAGCCCATTTTTCAGTTATAGCACATTTTAGTTTATTTTTTGTTTTATTTGAAAGACAGCGTGCACATGTCAGCAAGGGAGAGGGGGAGAGAGGAGGAGAGAGGGGAGAGGGGGGAGGGAGGGAGGGAGGGAGAGAGAATCTCAAGCAGGTTCCACACTCAGTGCAGAACCCGATGTGGGGCTTAATCCCACGACCCTGGGATCATGACCTAGGCTGAAATCAAGAGTCAGACACTGAACTGACTGAGCCACCCGGGAGCCCAATTATAGCACATTTTAGAGATTAGAGGGGTCCCTGTCTCTGATTCATTTTTCCTCTGGTCCTCAACACTGCCCTTTTATTCATCCCAGGTCCTTGAATGCCTTTTGAACCTGATAGAGAGAGATCCTTACTGGAAAATCAAGGCCTTTGCCATTCAAGGTATGACAGGAGTGGCCGCAGCTCTTCAACTTCAAATAGCCTCCCAATGCTAGTATAGATCCCCAGAATCTCTCTAGGAAGGGGGTGAAGTGTAGCCGAAGGGATGATTACACCTTCTCAGAAGTTCTTGCCTGAGAAATTAAAGATTATTTTCTTCTTTTTATTTTTTTATTTATTTTTTTTAACATTTTAATTTTATTTTTGAGAGACAGAGACAGAGCATGAGCAAGGGAAGGGCAGAGAGAGAGGGAGACACAGAATCCGAAGCAGGCTCCAGGCTCCGAGCCGTCAGCACAGAGCCCGACGCGGGGCTTGAACTCACAGACTGTGAGATCATGATCTGAGCTGAAGTCGGCCGCTTAGCCAACTGAGCCACCCAGGCGCCCCTTAAATTTTTTTTTTTAACATATTTTCTTCTTTTTAATTTTCAGTTAAAGATCCCGAGTCTAGGTTTATGTCAAACTTGTTAAGGCAAAAGGCTGTCAAAATTCCCTGCCAACAGAATTAGGACTAAATTCTAAGTAGGTATCCACTATAGGACTCTGTAAAAGTCAGACCAGATTCAAGACTGCTACAGACTTAAAACCCTGCCCTCGAATTTTCCTAGAGTTCCTAGTTTAGATTTGCCTAGGATCTTTGGCATTGCTTCTCTCTTGGACAATCTCTGCTCAAGGTAAACCTGTGAAAGTAATTGTGTCTCCTTTCCCCATCATCTTGCCTTGATGAGGCCAGTCTTCTGAGTTACTGGCCCCATTATCTCATCCCTCAGTAAGTAAATTAGTGTATTCTCGCATGGTAATGGGCAAGGATGAGTTGGATCCTCCCTCCCCATCCCCACAGGAATCCTTTGGAGACAATGTCCTACCCTAAGTCATCCCTAAAAGTCTAATGATAATTGTCATCCAGAAAAACATACCAACAAAATACTTATTAAGATTTGTAATACTTAATTTAGCAGGTAGCTGTCTACATATTATTCTTTTTGTTAATAATGCCATTTCTGGATGTTAGGATATAGCCAACTCCATCTTAAGTGACAGTGGAACATACATACTGCCCTCTAATCTCTGCAGCTTTGGGTCAAATTGGCCAAGTGAGTCCCCGGCTGACAGACCTCTTGCTCTGGGCCATCCACTTTGAACGGTCACCAGGTGTACGATTAGAAGCTTGCCGTAGCATCGCGGCCCTCAATCTTCAAGGGGACCGGGTCAGGGACACCTTCCTAGATGTGCTGCTCCTCGAGAATCATGAGGCTGTTCTAACGTAAGCTCTAATCCTGACTCCTGCCACGACCTCTTGTACTGCCAACTCTCCCATCCTTGTTAACAGAATACATCCCTGCCTTTCTGGGCTGCCTAATGGCTTACTGCCTGCCTACCTACCTAAGTGGGTAACAGAAAAACTGGCCTAAATTCGATAGGTCATGTAGTTCACGCACCTGTTCTCCATCCCAGGTGGTTTTAAGCTATTCATTTATTCAGCTAACATTTATCAAGTGCCCATTGTGATGACAGGCTTTAGAGTCAAAAAGACCAGGGTCTGAATCCCAGGCTCAGGCATACACTAGCTATGTGAACATGGGTAAGTTACTTAAACTTTCTGAGACTGTTTTTTCATTATCAAATGCAGATAATAAGTCTGCCTTATGGGTCTGTGGTATTAACTAAAGAGATGACATGTTTAGTACCCACCATTAAGGTGTCCAATAAATGGTAGCATGAGTATCTTCGAATATATCATCCTAAAAACTACACCCACATCCCTATAAGCTAATAAGCACCATACCAGTTTTGCAGAGAAGGCTCAGCAAAATGCAGTGAACACTGGAATTTAGGATTCCTGTCTGATTTCTACTCCTGTATTTTCCACTCTTACATTTTTTTTTTTTTTTTTTTTTTTAAGGATAAGAACAACCTAAGAAGTACCTTTTATCTTTCAGGGAAATTCACCAGGCAATGAAGATACTCAACTTAAAAAGTGAAGGAAACCAAGACATGCTTCAGGAGATCAAGAACAGGGTAGTTAAGTGCAAGCTGTTTTTAGGAGCTCCTCAGACCTTTTTTGCCATCACAGAAATACTTTCTACAAGCCCTCAGATACATATTTTATGAAGATACAAAACATCTATGCAAGATCAGATTATAAAACCCTATTAGTAAAAAAAAAAATTAAACAAAACAAAATAAAAACAATCACCCCATCAGCCTATCAAATAGCCCTCAAAATCAGGTTGTTGTTTCTGAAATACTTATATTTCCTTCCCTTATCACTTTCTACCCACCATCGACTAAACCCAAGTTGTTTTTTACAAGTAGACCTAGAGATGGAATGAGTGGCTAGAGCTAGCCCCCTAGATTTTCCTTTCCCTTTGTAACTTCCTAGTCTGGGCTTTTACCAAAGAACACTCTAGCTCAACAGGTGGTTCTAAGTTTTCAGAGTTGTTAAATGAGACCAAGAAACAGAAGGACAAAGATTTTAAAAATGTAAGATTCTTTCTTCATATAATTCACAAAACCAGCTTCGCACCAAGCAAGCATTTCTTAGGTTCCTTTCATCATGCCTAAAAAGCTAAAGTAACAAGCTTTTTCATTAACAAGTGTAAAACCAACATCTGAAGAGAATGCTCTGAGGCACTGTACCACCTAACACCAACAGACACAATACAAGAAGTTACTTTATTAATGCTTTTTGGTGATTTGCAGCCTAATACAATTGTTTTTTTCAACATTTCTTCTGATCTAGATTCAAACACTAAGCCAAAAGGACTTGCTGACAGAGAAAATATTCAAGATGGAGAGGGTCATAGGAAAAATGAAGGAGGAAGCAAAACGTATTTACTGGCAACCCAAGGAGGGGCATAAACCATTGAAACTCCATACTTTTCTACAAGAAACCTTTCAGGGTAGGTTCCATAGGGGTGAGTTCTATCACGTGACTCCTTTAACAAGCCTTTTCTGGGATCCGGACGTTTGGGGAGTTTGGGGAGTTTAGTTTCGAGCCCCGTAGGATGAATCAGGAAAAGCTGGTACCTTTCCTTCTTGGCTGCCATCCTTTTAGTCCTTCTATTTTTTTTTTTTCCTGCCTGTCCCCTGGTTTTTATTTGCTATTTTGTCACTTAAAGAAAAAAAAAAAAAAAGATGGTTCTAACTGAACTGATTTGAAAATTAGGTCCAAAACTGACACATTAGAAAAACAAGAGTATAAAACAAACCAAAAAAAAAAAAAAAAAACCTGTATGTTTGATTACGCATTCAAACAAAGCCTTGTAAGCTTAACTTTTAATAGTAATCACCTCTGGAAAGTAGAACGGAAGAGAGCTATCATTTTTATTTTACGTACATCCATGCTTTCCCAACTTAAAAAAAACAAATGACCAAACAAAAAGACCTCAGAAAGTTCTCATCCTTATATAACTGCACCTATCAGTTATGGTAACAGGCTCTGAAAGTTCCAGACACAACCTAAATGAAATGCGGACACCAAGCTGTACCAAAATATACTTACAAAATCTGTGTGCCCAGGCGTAGCGGCAGCCTCAGATCATTCAGCCAGCTGCCTCCCAGCCACCACCCCAAACCCAGGTCTTCTGGTTCCAAGTCCAGTGCTCTCTCTGGTACACCAGGCTTTTTTCCACCAACCATGAAAATATTCACTTGCCAGGTTTGGGGAAGATTCTTCCAACTGCCAGAAAAAAAAAATGAGAGTGGAAAGTAACTTAAACACCAGCCTCCCTTCATGGCCAGCTTGCTATAAGTTGGTTGACTGAGGCCTATGATAGCACAACTAGGTGACATGCTGTCCCTTGGGGAGCAACGCCAGCCACTGATGCAAGCAAGCACAGAGCAAAAACATAATGCACTCTTAACTTTTCCAATAGGATTGTGCCGGTTGGGATTCAAGTAGCACGATTAAAATGAATTACCATAGAGTGAGAGAACTGGCCTCAATCCTACAACCACCCCAAGTTACCTTTCACATAAGCCAGTACAGATTTTCCCTATCTCCCACCCCCCCAACCCAATTCCCTCATAATAATCTAGCCTTTAAAAAGAAACATTCTTTGGCACTTTAATAACTTTTCTAACATTCATACAAACTCACAGTAACAAACAAGATACTGACCCCAGCCCTCCCCCCAAACTGAAGAAAGAGAACTCAAATGAAGGATGCAAATTCCAAATAAAAACTTCTAATGTCTCAAGCAGAAGGACACTGCAAATGCTACACAGTACACTGAAGCCTGAGGGCGATGAAGCTGGTGCTCTGAAATGATCAGGGATCAAAGTTACTTCTGCAGAAATAGCTCCTTTTTTCCACCTCCAACTGCTGCTTTTACTTTTGTGCCTAGATGAAGTGGTGGTTCCTGGAAAGCCATCTGAAACTTGTGACATTAAAGGAGTCCTACAGGTAAATGTGAGCAGTCATAAAGGTTAATGGTTATCAAGGTAAGAACATGAGTCCCCCGCCTACCCCACCCCCTGCCAAAAAGATGGTAATGGTGGTTAAGAGAGAATCAACCACTGTCTTGCTTCCAACAATCAACAAGAAACTAGTTCAGGTTAGAGGCATCTTGGTGAGCAGCAGCCCCTTGTCATATAACATGGTTGCTAAGGAAAGCTGGTCCTCCACGGTGTCACAGGGCAGGTCCCCCACTCTCACAAACTCTGGGTAGGAGCGGAGCAAAAGTTCCATGGCATCAGCTTGCTGAGGGTATATCTCCAAGCACTTAGGCTCTTCCAGATGATAAACACGAGAGTTCTCCACCGTATAATAGAGAAACAAATGGCCTCCCTCACCCACCAGCCGAGCTATCCCATCCTGAAGCATGTGCACTTCCGTTTCTGTTGTCAACTGGGCCCCCACGTTAACAGGTTCTCCAGCCTCCCAGCGAATTGGGAGCCCATAAACACTTAGTGCCCTCTCCCTATCAGTCAGCACAGGGGGCAGAGAGTCGTGGATGAAGTCTTTGGCTCGCTGGTCAGCCACAGCATCGACAGGGGCAAAGTGTCCCAAGCGGGCAACCAAGACTCGCACCTTCTCCATAAAAGCGGTTCTTCGTGGATCCTTGGAATCCGAGTGCTGGGCCCCCATGTAATCCATGAAGTCTCGGGGAAGACCCCTTCGGAACTCCACATTTTCTTCCATCGCAGCCTGCACTGCCAGGGGCAGTACGGCCTCCAGGAAGTCGCCCCAGGTATTGCGCTGGTACGTGGACAAGGTGAGGTGCAGAGAGTGCACTCCATCCTGGCATTCGGCTTGGTGAATGAAGCCCCGAGGAAAGTAGAGCAAATCTCCAGGTTCCAGCACGGTCTGCAGCACCGGCTCACCGAGGTCGTCCTGGCTGAAGTTGGGACTGGACGTCAGGGCCAGCTCCTCGGTCGGGACCCGTGGTCGGTACACTCGCCAGAGTTTCCTACCTTCCAGCTGCAGCACAAAAGCCTCGATGTCGTCGTAGTGGGGGGCAAAGCCCTGCGAGTTGGGGGGCGTGAGGTAAACATTGGAGCCTGCCATGCTTCCAAACTGCTCTTGGAGCACAGCCAAAAACTGCCACACTGTGGTCGAGAAAGCTTGCGGACAGAGGAGGCGCAGGGAGCAGCCGGCCTGGTACAGGGCCCAGGCGGCGGCAGGCAGCGCGCGGCCGGGGGGGTTCAGGGTCTCGCGCCGCCCGTTGACGTAGCGAGCAGCGTCCAGATGCTGCCCGAACTGCACCTCCTCGTGGCGCAGCATTGAGTCCAGGTCTGCAGTGGAGAAAAGCCCCTGGTAGTAGGCGTGGTCCTGCCGCCGCACCAGCACCGCCTCCCGCTCCCACAGGCGCCGGTAGAAATGGTCGGGCGGCATGGGCGAGATGAGCCACTCGAAGAGGCGCGCAGCCCGCCGCCGGCTGCTGGGGATGCGGTTCAGCTCGGCCAGGACGCGCTGCAGCGGCGAGTCCCAGGCCAACTCCCCGCCCGTGCTATCCACCTGCGGCCCCGACAGCGTTGCGGGGGCCACGGATGGCGGGGCGGCCGCCAAGTGCTGGGCAGGGCACAGCAGGGCAGAGGTCTCCACCACGCGGGCCGGCGCGCCGGGCACCTCCACAAGGCGCGCGGGCGGCACGGAAGCCGGCACTAGGCGCGCGGGCAGGGCGGGCGCCTCCACCAGGCGGGCCGGCGGGGTCTGCGCCTCCACCAGGCGCGCCGGAGGGGTCTGCGTCTCCACCAGTGCTCGGGGAGTCTGCAGGGAGCGGGCCGCGGGCGAGGCCTCCAGCAGCTCTGCAGGCCCCAGGTGGCCGTACGGCTCTCGTCGGGCCGCATCCGGGATGGTCGCTGCCCCACCAGCCAGAGGGTCTCCAGGATCGTCGACCGTCGACTCCACCCTGGAGTCTTCCGAGTCCTCGCTCGGCAGTGTCTGGGCCCTCAGTGCGGCCATGCGGGACGCCACGCTTCTCCTCAGCTGCCTTCGGATCTTCCTGGGCCTCAAGGGCAGGGCCAGGACCGACCCGCTGTGTGGTTGCGGCTGGCGCCGGCGTCTCAACCTCCCGCGCCTCAACAGCCCGGTGCTAGCCCGGAGCCCATCCATGGCGAGAGCCCCTTCCGAGCCGGGCCCGGCTGGCTAGAAAAGGGATCTCGCGGGGAGTGGCTGCGGGGCAGTCTGGGAAGGGGGCGCGGCTTCCAGCCGCCTCTGGGTTGGCCACGCCTGCCATTCTTCCACCGGGCGCCTCCCTCTCCCCTGGCTGGAAGTGCGGTCTATCGCCCTAATAGCGGAGTTACTGCAAGATTAGCAAGTATTCCACCTTTGCAGGGCAATTTAAAAACCAAATTGTCGGGCACTCTTTAATCTCTATGTATTGGAGTGTTACCCAAGACGTCCTCATTCCCTAACAGCGTGTTTCCCAGCAACTTTGCACGGGAAATCGCAAAATTCTTATTTTAAAGGAATGTTCTCGGGCAAAGAGCGAGATTCCTCAGGCAAAGTTCAAACGGAATTGGGGGGTGGGGGGAGGGTGCACCGAGTCTTCTTTCTGAGCAGATGACGTCATTGATTCACTCCCTAACTTCCCTCCTTTCTTTGGCCAATACAAAATCTCAGTAACTGGCGGGGAGCCTGGCTGGTTCAACTGGTAGGGCATATGACTTGATCTCTGGGTTGTGAGTTCAAGTCCCTCCTTGACCCCACCTCAAATTCGGAAAAAAAAAAGGGGCGCTTGGGTGGTTCAGTCGGTTGGGCGTCCGACTTCGGCTCAGGTCGTGATCTCACCGTTCGTGAGTTCGAGCCCCGCGTCAGGCTGTGTGCTGACAGCTCAGAGCCTGGAGCCTGTTTCGGATTCTGTCTTCCTCTCTGTCTGTGCTTCTCCCCCGCTCATGCTCTATCTGTCTGTCTCTCTCAAAAATAAATAAACTTAAAAAAAAAATTAGGAAAAAAAAAAAAAAGCAAGGATAGACTAAATCCCAATCATTGCCCTCTCTATGATCTGAGAAAGAAATTAAAGAAAGTATGAGCTTTTATACTTGGATTCGTGATATCTGTCTTTTCCACCTCATCTGGGATTTTGTTTCATTGGCTACGACTTCTCCAGAGTCTTGGATCACACCTCTGAATCTTAAACTGACTTCTTAAATCTGAGCCTCTCATTTAACAGGCACTGTTCAATGTGGTAGGCATGAGGGTGCAATTGTTGAGAACAGCATGGTCACTATTCCATGTAGATATTGTTGCTTTGTACATAAAGATTATGTGTCTTCATTTGAATCATTTAAGATAAAGTTCCAGGAATTGAATTGCTGGGCCAAAGGGCAAGATAGTTTTTGTTACTGTTAGTAGGTTTTTACCAAACTCCCTTCAAAAGGGTTTACCAAATTGCTCTTCTAAAGAGTTTACAGTGTTGCAAGCAGTTAGGAGAATGTTAGACTACATGCTTTTAGGTTTTACCCCTGCCCATGTGTCACATCCACCTTTTAAAATTTCTATGATATGGTCTATTACAGTGGCCCCTAATGGGGGCGATTTTGCCTCAACTGAGGGTGGGGTGGAATGTTATAATATGTAGTGGATAGAGGCCAGAGATGCTGCTAAACATCAACAGTGCAAAGAACACTCCTCCCCCCACAACCAGATAATTATCTGACCGAAAAGTCAATAGTGCTGAGACCAAGAAATCCAGGTGTATTACAAGCAGGCTCCCAACTGATCTCTAACTCTGATCTCCCTCTATGTTAATTTATAACACAGGTAGCCACAACATTAATTTTCTCAAGTTGTATACTGACTTGCCATCATCCCACTCAAAACCCATCTAGTATTCCATCAACTAATCCAAGCTCCTTAGCGAGGTACTAAAGTCACGAATGCTGCATCTTTGTCAGCCACAACTCCCCTAAGCTCCACTACCTGTCAGTTAAACTATTTACTGTTCCTTGCCTATGTTCTCCATACCTTTTCTCATGCTGTTTCCCCTAAATGCTGTCCTCCAAACATCTTTTGCGAAAACCCTAATTAAAGCCCATTTCATGTTTCATCTCCTCCCCAAAGCCTCTCCCATCTCTCTAAGAGAACTTTGACCCTTTCACATGAACGTAGCACCTTGTGCCTTGTATTGGTGTACTTTGTACCTGTCATATTCCTTCCTAAACTTCCTAAACTGTAAACTCTTTCAAGGATGTTGGGATGTCAAGGTAAGGTCTTCCTTATGCCTTTTTCTCTTGCTTTTAGCAAACTGCCTTTCACAGAGGAGGTGCACAGAAAATGTTTGTGGGAAGTAGACCAACCAGAATTGACTCCTTGTCACTCATTTATCTGTGGCATTATTAGCTCAGTCAAGTTACTCTCTCAGGTCTCAGTAATCTCATCTGTAAAGTGGAAATAATAATTGAACTTACTTCTTCATTGAGTTGTGATGATAAAATAATGCATATAAGGCACTTAGCACAGGTCTGGTACAGAATAAACACTTAAAAATGGTAGCTAAAATCATAATTTATTATTATGGAGCAAAGCCTCATAACATAACTCATGTGCCCTTGGCCTGGTTTGGAGGAACTTGGAGTGGGGTGAGACAGGAAGTTCTCAACCTGGGCAAAGTGACAGCTGGGATGCGGAGATTAGGATTATTTTTGCATAAATTCTGTGGGAGTTTAAGTAAATCAACAGGGACCATATCAGACAAGGCCGTTGTGTGAGGAACTGCTCTACAGTTATTAGACCAAGGGTCCAAGTGTGAGCTGGGGTGGTGGCAGGGGGGCAGGATTAGCGGAAACCAAATTATATCCTCCCAAGTCCTGTGTCTAGTTTAAGGCTGCAGTGTACAGAAGGGACAGCAGGAAGGGCATCCCTCTTCTTAATTGACACACAGGCTGTGTGTGCTGGCGAGGCCAAAATATCAGATCCCTGGGGAAATGTTGAAGAAGGCAGGTTTAGTTTGTCACTGGGAGCTTTAATTGCCTTTTCGGAGGGAGTGGTTTTCAATAGACTAGGGATACATCCCGTAGTGAACTAGGGGAATGAGCTGTGCTTCTGGGCTCATAAAGCCTGGGAAGAAATTTAGGTAGTGGAGAGCTGTAAATTTATCTTTTCCACATCCTATGCAAACATCTCCTCCTCCCAGTCTTTCCTGTGATCTCATCCTTTTCTTTTTCCACATTTTGTGATTTCCGCGAAGAATGTTGTTGCTCTCTGTCTTCTAATTTCCCTTGTGACTAAGAGACATCTTTTGGAGCCTGACTTATTTTAAATTTCATCACTTTTCCTGTGGCGCTACTTGGTTCTCACTATAACAGCAGATATTAATAACCGTCTTCAGAAATACAATTGAATGACATGGAATACTGTTCTTAATGTATCATTGTATTGCAGTAGGATCCCGTGTGAGGGGATATTTGTGTATGTGTGATGTGTGTGTGTATAGCTACCTATCCATACATGCATCCATACTGTTAAAAAGCAAAATTTGCGTAAATTTGCAAATCTAATTGGCCTTATTCAACACATTAATGAATTAGGAAGCATCCCATCCAGCAAGTAGAAAGGAGCTCCAGGTTGTACAAAATGGCAGGCTTTTTATAAGCCAAAAGAGGGTGGGACAAAGAAATTAAAAGAATAGGTTATTTCATTGGAGGTTACTTTCCCATAGGGGAAGGCAAAAGGTCTTATCATGCAGATTACCTTCGTGGTGCAGATCTGGAAATCCCAGACTGATGGGTTTAAAGTTCGTTGGGAGAGGCTGGAAGTGCATTTAGGTTTAGGTGTTGAGTCTTGGTGGGGTTTATCAAAAGTGACTCCATTGGGGCCTCTTCTTTCTTTCAAAGAAAACATGCTAGTAAAGAAAGTTTTGGAGTCTTTGGACCACAATATTTGACAGTGATTATCTTTGGGGGCGCCTGGATGGCTTGGTCAGTTGAATGTCCAAGTTCAACTCAGGTCACGATCTCATGGTCTGTGAGTTCGAGCCCCGAGCAGGCTCTGTGCTGACAGATGGGAGCCCGAAGCCTGCTTCGGATTTTGTGTCTCTGTCTCTTTCTGCCCTTTTCCTGATCTCTCTTTCTCTCTCTCTCAAAAATAAATAAACATTTAAAAAAATATTTTAAAAAAACAGCGATTATCTTTGTATGGTGGGATTCAGGTGATTTTTATCTTCTTCTTTGGTTGTTTGTATGTTCTGGGTTTTTTACATAAAACATATACCGTTACTGAAACCCAGGTACAGCTGCCGGTCACTCAAAAGGCCAATACTCAAGAGGCAATAGACAAGTTTTGATTGGAAAGGAATATGAACTTATTCAGGAGTCCAGCCGTCTAGGGAGAAGGCAGCCTCTTGTCCAAAGGAGAACTCCCAGAATTCTGCCTGGCCCAGAGACTTTTTTTTTTTTTTTTTGCATGTGCATGAGAGAGAGAGTGAGCCAGCAGGTGCCCCCTGCAGACTCAGTGATGCCAGCCTCAGAGTTATCTTGGTAATCCAAGGTTGTGCAAGAAGTTCTGGTTCCTTGGTACCCAAGGGTTATGCAAGAATATTCTGTTCTTTCTGCAAAGGAAGACAAGGTCTACATATGTGCAAACAGAGGTCAGTAAAGTTATTTGTGTGACCTTAAAAATGAAAAACATGTTGCTAAGAGATATCCGAGCTAATGAGAAAACCAAGGGGGCTTCAGACACACTTGCTGGTTTCTGCGGTCTGGGAACATTGCGGTCCTCTATTCTACGAGACCAGTGGCCGGCAAACCTCAAAGAAAGCAAACTGGTTCTGTTACAGATGAAGGGCCTTAAGTCAGCAAGCAAGGAGTGTGTTAACTTGAAGTTAGTTAGCCCTTAAGATCAGCTACAGTGCTGTTACAATATCATCGTGCAATTAAAAATACAGTGTTTTTTAAGCAACCAACTTTACTTTCCCAAACTCATCTCATTTTTCATGATCTCCAATCATTGCTTGTCTTGCTCTTCTGGTATTTTGAATCGATAGAATTCTCTTTTTAAAAAGAGAGAGGCCGCTGGGTGGCTCAGTCAATTAAGAGTCCAATTCTTGATTTCAGCTCAGGTCATGATCTCACAGTTCATGAGTTGAAGCTCCTCGTTGGGCTCTGAACTGACAGTGCAGAGTCTGTTTGGGATCCTCTCTGTCCCTCTCTCTCTGCCCCTCCCCACTCGCTCTGTCTCTGTCTCTGTCTCTCTCCAAAATAAATAAATAAATTTTAAAAAATAAAAAAAAATCAAAGGAACTTGATATTCAGATAATAGAAGTTAATAATTGCTTATCAGAGTAGTTGCTATAGAAAACAAGTTAAATTAGGGCGTCTGAGTGGCTCAGTCGGTTGTGTCTGACTCTTGATTTTGACTCAGGTCATGATCTCATGGTTTGTGAGTTCAGGCCCCACATCAGTTTCTGTGCTGATGGCATGCAGCCTGCTTGGGATTCTTTGTCTCCCTTTCCATCTCTTTCTGCCTTTCCCCCACTTGAGTGTTTGTGCTTTCTCTCTCAAACTAAATAAACAAAAAAGTTAAAAAAAATGCAAATATACTGGGAGGGTATATTAGTTTGCTAGGGCTGTCATAACAAAGTACTACAGACTTGATGGCTTAAACAAAAGAAATTTGTTTTCTCATAGTTCTGGAGACTGGAAGTCTGAGCTCAATGTATTGGTAGAGCTGGTTTCCATGACCTTGCTCCTTGTCTTGTGAAACACACCTTGTCTTGTAAAGGACACTAGTCATATTAGATTAGGGTCTACTTTAATGACCTCCTTTTAACTTAATTATGCCTTTAAAGACTATCTCCAAATATCATATTCTGAGGTACTGGAGGTTAGGACTTTAACATACAAGTTTTGTTGGGAGGGGCACACAATTCAGCCCATAATGATACAAGCTGTCTGGGTTTAAGGACCCCGAGTGGTCCTGCAGGACCAGCCAAGAGGCTCGTTGGCTTCATGCCCAATAGAAATTAAACTCAAGCCAGCAGGAAGTGAGATCAGAGTTTATCGAAGACATAGAAGTGCAGATGCAGACAGAGCATTTGGGAGACTTCAAAGGGAAAGAAGAATGAGTCTCATCTTTTCTTCCAGTCTGGGATTTGGGGATGATGGTCTGATGTACGTGTCCCCTCAGGCATCCGGGAACCGGTCAAAACAAGGATGGGTGCTCAGGTGTCCTCCGTAAGTCACTTATGTCCCTGGACCCAGGGGTCTCGGTGTCAGGAATCTGTGGTATCTGAAGTCAGTGGTCTCAGAAAACCTACATGACCACCCCGTGTGGTCACTCCTTAAATATCATCTATTGTGCTGCAAGATTCCAAAGAACTCATTAACTCCTTGACCTTTACAAGGAGGGCATACATTATTTGTACCATAAGCCCTGATGTAGGGTGGAGTGCAGGTCCTAGCAAGAATAGAAGCAGGAAAAGGAGTAAAAAACCAGCTTTTTTGGGTCACCTGAGTGGCTCAGTCAGTTAAGTATCTGACTTCAGCTCAGGTCACGAGCTCACGATTTGTGAGTTTAAGCCCCGAGTCGAGCTCTGTGCTGACAGCTCAGAGCCTGGAGCCTGCTTCAGATTCTGTGTCTCCCTCTCTCTCTGCCCTTCCCCCACTTGTGCGCGTGCGCACACGCTCTCTCTCTCTCTCTCTCTTTCTCTCTCTCTCTCAAAACCAAATGAACATTAAAAAAACAATTTTTTTTAATCAGCTTTTTTTCATGGAGTCCCTTCAGTTTCCCTGTCTCAATAACAGAGGGGTGATGTATTCGAACAACTTCAGTATTTCCCTCTTGTATAAGAAAAACCCAGTTCTTTCCACCACCTGTGTCTTTCTTATGTGTCTCCTTTATCCTTCACATACGAAACATTCACAGTACTTCACTTCTGACACTCTGGTCACCAAACGCATGAAGGTTTTTCTTCACAAAAAGCAATTCTCTGCAACACCAGCTGGGGGTTCTACAACTTACCTCAATTCTAGCACTATCTACCTGGCGATAGTGTCTAATTCCACAGGTTAAGGGCTTGCACCCTAAAGACTGCTCCTGCCTTACTTCAGATGCCAATCGCAAGTAATAGGTCCCCAGGTTACCCTCAGTTTCTGTCCAATTTGACTATAAATCTGAGGTTCCCACAACCCCCTCCTCAGTTTCAATTAATTTCTTAGAGTAGTTAGAGGAGTTCTTGTTCCTATGGAGTTGGGGTGTGTGTTACATTCCTGGTGTGAATGAGTTCACCAACCAGAAAATCTCTGAACTCTATACTATTGGGAGTTTATGGAGGCTTCCCCCAATGGGCATGATTAATTATTAATTATTGGTTTCTAGCCCCTTTCCCTTCTCTAAAGGATGAGGAATGGGCTGAAAATCCCAAGCTTCTCATCATGTCTTGGTCTTTCTGGTGACCAGACCCCACCCAGAAGCACACCTAGCATTAACTCGATAGACCAAAATAAGTTTCTCTTTATCACTTAAGACTTTACAAAGGTTTTAAGAACCCGGTGTCACAGAAAGGGTCAAAGACAGATATGACAACAAGAGATGCTTTTAGTGTTCTTATCATTAGGAAATTATGAGAGTTTCAGGGGCGCCTGGGTGGCTCAGTTGGTTGAGCGGCCGACTTCGGCTCAGGTCATGATCTCACAGTCTGTGAGTTCGAGCCCCGCATCGGGCTCTGTGCTGATGGCTCAGAGCTTGGAGCCTGCTTCAGATTCTGTGTCTCCCTCTCTCTCTGCCCTTCCCCTGCTCATACTCTGTCTCTATGTCTCTCAAAAATAAATAAATGTTAAAAAAAAAAAAAAAGGAAATTATGAGAGTTTCAGAAGCTCTGTGCCAGGAATGGGTGGTGGGGGAGACTAATATATATTTTTTCAATTATCTTGCAGGTGATATATACTGAATTACAAGTTCTGTTAAGTACTTCTTCTTCATGAAGGAAGGGTAATATGGGAAGTTGTTCAAAGGGGAATAGGAAAAAAGAGGACTAAAAGGAAAATAAAAGAAAACAAATGTCCAGGGCACTGGTTCTCAGCCCAAAGTGATTTTGCCCCCAGGGGACATTTGGCGTTGTCTAGAGACATTTTTTGGTTGTCACAACAGGGAAGTTGCTACTGGCATATAATGAGTAGAGGCCAGAGATGCTAAATGAATACAGCGTACAGTACAGCCCCACAACAAAGAATTATTCAGCCCAAATGTCAATAAAATCAAGATTGAGAAACTCTCATATAAACTTTTGGATGACTTCACCAATAGAAAAATTCGAATGTCTTTGACTGAGTAATTCTACTTTTAGAAATCCATCCTTTAAAATATTCACCCGTGGGGCACCTGGGTGGCTTAGTCGGTTGAGTGTCTGATCGGCTTAGGTCTTGACCTCATGATTCATGGGTTCGAGCCCCGCGTCGGGCTCTGTGCTGACAGCTCAGAGCCTGGAGCCTGCTTCAGATTCTGTGTCTCCCTCTCTCTCTGCTTCTCCCTTGCTCATGCCGTCTCTCGAAAATAAATAAATGTTTAAAAAAAATTAAAAATATTCACCCATGTGATGGGGTGCCTGGATGGCTCAGTCAGTTAAACATCCAACTCTTGATTTTGGCTCAGGTCATGATACCATGATTGTGAGATCAAGCCCCACGTTGGGAGCCTGCCTAAGATTCTCTCTTTCTCTCTCTCTGCCCCTCCTCGACTTGCATGCGAGTGCACTCCCTCTCTCAAATAAATAAGCTTTAAAAAATAGAGTAATATAAAGCTTTAAAATAAAAAATTAATGAAATATGTACCCATGTGTACAAATATATGTACATACACATACAGATGTTCATTGCTTGTAATTTCAAAATTGGAAATGATGCAAATGCCTATTAGGAGGCAATTGTTAAAAAGAATGACAAGGAAGGATGTTTAAAATATATTGTAAGCCGAAAATCAAATTGCCAAACAATATATATGTTGTCTTATTTTTTGTTGAAAAAACATAACTCATACATTTGTATATTATTTCTTTAAAATCGTATATATCGTGTGCATATGTATGTGTATTTGCACAGGTGAATATTAGGAAAGATATATACCAAACTGAAGACAGAGGTTGCCTCTGGGAATGGGATTATGGGCAATAGAAGAACTTTCATGTTTTATTTCATATATTTCTGATTTATTTTGGTTAAGGCCTCAAGGAATAAGCCTTGGCTTTGTCAAATGTGAGACAGATTACAGTCTAACTTTGAGACTACTGACTTCTAATTTTTAAGATTTACCAAATTACCATAATTCAGGGGTCAATATATTGAGGCCCTTGGACCAAATCCAACCTGACTCTGGTTTTTAAACTCTCCGTGGACTAGGAATGATTGTTATAATTTTGAATGTCAAAAGAAGAATAATAATTTGCAACATAAGTATATACAAAACTCAAATTTCAGGGACGCCTTGGTGGCTTAGTCGGTTGGGCGGCCGACTTCAGCTCAGGTCATG
The DNA here is from genome assembly GCA_030068075.1 of Paguma larvata. Lineage (NCBI taxonomy): Eukaryota > Metazoa > Chordata > Mammalia > Carnivora > Viverridae > Paguma > Paguma larvata. Next base: position 21,025,795 of record CM057827.1, on the reverse strand, counting down.
ATCTCTCAGTCTATGAGTTCAAGCCCTGCGTCGGGCTCTGTGCTGACAGCTCAGAGCCTGGAGCCTGCTTCGGAATCTGTGTCTCCCTCTCTCTCTGCCCTTCTACTGCTCACGCTCTGTCTCTATGTCTCAAAAATAAATAAATATTAAAAAAAATTTAAAAAACCCTCAAATTTCAGTGCCCACATGTAAACTTATATTAGAACACAGCCACACTCATTATAAACTGTCCATGGCTACTCTTTTTTTTTTTTTAAGTTTATTTATTTATTTTTAGAGAAAAGAGTGTGAGCGGGAGAGAGGCAGAGAGAGAGGGAGAGAGAGAGTCCCAAGCAGTCTCCGTGCTGTCTTTGTGGAGCCTGACATGGGACTCAATCCCATGAGATCATGACTGAACCATGAGATTATGACCTGAGATGAAGTCAGACATTTAACCAACTGAGCCCCCCGGGAGCCTGGAGCATGTGACTCTTGATCTCAGGGTTGCCGGTTTGGGCCCCACGTTGGGTATAGAGATTACTTAAGAATAAAATCATAGGGTGCCCGGGTGGCTCAGTCAGTTAAGCCTCTGACTCTTGATTTTGCCTCAGGTTATCATCTCACAATTGTGGGATTGAACCCCGCATTGGACTCTACACTGGGTGTGGAGACTGCTTGGGACTCATTCTCTCTCCTTTTGCCCCTCCCCTGCTCTCTCTCTCTCTCTCTCAAAAACAAAATCTTTAGAAAAAAATTTTTTAATTTAAAAATTAAAAATTAAATAAAAATTAAAAATCTTCTTTTAGGGGCATTCCCTTTTGAATGCCCCTTCTCTGTAAAGAGAGCTTTTATGCTATTCATACTTTCTGATCTTATACTCTAATAAACTTTTGCCTGCTGCTCATTTTTAAAAAAAATCTTTTTTAAAAATCTTATTAGAGACGGGAGAGGGGCAGAGTGAGGGGGAGACAGAATCCCAAACTCTGTGCCACCAGCACAGAGCCCAATGTGGAGCTTGAACTCACAAACTGTGAGATCATGACCTGAGCCAAGATCAAGACTGATCCACCCATGTGCCCCAAAAATAAAAAAAATCTTTAAAAAGTTAAATGTTTTCGTTTTAAGTTTAAATGGATGCAAAGGGTCTAATTTTTAAAATCTACGTATTCCAGCCTTTACACGTTGATACATTTTTTAGTTTGTTTTTTAAAGTTTATTTGTTCATTTTGAGAGAAAGAGAGAGAGAGAGAGAATTCCAAGCAGGCTTTCCCCTGACAGCACAGTCGCAGTTCTGACGCAGGGTTCCATCCCACAAACCATGAGATCATGACCTGAGTTGAAATCAAGAGTCAAACACTTAACCAATGAAGCCACCCAGGTGCCCCTGTTTATTCATTTTAAAATTCTTTATTACTTTTTTTTCTTTTTTAAGTAAGCTCTAGGCCCAGTGTAGGGCTTTAACATATGACCCCAACATCAAGAGGGCTAGCCAACTGAGGGCTAGCCAGGTGCCCCTTCATTTTTTGTTTTTTGTTTATTGTGGGTTTTTTTTGTCTTTTTCAGATTCTACATATTAGTGAAATCATATGGCATTTGTATTTCTCAGTCTGACTTATTTCACTTATAACAGCACCCTTCAGGTCTAGGCATGTTGTTGAAAAATGGCACGATATCACCTTTATATGGCTGTAAGATTCATGTGTCTGTGTTTCTCACATCTTCCTGATCCGTTTGTCTATCGATGGACACTTAGGTTGTTTCCATATCTTGACTACTGTAAATAATGCTGCAATACACATGGGGGTGCATATATCTTTTCAAATTAGTATTTTTGTTTTCTTTGGGTAAGTACCCAGTAGTGGAAATATTGGATCATACGGTATTTATATTTTCAACTTTTTGAGGATACCCCATACTGTTTTCCACAGTGGGTGTACCAATTTATTTTTCTACCAACAGTGCACGAGGGTTCTTTTTTCTCCACAGAGGATCTCTCTGTTTATTATTCCATGGACTAATACAGAAAATACGGAAAACCTATGTTGGTTTATGGGTTGAAATAGAACAGTAAGTACCACATCCCCAGGCACCATTCACCCTGAGTGAACACACCTCCTCTGCACACCCCAGGAGCAGGTCCCTTTATTCATGGCTACAAGAGTGACCCGTTGCTGCCTGCTGCATGACAGTAAAGACATAGAAAATGCAGGCTAACTCCAAATGTCACCACACAGATACCCAAGACTTCTTGGGCGGGAAATTCAGGCATATTCGCCACATTAAGCTTCTGACTAGGGACAAGGGAAGACAGCTGTTGAATTCATAGAATACGTTTTCTTATTTGTTATAGTAGTTAATAGCGCTATTCTGATGAGCCATGGCTGACGAGGCTTTCTCTTCGGATCTACCTTTTACACGAGACCACATGTTTGGCGTATGCACTCATGCGTTAATATTTCTCTGCAGCCTGTGAGATCCCACACACCAAATCCCTGGTCACAGAGTCAAGTCCTGGGCCTAAAGACAAGAAGCAGAGGTCAACCATCACCTGTGAAAGACCTATGCACTGCCTGGGAAAAAAGGATTATGATGGGACCATTTGGATCTGACAACCCAGATCTCTAGCTGGATAAATACTCAACAGTTTTTTCAGGGTCACGTCCTCTTCCCCCAGAAGGAAAGGTGATCATTTCTAGGATGAACCCTTCTCTTGCTCCAAGACAGACAGCGGTGGGCCTAGTCACATTCTGGTTCTTTAATTGATGTTGTATAGTCTCCTTGTCATTATATATATATATAAAGAAAAATCTATTTAACAGTAGTCCTGGTTTTTTAATGTGCACATTTACACAGAAGGTTAAGGAAAATTGACATCACATTAGATGATTGAGCATATTTTCCCTCACCACAGACAGGTTACATACTAATTATAGGTCAGAGCTCCACATTTTACTAGAGTAGAAATATTGAAAGACCCATCATCTCTTTCAAGCTATATAAAGAGCCCTCTGAAATCCAAACTAGAATACCGTTTGTCTAGGAAAGAGATGGCTTACATAATTGCCTTTTTTAATCTACAAGTCTAGTGTTGTTCTAGAGCAGGTTCTTTACAAGAGTGTTATAAGAAAATCAGGGTGGCTGGCCAGCTCAGTCAGAAGAACATATGACTCTAGACCTCAGGGTTGAGAGTTCAAGCTCCACAATGGATGTAGAGATTACTTAAAAAAATAGATTAAACATTAAAAAACAACAACAACAAAAAAACCCCCCACAAGAGTGTTGTAAGAAAACCGAGCTAGCACAACCATTTCCCCCTCACCCCACACTGGGTGGGCACGAACACTTTTAGATCCCTTGGAAACATTGCTGCAGCTGATTAACAATTCTCATAAACCTCCACATACCCTAAGACTTTAAAGGTTTAATGATGAAAGAGTTGCAAACCGTATATGTACCATTAGATGGGATTCCGTAAGAGCACACTGATGGGGGCAGGCCAGGTCAAGGACCCAGAGGCGGTCCTGCAGGACCAGCCAAGAGGATTTGTGGCTTCATGCAGGATAGAAATCAAACTTGAGCCAACAAGAAGTGAGATCAGAGTTTATTGAAGACATAGAGTAGATACAGATAGAGCATTAGGGAGACTCGAGAAAAGAAAAGGAGCATGAGTCTCGTCTTTACCTGGGAGTCTTAAGTTTTCATAGAGGACTGTGGTCTGGTGTACGTGTCTTCTAAGGCATCCAGGAACCAGTCAAAACAAGGATGAGTGCTCGGTGTCCTCCATAAGTTACTTATGTCCTTGGACCCAGTAGTCTGGGTGTCAGAAGTCAGTGGTGTCTGGAAAAACCTACATGACCACCCCACGCGGTCACTCCTTAAATATCATCTATTGTGCTGCAAGACTCCAAAGAACTCATTAACTCCTTGACCTTTACAAGGAGGGGATACATTATTTGTACCATAAGCCCTGATGCAGGGTGGAGTGCAGGTCCTAGCAAGAATAGAAGCAGGAAAAAGAGCAAAGAAAAAAAAAACCTTTTTCTCATGGAGTCCCTTCAGTTTCCCTGTCTCAACACAATGCCAAAAAACAAAAAAAACAAAAACAAAAATCGCCATGGAAGAGGAGAGACCCAGAATTCAAAGTAGTATGACTCCAGCTTTCTTTCCTAAATACTGATTGCTATTTATACCTTAAAAAGCTTTGGGACATTTAGAGATGAAAATATAAGGAATGTGAATCTCTCTCTTTTTCTTCCCCTAATCACATCCTCTCTCCCAGTGGCACTGTTATCACCAGAAATATAAAAAGCAATAATTTCCACCATGAACGCCTCACAACTATGGGACACAGGGAAAAAAGCACTATGGGGGAGCATCTGTTAGCCACAAAACAAAATCTTTCCTTTTCCTGACTCACGTAGCCCACATTTTTATTAATTTACACTTTCCCTCCAAGTGAAATACTGATTCAAAAAGCATCATCACGTATATTGAGGTTATTTCCACTTCTATCAAATGCGAGGATTCTGGGATCTGGCTACCAAGAGGCATTTGGAGACAATAAATAATTCTGTACAAGTACTTTCTCAGCCCCTCTGTCTTTGACTTTGTCATTTCATAGTGAAAGGACTTGATTGTGCACTCTGCATTGCCAGCCGGAACAAGAGGGCCAAACGAATGCTGCGTTCAGCCGGCAAGGCCAGACAGAGGGTCTATTATCTCTGCTCTATCTCTGCACTGTGGGAGATACAGCAGCCGCAGAAGAAATGGCCCTTGTGCTCAAGGAGTTTACAAGGGGTTTTACAAGACATACATATAAGAATCCTCAAAGGCAATATGCTTAATCTGGTCGGAGATGTGTGGCACCCAGCAGATGTGCTGTAGGAGTCAGGGAGGGGGCGGGAGGTGCTGGAGTAGTCATGGAGACACGGGAACTCGTTTGGGCCTCAGTGCACCGGACTTGGGTAGACAGAGAGGAGGGAAGACCTTCCAGGTGAGGGGAAGGACAGGAGAAAAGGCTGGAAGAAGGAATGAGCTTGCTTTTGCTAATCTGTTCATATTAACAAAATATGAGACTGACAAAATACTCCAGGAGTGTCCCAAACCCTTTCTGAATTACCTTGCCTGTCCTTCCCGACTGAGACATCTGTAGGACATTCTCTTCTCAGTTGTCTCCTTTTCGTTGTTCCTCTTTTCCTCTTTCCTTTCCTTTTCTTTTGCCATAGACCTTCACTATGTCCACTGATTGATTAAACAAGTGACAGCCCCCTATCCTACACTAAAAGGAAGTTTCCATTTGGCCCAGCATGGGGGAGACACACGGTGCCAACCTTTTCTTGGTTGTGATCTAGAGAAAACTTCCATTTTTGTGACAAGATTAGTGTCTTTATCAGTTTACACAGACCAGCTAAGTTAGTATCCATTAGTGAATTACCATCAACAACAATCTTCTTGACTAGACCAGCAGCAAAGTGGGGTTTGTAGATCGAAAGGAAAGCATCTGTGTTAGAATTTTCTCCCTCTCCTTCACAATCTCCTCCTGGTTATCGCTTAATCCTCCCACTCTACCATCATTTCTTTAAAAAAAAAAATTATTGTTTATTTATTTTGAGACAGAGTGTGCACGTGCAAGCAGGGGAGGGGCAGAGAGATGAAGAGAGAGAATCCCAAGCAGGCTCCGCGCAGCCAGTTCATAGCCTGAAGTGGGGCTCAAAACCATGAAGCATGAGATCATGACCTGAGCCAAAATCAAGAGTCAGATGCTTAACCAACCCAGTCATCCAGGCACCGCCCCCCATCATGATCTATATTGTCAGCAAATATTTATTAAATGCATGTATTATTCGAGTGTCTGGGTGGCTCAGTGGGTTAAGTGTTCAACTCTTCGTATCGGCTCAGGTCATCATCTCACAGTTCATGGGATTGAGCCCCGTGTCGGGCTCTGTGCTGACAGTGCGGAACCTGCTTGGGATTCTCTCTCTATCTCTCTCTTCCTCTCCTTCTTGTCCTCTCTCAAAATAAATAAATAAAACATTAAAAAAAATAAATGCATGTATTTATTTACCCATCTTGGAAAAGCCAGGAAGCATAAGACCGTTTCTCTCACTTAGAGGAATTTATCATCCAGTTGGATAAAATAGGCTTGTCTGTTTGGAGGCAGCATCAGACCCTCTCAGGGATCAAGAATGAGCTGGATACTCTAACATTTTTGAGACTTCTGCTGTATTTTAAAAAATAAAGTACCCAAACTGAATTTAAAAATATGATGGTAGATTTTTTTAATGTATACACTTAAACCACTGCTTTTAACACAAAACATTACAATGACTAACCTTTGAAATGTCAAAAATCTAAATTGACATGAATATTTATAACAGAATTATTCATAATAGTCAAAAAACAGAACTAATTCAAATGCCCATCAACTGATGGATGGATAAATATAATTTGCTGTAACTGTATAATAAAATATTATTTGTCAGTAAGAATAAATGAAGTACTGATAAAGGCTACACCATGACTGAACCTTGAAAATGTTCTACAAAGTGAAGGAAGCCAGTGTCAAAAGACCACGTATTGTATGGTTTATATGAAATTTCCAGAGAGACAAGTTTATAGAGACAGAATGTAGATTAGTAATTGCCTAGGACTGACAAAGGTGGGAATGGGGAGGGAGAGGAGAATAGGAATTGACCGATAATGGGGTTTCTTTCAGGGGAGACAAATATGTTCTAAAATTAGATTGTGATGATGGTTGCACAACCCTGTGAATATACAAAAATACGTTGCATTGCATGCTGTAAGTGGGTGCATTGTATAGTATATAATTATATCTCAATAAAGCTGTTTTAAAAAATCTAAATTGAGGGATGCCTCAGCAGCTCAGTTGGTTAAACTTCCAACTCTTGGTTTTGGCTCAGGTCATGATCTCGCTGTTCACGAGTTCTAGCCCCCTGTCTGGCTCTGCACTGCCTGCTTGGGATTCTCTCTCCCTCTCTACACCCCCTGGCTCTCTTTCTCTTTCTCTCTCTCTCAAAACAAATAAATAAACTTTATTTTTTTTAATATTCATTTTTGAGAGAGAGAGAGCAGGGGAGGGGCAGAGAGAGAGGGAGACACAGAACCCAAAACAGGCTCCAGGCTCTGAGCTGTCAGCATAGAGCCTGATGTGGGGCTTGAAGTCATAAACCATGAGATCATGACCTGAGTCAAAGTTAGATGCTTAACCGACTGAGCCACCCAGGCACCCCAAAATAAATAAATAAACTTTTTAAAAAGTCTAAATTGAAAGCGTCTTATGATTACGAATGGCCCACCAGTGTAGGATGCTGAGCAGTGCGGCACAATGGACGGAACACCAGTTTGGAAGTCAAATGCATGAGTCCAAATAGTCTGCCACTTACCAATTTTGCGACCTTAGGTGAATGATTTAAATTCTCAGATATTTCTTTTGTTGACTGTAAAATGAAGACAACAATCCCTCTTATAGGCCTGTTTTTAAATAACATTTATTTTAAAAATACGTACTAAATAGTTATGTTCTAGGCACTGTTCTAGGTTCTGGGGATACAGCAGGTGACCAGGTCAGTCAAGGATCTCTATGTTACATCTCACACACAAAAAATTGAGATTTTTACACGAAACCTCTCTAATTAACGTTAAATATTGGCAACTAATTTAAAATATTAAAAATACCATAAGCTAACACTGTGCCAAATACATCTATGAGCCAAATTCTGCCCTTGGGCTGATAGTTTATGACTCCTGATGTAGCCTTTTCACGTGGTAAGTTTCTAGAATATCTCCCACTTAGCTGAACCTTGGCACTCTCAGCCCATTCCCATATGCTGCCCAGTACCAACCAAATAAACATTCCTGAAAATTCAGGGAAATCATCCTAGCAAGTAATTGAGCCAGGCGGTGGCCTGGATCCCATCTCTATAAAATGCTGCAGCCTTCCTCGCTGACCCACTGAGGTCTTGTTCATTTTGCATGCCTGGGCTGGCTGAGCTGGTATGTTCTCTAGGATGGGTTCGGAAGAGATTGTGCTCTGTGTGCCTTTCGACATCATCCATCTGTCCTCTTAGGACCTCTATGAGACGCCAGTTTAGGACACAGTCTTACGTGTTAGACCCTTTCATTTTCTTTTACCTGCTGATATCTATCATCTCAACGGCTTTGGTCAGCCATGTAAGTATGCAGTAGTGGTATAGGCAGCTCTTTTCCTGAAACTCAATAATAGATGATTAATGTTTTAATTCTCTAATGTGTTCATGATCTCAGAAAAGAAAAAAAAGTTTTAAATTTATCTTGTAGCTCTTCAATTCCTAATCAACTTCACATTGCTCATCTATCCATCTCCAGAGCGGCGGAGTTGAAACTCTGGGAAGAGGGAGTCTAGAGAGAGGATTCAGGAAATCAGTGCCTTCATTGGACCGTACTATCCTATCAACAGCAAACTGTTGTTTGGAGTACTTCACCCATTGGGTCGTGGAATTCCCTAATGCCCCTAAGTTTGAAACTCTCACAGACAAAAGCTAAGTGGAGCACAACTGACTTCCAAAAGTCTTTGCAAAGACAATGAGATGTGGTAGAAAAATTGTAGACCTGAGTTCAAGTTTCCTTCTGCTACTAACAAGTATAGGATTCTGTGCAGATTACTTTATCATTCTGAGTTTTACTTTGGTCATTTGTAAAATGGAAAGAATAATAATCTCATGGGTCGATTACAGTGGTTCCCAACCTGGTTGCTTGTTAAAATTGCTTTTTTATAATGTCTCAGCATATGTCACACCTAAGCCAGACTCTCTGAAGGTGAAACCCAGAGACTAGTAGATTTTAAAAGCTTCACAATCCATTATACTCTGCAATGAACATTGAAAATAACTGGTGAAGTTAAATAATGTTGCTTGTGAAAAGCAGGTACACAGCAGTTCCTAGTTATTCCTCAATTTAAGTTTCAAACCAGCGATTGTACTTTTGATGTGTGTTCTAAGATTGCACCACTAGGTGGCGGTTTGACTATGTATATTGGTTCTTAGGAGCTTCTGATTATCTGTTGTTTGGGTAACAACTATGTACCATTACCACAACTATTTGTTGAATACCTGCCTTATGCCAGTCACAGTGCTAATGACTCTTAAAACACGTGATTTCTAATCCTTTATCAAGTAGGCAAGGTAGTTGTCCCAATCATAAGGAAGCCAAGGGACAGAATGATCGGGGGATCCAGAGTCTGATGGCTGCTTTGGGGTTTGTTCCATGTCACGAGGATACCAGCTACGCTTGTCTCTAACCAAGCCTTTTGACAATTAGGATCATGGGGATTCCAGGCTGGGTCAAACCCATAGGCCATTCAGTAGTCTCTTACTTTGGAGAAAAGGTACGTAAGTAGTGGAATGTAGACCTAATTATGAATCAGAATCACTTGGGGGAGCTTCGCAAAAATAAAATACAGATCCCTGGACCCTACTCCACCCTAGTGAAGTGAAATCCCTGGAACTAAGAGAGGAAACTGGGATTCTATTTTTTTTTTTAATTTATTTTGAAAGAGACAGAGAGAGTATGAGTGGGGGAGGGGCAGAGAGAGAGAGAGGAAAGGGAGAAAGAGAATCCCTAGCAGGCTCTGCATGGTCAGTGCACAGAGCTCAACTTGGAGCTCAAACTCATGAAAACGTGAGATCATGACCTGAGCTGAAGTCAGACGCTTAGCTGACTGAGTCTCCCAGGTGCCCTAGGGCCTAGGATTCTGATATAGAATCAGGGTTGAAAAATGGCTGGTTCACTCATATATGGCTCTGCAATTCATATATTTTCTATATCCTGATTATATTCCCTCCCTGGATAAGAATTTCATGCATTTATCACTTACAGTGTGAAGTAATATTCCTTTTTATCAGTACTAAGTTTATCTCTACTGGAAGTTCATAAATAACATTGAAATCCTAGGATTTGAGGATTTCAGAGAGAAGTCCATGTTCATCTTTCCCATGCTTCTTGTGGTACTGTAGATTTGGCTCAGCGTTCCCCCTAAAGCATGCCTGCTAGTCACATGCCCATTCTTGTGATTTTGTTTGTTTGTTTACAAGCAGCTCTGGCTTTATCAAGTGATCCACTCTGCATCAGCGGGGCAACCTTTACCCACTTTGTGCAATAGCAGAAAAATAATATCTGTTCCTGTGATAATTGTGACCTGGGATGGCTGCTGCTTAGGTCATTCAGGACAGGTAAGCACTTGTTGCAGACTTGGGTTAAAGTCTTGCTATGAGTCTAGTCAGCCTGCTAGCTTTGGAGAGACCAGGAAGGGGACTATACTTTTACCTAATTGTTCAAAAACTAACATATCCCTTCGGAATGACAATCTGAATGGTTTGCAGAAAGAAACCAGAGAAAGGAGTGAGGTAGGAGCATTTATAGAAAAGCATACAAGGGGTTGAATAGAGAAGAATATCAGGTTTACACACCTGCCAAATAAAAGGAAAAAGGTCTGATTTAACCACTTCCTTTAAAACAAAAATGCTGAATGATCGTAGATGGGGAGCCACAATTGGGGTGATCATTTTGGAACCTCCAACTGTCCTCTGATGAGTCCAAGTTTCTAAGTAGCCTTATGTACATGTAAAAAAAAAAAAAGAGAGAAAGAGAAAGAGAGAGAAGAGAAAGTGGGCTTGGGAGAGATACTGAGAGGGAGAAGTGTTATCTGATCAGAGCTTGGTTGGAAATTTCTAATACTCCAGAGATGAGATTTCTGGTTGTGTTCCTTATGGACCTCAACAATGACCCTGTTCTCAGCTAAGGTTACTAGGAAATAGATCACTATTTTCTAGAGCAATGAAACTGGGACTGGTCTGCTCAGGGTGAAAATCCTACAGCCTCTGATTCCAATACAAGTGCTCAAAGATGCTCTGGCTTCCATATGACCAACACTCAAAATAATAATGACTTCTCCTGGCAATTCTTTTCATCTAGAGATTTCAAAGCATCTCACAAACACCTGCCCATCCCCTAGGTAGCTGATTAAGCCACATCTCTGACATTCATCTTTCACTTAGGGTCCTCCCATAAATTGATGAGTAAGCTTAAAAGAGAGTGTGGGCCTCCCGACTCAAGTTCTCACCCTCAATACCTATTCCTCTTTGCTACCCAGTCTTGAGCAGTTTGTGGTTCTCCTATAGGGCATTCTTTGTAGGGGCCTGTGTATCAGATCTTCCTGCTTCTTTGCTGTCATTACCTCCTACTGACTGCATTTCTGGTTCCTTAGTCTCCTGGCAACTGGGCTGTGCCTTGGTCACATCTGGGATGCAAGAACTGTTGAAGAATCTACAGGGATTCTTCATGTCTTATCATCCTTTATCCCAGTTTGCACCTCCTCCCACAGAGTCGGGGCCATCATAGTACTGTATCTTAGGCTAATTTTTCCTCCTTCCCTATCTCCATTCTCACCTCTCCTCAGCAACAGGAAGCCACAGGCCCAGAGGAAGGAATGGGAGGGAAAAGTTTTTTTTTTTTCTTAGATTGCCCTCTTGTTCCCGGGAGGGACTGAGGCCATGCATATTTGGCCTCAATGGGAAGAGGGAGGGATTAGCAGGATGAGTTTTTGCTTCTACCACTCATTCTGAGGGAGTTAGCTTCTTATTTATTTATTTATTTATTCAATTCTTGGAGGTGGGATGACTCAGTGCAGACCCTTAAAGAGAAATCTGTCTCAGAGTCTGAGAGCCACCATTGGCCCCGTATTTTAATATCCAGACCAGAATGGTTTCACTGACTCGGGGGAAATTGAACTCTCCCTGTCCCCAGTGTTGGTAACGCTGGACAGAACTTCTCCAAAGGAGTACCTCTGTCTGGGGGAGTCTCACAAAGACAGGCAGTGGGATTCCAAATTCAGAATGCAGGGATGGGCCCTATACACTGGTGGAGGGCTTTATTTAGTCATACTCCACTACTGTGCTTTTACCTACTAATTACTATAACCACTAGTGATCATTATATGATAATTAGCACATGCCTTTTTATAACTCCCAGAGCACCACCCCAAAATAAATGATGGTGTAGGGTGGCAAGGCTGCTCCTAGAGACAACTCCTGACTCATTCATTCACTAAATATTTAGTGAACTACTGTGGGCCAAGCCCCGTGCTGGGCAGCAACGAGCAGCATGAATGTGGTTCTTGGTATCGCAATGCCGACACACTACAGGAGGGATAGACACTAAGTAAGTTTACACGTGGGATGTGTGTATCCAATGTGGAAGTGTCCTGTGTATAAGAGGGGCACCCAACTGGGAGAGGGGATGTCAGAAAGTTCCCCTGTAGTAGTAACTTAGGAGGTGAGATCTGTAGGGTGAGGAGAAGCCAGTCATGGACTCCGGCTTAGGGTAGACCTACACTGCTTGTTTAATTTCCCCAGAACCACCTCAGCTGCCTCCTCATATTAACCCTGCAAAGTAACTCCCAGGCTATGCCAAATACAGGGCTTCCAACTCTGCTTCTGTACAGTGGGACACTACCTTGGAAAAGCGTGGAAGTGTGAGATTCTGCACAAGTGGAACGTGTTATTATTGTACCCCACTAAAGAGAGTATTTCAGGGAGGAAAATGGCACCAGGGAAATAGGTGCGGCAATTGCATTCTTCTGTTTCCACACCCAAGCCCAATTCTCTGTGCCCTTGAAAGGGTCTGGGTCTGTGACGGGAAATAGGTTTGTCTGTCCCTACTTGAACAACAACATCCTTCTTATCAGCTGCCGCACTGAGAAGACACTGATGTCCTCTTGCAGGAAACTAACAGGAAAAGAAAGCAAGCCTACCACTGAATACACTTCCTGAGAGCGAAATGAAATGGCTGCTGCTCTGGCTGCCTGTAGGAAAGGGCTGAATAAATAAACACAACCATCCCTATTGTGTAGCCAGACTTCCTGGGGGCAAGTCCTCATCTCCCCACCCCTTCTTTCTTTTCTAAAACTGGCCATCCTGCAGAAGAGGTTTTCTCCAGCTACTGAAAGGTATTCAAACTCCCAAGTCTTTCTCGAACACAGAGGAAATACAGAGTTAGAAGGAGAGAAGACAAGAGTCATAGGAAGAGGAACTTGATATTGCTACACACCTCTCCTTTAACCTCACAGAACTTTTCCAGCAACTTCTGCTTTGAACCTTTCTGTGCACAAGTCTGGTAACGTCTGGGGACATGTCAGGAGGAGAAGGGCCCAGGGCTAGCGCATCTCAGAGAATCCATGGGCCCGTTTAAATCACAGCTGCGCAGGTGACCTGATTTGGAGGCAGAGGTGTAAACTGTCATCATCTGTGAGTATTTATTGAGCTCTAACGGTGTAGCACCGTAGCAGAAACTGCTTGAGAAGGTGACTCTGCATCAAGGAACAGTTCCAGGGGCTCCTGGCTGGCTTAGTTGGTGGAGCATGAAACTCTCGATCTTGGGGTTCAAAGGTCCAGCCCCATGTTGGGTATGGAGATTACCTAATAAAATCTTAAAAAAGAGAGAGAGAGAGAGAAACAATTCCTGTCTGAAGGATCCTAAGGCATTTTCTTGTGAGGAACTTTTTTCTTCCACACGGAACACGGACAGAAGGAAAGAACATGTACACAAATGGGGCAGGGGAGGAAGGGATTGTGGGGAGAAAGGGAGATTGGGGAGAGATACCTCTGGCCTGAAAAGACGAGGTCAGATGAGCGCTTGGACCTTTGTCTTTCTATAGTGTTTTTGGTTTGAAGATTATTTATGCTTTAGGAGAACCCCCCTCATTTTTCTCATACAATCATGAGTGAACCCTGAGAAATGACTCAGAGCCAAAATAATGGGGTTTCCTTGATTATACTTCCTCATTTTCTCTGGCCATAGGCCACCCCTCCATATCCTCCTTCCTTATAAGGAAGCCGGCCTTGACCCAGTCACTCCGACCTCTTAGTAATCTTTCATGTTGCAAACTAGACTCTCTTCCTCCCACTTTCTTTTATTTTTAAATTTATTTTTATCTTTTAAAGTTCATTTGTTTTTGAGGGAGAGAGAAAGAGAGAGAGAGCATGTGCAGAGGGGCCGAGAGAGAGAGAGAGAGAGAGAGAGAGAGAGAGAGAGGATGGAGAATCCCAAGCAGGCTCTGTGCCATCAGCCCAGAGCTCAGCAACAGAGCCCGATGTGTAGCTTAAACTCACAAACTGTGGAGATCATGACCTGAGCTGAAATCAAGAGCCAGTCACTTAACCGACTGAGCCACCCAGGCACCCCTTTCTTTATTTTTTTTAAGTTTATTTAAGAGATTGCTACACCCAAGGGGGGGCTCAAACTCATGATCCAGAGATGAAGAGCTGTACTCTTCCGACTGAGACAGCCAGGTGCCCCCCTTCCTCCCGCTCTCTAATTGCAAAATTGCTATTCTTTCAGTCTCCTGGTTCTTACTGCTCCCAATCCTGGTATGGAAACTTCCTCTTGAGTGTCCTTACTCTATCCACAGAGCCTGTGTGGGAATTACCCTTTCTCTTATCCTCAGTTAAGGACTGACTTAGCAGACTGCATGGTGACCAGCTTTTTTTTTTTTTTTGAAAGCGACAAAGGCCACACAACCAAGTCCTTGCTCATTCTGGGCACACTCCCCCCGCTCTGGAACTTCCATGGAGCCGAGCTCAGATTTCTGCACAAAGCAGGTGCTGCCATAATTAGCCCACCTGGCTGGTTTGGAGCATACCTTTCTTAGCACAGGGCAGGCCGGAAAAGAGGCTGGAGTTTAGCTTTGTCAGCCAGATCTTATGAACCCCAAATTCACCATTACACTCTGGCAAGTATAGGGTACACGTAGATAAATGAGACAAAACATTTGAAAATAAGACCATCCTGGAAAATTTACCATCATCATAGCATATCCAGTAGCTTGGAGAGGAAAACAGATATCACATACTAATAAAAGTTAATAATAACTGACGGCTACTGTGCATATACCATGTGTTCAGTACGTGCTGAGTTATGTAGATCATCTCATTTATTCCCCATGAAGGTTTTGTTCTAATAGCTAGAAGGGAGAGAAAATAATGATATACTCAATAATAACATTAATAGTAATAATAGTTATTATATAAGCCAGTTCTATAATATATGTCAGAGCCTGAATTGAACATTTTCTCTCATTTAATCTTTTTTTTTTAAGTTTATTTATTTATTTTGAGACAAAGAGAGAACACGCAGGAGGTGCAAAGAGAGAGAGAGGGAGAGAGAGAGAGTCCCAAGCAGGCTCTGCTCTCAGTGCAGAACCTGACGTGGGGCCTGAACTCATGAACTGTGAGATCAAGAGTCAGATGTTCAACTGACTGAGCCACCCGGGGTGCCCCCTTTCATTTAATCTTTATTTTTATTTATTTGTTTAAAAATGTTTATTTATTTAGTTTTGAGAGAGAGAGAGTGCATGTGCACTTGCAGGGGAGAGGCAGAGAGAGAGAGAGGGAGACACAGACTCTGAAGCAGGCTCCAGGCTCTGCACTGTCAGCACAGTCTCCTGATGCGCGGGAACCCATAAATCAAGAGATCATGACCGAGATCATGACCTGAGCAGAAGTTGGATGCTTAACTGACTGAGCCACCCAGGCGCCCCTCTCATTTAATCTTTAAATGAAACCTACAAGGAGGCATTATTATTTCTAAGGTAGGCCAATTCTAGGGTGGCTCCAATGATCCCCTTCTTGGTGTCTATACTCTTGCGTAATCCTCTCTCTCCGGTGTTAGCAGGACCTAATGTCTTGCTTCTCAGTAGTCGAATGTGGCAAAAGTGATAGGTATCAGTCCTGTGATTAGATTACAAGTGGCTGACTTCTGTCTTGCGAGCAGTCTCTCTCTTGCTGACCTGCCCTCTTGCTTGCTTACTCTGATAATGTAAGCTGCCATGTTTTGAGATGCTTTGTGGGGAGACTCATGGGAAGGCGTTGAGGGAGGCCTCATGAGGCTCTAAGGCCTAAGCCTAAGGCCGGTGAGCTACTGAGTTCTGTCAATGACCACCTAAATGAGCCGAGAGCAGATCCATCTCAACTGAGCCTTGAGATGACTGCAGTGTTGTAAGACCCAGAGCTGAGCTGGGGACTCAGCTAAGCTGCATCAGGATTTCTGAGCCACGGAAATGGAGATAATAAATGTTGTTTTAAGTTACTAAGTTTTGGGGTAATGTGTAATGAACACATCCCATTTTGTAGATGAAGAAACTGAAGCTTGGGGACATGAATCAACTTTCCCAAAGTCACATAGCTAGTAAATGGCAAAGTCAGGACTTGAACACATTTAGATTCAAGAGTCAGAGTTCAAGTCTACTTTCTTACGTAACTCCAGTGATTGGAAAACTGGAGTTCTAGAAGGCATTCTACTCTCTGAAATCCTTGGAGTGCAGCCATGTTTCCAGGAAACTCTTTGTGTGTAAAACAGGGATGGGCATAAGTTTAAATGGTGCTTGGTGCTTTGAGCAGCCCACTCCCTGCTGCGGAAGAATGGCTGGTCCACCCATAGATCTAGTGATAGTAACCAGGGGCTCTATTCAATAGCATAATGGCAGAGCTGAGAGCTGCAGCCCATCCATTTTACAAGCACTCAAGCTATCTTATCTATAAAATACAAGGTGGGTAAAGGGGTAACACACATTTTTCTCGAGGATGAAAATACATGTATTACATAATGAGGTGATCTGGTGTGCTATTTAAAGATCATATGAGCCCAGTGTTAGAAAGCAAATGGTTCTACCTGAGAAAACACCATTTTTCACTTAAAAAAAATTTTTTTTTAGCTGCTTCCCATCCATGGGAGACAGCCTTGAACTTTGAAACCACAGTGCTTTGTTCCAGCAGGGAAAGCAGCCTGGCACTTCTCTGTGTTGGAATCCCCTTAGTTTGAGATGGTGAAAACATCTTCTCCAGACAGCTTCCCTTTCTTCATCCAGAGCTTCGTGCCAGTGCTCACCTTTAAAAAGTGATGATATACTCCTTGGCTGGCTGCATGAATCTTGTCAGCTTTGCCCTGATGCCAGAGCAGCAGGCTTGGAGCTCAGGGAGGATTTCCAGGTGGCAGTAGAGCAAAGACCCCATAGGGTAAAGTTCTGACATGGTTCTCCTTTCAGCCAGTGACAGAGGCTACATTTTGTTGGTGTAATTGTGCAACTTGGTATAAAGTCCACAGCCAGGGAGATGGGGGTAAGACCCTAAGCTCGCTCAGAACTCTGTAGCCTCTTGACTCTGTCTAGGTTTCCTTGCTCTCTTCTCTGCTGGCCTTCCCCCCACTCCTCCATCCCAACCCCTCCTCTCTAATCCCTTCATCCCAGCAGTCTCCATCTTCAGGGATCCCTGACTCAGGGAACTACCACTTATCAAATATCTTGGCTAGCTTCCAAAGAAACAGGCAGCTCTGGCTCTTGTCTACAATCAGAATGATTTTCTTCTCCACCAGTTGTTTGTTTCTCTAATCCGTTTGGAATTGTGTGTAGAATCCAGGGTTAGGAGGGAATCCAAAAATAAACAAAAAAGGAGCTTTTCCCTAGTGAGATTGCCCCCCCACCCCGGACTAAAATAGAGATGAAAGGAGACCTGGATTCTGCTCGCTTGAAAAGTGATATGATGAAAAGAGAGCAGAAAGTAGCATCAGCATTCACTGAAGCCCAAGGCAAACTATGCTGCTCCTTAGACATCAAGACATCACTGCAAGTCCTTCATTTTCTACTTAATCAGGATTTATAAAGGCTATTTTTGCCTTTAATATACCTGCTATCCTGGTCTTGCTCAAGTGCCTCTGAACAGATACCATCTGTACCACCTCCACAGACAGCCACACAACACAAAGCTGCAGACTCCCTGACTCCAGTGCTCTTGCTTTCTAAGATGGGGTCTTTAAGAGCGGTGGAGACATAACACAGGAAAGAGAGGCTGGATGAAGTAATTATGTGATAAGTTTCATGCAAAATCAAAACGTGGGTACAAGCAATAAACTTCCTAGTACTGCATGACCTTTAATAAATAGCCTGTTGGGTCAAGGAATGTTCTTTAAAATCTTCCTTCTTTAAGATATTTTCTTTTCTTACTGAGTCGAACATGTTTAGTTTACTTTTTTTTTTCTTAACCGATTTTCACAAGGAACAGGAGTGGTAAAAGTGTATACATGCATGTATGAGCAAAAATATTTATGAATACTTCTTTTCATGGAATAGAATGAATAGCTGACCTTTGTGGCAGTATTCCTAGTTTTGTGATGGTAATTTTGTTGAGTTCCTAGACTTAGATGGCAAGTCCTCTTAGTGAGGCTAGCCTAATTCTATGTTCTCTATGGCACCAAATCACTATGGCTGTACAAGAGCCATTATTACTTCAAGTACCATAATAATGCCCATGCCCTCCTATGACGTTATTGTTTCCTATCTGCTAGGACATTAATTGCCTTCTAACATGCTCTAAAATTGGTAGGTAGGGCACACTGCCAAGACTAGAGAGAAGAAAGCTGCTGGTAATATATTAAAAGACTGTGTAAAGGATATACTGATACCTCCTTCTCATTGGGGAATCTTCACATTTGCATGTTACTTCATTTGTTATGGATGTTACCTCAGGCTTGCCTTATGTCTTGGCTTCCATCTTATCCTGGTCAATGTCTGATCTTTCCTTCAACTGAATGATTCAGACATCTCTGAAGTTATTTTGACTTTTCCACTTTCCTTTTACAGGCTTTTTATGAGTCATTGAATTGAAGGGGAGGTTACTTCTAAATTGGAAGGTGAGGATGAGGGAAGGGGGAGGAAAGTTCCGGAAAATAACTAGGAAAAGACACCTTATTGTTATAGTTACTGGAGGAATAATTTCCGCTTAGTTTGGTGATACGTAGTTTATTCAAAGTTGACTAAAAATATAACCAAAAAAAGAGACGATTTTTTTTTCCTTGATGACAAGCAGTGCAGTTTTAGACTACCTGTAGCTTGCTCTGCAAAGGACAGGGAGGTGAATAAAAGAGATAGGGGACAAAGAGTTAGCAGGAAGAAGAAAGGGGCAAAGCACAAAATTTCTAAAGTCCGGATTCTCAGTCTCACAGGAAGTTCCTAACCATAAGGTAGTGCTTGTGAGGGGGTGCCCCCTTCACCTGCCCCACTCCACCTCTGGTTTGTCTCATGGTCCATGAGTTTGTGTATTCTAGGTAGAGTTGTGAGAAAGGTATGTTTAAATCGGACTTAGAAATTTAAAGAGTAATCAGGCCAACATTTTGTTATTTAGCAGCAAGAAAAGTGGGTGGAAATGAAAAAGAAAAGCAAAATCTAAGGATGGATATATTTCTAGGAGCACAAGAGTTTTTATAGCAACACCAGATTTCTCAAAAATGCCTACTGTGATTTGTACCCAAATGAATAAAAAATGTAATCATTTATTCTCGTGCATTGTGCCAATGTGAGAAAAGAACTGCAATTCATTCAATAGTCCTAATTTAGACTGCTAGGAAAAGACCAGCTTTTCAAATATCTGACACACATCTAGTAGGGCTATTTATGAACTGCTGAACATAAAAATCAAGTTGGGAGAAGCGGTGGAGGACGCAATTCTCATTTCCAGAGCATCACAAGGGTAAATGTGGCTCGTTTCGTCCAAACTTGCTGATGGCTGCTTGGTCAATCGGCAGGAGCCAGCAAGGTGTGAGTCTGGAGAACTCTCAGCATGCCACCTGAGTTTATTAATGACGTTGTAACTGCAACCAAAGTGGACTGATTTCTGCTAATAAATGCTTGTGGTTTGCCCTTTAGCATGGGGACTTCTGGAAAGAACTTCAAGGAAATTGGGTGCATTGAGACTTCAAGAAGAAGACATTTTTATCTGTATAAGTGCTTTTCTCCCAAGGAGTTGGAAAACACTCCTTAAACACAACCTCTGGTGTTGGTATTTTGTAAGTACTACCCCATAAACTATCAGTGATAAACTTCTCATAATGGGGAGGGAACTGGAGAAAGGGATGAGTTTACAGAATGAACTCTACAACAAAGAGTTAACCCTTCCCTGGTAACCTCGGTTGTGAGCACCAGCCCCTTCCTTGCTTTCTCTGCGCAACCAAACTGTGTCCAGCCTTGAACCAACCCTGGAGCTTCATCCCTTGCCAATTGACTTAACAGACACTTTCAGTAGCCTATCCTAACTTCGAACTGCCCTACCATCAACCAATTACAACTAAAGCTTGGTCCAGGACGCGCTGGGTCCGGGCGGGGGCTAATACCGGGTCCAGGAAAAGGGGCGGTGAGGAAGCTGTGACAGACGGGTAAGTGAAACCAATCAGAGTAGAGAGCCGCCGCCCCAGTATCCAATGGAGAGATAGGAACTTTGAAACGGGGTGGGCCTGTTGTCATGGGGGAGGTGGTGGCGCTTGGTGGCTACTGGCGGCCGAGGTAGAGGCAGTGGCGCTGGAGTTGGTTGGGGGCAGCGGCAGGTGAGTGCCGGTAGCGCGGGCCTGAGGTGTGGGGGCCGTCGCGGGGCGGAAACTCCAGCTCGGAGCTCCGGAGGCGGAGGCCGGAGGAAGGGGGCCTGGACCGTGGGCCGGGTCGGACCCGGGCCAGGGCGGCGGCGGCGGCTGCGGCGAGTTCGCTCTGACTGGGCTGGGGGGGAGAATGGCCCGGTTCCCGGCGGCGGAGTTCGCGTTGGCAAGATAGGCCGGGGCCAGACCCAAGCGGTTCTTGCCGGGAGGTCTCTTGGGACGTCCCGCTGCTTGGGCACTGGCCGGCGGCGGGTGTGTGAGGGGTAAGTTCCCTGAGGAGACGGGAGCGGACGGGGTCCCAGAGAGGGAGGATGATCCGGGGTGACCGGCAGCGACCTGGTCCAAGGACCGGGTGACTCGGGAATACCCACCCAGGACAGCTTGGGTGCGAGGGAAGAGAGCAGTGGAACCCAGGAAACCCAGGAGCGGCCCGAGCGGAGAGAGCTGGGGGGCCGGGAAACTGGGAGTGGCTCGGGTCCGAGGGAGGAGAGAGACCGAGGGCGGCCGGGGTCCGGGGTGACAGTGAGCGGCCTGGGTCTGAGCGAGGGGCGTCGAGGAAAGGCAGAGAGAGGGTCGGGGAACTCTCCTAAGAAAGGCGGTTGTCCGAGGGTGGAGGACTCCGGGGGAATCTAGGAGAAGCGGGTCTTAGGAGGGTGGGACCTGTGGGGATCTTGAACAGCTGGGGAGGAACAGGAGCTCCCTGCCCCCACCGCGGGGAGGAGTGCGATGGTCTGGAATGGGAGACCCAAGACTGGACTGGGAGTTCCTGGGTCTGAGTATCCGCGGGGGACTAGGGGTCCTTGTGGAATAGTTCGGATTTGAGATTCGGGTGAGGGGGTCTACCGGGGAGTGGAAGTTCTCTCAGTTGGAGAGGAGTCAAGCAAAATGACACAGGGGTGGGCGGGGAGAAATAATTTCCTTGTAGGAAGCGCGAAGTAGATAGGGCGTAGATAGGACGCAGTAGGAGGGTGCGAGAAAGTTGCTCAGGAAGAGCGTGGTGGTCTTGTGGAAACTGGCCATAACAGCAGATACGAGAATTACGTGTGGTCATTAGTAGATTCTAAGGACTTCAGACATAGAAGAAACTTCGGCTTCATAATACTAAGATGGAAGAGAAGAGCATCCTGAAAGCAGGGTTAAGTGACTTGCATTCTAGTGGTTTAGAAAAGAAAAATTGTTTTAGGATGACACTAATAATATTAGAAAATGAGGACATTGACAGGATGGAGAATTTGAAAGGAAAAAGGGGAGGTGAGGAGTTGCTGAAACTAAGGGACTAGGACTGATCAGAAAGAGGAGAGTCATGAAAGGATAGACATACCCTGGCCAAATTTGAAATAAATTTTCCACCATTTAGCTTGGATAATTTAACCTCTTTGTGCAAGTTTCCTAATCTGTACAATAGCGGTAATAATAGTCCCTATTTCATAGGGTTTGTTTTTTTTTTTTTACATGAGTTAATATTTGTAGAAGTTTTAGAATAGCAACTGACACCAAGTAAGCAGTGGGTACTTACAGACTGGATTGTTAAATAGAGGATAAAGACCCGAGTTTTTTAATGCTGTGATTCCCAAACTTTAGCTTGCACCAGAATCACCTGGAGGGCTTGGTAAAATACAGACTGCTGGCCAGAGTTTGTGATTCAGTACATCTGGGGTGGGTCCTGAGAATTTGCATTTATCCCAGGTGATGCTTATGTTGGTCAGAGGCTCCTACTTTAAAAACCACTTGCTTCAATGAAAACAGTAATAATCTTTAAACAATCTTAATCTGTCTACCCTGCTAGAGACTTGTAGAGGCAGATTGCAAAAATGATCCAAATATAAGGGATATATCCTCTATTAAGCCCTGTTTCTCAAACTGTGGATCGTGGTTTATTAATAATTTATAAAATCAGTTTAGTGGGTTACCACCAGCGTTGAAAATAAAATGAAATAGAGCAGAATTGACTAGCATTGCATTTGGTGAAGAAAAATATTGTTTTGGGAAATTTTTCTCATATGTGTGTACTAGGTCACAATGTAAAATCTATTTCTTACAGTCGGAAGAGTTTGAAAAACTGTTTTGAGCCATGCAGTGCAGCAAAAGTAGCCCTTCAGTAGGGGTGTCTAGGGACTGAGCTTATTATTTATTTATTTTTCTTATAATTCTGTCTCAGGTGGTTGTACATTCTAGTAAATTTCCTAGCTTCCGATTTAGTTTCTCCTATGTTTGCCTGATCACATATTGCGTTGTGCCTCTTTTTAGATATTGAGAATCTTTGGCATAAGGACTTAAGGAAATTTGAGTCAGAGAAATGAAATTGGTGTTTCACTTGTGCCCTTTTGTTTACCCTTTCTTTTTATACCACTGTACGGTAAAGCATTGTCTGTAAAAAACCTAAGTATACACAGACATATTGGCAGCAAACAACTAACACTGAAATGGACTGGTTTGAGAACAGTTCATGTATAGAAAATAAGTAAAAACCAAATAAGACACATGTCAAGGAAGAAAAACAAAGGAGTGTTTCTTTTTTAAAAGAAGGCAAAAGTAATTTAAGGCTTCTCATGGTCTTATACTAATACAAAACATATAAAAGCATTTTTTTTAAGGTTTATGTTGAGAAAGAGAGCACACACACTGGTGAGCAGGGGCGGGGGAGAGAGAGAATCCCAGGCAGACTCCCTGCTATCAGTGCGGAGGCCTTCGGGGACCCTGGGATTGATCATGACCTGAGCTTAATCAACTGAGCCACCCAGGAGCCCCTAATATGAAAGCATTTTTAAGGGAGTCAGATATACTTGTGTATTTTAGATTTCTAGGTTTTTTAAGAGAGAAGAAAGTGATAATACTCCACAGTAAAATGTACCTGAGATAGAGGCTTAACTACAAAGCAAATAGTTTATTAAGCAGGAGCTTTTGTTTTGATGATTTTCTCCCTTGAGAATGAACTGGATGTGGCGAATGTTGTGAATTTAACTTGTTTGAGGGACCTAAATGCAATCTGTAATACGTTTTTAAAGCTATATTAAGAATATGTGTATTCTTGGTTTGCTTTTTCTTCTGTAAAAGCCTAGATGGTTTATTTTTAAGAAGAGATGATTTAGATGAATTTTTCTGGATTCAAGAGCAGAGAAAGCAGTATTGAAAACTGATTTTTTTTTTGAAAACTGAGAAATTCTTGTAGGACTCTTTAAAATCTTTAATCTAGGGATTTATGTAGCCCTTTCATTCATGTTTGATGAAATTGTGAAGAAACTCTTGGTGTAGCTTTGCAGTCGGATTTTTACATAATTTTTTCTCTCTCAAAAATAATTCTTCTCAGATTTTTGTATTTCATTAAAATTTCTATTTTGTTTTGAAGACTACAGAACATATAATCATTTGATTATTATACATTTGAATTGAAAAAAATAAGCAGTCTTTTCACAAAAGAAATTTACTGATTTTTGTAACAAAGGTTCTAAGGATGAAAGCTTTTGAATTCTTTGCATTGCATTAAATGGAGTATCCATACCACGAGAATGGTTGTTCTTTAAGTCATTGTGCAGTTGGTGGGCACATTTGTATAGATCATTCAATTCTTTACTAATTGATGGAGGAATGTAAAATCTTAATAATTGAGTGTGGGAAAGATATCAAAGTTCAGTCTTCGTAATTGTGAACATTGACCAGTTTGATTACTTGCTTTTTGATAAATGGACTTTATTCAGTCGACTTATTATTCACCCATAATCTAATCACACTTACCTGTGAATAGCTCTGATTGCTCAACTCATTTTATAGTGAGATTTATTGATCTGTAGTTGAATCAGTGGTGGTTTTTAAGTCCCAAAGAAAGTGTGTTCCTGACTACAATTTAGTGAGACTTAATTTTACATATCAAAATTCAAGTAAATGATTTAGAAAAGAAGTTCAATTAACACTAGTTAATTAAGTTTATTTTCTATTTCAGTGGCATTTTATCTTCTTTTACAGATAGCTTCTGATCTGCTATCTCTGTTTCTAGCCTTTACTCATAAAATAAGCCCTAATGGAAATGTCGGTGTCTGAAAATTTAGTAGTGTTAATGTACAGAAACATATCTGGTTTTCAGTTTGCTGAGAGAATTACTTTTATCAGAAAAGATCCTTTGGGAAATTACCACCTTAAAAAAAGTTGTTAATTTTTTTCAAAGTTTATATGTATATATTTTTAAGAGAGATAGAGAACCAGCGGGGGAGGGGCAGAGAGAGAGAGAGAAAGAGAGAGAGAGAGGAAGACAAATCCCAGTCTCTATACTGTCAGCGCAGAGTCCGAAGTGGGGCTCTAACGAACTGTGAGATGACTTGAGCTGAAACCAAGAGTCAGACACTTAACTGACTGAGCCACCCAGGCGCCCCTTGTTTATTTAGTGGAGTACTTGAAAACCTGCATTTTATTTTGAGCTTGCCAGAACATATCTATTATGTTTTATAGATTTTGATTTCCACAGACTGGCTCTTGGAGTCTCCCAGTTTCTGAACTCTGATACACGTTTCCTTGATAGGGCTAGGGAGAAAGGAAACAATTGTACTCCTTAAATATTAAAAAATAGATTTGCGATCTAATTTTTTTATCTTGACATTATGATAAATTCTTTATTTGCCAAGAAAATTTGTTTCAGTAATATAACCTATTGGAATTTTCATTATTAAAGTTAGAAATACTGTATAAAGGCTTTGGATGTTTGTTCAGATCTGAGACACTGGTTCTGATAAATAGGATGTCCTCATGATACTGCTTGTATATTTTTGAGAATATAAAATACACACTTGGAAATCTTGGAGCAAAAGGAGGATTGAAACTGAGGGAGAACGAGGAGAACACTGACATGTGTTTAAGGAGGAGTCTGGAGGATCTGTAGGAAGTCTGTCTAGAGTAGTGAGCCCCTCTTGGCAGTTTTCCTAGAGTGACATATGTAAGGGAGGATGATCCTATTTGCAGCATTCTCCCATGGACATATTTTTTGTACTGTGCAGTTTCCACTGCTTGCTATAACTCTTCCTTTGTTATCTTCCACTCAGGAAAGGAGGTCAGAATGCAAGTGAATAGACTGAGAATTGCTAGTCCTAGAGGATGGGAGCCTGGGCAGTCCCGTGTGGATTTAGAAGGTTGGACGCTTGTGTCTGCTTCTGGGGCTTTTGGGAATAGGTCTCTAGCAGTCGTAACTAGGGCGAATCTTACCACTTGTTTTTTTCTGGTGGAGTCTGGGATTAAGCAGTAGGAAGAGACCCCTAGTCATCTTAAATGGGTTAACCAAGGAGCTAGTGCGTTAACAATTAGTGTTTGGTGACTTCCCCTTTCTCTCACCACCAAATCTTTATTTCTCCTCACTTGCTTGCTGATTCCTTACATTCTTCTAATCAGGATCGAAGTCTTGAGTTCTCTGATTAGATATCAAAATCTTAATTGTGGTAACTTGTTATATTAAGGTGTATATAGTTAATTAGGAAAATAATTATCAGATTTTCTTCAAGTTATTTAGGTTCGAGGAAGAGGCATCGACAGCTATAGAACACTGTTGGCTGCCGAAAAAAGGGAAGGTCAGGGAAGGTAGCAACACTGAGAAAAGCAGATTTTATGACTTATTTAAGATTGACCTTGGCTATCTTTGACCTTAGAGAAGTAAAAGTTAGTGATGCTTTGGTCCTGGTCAATAATGTACAAGTACACCTTTGGTGCCTTTTAGTTGTGGCATGTTGTGCTGCTTTGCATGACTTATGAAGGTTCATTTAAATATTTTTAATATAGCCAACTTTGTTATAAGGAATTTTTGCTCCCAGTATTCTTTAATCAATATTTTTTTTTTCAAAGACTCTTACAGAACCATAGAATACCCTTATGATGACAGAAGTAAATTTGTAACTACCATATTATGAAATTGAAAAAGGCATTGTGTTCTGAAGAAGCATGGTAGAATGGACACAATCCAGGTTTTGGAATTGTATGACCGTATTTTTGAATCCTGGCTCTATCATTTACTAATTTGGCATTTTATTAAACCTGCCTTAACCTCAGTTTTGTCATCCATAAAATGGAGCTTATAATAGCCTCTTTACCAGTGATGATGAGAATTAAATGAAAATCATTTTGTGTGGTGCCTTGCCAATAGTGGGTACTCAACACATGGTGATGTTAATTATTAATAATTATAACAGTACCAGGCCTATTGTTGACTTCTCTGATTAGAAGGGCTGATATTCCAGATAGTGTGAGTATGAACAATTTGGCAGTTAGGAAAACCAGAATTTACTTTAAAATTTTACATGTACTTTAAGCATTTACTACCCTAGCTTGTTTTTGTGGTTGGTTTAGTTTGGTAGATTAGACTAAAACATGGGGAAAATGGGGCTCATATTTTATTGTGAGGTCACAGGCTCTAGCGTATTACCTGATCCCCTTCCAAATATATATTTTTGTATGAGTTTTTGTATGCTTTTGTTAACAGTGTGCACCATTAACCCTACTTCAAGAAAAAACAATTGAACATTACGATTTAATGGTTCTAAAATAGTTTTAAATGCCAGTCAGAAGGAATTAGTTATCCTCCCCTACAGTTAATATATTCTTTACTATTTAAGTAGAGGTAGACTTTCTTTTGTAAGTTAAGTCTTGTAGCTTCCTTTGCTAAGGATTTGGTCAAAGGTGAAAGAAAAATCTTTCTGTATCTTTAGAAAGCTGTTAACAGCTGTATTATTTCTTAAATTGCCTCTGATGAAAGCAGGTGTGTAATTCCTGTAACATTCATGATGTAATGGACTTTTTCTTAAATTTAGTATACATAATTTTCTTTTTAATTTTATTAATTTTTTTTAATGTTTATTCATTTTTGAGAGACAGAATGTGAGTTGAGTATGGGAGGGGCAGAGAGAGAGGGAGACACAGAATTCCAAGCAGGCTCCAGGCTCTGAGCTTCAGCACAGAGCTGGATGTAGAGCTCGAACCCACTAACTGTGAGATCATGACCTGAGCCGAAGTCAGACGCTTAACCAACTGAGCCACCCAGGCACTCCAGTTGTCTTATATTTAGTCCCATCTGTGGAATAACTTGAATCTTTCTTTTAATTCAGCTATATTTTTTGCCTTTAAGTCACAGCAAATTCTTAGTTACTTACACCCGGATTGTCAGTGTTGTAACTAATCCCTAAATTCTTTTGGGTTATGAAGTATAGTTATGGAATCTATTAGATACATTTTTTATTAGACTTGACTTCCATTTTATTTAAGCTAATCTTGAAGTTTTGAATCTCCCTGGCATTGAATATCATTATGAGCAGCTCTAAATCTGTTACTTGCAACTCTTTGAGTTGGAGTGGATGTTTTCTACAGTTAATCCATTTGCTCATCAAATATTATCTGTAGACAAAAGTAATAAGTTCTAAAAATATGTATATACTTAAAACATAGATATATTTAGAACTTATTACTTTCATACATATATACATAATATGTGTATTATCTATATTATTTATCATATATAAATGTTGAGATGAATTAAATTTTTTATTTTGAAGACTAGACTGAATTCATAGTAGTTTTGGTTGACTATTTGCTCTGTCAGTGGATGTTGAATATATTCAGCTATTATTATATAGGGATCAGTTACTATTTTGACTTTTAAAAGGTTCATCCTTAAAAGCTCTCAGCCTACTTTTTCTACCTTTTACTTACCCAAATGTGCCATTTCAGAAATAATAGTATACTTCTGTTACCCCTAACATGACATATACATTCTTTTCTCTCTCTTTTTTTTTTGGACAACTATATTCAGATGTAATTGACTATAATGAAATTGCAAATGTTTATACGGTTTGATGAGTTTTTACCTATTTATCCACCACAATCAAGATAACATGTGGGGTGCCTGGGTGGCTCAGTCAGTTAAGCATCTGACTTTTGGTTTCCGCTCAGGTCATGGTCTCATGGTTTGTAGGTTTGAGCCCTGCGTCAGGCTCTGTGCTAAGTGCTTGGGATTCTCTCTCTCCCTCTCTCTGTCCCTCCCCCACTCCCTTTTACACACTCTCTCTCTCTCTTTCAAATAAAAAAAAAAAGATAAGGACCATACTTAACCACTCTAAAAGTTTCCTTGTGCCTCTTTGTAATCTAGTGGTTACAAAGGTAACCACTAATCTGCTGTCATTATAGATTAGTTTGCAGTTTCTAGAATTTTATGCAAAGAGAATTGTATGGTGTGTGCTTTTTTGATAGGCCTCGTTTCTTTCACTCTACCTAATTTATTTGAGATTTATCCATGTTATTTTATGCATCAAGAATTTATTCCTTTTTATTGTTGAGTAGTATTGTGATATATGGTTATATCACAATTTAAAAAATCTGTTGTTGATAGACATTGGATAGTTTCCAGTTTTTGTCTGTTCAAATAAAGCTGCTATGAACATTCCTGTATAAGTTTTTATATGAACATGTGTTTTCATTTTTCTTTGTTAATATATCTAGTAGTAGTAGAGTTGCTGGGTTATATGGTAACTCAGTTTTCCAAAGCAGCTATACCATCTTCTATATTTACTAGCAGTGGGAAATGAGCATTCCAGTTTCTCCACATTGTCACCAACACTTGTTATTACTTCTGGTTTTTATTATAGCCATCCTTGTAGATGTGAAGTGATAACTCACTGTGGTATTGTTTTCAATTCCCCTGATGGCTAATGATGAGAATTTTTCGTGGGTTTATTGGCTATTCGTTTATCTTCTTTAGAGATGTGTTTTTTAGGATCTGTTGACCGTTTAAAAAAATGGAGTTATTTGCCTTTTATTATTGAATTCGAGTTGTAAAAAATATACATTCTGGTTATAAGTCCCTTATTAGATACATGATTTGCAAATATTTTCTTTTTTGGTTGTTGAAGGCCTTTTTGTTTTGTTTTGTTTTGTTTGGTTTTTTTGTAACCTCTACACCCAACGTGGAGCTCTGACTCTTAACCCTGAGATGAAGAGTTGGTTTCATGCGCTTCTGACTGAGCCAGCCAGGCATCCCTGTTACACAAGTTTAATAAAATATTCTGTCTTGTTATTAATTCTTCCAAGTAGCAGTTTTCGTTGGCCTTTTAGTCTACTGTGGCAGTTGGGGTCATGTTGCTGAAGGAAGCATTTTAGGGTTGCAAGAATGGATTATAAATGAAACCACTGATTTAAATACATGGTTGTATGATTTTATCCTTATGTTAACTTAAAATTTTTTTTTAACGTTTATTTGTCTTTGAGACACAGAGAGAGACAGAACATGAGCGAGGGAAAGGCAGAGAGAGAGGCAGACACAGAATCTGAAGCAGCCTCTAGGCTCTGACCTGTCAGTACAGATCCCGACATGGGGCTCGAACTCACAAACCATAAGACCATGACCTGAGCCGAAGTTGGATGCTTAACCATCTGAGCCACCTAGGTGCCCTCAACCTTATGTTACTTTATACTTGAACGTTAAATGAAGTTCAGGTATCATTTTCTGGTTACAGGGCAACGTTGTGTCTGTAGTTCTGTGCAAGCTTCTGTGCCTGGACCTTTAATGGAAATCACGGTCAGATTTTTTTTTTTTAATTTTTTTTTTTAACGTTTATTTATATTTGAGAGACATAGAGACAGAGCATGAGCAGGGGAAGGGCAGAGAGAGAGGGAGACACAGAATCCGAAGCAGGCTCCAGGCTCTGAGCTGTCAGCACAGAGCCCTACGCAGGGCTCGAACTCACAGACCATGAGATCATGACCTAAGCTGAAGTCGGGCCGCCCAACCAGCTGAGCCACCCAGGCGCCCCACGGTCAGATTTTTCAAACGTGTTACTTAAAGGAAGAATAGTTTCTATTATTCCCCTTCTTTTTTCCCTTATTCTCTCTCTGCCTTCCCCCTCTTTGACTCACCTACCCTAGTACCTTTTTATCTGAGAAGACACTTCTTTTGGATTAAACACATAGTGTTTTTCTGAGGGATCATCAAATACTAAGGCCTTATTCTTTATGGAAATTCAAGGACATGTCCTATAGTGATGATTAAAAACATAAAGAAAAATTATAAGGATTTTCATTAACCTAGGTAAATTCACAATCAAGAATTAATATCATTAATATCAGTTTTCTTTGTAATCCTAGTTGAAGGTGAGAAATAGCATGCTATTTTCCTTCTCATTTAAAATATAGTAAAAATATAGTTCTTTTACGACTTGTGTGATTTACTTAGCATTTTGAGATAAACTGATTCTTTTTTTTAAGAAATAGAGTGAGCAAGCAGGGAGGAGGGGAGAGAGTGAGGAAGAGAGAATCTCAACCAGGATCTGCACTGTCAGCACAGAGCTGAACGCGGGGGCTCGAACCCAAGAACCTCCAGATCATAACTGAGCTGAAATCAAGAGTCGGCCGCTTAACCGACTGAGCCACCCAGGTGCCCTGAGATAAACTGATTCTTTGCTTAAAAAACATTTAACTCTAAATTGAGCTTTTTTTCCTGTGTTTTAATATGCATTAATTTTTTTTCTTTTGGAGATCTTAAAAGCAAAAGGAAAGTATATATCTTTTACATGGTGTTTGAATTTTATGTGTCTCCTCTCTGTTTATAGAGTTCTGAGGGCAGTACTTTGCCAAGTAAGAACTAATTTCCTGGGAAATCAGGTTGCTGGCTTGACTTCTTATTGTGCCTTTCTCATTTTTTTCATTGCTTTGTAAAAGAGCTGAGCTTACTCCTGTGGAAAATAACTAAATCACCTAATTATTTTCCCTAGCTCAAATTAAACATGATCAGTATATAACTTTTTCTGTAACTCGTTACAGATTTGTTAACATACCTTGAAGGACTTTGACTTCATTTGATAAGTTGGCTATTTGTATCTGAAATAATACTAATGGTGTGTTCTTTTAATGAATGTTCTTATTTGTTTGGTCTTTTCCCCACCTCTAGTAGACCTAATTAGTGTAGGATGTCACTTGTGCAAGAAAGCCCAGTCACTTGTGGAATATAATCAAAGTCTCTATGATATTCACCCTTCATTATTTTTTTAATGATATTAACATTTATTATTTCTGTTTTTTTCTTATGCAGATTTTTACTATATACATAATTTTGGAACTTGCTTATTCTATTCTACTCTATTCTATATATAGAGAGAGTGTGCACTTGAGTAGGGGAAAGGGGCAGAGGGAGAGAGAGAGAGAATCTTAAGCAGGCTCTACACTTAGCAACCAGTCTTGATGCAGGGCTTGATCCCACGACCCTGGGACCATGACCCAAGCTGAAATCAAGAACCAAATGCTCAACCGACTGAGCCACCCAGGTGCCCTTGGAACCTGCTTTTTTAACATGCATTTTAATGTCATTATAATTATTTGAAAACAGTTTCAAACCGCTGAAGAAAATTCCATTAAAGGATATATCATCATTTATACAACCAACTTCTATAGTTTTTACATTCAGATTGCTTATTAATTGCCAATTATTATACACCAATCTGGGGCATCTGGGTGGCTCAGTCAGTTAGGTGTCCAACTTTGGCTCAGGTCATAATCTCATGACGCATGAGTTCGAGCCCCGGGTCAGGCTCTGTGCTGACAGCTTAGAGCCTAGAGCCTATGTCAGATTCTGTCTCCCTCTTTCTTTCTGCCTGCCCCCTCACTTGCGTTCCATCTCTCTCTCTCTCTCTCAAAAATAAACATTAAAAAAAAACTTCATTTATATTGCTAAACACATATCTTTGTCCACATTTCTTTATTGTTGAGATAGATTCCTAGAGGTAGAATTACCAAGTTCAGGTATACATTTCTAAGGGTCCTCAAGAGAGCGAAACATTGCATAATTTCTTTCTAGAAAGGTTGTACAAATTTACATTCCCATTAGCAATGTATGAGCTTGAGATATGTATCTTTACCAGTAGTGTTATCATTTAAAAATATTTGGTAATTTGATAGGGAGAAAATAGTAACTGGTTTCTGAAATTTGTATTTTATCGCTAGTGAAGTATTTTAAGTATGATCATTAACCCGTAAGTATTTCCTTTAAGTGAAGTTATGTTTCTGTTCTTTGTCTTTTTTTTCCCTCTTCTTGAGTGATCTCTAATTTTATTTTTAATGTTTATTTTTGAGAGAGAGAAAGTACGTGTGCACTCATGAGCAGGGGAGGGGCAAAGAGGGAGAGATTGAATCCCAAGCAGGCACCATGCTGTCAGCACAGAGCCTGATATGGGACTCGAACCTGTGAACCATGAACTCATGACCTGAGCCAAAAACAAGAGTTGTTTGCTTAGCCTAGTGAGCCACCCAGGCGCCCCAGGTGGTCTCTAATTTTTATGTGGAATCTAGGGATGGATAATATTCAAAGCTGTGCTTTAATTTATGTAAATGATCAGCAAAAAGTGGTTTAATGTCCTTTTCAATTTTCTTTTGCCTTCCTTCCCTGCAACTGCTTTCTGATTTTGTCTGCTTTTGAGTTTCATATAAATGGAATAGTACTATGTATATTCTTTTTATCTGGCTTCTTTTTAACATACTTTTGAGATTAATTTTGTACATTATTTTTTTATTAAGAAAATGGAAAGTTACATCAATAGTATATAAAATGCATTTTAAAACAATGCCATTTAAGCAATGGTTAAACCATGGTTTAAGTATTCAGTTTACCTCAAGTACAAGTTGTATTTCCCTAAGACACTGTTTCCATCGAAGTAGCTATTTTAAGCCGGTCGTCTTTTTATATATGGATAATTTCTGGAGGGAGTGCTTAGGATGAACATGCACCAAGAATGCACAAGAAAAAAATATGCATACATACATTTAAGAGCTTCACTTAATAAGAGGAATATTGCTTAATAAAACTCTGGGTTTTATTTGCCTCTTAGAAGCACGAATTTAAAAAATTTTCAGAAGTTTATGTTATGGCACAAAACCTCAAGTGAGTTACTAAACAAAAAATAAGGTTGTTTTCAGAATAAAAATTATCTTCAACTAGGGATAAAAGTGCATTTTAAAATGAGACAGAATTTGAAGAAAATAAGACATCCTCATTGAATAATAAATTCATATTATTATTTTAAACAACAGATAACTTCCTAGGTCACACAGTATTCCATTTTATGAATACTACACTTTGTTTTTCCATTCTTCTGTTAATAGACGTTTGTGTTATTTCCAGTTTTGCCAGCTTTGAATAAGGATGCTATAAACATTCTTGTACAAGTCTTTTTGGGAACATATGTTTCATTTCTCTTGGTTGAGTACCTAAGAGGAGAATTATTAGGGCACAGGGTACATGTCTGTTTAACTTTATAAGAAATTATTGGGGATGCCTGGGTGGTTCAGTTGGTTAAGCACTCAACTCTTTTTTTTTGTGTATGTTTTTTTTTAATTTAATTTAATTTTTTAATTTTCATTTTTTTAAATAATTTATTTTCAAATTGGTTTCCATATAACACCCAGTGCTCATCCCAACAAGTGCCCTTCTCAATGCCCGTCACCCACTCTCCCCCCTCCCACACCCCCCTTACTCTCAGTTTGTTCTTAGTCTTTGAGAGTCTCTTATGTTTTGTCTCCCTCCCTCTCTGTCTTTTTTCTTTTCCCCTCTTCCCCTCCCCCATGGTTTTCTGCTAAGTCTCTCAAAATCCACCTATACATGGAAACATAGGGTTTCTATCTTTTTCTGACTGACTTATTTCACTTAGCATAATGCCCTTCAGTTCCATCCATGTTGCTACACATGGCCAGATTTCATTCTTTCTCATTACCACGTAATATTCCATTGTATATATATACCACATCTTCTTTATCCATTCGTCAGTTGATGGACACTTAGTCTCTTTCCATGATTTGGCTGTTGTCGAAAGTGCTGCTGTGAACATTGGGGTACACATGCCCCTATGCATCAGCACTCCTGTGTCTCTTGGGTAGATTCCTAGTTGTGCTATTGCTGGGTCATAGGGTAGCTCTATTTTCATTTTTTTGAAGAACTTCCACACTGTTTTCCAGAGCGGCTGCACTAGTTTGCATTCCCACCAACAGTGTAGGAGGGTGCCTGCTTCTCCACATCCTCGCCAGCATCTGTACCAACTCTTGGTTTTGATCAGGTCATGATCTCACAGTTTGTGGGTTCGAGCCCTGGATCAGGCTGTGTACCGACAGACCACTCAGAACCTGGAGCCTGCTTCGGATTCGTGTCTCCCTCTCTTTCTGCTCTCCCCTGCTCGCACTCTGTGTCTCTGTCTCTCAAAAATAAATAAACATTTAAAAAATTAAAAGAAAAATAAAATTAAAAGGATTTATTTCAAGTATATGATTTTTCAGAAGTTATATATCAGTGATATTTCATATGGATTTCTTGGAGTTAAGAAAGAATTGGCTGTTGATTAAAATTTGTGAGAATTTTGTTTGATAGTAAATGATTCAAAAGGAAGACTTGAGGCTGTGTTTTGTAGAGCTTATTTTGAATTTGGTACATTGAATCATTGATTCAGGAACATTAAAATTGCATAAGCTGGCTAGGAAACTAGTCTGTATTTGAGCCACACGTGAGAACTGATAGTCTAGTAATGGGATCAGGTAGTAATAATAATACTAGCAGCACCTAATGCTGTATTCTAGGCATTGTCCTAAGTGCTTTACATGCACAAATTAGTGCATTCTTTCAATAACTCCTATGAGGGTAGGTGTTATCCTTATTTTCATTTTGAGGAATCTGAGGCACAGAGGTTAAGCAATTTGCCCAAAATCATAGAGCAAATGATAGACTCAGACATAGATAATCTGGCCCTAGAGGTTGTATTCTTACCCTTCAGTGTTTAAGTGATTAAATGCAGTCAATTTTGAGTTCTTTATAGAGCAATATCCTTGTGTGGTAGTGGTGGTCATTGTTTAAATTGGGATTTCTTTTCTTTTTTTTATGTTTATTTATTTATTTTGAGAGAGAGAGAGAGAGAGAGAGAGGGAAAGAAAGAGACCCAAGCAGGGATTCATGACCTGAGCTGAAACCAAGAGTCAGACTTTTAAATGACTGAGCCACCCAGGCACCCCAATTTGGGAATTCTAAATTTGCAAATAGGTTCTCAACAACTGTCTCTCACTTCACTCTTAATACTCCTGTCATTTATCCCAAGGTGGGGGTCATTTATAGAAGGAAAGTTTTATCTGAATTAACAGATGGTGAACAACTCTAGTAACCTGAGATTGAGTGCTTTCCTAGAGAAGATATCATTTCTGTTTGTACCTTAATTGAGGCTTGGAATTGGAGCGACTACTTTCAGACCGTCTTCAGCAGTGTTTGTTTAACTGGTCTTTGTGAAAATCTTTAAATGTAAATGTTTAACATCTTCTGGAAACTGAGTGAGATATGTTGATGAAATTTGTGACTGAAAAATGTTGGGCCTCATAACAGCACTCCCCAAACACTTGATGGATATTTATGATGTGCTGACCCAAGAATCAGTTTTTAAAGTTCTTTTCTTCCTGGGACGCCTGGGTGGCTCAGTTAGTTAAGTGTCCGACTTCAGCTCAGGTTATGATCTCACGGTTTCGTGAGTTCAAGCCCTGTGTCTGGCTCTGTGCTGACAGCTCAAAACCTGGAGACTTTCAGATTCTGTGTCTCCCTCTCTCTCTGCCCCTCCTCCACTCTCACTCACTCTCTCTGTCTCTCTCAAAAATAAATAAAAACATTAACAAAAAAATTATAATTCTTTTCTTCCTAAATCTCTCGCATATTGGATTTAGATAAGATTAATCTTTTAGAGTAGGGCTAGATTTTTTTTAAGTTTATTTTACTTATTTTGAGGGGGTGGGGAGGGCAGAGAGAGAGGGAGAGAGAGGATCCCAAGCAGGCCCTGCATCGCCAGCACAGAGCCCGCTGTGGGGCTCGAACCCACAAACTGTGAGATCATGACATGAGCTGCAATCAAGAGTCGGATGCTTAACCGACTGAACCACCCAAGCACCCCTAGATTTCTTTTTTTAAGATTTTATTTTTAAGTAATCTCTACACCCAATGTGGGACTTGAACTCACAACTCCAAGATCAAGAGTTGCACACTCCACCCACTGAGCCAGCCAGGTGCCCTGTAGATTTTTTTGGTCAATTTTCTTTGAAAGAAGGTTTAAGGAAGGAAATGAAAGTATGTATTGGCTTTTTATGTTGCCACACCTTTTGCGTCTTCTCCACTTCTGATTTGATATTGTTGATATCATGGATAACTTAGAGAAATTGGGGTAGATGGGAAGCATTTTGTGTGTATCAAATGAAAGGATTTAAATTTCTTCAATAAAGAAATCATGAGATAGGGGTTTGATTCCTGTGTGGCCATGTGCCTAAATGTTTTAACCTTCCTGGGTCTTTGTTTTTCCTTTATGAAGTGAGGGTATTGGACTTAATGATCTTTAAAGTTTTTTTAATACTGAAATATTCAAATTATTCTGAAATTATAGTGAATAATATGAGTATAATTAAATTTTTTAAATATAGGAAATAAGTAGTGCCAATGCTGTTTATAGAGTAGCATCCATTTGTCACTGATCTTCATTTAGGATCATTGGTCATATATCATATTTCTATTTACACACGGGCCTTTTTTGATGCTCTGGTTGCCTATGTCAGAGCTGGTATTACACTGTCTTTATTTACTGTAGCTTTGTAATAAATTTAGGTATCTAGTATGGTGAGTCAACCTCATACCCCCATGTTGTTATCTTTAAAATTACCTTGATGATTCTTCTAAATCTCTCTTAACCTTTAAAATTCTATGATTTTTGTGTATACTGCTTAGACTCTGGGTATTTGATCAGTAATCAGTACATTCTTATTGAATGAATATAGTGAACAACAGACAGTTACTGTCTAAAGGCTTATGAATAACAGTATTACAGCTTAATGTCAGTAAAATTATGACTTTTGAGAATATTGTCAAAAAACTTGCCTCTTTCTTTTAGAAGTATTTAAATTACTTTCAGATTTGGGGTGGGTGTAATATTAAATATCTTGAGTGGTCATACTTCGCTACCCACTGCCTGCTGCCTCTTTCCATATTCCCTTTGGATTAAAGCTTTGGAAAGAGTAAGTAAGATTTTTAAAAAATTGTTTAAGATCTTTTGTTTTTAATTTTTTTAAATGTTTTTATTTATTTTAGAGAGAGAGAGAGAGACAGTGACAGCACATGAGTCAGGGAGGAGCAGAGAGAGAGCGAGACACAGAATCCAAAGCAGGCGCCAGGCTCTGAGCTGTCAGCACAGAACCCAGTGCGGAACTTGAACTCGTGAACCACGAGATCATGGCCTGAGCTGAAGTTGGACGCTTAACTGACTAAGCCACCCAGGCGTCCTGAATAATTGTTGTTTAGACAGTTTAAAACCACCTTAAAAGTCACGATAAGTACCACATGAAATTGATGAAACATGCTTTTAATGAGCATGAGCACTTTTTACTTTGAAACTAGTTGTGTATATGAGCTCCATCATTTGAAATTTAGACTTAGAAAGGACCTTAGTTTTCATTTACTGGAAAATACTTTATATTGGGGCACCTGGGTGTCTCGGTAGGTTGAGTGTTGGACTTAGGCTCAGGTCATGATTTCATGGTTTGTAAGTTTGAGCCCTGTATCCACCTCACTGTCGTTGGCATGCAGCTCGCTTAAGATCCTCTGTCCCCCCTCTCTTAGCACTCCTCCCACTTGTGCTCTGTCTTTCAAAAATAAATAAACCTTGGGGGCACCTGGGGGACTCAGTTGGTTAAGCATCCAATTCTTGGTTTTGTCTCAGATGATGATCTCATGGTTTGTGAGTTTGAGCCCCACATCGGGCTCTCTGCTGTCAGCGTGGAGCCTGCTTTGGTTCCTCTGTCTCCCTCTCTGCCCTCTCCCACTCGTAGTCTCTCTCCCTCTCTCTCAAAAATAAATAAACCTTAAAAAAAATTAACCTTTAAAAAGAAAAGAAAATGCCTTATATTTTCATTATAGAGTGAGTAAGGTTGAATTCTGTAGCACACTCACTGAAAATTTTGTTTTCTGTTCCATAACTAACATCATTGAACATTTTGTTGGGATTCTACAGTTTCGCTATACTGTAGTTGTTTTGATCCTTTTAATCTCCCCTTCCTGTGTGTTCTTCACTTTTTGCCCTTTTTGTCTTTTTATTAAGGCTGTTTGTTCTGCTTTGAATGCTTTTTTTCCTGTTACCCTTTTAAGCCATAATAGAACCGTCTTCTTATATGAGGGCTTTCTTATTCATCACTTTTTCTACATTTTATCTCTTTCAATCCCATAGCGCTTTGTAGCCATATTATATGGCATATTATCTGCTTTGCATTTGTAGTTAAATACACATTTTTCTCTCTAAGTAGATTATATACATACTGGGACAGGATCCTTGTCACTTTAAAAAAAAATTTTTTTTTAATGTTTATTTTTGAGACAGAGAGAAACAGAGTGTGAGTGGGGGATGGGCAGAGAGAGAGGGAGACACAGGATCCAAAGCAGGCTCCAGGCTCTGAGCTGTCAGCACAGAGCCCAACGCGGGGCTCGAACTCACGGACCGCAAGATCATGACCTGAGCCGAAGCCGGACGCTCAACCAACAGAGCCACCCAGGCGCCCCGATCGTTGTCTTTTTGACTTATTCTTTGTCACTCCCACAATCTCCTGTCACAGTTCCTTGCATGTAGTGGGTCCTCAGTGGTATTGGTATTGAATTAATTTAATCGTCTCTGCCCTCATGAAGCTTATAGTGTAGTGGAAGGGGATGCCCAATAAGGAGAGAAGTAAGTACACAGGAGAATTGCCATTTTAGAACATGCAATGAAAATAATAGTATGCTGTAATGAGAGAATAACAGGCAAACTAATTCTGGTCTTGTTGGCGAAGGCCACACTTAGGGTTGACATTTGAATTGATATGAAGAATTAAAAGGAGCCATCATGTACAGAGCTGGAGGTATTTTGTACATGTGAGAAGACTAAAGTGGGAAAGAGCTTGAACTTTTGAGGAAATGAATTAAGGCTAGAACTTTTTGAGTGTGAAGAAAAGTAGCTTTTAAGATATGGTTAGATAGGTATAAAGAGGTCGGATCATGAAATGCCTCAGGTTGCTGTAGGGGATTTGGATTGTGTTCTAAAGGTAATGGGATGCCACTGAAGGGCGTTAAGCAGAGGATAAGATAAATATGATCTACACTTTGAAAACATAAATGGCCATTATCTGGTAACTGGATTGTAGGGAAGCAAGAAAGAAAGCAGGTGAAGCAATTTAGAAGGGTGTTGGAAGTAGAGATAGAAGTGGACAGATTCAAGATACATTTTAACTGTAGAGTTTTCAATATTTACTGATGGATTAGATGTGAAGGAGAAAAAGAAATCAAAGGAATCGAAGGTTATTCCCAAATTTCTGATTTGGTGTTTATTGAGATGTAGATGGACTGGGAAAAGAACATTAAAAAAATTTTTTTTAATGTTTATTTTTTATTAATATGTGAGAGATACAGAGTGTGAGCAGGAGGAAGGGCAGAGAGACAGGCAGCAGGCTTCAGGCTCCGAGCTGTCAGCACAGAGCCCAACGTGCGGTTCGAACCCACAAGCAGTGAGATCATGACCTGAGCTGAAGTTGGACGCTTAACTGACTGAGCCACCCAGGCGCCCCAAACATTTTTTTAAGAGGATGAGAATCATTATGTTGGGATATGGGCGGCTGGAGCTTAAGGAAAGGTGCTGTTGGGAATTGTCGTTATATAGATGAGATTGAGAGGCATGAAGGAAAAATAAGATCAGCTGTCTGGTACTGAGCTCAGAGCAACTCCAAATATGCCTTCTAATGAAGGGGGAGAAGGGAGTTTGTATGGAGAGAAACTAGGATTTGTCATGTCATGGAAGCTAAGAGAGGAGAGAGGGACAGTGGCAATTTGATATATCAGAATGGAAATTATTGACAATCTTGTGTTGGTCATCTCTGTGTGTCTCTCCAGATCTGTTTTTGCCCTTTTCTTCCCTGCTTTGTGCTTCAGAAGGCTGACCTCCTGGTTTATATCACTCAGGCTTCTTTGCCTTCTGGCTTCATGTAGTGTTCTGCCAGGGGAGGTACAATTGACAGGAGATTGGACAGTAGAAGGAAAAAGAGATGAGGGTTCTTATTCCCTTTTCTCTTCCCTGTGTGGTTGCAATTTAGGCAACAACTGCATACCTCCACCTGTAGCTGCTTAGCTGCTGAATACCTTTTCCACTGCCATAGCCGTTTCTGCTTCCAGTAACTTTAGGTTACAGAGAGGTGAGAGCTTGTACCTCGTGTACCTTCTCGGTGTTTAGAGAAGGTAATAGTTTCTTAATTTCTCTGTAAATAATCTCTCCACTAAGCTGTCTTCATTTATTCCTTTAAGCATGCTATTTGTTTAAGAGGCAGTTTCAATGAACTTGTGAAGGTAGACCAATTTGGAGCAGAGTTGAATAGTGAATGGAAGGTTGGGAATTAGAGACTGTGAGAGCTAATACTTTTTTGAGAAGTGTAACTGTAAGTGGTAACTGAGAAATGGGGGAGGAGGTGGGGCATAGCTGTGCAGGGAATGATGGGATACTCTAAAAAAACTCTAACTATGGGAGGTAATGGTACATGTTAACATGATAATGAGAATGATCTTGTAGAGGAGGAACAAGTGATGATACCAGAGTGAATTATGAAAGGAAAGACATCTTTAAATGAAAGAGATATTACAAAGAGCAAACTTCAGTGCCCATTTAATAGTAATCAGAGATGCTTACTCATTTTAAAGTAGGGGAAAAGAAGATGACTGGTTCAGTTTGTGGGGGAGATGTTATAGATTTAGTTGTGGAAAAATAGGGAGCTTTCATCTGATGGCTTCTATTTTCTTAATAAAAGTATTGTAATCTAAGGATCAGGAGAAATGGAGAGGAGGGGCAAAATGTTTAAGAATTGAGGAAAAGTTATAAAACAGCCACTACAGGGAGCTTTTCGAGTAATATTGCTGTGGTTGAAGTTGTTAATTGTGAATTTATGACAGTAATCAGTCTGAGTGGATATGTGATTTTTCTTCACTATTTGGGTGCTCTGTCATGGTCATGGAGGAGGTTAACATGTTTTGGTGGGAGAGTGTGAAGGAGAGACGTGGGAAACATTAAATCGAGTGCAAGAAGTAATTGAATTGTGAAATCTGTATTGGATAAAAAAGACAAGTGAAACCAGGAGAACAATAGGGAGAAAGTGGAGGATTTCATAAGTAGGTGGTCTAATTAAGAACTAAGATTTATTCTGGGACACGTGGGTGGCTCAGTTGGTTGAACGTCTTTTTTTTTTTTTAAGTTTATTTATTTATTTAGAGAGAGTGCGCAAGTAGGGGAGGACCAGAGAGTGAGGAAGAGAAAGAATTGCAAGCAGGCCCTGATTTCTCAGTGCAGAGCCCCATGTGGGGTTTGAACTCACAAACTGTGAGATCATGACCTGAGCTAAAATCAGGAGTCGAATGCTTAACCAACTGAGCCACCCAGGTACCTGAAGAACTATTTCTGAGATACAGTTGAACAAATGAGTTGGAAAGATCAAATCTTTTATTATGTCTTCTTTCTTATTTATGTCCCAAATAACCAGAATTTGTATATACTTAGCCACTTGGAGTCTCTCATTCTAAACAGTTAAACCTACATTCTAGCCAAACGGATTTAAACACGCACACTTTTTGACCTATAGAGCTTATGAGTATGATTACAAGCGTGGCATTTTAAAGCCTATTAAAAAATCTTTGTATATTTGATAAATGTGAATATTTTATCAAATCAACTTCCTTTGTTAACTGCTTTCTACACATAGCACACAGGAAAATAATT
Source organism: Paguma larvata (assembly GCA_030068075.1). Lineage (NCBI taxonomy): Eukaryota > Metazoa > Chordata > Mammalia > Carnivora > Viverridae > Paguma > Paguma larvata. The sequence continues at coordinate 20,983,571 of CM057827.1, read as the reverse complement.
TCCTCTGATAAATATCTGGATCTATTTGGGATCTTTCTATGAAATTTGCGACCTAAGATCAAAACTTATTTTGATTAAAAATCAAATCATTAAAAAGCTTTTATTCAGGGCTCAGTCGGTTAGGTGTCTGCCTCTTGATTTTGGCTCAGGTCACAATCTCACAGTTCATGAGTTCGAGCCCCACGTCAGGCTACGTGCTGGTGGCATGGAGCCTACTTGGGATTCTCAATCCCTTCTGTCTCTGCCCCTCCCCAACTTGTGCTCCCTTGTGTGCTCTCTCTCTCTCAAAATAAATAAAAACTTAAAAAAACCAAAACCAGAACCAAACCAAAACAAAAAACCCCAAAAAAACCTCTTATTCATTGTTGGCACAGACTTTTAATTTTTAATGAATTAATTTATTTATATTTATTTTTTTAATTTACGTCTAAGTTAGCATATAGTGCAACAATGATTTCAGGAGTAGATTCCTTAATGCCCCTTACCCATTTAGCCTATCCCCCCTCCCACAACCCGTCCAGCAACCCTGTTTGTTCCCTGTATTTAAGAGTCTCTTATGTTTTTGCCCCTCTCCCTGTTTTTATATTATTTTTGCTTCCCTTATGTTCCATCTGTTTTGTATCTTAAAGTCCTCATACAAGTGATGTCCTATGATATTTGTCTTTCCCTGACTAATTTTGCTTAGCATAATACCCTCTAGTTCTGTATACGTAGTTGCAAATAGCAAGATTTCATTCTTTTTGATTGCCGAGTAATACTCCATTGTGTGTGTGTGTGTGTGTGTGTGTGTGTGTGTGTGTGTGTGTACACCACATCTTCTTTATCCATTCATCCATCGATGGACATTTGGGCTCTTTCCATAGTTTGGCTTTTGTTGATAATGTTGCTATAAACATTGGGGTGCATGTGCCCCTTCAAAACAGCAAACCTGTATCCCTTGGATAAATACCTAGTAGTGCAATTGCTGGGTCATAGGATAGTTCTATTTTTAATATTTTGAGGAAACTCCGTATTGTTTTCCAGGGTGGTTGCACCATTTTGCGCAGTGCAAAAGAGATCCTCTTTCTCTGCATCCCCACCAACATCTGTTGTTCCTTGAGTTGTTAATGTTAGCCATTCTGATGGTCATGAGGTGGTATCTCATTGTATTTCCCTGATGATGAGTGATGTTGAACAGTTTTTCACGTTAGCCATCTGGATGTCTTCTTTGGAGACGTGTCTATTCATGTCTTTTGCCCATTTCTTCACTGGATTATTTGTTCTCTGGGTGTGAGTTTGATAAGTTCTTTATAGATTTTGGATACTAACCCTTTATCTGATATGTCATTTGCAAATATCTTCTACCATTCCATCGGTTGCCTTTTAGTTTTGCCGATTGTTTCCTTCACTGTGCAGAAGCTTTTTATTTTGATGAGGTCCCAATAGTTCATTTTTGCTTTTGTTTCCCTTGCCTTCGGAGCCATGTTGAGTAAGAAGTTGCCGCGGCCAAGGTCAAAGAGGTTTTTGTCTGTTTTCTCTCGAAGATTTTGATGGCTTCCTGTCTTACATTTAGGTCTTTCATCCATTTTGAGTTTATTTTTTGTCTATGGTGTAGGAAAGTGGTCCAGGTTCATTTTTCTGCATGTCGCTGTCCAGTTTTCCCAGCACCACTTGTCGAAGAGACTCTCTTTATTCCATTGGATATTCTTCTCGCTTTGTCAAAGATTAGCTGGCCATACGTTTGTGGGTCCATTTCTGGGTTCTCTATTCTGTTCCATTGATCTGAGTGTCTGTTTTTGTGCCAGGTACAGTCTTTTTAGAAAACAGTTTGGCAGGTACTCATATACAGTTAAACAACACACTGTAGTGATCTAGTAGTTCCATTCCTAGTACTCAAGTGTAAGGAAAACTTATAGTCAAGCAGAAACCTCTGTGCTAATGCCCCAAACTGGAAACAAATTCATGTACTTTGACTGCGAATTGATAAAGTCTAGTACCTCCGTACAGTGGAATACTATTTGGTAGCGCATGCAGCAGCATAGAGATCAAATGCGTTATGCTGAGTGAAAGAAGCCAGACTCAAAAGGCCACAAAGTATATGATTCTGTTTTTATGGCATTTTGGAGTTAGCGAAGCTAAAGGGACAGAAAACTGGTGGTTGCCATGGAGTGGGGGCATGAGGGAATGTTTTTGGGAGGTATTCTACATTGCCTGTGTCTGTTCTGTATCTTTTTTTTTTTTTTTTTGAATAATTTATTGTCAACTTGGTTTTCATACAACACCCCATGATAATCCCAACAAGTGCCCTCCTCCGTGCCCATCACCCACTCTCCCCTCTCCTACAGCCCCCTCTCCCCTCAGTTTGTTGTTAGTCTTTGAGAGTCTCCCATGTTATGTCTTCCTTCCTCTCTGTGGCTTTTTTTATCTTGATTGTGGTGGTGGTTACATGATTGCATATATTTTTCAAACTCAGAAGTATACTTAAAAGTGAATTTCTGGGGGTACCTGGGTGGCTCAGTCAGTTAAGTCTCTTAACTTTGGCTTAGGTCATGATCTCACATTTGGTGTGTTCGAGTCCCACATTGGTTTCTGTGCTGACAGCCTGGAGCCTGCTTCAGATTCTCTGTCTCCCTCTCTCTCTGCCCCTCCCCAACTCCGGCACTGTCTCTCTCTCTCAAAAATAAACACATATTGTATCTGTCTTTCTCTGACTGACTTATTTCACTTAGCATAATACCCTCTGGTTCCATCCATGTTGCTACGCATGGCCAGATTTCATTCTTTCTCATTGCTGCGTAGTATTCCATTGTGTGTGTGTATATATATATATATACACACACACATATATACCACTTCTTTATCCATTTGTCAGTTGATGGACACTTATTTGGCTATTGTCGAAAGTGCTGCTATGAACATTGGGGTACACGTGCCCCTATGCGTCAGCACTCCTGTGTCTCCTGGTGGATTTTGAGAGACTTAGCAGAAAACCATGGAGGAGGGGAAGAGGGGAAAAGAAAAAGACACAGTGAGGGAGACAAAACATAAGAGACTCTCAAAGACTAAGAACAAACTGAGGGGTGAGGGGAGTGTGGGAGGGGAGAGAGTGGGTGATGGGCACAGAGGAGGGCACTTGTTGGGATGAGCACTGGGTATTATATGGAAACCAATTTGACAATGAATTATTTTATTTTTTTATTTTAATTTTTTTTTCTAGCATTTTTATTTTTTAATTTTGAGAGACATAGAGACAGAGAGTGAGCAGGGGAAGGGCAGAGAGAGAGGGAGATACAGAATGTGAAGCAGGCCCCAGGCTCTGAGCCGTCAGCACAGAGCCCGATGCGGGGCTCGAACTCACAGACCGTGAGATCATGACCTGAGCTGAAGTCGGCCGCTTAACTGACCGAGCCACCCAGGCGCCCCTGACAATGAATTTTTTTAAAAAATAAACAAATATTAAAAAAAAATGAATTTCAGCGCACCTTGTGGCTTGGTTGCATTCACCTCTTGATGTTGGTTCAGGTCATGATCTCATGGTTTGTGAGATGAAGCCCCACGTTGCACTCCTTGCTGACGGTGTGGAACCTGCTTGGGATTCTCTCTCTCTCCCTCTCTCTCTGACCCTATGTGCATGCATGTGCTCTCTCTCAAAATAAATAAACATTAAAAATATTAAGGTATTTTGGAAAACTGTCTCAAGAAAATGTTTTAGATTCTACTTATTCTACTTTTTTGGGGGAGGAGGGAGTGGTAGACAGACATCATTAGCATTTGTAAAGTTCTTTGAAGCTCTAGAAAACATGGAAATTCAGAATTTGTCTACATGTAGCAAACATTCCGGTCAGATGTTTTAAAGAATGTTACAGTGTTAGAATTGGTAGAGAAAAAAGAACCCGAAGCCTAAGTTAGGTTAGCTAAAGTCACACAACTAGTTAGTGACAGAGGTAGGTCTAGAATTTAAGTAATGAATTACTAATTTGATGTTGTTTTACTAAAACACACTTTTTATTCTGAGTTAGTCCTTCTAGAGACTATTTTTAATTCCTTTTCGGAACCTTTCAATTATGTCATCCTAAAGCTGGAAACCACTCCCTTCCTAGTGGTAGGAAAGTCCTGTGTCTAGTTGATAATAGGACTGTGTCTGGTTGATAATAGGAAGGCTAAATTTAAGAGATCCTGCATCACTTAAAGTTTACTTAGACATAATCAACAAGTTTAGTTATAAAGACACAACTTTAGTTGTGGGAAACTGGATGCTTAGTTTTGAAGTTGTTAAAGGCTATCTATCAGTTAGAAATAGGTTTTTGTAACTTTATTGCATTAAAAAAAAGCCTTTTCAAATTATCATGATTATTGAGTGGTAGGTTTTTTTCTGGTTATCTTAAGTAATGAGGATTTATCTTATAAATACCCAGAATATGGGGAATCACCAGAAAGTCTTAATTAGTTACACATTCAGGAAACGGAGGATGGAATGTCCAGAATATAACAGCAGATTTGTCTTCTTTTTTTAATGGAAAGTGTAATTTTATTATTTTCTATTGGTTTCTTTAAGTTTTTATTATTGAAGTATAGTTGACATACAATGTTATATTTCAGGTGCACAGTATAATTATTAGACATTTCTATGTAATTCTCATCTTAGTAAATATAGTCACCATCTGTCACCAGTGTTATTATATTATTAACTATATTCCCAATGCTGTACTTTTCATCTCTGTGACTTACTTATTCTATAACTGGAAGTTTGTACCTCTTAATCCCCTTTACCTATTCTGCCTGTCTCCTGTTCTTTCCCCTCTGGCAACCACTAATTTATTTTCTGTGTTTATAAGTCTGTTTCTATTTTCTTTTGCTTTTTAGATTCCACATATAAGTGAAAACGTGGTATTCATCTTTTAATATCTTACTTATTTTACTTAGCATAATACCCTCTAGGTCTGTCCGTATTGTTGCAAGTGGCAAGACCATTCTTTTTTATGGCTAAGTAATATCCCTCTGTGTATGTCTGTGTGTGTGTAACACATCTGCTTTATCTATTCATCTGTTGATGGACACTGAGGTTGCTTCCATGTCTTGGCTGTTGTAAGTAATGCTGTAGTGAACAAAGATGCATATATCTCTTCAAATAGTGTTGTTTTCTTTTGGTAAATACCCAGTGGTAGAATTACTGGATCATATGGTATTTCTATTTTTAATTTTTTGAGGAACCTCCATACTGTTTCCCACAGTGGTTGCACCAAAATATGTTCCTACCAAGAGCACATACAGGTTCATTTTTCTCTACATCCTCGCCAACACTTGTTATTTCTTTTCTTTTGGATAGTAGCCATTCTGACTAGTGTGAGGTGACAGCTCATTGTGGTTTTGATTTGCATTTCTCTGATGATTAGTCATGCTGAGCATCTTTTCATGTGTCTGTTAGCCATCCGTATGTCTTCTTTGGAAAAATGCCTATTTAGGCCCACTGCCAATTAAAAGATATTTTTTTTAATGTTTATTTTTGAGAGAGAGCGAGAGAGCACGAGCACATGCACATGAGTGGGGAAGGGGCAGAGAGAGACGGAGACACAGCATCCAAAGCAGACTCCAGGCTCTAAGCTGTCGGCACAGAGCCTGACAGGAGACTTGAACCCACCAGCCATGAGATCATGACCTGAGCCGAAGATGGACACTTAACCAACTAAGCCACCCTGGCACCCCAGGCCCCCAGCCCATCTTATTCAGATTATTGTTGTTGTTGTTGTTGTTGTTATTATTCTGGTGTTGAGTTATATATATTCTTTATATATTTCGAATATTAATGCCTTTTCAGATAGATCATTTGCAGATGTTATTGAGACTCAGCGAGCTTTCACTGTCCCTCTGTGTTCACCTCCCTCTTTGTATAGAAGTCTTATGCTTGCCTCTGGACCCCAATTCTAGAACCAAGTTTAGAGTTTCTGCCCTTCAGAGATATTGATGATAGTGTGGATATTGCAGATCCAGTCATAGAGGTAACAGGTGGCCTGGTTACTTTTTTGGTTTTGAAGCTGCGTCTGTGTCCTGCAACCTTCATTGGAGTTATTTACTATATACCATAGCCCCAGGCAGAGTTGGCAAGTTGTTTTCTTTTCTTTTTTTTTTAAAGATTTTATTTTTAAGTAATCTCTGCACCTAACGTGGGGCTTGAACTCACAACCCTGAGATCAAGAGTCACATGATCTACCAACTGAGCCAACCAGGCACCCCAAGTTTTCTTTGTAAGGGAGCCCTACCTCAGCCCTTGCTGTGGCCTAGCTCTGATAAATCCTATGTCTTATATGGAGCACTTTTAGTCTCTGTTCCTCAGGGAAGCCAAACTTCCAGCTGCCACTGTTTCTGGACTAGGACCCTAGGGGGTTAGTGGCTTTAGCACTGCTTACCAATTTGCATTTATGTTTCTTATAACTGCTTGAGAGAGATTTATGTTACTTTTTGAGCTAGTTATGCATTATTTATGTATTTGACACATTTTGTATATAGTTATTTGGGTGAATTTACTGTGCCAAGTAGAAACCTTTTTATCTTTCAAAGTCACAGTTTTTCATCTTTAAAATGGGAATTATAGGGGTGCCTGGGCGGCTCAGTCAATTGAGTGTCTGACTTCAGCTCAGGTCATGATCTCACCACTCATGGGTTTGAGCCCTGTATCAGCTTTGTGCTGACAGCTCGGAGCCTGGAGCCTGCTTTGGATTCTGTGTCCCCCTCTATCTCTGGCCCTCCCCTGCTCACGCTCTGTCCCTCTCTCAAAAATAAATAAATCTTAAAAAAATAAAAATAAAAATAAAATTCAAATTATAGCCCTTACATCTTGTTTTTTATGCTGATGAAATGAGATTATATACACACTTGTATCTGAATTCTATGGACAATGCCTAGCATATATAAGTGATTTGTATATGGTAGCTCTTATATTTTCAAGGGAGTCCTATAATTCCTCTTTGGTTTCTGTGTTTAGACAGATATATCTACCTATTTCTATTTCTATATCTATATCTTTATATCCAACATCCATATCCATATCTATATGTATGTATAATAACCCCAAAACTCTGGTCAATCAGTATTTGAAATATCTGCAAATATGTCTGGGGATTATGGCATGTTTTGAGGCTTTTGGGTGACACATTTAAACCTAATTTTCATCTGTGTCTTGGCAACTTTGAATTGGAGGTTTTTCAAGAAGAATTGCAATTTTTTTCAGTATAATAAAGTGTGAAGTGCTTAATTGTATTTGTGATGGCATTTTAGAAATATTCAAATGATTGATATTAAGCTCTATTGCATATATTTTCCATTAGCTACTAATCAAAAAAGTCAGTGCAGTATGTATAGATATCACAGAGATTAAGTTGTAATGGAGTGAATTTCAAGTCAGGAAAAGGAAAGTAACAGTGTGCATGAGGGAGAAAATTAGGTTTTGTTTGAGGTAGAGTTTTTGGCTTAGACAACCATACTTATGACTGAGTAAAACTCTTCTTTGGGAAAGAGGAACAGAATGGAGAGAGAAAATAAAAGACAGGGACTCCTGGCTGTCTCAGGCTGTAGAGCTGTGACTCTTGATCTTGGGATTGTAAGTTCGAGCTCCATACTTGGGTCTAGAGATTACTTAAAAATAAAATCTTAAAAAATATGTTATAAGACAGACTTTCAGCATGTGTGTAGTTTATAACTTATATGCTTGCATATTTTAACTACCTAAAGTCATCACCCTACTCAAATTTTACCCACGAATTTAGAAGCATAGATGAAAAAAAAAAAGGTTTCTTTTAAAATAGAAATGTCGAGGGGCACCTGGTTGGCTCAGTTGGTTAAGTGTTCAACTCTTGACATTGGCTCAGGTCGTGATCTCACAGTCGTGGGATCAAGCCCTGCATTGGGCTCCATGCTGAGCTTGAGATTCTCTCTTTCCCTGTCTCTCTGCACCTCCCTCCCTACACATGCACTCTCTCTTTCTCTCTCTCTCAAAATAAATAAACATTAAAAGAAAGAAAATACAAATGCCAAATTATTCTTCTTGGGTTTTGGATTCAAATTAGCAGAGGGATGAGTCTTGTGGATTTTTGTCTATTACTATTTTAGGACGACTTTTATATTATTCTGCCCTTTAGAGATGAGTCTAAGAAGATTGTGCTTGCTGATAAATGATCTTACTTCCTTATTTCTTCAGCTGAAATAATAAGACATACTACTTCCTTTTTCCTTTTACATCAAGCTCTGAGTATGCCTTTGCTTTTATTTTTATCTTATGTTGTAAACTGTTGTGTGCACATGGGCGTTTGGATCCATGAAAGTGTATTATCAGTTAAGAAGCATAATACAATACTATTTTAGAGTTTTAAAGTTAATCTGCCAGTCACGAATGAGAACTAATTCAATATGCCATCTCATCATTTTGTTATTCTCAAATGAACTTCAGAGAATTTATTCTGAAAGGACCGATCTAATTACTACATTAGAGGTACTACATTAGAGGTGCTTAATCTTGGTTAAGCCGAGATTTTATAAAGTTCTTAATGGTTATGCATTTCTCCCCAAAAGGAAAGGTTTTAAAAAACACATTATTAACCCTTTAATTGTCAGAATCTACGTGTGGATTCTGGAATGTTTGATTAAGTAGAAGATTGATTAAAATAGTGATCCAGAATCTTTTTGATGTTAGGAAGTAATTACATACTATGTATCATGGTAATTGCTAAATTTTTACTTTTTTTCTGGGGAGTCTGGCCGGCTCAGCCAGTAGAGCATGCAACTCTTTTAAAAAAATATTTAGAGGGGCGCCTGGGTGGCTCAGTCGGTTGAGCGTCTGACTTCGGCTCAGGTCGTGATCTCGCGGTCTGTGAGTTCGAGCCCCGAGTCAGGCTCTGTGCTGACAGCTCAGAGCCTGGAGCCTGTTTGGGATTCTGTGTTTCCCTCTCTCTCTGCCCCTCCCCCACTCATGCTCTGTGTCTCTCTGTCTCAAAAATAAACACTAAAAAAAAAAAAATTAAAAAATAAAAATAAAAAAATATTTAGAGAGTGGGGGCACATATGAGTGGGAGAGGGGTAGAGAGGGAGAGAGAGAATCTGATCGTGCAGAGTCTGATGCGGGGCTTGATCCCATGAGCTGTGAAATTATGATCTGAGCTGAAATCAAGAGTTGGACACTTAATCGACTGAGCCACCCAGGTTCCCCTGCCACTCTTGATCTTGGGATTGTAAATTTGAACCCCACGTTGGGTGTAGAGATTACTTAAAATCTTAAAAAAATTCTCATATTGAGAAATAACTACTGTGGGTAATACAACTGTCTGGTATCAAAATAGATCAAGAGATTTTATCTTGATCTTTTGCCATTAACATTTCTGTTGTATTGACTGATGAGTTTCTTTTTTTTTTTAAGTTTATTTATTTTGAGAGAGAGAGAGAGAGAGAGAGAGACAGCACAAGGTGGGGGGAGGGGCAGAGAGAGAATCCCAAGCTGACTCCATGCTGTCAGCCCAGAGCCCTATGTGGGGCCTGAACTCACGAATCATGAGATCATGACCTGAGCTGAAGTCAGACACTTAACTGACTGAGCCCCCCAGGCATCCTAATGGGTTTCTTTTTATCTGTATTGCCATATTTTTGTTTGTGAAGCAGTACAGTTTGATGAAAAGAACACAAGATTTGAAATCAGATGCCTTGAAGTCCTGTCTCTCCGTTTACCAGCTCTATGACTTTGACACCATTTTTTTGTTGTTCTCCTTATAAGTAATATATCTGTTTCATAGAATTGCTATAAAGATTTAAATAATGCTTTGTAAACTATATTTTTTGAGTGTTATAGTGCTTTTCAGTTGGGACATTTGTTGTATTTTAGCAAAATAACTTTGCTCTCAAAGATTGCTGTCATATGGGTGAAAAATTGCTAACCTTTGGTTTAATGTATCAATTTCATTTAGGGTAAGTATCCTTGTGTTTTAATCTACTTTTATACTTTCTCTAATAATAAATTTCTTCACTGTATGAGGATTTCTTCTTTGCCAAAGTTAGAAATTGGGTAGACTTTATCATTACATTCAGCTTTATGGTGTCATGAAAATACAGGGTGTCTGGAGGCCACACTGGGACTTAGCCTTTCCTGTAGTCAGTGGTTCTCAATGGGGTCAATACCCCTATGAATATTTGAATTTTTGAAGGTGTGCTTTTGGTTGCCACAATAATTAAGGTGGGGTGAGTATGGTATTGGCATTCAATGAGCAGGAGCCAAGAATGCCGTACATTCCACAACGTTGGAGACAGTTCTGCATGATTTTTGAACATTTCCCCAGATCTTGTAGGTGAAAAACCTGTTTGTACTTATCTGATGGTAATTCTGTTAACATTTAAATACATTTAAAAAAGTTTTTTTGCAACTCTTTCTGCCCAGGGCTCTGTCCTTTTGCTTTAATAAAATCACTTTTTTACACCAAACAAACAAAAAGGTTTTTTAATGTTTATTTTTGAGAGAGAGAGAGAGAGAGAGAGAGGGAACCAGTGGGGGAGGGGCAGAGAGAGAGGGAGACACAGAATCTGAAGCAGGTTTCAAGCTCTGAGCTGTCAGCACAGAGCGTGACTTGGGACTTGAACTCATGAACTGTGAGATCATGACCTGAGTGGAAGTCAGACACTTAACCGACTGAGCCACCCAGGCGCTCCACATTTAAACACATTTAAACAAAGTAGTATTTTGTACGATTTTAATAGACGCTAAATTTTCCAGGAATGCAACTACTTGTCTTACACTGTACTTTGTTTTGTTCAGAACTTTAACGAGTTGTTAACTGTTTTGGAAAATCATATTACTGATGAAATTGCCCCTTTTGGCATCTGATTTTCCAATACAACTCATTTGTGTCAGTCTACATTTGTAGATGTCATGTGCATGGCGTTTCTGTGTATACGTGCCAGTGTCTATTTCCTTAATAATATGAAATCTAAGATGGTTATACCTGAGCCTTTACATATTACAATGTATTATTTTAAATTACTCCTTTCTCTTATATTACATTAGGTATTATCTTAATTTTTAAAAACTGAGCATAGAAAAATTGTTTTCATTTCAGGTTTGCACTCTTAAACATCTTATGTTTTCTGGATGAAACTTATATTTAATGGAACTTTACGTTGCCTTTCCAGGAGAGATAGGAAGTGCATGTTGACCTATGTTATAAGTGTCTGTCTTTCTTTTTCCTTGCCCCTGTCTTTTCCTGTTCTGTTTTCCTTCTCATTTTGAAGTATTTAATACACAGACAAGAATATAGTACTGTGTATGTAAGTAATGAAGCGTGTAATAAAACCAGTAGCTGTGAACTCATCACCCAGGTTAAGGAATAGAACATCACCAATATTGTCGGTATGTTTCTCCTTGATTTCCATTCACCTGCCTCTCCACCGGGGATAAAACTATTCAGAAATTTGTTTTGGTTTTGTTTATTATTCCCTTCCTTATGGTTACCATATTTGTATGTATTTCAAAACTGTTTTGTTTAGTATTGCTTATTTTTAGCTGTAAAAATGGAACCATGTTACATATATATACATTTACTACATACATATTTTTATTTGCTTTGGCTAATCAGTATTTTTTTAAGTTTATTTATTTTGAGAGGGGGGGAGGGAGGGAGGGAGGGGCAGAGAGAGCAGACTGTGCACTGTCAGCACAGAGCCCGATGTGAGGCTCAAATCCACGAACTGTGAGATTATTGACCTGAGCCGAAATTAAGAGCCAGACGCTTAATCCACTGAGACACCCAGCCGCCCCTTGGTGTTCTGTTTTTAAGACTTATCCATATCAGTGTGTGTAACCATGATTCATTTTCTCGGGTGTGCATATTCATTGTATGACTGTACTATAATTTATCTTTTCTCCTAAAGATGGACATTTGGGTTTTTTTTTCCATTTTGTTGGTATTGTACACATATTTCTGCTTGTCTTCAGGTGTAGACCTACAGGTATTTCCCTACAGCAGTGAATTTTAAACATTTTTGATGGTGACCTGCCCTCCATACACACAGTTGAAAGAAAAATGAGGATCAGTATTCATCCTTAATATTTGTGATGCACTCATCTTTCCCATTTTTCTTCTCTTTCTCTCTTTAAGAAAAGTTTTTTAAACATTTTATTAATTTTTGAGAGAGAGAGTTACACATATTCACAGAGGGGGCAGAGAGAGAGAGAGAGGGACACACAGAATCTGAAGCAGGCTCCAGGCTCTGAACTGTTAGCACAGAGCCTGTGGTGGAGCTCAAACCCATGAACCGAACCACGAGATCATGACCTGTGGCTGAAGTCGGGGGCTTAACTGACTGAGCCGTCCCTGTGCCCCTACTTCTCTTCCTCTTTAAGTGCTAATTGTGACCTAAATGTTTTCACAGTTTGAAATAGTTGTCTTGGTTCCTTGTGGAGAGCAGTGTGTTGACCTGACTTAACTCTGCCTATGGAGTGTGCCATAGGGCAGCATGTCATGACGTGAGAGTGCACCTAGCTACGCAGAGCACTGCTCCCACACCTGGAAACTTCTGGTAGTTGAGCTCAAGTTTCAGCTCAAAGTTTCAGATAGGACTAAATTTGGATTCAGCCCTTACATACCTTCCACTCCTTTATAGAATGAATTCCCTAGGTATGCTCTAATCAAATATTTTGAGTTCTGCCAGAGTCAGACCATTCTCAGAGGATGCAGGGGGCAAGATAGGATTGGTTGGAGATTTCTATTCTTGATGTTTACTTTGATGTCAGACTTGGCCCGTCTTACTTATTTTGACCATAGTCTGTGTATTCTCAGAGGATCAGGTCTCAGTAGTTTATTCTTCAGTTTTCTGGTGACTTTCTAATGTGCATATTCAGATATTTGAGATATTTCCTCTTACTTGAGTTCTTTGCTATATTCTAGAGAGCTTGAATTTTTTGCTGAAGAGCTTGAGAGTTAGTTTACATGAGAATTTGACTTTCATCTTAAGCAACTTGTAAAAACCACAGAAACTACATGTTTTAACTCTGATTTAGTGTCTAATTATTTAGAATATGTATCAAACTGTAATTTACAGAGCTACGCTTTGAACCTCAGATGAAGAATATTTACATTTGGTACTATTTTTTTTTAATTTTTATTTATTTTTTAGATAGAGGACAGAGTGTGAGCAGGGGAGGGGCAGAGAGAGAGGGAGACACAGAATCTGAAGCAGGCTCCAGGCTCTGAGCTGTCAGCACAGAGCCAGATGCAGGGCTTGAACTCACGGACCGCGAGATCATGACCTGAGCTGAAGTCGGAAGCTTAACCAACTGAGCCACCCAGGCGCCCCTATTTTTTTTATATTTAGGTTTTTATTTTAATTTCAGCTAACGTACTGTGTTATATTAGTTTCAGGTGTACAGTATAATGATTCAACAGTTCCATACCTCACCCTGTGCTCATCATGACAAGTGCACTCTTTAATCTCTGTCACCTGTTTAACCCATCTTCCACCCCCCCTTTCTCGTAACCATCAGTATATTCTCTATAATTAAGAGTCTGTTTCTTGACTTCTCTTTTTCCCTTTCTTGTTTGTTTTGTTTCTTAGAGTCCATATATGAATGAAATACGGTATTTGTCTTTCTCTGACTGACTTATTTTGCTTTGCATTATACTCTCTAGCTCCATCCATGTTGTTGCAAATGGCAAGATTTCATTCTTTTTATGGCTGAATAGCATTCCGTCACACACACACACACACACACACACACACACACACACACACACACACACACACCCCCTACATACTGCATCTTCTTTATTCAGTCATCAATCAATGGACACGTGGGCTGGTTCCATATCTTAGCTATTGTAAATAATGCTGCTATAAACATAGGGTGCATGCATCCCTTTGAATTAGCGTTCTTGTATTCTTAGAGTAAATACTCAGTAGTGAGATTACTGGATGGTAGGATAGTTCTACTTTTAACTTTTTGAAGAACTTCCATACTGTTTTCTACAGTGGCTGTAGTAGTTTGCGTTCCCACAAACGGTGCATAAGTGTTCCTTTTTCTCCACATCCTTGCTAACACCTGTTGTTTCTTGTATTATTGATTTTAAGTCATTCTGACAGGTGTGCATTTGGTACTATTCTTGATGACTTGTGTAGGGGGTACTGAATAATAATAATAGAACAGAAATAACCAAGGTAATGCATTTTTTATCTCACTTTTTATGAATAGAACTAAAAAATAATAAACACAGTGTTCATTCCAGTCTAGAAGATGTGTTAATGGTTTTCATTATAATTTTTTATTGTAATAAAATACACATAACATAAAATTTACTGTTTTAACCACGTTATTATTTTTGTTTTAACTGTTTTAGAATGTACAGTTCAGTGGCATTCAGTACATTCACATTGTTGTGCAGCATCACCGCTATCCATCTCTAGAACTTTGTCTTTCTAAACTGAAACTTTGTACGCGTTAAACAGTAACAACTTGTTCTCCCGTTACCCCAGCCCATGGCAACCACCATTCTACCTTTCTGTCTGAATTTGACTACTTTGAATATCTCAAAAACGTAATCATACCATATTTGTCCTTTCGTATCTGGTTTTATTTCACTTAGCATATATTTTCAAGATTTATCCATGTTGTAGCATGTGTTAGAACATTGCTTTTCAAGGCTGAATAATATTCCATTGTATGTATATGCCACATTTTGCTCATCAGTTAATCTGTCAGTGGACATTTAGGTTGTTTCCATCTTTTGGCTATTATAAGTAATGCTGCTATGAACTTTGCTGTAAAAATATCTGAGTCCCTTCTGTCAGTTCTGTTGGTTATATATGCGGAAATGGAATTGCTGGATCATATGGTAATTCTGTGTTTACTTTTTCCGAGGAACCACCATAAGGTTTACTGTTTTTTCTCCCTAATTAATGATTATAGATCTGCATTATCCTGGAAAAAAATTTTTTTTAAGTTGATTTTGAGAGAGAGCATGCGTGCGTGCGCCCAAGCGGAGGTGGGGCAGAGAGAGGGAGAGAGCGAGAATCCCAGGCAGGTCTGCATTATCAGTACAAGCCCAATCCGGAGTTCGAACTCACCAACTGCAAGATCAGGACATGAGCTGAAATCAAGAGTCAGGCGCTTAATCGACTGAGCCACCCAGGTGCCTGGACCCCAGAGATATTCTAAAAACAGACTCTCCCTGGGCGCCTGGGTGGCTCAGTCAGTTGAGCCTCTGACTCTTGATTTCAGCTTGGGTCATTATCCCAGTGTCTGGGATCGAGCCTTGCGATGGGCTGTGGGCTGAACATGGAGCTTGGTTGGAATTCTCTCTCCCTCTGCCTGTCTCCCCCATTTTCGTTCTTTCTAATATTAAAAAAAAGACCCTCTCTTTCTCTCTCCTTTTTTTTAAGTAGGCTCCCCACCTAATGTGAGACTTCAACTCACAACCCTCAGATTAAAAGTCACGTGTTTTTCCAACGGAGCCAACCAGGCACCCCAACCCCAGAGATATTCTAGAATTTACTTGCTCCCCAAATTTCTTGCATTGTGTCATTGTTAGAAGTTCCTGAAATGGATTTTGGTTCTATTGTTATTCTACTTTTTGCTTTAATCGCCACTTTTGCCTTTTATAAGTCCCTAAATCAGATTCCTTGAGACTTTTGATTACTATTTACTCCGTTCATTTCTCTATCCTGGTCTCTATTTTTTTTTCCGGTATTTTTATTCTTTTCTATCCCTTTTGTTTCTTTCCTCTATTTCAACTTAAAATGCAATAAATATCGGAAGCACTTACTTCTTCTGGCTTTAAAGAAACTAATCATACTGTGGAATCTTCAGTTTTTATGTACAGATTCTTTCCAGCAATGTGTACATTTTAGGCTTCCTTAAACCTCTGAGTGTACAACTCTTCTGGATATTTGAGTTTTGCTAGCTACTTGGATGATAGTGCACACGTAGAGGAAGTATTGTCATTTGACTTAAAATATAATTATAAAATATAGTAATGTTAATAATATAAAGAAATTGGGGTGCCTGGCTGGCTCAGTTGGAAGAGCATGTGCCTTTTTTTTAAGTGTTTTATTTTGAGAGAAAGAGAGTGACAGCGAGAGCATGAGTGGCGGAGGGGAAGAGAGAGAGGGAGACACAGATTCCAAAGCAGGTTCCAAGCTCTGAGCTATCAGCACAGAGCCTGATGTGGGGCTCCAACCCACCAACTGCAAAATCATGACCTGAGCTGAAGTTGGATGCTTAACCACCCACGCACCTCAGAACATGTGACTCTTGATCTTGGAGTCATGAGTTCAAGCCCTGTGATGGGTGCAGAGATTACTTAAAATGAATAAATTAAAACTTAAAAGAATACGATATTATAAAAATGTTTTTGAGCCTTATGAACTTAATAGCGAACCTGCCTTGTGACCTTGACCAAGTCATTTAAATGGCGTTTTTTTATTTTGTAAATCTAGATGATGTTTTAGCTTCTCTTTCCTTAGATAGAATTTTGTTTACATAGCGAATCGAAGACCCAAAGATTTACAGGTCAGAGGACTTTAGGGATCATCTGTTATCTTTTCTACAAATATTTACCTGGCACTGTTTTGGTCTTGAGGATACTTCACTGCTTCATAGAACTTAGAGTCTTTTATGAAAAAAAGGTTGTAAAGAAGCTGTGTAATATTATTTAAAGATTCCTCATTTCATTTTGGTGGGTCTCAATATGCTCAAAAGAAAAAGGATCTCTTTCCGTATATGTCAAATTGCAATTCAAGAACTCTAAGGCAGGAGGAAGGGACCCTGAATGATTGAATTAGGACCGTGCCTCTCAAAGTTTTCTTTGTATGAGTCACCTGAGGTTCTTGTTAAAAATGCATGTTCTGTTCAGTAGGTGTAAGGTAGAGCCTGAGATGCTACCAGTCGATGAACCACATTTTGAGTAGCAAGGAATTTGTGTATAATTAAGAGAAGAGAATAGTGTGCTACTACTTTGAGAAGAATGGTTGGAGCCATGCAGCACAGGCTTGGAGTTGTGAGTAGGACATCACACTTGGCCTTGGTGAAATGAAATTATGAGAGCTGTTAATGGTCACATATTAAGAGGAGATATGATATTAAGGAGGTAATCACCTATGTTTTGAAGACATTCAGAATTGAGATTGAATGGTGATTGGGTCTAACACCTTTTACCAGATACTGGGAAGTGAAAGAGAGGAGGATCTTTGGGCTTGAACTCACAACCTCATGATCAAGAGTTGAATGCTCTTTTGACTGCACCAGTCAGGTGCCCCCCAGCCCCTGCAAATAAAATCTTTAAAAAAAAATTTTTTTTAAATCCTACTTAATTTAAAAATTCATTCATTTCGCTCTTTTACCTCTTGTATGTTGGAAGGTGCAAAGCCTCTATTAGAAAACTTTTAACCCATTATATTGTATTTGAGGTTTATGTGTCTGTTTGCCTATTAGACTGGGAGATTTTTAGGAGCAGGGACTAATCTTATTTATTTTTGGGCTTTCCCAGCAACTAGTAGAGTGTCACATTTTAGGTACCTAAAAAATGCTAATTGAATAGTGAATATGTAGAAAGTTAGAAGTAGAGGGGATTTTAGAACTCATGTAAATCATATAGATACAAAAATTTCTAAAAAGAATTCTATATTGTTTACATAGGGCTACAGGCTTTTGATTTTGACTCTTTAAAGTATTTTAAAAATTATACTACTGTCTATCACATCATCTCTTAAAAGAAGCCATTTTAATAACAGAAAAAGTAGGAAGGACAGTCTCAGAGTAAGCACAGTTAGCAACTTTACATCCATTTTTTAGTCATGGCTGGCATCTGTTTAAGGATTAGATTTCAGGAACCATTATCTAATGCAACCCTCTCCTTTTAGAGATGGTATATCTGAGCCCAGAGAAGTATCAGAGTTCTTACAGCAAGGCAGAATGATAACTGAATTTAGAACTCAGGACTTCTGACCCCCAGCCCAAGATTTTGATCCAGTCATCACAGTCTTCATTACATGATGAGACTTAGGTACGAGAATTTATTCTTTTTGTTTGCTTGTTTTTGAGAGAGAGAGTGAGAGAAGGGGAGGGGCAGAGAGAGAGAGACAGAATCTGAAGCAGGCTCCAGGTTCCCAGCTGTCAGCACAGAGCCCGACACGAGGCTGGAACTCACGAACCAGGAAATCATGACCTGAGCCAAAGTCAGCCAGTTAACCGACTGAGCCACCCAGGCGCCCCGAGAATTTGTTCTTTAAGTAAGATCATATATCTACTAAGAAGTAGAGCTGGATCTTGAATCCACATTACCCTACTCCACTTTTAGTGAAACCTGTGCATTCACTTACGTGTAATCTCAACCTACTCTGCCAGCACCCATTTAGTTGTAGAGATGGAATTACAAGTGATTGAAAGGAATTGTTCATATTTAGCATTTTCTTTCCTTAACAATTTCAGATTTGGGGCTTCAGCAACTTCTTCCAGGGAGGAGGTCCAGTGCAGCTGCTGTTGCAACCCAGGATCTTGACTCACATCCATAGGTTGGAGTATTGGTGTATCAGCCATCCTCAGATACCTCACTAAGGACAGGTATGTGAAAGACTTAGTAAAGATAAGAAAAGTAGAATGACTAATGTTTTTCCTTCCTGTTTCTAGTTAGATACAAACACTTGGCTACCTTTAACATTTTGACCCTTTATTCTGGTAAAAACAAAGCATTTGAAATCTTAGGTGAGTGGGGCAAAATATTTTCTTGATGGTAAAATATGTGTGAGAATGTTAACAGGGATGAAACTTAGAGTAATTAAAAGTTTTCTTCTTTCTCTTTTTGTGCATTTTTCAAATTTTATTTATAAGCTTGTGTTAGTTATCTGTTGTTAACTCAGTGGTTCAAAACATACCAGTCATTTATTTTGGTTATGTTTCTGTAATTTGGTCAAGACTTACTTGGTGGGGACAGTCTGTCTCTGTTAATATGTGACCTGAGGTGTAATAGCTGGAAGGGTAGGGGGTGCCTTGATGGCTGGGTGCTAGAATCACTTGAAGGCTTGCACACTCATTCTGGTGGTTAACGCTAGCTATTGGCAGGGACCTCAGCCTGGGCTCTTGGCCAGAACACCTACACATGACCTTTCCTTTTGGCTGCTTGACTTCCTCACATGGTGGCTAGGTTCCAAGAGAGCATCCCAAGAGAACAAGGTGAAGTTGCATGGCATATTTGACTTAGTTTTAGAAGTCACGTAGTCTTACTCTGCTTTTTTCTGTTGGTCGAAGTAGTCAAAAGGCCCCCCTAGGTTCAGAGGAGGGAGTAGACATAGACTACACCACTCGAAGGGAGGAGTATCAACATCTTGCTATAAGAAGAGCACATGGGATGGAATCTGCCATTGTAGCCATCTTTGAAGAATATAATGGGCCACAGTTTATATTACTTTTAAGATGAAGAATATAAATAACATGTATAATATGTGAAAAGAGGAATATTGGCAGAAAATTATGGTGTCTGAGTCCAGTAAGAATTTTGCGTGCTTTTCCCGTCTAAGTAGAGTATGATGCTGAAAATAAGATGCCTAAACAGGAAGAGGTGAATTAGATTCTGAATTTTTATTCGTATCAACAAAGCAGCATAATGAAAATAGAGACAAAAATGTATAAACAAGATTCAAAATAAGATTTGGAGGGCACCTTTGGTTGAGTGTCTGACTCCTGATTTCAGCTCAGGTCATGATCTCATTTTCTGAGTTCAAGCCCCTTATTGGGCTCTGTGCTGACAGCATGGAACCTGCCTGGGATTCTATGTCTCCCCACTCCCCCACCTCAAAAATAAATAAATAAACATTAAAAAATAAGATCTGTAAGCTTTGTTTTTTTTGTTTTTGAGAAAATGCTTCTATTTTAGTTCAAAGGCTACTTGGTTTTTTTCCCCCTTATTTTAATAATTGGAGAATTATTTGGGAAACTGGTTTCCAATAAGGTAGATTGAAGAAACTAGTGCCAGTGTTGTTATATACATCAAGTTTGTTTTGTCTGGTTCTTTTAAGGAAAACTATGTAGTGTTTTTCAGGATTGTACAATTTAACCTGGTAAATTTCTGGTAATATTAAAATTTTTTTTTTTCAGTGGAACAAGAAAACTTGCAGAGTTTGAGGAACTGCCGTATTTTCCAGAGTAGTTGTACCATTTTACGTTCCCAACATAGTGTATAAGAGTTCCAGTTGCTCTGCATCCTTACCAACATTTGTTATTTTCAGTTTTTATTTATTTTTACAATAATAGCCTTCTTAATGGGTATGAAGTGGTATCTCATTATGATTTTGATTTGTATTTCCCTAATGATTAGGGATAATTATTAATGCACATTAATAATTAGAGCATCTGAGCATCTTTTCATGTACTTATTGGCCATTTGTATATGTTCTTTGGAGAATGTCTATTCAAATTCTTTAGTTATTTTCTTTTTTTTTTTTTTTAATTTTCTTAGCGTCTTTATTTATTTTTGAGAGACATAGAGACAGAGAGTGAGCAAGGGAAGGGCAGAGAGAGAGGGAGACACAGAATCTGAAGCAGGCTCCAGACTCTGAGCTGTCAGCGCAGAGCCCGACGTGGGGCTCGAACTCACAGACCGTGAGATCATGACCTGAGCTGCAGTCGGCCGCCCAACCGACTGAGCCACCCAGGTGCCCCTCTTTAGTTATTTTCTAATTGAGTTGTTTGTTTCTTTGTTGTTGAGTTATAGAAATTCTGGATATTACCCCTTATCAGATATAAGAGTTGCCAACATTTTCTCCCAGTCTGTACGTCGCCTTTTCATTCTATTGATTATGTCTTTTGATGAGCAGAAGTTTGTAATTTTGAAGTAGTCCATTTTAGCTATTTTTCTTTTGTTGACCTTTGCTTTTGGTTGTCTCCCTCCCTCCCTCCCTCCCTCCCTCCCTCCCTTCCTTCCTTCCTTCCTTCCTTCCTTCCTTTATTAAGTAGGCTCCATATCTAGCAAGGAGCCCAACATGGGGCCTTAACTCACAACTCTGAGATCAAGACCCAGGCTGAGAGCAAGAGTGGGACATTTAACTGACTGAGCTATGCAGGCACCCCTTTGATGTCATTTCTAAGGAAACATTACTAAATCCAATGTCATGAAGCTTTCCCCTATGTTTTCTTCTAAGAGTTTTATAGATTTAGATTGTACATTAAGGTTTTTAATCCATTTTGAATTAATTTTGGTATGTATGGTATAAGATTGATTTAATTTTATTTACATGGTGTAAAGTAAGGCTGTATCATTTTTTTTTTTTTTGACATGTAGGTATCTTGTCGTCCCAGCTCCCTTTGTCCTTTTGTTGAAAAGACTTGTTTCTCTCATTGAATAGTCTTGGCACCCTTGTTGAAAATCATTTGGCCATAGATATATGGGTTTATTTCTGCTCTCTCAATTCTATTCCATTGGTATGTCTGTTTTTATGTCAGTACCATACTGTTTTGATTACTATAATTTGTGGTTAAGTTTTGAAATGAGGAAGTTTGAATCTTTTAACTCAGTTCTTCTTTTTCAAGATAGTTTTGGCTACTTTGGATCCCTTGAAATTCTATACGAATTTCAGGATTGGTTTTTCTATTTCTGCAAAAAAGGCTGTTGGAATTTTGGTAGGGATTGTATTAAATCTGTAGATTACTTTGGGTAGTATTTCCATTTCAACAATATTAACTTTTCCTGTTGATGAACATGGAATTCTTTCCAGTTATTTAGATCTTACTTAATGTCTTTTAGCAGTGCTTTGTAGTTTACAGAGTTACACCTCCTCAGTTGAGTTTATTTTTAGCTATTTTATTCTTTTGGCACTGTTTTCTTAATTTCCTTTTTTGCATATTTAATTGCAACATTTAATTGCATATTTAATAGAAACACAAGTGATTTTGTATGTTGAACTTGTACCCTGCAAATTTGCTGATTTCATTTATTAGCTCTGGTAGGGTTTTCTGTTGTTATATGTGTGTTCTTTGGGGTTTTTCTCCATATAGAATCATATCATCTGAGACTAGAAATAGTTTTACTTCTTCTTTTCCAAGTTGGATTTCTTTTATTTCTTTTTCTTAATTCTCTAGCTAGCTATTCTTAATGTCCTAACAATAGGACATTGTTTTTTAAAGCTTAATTTTTTATTTATTTATTTATTTTTTTGAGAGCATGCAACAGGGAAGAGGGGCAGAGGGAAAGAGAATTTTAAGTAGGCTACACACTGAGTTTGGAACCTGGCTCAGGGCTCAATCCCACAACTCTGGAATCATGACCTGAGCTGAAATCAAGAGTAGGACACTCAACTGACTGAACCACCCAGGTGCCGTTAATGCATAACTATTTATAGTGTTTAATACAGCTACTCTTATTTTCTGCAGTTTGCTGAGCAAGTCTTGCCTTTTGATATATAGGATGATGTTTCATGTTAGGTGAAGTACTAAGTTTTCTTTTTATCAATTCAGTAAATTAGAAATTCTCCATATTGTAATAGCTTAATCATTCATTAAGACAGAACTATTTTACATTATAAGATATCATTAGAGATATAGATTTATCTTGGTTTTAACCTGATTATAATATTTTAAAGAAGGATTAGCTTCTGAGAAAGTTTGGAAGTTACTTTTACAAATTGAGGAGTCTGTGTCAGAGGATTGACAGTAAAAACTTCATGAGTCCCTGTTCATTAGGATACAGATTGTATGTTAATCAGTAAACATTAACTTTAGGTAGTGATCTAAGGATAAGAGAAATGAACAGGTGAGGAAAATTATTGAGATCTGATTTGAAGAAAGTCATACTGTCATTAATGGAGATATTTTACATGGGGCGCCTGGATGGTTCAGTTGGTTAAGCGTTCGTCTTCGGCTCAGGTCATGATTTCTCAGTTTGCAAGTTCAAGCCCCGCATCGAGCTCTGTGCTGACAGCTCAGAGCCTGGAGCCAAGGAGCCTGGAGCCTCCTTCAGATTTCGTGTCTCTCCCTCTTTCTATCCCCTGCCCTCCTCATGCTCTGTTTCTCTCTGTCTCTCAATAATAAATAAAAACATTAAAAAAAATGGAGATATTTTACAGCAATGTTTTTCTTTTGTCATCTGTGGAAGAGAAAACTTGTTCATTAACTCTGAATTTCAAATAACTGTTTGGATTTATAAGAAAAAAAATTATAAGAAAGATGAATCCTAAGAGCCTTTTCTGACTATAGCAGGAGGAAATCAGAACTCCCTCTCCCACTGGGATAATTTAATCTTTGGAAAAAGGAGACTTTGAGAATTTTGACATCTTTGAATCTCTTGCAAGTCTTAAAACTGGATAAATATCAGGAAAGTCCAGTTTTGACAATAGTTAGAGGTAAATTAGAAAGTCAGTGCTTAAAAAAACCGGGGTTAGAATGAGCAGTGAGGGATGAGTTAAAGATTAACATGGTATTTTGACATTGATATTTCTTTAAGTCACGTCTCCTCTTTTTGAGTAATATGTTAATCCTAGTTTATATTTATTAAAAAGTTCTGTTTAACAGAAAAACACGATTGAATGAAAAATGTGTAATTTTCAGAGTCTATTAATCATATACGAAAATCTGGTTATACATAATCATAAAACTGTACCACTGTCTAGCATGTTGCAGTTTATCTGATTTGTAACACATTAAGAAGTAAAAGAGAATAGAGGCTTGAGCACCTTTGAGTCAAGTCTGTGAAGTGATAACCATGCCATAAGAAGGAATTTCTCAGAGCTCAGGGTGCTAAATTAAAATGAACTCTTGGGGCACCCGGGTGGCTCAGTCAGTCAAACATCTGACTCTTGGTTTCAGCTCAAGTCACGATCTCACGACTCGCAAGTTCGAGCCCCGCGTGGGGTCTGTACTGATAGTGCTGAGCTTGCTTGGTATTCTCTCTCTCTCAGATTAATAAATAAACATTTAAAATTTTTAAAAAATTCTTTTTCCAGAGCAAAGCTGAGATTGTATTGTTGGGTCTGGTCTTTGGAATTTTAAGATTAATAAGAATATTATTTATTTTATTGATGTAATATGTACCTGTTAAATATGTAATCTCAATAATTTTTGATATGATAATTTGATAGCCTTACTCTGCATTTTAACTTGAAGCAACTCCTTTTTGCATTCTCACTGTCAGTGTCTTACATTTAGGTCTGCATGGTGTCTTTTGGCCCCTTAACAAACCTTTTTACTTCCAGCTTTCTGTTTTTTAGACTATTAGGAAATTACTTTGCATAGACATCTGCATTAAGATATTCACATTATATTTAGCTTTTGTTTTCAGTCAGTTTTATTGACAAATAATTTATATACATAAAATTCACTTCTTGTAAGGGTACAAGTCAGTGATTTTTAGTAAATTTACAAAGTTGTATAGTCATCACCACAATTCAGTTTTAGAACATTTTCATCATCTTCTAGAAATCCCTTCTGCCTATTTATAGTCAATTCTTGTTTCCAACCCCAGCCTCAGGTAATCACTGATCTACTTTCTGTCTCTAAAAGTTTGCTTTTCCTGGAGATTTGATATAAATGGAATCATACAACATGTGGTCTTGTGTCCAGCTTCTTTCACTTGCCTTAATGTTCTTGAGATCCATCATATTGTAGCATGTATCAGCATTGTTCCTTTTTATTGTTGAGTAGTATTCTATTGTATGGATACACCAAATTTTATTTATTTATAAATTTATGATTTTATTTTATTAAATTTTTAAAAAGTGAGTGGGGGAGGGCAGAGAGAGCGAGAGAAAGAGGAATCTCAAGCAGGTTCCACACTGTCAGCACAGAGTCTGGTGTGGGGCTCGAACCCACAAACTGTGATATCATGATCTGAGCCGAAACCAGGAGTCGGACGTTCAGTTGACTGAGCCACTCAGGCACCCCTGATTTTATTTTTTATTATTTATTTATTATTATTATTATTATTTTTAATGTTTATTTATTTTTGATACGGATATTGTTTCATTTGAGCGCATTGCTTAGCTCTCGAATTCTCCTATCCTGTTCCTGGATCAGCTTCTCTCTCTTTTTATCTGCTTCCTCTTTTTCTATAATTTTATCTTCTAATGCACTTACTCTCTCTTCTGCCTCTTCAATCGTGCTGTGGCTGCTTCCAATTTGCCTTGTCTTTCATCCAAGGCCTTTTTAAATTCTTCCTGACCGTTTTTAAGGTCCTTGAACTCTGCTGCATGGGACCCCTTGCATTCATCTATGCTTTTGTCAAGCCCATCTGTTAGTTTTATGATTATCATTCTATATTCATGTTCTGTTATGTTGCTTATATCTGTTTTCATCAATTCTTGAACTGTCACTACTTCCTGTAGATTCTTTTGAGGATAATTCTTCCGTTTCATCATTTTGGCTAGATGTGTTTTGGATTGTTTCTTGAAGTTGCCCTAGAACAGGATCTGGGCACCCAGGGCGCGCGGTCCGGACGGCGGGCTGCGCAGGCTTGGGCGGTCACCTCAAGGGGCAGCCAGGCTCTCCTCTATTTTTGAGAGAGACAGAGAGAGAGTGAGCTAGGGAGGGGCAGAGAGAGAGAGAGAGAGACACAGAATCCGAAGCAGGCTCCAGGCTCTGAGCTGTCAGCACAGAGCCTGACACGGGCCTCGAACTCAACTGTGAGATCATGACCTGAACTAAAGTCGGATGCTCAACCGACTGAGCCACCCAGGCGCCCCAATTTTTAAGTAATCTCTATACCCAGCATGGGGCTTGAACTTACAACCCTGATGTCAAGAGTCACATACTCTGCTGACTGAGCCAGCCAGATACTGCTAGATATATCAGGTTTAAAAATTAATTCATCAGTTGATGGGCATTTGGATTATTTCTACTTTTTGGCTATTATTATATTTATCATCTCATCATTTAAACATTTCCTGATTTGTGCATTTAATATATATATGCATTTAATGTATATGACTATAATGTCTAAATGTAATATAAATATTATATATTGAGGGGATATACTCAAAAGGTTTTAGTAATGGGTATGGGATCAAAAACGTTTGGAGGTCACTGTTCTAGTCCAGAACAGTCAGAAAATAGAAAACAACACGAATTATCCTTAGTCACAGATCTGATTGTACCACTCATAATTATACTCTACTACCTGTGAAAAAAAACTTAAATTTCTTAATGTGCTGTTAAGGAGCTGTACCTTTATGGACTTAGACTTTTTATCTGTTTTCTAGCTACACTTCAGTCTAATAGCTCAGTGCTTCCGTTTATTTCTATGTTTCTTTTTCAGTGCTTCCTTTAAAAATATTCTCACGAAATTCTTTGTAATTCCTTTAATACATGATGCTCTTCTGCCTTTGAGCTTTTGCCAGCTCTTCCCATTCCTAGAATGCGGTTTCCTGCCCACCTTGTCTTTGCAGGGGTACTGCAATATATCATTTAAGCTCCAGCTATATAACTTCTCTGAAGTGCTCCCAGGCTTGTCCAAATCCATTGAATGCTTCATCTTCTGCAATAACTCTGTACCTAGTATGTACCTTTATTACGGCAGCTCTCAAACTAAATTACAGTTACTTATTAGTGTGTCTACATCTTTTCCTAGACTGCTACCTCCTTGAGGACAAAGAAGGGGCCTTATTCAGTTGATACTTATTGCTCAAATGAATGGGTAGTAGCCCTGTGGGTGAGGCACTTGCATGACCCTGAGAGTGATGACTTCTGGATGGAGTTCTACCCGTTATCTCAGTTTTCAAAGTTTTTGTTATGTTATTACATTAGGTCCATACCTACATAGGTTGAGGGTGAGCTCAGGAGTTCATAAACAACTTTATGGACTCATTTCCCTGAGGAGACAGAGAAAAAGAAAAAAAAATGGAGTTTTGCCTTCCCACTTGCAGGCAAGGGCTCCATTGAATGGAGAGGAGGGTTCCCCTCTGAATTTTCATCCTTGGAGGCTTTCTGTTTTCAGATGCTCTTGCTGCTGCTGCCACTCTGCTGTACTCACCCCAGAAAACCTGGAGACTGGAACATGAGAGGATGGAGAGAAAGAGGAAAAATTCCTAAAGGATTCACCTCACTTTTTCTGAGCTTTAGAAGTTCCCTTTTCTCGCGTTGAGCCAGAGCTAGCAGGCTTCTTCTGTATTTCTCACCACCTGCACCGTAGTGCTCACTTCTGAATTTTTGATTGTGTTGAGTTTAGGCTGGGATATACTAGGGGGAAAAATGTTAAGTTCACAGCAGGTTCAGTGATACTTTGAATTCTGGTGCTCTTCCCAGATCCACCTGTAATATTTACTTTTCAGGGTCTTCAAATAGTTGTTGATGCATTCTGTCCAAGTTTTATAGTTCAGTGAGAGATAAAGGGAGGCATTTGTTTATTCTGTTACCAAGCAGGGAGTCTTCTCAATACTTTGGTTTTGACATTTTATTTTGATATAATTCTAGATTCATAGGAAGTTGTTTTTTTAAAAAAGTTTTTTTAAATATTTATTTATTTTTGAGAGAGAGAGAGAGAGAGACAGACAGAGCATGAGTGGGGGAGGGGCACAGACAGAGAGGGAGACACAGAATCCGAAACAGGCTCCAGGCTCTGAGCTGTCAGCACAGAGCCCGATGCGGGGCTCGAACTCAGGAACGGTGAGATCATGACCTGAGCCGAAGTCGGACGCTTAACCGACTGAGCCACCCAGGCGCCCCTAGATTCATAGGAAGTTGTAAGGAGAGGTCTGGTGTGACTTTTACCCAGTTTCCCCCCGTGGTTATATTTTACATAGTTATAGCACAATACCCAAGCCAGGAAACTAACATTAATGCCAACTTTTATTAAGAAACATTTCAAGTGTATAAGAATGTTGAAAGACTAGTACATTGAACATGTATATATCTCTGATAATTCAGTAACTTAAATATTTTGCCATGCTTTATTTATATGCTTTATATATATATTCTAATATGTGTGTATTTTTTCTGTGAACCATTCGAAAGTTGTGGGCATTATGATACTTCATCCCTAAGTACTTAAGTATCCCATCTTCTTAAAAAAAAAAAAAGGATATTATACTTTAATAAATATTTAATAAAAGCAAATTGTTTTTCTATATAACTCCAATACTGTTATCATACCTAAGAATATTAGCAATATGAATTTTGGGGGGACAGTAGTCTTAATGTTCCACGGTTTTTGTTTTGAAGTTGACTCTTGAAGGCTAAAGGTATTATTTGAGGGGATGGCCCTTCTGATGATGTACTCTAGTAATTGTTTTGAGTGTCTGCGCTCCTACTATGTGTGCAATTCAGAGCCCCTGGATCTTCCTGATTCTGTATTCTTGTTTTCTATCATTCTTCCCTCCTCTCAGACTTCCCAAAGCTCTCTGAGCAAATAGTTAGAATAGTCCTTATCAAGAGATTATAAATTTGTCAGACTGATTTAGGACTAGCAGGTAACTTTGATTTTAGTTATTAGTCAGGAAATTGCAGTTAAAGTTGTGGTAGAGTTTCTGATGTGGTGGCGTATAAGGATTGTATCCAACTCTAAGTAATTGAAAACCTGACTACAAAGCTTAAACAAAGAAAGGTCTGTTTTTCTTACATAATTCTGGGCGTAGGCTGTGGCTTATGTTGATTCAGTGGCTCAACAATGTTGGGGCCCATATCTTTGTGATTTGCTTGGTCCTCATGGCCCTAAGATAGCTCTAGCTCCAGCCTTCCACCCACATTTAAGGAGGCAAATGGTCCAGGCCAAGCAAAAGCTTTCCTATTAGTGATTCTAGCAGGTTACTTCTAATGTCTCCTGGGCCCAAATTGGGTCATATGGTCACTTCTAACTGTAAATAGCCTTCGGCCTCTATAGTGAGAGGCAAGGAGGAAGGAAGGATTTGGGAATGGCTTTTTAGGCAGCCAGTTAATAGAATCTGTCACAATTATTTGATTACATTCATTTTACTTCAAAAAGTCATTTGACTTCAGTATGATATTTAACAGATAGGTGCTTTATGCTTATATACTACATCTTACTGGTATTGTGGGAAACAAAAGAGATTTTACTAGTATTATATTACATTATATTATGTATATTTAAAAAATTTTAAATCCAAGTTAACATATAGTGTAGTAATAATTTCAGGAATAGAATTTAGTGATTTATCACTTACATATAATACGCATTGCTCATCCCAACAAGTGTCCTCCTTAATGCCCCTCACCCCTTTAGCCCTTCCCCCACCCAACACCCTGCTAGCAACCCTGTTTGTTCTCTGTATTTAAGAGTGTCTTTCTCTGTTTTTATATTATTTTTGCTTCCCTTCCCTAATGTTCATATGTTTTGTAGCTTAAATTTCACATATGAGTGAAATCACACGATAACTTTCTCTGACTTATTTCACTTAGCATAATACTCTCTAGTTCCATCCACATTGCAGATGGCAAGATATCATTCTTTTTTATCGCCAAGTAATATTCCATTGTATATCTATCTCTATCTCTATTTATATTATACCACATCTTCTTTATCCATTCATCAGTTGTTGGACATTTTGGCTCTTTCAATACTTTGGCTATTGTCAACACCACTCTAAACATTGGGGTTGCATGACATGTGCCCCTTAAAATCAGCACTCCTGTATCCTTTGAATAAATACTTAGTAGTGCAATTGCTGGGTCATAGGGTAGTTTTATTTTTAATTTTTTGAGGAACCTCCATACTGTTTTCCAGAATGTACCAGTTTGCATTCCCAATTTTTTGAGAAAGAAGGAGAGTACCCACATGTGAGCAGTGGAGAGAGAAAGAGAGAAATCTTAAGCAGGCTTCATGCCCAATGCAGGTCTTGATGGGGGGCTTGATCTCACGATCTGAGATCATGACCTGAGCTGAAATCAAGAGTCCAGCGTTTAACTGAGCCACCCAGGAGCCCCAAAAGGAATTTTAAATTTAGTTGTGAAAGTGAGCTTTTGCTTATACAAGGTAAACCTTAGATTGAATTTTGGAATCTTGGGCATGGTTTTGAATATGTAAACATCTATTTTCTCTTCTGTGAAATGGGGTTAGTAATACCTGACTTTTAGGGTAATTGTGAAGTGTGAAGGAGATAACTTATGTAAGAACCTACTACAGTGCCTGCTGCTTTGGAAGTGTGACAGGGAGATGTTATTAGATGTTGTGCTAGAGTGGAAGAGCATGGACTTCATAGTCGGCTGACTTGATTAGATTCATAGTTTCACTACAGAATAAATGTGTGTGGTGTTAGGCAAATCAGTTAATCTCTCTGAGATAGTTTATTAATGTGCTTTGTTTATCTCTCAGGATTATTTAGAAGGATTAGATTCTATTTGTACAGTGCAGTACCATGTAGGCTCTCAGTAAAAGGCATCTATCTATTCCTGGGGTTGTGACTCAGTCAGTTGAGCATCTGGCTCTTGATTTCAGCTCAGGTCTTACTCCCAGGGTCATGGAATAAAGCCCTGTGTCAAGCTCCATGCTGGGTGTGGAGCCTGCTTTGGATTCTCTCTCTCCCTCTGCCCCTCTCCCCTGTTCATGCTCTTGCTCTAAAATTAAAAAAAAAAAAAATTAAAGCATCTGTTCTTACTATTTTTAGTTATTATTTATAAAATTATAATAGGTAGGGAATCAGTCATTGAATTTACTTTAGAAATTTGTGTGAGGTTTACTTTATTTGTTGTAAATGGAATATTGTTCGTTACTAGTGAAAGTGTTTCAACTGTTCAAAAAAATCAGTCCCCTGCAGAAATTGGGCACTGTTACTCTTGGAAGCAAAAAGATTTCTAAATTTAGTTGTGAAGGTGAACTTTTGGTCACGCAAGGTAAAATGGCATGAATTTTGGGACTTTGATATAATGGTATTGTGTTGTGAATCTTCCTTGTTCTTTTTTGCTCAGTGCTGTCTTAAGATTTAAACATAGTTAAAAGCTAGTTTAGTGGCACATGGATGGCTCAGTAGGTTAAGTGTGTGACTCCTGATCTCAGCTCAGGTCTTAGTCTTAGAGTCGTGAGTTCAAGCCCTGCGTTGTACTCCATGGTGGGCATGAAGCCTACTTAAAAAAAAAAATCTAGTTTATAACTACTGACAGTTGTATAATATTCCATTGTATGCACATTTCTGCATTTTATTTGTTTCTTTAATGGATTTTTAGGTGTGGCTTGGAAACCGCTAACACAAATAGTACCGCTATGCATTTCCTTATACTTTTGACTTATGCAAAGGTTTCTCTGTGGTTTATACTAAGGAATTGCTGACATATGGTCCATATACATAATTAATTTTACTAAATATTGCCATATTCTTTTCTAGAATGCTTGCTTAGTTTATTCTCCCACCAACACTGTATTAGGGTTCCCATTTCCTTAAATCCTCACCAGCATTTGGTCTTACCCATCTGTTTAGTTTTGCAATCCAATGGGCATAAAGTAATATTTTGTTTTAATTTACATTTCTGTGATTGAGAGGGAGATTTGACATCTCTTTAGTAACTCGATACCATTTGGGTTTCTCCTGCATGTCGAATAAAAAATTTACCCAAATAATACATATTTGTTGTAGATATTTTAAAAATTTGTCTTTTTTTCTTTTTGTTATTGTTTTTTGTTGTAGATACATTAAAATAATTTTTTGTATAAGGTATTTTTTTAAGTTTTTTGAGTTTTTTAATTTATTTTGAGAGAGAAAGAGCACAAGCAGTGGAGGAGCAGAGAGCAAGGGAGAGAGAGAATCCCAGGCAGACTCTGCACTGGTGAGCACAGAGACCAGTGTGAGGGTGGAACTCCTGAACCATGAGATGATGACCCAAGTGGAAACCAAGAGTTGGACTCTTAACTGACTGAGCAACCCAGGCACCACCCCTCTCAAATTTTTTTAATGTTTATTTTTGAGAGAGAGAGAGAGAGAGAGCAAGCAGGGGAAGAGGCAGAGAGAGAGGGATACACAGAATCCGAAGCAGGCTCCAGGCTCTGAGCTGTCAGTACAGAGCCCGATGTGGGGCTCAAAGTCATGAACCGCGAGATCATGACCTGAGGCAAAGTCAGACGCTCAGCTGACTGAGCCACCCAGGCACCCCTGTAGATATATCATTTTAATTTATATTTTTTCTTTTTTTTATTTTTGAGAGAGGGAGCACACGCAGGTGTACCCGTGTCGGGGAGAGGGGAAGGCGGGGGGAGAGAGAGAGAATCTTAAGCAGGCTCCATGCTCAGTGCCGATCCTGACCCAGGGATCATAATCTGAACCAAAATCAAGAGTTGGATGCTCAACTAAGTGAACCACCCAGGTGCCCCTGTTGTAGATGTTTTTGAAAATGCAGATCATCTGTAATACCCTAGTCTAGAGATAATTGCTGTTCACCTTGGCTACATCTTTACGGTCTTTAAATATTCATACACATATAAATTCATACACAAATGTGTATTTTTGTTTATAAATAGGATCATATACACAGTTTCGTGGTGTACGCTTTCCATTCCACAATGATTTATGACCATTTTTTCCGTGTTTTTGGAAATGTATCTATATTACCATGTAATAGGTGTATATCATTTCATTTTATGGCTTTAAGTTATTTGATCTTATATTGTGGGGCATATATGCTATTTTTTTTTTTGTCATTAACAATACTTTGGTGAACTGTTAATCAAGCCTAAGCCTACATTTTGATGAGGCAAGGCTAGAGGGATTATGCTCTTACTCTCTTTGTGAAACTGGGTTTATAATAGTAAGTTGCAGCTGTCTCAGTTTATTTTCCGCTTGAATTCTACAGCAGCTGTTAACACCTCAATGTTGCAGGGCTAGAGTTTAAAGAATTCCCAGTAGGCCTTATTCTCTCATTCGCTCTCTCTTTTTCTCACTTTGGCAAGGCCTGGTTAGCAAAGCATAGTGGAAGAGGAGTTGATAGACCTGTATTTAAATATTCTTGTCCCTTCTTATAGAGGGGCTGCTAAATTTCAACTATCAAGAACTCTAAATTGATAGCTTCATTTTATTTTTTGAACTATTAATAGCTTTTTATTATAAAAGTAAGAATGCTATAAAACAATTGAGAAAACAAAGAAAACCATAAAGAAAATAAAATTCCCATAATCTTTCTACTCAAAGATAATTGCTATTACAAGTTTACCTTATATCCTCTTAGATATTTTTCTACATAGCATGCACTGGCTTACCAGAACTAGTATTTAAATAATTATGCAAGCCCAAATCATTGGTAACTTGATATTAGCTATAGTGGGAGTAGTTACACTAAAGAAATTGGCAAATGCTATAAATCAGGGCTTCTTTCTCCCTGCCTAATTCCATCCAGAGCCAGTTATCAGCACACTACTGCATATATATCTATATATCTAGATGTATAGATATATATATAGATGTACTTCACTATTAATGGCTTCCTAGAAGTATGTTGTATAGATCAGTGGTTCTTAGTGTGCTCTTTGGAGCAGCAGTGTCAGTGTTACCTGGAAATACGTTAGAAGTTTATATTCTTGGCCTCCATCCAGACCTACAGAATTATAAACTCTTCTGTTAGGGCCCAGGAGTCTATGGTCCTGCAAGCTCTGTGGGTGATCTGATGTAGAATCACTGATGAGAACCAGTGATATTGATATACCATAAATTATCTGATTGGTCTGATGATTTTCGTGCAATCTATTTCTAGATATATGCTCATTTAAAAATCTTTAGATGGATATTGCCAAGTTGTAGTTGTTTTTTTTTTTAACGTTTTTATTTTATTTTTGAGAGACATAGAGACAGCGTGAGCAAGGGAAGGGCAGAGAGAGAGGGAAATACAGAATCTGAAGCAGGCTCCAGGCTCTGAGCCATCAGAACAGAGCCTGACGCGAGGCTCGAACTCACAGACCATGAGATCATGCCCTGAGCTGAAGTCGGCCGCTTAACCGACTGAGCCACCCAGGCGCCCCCGCCAAGTTGTATTTTAAAAAGGCTGTACTAGTTTCCATTCCCACATGAAGTCTACTCAATTTCATTTTAGGTTCTAGTTCCATGGAGAGAAAAACAGTTATGTTAAAGATCTTTTCTAGCTTCATCTATATCAATTTATCCATCCTAGAACGCATTTCACTTGCATTGTTTTCAACAATAAAGTGTTTTGTTGTTACTTATACTTTCAAAAACAGGACAGTTGAGACAGAGGGAAAAAAAAACTATGCCTTGTTTGCAGAAAACATCTAGCGTCATATGTGACTATACCTGTGAGTATCTACCTTTAATCCCCGTGCAAATGATTAACTCATGCTTCTTACCTTTGGCATGTTACATTGTTCTGAAACACCACTTTAAAATGTGTTAAGACCTGCTTGCTGTGAAAGTTGCTGTTGATGGCTCTAAGCTGTTAGAAGGGGGCAAAAGATCCTAGCAAGAGTTTGTGACTTCTCTTATAAATACTTCATTTTAAAGATTTTTGTTCAGAGCTCCTAGGTGGCTCAGTTGGTTAAGTGTTCAACTCTTGATTTCAGCTCAGGTCATGATTGCACAGTTAGTGAGATTGAGCCCTGAGTCAGGTTCTGCCCTGACTGTGGAGCCTGCTTGGGATTCTCTGCCTCCCCACCCCCCACCCCACTACCCTCACTGTGCACGCACATGCATACTCTCTCTCAAATTAAATGAATAAACGTAAAAACAAAAAAGATTTTTGTTAGGTTAGGAGCTAGAATTTATTAGTATTGGCTAAAAGAAGGATAATTTAAGCAGCTTTGCTATATTTCATTGGCCCTGATTATTGGCACCCATGTTTTTTCATTTTGAACTTTTGTAAGAAGAGTTGCAAACAGCAAAACTGGTCCTTATCCCAAGCTTCATCCTTAAGGGACTTTTTTTCCCCCTAGAATGAGTGCTGTGGACTCAAAACTGTTAATTTTATGATGACATTAATAGGGTCTGCCAAATTGCCAAGATTCCAGATTATACAGTCTCAGAAATAATTGTATTATTTAACAACTTAATGCTTTAATTTAGGCAGATTAACTTAAATAGTTCTGTTTGAAGTGATGTCTCTCCAAAGTTTATGTTCTTTTTTTTTTTAATTATTTTTTAGCATTTTTATTTTATTTTTGACAGACATAGAGACAGGGCATGAGCAAAGGAAGGGCAGAGAGAGAGGAAGATACAGAATCTGAAGCAGGATCTAGGCTCTGAGCCATCAGCACAGAGCCCGACGCGGGGCTCGAACTCACAGACCACGAGATCATGACCTGAGCTGAAGTCGGCCGCTTAACCAACTGAGCCACCCAGGCGCCCCCAAAGTTTATGTTCTTGACCTGAACAGTAACGTTCTCAGAGATTCTGCTCAGAAGGAAAGAACATTGGAGTTGAAATGATAGTCCCCAGTTCTTTGTTGTTTCATCTTACCTTCTAGTACAGTGCGGTAGCTTGGATAGTTGCTTAGCCTGGGTCAAGTCACTTGATTTCTTTGTGCCTCAATTTCCTTATTTGTAAAATTGAGCTACTGATACCCATCTCACAAGATTATTATCAGGATTAAATGCAATATGATATGTAATGCGCACAGCATAATTCTCATAGGTACCTAGTGATAGATGCCTTTCGATTTCTCTCTCTCTCTCTATTTTAGAGAGAAAGAGAGTGAGCGAGTGAGTGGGGGGAAAAGGGCAGAGGAAGAGACGATCAGCCCACAGCCTGATGTAGGCATAGATCCCATGACCCTGGGATCATGCATGACCTGAGCCAAAATCAAGAGTCGGACACTCAACCGACTAAGCCACCCAGACACCCCACGATTTCTCTTCTTGATATAAACATTCCTCATTCATAGCTCTCTCCTTTGATATTTCCTCTTCTTACACTGGTATTTCTTAACTTGCATTCCTTTCAGAATCTAATAGAAGCAATGATTCCTCTTATCAGAAAAATGTGCCTGTCTATTAAACTTTACCTGTAGTTTGGGGACTTTATAGGCCCCCATCCCACCCCAACTTCCCCAAAGCTCATCTTTGAACCAGGTTGAAGCTCTTTGTAGAATATCTCCTTGGCAGACTCTCCAGTTTCCTAGCTTCAGTTGTCATCTCATTGTATATGGCTCCTAAATCTGCTTGTTTGGTGAACTTCTACTTGCTGGACAGATTTATCATGGAATTTTTATGTAGTAGAGACATAATAAGTGAATGGAGGAATAAATTACACATTTTAATTGTTGATATAGGTCAAATAAATTACGGCACTGTGTGGCTAGACTTAGAGATCTTCCTCACTATAAGTTACAGTTAATAAACTTAAGTGAGGTTAGGTATTGATTTAGGCACAACCATTTCCTGCGGTGTCCGTTGAAACTTAAGTGTAAACTTGTGGAAAGGGTTTTGGTCACAAATTCTAGCAAGGGAATGAGTTTTCAAGAAACCCCTCAAATGTGGTAGCTTCTTTCGGACTATACTGTCATAGCCAAAACGTAAGCTCATCTGAAAATTTGCTATTTCACTGTCAAGAATCATCATGGACACTTGTGTGTTAGTAGAGCCCTGTGCTGTCATCTCTTCCATCCCTGCTCCTCCCAGTGTAGGTAAGACTGTTAACAGTTGCAGGGGACAGAAGCCCAATTTAAGGGGGGAAAAGAGTTATTGGACCAAGTAATTGAATAATCCAGAGACAAATCAGAGTCAGTAGAGATTTAGGGGCTCAAATGACTATCAGGGGCTCCCATTTTTATTCTTTATTACTTAGCTCTATTTTTCTTCTTTTCCTTCTAAGACAGGGAGCTTTCTTTATGTAGTCAAGGAAGAAGGCTGCAAGCAGCCCCAGTTTACATTGGTCTTATAACCTCAATCCTAGAGAAAGAGAAATCCCCATAGTAGTATCAGAAAAAATTCCTGGGAAAGACTGTGGACTTGATTGCTAAATTACCTATATAAATGATTCTCAGAGCGTGGTCCCTGGGCCAGCTTCATCAACATCATCTGGGAGCTTATTAGCAATGTAAATTCTGGGACTTCTGCTCAGTTCTACTGAATCTGAAACCTCGGAGTTAGGGGCCAGCAATCTGTGCCTTAACAAGCCTTCTGGGTGATTCTGATGCATGCTAAAGCTTGAGAACCATTGAACTATAGTATCACTACTCAACAGCTGTCTGAAATAGAGAAGCAGAATCTTTACCTTTGGAATATTTAGTGGTTTTATTACTTCCCCTAACAAGTGCAGGTGAATGATTTTTTTTTAATTTAAATTTCTTCAGGATTATGGTCTGTACAATTCATTTTGAACATTTCAGTTCTCTTTAAGTAGATGAGTTTCTCTAATTTTTTAATGATATACTGTCATCAGGAAAAAAAGCAGAGTAACATTATTTGCATGTCATGAATATATCAGTCAGGCCAAATATGTTTATATACAGGTCTTGAATCCCTCACACAATTCCCTAAAATAGGTTCTGGTTTTGTATCCCCATTGTTGATAAAAACAAAACAAAAACCCAAAAACTGAGGCTGAGAGAGGTTTGTCTGACATAGCCTAAAGTTGTGTATTTCATCAGCAGAAAAGTAGAGTTTGCATGTAGGCATTCAGCAAGCATTTTATAGAGGGTCTGCTCTGTGCTGGGACCTGTTTTAAGTATCAAGATACAAAACTGCTTAAGACCTGATTTTTGTCCTTAAGGAACTTAGTCTAATAAGACAAGACAGTGCGGAGTGCAGGGTAATGACTCCAATAACAAAGATACTGAAAGAGTGATTTGGGAGACTGCGGAGGCAGCTTCCAACTTTGCTTGGAAGATTGGAGAAGACTTTATTTAAAAAAAATTTTTTTAATGTTTATTTTTGAGAGAGAGACAGAGTGCAAGCAGGGGAGGGCCAGAAAGAGAGGGAGACCCAGAATCTGAAGCAGGCTCCAGGCTCTGAGCTGTCAGCACAGAGCCAGACACGGGGCTCGAACTCGCAAACTGTGAGATCATGACCTGAGCTGAAGTCAGATGCTTAACCAACTGAGCCACCCAGTTTCACCCTGGAGAAAACTTTAAAAAAGGACACGAGCTTTGATAAACATCAAAGTAGATATCATTTTGAAAATTCCTTTGATGGGGCACCTGGGTGGCCTAGTCGATTGAGCTTCTGACTCTTGATTTTGGCTCAGGTCATGATCCCAGGGTTGTGGGATTGGGGTCTATGCCGGGCTCTGCTCTGAGCATGGAGCCTTCTTAGGATTCTCTCTCTCTCCCTTTGCCCCTCTCCCTTGCTCCTGCACTCTCTGTCTCTCTAAAATACATAAAATGAAAATTGGATAAGCACAAAAATCTCATTCTACTTTCATGTTTAATGAAATTTTAAAATTAATTACTCTTTCTAAAAGGAAATGAAAGCAAGATAACCTAAGAATGCTTTTGCAAATGACATTTGCCCTTTATCCCATTATCATAACTTGTTCTCGTGTTCTTGAAGGAAGGGCTTGTTTTAACACTTCGTAATTTACCACCGCCATGGTAGATGTGCCATAATTTATTCAGCCAGTCCCCCAAATTTTTTTTTAACATTTACTCTTATAATTTTTACTGTTATAAATGGTGTTATGGTGAACATTTTTTACATTCATCTTTGTATACTTGTATCATGCCCTTAGTATAGAAATAGAATTAATGGACCAAATATTTGTATTATGCGTTTATATTCCTCCTTTCTTCATCTGTCATTGTCATTTGCCCTTTTTTGTTTGTTTTTAAAATACTCTTCACATGTTATACCTTCATAACATGAGTTATGTCTTAGGGGTTTGGTACATTTGGTTTTCATTTTTGTTGATAAGTAGATGAACATAGTTAATTTCTGGTGATCTTTTGGCATGTAAGCCTATTAAATTAAGGTGATACACATAAGCAGTGTCTCTGTTAATAGAGTTCAAGGAGTACACTTAAGGAAGAAGCTCTTCCTCTGCTCCTCCCTCACTCATGCTCTGTCTCTCTCTGTCTCAAAAATAAATAAACATTAAAAAAAAAAAAAAAAATTTAAAAAAAAAAAAAAAAGAGGAAAGAATGCCAACAGAAATCACGATGGACATATGGTCCCATCTTAAACAGTGACTATTTAATCATATGATTTATTTTATTCTTTTAACATTTATTTAATTTTGAGAGAGCACAAGTAGGGGAGGGTTAGAGAGGGGGGGACAGATGATCTGAAGTGGGCTCTGTGCTGACAGTCTGACAGCAGCAAGCCCGATGTGGGGCTCAAACTCACGAACTGCAAGATCATGACCTGAGCTGAAGTTGGATGCTCAACCAACTGAGTGACCAAGGTGACCCAATTACATGATTTAAAAGTTATTTTTGTCATTTATGTATTTCCCTATCCAAGATATAGGAATAGTATTAGCTTTGCTTTTGCCTGTCGTATATAATAAGAAAAGATATCTATAAAATGGGGGCTACAGAGATGTGACATATTTAAAGTCCTACAGTTTGAAAGTGGCAGTGAGGATTTTAGCACAGTCTTCTGACTTCAAGTCCAGTATTCTCTGATCTGTGTTACAGCCCTATTAGAGATGTGGTATACAGAGCAAAAGAACTGTAGAAAAAAAGTACATATGCTACATTAAACCAACTGTTAGCTTTTGCCATGATACCATAGTGTTTGTTTTGTTTTGTTTTAAAAAAACACACGCCTTTGAATTCCATTTTCTGTTCCAAACAAGTCGATGGGAGAGATTCAGATGGAATTTAAATGAACAGAAGAATAGATTCTGAGATGGGTAGATTACTGATAATAAAAGAGAAAATTATAGAGATAAGAGTATAAAGCTGGAAGAACTATGGACTTCCTAGCTGATTTTGGGATGTAGGAAGACACAAACAAATGGAAGTATTAGAAGATAAGAATACTGTTAGGGCAGAGGCTTTTTGTCTTCAAGCAAACTTTTTTTCATCCTTAGGTAGAGAAATTTCTCTTTAGGTGATAATTGGTCTCAAGGATGGATCAGACTTTGGATACCCACACCCTCATACCATACCACCCCCATAGATTGTGAACATCAACATATGTTACAGTAAGATGAATATTGGCCACAATGGATTGTTTTTTTTCATGTAATTTATCCCTAGTGAACTTAAGTGTACTCTATAGCCACACCAAATAGTGATCTGGCCTGCAAGATATACATTTTCCTCTACTAGATTTGTCAAAATTCTTGGAATTTTCTGGGAAATCCAGTAAATACATTTGTTTCAGCCTTTTTTTCATTTGAAACCCTATTCTTAATAGGGGATATTAATCTTGCCCCTGCAAGAACTTTGGATCTAGTATGAAGTAAACTGGTGAATATGTATCTGTCAAGTTTCTTCTTTAATATTTGATTTACAAATGATGAAAAATGTAAAACTGAGTACTCAGACCCACAACAGAGAGGCAATACCGATTTTTAAGAGAAATAACAATAATATGTGTAAATCATTTATCGTAATCAACTTCTACCAAATTTGCTTTCTGCTGTAATATAGTCATTAAGATGTTCATTTCTTTTAATGATCTTTTTAAGAGTTTATTTTTGAGAGAGAGAGAGAGAGAGACAGAGTGCGAGCAGAGGAGAGGCAGAGAGAGAGGGAGACACAGAATCCAAAGCAGGCTCCAGGCTCTAATCTGTCAGCACAGAGCCCAACGCGGGGCTCGAATTCATGAACTGTGTGATCATGGCCTGAGCTAAGTCGGACGCTTAACCAACTGAGCCACCTAGGCATCCCTAAAAGTTTCATTTCTGATTAAAAAAATATTTCTTTACAAGGAAGTCATATCTTACCAGGGAGATGTTTTCCAGAATTTTAGTTTTAATGGTAAGGTTTCTTCTATTGGAATTCTTAAAGCATCTGATAGATTGGGTGTCCTTTATTACCTTTGATTTATAATCTCACTGATTAGGATTAGGCTGAGTACATATTAGAGTATCAGTGAAATCTTTGTGGGTTGCTAGATATGAAGAGCCTTTAAAACCTTTAGACTTTATGTAGAAAGAAGTTTGGAGTTATTTTCTGTTTTTTTGTTTTTGTTTTTTGTTTTTCTGTCAGAACTTCCTGATGGTATTCAGTTAGGACTCAGAGATTTTCTTCTAGAGATCAGGCAGCCTGTTCTTTCTTTGAGAGTTATTCAGAATCTCTTTTCCTTTGTGGTATGTGCTTACCAGGCAGAGTAGCCATGGTATTCTAGTAAGAAAACCTATTGCCAAAACATTCACTAGAGCAGAAAACTGACCTACTTAATGCTGACAAGTTGAAAAAAAAATCTGTGGAATTGTACCAGCATTGGATCAACTTCTTCCTTCTCTTAGGGTGAATGGGGTGGGGGTAGAGAAGAGGATAAGAAAAGTTAGTGAACTGCTGTCGGGAAGTAAGTGATGTAGTAAACGGGTATCTAATTACCTGAAGTTATTTGATTAAAAGGTATTCATCTGGTACAATTATTTGAAAACTTCTAAAATGCCGCAGTTCTTTTTAAATCACTTTAATCTTAAAAAAAAAAAAAAGCATAGGAAATTCCTAGGGATTTTATGCTAATAATCTAGGAAGGCCCTCTGGATAGTTGTCTGCCAATATTTGATGAATAATTGTTTTTTTTGGAGTTTATGGTAAAGTTTTCTTTTTTTTTTTCAGTTTATTGTTTATCAGTATAGTACATTTTGGAGTTTATGGATACTGAGACAAAAAAAGAATGTTTGGAATATTTATTTTTAGCAAGTGACTATGGGCCTTAATTTTATCAAACTCATTTTTTCCACTGTTACTCTAATTTTCACTACTCTCAATATCTCTAGCATCTAAATTTTAGAGCTGTGCTGTCCAGTACAGAAGCCACTCGCTGTATGTGGCTACTTAAATTTTAATTAATTAAAACTACTCTGAATAAAATAAGAACTGCAGTTCTTCTGTCAAACTACCCACATTTTAAGTGCTTACTAGACAGATGTGGCTAGTGGCTACTATACTGCGTAACACAGATAGAGAACATTTTCATCATTGAAGAAAGTTCTGTTGGATAGGATCATTCTAAAGGCTGCCTCATTCTGTCATGCTTTCAGGGTTACCCAGCCATGGCACTATTGACATTTTGGGCCAGATTATTATTATGTATATTTTTTGGAGGCCTTGTAGAACATTATAGAATGTTTTGCAGTATCCCTGGCCTCTAGTCACTAGATGCCAGTAACGTTCACCCGGTTGTGACAACCAAAATGCCTCTAGACATTGCTGGAAGTCCCTGGGGAGCAAAATCAACCTTGTTTGAGAACCACTGATCTACATACATACATTAGTTCTGTATTCAACTAGTTTTTGCTTCGTAAAAACCTTAGTAGCTTAAATAAAATAATAGCTCATGACTCTGGATTTCAGTTTGGCTTAGACTCTATTGATCTCTGTGGTCTGTTGGTGGTTTGGCTGGGGCCGGATAGCCTCACTTACATGTTTGTTGGTTGGCATGCTTTTGGCCAGGGTAGGGTTGGGAAGTTTGTTTTCCATGTGTCCATTCTAGGAGGCAGATTCATTCCACTGTTGGTTTAAAATTCTAAGAGTAGCAAGAGAGGACAAATTGTAATGTGCGACCACGTTTCAAGTTTGTGGTATATCATGTTTTCTAACCCCCATTGGCCAAAGCAAGTCACCTGGCTAAAATCCAAATTAAAGAGGTAAAGAAATAGATTCCACGTCTTGATAGGAAGGTAGCTATGTCATGTTATAAAGGAGTGTGCATGAGGAATAAAGAAATTACTGTGGCCAGTTTTAAAAAAATTTATTTGGGGGCACCTGGGTGGCTCAGTCGGTTGAGCGTCTGACTTCGGCTCAGGTCATGATCTTGCGGTCTGTGAGTTCAAGCCCCGCGTCGGGCCCTGTGCTGACAGCTCAGAGCCTGGAGCCTGCTTCGGATTCTGTGTCTCCCTCTCTCTCTGCTCCTCCCCCACTCATGCTCTGTCTCTCTCTGTCTCAAAAATAAACATTAAGGGCGCCTGGGTGGCTCAGTCAGTTGAGCGCCCGACTTCAGCTCAGGTCATGATCTCGCGGCTCGCGGGTTCGAGCCCCGCATCAGGCTTTCTGCTGTCCTTGCAGAGCATGCTTCGGATCCTGTGTCTCCCTCACTCTACTCCTCCTTCAGCCTCTCTCTGTCTCTCAAAAAGAAATAAACATTAAAAAAAAAAAAAAACATTAAAAAATTATAAAAAATAAAAAAAAATAAATAATTTATTTGGAGAGAGAGCATGCATGCATGTGAGCATGCATGAGTGGGGGAAGGGCAGAGAGAGGGAGAGAGAGAGAGAGGGAGAGAGAGAGGGAGAGAGAGAATCCCAAGCAGACTCCATGCCATCAGCAAAGATCCCACAAACTGTGAGATCAGGACTTGACCCGAAATAAAGCAAGAGCCAAACACTCAACTTACTGAGCCACCCAGGCACCCCATGGCCATTTCGGCACAAAATTTACTGCCATTATTTTCTGGACAACACAAGGACCTTATTGCCCTTTCATTACATTTATCATTTTCCCCTTGGTTGCTTGTTTTTGCTTTGTTTTTATTTTGTTGTTCTAAATCTATAATTATTTAATTTTACTCATGCTTCCATCTGAGATTACTTTCTTTCTTCATAGATAAGTCCTTTCTTTTACGGTGGCTCTACTGGTAGTGAATGTTCTGTTCTTATCTGAAAGTATTTTTTTTATTTTGTCTTTATATTTGAAGAGTTCTTTTAATAATGAGAAATTTTATTTCTTCCCATTTTTTCCTTAAACTCTTATTTTCATTCTCCTTTCCTCAGAGAATTTTATCCTAATATTTTTATGCTTAAACATATTTTTTAAAATGCTAGTTCCAATATAGTTAACATACAGTGTTATATTAGTTTCACGTGTACAATATAGTGATTCAGCAATTCTATACATCATTCAGTGCTTATGGGTAAGTGTACTCTTAATCGCTTTCTCTTATTTTATCCATCCCTCCACGCACTTCCCCTCTAGTAACCATTCTTTTGGTCTCTGTAGTTAAGAGTCTGTTTTTTTAAAATCTCTTTTCTTTGTTTCCTTTGTTTCTTAAATTTCACATATGAGTGATGTCATATGGTATTTGTTTTTCTCTGACTGACTTGTTCAACCTAGCATTATACTCTAGATTCATCCATGTTGTTGCAAATGGCAAGATTTCACTTGTTTTTCTGGCTGAGTAATATTCTATTGTATAAAACACTACCTCTTCTTTATGCGTGCATCTATCAACGAACACTTCCATAATTTGGCTATTGTAAATAATGCTGCAGTAAACACTGGGGTGCATGTATCCCTTGGAATTAGTGTTTCTGTACTCTCTGGGTAAATATCTAGTAATGAAATTACTGGATCATAAGGTAATTCTATTTTTAACTTTCTGAGGAACCTCCATGCTGTTTTCCACGGTGGCTGCACCACAGCATTCCAGCAGCAGAGCACAGGGGTTCCTT
Organism: Paguma larvata; assembly: GCA_030068075.1. NCBI lineage: Eukaryota > Metazoa > Chordata > Mammalia > Carnivora > Viverridae > Paguma > Paguma larvata. Next base: position 20,939,204 of record CM057827.1, on the reverse strand, counting down.
TTTCTCCACATCCTCGCCAACACTTGTTTCCTGTGTTGTTGGCTTTAGCCATTGTGACAGGTGTGAGGTGATATCTCATTGTGATTCTGGTTTGCATCTCCCTGATGATGAGTGATGTTGAGCATCTTTTCATGTGTCTGTTGGCCACCTGTATATCTTCTTTGGAAAAATGTCTGTTCATCTCTGCCCATTTTTAAAAATTAGATTGTTTTGTTGGTGTTGAGTTGGATAAATTCTTTATATGTTTTGGATACTAACCCTTTATCAGCTATGTCATTTGCAAATATCTTCTCCAATTCAGTAGGTTGTTTTTTAGTTTTGTTGATTGTTTCCTTTGCTGTGTAGAAGCTTCTATGTTGATGTAGTCCTCCTTGCCTCAGGAGACGTATCCAAAAAACGGTTGCTATGTTCAGTGTCAGAGAAATTACTGCCTGTGTTCTCTTCCAGGATTTTTATGGTTTCGGGATCTCACGTTAGGTCCTTAGTCCCTTTTGAGTTTATTTTTGTGCAGGGTGTGAGAAAGTGGTCCAGTTTTCCCAATGCCATAGGTTGAAGAGACTGTCTTTTTGGCAGTGTACATTCTTGCCTCCTTTGTCAAAGATTAATTGGCCACAGAATCGTGGGTTTACCTCTGGGCTCTCTGTTCTGTTCCACTGATCTATGTGTCTGCTTTTTGTGCCAGTACCATACTGTTTTGATTACTGCAGCTTTGTAGTAGATCTTGAAATCTCGGTTTGTGATACCTCCAGCTTTGTTCTTCCTTTTCAAGATTGCTTTGGCAACCTGGGGTCTGTCTTTTGTGATTCCATACACATTTTGGGATTATTTGTTCTAGCTCTGTGAAAAATGCTGTTGGTTATTTTGATAGGGATTGCATTAAATCTGTAAGTTGCTTTGCGTAGTAGGGCCATTTTAACAATATTGCTTCTTCCAATCCGTGAGCATGGAATGTCTTTCCATTTCTTTATGTCCTCTTCAATTCCTTTCATCGGTTTTCAGAGTCCAGGTCTTTCACCTCTTTGGTTAAGTTTATTTCTAGGTATTTTATTGTATTTGGTGCAATTGTAAATGGAATTGTTGTCTTAATCTCTTTCTGCTACTGCATTATTAGTGTATAGAAATGCAAAGGATTTCTGTATATTGGTTTTGTATCCCGTGACCTTATCGAGTTAATTTATCAGTTTTCTTAGTAGTTTTTTGGTGGAATCTTTAGGGCTTTCTATATGTAGAATCATGTCATCTGCAAATAGTGAAAGTTTTTATTCTTCCTTACCAATCTTGGATGCCCATTATTTCTTCCTCTTGTCTCATTGCTATGGCTAGGACTTCCAGGACTATGTTGAGTAAAAGTGAGAGTGGATATCCTTGTCTTGTTCTTGGTCTTAGGGGGAAGGCTCTCAGGTTTTTCCCATTGAGTATGATGGCTAGCTCTGGGTTTTTCTGTATATAGTCTTTTTTATGCTGAGGTATGTTCTTTCTAAACCTGCTTTGTTGACATTTTTTTATCATGAATGGATATTGTACTTTGTCAAACGTTTTCTCTGGATCTATTGAAATGATCACGGTTTTCCTCTCTTGTTGATTTGATGTATCCTGTTGATTGATTTGTGAACACTGAGCGACCCTCGCATCCCGGGAACAAATCCCTCTTGATTGTGTGATTGTGGTGATGATTTTTTAAATGTATTGTTGGATTCGGTTTGTTAATATCTTGTTGAGGATTACTGCATCTATGTGCTTTAGAGATATTGGCCTGTAGTTCTCTTTTTCTGTAGTGTCTTTATCTGGTTTTGGTATCAGAGTAATGCTGGATTCATAGGATAAATTCATAGGATAAAGTTTTCTCAGGGGTATTTTTATTGGGCATAGAATTCCAGCTTGGCAGTTATTTTCTTTCAGTATTTAAAATATATCCTATTGTCTTCTGATTCCGCTTTTTTGTTATTGTTGTTAAGGAACTAATGTGTTTGTTTTTTATCAGGTTTTTTTTTTATTTTTTAGAAGTTTATTTATTTTTGAGTAAGAAAGAGAGAGGAAGCAGAGAGACAGGGAGAGAGAGAATCCTAAGCATGTTCCACACTGTCAGCACAGGGCCCAGTGTGGGGCTTGATCCCACAAACTGAGATCATGACCTGAGCCTAAATCAAGATTTGGATGCTTAACCGGTTTAAGTTGCTTGAATTCTATAGACCCTTTTGAGTCTGTAGCTTGATATCTTTTGTCAGGGTGTGGAATGTTTTTAAGATATTGTTTCTGCCCCAGTTTGCATTTGCTCCTTCTGGGAATTTGCAGAGCTGTATGTTCTATCTTTCTCTGTAGCCTGTGCCTCTCATGTGCCTTTCTCTGTTTTCCATCTTTTTTTTTTTTGTCCTTCATGTGGCTATTTTCTATTGATCTATTTTCTAATTTATTTTTGTCAAATCTGCCTTTATGAGCATGTGTTTTATTATTAATTGAATATTTATTTTTTAGTTTTAGAGTTTCAATTTAATGATTTTTTTTTATTTGTATATATCCCAAGTCTCTGGTAAAATTCTCATCATCTATTTTCCTGAACATATTAATCACAGTCTTTTAAAATCTGTGCCTAATAATTAAAATATTCGGATCACCTTTTGGTCTTTTTTTTTATTGTCTGCTTTTTCTCTTGTCTTTTAGTCATTTGGTCTTGTCTCCTAGCATTTCTGGTAATTTTTAAAATGAATGTCAGATATTGTGTATAAAAAATTATAGAGGGTTTTAATGATGTTATTGTTCTGTAGAAAGTATTTAATTTTCTTATAGTGGTATTTAAAAGTAGGAGCAAATGACCTTGATCCAGTACAGGCTTGAGATGACTTGAGGCTTTGTTTTAGACTTCTTAAGAGCTGGTTTAAATCCAGTTTCCCCTTACTCTGAAGAGTGTTGTCCTTTAGAGGTATCAAATGGAATCCTGGGGTATTTGCCAGAGCCTGTCCTTCTTGGCAGGCCCTGAACTGTAATTTTATTTTCCCAGCACTGTAAACCTACCAGAAGTTCTACTTACCTTTTTTGCTTTAAAATAGGCACTTTTTTTTTTTTTTTTTTTTGCCTCTTGCTCAGAGCACAGGTTAGGATTCAGTAAATACCCTAAGGGGAAATGGAGTATAGAATTTCCAGACTCATTTTTCTGTGGTTATGTTTTTGTGGAATCTCAGCCCCTCAAATCCTACCTGTCTTGATTACCCCTGAGCTCTAATTTCTGCCTCTGCCGTCCTGTGAGACTGCCAGAAGGTCTAGTATGCAGCTAGTTGCCTTAGGAGGAAAAAATAGTGGAGAATGTCAGACTTAACTCTGCCTTTCCTTTTCCTTTGGTATTTTGGCTTCTCACATGTTGCCTGCCTTCTGTGTGTATTTTCTTTGTTTTTAAATCCTGTTTTTATAGTTTTTGTTGCCAGGAGAATTGATCAGACACAATCTATTTTGTAATTTGTAATGGTCGTCTCTATTAAATCATTTACTAAATAATAACTTATAATAATAAAGCAATATTATAAACAGTTTTAAGCATTTACTAATCATTTACAGTGAACTTGACAGATGAGGATCCTGCCCTCACGCTGCTTTTATTCTTGCAGAGTAGAGAGGTATTAAGTATCCATTTATTTATATTGTGATAAAGTGTAAAAGAAAAAGTACCGGGTGTTACTCGCTTATTATAGAGATTTAGTTCAGGTGAGAGAGGTAGTGGTCAAGGATAGTTACTTTGAGGAAGTGATATATGTGCAGGGCTCTAAAGAATGAGTAGAATTGGGGACACCTGGGTGGCTCAATCGGTTAACCATCCAACTTCAACTCAGGTCATGATTTTGCAGTTTGTGATGTTAAGCCCTGTGTGTCTCTGTACTGACAGCACAGAGCCTGGAGCCTGCTTCAGATTCTTTGTCTCCCTTTCTCTCTGCCCCTCTCTGGCTCATGCTCTGTCTCTCTTTCTCAAAAATAATAAAAAATTTTTAAAAAAGAACAAGTAGAATTAACTTAGGGTAAAGTAAGAGGTTGTTAAAACTATCCATTAAAGAGACCTTATGGTATAAGGAAGCATGGCAGGTATCAATGGACAGATGTAGTTGGACTGATGGGCAAGCATAAAGATATGCCAAACTTTTTATAAGCCTTATTAAGGATTTTAACTTTTTTCCCTGTTTTTTCCAATTCTGATCTTATCATTGGTCTGACTCTAATTTGTCTTCTGTCCCTAGACAGTTATTTATTTCAGTTATTTATTTGGTACAAATATATTAGGTGCCTTTTGCAAACAAAGTTCTAAATTAGATGTTGAAGTTGATTAAAGACAGCATGAAGCATTGGCTCTAAAGCGAGACAAACCTGAGTTAAAATGTTACCCTACTAATTAGCTATATAATTTTGTATCAGTTATTTAACGTCTCTAAACCTGAATTTTCTCATGTGCTAAATACTAATGGAAGTGATAATAGGATTAAATGAGCTAATTGATAAATATCCTCAGTAGGTGGTGGCCTTTTTGTTTTGTTTTATTTTTTTGTTTTTTGTTAGAGAGTGCAAGCAGGGGAGGGAGTCAAAGGGAGAGAAAGAGAGAGAGAATCTTAAGCAGGCTCCATGCTCAGAACAGAGTCTGACATGGGGCTGATCCCACGACCCTGGCATCATGACCTGAACTGAAATCAAGAGACAGATGCTCAACCAACTGAGCCGCCCAGGCATCCCAACGGTGGCCCATTTTTACTATTAAACAACTATAAACTCTGAATTCTACTCTCAAGGTGCCTAAATTCTATAGGACATGACATATATCAATAGTTATAATATGTAAAATGTAGTAAATGCTACAAGAAGTTTTTGAATAAGCAGTGATTCGGAGGAGGGAGATACTCCTTCCAGACTTGGAGTAATTAGGACTGTTTAATGATGAATATTACATGTGATAGACTTGGAGCTAGCCATTTTCAAAAGTTAATTTGACATATAGTTATCTTAGTCATAAACTTTTACACTTTATTGGACTTAACAACCAAACTCCTGATTTCTCGTCTTGCAGTGTCCTGTGAAACCATATGAAGAACTTGGCTTCCTTTCTGACCTCATTTCCTATTCTCCCTTTACTAAGAAAGTTATAGCTACATCATCTCCTTTCTATTCCCCTTACACACTGGACACAATTCTGCCTCAGAAATTGTGTACTTGGTGTTCCTTTGACCCAGAATGCTCTCTCTCACCTCTGTACTTGGGTTTTCCCTCTTACTACTCAATATTTTCAGATCTGTCTGCTCCGATATAACCTAGTGAGATTTTCCACTCCCAGCAACCCTGCCTGTCACCCCTGCTGCTGGAGTGTAGAAGAGTGGAGTGTCCGATGTAGGGAGAGAAAGTGTGGAGAGGAGTTAAGATGATGGAGAAGTAGGGTGACCAGGATTTCTCTCATCCCTTAAACACAACTGTATTGAGGTCAGATCACTTGGAACACCTAGGAAATTAATCTGTGGAGTGGCAGAAGGATCTCCCCAGGTGGAGAAGCCACCTTGGTGGATCCAGGGTTACTTCATTGAACAAATCAAAGCACACCTGATGGAAGGTCCAAACACTCTACTACTACAAGCAAGGAGGAGCTTTCCAGAGGACTGAACAGTGGGATAGAGCAGCCAGATATGCAACAACAGAATGCAGGCAACACACTCCAGAAACACTTCCTGAAGTACCAGGCCCTGGACAGTGTATCATCCCTTTTTAATATAGTAGTACTCACAGGTGCAGGACACATTACAAGCTATTAAAACAAAAAAGACAGAAGCCTAGAAAAAATGATGAAACAGAAGAATTCTCCTCAAAAGAAAATCCAGGAAGAAATGACAGCCAGAGAATGCTCAAAACAGATATAAACAATATATCTGACCAAGAATTTAGAGTAACAGTCATAAGACTAATAGCTGGGCTTGAAAAAAGCATAGAAGGCAGCAGAGAATCTTGCTGCAGAGATCAAAGACCTAAGAAATAGTCACAATGAATTAAGAAATGCTATAAATGAGATGCAAAATAAACTAGATACAATGACAGTGAGGATGGAGGGTGTAGAGGAGAGAATAGGTGAAATAGAAGATAAAATTATGGAAAATGATGAAGCTGAAAAAAAGAGGGAAAGATCATGAGGGGAGAATTAGAGAGCTGGTGATTCCATGAAACAAAAATATATCCATATCATAGGAGTTACAGAAGAAGACAGAAAGGGTCAGAAGGTTTATTTGAACAGATTATAGCTGAGAACTTCCCTAATCTGGGGAAGGAAACAGACATGCAAGTGTAAGAGACACAGAGAATTCCCTTCAGAATCAACAAAAACAGTTCAACACTATGACATATCATAGTGAAACTGGCAAAATACAAAGAGAATTCTGAAAGCAGCTAGTGACGAAAGGGCCTTAATCTGCAAGGATAGACACATAAGGGTAGTAGCAGACTGTCCCATGAAACTTGACAGGCCAAAGGGGAGTGGCAGGAAATATTCACCATGGTAAGTAAGAAAAATATGCAGCCAGGAATCCTTTATCCAGCAAGGCTGTCATTCATTCAGAATAGAAGGAGAGAGAAAAGCTTTCCCAGACAGACAAAAACTAAAGGAGTTCATCACCACTAAACCAGCCGTGCAGGCGATCCTGAAGGGGACTCTGATAGTGGAAAGCAGCAATGACCACAAAGGACCAGAGACATCACCACAAATATTAAACCTACAGATAACACAATGTCACTAAATCCATATCTTTCAGTAATCACTGTGAATATAAATGAACTAAATGCCCCAATAAAAAGACATAGGGTATCAGAATGGATAAAAAAAAACCAAGATCCATCTATATGCTGTCTACAAGAGACTCATTTTAGACCTAATGACACCTGCAGTCTGAAAGTGAGGGGATGGAGAACTATCTATCATGCTACTGGACAGCCAAAGAAAGCTGAAGTAGCCATACTTCTGTCAGACAAACTAGATTTTAAAACGAAGACTGTAACAAGGGATGGAGAAGGGCATTATATCATAATAATTAAAGGGTCTATCCATCAAGAAGAGCTAACAGTTGTAAATGCCCCCAATGTGGAAGCATTCATATATATAAATCAGTTAATCATAAACATAAACACATGTATGGATAATAATACTATAATTATAGGGAATTTTAATACTCCACTTACAGCTATGGACAGATCATCTAGGCAAGAAATCAATAAGGAAACAATGGCTCTGAATGATACATTGGACCAGATGGATTTAACAGATATATTCAGAACTTTTCATTTTAAAGCAGCAGATATACATTCTTCAAGAGTGCACATAGAACATTCTCCAAAATACATCACATACTGGGTCACAAAACAGCCCTCAACAAGTATAATAAGATTGAGATCGTACCATGCATATTTTTCAGATCAGAATGCTATGAAACTTGAAATCAATCACAAGAAAAACTCTGGAAAGTCCCCAAATGCATGGAGGTTAAGGAACATCCTCCTAAAGAATGAATGGGTCAACCAGGAAATTAAAGAAGAACTAAAAAAATATATATGGAAGCAAATGAAAATGAAAACAAGATAGTCCAAATCCTTTGGGGTGCAGCAAAGGCAGTCCTACGATGAAACTAGATTACAATCCAGGCCTATCTCCAGAAGCAAGTAAGTTCCCAAATACACAACCTAACCTTACACCTAAAGGAGCTAGAAAGGCAGCAGCAGAAAAAGCCCAAAGCCAGCATAAGAGGAGAAATAATAAAGATTAGAGAAAAGATAAACAATATAGAATCCAAAAGCAAACAAAAAAACAGGAAAACAGATCAATGAATCTAAGAGCTTGTTTTTTGTTTGTTTGTTTGTTTTTTAATGTTTATTTTTGAGACAGAGCATGAGTGGGGGAGGGGCAGAGAGAGAGGGAGACACAGAATCCGAAGCAGGCTCCAGGCTCTGAGCTGTCAGCACAGAGCCCGACGCGGGGCTCGAACTCACAGACCGCGAGATCATGACCTGAGCCGAAGTCGGACGCTCAACCAACTGAGACACCCAGGCGCCCCTAAGAGCTTGTTTTTTTGAAAGAATAAACAAAATTGATAAACCCCTACCCATATGTCTCAAAAAAAAAGAGGAGAGGACCCAAATAGGACCAATAGTACCCAAATAAAATCATGAATGAAAGAGGAAAGATCACAACCAACATCACAGAAAAACAGATTATTAGAGAGTACTGTGAAAAATTATATGCCAACAAACTGGACAATCTGGAAGAAATGGACCAATTCCTAGATGCTCACACACTACCAAAACTCAAACAGGAGGAAATAGAACAGACCCATAACCAGCAAAGAAATCGAATCATTTATCAAAAATTTTCTAACAAATAATAGTTCTGGACCAGATGGCTTCCCAGGGGAATTCTACCAGAGTTAATACCTAATCTTCTCAAACTGTTCCAAAAAACAGAAACAGAAGGAAATCTCGAAGCCAGCATTACTTTGATTCCCAAACCAGACAGACTCTACTAAAAAGGAGAATTAGAGGCCAATGTCTCTGATGAACCTGGATGTACAAATTCTCAACAAGGTACTAGCAAATCAAATTCAACAGCATATAAAAAGAATTATTCACCATGATCAAGTGGGATTCATTCCTTGGCTGCAAGGCAGCTTCAGTATTCACAAATCAATCAATCAATGTGATACACATCATATTAATAGAAGAAAGGGTAAGAACCAATAGATGGAGAAAAAGCATTTGACAAAGTACAGCCTCCTTCCTTAATAAAAACCCTCAAGAAAGTCAGGATAGAAGGAACAACCCTAAACATTACAAAAGCCATATACGAAAAGCCCACAGCTAGTACCATCCTCATTGGGGAAAAACTGAGAGCTTTCTCCCTGAGGCCAGGAACACAACAGGGATGTCCACTCTCACTACTGTTGTTTAACATAGTGTTGGAAGTCCTAGCCTCAGCAATCAGACAACAAAACTAAATAAAAGGCATCCAAATTGGCAAATAAGAAGTCAGACTTCCACTTTTTGCAAGTATGACATGGTACTCTATTTGGAAAACCTGAAGAATTCACCAAGAAATTGCTAGAGCTGATACAGGAATTCAACAGTCTCAGGATATAAAATTAATGTACAAAAATTGGTTGCATTTCTATATACCAATAATGAAGCAACAGAAAGAGATATGAAGGAATCAATCCCATTTACAGTTGCATCAAAAACTGTAAAATACCTAGGCATAAACCTAACCAAAGAGGTAAAAGATCTGTACTCTGAGAAGTATAAAAAGCTTATGAAAGAAATTGAAGAAGACACAAAGAAATGGAAGAACATTCCATGCTTATGGATTGGAAGAACAAATATTGTTAAAATGTCAATACCACCCAAAGCAATCCTCACATTCAATGCGATCCCAATCAAAATAGCACCAACATTCTTCACAGAGCTAGAACAGTCCTAAAATTTGTGTGGAACCACCAAAGACCCCGAATAACCAAAGTAATGTTGAAAAAGAAAACCAAACCTGGAGGCATCACAATCTAGACTTTAGCCTGTATTAGAAAGTTGTAATCATGAAGATAGTATGCTATTGGCACAAAAACAGATACATAGATCAATGGAATAGATCCAATGGAACCCAGAAATGGACCCACAAGTATATGGTCAGCTAATCTTCAACAAAGCAAGAAAGAGTATCCAATGGAGAAAAGACACTCTCTTTAGCAAATGGTTATGGAAGAACTGGTCAGCAACATGGAGAAGAATGAACCTGGACCCCTTTCTTACACCATATGCAAAAATAAATTCAAAATGAATGAAAGACCTAAATGTGAGACAGGAAACTATCAAATCCTGCATGAGAAAACAGGCAGCAACCTCTTTGACCTTGGCTACAGCAACTTCTTATTTGACATGTCTCTGAAGGCATGGAAAATAAAAGCAAAAATGAACTTTAGGGACCTCATCAAGATAAAAAAAAAAAAAGCTTCCGCACAGCAGAGGAAACAATCACCAAAACTAAAAGGCAGCCTATGGAATGGGTGAAGATATTTGCAAATGACATATCAGATAAAGACTTAGGATCAGAAATCTGTAAAGGATTTACCAAACTCAATACTCAAAAGACAAATAATCCAGTGAAGAAATGGGCAGAAGACATGAATAGATACTTTTCCTTTTTTAAATTTAAAAACATTTTTTAAATATTCATTTTTAAATATTTTTTTAACATTTATTATTGAGAGTTAGAGAGAGAAAGAGCATGAGCAGGGGAGGGGCAAAGAAGGGGAGACACAGAATCTGAAGCAGGTGCAAGGCTCTAAGCCCAGCCCAGAGCCCAATGCAGGGCTCAAACTCATAAATTGCAAGATCATGACCTGAGCTATAGTTGGTCCCTTAACCAACTAAGCCACCCAGGTGTCCCCAAAGTGTCTCATTTTTTAAGGTGTTCATATAAATGTATTATTTTAAATTTCAAATTATACTTGTTCATTGCTGGTATATAGGAAATTGATTGACTTTTGTATATTAACCTCATGTCCTTGCAACCTTGCTGTATGTTATTACTTATTAGTTCCACAGGTTATTTATTGTTATTATTATTATTCTTTTGGATTTTCTGCTTATGCAATCATGTCATCCGTGAGCAAACACAATTTTATTTCTTGTTTCCCAATATGTATACCTTTTGATTCCTTTTCTTATCTTATTTCATAAGCCTGGACTTCCAATATAATGTTAAAAAGGAATGGTGAGAAGAGACATCTTTGCCATATTCTTGATCTTATCAGGAAGTCTCCTAGGTTCTCACCATTAAGTATGATTTGCTGTAGGTTTTTGTAGATTGAGGAAATTGCCCTCTATTCCTAGTTTATCGAAGAGTTTTTATCATGAAGGAATGTTGGATTTTGTCAATTCCCTTTTCTCTATTGATATAATCATGTGATTTTTCTTTTTTAACTTGTTAATGTGATGAATTTACATTAAATGATTTTTGAGGGTTGAATCAGCCTTGCATACCTGAGATAAATCCCACTTGGTTGTGGTGTGCATTTTTTAAAATACATTATTAGGTTCAATTTACTAATATTTTTCATCACATTTCTGTTAATATTTGGCTCCATCATGGCATGCTGATCAAATATTCAGTTAAAGCTTTGAAAAATAATGTATATGTTGGATGATAGAGTTGAAGACCAATTTTTTTCTCTATAAGGCTGAATTGTCTAAATCAAATGAGATAGAATTTAAAGCACATTATATCAAGATTTTTTGAGAATTTAATATGCACCATTAATGGCACAAACTATCTGAGTTATAATCCCAGCTTTCCCATTTATACACTGTGAAACCTTGAGCAAGTTATTTAACCTCTCCATGTCTCATACTTATCACATAGGGTTGTTATGAAGTATAAAAGAAGTGATATATGTTAAGTCTTACAATAGCTGGCACATAGTAAGATCTGATTAAATGATACTTGTGATTATTTTGTAGTTTTGCACTTAGATTCAGACTAACTGAGGTTAAGATGTGAGTGATATGACTTAGCACCACTGAGAGAGGTTAGGGGCACCTGGGTGACTCAGTTGGTTAAGCATCCGACTTCAGCTCAGGTCATGATCTCTCGGCTCGTGACTTCAAGCACCATGTGGGGCTCTGTGCTGACAGCTCAGAGCCTGGAGCCTGCTTCAGATTCTGTGTCTCCCTCTCCATCTGTCCCTCCCTCGCTCACGCTCTGTCTCTCTCAAAAATAAACATTTAAAACATTAAAAAACAATGGAGAAAGATTAGATATCTTAGTCTTTTATGGATTGTAAATATGAGAGTGACAGTGTGGTTTGGATAGGATAAAAGTTAATGTAGGTTGAAGATCTAAAAGAGTGGTTATCAGCCTCGATACTGCCTACACTACTTCTGACTACAATAGTTCAAAGAAAAAATAAAATTTAACATTTCTGAATTTGAGATTGATAGAAAGCCCTTTGCCAGAATCCAGGAGAATTATTCAATTATTTACAGAGTAGAGGAGTTGGTTTGAAGAAAACCAATCAAAACATTCCTGGATTTTGGCATGAGATCCTATGAAATAAGGAGGGAAAAAATTTCATGCCTTTCTTTCTGATGGCTTGTCCCTGGACCTGTGACACCAGGTTAGCACCCACTGGAAAACTGACTGCTCTTCTTCTCTCTTAGTGACTTTCAAGCTTAAAAATTATTTATGTCAAAGACGACTTCCTTTCTCAGACCTAATCTAAATACCCTAATAGTGCACAAACTATGTTCCTTCTCTCCCACCCTATTTCTTAACCCCTTTATCTTGTTGAATTTTTTCTATAACTTTTACCTTTAACTAACAATATAATTTACTTATGTTTATAGTTTGTCTTTCCCACAACTAGGATTAAAGTCTCACAAAAGCTTTTTTTCACCGAACCATCTAGAATATTGCCTGGGACAGCATAGATACTCAGTAAACATTTGCTAAGCTGAGTGAACAAAATCTCAGGCTGAAGCCCAAGATTTTACGAATATGAGCTCATAGCAGCTTTAACTGAAGCCAGGGCAGGGACTTGGAGTTGTATCTCCTGGTTCCTGTCCTCTTCTACCCTGTGGAATCTCTGTAAGCACAATTTGAAAACTGTTTTGCAGGTAATGATCTAGGTAAGGTTGCTGAGTAGGGTTCACTCATTTTATTTTATCTTTCTTTTTATATCTAGAAACAATAATTCCCAGAAAATAGCTGGGCCTGAGTGGGGTGATGATGGATACATGTAGTTAGCTAAAGAAAGGCTCATTTCTAATGGAAAATATACTTCTTAAAGTGTCAAGCTCTATTAGAAGTTCTGGTTGAGAAAGAATGGCTGGTAGCAATGCATAAGCTATCAATTCAGAATATCAGAGCACATTATGCTAATGGTTTGGATATTTAAAAAAATCAGAAAATGAAATAAAGATAACGATAAGACCTAAAATATAAACAGAAATCAAATTAACCTATGTTTCAAATGAGTAACATAACCATACTGCAGATAATAACCCAAGTAACATTTGGACATAGTGTATATTTTCAAATTCAATATAAAATGTTCTATAGGGGGGTGCCTGGGTAGCTCAGTTGGTCAAACATCTGACTCTTGATTTCAGCTCAGGTCATGATCAGCCTGGCATTGGGCTCCACACTGAGAACAGCCTGCTTGGGATTCTCTCTCTGCTTCTCCCTCACTAGCACTCTTTCTCTCTTTCTCTTTCAAAAATAAATAAATAGGGTACTGGGTGGCTCAGTCGGTTGAGCCTTGAACTCTTTGATTTAGGCTGGGGTCATGATCTCACAGTTAGTGGGTTTGAGCCCCGCATTGGGCCTTGCTCTGGCAGTATGGAGCCTACTTGGGATACTCTGTCTCCTTCTCTCTGCCCCCTCTTCAAAAATAAACAAACATTAAAAAAAGAACTGTAAACAACTAACGGACCCTAGTTTGTAGGCTGGTTTTTTGTGATGGTGTGAATTGGCAATTTTAAAGCTATTTTCTATTATTCTAGAATTAAATAAATAACTTTGTGGGGGTAATGGGGGAGAAGGGAAAATTCTTCCTTAAAATTACAATAAATATGGAACTGTTGGAATTAGAAAATGACCATTTCAGGGACACCTGGGTGGCTCAGTCGGTTAAGTGCCCGACTTCAGCTCAGGTCATGATCTCACAGTCTGTGGGTTCAAGCCCCACATCGGGCTCTGTGCTGACAGCTCAGAGCCTGGAGCCTGTTTCAGACTCTGTGTCTCTGTCTTTCTCTGCCCTTCCCCTGCTCATGCTCTGTTTCTTTCTCTCTCTCTCTCTCTCTCTCTCTCTTTCTCTCAAAAGTAAATATTAAAAAAATTTTAAAAAGGGGGTGTCTGGGTGTCTCAGTCAGTTAAACATCTAACTTTGGCTCAGGTCACGATCTCACAGTTTGTGAGTTTGAGCCCCACTTTGGGCTCTGTGCTGATAGCTTAGAGCCTAGAGCCTTCTTCAAATTCTGTGTCTCCGCCTCTCTCTGCCCCTCCCATGCTCATGCTCTGTCTCTCTCTATCTCTCAATGATAAATAAAAATGTTAAAAAATTTAAAAAAAATTTTTAAAGGAAATGATTATTTCAGAGCAATTTATTTTTTAACAGTTTCTAAAGACATTTATTATTAAATGTTATTAAGGACAGTTATTAAAGACATTAAGCAACAAAGACAATGGTCCCTCCAAGATGGAAATTATTTTTTTAATATAATTTATTGTCAAATTAGTTTTCATACAACCCCCAGTGCTCATCCCAACAAGTCTCCCCCTCAATGCCTATTACCCACTTTCCCCTCTGCCTCCACCCGCCATCAACCCTCAGTTTGTTCTCAGTATTCAGGAGTCTCTTACGGTTTGCCTCCCCGCCTCTCTGTGACTTTTTTTTCCCCTTCTGTTAAGTTTCTCAAAATTCACCTATGTGTGGAAACATATGGTATCTGTCTTTCTCTGTCTGACTTATCAGAACAATTTAAATAGTACTTTCACACGAGAATAATTTGCAGGTACCAAAACTATTGAGTGAAAGTTTGATGAGGGATGTGATATTTACATAGCCTCAAGATAGTTCCTTACAAAATATTATTACAAAGAGAAAAATAGTTAACTGTACAGTGGAGAAACTTGGCAGGATATTCTTTAACCAAGTGATCAAAGTTAGTGTTACTGATAATAGAACCCACTAGCCTCTTGCAGCTTTTGATATGTGTATGAAGGACCCAACATTGCTTCGTGACATTCCTGCAAAAAATGCATAGCCTGAATTTAAACATGAGAGACCATCAGACAAATGTAATTGAGGGACATTCTGCAAAATAACTGGTCTATATTATTTAAAAATATTAGTCTTAAAAGACATAGACTAAGGAACTGTTCTAGATGGTAAGTTTCTATAGAGACATTATCACTAGATGCAATGCAAGATCCTGAATTAGATTTTGGACTGGGGAAATCAGTAGCTTTAAAGGACATATTTAAGGCAGTTAGAAACATTTGATTATGGACTGTAATTATATAACAAATTTTAACATTGATACAATACTGCTTTGATTTGCTATACTGTGGTTTTCTAAGTGTATATCTGTTTTCCTAGGAAAATACATGGAAACATTGGGTGCTAAAATGGTACAATGTCTGTGACTCACTCACAGGATTCAGGAAAAAAAAAATGCCAAATAATGACAAAGCAAATGAGGTAAAATGTAAATAATCAGTGGTATTTGCAAGCTATATAAAGATAAAAAGCCACCTAAAAATCCCTAAGTCACAGTCATTTTTTCATATTTGTGAGTTGTGATTGAACAACTTGATTTTATTAATAGAATCATAAAAAAGGACAAAAATTATTCTCATCACTTAGAGAAAGTAAAGTAGTTAAGGAAATGCTAATCAAGTCAAAAAATTCCAAGTTGTTAAGATACAGAGCAGAAGGATCTGAATTTTTGTTTGGAGTTCTGTCATGGCCAAGTTACCTCAAGCACCTTATTTTCCTATATTCATTTCCTTTGATATGTTTATAATAGATTTTTAAAGGATTTCCTAAGCATTTCCTATTTAATAAGTTTTCTTTATTTTTTTATTTTTTTTTAAACATTTTTATTTATTTTTGAGAGACACAGAGACAGAGTGTGAGCAGGGGAAGGTCAGAGAGAGAGGGATACACAGAATCCGAAGCAGGCTCCAGGCTCTGAGCCATCAGCACAGAGCCCGACGCGGGGCTCGAACCCACAGACCGTGAGATCATGACCTGAGCCAAAGTCGGCCGCCTAACCAACTGAGCCACCCAGGCGCCCCAATAAGTTTTCTTTAAAAAGGGTGCTTTGTGAAAACAGATTGCCATATTCCAGACAAAAAGTTTTATAAATTTAGTAAGAAAATGTGAAGGCTATTTTTGCAATTATTTTTCTGTTTAGCTTTTTAAAATTTTAATTTAAATTCCAGTTAGTTAACATACAGTGTAATATTAGTCTCAGATGTACAATTTAGTGATACGACAATTCCATACAAAGCACAGTGCTCATCACAAGTGCACTCCTCAATTCCCATCACCTATTTCACCTATCCTCCCACCACCCACCTCCGTTCTGTTAACCGTCGGTTTGTTCTCTACAGTTAAGAGTCTGTTTCTTGGTTTATATCTCTCTCTGTATCTCTTCCCTTTTGCTCATTTCTTTTGATTCTTAATTTCCACATATGAATGAAATCATATGGTGCTTGTCTTTCTCTAACTGATTTTGCTTAGCATAACACTCTAGCTCCATCCATGTTGTTGTAAATAGCAAGATTTCATTTTTTATGGCTAATAGTCTGCTGTATATATTTACCACATCTTCTTTGTTCATCAGTTGATGGACCCTTGGGCTGCTTCCATATTTTGGCTATTATAAATAATGCTGCTATAAATGTACGTTACATATATCCCTTTAAATTAGTGTTCTTGTTTTCTTTGGGTAAGTACCCAATAGTGCAATTGCCGGATCAAAATGTACTTATACTTTAAAATTTTTGAGGAACCTGCCTACTGTTTTCCACAATGGCTGCAACAGTTTGCATTCCCACTAGCAGTGCATGAGTGTTCCTTCTTCTCCAAATCCTTGCCAACACCTGTTCTTGTGTTGTTGGTTTTAGTCATTGACAGAGATGAGGTGATTTCTCATTGTAGTTTGGTTTGCATTTCCCTGATGATTTTTGATGATGAGCCTGTTCTGTTGACGTTTTTGCAATTATTTGTTAAAAGGGAATATATTAGGGAGTGGACGTTCTTTATTAAATCTTTGAGCTAGGGGCGCTTGGGTGGCTCAGTCATTTAAGTGTCCAAGTTCAACTCAGGTCATTCCTCACAGTTTATGAGTTTGAGCCCCACCCACACCAGGCTTTCTGCTGTCAACATAGGGCTTGCTTCAGATCCTCTGTCCTGGTCTCTCTCTGCCCCTCCTCCACCCGTTCTCATTCTATCTCAAAATAAATGCATAAACATTTAAAAAATAAAACTTTGAGCTACAAATCATTTTAATAATTATTTTCATGCAATAAGTCATTTTAATACTTAGTGTAATTCTTGCTATTAGACTGGTGACATTCATAAAAACTCACCTTGATACTCCTATTGATGAACTGTTTAACAAAATTATCCTATTGGGCTTTTGTAAAATATTATTCCTATTAATATTAATTCCTTTAAAAATAGGTTTTTACATTATATTACTAAAACTTCCCACTTCAGATAAACAACTAACCTTATCACAAATAGATAATGTTATAATTTATTGGCAAATGCAGATATTGATAGAAATGTGTTTATCATAAAATTATTTGATTGAGATTCTAAAGGCAACAAGAGTGACGGTTAAACTCATTTGACCAGTAAAATGCTAGTTATAAATGAAATAATTATTCCTTGTTAGTGATAATACTTCTCCTCTGCTCGAATTACATGCCTCATTCTTTGTCTTTGTCTTACAAAAATTTCTTCTTACCATTGCTAGGAATCAGTCCTTGGTGACACAGCTATTCATGTTTTGGACCCCTTGAATACTACCGGTCTTTTATTTTTTATTTATTTTTATGTTTATTTATATTTGAGAGAGAGAGACAGAGACAGAGCATGAGCAGAAGAAGGACAGAGAGAGATGGAGATAGAATTTGAGGCAGTCTCAGGCTCTGAGCTGTCAGCACAGAGCCCAGTGCGGAGCTCGAACTCATAAGCTGTGAGATCGTGACCTGAGCTGATGTTGGACACACAACCGACTGAGCCACCCGGGTGCCCCTGAATACTACCAGTCTTAGAAGGGATATGCGTGGAATGGAATTTGTGGGAGTTGTCAGCAAACAACAGTGTCTGTTCTGTTTGTCTCCTTCTTCATATGTATATATATTTTATATTTCACAAATTCAGTCATTTACCTCTAAGGCATTGACTTGTAATTAGGGAAATTATTTGTTATGGATTAGAGGAGATGATGCTTCTACATTAGTCTGTGGATTTTATAGTTTCTATGGTACCTTGGAGTTGTCATCTTATATCATTAGAATAAAGTCCTGTTCTCTGAGGTAAATTGAGAATCTCCTCTTTGTATTTTGTGTACCTGTATTTTGTTTGGAGTTACCCTATCAGTGTAATGTAGCAGTAATTATGTTACTAACAACAATTTTGTGAGATGTTTATTATTCTCATTTTACAGATGAGGAAACTGAGGCTTGGTGAAGTTACGAAACTTGTCCAAAGTCACACAGCTTACTGTAAAGGGCACAGCCAAGATTCAGAGCCAGGTCTGTCCAACTTCAAAACTCTTAATTATAGCCGTGAAACTTTGAAATAGCTATTAAGTATCAACCTGTGATAAGGTGTATTGTTATTAATATTGCTTAACTGTTGCTTAACTGTTACTAATAATTTTTTAATGGTGAGTTTTTTTGTCCATGGTAATTTTATGTATCTTGTAAATATTGTGAAAAGAAATGTAACATAGTAATTGAGGGTCTGGGCTCTTGAGGCACATTCCTGGGTATGAATCCCTAAGCTTCTCCACTTACTTGTGTGACATTGGGAAAGTGACTTAACTTTTTCTGTACCTCAGTTTTTCCATCTGTAAAATGGTGATAGTAATATTATCCACTTGATAAAGTTGTGAAGATTAAATAATATAATATGTACCAAAGCACTTACAATAGTTCCTCACACACAGTAAGCAATCAATTATCATCTGTTAGCAGTTAGTAAAACAAATAATCATTATTTCTATATTAGGAAACTGAATAAGGAAAGTTTAAGCACCAATATAAGGTATCTCAAAATTCACATAAACCAAAATTAAATTTGAATAAGTTAGACCTAGGGAAAAATCTTACATTTAATCAATTTCAGATCTGTGGTAGAGCAAACTGGGCAACTGCTTATGATCCTCACATGTCCGAGGATGTTTACATATAAGGACCAAACATAGTTCCACCATAAATACCCTTTGAGCCCTATATGATCATTGTATTATGAATGTGTTTTGTCTGTTTTCCCCTTGTAAAGCGATTTGTATGTAAGATGTTGGCAACATTTCATTACTTGCAGGAGTAGTTATCAGAACTCACGTCGTGTTGAATGTGCACAGTGATTGACCTTTGAACTAGTGGGGCCACAGCACATTCAGCTAGAGCTCATCCATGTACTGGTCATATTCTCTACTCAGACTTGTTCATTGCAGCTTTGAGAATTCTGAAGTGCCATATCCACTATTACTATAGTTTAGCTAAAGTAAAATATGTGCTTAGTGACTAAGAAGTTTATACCAATTGCAGAAATACTCATAAATGAGAGTATTTTGGGTCAAGTTCTGCAAATACTCCAAAACTGTTATTTTAAAATGAGACTTGCCCAAGAGTGCCTGGGTGGCTCAGTCAGTTGAGTGTCTGACTCGCAGCTTAGGTCATGATCCTGAGGTCGTGGGATCAAGCCCTGTTGGGCTCTGCACCAAGTGTGGAGCGTGCTTGGGATTATCTCTCTCTCTCCCTCCCTCCCTCCCTCCCTCCTCCCCCACTCCCCCCTCCCCCCTCCCTATTCCCTCCCTTCCCTCCCTCTCCCTCCCTCCCTCCCTCTCCCTCCCTCTCCCTCTCCCTCCCTCTCCCTCCCTCTCCCCCTCTCTCCCCCTCTCTCCCCCTCTCTCCCCCTCTCTCCCTCTCTCTCCCTCTCTCTCCCTCTCTCTCCCTCTCTCTCCCTCTCTCTCTCCCCCTGTCTCTCCCTCTCTCTCCCTCTCTCTCCCTCTCTCTCCCTCTCTCTGTCCCCCTGTCTCTCCCTCCCTCTCCCTCCCTCCCCCTCTCCCTCTCCCTCTCCCTCCTCCTCCCCCTCTCCTTCCCCCTCTCTCCCCTCCCTTCCCCTCTCTCCCCTCCCTTCCCCTCTCTCCCCTCCCTCCCCCTCTCTCCCCTCCCTCCCCCTCTCTCCCCCTCTCTCCCCCTCTCTCCCCCTCTCTCCCCTCTCTCCCCTCTCTCCCCTCTCTCCCCTCTCTTTCCCTCTCTCCCCCTCTCTCTCCCTCTCTCTCCCTCTCTCCCCCTCTCTCTCCCTCTCTCTCCCTCTCTCTCCCTCTCTCTCCCTCTGTCCCCTCCCTGGCTTGTGCTTTCTCTCATGTAAAAATTAAAAAATATATTTATGTATATACACTTAATGTATATAATATGTATACATATACTTTTATATAATATATATACTTATATATAAAACATACATAAATACATAAGATGGGACTTGCCTTGTCTATGAGCCCAAGATCTCTCCATAACTTCTTTTTAAATGTTTTATTATTTATTTTGAGAGAGAGAACGAGCACAAGCAGGGTAGGGCAGAGAGAGAGGAGGACAGAGGATCTGAAGCTGACTGTGTGCTGACCGCAGAGAGCCTGATGCAGGGCTCAAACTCACAAACCACGAGATCATGATCTGAGCCAAAGTCGAACGCTTAACTGACTGAGCCACCCAGGTGCCCCAGATCTCTGTAACTTTTAAAAAAAAGTCTTTGTAACTTTTAATCTATACATGCATTTAATTCTGTTTTATGATACTGAGTCTTCCTATCCTTGAACATGGTATGTCTTTCTAGTTATTTAAATATTTAAAAATATCTCAGTAAGATTTTTTTCTTTTTCTGTGTAAATATCTCTCAGATCTTCTCTTTGAATTATTAGATGCCTTATTATTACTTTGTAAATAGTATATTTTTCCTCTTTTGTTTTTCCTTCCCATTTCTATTTGCTGATGTAAGCTTTTTTGGTATACAGATCTATGTTCAGTCACCTTACTAAATTACTTTATTAAAATAATGTGAATGTAAATTGTGTCTTCCTTTGGAATGCTTACATCTTTTCTCCTTTTTTGGTCTTATTATGCTAGTTAGGACTTACAGTATAATATTAAATACAAGTGTTAATAGTGAGCATTCTTATATTGCACTTAATTTTTAAAAGCAAGTGCTTCATAGGGCATCTGGGTGACTTAGTTGGTTAAGTGTCTGACTTCGGCTCTGGTCATGATCTCACAGTTTATGAGTTCAAGCCCCATGTCAGGCTCTGTGCTGACAGCTCAGAGCGTGGAGTCTGTGTCTCCCTCTCTCTCTGCCCCTCCCCGGCTTGCATTCTGTCCCCCCCCCCTCTCAAATATAAATAAACATTAAAAAAAAAAGCAAGTGCTTCTTCTATTTCACCATTAAGAATAGTGCTTGCTGTAGATTTTTTTTTTTTAAGTTCCTCTGTTTAAGTAATCTGTACACCCAACATGGGGCTTGAACTCATGACCCCGAGTTCAAGAATCGAATGTTCTTCTAACTGAGCCAACCAGGTGCCCCAGTGTTTGTTGTAGATTTTTGATAGATACTCTATAGGTTAAAGACACTTCTGTTGCTAGCTGGCTAAGATGTTTTTGTGTGTGAAGAATGAGTATTAAATTTTATCAGACACTTTTTCTCTACTTGTGAGAAGATCATATGTTGTCACTGCCACTAACAGTTTATATAAGATTCTAGAATGATCTGGGGCGCCTGGGGCTTAGTTGATTGAATGTCAGACTCTGTCACACAGAGTGTGGTTGGTATTCTCTCTCTCCTGCCCTCTCTGCCCCTTCCTTGCTTGTGCGTGCTCTCACTCTCTCTCTTTCTCTCTCTCTCTCTCTCTCTCTCTCAAATAAATAAATAAGTAAAACTAGAATGATCTGTTTCTTAAATATTTGGCCAAACTTCTGTTCAACTATCAAGGCTTAGTATTTTTTGGTAGGTGTGTATTCAGTTTTCTGATGGTTTTATTTAAATTTTCTGTTTGTAGTTAGGTCAGTTTTCAGAAAAATTTTTTCTTTGGGTCGCCTGGGTGGCTCAGTCAGTTGAGCATCTGACTTCAGCTCAGATCATGATCTCATGGTCTGTGTGTTCAAGCCCCGCATTGGGCTCTGTTTTGACAGCTCAGAGCCTGCTGCCTGCTTCGGATTCTGTGTCTCCCTCTCTCTCTCTGCCCATCCATCACTCTCTCTTTCTCTCTCTCTCAAAAATAAATAAACATTTAAAAAATTTTAATAAAAATATTTTTTTCTTTTTTAGGCATTCATCCATTTTGTCTGTTTTTTTGTCTTTTGTTTTTTGTTTTTTTGTTTTTAAAGTATTTAGCATAGGGTGCCTAGGTGGCTCAGTTGATTAAGCATCTGACTCTTGATTTCAGCTCGGGTCATGATCTCACAGTTCATGAGTTCAAGTCCTGTGTTGGGCTTTGTGCTGACAGTGCTGAGCCTGCTTAGGATTCTCTCTC
Source organism: Paguma larvata (assembly GCA_030068075.1). NCBI lineage: Eukaryota > Metazoa > Chordata > Mammalia > Carnivora > Viverridae > Paguma > Paguma larvata. The sequence goes on along the minus strand of CM057827.1, from coordinate 20,916,890 downwards.
CTTCTCCGCCCCTCCCTTGCTTATGTGTATGCCTCTCTTTCTCTCAAAATAAATAAACTTAAAAGTTTTTGGCATAAAGTTGTTCAAAACATTCCTTTGTTATCTTTTAAATTTCTGCTTAGTATTTCTTTTTTATTCCTAATATTTTTTGTGACTTCTGTTTTTCTTCATCAGTCTTGCTAAAGGTTTCTTTGCTTTGTCAAAAACCAGTGCTTGCTTTGACTGTTGTATGTTTTATTAATTTTTGGCTTTTCTCCTTTATGTACCTTTTAAGTGAAAACAGAATCTAATATAAGGACATTAGGGTATCTCATATTTTCCAAGGACAGGATTTCATGAAGAAATTTTTTTTTAATATTTGTCTATTTTTGAGAGAGAGAGAAAGAGAGAAACAGAGCATGAGCAGGGGAGGGACAGAGAAAGAAGGAGACACAGAATCCAAAACAGGTTCCAGGCTCTGAGCTGTCAGCACGTAGCCCAAGGCAGAGCTCAAACTCCAAAACTATGAGATCTTGACCTGAGCTGAAGTCAGACACTCAATTGACTGAGCTATCCAGGTGCCCCCCAAGTATGAGATTTCAGTAGGCCTTAAGAACAGCTGGACCTAGCGGCTTACAATGCTACTAGGACTTTACTTCTTCCTCTTCCTTTGAATCTGTTTCTTTTCTCTCATTGCCAACTGGGTTTTCTGTTCTTCAGTCTACATGGCAGAAAATGGTAACAGTGAGCCTCTGAGTTTGATGTCATTTCCAACTTTGTGTGCTCTCGGTTCCTCCAGTGATTTCAGATTTTTCCATCTGGATCACTTGTTTGTTTTTGAAGATTTTTTTTTTTTCTTTAGAATTCTCTTCAGTGAGCTTTTCTGTAGTAAACTCTGTTTTTGTTTGTTTTGTTTTTTGTCTGAAAGTGTATCACTTTTTTTGATATTTCACTAGGTATAAAATTATAGCTGGCAGTATTTTTTAGTCATTGGAAGAAATAATTCCACTCCCTTCTGGGTCCATTGTTGCTATTGATAAATCAGCTGCCTAATAGTTGTTCACTTAAGTGAATGTGTCTTTTTTTATCTCTGGCTGCTTTTGAACTATTTATGTTTTTGGTTTTCTGAGCTTTCATATGCTGTGCTTAGGTATAGATTTCTTTTTATTTATCCTGTGTGAGATTTTTACTGTGAATTGCTTATTTTCTTTGGAAAAAATATTTGTGGTTCTTCTTGAGACCCAAGAAGGAAATGCATTGCTTCAAAAGTATATACCTTTAGTTCTTTCCCCCCCAGATACCTCGAAGTACTGCAATTTGGTGACTAAATTTATCCCTTGAGGTTTTGTGCCACCCTAATGGGGTGACTTTGGATTGCAAATATGTGTATAAACCTTCTTGTCCACAACCTTTTAGGAATCCTTGTTCTCTTTTGCATCAAGAAGACAAATTTCCTTGTCCTTTGGTGATGAGATGTGGGAAGGGGTTGCCTGGGTTTACTTTCCGATCACCCTTTTCCTGAGCACGAAATTCTTGTTCAGGGGCGGGTCTCAGCTTAATGGAGAAAGGGTCTCCTGTTAGATTTTCCATGTTGGGTAGGTCTTATGCTTTGATTTCTGTTTTCTCCCAAGAGATCATCAAAATTGAAGCTCAACTTGGTGAGTTACACAGATGTATATGGGATAAAAACTCTTTCATTATGCCACTTCTCTGAGTTTCTGCTTTCTTATAGATTTTGGTCTGGTTATTCCTTTATGATCTTGTCAGTTCTTCATGCTTCAGTGCTTTTAACATTTTTTGAAATAAAATTTTACCCATCACTTTTAGCTGTTTTCAGTGAGAGAATTGGGCGAATAATCTAGCCTAATGTATTACCGGAAGTTGAATTTTATTCTAATTTCTTTGTGTTTTCTTTTCTCTTTATGTGATTCCTTCAGACAGATGCTTAACTCACCAATTACTAGGCTTTTTTTTTTTTAACGTAAGCATTTAAAATTACACATTTAAGTCTTTCACCCATTTTGAATTTATTTTTGTGTATGGTATAAGAAATTGGTCCAGTTTCATTTTTCTGCATGTCACAAGTTAACAACTCAGGAAACAACAGATATTGGCAAGGATGCGGAGAAGGGGAACGCTTTTGCACTGCTGGTGGGAATGCAAACTGGTGCAGCCACTCTGGAAAACAGTATGGAGGTTCCTCAAAAACTTAAAAATAGAACTACCATATGACTCAGCAAGTTTATCTGAAGGATACAAAATTCATCCAAGGATACAAAAATGCTGATTTCAGGGGGCACATACACCCCAGTGTTTATAGTGGTACTGTCATCGATAGCCAAATTATGCAAAGAGCCCAAATGTCTATCGATTGATGAATGGATGAAGAAGTGGTATATATATCTGTAGATATATATACACACACAGTGGAATACTACTCGGCAACGGAAAAAGATGAAATCTTGACATTTTTGGGATGCCTGGGTGGGTCTGTCACTTAAGCATCTGATTTTGATTTCGGCTCAGGTCATGATTTCATGGTTTGTGAGTTCAAATCCCGACTCGGGCTCTACGCTGACAGTGCAGAGCCTGCTTTAGATTCTCTCTTTCTCCTTATCTCTCTCTGCCCCTCCCCTGCATGTCTGTCTGTCTCTCTCTCTCTCTTTTTCTCTCTCTCTCTCTCCCCTTCAATAAATAATTAAAAAAAAAAGACATCTTGACACTTGCAACAATGTGGATGGAACTAGAATATGTTAAGTGAAATAAGTCAGTCAGAAAAAGATATATGATTTCAGTCATGTGGAGTTTGAGAAACACAACAGATGAACATAGGGGAAAAAAGGAAAAATAAGGTAAAAACTGAGAAGGAGGCAAACCATAAGAGACTCTTAAATATAGAGAACAAACAGGGTTGCTGGAGGGGTAATGGGTAGGGGGATGGGTTAAGTGGGCGATGGACATCAAGGAGGGCACTTTTTGAGATGAGCCCTGGGTGTCATATGAAAGAGATGAACCACTGGGTTCTACTCCTAAAGCCAAGCTACACTGTATGTTAACTAACTTGAATTAAAATATATATATTGGGGCACCTAGATGGTTCAGTCGGTTAAGTGTCTGACTTTGGTTCGGGTCATGATCTCGTAGTTAATGAGTTCAAGCCCTGCGTGGAGCTTTCTGATGTCAGTGCTGAGCCTGTTTGGGATCCTCTGTCCTCCTCTCTCTTTCTGCCCCTCCCCTCCTTGTGCTATTCCTCTCAAAAATAAATAAACATTAAAAAAATTATACATTTGTAAGTGACTTAATAAGGTTTGAAATAGAATATTTTCATTATTTTTAACTATATGCATTTAAGATTTTTCATTTGCTATTACAATTTTCAGTTATATTTGCTTCTTTAAGCCGTGACCTATGATCCTCAAGTCAATCGGGAGTTTTGAAATACATGAATTTTAAAAGATTTATCTTTTTTGTTATATTTAACTCACCTCAAAAAATTCATGATTTTCACTTTGGTTCACAAAATAAGACTTAACTATGTGCTATATATAAGAGATATAAAAAGTGATTTAGAAAAGCTAAAAATAAAGGGAGAGGCACAGATATGCAAGGCAAATGAAAACAATATGAAAGTATGAGTTGCTCTGTGACCACTCTTTTTAGGGATTTTTCTCCCCTTCCTAATAACAAATTTTAATGAATAACCAATATTCCATATCATTGAGACGTTTTGAGGTTCTTGGAAGATTGATTTTATATTTAAATTGAATGGTCATTTTTCTTTCTTCTTCTCCTGCCCCTCCCCTTTTCCTTCCCCTCTTCACCCTTCTCTACTTTCTCTTTTTCTTATACTTTAACATCTCTGAAACTGGGATCTATCTCTCATCTCGGTATGCATCTTACTACTGATGATATTTCGCAATTAATGAACAGTAATTAATAATTAATTTTGGCAGCATTTTTTTTTGTTAGTGCAACATATCTTGCAACCTCTGGCATCTTAGTTTTGGTGAAATACACATTTTAAGTATCGTGACTCTTCATTCCACCCCATCCCTGCTTGAACTTCCTCTCCCTTTTTTGTCTTTCCTATCCTATGCTTATATCATTCAAGACTTTAAGGGTGGAAATAATCTTTAGTATTTCTTGCTGGTTCCTCTTCTTCCAGCACCTAGCATAATATGTTGTTGGACACAGGGTTTTAAACAAATAAGGGAAATGTGTACATATAATAAAGCATAGCATGGGCTCTGATATATTAGTGATCAGTTTTTTAGCTAGTTAGTAAGAGATGATAAATATGTACATTTTGGATAGAAAGAACAGAGCCCATTGATTCCTATATAAAGTAACTTTGAAAATTCATTGGATCGACGCTTACTCATCTGATGATATTCAAGGGTTTAATCAATGAAACAAAAAAAAGTTATGAAGTCTAAATACTGTGAAGGAAATAAAAAAGAGTGGTACAATATAGAATAATAGAGAATGGTGTTTAGAAAGAGGAAAAAAGAAGGCCTCATCAACAAGATATCTTTTTTTTAAATACTTGAACATCTGCAAATATTTCTTCTTTTTTTTTTTAATGTTTATTTTAGAGAGAGAAAGAGAGCTTGTGCAGGTGTGGGTCAGAGAGAGTGAGAGGCACAGAGCCTGACATGGGACTTGAACTCACAAACTGCGAGATCATGACCTGAGCTAAAGTCTGATACTTAACCAACTGAGCCACGCAGGTGCCCCATTAAGATGTTTAGGTTGACACTTGACATGTGAATGAAAGAAGTTCTTGAAGGGTCTGAAAGAAAAGCATTTCAGTCAGAGGGAAATAGCCAGCCCAAAGTGGGAGAGAGCTTTTACTTAACTGAAAGGCTCATAGCTGGGGAGAATGTCACCTCAAGGTAAGAGAGGCAGGCAGGAGCTACACCTTAATATGTTAACATTTACTCAGCATCTGTGATGTGCTGGGCACTGTTCCAAGCATTTCTTGGGTATTGTCAATTATTCTGCCATACTGACTTCCCAAATGCTGAGAGTTTGGATTTAATTTGAAGGTACATTAGAAAGCCATGGAACTATTATGCAGTGCACGATCCATTTTCCATTTTTAAAGATTACACTGGCTACTTTGTTGTTGTTGTTTTTTAATTTTTTTTAATGTTTGTTTATTTTTGAGAGACATAGAGACAGAGCGTGAACAGCGGAAGGGCAGAGAGAGAGGGAGACACAGAACCTGAAGCAGGCTCCAGGCTCTGAGCTGTCAGCACAGAGCCCGACGTGGGGCTCGAACTCATGAACCATGAGATCATGACCTGAGCTGAAGTCGGATGCTTAACCGACTGAGCCACACAGGCGCCCCTACACTGGCTACTTTGTACACAGTTTATCAGAGGGAGACAGTAGAAGAAATAAAGACAGATACTGGTTGACAGCTTATACTAGTAAGGGAAGAGGCAAAGTTGTTTTGTGCCATGGTTCTGATGGTGGAGATAAAGAGCAATGTACACATTTAAGATAATATTTTACAGGTCTTTTGATAATGGTCTGGATTAAGGGGAGAGGATTGTGAGGGAAAAGAAGTCTGATCACAGAGCAGAGAGAGTTAAGAATTGAAGAGATGATGTATGTCGATGATATGTGAAGTTATTTGTGAGGAAAAAGAGTGCAGAGCTGTTTTTAACCTTCTTATTTCTATAATTTTTCCAGTGACATTTCTGTCTCTCTCTTTTAAATTCTTGGAACCAAATATATTTTTATTCTAGTCTGCTTCTCCAGATTCCAGCACCTTTTTCTCATCCCACACTTAACAGATGCTTAGAGGAGGGAAATCAGTGTAAAAGTAGGCTAGCATTCTCAGCAATTCTGCCCTTTTTCGTCAGGATGTTCCTTGCTAAATCAGTCCTTGCTATATCGGAGGAAAACCATTTTGTTTTATAAGTATGGTTTAATTTTTGAAGGAACACCGTTTTAATGAAGTCAGTTGTATATATTTGTATTGTGAGGTTAGGGGTAATGGTCATATTTTTATGTTCAGTCTTAACATGCCTTAAAGGGTAAGGTGAGTGTAGCTGAATTGCAAATTCATTTCACCAATTGTTTTCTCAATTGAAAGGTAGGAGATCAGCTAAAAGATAAAATTGATGTGTAACTAACTGAAAGAAAAAATCCTCAGAAGAGATAGGTTTTTTTCTTTAATATTACAGATTTTTAAAATATTACATGTTCAGCTTTTGAAACCACCGTTGCCTGCAGTTTTAAGTAGACCGGTTCTTTACTCATTTTATGTAGCTCTGGTTTCCTGTTATGGTCTTTCAAGAGTGAATAAAGAAGCCAAAGCCACATATCTAAACAAAAGAAAGAATTTTGTAGACAAGATGAGTGGGAAGACTAAAATGAGGAAGGTACAAACTGAAAATTAAACTCAGGCGATAGATCAGGATCACAAAATACTGTTTAAATCCATAGTTCTTAAAAATTTGATAGTTACAGAATCCTTTGAGATTCAGATGAAAGTTGAAGAATCTGGTCCCAGAAAGTGCACAGACAGTTGCACATGCAAGTTTGTACGTAATATTAGGGCATTGCTAAATCAGAAGAGCCTGATGCATGATGCCCTGGTCAAGAACATGTGGTCTAAAAGGTAGTCAGGGCTAAGGGAGCATGTGGCTGGAGAGTTTGGCCATTCAAACTGTGACAGTGTTCCCTTCTCAAATACCAGTCTTTAGGACAGCTGAGATTAATTTGTGTTTTTAAACCTTTTTGCTGATAGCAAAACAACTTTTAGTTTTAGCTATTGGAAAATTAGAATAATCTGTTCTTATAATCTTTTCTTTGAAAATGCCATAGATGGCCTAACTTTCTGAAATAAGGCAATATTCACGATAACCTAACACACATAGCTCATTAAATTTGACCTGGAATAGAAACAAATTTCAAATTAACTGATACCTGTGTATATACAAGAAGTAAATGAATGTTTCTTTTGAGAAGTAGATTTTAAAAAAACAAAACCAGCCCTTTATTCTTTCTACCTTTCCATGAATCTGTTTGTAAATTAATTTTTAATCATAAAACTGACTGAACTTTTAAAATGAATTTTATTGGGGCGCCTGGATGGCTCAGTCGGTTCAGCATCTGACTTCGGCTTAGGTCGTGATCTCGAGGTCCATGAGTTCAAGCCTTGCGTCAGGCTCTGTGCTGACAGCTCAGAGCCTGGAGCCTGCTTCGGATTCTGTGTCTCCCTCTCTCTCTGCCCATCCCCCACTCACACTCTGTTTCTCTCTCTCTCTCTCTCTCTCTCTCTCTCAAAGATAAATAAACATTAAAAAATAAAATGAATTTTATTAATTCTGTAAGTTTAATATTGAGCATTTTTATTTTACTGTGGATGATGAAGCAGTACTTTGTTACAGTTCATTTAGCTCAGTGCCTAAGTGGAACACTGAGCCAGTGATACAACTTAATAAGTTATAAATTGTTTCCTGTTAGGCAAATTATGCCAGTTAGACCAATATTTAATGTAATCCAGAATTCTGATTCTCAGGTAATTCAGTTCATTGATTGAGTAGGAGATTGATTAGATGACCTACTGCTGAATGCTGTGGCCGTGCAGAAAGTCTAGGATTCCTAATATATTTTTTTAACTTGATGAAATAAAAAGATTTTTTTTCCCACTCTAAATGTCTTTTATGATTTGAAAGCATATTACACATCATAAGAAAGAGTAGAAATCAAAGAAAGAAAATTCAGAAATAAAATACTTTCTGTTCATGGCACAATATTCTTCTTTAATATAATTATGTAATATGTCATTTTTAGCTTGAATTTTAGTGAGTGAATAAAATTTTTTTTTTGGCAGACGGACAGTCAGTACATTATTTTTCTCATAACTTTCCCTGTAGAATTCTGGAATAGAAGTGTGAGGAAGAATACAGTGGGACTGTATATGTTCACATTCAGCCATATTTGTTCAGAGAATAATAAAATAAAAGTTAAAGGCAATAAAATTAAATTTAGGTTCTCTTTGCTGTTCTACTGAGCAAGTTTCTTCCCTACTGTGTTTTTGTGCCTTCCATAGTATGAGCATACAGTGTGGTTCTAGTGCTAGATAGATGCTTTTCTCATGGCATAGTTCCTAAGCATAAGGCAGCTCCTTTAACTGTATTCAATTGAAAATAGCAAACTGTTCCATACTAGAAAAAATCCTGTTTGTGTTGGATTTATTGCAAGATAGTGTAATACTATCCTTTATGGATGATTTAAGGTATTCCCAAGATAGTTATGAATTTATGTGATTTTTGCTTTTAGTGCTCTCTTTGAAATAGCCCTGTGGGATTAGAGTCTTCTGAAAAAAGAAGTTTAGCTAATTTAAGGAAATTTGTGAGTTTTCTATTTTTTTTTTTCAGATTTTCAAAATGGTACCTATGGTTTAATATTTTAGTTTATATATTGTTGCATTTGGTACTAGTTAATACAGTTACAAAAAATTAGAGTAATCTTACATTCTGGCTAACTTTGTTTTTCTTATAAGGAAACAATCTTAAGTGTCAGGGTCAAGTTGCCTGAGTGTGTCTTTTATATCTCCTATGTATATCAGATTTGTGCTATAGTTTTTGGGGTTCCCCCCCGCCTCATAGTTAACTTTCTGAAGCATACTTCCGTCTTGTTCACTCTTCCTTACAATTTATATACGAGAGGGGCCTAAAATTAGAGGTGTGGTTGTGACTATAGAACAAATAAAAGCAAACAAATATAATTTAGGGGGGAAACTCTAGAAAGAAAAGTTTCAGTTTCACTAAGAGTTGTAACTTTGGTTCATTCCAGATTTGGCTGGACAGACTAGATTTCAGTGACTTTTTTTTTTTTAAATAAAAGTGAGAAAGTCTTTTAGCTTTTCTAACTATGTGTGATTTATTTTTCTTATTCTTTGTTAGACGTCTCTTAATTATGTGTGTATATGTACTTCTATTTCTACACTCCCCATCTCAATCCTTAGTTTCAGGAAAGGATTTTAGGTGACTTCCTTTCCACTTTAATTTCCACCTAAAATTATAAAATAGTTGATATAGGGGCGCCTGGATGGTTCAGTTGGTTAAGCGGCCGACTTCGGCTCAGGTCATGATCTCACGGTCTGTGAGTTCGAGCCCCACATCGGGCTCTGTGCTGATGGCTCATCAGAGCCTGGAGCCGGCTTCAGTTTCTGTGTATCCCTCTCTCTCTGCCCTTCCCCTGCTCACGCTCTGTCTCTGTGTCTCTCAAAAATAAATAAACGTTAAAAAAAATAGTTGGTATATCCAAAAGAATATATGTAACATATCTGGGATATAGAGCATAACAAAGTGAAAACTTGTATTTCTACAACTCAGTTTAAGAATTAGAACAGGGGGGCGCCTGGGTGGCTCAGTCGGTTGAGCGTCCGACTTCGGCTCAGGTCATGATCTCGCAGTCTGTGGGTTCGAGCCCCGCATCGGGCTCTGTGCTGACAGCTCAGAGCCTGGAGCCTGCTTCACATTCTGTGTCTTCCTCTCTCTCTGCTCCTCCCCTACTCATGCTCTGTCTCTCTCTGTCTCAAAAATAAATAAACATTAAAAAATAAATAAATAAATAAATAAACGTTAAAAAAATTAATAAAAAAAAAAAGAATTAGAACAGGGGCGCCTTGTGGCTCAGTTGGTTGGACGTCTGACTTCAGCGTGGGTCATGACCTTACGGTTCATGAATTTGAGCCCCATGTCTGGCTCTGTGCTGGCAGCTCAGAGCCTGGAACCTGCTTCGGATTCTGTGTCTCGCTCTCTCTGTGCACCTCCCCTGCTTGCCTTCTCTCTCTCTCTCTCTCTCTCTCTCTCACTCTCTCTCTCTTTCTCTCTCTCTCTCAAAAATAAACATTTAAAGGAATTTTTTTAAAGAATTAGGACGTTACTGGGGCTCCTGGGTGACTCAGTCGGTTAAATGTCTGACTTCGGCCCATGTTGTGATCTCACAGCTCGTGAGTTCATGCCCCACATCAGGCTCTGTGCATACAGCTCAGAGCCTGGAGCCTGCTTCGGATTCTGTGTTTCCCTCTCTGCTCTCCCCCACTTGCACTCTCTCTCTGTCTCTCTCTCAAAAATAAAACATTAAAAAAAAAAAGAATTAGAACATCATTTAACATTCACATTATAGGGATCCCAGAAAGAGAAGAGAGAGAAAGGGGGACAGAAAATTCATTTGAAGAAATGATAGTTGACGATTTCTCAAACCTGGGAAGGGAAACAGAAATCCAGATCCAGGATGCACAGAGAGCCACCAACAAAATCACATCAAGACACATAGTAATAAAATGGCAATAAGTAGTGATAAGGAGAGACTCCTTAAAGCAGAAAGAGAAAAGAACACAGCTATCCATATACAAGGGAAATCCTATAAGGCTGTCAGCTGATTTTTTCAGCAGAAACTCTGCAGACCAGAAAGGAGTGGCATGATATTTTCAAAGTGCTGAAAGAAAAACCTGCAGCCAAGAATTCTCTTTACAGCAAGGTTATCATTCAGAACAGAAGGAGAGAGAAAGAGTTTTCAAAAAAAAAGTTAAAGAAACCCGTGACCACTAAACCAGCTCTACAATAAATTTTAAGTGGGAGTATTTGAATGGAAAGGAAACACCATAAGCAGGAGTAAGAAAAGTTAGAAAATACCAAAGCAGTAAAATTAAGTATATCTATAAAAATCAGTCAAGGGATTCACAAAATAAAAGGATGTAAAGTATGACACCATATACCTAAAAGATGGTGGGTGCGGGTAGTAAAAATGGGTTTAAACTTAAGTGACTATGAACTTAATATAGACTGCTGTATGTCTAAGAGGTTATAAATGAACCAGTGGTAACCACCAATCAGAAATCTGTAATAGATATACAAAAAATAAAGAGAAAGGAATCCAAGTATATCACTAAAGAAAGCCAGCAAATCATGACAGAAGAGAGCAAGAGAAGAGCAGGAAAAAACTACAAAAAAAGTCATAAAATGAATAACAAAATGACAATAAGTACATACCTATCAACAAATACTTTGAATGTAAATGGACTAAATGGTCCAATCAAAAGACACAGGGTGATGGAATGCGTAAAAAAGTAAGAGCTGCTCACAAGAGATTCTTTTCAGACCTAAAGACACATGCAAATTGAAAGGGAAGAGATAGAAAAGCATTTATCATGTAAATGGAGGTGAAAAGAAATCCAGGGTAGCAAAACTTACATAGGACAAAATATACTTTAAAACAAAGACTGTACAAGAGACAAAGAAGGACACTACATAATCTAAAGGGAATAATTTAACAAGAAAATACAACAATTGTAAAAAATTATGACCCAACATGGAAGTGCTCAAATACATAAAGCAGCTAATAACAAACATAAAGAAAGTAATTGATAGTAATACAATAATAGTGGAGGACTTTAAGAGCATATTCACATCAATGGATAGATCATCAACAAGAAAACAGTGGCTTCGGATAACACATTGAACCAGATGGAGCTAACAAATACATATTCAGAACATTCCATCCTAAAAGAACAGAATACACATTCCTTTGAAGTACACATGGAACATCTTCCAGAATATATCACACATTAGGCCACAAAATAAGTCTCAACAAATTCAAAAAACTGAAGTCATATCATGCACCTTTTTCGACCACAGCACTATGAAACTGGAAATCAACCACACACACACAAACACACACACACACATCTGGAAAGAACACAGATACATGGAGCTTAAATAACATGCTTCTAAACCCAGCATGGGTCAACCAAGAAGTCAGCAAAGAAATTAAAAAAAAATGCATGGAGACAAATGAAAACAAAAGCACATTCATTGGTCCAAAAATCTTTGAGATACAGAAAAAGCTGTTTTAAGAGGGAAGTTACTGCACTATAGGCAAGCTCAAAAGCAAGAAAAATCTCAAATATCTTAAACATACACCTAAAATTAGAGCTATAAAAAGAACAAATGAAACTCAAAACCAGCACAAGAAAGGAAATAATAAAGATTAGAGCAGAAATGAATGAAATAGAAACTAAAAAACAGTAAAACAGATCAACAAAACCAAGAGCTGATTCTTCAAAAAGATCAACAAAATTGATTAACCTTCAGCCAGACTGATCAAAAAAAAAAAAAAAAGAAAGGACTCAAAGAAAGTCAGAAATGAAAGAGGATAATTAACAGCACAGAAATGCAAAGGATTGTAAGAGAATATTATGAAAAATTATATCCCAACAAATTGGACAACCTAAAAGCAATGGATAAGTTCCTAGAAACATATAACCTCCCTATACTGAATCAGGAAGAAATAGAAAATTTAAACAGACCAGTTACCAGTAATGAAATTGGATTAGTAATAAAAATACTCTCAAGAAACAAGAAGTCCAGCACCAGACAACTTCACACGTGAATTCTACCAAACAATTAAAAGTTAATTATCTGTTCTATAACTATTCCAAAACACAACACAGAATGAATTAGAAGCTTTTCTAGAAAAGCTTCTAATTCATTCTACAAATCCAGCATTACTCTGATACCAAAACCAGATAAAGACAGTACAGTAAAAGAGAACTACAGGCCAAATATCTCTAATGCACATAGATGCAGTAATCCTCAACAAGATATTAGCAAACCGAATCCAACAATACATTTAAAAAATCATCACCACAATCACACAATCAAGTGGGATTTGTTCCCGGGATGCAAGGGTAGCTCAATATTCACAAATCAATCAATATGGTACATCACATCAACAAAAGAAAGGAGAAAAACTATATTCATTTCAATAGATGCAGAGAAAACGTTTGACAAAGTACAATATCCATTCATGATAAAAACTGTCAACAAAGGTTTAGAAGGAACATACTTCAGCATAAAAAAGGCTGTATATGGAAAAACCCAGAGCTAGCATCATACTCAATGATGAAAAACTGAGAGCCTTCCCCCTAAGACCAAGAACAAGACAAGGATATCCACTCTCACTTTTTTTCAACATAGCCCTGGAAGTCCTAGCCATAGCAATGCGACAAGAGGAAGAAATAATGGGCATCCAAGATTGGTAAGGAAGAGTAAAAACTTTCACTATTTGCAGATGACATGATTCTACATATAGAAAGCCCTAAAGATTCCACCAAAAACTACTAAGACAATTGATAAATTAATTCGATAAGGTCACGGGATACAAAACCAATATACAGAAATCCTTTGCATTTCTATACACTAATAATGCAGTAGCAGAAAGAGATTAAGACAACAATTCCATTTACAATTGCACCAAATACAATAAAATACCTAGAAATAAACTTAACCAAAGAGGTGAAAGACCTGGACTCTGAAAACCGATGAAAGGAATTGAAGAGGACATAAAGAAATGGAAAGACATTCCATGCTCACGGATTGGAAGAAGCAATATTGTTAAAATGGCCCTACTACGCAAAGCAACATACAGATTTAATGCAATCCCTATCAAAATAACCAACAGCATTTTTCACAGAGCTAGAACAAATAATCCCAAAATGTGTATGGAATCACAAAAGACAGACCCCAGGTTGCCAAAGCAATCTTGAAAAGGAAGAACAAAGCTGAGGTATCACAAACCGAGATTTCAAGATCTACTACAAAGCTGTAGTAATCAAAACAGTATGGTACTGGCACAAAAAGCAGACACATAGATCAGTGGAACAGAACAGAGAGCCCAGAGGTAAACCCACGATTCTGTGGCCAATTAATCTTTGACAAAGGAGGCAAGAATGTACACTGGCAAAAAGACAGTCTCTTCAACCTATGGCATTGGGAAAACTGGACCACTTTCTCACACCCTGCACAAAAATAAACTCAAAAGGGACTAAGGACCTAACGTGAGACCCGAAACCATAAAAATCCTGGAAGAGAACACAGGCAGTAATTTCTCTGACACTGAACATAGCAACCATTTTTTGGATACGTCTCCTGAGGCAAGGAAAACAAAGGCAAAAATAAACTATTGGGACTACATCAACATAGAAGCTTCTACACAGCAAAGGAAACAATCAACAAAACTAAAAGACAACCTACTGAATTGGAGAAGATATTTGCAAATGACATAGCTGATAAAGGGTTAGTATCCAAAACATATAAAGAATTTATCCAACTCAACACCAACAAAACAATCTAATTTTTAAAAATGGGCAGAGATGAACAGACATTTTTCCAAAGAAGATATACAGGTGGCCAACAGACACATGAAAAGATGCTCAACATCACTCATCATCAGGGAGATGCAAACCAGAATCACAATGAGATATCACCTCACACCTGTCACAATGGCTAAAGCCAACAACACAGGAAACAAGTGTTGGTGAGGATGTGGAGAAAAAGGAACCCCTGTGCTCTGCTGCTGGAATGCTGTGGTGCAGCCACCTTGGAAAACAGCATGGAGGTTCCTCAGAAAGTTAAAAATAGAATTACCTTATGATCCAGTAATTCCATTACTAGGTATTTACCCAGAAAGTACAAAAACACTAATTCCAAGGGATACATGCACCCATTACTGTGTTTACTGCAGCATTATTTACAATAGCCAAATTATGGAAGTGTTCATTGATAGATGCACGCATAAAGAAGAGGTAGTGTTTTATACAATAGAATATTACTCAGCCAGAAAAACAAGTGAAGTCTTGCCATTTGCAACAAATAGATGGATCTAGAGTATAATGCTAGGTGAAACAAGTCAGTCAGAGAAAAACAAATACCATATGATATCACTCATATGTGGAATTTAAGAAACAAAGGAAATGAAAAAGATTTTAAACACCAGACTCTTAACTATAGAGATCAAACTGATGGTCACCAGAGGGAAGATAACTGAAGGGATGGGTGAAATAGAAAGGGATTAAGAGTATTCTTACTGGGCCTAGGTGGTGCAGTCGGTTGAATGTCCCACTGTTGATTTTGGCCCAGGTCATGATCTTGTAGTTGGTGAGATCTAGCCCCAGTCGGGCCTTGCGCTGTGGGTGGAGCCTGCCTGGGATGCTCTCTGCCCTTCCCCTACTTATAAGCTCTCTCTCAAAAGCAATAAATAAACTTAAGGAATAAAGTACAGTTACCATGATAATTACTGGGTAGTGTATAGAATTGTCAGATCACTATATTGTACACCTGAAATGAATATAATACTGTATGTTAACTGTATTGGAATTAAAAAAAGTAAAGAATTAGAACATTACTAAAACTTTGAACCTTTCCCTGTTATGTCTCGCTTTTCCCTCAGTAACTGCTCTTAATTATGTTTATCATTCTCTTATTTTCTTTTTAGTTTCTTTAATTATGTATATATCCTTAGATGTTATCTTGTTTAGTTTTTATTTTCAAGAGGCAGTGTAATGTCAAAAAACTAAGTTCACAGATTCTTATGCCAGGTGGTTCTGCCACCATGCGATTCAGGCAAATTACTTTCCGTGCCTGTTTCCTCACGTATGAGGTAGATATTAAAAATTGAATTTACTTGGGCCACCTGGTAGCTCAGTTGGTTGGGTGTCTGACTCTTGATCAGCTCAGGTCATGTTCCCAGGATCGTGGGATTGAGCCCCCAGCCCCGCATCTGGCTCTGCGCTATCAGCTCAGATGGTCTCTGTCCCTCTCTGCCCTTCCCCGCTTGTGTGTGCATACTCTCTTTCCCTCTCTCTCAAAATAAATAAATAAACTTAAAAAATATAGAATTTACCTGATAGGACTGTTGTGAGGATTAAATGAATCATTACATGCAAAGCGTACAATGTATAGTACCTGTTATAGGCAGCATTTTCTGAGTGTTGTTAATACTTATATAAATGAATCATAATATAAGCAATTTGCTCCCCTCTTTCAACATTGTGATTGTGAGATTCATCCATGTTATATGCTGTAGATCATTCATTTTTACTTCTCTTACTCTTTTTTTTTTAAGAGTTTATTGTCAAATTGGTTTCTATACAACACCCAGTGCTCAATCCAACGAGCGCCCTCCTCTGTGCCCACCACCCACTCTCCCCCCTCCCACACCCATCTCTCCCCTCAGTTCTTTCTTATTCTTTGAGAGTCTCTCATGTCATGTCTTCCTTCCTCTCTGTGGCTTTTTTCCCCCCCTTCCCTTCTTCCCCTCCCCCCTGGTTCTCTGCTAGGTCTTCCAAAGTCTACCTATGCATGGGAACATATAGCATCTGTCTTTCTCTGCCTGACTTATTTCACTCAGCATAATATCCTCCAGTTCCATCCATGTTGCCACACATGGCCAAATTTCATTCTTTCTCATTGCTGCATAGTATTCCATTGTATATATATACCACTACTTCTCTTACTCTTAATAAATTTATTTTTTGAGATTTATTTTTTATCGAGGTATCATTTTTACTTCTGCATAGTATTCTAATGTGTGAATATTCTGTATTTCTTCTCTGAATAGATAATTAGATTGTATTGTTATTTTACTGTTATAACAAACAGTGCTACATAGACATGTTGCATACCTCTTTGTGCACCTGTGTAAGATTTTCTCTCAAATGTAGACCTAGAAATGGAATTACTAAATTGTAAGGGAATATGTGTCTTTAACTTTCCTAGACAATGCCAAATTACTTTTCAAAATGGTTGCACCAATTTATGCTCCTATTAAGGGAATAAGAATGCTTTTGCTCCATATTTTATTATTTGATTATTTAATATTTGTAAACCGACAGAGGTAAAATGACAATGGTGTTTTGTTTGCATGTTTTTGATTACTCAAAAAAGTGATACTTATGAAGTCTTTCTGAGTAGTCCATTCCAATGTAAACAACAACTATAGAAGAAGTCTTATATTATTATAGAGTTACTCTTATTAAAATATTTTTATATTAAAATAATCCAACTTTATAACCATAAAACTAACTACATATGCCACATTGATACGCCATTGTTAGAAATTATACTTTTTGTGTCATTAATTCTTAGTCTTTTTAGTTTCATTACTTTTTTCCAACAGATAAGACCATTTTCACCTTGTGGCTCACTATGTGAATCAATTATTGTTCCTTATTGTATATTAGAGAATTTGTATTTGTTTGAAGACATAATAGTAGTATGCCTTACATGACTAAAGTGGCCATAAAAGAAGATTATTTTAGGGATTTTAACCTCCTTAGTTGTTGAGTATAACAAGTCACATGAACCTTTGCTTACTAGTTAAGTTTTTCTTAGCAGAATTGGTTTTAAAGCTTTCCTTTATTTGGAGTTTTATTTTGCTATTCTTTGTTTTAGGGGGCATTTAAGGAGTTAATCCTATAATTAGTCTCTTCCCTTTAATGCAGGCTTCCTGTGGTTAGGAACCGTTATTTCTTAACAATCTGTAAACTTGTACATGAACCTCCACTGTAGTATTATTCACACATTGGATGCCTGATATTTATTATATCTTCTTATTCTTTGTTCTTTCCTGTGTATAGCAAATTACTCTAAAATGTGCATGTAATCCATCATACATTCATATACTTAGGCAGTGTTGAAGAAATTTGTTAATTTTGTCAAGCATGAGGTTAAATTACCATGAAAAGTATGACAATCAGCTGATCTTTTGATTGATGTTGTAGATAAGACTTCCTGTTTGAAACAGTTCAACTGTTTGTTTCTGTTTAATTTCAGCATTAATAGTAGAATCTCATATACCTTTCTCCCCTTTAAATAGTCTTAATGTGATTTCAACAGATACTGTATCAGTGAACAGTGCATTTTCTAGAGCTGTTAAGGAAATCAGATTCAGGAGCACTTCTGTTAACCATCTGGATCCAGTTCACCGTCGTCTGCTGGATTATTATAGTAGCCTCCTTATTGTCTCTGCCTTCATGCTTTTTCCCTTCAATCCATTCTTTTTTGTTTTTCAGTGAATAATTCAATGGTATTTATTAGTACATTCACAATGTTGTACAACTACCACCTCTGTCTCGTTCTGAAACATTTTTTTATTCAAGTGTAATTTACATACAGTGTTATATTAATTTCACGTGTACAGTATACTGATTCAGCATTTCCATTCTTTACTCGCTGCTTAATATGATAAGTGTACTCTTAATCTCCTTTATCTGTTTCACCCATCCCCCTAACATCTCCCCTCTGACAGCCACCAGTTTGTTCTCTGAATTTAAGAGACAGGGTTTTTTTGTCTTCTTTTTTCTTGGTTTGTTTGTTTTGTTTTGTTCCTTAAATTTCACAAATGAATGAGATAATATGGTATTTGTGTTTTTTCTCACAATTTATTTTACTTACCTTTGTATTCTCTAGGGTCCATGTTGTTGCAAATGGCAAGATCTCATTCTTTTTTATGACTGAATAGTATTCTGTTGTATACATATACCACATCTTTATCCATTCATCTATTCATGGGCACTTGGGTTGGTTCCATATCTTGGCTATTGTAAATAATGCTGCAGTAAACATAAGGGTGCATGTATTTTTTGAATTAGTGTTTCCATTTTCCTTTTTTTTTTTTTTAAGTTTATTTATTTTGAGAGAGAGCGTGGATATGCGAGCCAGGGAGGGGCAGAGGGAGAGAATCCCAAGCATGCTCTGCACTGTCAGCACAGTTTGTTTTTGAGAGAGAGAAAGACAGAGCACAAGCAGGGGAAAGGCAGAGAGAGGGGTGACACAGAATCCGAAGCAGGCTCCAGGCTCTGAACTGTCCACACAGAGCCCGGTGTGGGGCTCGAACCCACAAACTGTGAGATCATGACCTGAGCCAAAGTCGGACATTTAACTGACTGAGCCACCCAGGTGCCCCTCTTTAATCCATTCTTAATCCAGCAGCCAATCATAAAACATAAGTTCTATTTAGAACCTTGAATGACTTCCATTTGTCTCAGAGGAAGAATCAGTGTTTAGCCTACAGGACCCTATATGACTTTGCCCTGTGTAACCCATCTGGCCTCATCTCTCCTACTCTGTTGTCTTCATTTCGCACTGAACGCACTGAACTCCTTTCTTTTTGTCAGACGCTGTAGACAAGGCAGCCCCCAGGAGCTTCGCACTGATTATTTTCTTCTTCTAGAACTCTCATCTTCTTCATAAGGCTCATTTTTTTTAACTCCTTCAATTCTTTGCTCAAATATTACTTTCTTAACTTAAAACTTTATCCCTGCCTCCAGCATTTCTGATCCCCCTCTTAATCCTGTTCATCTTTTTGTGTATAGCACTTACCATCTTCTAACATACCAGTCAGTGGTGTGCTAGGAAATGTGTCACTACTAGTTCTCTGAGTGTAGTTTAGCTTGAAGGATGGTTGATCTTTCTGTTTGTGCTAACGAGTAAGGTCAAAGTGAAACAATCAATGTGTATGTCAACATTTCCCCGATGTGTCGACGATATGAGAAACTTCTTTGCTGAATTGGATAATAGTTTTCAAATACTAGAAGAATATGTTCTCCATTTTTTGTGTACTTCATAATGTAATGATTATAGATACCACATGCTTTTGAGTTTAGCCAACATTAACATTTTCTCCATCAATTTCTTAGATCTAAACATTAACAGAACAATCATTCAAACTATGATTGGTAGGTTTTGCCAAATTCCATGATGTAAATTCTTCTACCATGACTGATTTCAAGCCATCAACATGAAGTCACTGAACATGATGTTGTGGAGAGATATACAATAGTCCAGCATTAAATAGTTTTTCCACATAGAGATACAAAATCATAAATAACTTCAGGAGCATAGATAATAAAATGTAATAAAATGATCAGGGAGTGATAAGTTTTTAGTATCTATTACCTTTGTTTTAAAATAACTTATTTAGGAGGCGCCGGGGTGGTTCAGTCGGTTAAATGTCTGACCTTGGCTCAGGTCATGATCTCATGGCTCTTGAGTTTGAGTCCCGCATTGTACTCTGTGTTGACAGCTCAGAGCCTGGAGCCTGCTTCGGATTCTCCCTCTCTCTTTCCACCTCCCTTGCTCATGCTCATGGTATGCTCTAGCTCTCTCTCTCTCTCACAAGAATAAATAAACGTTTAAAAAATAATAAAATATCAAGGGTAGACACATGAGGGTAGTAGTAGACCTATCTACTGAAACTTGGCAGGCCAGAAGGGAGTGGCAGGAAGTATTCAATGTGCTGAATAGGACAAATGTACAGCCAAGATTCCTTTATCCAGCAAGACTGTCATTCAGAATAGAAGGAGAGATAAAGGCTTTCCCAGATAAACAAAAACTGAAGGAGTTCATCACCACTAAACCATGCCTAAAAGAGATCCTAAAGGGGACTCTTTGAGTGGAATATTGCAAAGACTACAAAGAACTAGACATCACTACAAGCATGAAACCTACAGATAACACAATGACACTAAATCCGTATCTTTTAATAATAATGCTGAACATAAATGAACTAAATGCTCCAATCCAGAGACACAGGGTATCAGAATGGATAAAAACACAAGACCCATCTATTTGCTGTCTACAAGAGACCCATTTTAGACCTGAGGACACCTTCAGATTGAAAGTCAGGGGATGGAGAACCATCTACCATGCTACTGGAAGTCAAAGGAAAATTGGAGTAGCCATACTTCTATCAGAAAAACTAGATTTTAAACTTAAAAGGCTGTAACAAGAGATGAAGAAGGGTATTATATCACAATTACGGGGTCTATCTATCAAGAACTAACAGTTATAAATGTTTATGCACCCAAATTAGAAGCACCCAAATATATAAAACAATCACAAACATAAGCAATCTTATTTTTTTTTAATTCTTTTTAATTTACATCCAAGTTAATTAGCATATAGTGCAACAATGATTTCAGGAGTAGATTCCTTAATGCCCTTTACCCATTTATCCCATCCTCCCTCCCATAACCCCTCCAATAACCTTCTGTTTGTTCTCCATAGAGTCTCTTATGTTTTTGTCCCCCTCCCTGTTTTTATATTATTCTTGCTTCCCTTCCCTTGTGTTCATATGTTTTGTATTGTAAAGTCCTCTATGAGTGAAGTCCTATGATATTTGTCTTTCTCTGACTTAATTTCGCTTAGCATAGTACCCTCTAGTTCCATCCACATAATTGCAAATGGCAAGATTTCATTCTTTTTGGTTGCTGAGTAATACTCCATTGTATGTATATACCACATCTTCTTTATCCATTCATCCATTGATGGACATTTGGGCTCTTTACATACTTTGGCTAATGTTGATAGTGCTGCCATAAACATTGGGTGCTTGTGTCCCTTCGAAACAGCACACCTGTATCCCTTGGATAAATACCTAGTAGTGCAATTGCTAGGTCATAGAGTAGTACTATTTTTAATTTTTTGAAGAACCTCCATACTGTTTTCCAGAACGCACCAGTTTCCTGCAAATGTATGGCCAACTAATCTTTGACAAGGCAGGAAAGAGTATCCAATGGAAAAAAGACAGTCTCTTTAGGCAAATGGTGTTGGGAGAACTGGACAGCAACATGCAGAAGAATGAAACTAGGCCACTTTCTTACACCATACACAAAAATAAACTCAAAATGGATGAAAGACCTAAATGTGAGACAGGAAACCATCAAAACCCTAGAGGAGAAAATAAGCAACAACCTCTTTGACCTCAGCCACAGCAACTTCTTGCTCGACATGTCTCAAAAGGCAAGGGAATTAAAAGCAAAAATGAATATTGGGACCTCATCAAGATGAAAAGTCTGCACTGCAAAGGAAACTATCAACAGAACTAAAAGGCAACCAATGGAATTGGAAAAGATATTTGCAAAGGACATATCAGATAAAGGGTTAGTATCCAAAATCTATAAAGAACTTATCAAATAAACACCTGAAAAACAATCCAGTGAAGAAAAGGGCAGAAGACATGAATAGACTTTTCCAAAGAAGATATCCAGATGGCCAACAGATACATGAGAAGATGCTCAGTGTCACTCATCATCAGAGAATTACACATCAAAACCACACTGAGATACCACCTCATACCAGTCAGAGTGGCTAAAATTAACAACTCAGGAAACAACAGATGCCGGCGCAGATGTGGAGAAATGGGAACCCTCTTGCACTGCTGGTGGGAATGCAAACTGGTGCAGCCACTCCGGAAAACACTGTGGAGGCTCCTCAAAAAATTAAAAATAGAACTACCCTATGACTCAGCAATAGCACTACTAGGAATTTATCCAAAGGATACAGGAATGCTGATTCATACGGACACATGTACCCCAATGTTTATAGCAGTGCTTTCAACAATAGCCAAATTATGGAAAGAGCCTAAATGTCCATCAACTGACGAATGGATAAAGAAGATGTGGTTTATACATACAATGGAGTATTACTCAGCAATGAAAAAGAATGAAATCTTGCCATTGCAATTATTTACACAATGGAATACTACTTGGAAATGAGAAAGAATGAAATCTGGCCATTTGCAGCAACGTGGATGGAACTGGAGAGTATTATGCTAAGTGAAATAAGTCAGTCAGAAAGACAGATACCATATGTTTCCAAGCATACGTGGATTTTGAGAGACTTAGCAGAAGACCATGGGGGAGGGGAAGAGAGAAAAAAAAAGTCACAGAGAGGGAGGGAGGCAAAACATAAGAGACTCTTAAGTACTGAGAACAAATCGAGGGTTGATGAGGGTGTGGGAGTCGGGAGAGTGGGTGACGGGCATTGAGGAGGGCACTTGTTGGGATGAGCACTGGATGTTGTATGGAAACCAATTTGACAATAAATTATGTTAAAAATAAATAAACATTAAAAAAATTGCCTTGCTGAAAGATATGATCCTTTTTTATAAAAAGAAAAAATGAAGTATGTGTCTAGAAAAAACCAAAAACAAAAAATTATATAAAGCGTCAGTGGAAGTTATTTCTGCTTAGTGGGATTATAGGTTATTTGTATTTCATTCTTTGGACTTTTCTGTTTTTTGTGCTCTTTACAAGTAACATTTATTACTTCTTTGGTAAAGTTACTTTAAAAGCAACGTCAAAGGTGCCTTAGCGCAGTGGGCAGTGCTTCACTCTCATGAAAGCAGTTTTGGGGTACCTGGGTGGCTCAGTTAAGCATCTGACACTTTTTTTTTTTAAGTTTATTTATTTATTTTGAGAGAGAGAGAGGGAGAGCTCATGAGCAGGAGAGGGGCAGAGAGAGAGGGAAAGAGAGAGAATTCCAAGCAGTCTTTGCACTACCAATGCAGAGTTCAGTGTGGGGCCCAGACCCACGAACCATGAGGTCATGTCCTGAGTCGAAACCAAGCGTCAGACACTTAACCAGTTGAGCCACCCAGGCGCCCCAAGCATCTGACTCTTGATTGCAGCTTTAGTCATGATCTCATGGTTGTGAGAATGAGCCCACATCAGGCTCCACACCCAGTGTTTGCTGTTGTGGTTTTAAAGCTTTGATGGATGTAAAAGTCTTATGTAGAAATAGGAAAATCAGAGAGAAGAGTTTGCTTGAAAGGAAAGATGAATTTGATTTGAAGACATCTGAGTCGGAGCTGGGAGTACAATACTGTAATTCATACCAAAAAATCAGGGCTAGATATTAACTCTCTATGATATATATAAACATTATGCTTAAAATTAGTTGACTTTTAACCCATTAAAAAAAAATCTCAGTATAATCTTTGAATTCAAGGAAGAAAAGATACAGCTGCAAACTTAAATATTAACAGAGACATTTACATTTTGCTAATAAGGTGAATTACATTGATTTTGAATGTTACTTAACTACGTTTCTTAGAAAAACTCTATGTACTCATGATGTATTATCCTTTTAGTGTTTTGTTTGGTTTGATTTGCTAAAATTTTGTTTTGAATTTTTGCATGTATGCTCATGGGAGATATTGGTCTATAGCTTACCTTTTTTTTGATGTATGTTTATTTTGAGAGAGAGAGCGTGCACATGCCCACAACGTAAGCCAGGAGAGGGATGGAAAGACAGGTAGAGAGTGAATTCCAAGTGGGCTCCAGGCTGTTAGCACGGAGCCTGACTTGAGGCTCAATCTCAGGAACCTTGAGGTCATTACCTCAGCTGAAATCAAGAGTTGGCCACTTGACCCATTGAGCCACCCAGACACCCCTGTAGCTTACTTTTTTAATAATGTTTTTATTTGGTTTGGGTATCACAGTAATGTTAGCCCGATAGAAGAATTTGAGAAATATTCCCTCCTCTTCAATTTTTTGATAAGAGTTTGCCTAGAATTGGTATGATTTCTTCAATGTTTGGTAGAATTCATCAGTGAATCCATATAGCCTAGGAGATGTCTTTGTGGAAAGATTTTTAACTATAAATTCAGTTTCATTAGTAGGTTAGGTATAGGATTGTTTATGTTATCTATTTCTTCTTGAGTGAGCTGTTGTAGTTTGGCACTTACAAGGTATTTTTCCATGTTATCCATGAATTTATTAGCATAAACTTGTTCATAATATTCCCTTATTATTCTTTTCTATAGTGATGACATTCTTTTATTCTTGATATTGGTCATTTGTATCTTTTTACCCCCTAATCAGTGTGGCTACAAGTTTATCAGTTTTTTAATCTTCGCAAAGAATAATCTTTTTGTTTCCTTTTCTCTGTTTTTATTTTCCTACTTTACTGCTTTCTGTTCTGATCTCTACTCTTTCCTTTTTTCTGCTTATTTGCATTTCTTTGTCCCTTTGTTTTTATAGGTAGAAGCTTAGGACATGGCTTTAAGTAAGACCTTTCTTTAAAAAAAAGAGAGAGAGATTTTGGGGCGCCTGGGGAGCTCAGTCAGCTAAGCGTCCAAGTTTGGCTCAGGTCATGATCTCATGGTTTGTTAGTTCGAGCCCTGCACGAACTATTAGTGCAGAGCCTGCTTGGGATTCACTCTCTCTTCCTCTCTCTCTGCCCTTCCCCCTTCCTCCCACTTCTGTCTCTCAAAATAAATAAATAAACTTAAAAAAATAGACACTTAGTGCAGGGTTTCTCAATTGTGGCACTATTGACATTTTAAGCTTTGTTGTGGGGCTGTCCTGTAGGATGTTTAGCAGTATCCCTGGCCAATACCCACTCGACGCCAGTAACACCTCCCTAGCAACAACCAAAAATACTTCCAGATATTGCCAGATTGTGTCCAGATGGACAGTGAATGTCCCTGGTTGAAAACCGCTGGTTTAGTGCTGTCTTTCTAAGTTTTGCTTTTGTGACATCCTGTAAATTTTTATAGATTGTGTTTTCATTTAGTCCAAATTACTTTCTGAATTCCCTTTTGGTTTGTACTTTGACTCATGAGCTAGTTTGAAATGTAGTTTCCAAATATTTGGTGATTTAATTCCATTGTGATCAGACATCATACTTTGTATGATTCCTTTTAAATTTGAGGCTTGCTTTATGGCCCAGAACATGGTCCATGTTGCTAACTGTTCCACATGCACTTGAGAAGAATGTGTAATCTGTTATCATTGGATAGAACAATTCTGTAAATGTCAATCAGATCACGGTCGATACTGTTTTTCAAGTTTTGCTGTTTATATCCTTGCTGATTTCTGCCTACTTATTCTATTGATTATTGAGAAGGGAATGTATAGCCACTCCAGCTTTATTTTCATAACTGTTAATGTGGTGTACTGTTTTTTGTCTTTTTACTTTTAACCTATTTGTGTTTTTATATTTAAAGTAGGTTTACTGTAAGGGTTCCTGGGTAGCTCAGTTGGTTAAGCGTCCAACTTCGGCTCAGGTCATGATCTCACAGTTCATTAGTTCCAGCTCTGCATCTCTGGCTCTGTGCTGACAGTTCAGAGCCTGCTTCAGATTCTGTGTCTCCCTCTCTCTCTGCCCCTCCCCTGCTCATACTCTCTCTCTCAAAAATCAATAAACATTAAAAAAAATTTTTAATAAAAGTAGGTTTACTGGAGACAGTATATAATTGGATCTTGCTATTTTATCTATTCTTAATGAAGACCTAGTTGGTCTGTTTGACTACTTAGTAGCTAGTGTCACAGCTTACAGTGCTGTCTTCCCTAACTAGTCTATTCCTGATCTCACCTGGAATATTTCAAGATGGGGACCAACATAGTGGACAGAATGGAGAGTTCTTGCATCCTCCTCATTGTGTCTACCTAGGACCACGCAGTTGCATGTGAAGGGAGAGCAGCCCTCTGCGGACCCTGGAGGGAGCCAACAGCTGTGCTTGAGATGGGACTTTGGAATCTGACTTGTGTTGTTACTGACCACTGGCTTTAGTACTCTGTTAAACTAGGTATTAACCTGTTAGTTGTTGAGTTGTGGAAGGTGAAGGAGTGGATAGGAGAGGAACTGAGCACAATGGCTATTTACTATCTAGAATGTAAGCATTGCAAAAATGTATTCACTGGAATGGCTGTATTTATTAGTACATACTGGCCACTTATGTAGTGTGTGTACTTCTGTTTATCATGTTTGAGTAAGCTGGATTTAATTCTGTTTACTGCGTCGTAACTCCTATTGGGGATAAAGAGGAAAATGAAGAGACGTTCACAGGAAAAATTGCACCTATAATGACTGTCTTTCATTGCTCTGACCTCTCCCTCAAGAGAGACATACACACATCCCTATGTGGAAGCCCTATCAACAACCCCCTCAAAGTCAACAATTCAGTTTGCTGAGGCCTAACTAAAACTTAGGAGTCATATTTGGATTTCTTTCTCTTCCTTACCTTCTATAATCTGTCACCAATTCCTGCCATTGACTTTCCCCACAAAAAGAATTCTGTTAATTCAACAAAGCCGAGGTTGTTAAACTTACTGCAACAAGGGAGAGCACCACTTTGACAGAGTCTTGGTAGTTAGGGGAAGTTAGGAAAGTGTATTTCCAGGGATTTGAGATTTGGACTCACATGGTTTAAGGCACGTCCTTCAAGATGGGGAACTGGTTTCTGACATGATATTTAGAATTAGTGGGCATAATAAGAAAAGGGTCTTGAAGCAATTTGCTATCCTGTCAGGGGAGGCTGTTTGCCCTGATGCATACACTGTTTGCCCAGATAAGTTAGTTTGCAAGAATTTCTTGGAGCAAACAGTGAACTAATTACTGGTTTAGTCTTATCACCCTGGGCGAAAGAAAATTTCCTGGAGCACAGTTATATCATGTTGACTCAATTCTCTCTGCTACTCTTACTTTTAAACTTCCCCTTTTTTCTAGCTACACCACTACCACTGCCCTAGTTCAAGCTGTTGTCATAACTTGCCTAGACTATTTAAAACTCCTTCTAACTCATCTATAGTCTTTTGCCCTCAGATTTGTTTTCCATACTGCCACCACAGTAATCTAACTATATTGCAACTCTGACCATGTCACTGATGCGTTTAAAACCTTTTAGTGGCTTCTGGTTGTCTGTAGGATAAAATCAGCACCTGACCTTTGCACTCTTCTTGAATTGCTGCCTAGCATTTGATTTCCTGCATCTATTCATTTGTTGATGCTGTTGCCTCTACCTGGAATATCTTTTCCCTCCTGTTGTATGTGGCTAATTTTTGTTCTTCTTTTAAAAGTTAACTCGAGCAATATCTCCTATAGAAAATGTTTCCTGAACCTTGACTGTGCTTCCAGAGCATACTATGCGTAGTGCTATTATTACATTAACCATATTGTGCACAAGTTACCTTTTATGAGGGGAGAGAGCCACCTAAAGGCAAGTTGTCTTATTAATTTCTGTATCCTCTAGCATCTGCAATAGGGCCCAGCACATAGTAAGTTCTCAGTTTTTACTGACCCAAACGAATTTGGTCAGAAGGGGAGGACTTAAGGGGAGATAAGAGGTGATGCGTTAACTTTAAATTGATGTATTTCAGGCAACACCAATGCACCTAAACAGAGGAATTAAATACAAGAGTAAGATTATTATAATTGGGAAACATCACAGTTGGAGTGATAGTTTGAGTTGATTATTTCACCAAGAATGATAGAATAAACAAGGGAGCACAGATTGAGGACTGATATTTGGGAAATAGCCTCAGTGGATGGGCGAAAGTAGAGGAAGCCCTCAGAATATCGGCAGCAACAGAGGTGAAGAAAATAAACCAGAGGCATAGGGCAATGAAAAAACAAGTGTAAAAAGGAGAGCTGGAATCATGGTGTCAAATTTTGCAGAGCAGTTAAGGAGAATGAGAACTGTGAAGAGATTTTCTACATTTGGCAATTATATTTAGTAGAATGGGGATGATATTTTTTTTTTTTAATTTAGTTTGTAGTACAAAGTAAGATTTTTTTTCTCATTTTTTATACTAACAAAAATATATCCTTTACCTGTGTTCAACCAGGACTTTCTCAAGGGGTATGATTTTCTTAATTTGGTAGTAAAGTTTAACTTTATGGAGGGCCTATGGTGAATATCACTTTATATTAACAGGTTTTCTCTTTTGTTTTTTGTTATCTCTTTTGTGTTTGTGAGCAAAATCATTATATATAGGTTACTTTAAAGCAGAATGTTTGGTCTCTTTCTTTACAAGCCATCAGTAGTTACTCATTAAGAAGTAACAAGTAAGATATTATTATATTTTCATTTTCCTAAGTTCATTTTAGAACTATTATGATTATATCACTCATTTTCAAAAAATTTTCAGCCATCAAACCCTTTCCTTCCCTTATGTGGAATCCCAATATGTGAATCAGATAAAGTGGGGTTTGTCTGTTTGAAGCTGTGACAGGGACCAGAAGTCTCTCCTGAATTCTGTCCAGTCTTCTAACTTCCTTCTCTTTATTTCCACAACCAACCAATGGCCCCTGGGTCTCCTCCATGGAAATCCTAGGGCTACTTAAAGCATAATTTGAAAATCACTGATAAGTAACACCCTTGGTAGAAATGCTGATAATGATTTTAGTACTGAAAGTCACAAGATTATTTTTTTGGAGTTTATTTATTTATTTTGAGAGAGAGAGTATGCACAGGGGAGGGACAGGTGAGAGGGGGGAGAGAGAGGAAGAGAGAGGGGGAAAGAGAGGAAGAGAGAGGGGGAGAGAGAGAGAGAGACCCAAGCAGGCTCCACACTGTCAACACAGAGCCTGAAGTGGGGCTCGAACACACGAACGGTAAGATCATAACCTGAGCTGAAACCAAGAGTCAGATGCTTAACCAGCCGAGCTGCCCAGGAGCCCCAGTCACAAGACATTTAGATTCCAAATCATGACACTTCCACTCTGTTCTCTTATTGGTCAGCAGAATGTACAACAATAAATAGCTGCCCAAAGAGGAAATAAACTTGTACTAGAGTTATTTAGACAGGTGCTGTATGTCTTCCTTTAAGGGAAGTTGCCAAGGTGGTTCTTTTGTCAGTGGGAGGTTGGCCTACCATTACCTCTGCAATCTCTTCCGACAGCAGTGATTCTCTCTGCTCCTATATGTCTACATTTTTCCTACCTAGTAAATATTATCTAATATGATGGGGATCTATTTTATCTTTTATTTCTTCAAATTTATAGTGTGCCACATATATGAGAGATCCTGTGTTAAGATGCAGAGGTAGTATTTAAATAAATAAGATACAGTTTACTATTAAGGAAATAGAAAATTGCTGTTAGGTTTGATGAGTGCAGTAAAAGAAGTAATCAGAGGATATTAATGGGAATCATATGAAATGGAAAGACCTAACCCAGGCCAGCTAGGGGCTTGTCAGAAAGAAAATACTACTAACTTCCCTGAAGACTCCCAAGTTGACTCTTCAAAGATGAGTAGACTTTAATCGGAGGCAAATGGGGAAAGGTCTTGCTAGGCGGAGGGAGGAACATATAAACAGGCTCTGAAAGAGGGCATGCCTTGTTTGGAGAGCTGTAAGTAGTTTAGTGTGGCTAGAGCTTAGCATGTGAATGGGGATTGGTGAGTCAAGCCAGATGAAAAAGGACTGTGTTTTGCCAGGCTTAGGAATTTGAACTGTATCTTGAAAGTATTGTGAAGCAAGTAAAGGATTTTAAGCTGAGTAATTGCATGGTCAGATTTGTTTTTTAGAAAGCACCCTGGCAGTCTTCAAGAGAACAGATTAGAATGGACCTTTCTTGGAAGTAAAGCAATCATTAAGTAATAGACTTTGGCAATAATTTACACAAAAATGTCTGAGGATAGAACTGATGGTAGGTGGGGGAATGAATTCAAGATGTACTAAGGAGGTAAAAGCAGCAGAGTTGTTGGTCAGAGAAACAGTGACTATGGAGATGACTTTCAGGTGTCTGACTAGGACAACTGAGTGTGGGTTACCCCCCTATACCTCTTTTTTGCTAAGTGAAAGAAATTAAGATGAAAGGAATCTCCTGGGCTTTTTGCCTCAAGATTCTCAGAGTGCCAACTTGAATAAGGATATAAGTACTTTTTTGTTTTCTTATATTTATATTTGTGTATATGTTTTAAAGTATGATATGAGGAAGTAATAACAGAAAGTATTACCAGGTAAGGTTGTGGAAATTTGGGGGGAGCATAGGGGGAGTCTATTAGATTAAGGTAGACTCTTATTTAAAGTAGTTTAGGAATGAGTCATCTACTTAAAGGCAAAGGAGTGGACTACCTTTTTGTCCAGTTGTTTGATTATTTAGTATCTACTTCATATCCTCTACAAATCAATTGTGACTTGAAAAATAATTCATTTTTAGGAAATCCAGAGGTTTTTACATTGCCATTTATCAGAATTTTTACCTTTTAAGAAGATGTGTGGTAAGATTAGCTTGTCTGTGTAAATTAGCTAATTTAGTAATAGTTCTGGTGTGGCATTATACATTTTAAAATACAAAATTATTTTCCTCAGAATGCAAACTTTGATTTTCAAGCTTTTCATTGGTGTCATGTGGGAACTAATGTTCAATTCCTTGCTATTTAACACTCTGACAGAGAAGACATTTCCTTTTATAGCTTTGTCACATCGTTTTCAAAAGTTAAGATCTCTTTTAGGCTGGTTGGGATGGTTAAATCCCTTTAGGGAAAGGATGAGCGATGCTATGCTCCTTAACAGAAAACTGGAGGTATTAGTTTCAGATTTTGAGATCTGCTCTGTAAAGGGACACTTATTCATTACGTTTATTCATTGGTTCCTGAATGTTCTGTTGTTTTTTTATCAGTTAGGTCTTCCTTCCCTGTAGTTTTGTGATTTCTACTGAAAACATTAGAGAGGTACCTCTTCTAGTAACAAAACCAAAAATTGACTATAGTCTAATCCGTTTTAATTTACAAAGTTAATTATGAAACTTGGACCTTTAAAATTGAAAGCTGTTAGTTTACTTTCATTCTGTAATAATTATAGATATGAAAGTACATTCTGATGTTATAATACTTGCAAGAAATTTTTTTTTAAATCTAATCCTAGTAGAACTTCTGTAAGTATGTTTAAAGGAAACTTTATTTTCTTCCTTTTTATAAAACATCCTTATAAAAAGATGATTACAGTCCCTGGTTTGTTTAATGTTTTCTAATAGTCAGTCAGAAAGGTCCCAAATTCATAGTGTTTAGGAACGGCTTTTTCCTGATGAGTATGAGAGTTTTCAGAAACTGTTAGCAGTCTATAATTTGGCCTACTGTATAGATTTCCTTATTCAGGAATTAGAATGGATTTGAGGGGTAGATCAATAGGAATACTCTGGATTATTACAATTAAAATGCTTGAAAATTCTTAGGAGAACATCTCTTCATAGAGGTTATTTGAACTAATATTATAATTGTTTTTTGAAACATGAAATGATTTGTTTGAGCTTAGAGTTACTCTAAGAAGAGGGATACTAATTGCTCGTTTTCTATTAAGCCAAAACGTTTAATTTAGAACATTGGTTTTTTATCAGCATAGTAATCCAAAGTTTAGATATATGAGAAGGTAATTACTTCTTTTTCATATTTCTTTTACTCTGTCTGCAGGTTATAAAAATTAAAATGAACAAACTACGGCAAAGTTTTAGGAGAAAGAAAGATGTTTATGTTCCAGAGGCCAGTCGTCCACATCAGTGGCAGACAGATGAAGAAGGGGTTCGTACTGGAAAATGTAGCTTCCCAGTTAAGGTAAGGTGCTTCTGTAATTCTAGATATGGAAAAGAATTGACAGCCTATTGTGTGTGAAATCCCGTTAATGAGGACAGTTAAAAGAGAACCCTCTAAAAACGAATCCTTTCATCTTCTGCTTCAAGGTAGAATTAATAAGGAAAGGAGATTAGTGATTTTTTCTCTTTGTATTTAAATAGAAATTTCTGATACATAATTAGAATCACCTACAAATAAGATCACTTCTGATGAAAAATGAATCCTAAATTATCTAAAAGTCCCAAATTATTATCTCCCTCCCTCCCTCCCTCCCTCTCCCCCTCCCTCCCTCCCTCCCTCTCCCCCTCCCTCTCCCCCTCCCTCCCTCTCCCCCTCCCTCCCTCTCCCCTCCCTCCCTCTCTCCTCCCTCCCTCTCTCCCTCCCTCCCTCTCTCCCTCCCTCTCTCTCCCTCCCTCCCTCTCTCCCTCTCCCTCCCTCTCTCCCTCCCTCTCTCTCCCTCTCTCTTTCCCTCTCTCCCTCTCCCTCCCTCTCTCTCCCTCTCCCCCTCTCCCTCTCCCCCTCTCCCTCTCCCCCTCTCCCCCTCCCCCTCTCCCCCTCCCCCTCTCCCTCTCCTCCTCTCTCTCTTCCTCTTCTGTCACTCTATCCTGTTTGTGCATGCTCTATCTCTCTCAAAAAAAAAAATCCTAATCACTTAGTTTGTCTACTTAACTCATTTGCTGAAATGAGTTCTTTTATAGGAATAATAAACTCAAATGTTTTAAAATTTTTGGCATGGTATTAAGATATAAAAAAACCCTCTCATATAAAAACTAATACTCTTCCCTACTACCTCCCCCAACCTCACCCCAAAAAGTAGGCTCATTTTGATTATACAAGTATTGTGGAAATGGTTACTCTTACACGTTGTTGATTGCTTGGAATATAAACTGTAACCTATTAGGAGGGCAATTTGGAAATATCACTTAAAATTTTAAATGCACTTTTCATTTGACCAGAAATTTTACATTTAAGAATTACATTTAAGGGGCACCTAGCTGGCTCAGTTGGAAGAGCATGCAACTCTTGATCTCCGGGTCATGAGTTTGAGCCCCATATTTGGTATGGAAATTACTGAAAAAATAAACTTAAAAAAAAAGAATTACATTTAAGTACATTCACAGATATACTGGCAAAAGTGGTTATCTTAGCATTGTTTGATAGCAAAAATCTGGAAACGAGTTAAATGCCCATCATTCTGGGATTAGATAAAGAAATTATGAAACCATTAAGTGGAATTCTTTGTCACTATTAAAAAAAAGAGGTAGATCAATATTCATTTAGTAAATGTTTTTGAATACCTACTATGTGCCAGGCATATGCTGAGTTGTGAACAAAAAGACAGTTCTTGCTTTTGTAGAGTTGATAGTGTCCTTGTAGGAAGACAGACTTTAATTAGATATTTGCATTAACGTATGATTACAAACTGAGATAAGTGCTTTTTTAAAAGGGAAGGCTGTAGTGTAAGAAGTTATATGAGCTGAGCCTGGGAAGAAATAGGGTGGGGCCTTGTAGGCCATGTTAAGGATTTTGGACTTTAAGAGTTACAGGAGGCTACTAAGTGGTGTGATTTTTTTTCATCTTTTATTAATTTTATTGTGGTAAAATACATAACATAAAATTTACCATTTTAACTATTTTTGTGTGCATAGTATGGTAATATTAATAACATTCCTATTGTTATGTAGTCATCAGCACCATCCATCGCCAGAACATCTCCAGTCCTCAAACTGGGACTCTGGGTGTGGTGTGGTTTGGAGGTAGTCCATAGTAGATGCAAAGAATCTGGTGAAAGATTATTACGGTAATCGAGAGGAGAGATCGTGTTTAGTCTCGACTAAGATGACAACTGTGTAGATGAAAAGAAATGAAGCAAATTGAGAGATAATTAAGAGATAAAGGCAATAGGAATTGGAAATGGACTGGACCTAGAGAATGAAAAAGAATGGTGTTAAGGATGATACCTGACTTCTTGTCCCAAACTGACAAAGGTGATGGTCATTGATCGACAGAGGAAACACTGAAAGAATATTCTCTGATATGCTCATCAGGCTCAAAGTCATAGAAAGATGACTTTAGTGTATTATTAAGTGATAAAGGCAGGGCACGAACAGTATACATGGTATGATTCTGTTTATAATTAAAAAGAAAAAATCTGGGGTGCTTGGGTGGCTCAGTCAGTTAAGCATCCGACTTCGGCTCAGGTTATGATCTCACAGTGTGTGAGTTCGAGCCCCACATCAGGCTCTGTGCTAACAGCTTGGAACCTGGAGCCTGCTTCTGATTCTGTTTCTCTCTCTCAGTCTCTCTCTCTCTCTCTCTCTCTCTCTCTCTCTGCCTCTCCCCCACTTGTACTCTGTCTCTCAAAAATAATAAATAAATGTTAAAAAATTTTTAAAGAAAAAAATCTATATGTCTGCTTATATATGTAAGAAATACCTGTTAAGACACAAATAAATATGAATTACAGAATGGGAATTAAGATATGGGGTTCTTTTTACTTTTCAGTGTGTATCCTTTGGAACTAGTGACATTTCTTTTCATGAGCATGTTATTTATAATAAATAAGCATATATATTTTTTAAAAATCTCATTCACAGGGTTCTGAGAGGCTGGTATATAGTACTGAAATAATGGAAGTAAAGTTAATTGAAGCACTTCCAGTTGGCTCTGAAATATACAACTTTTAAATATTTCGTGTGAGATAAATAAGGTTCACTATCATTCAGTGGCACTGCCATTTGTCATAAGAAACAGCTGATTAGATGTGCTTTAGAGATAACCGTTTAAGATGTAAGATTTACATCTTATGCAGGCAGGACACTTTATTTAGGGTGTTTTCGCATGATCTTTTCCAAATGGTGTTTTGAAAATCCTTTCTACAAAACATCTTCTCTGCTATGTTATGGCTCCCTACCCCTTATCTGCCTTCCCTTCCCTTCCCACCCCACACACTTAAGTACAAGTGACACATAGTTGGATAGGAGAATCAGAACCCGAAATTATTTTCATAGCCTAAAAATAGATGAATTTCCTCAAATTTGCCGGACAAATGATGTCTTGTCTGGCCTTGCCTTGGGGACTGCTGAATTCTGAATTACTGATGAGTTGGTATAAAAAGTTTCCCATCAATCGATGAATGGATAAAGAAGATGTGGTGTGTGTGTGTTTGTGTGTGTGTGTGTGTGTGTGTGTGTGTGTGTACAACATGGACGGAGCTGGAGGGTATTGTGCTAGGTGAAATAAGTCAGTCAGAGAAAGACAGATACCATATTTTTCCACACATAGGTGGACTTTGCAAGACTTAAAAGAAAACCAGGTGGGAGGGAAGAGGGGAAGGAAAAAAGACACAAAGAGGGAGGGAGACAAAACATAAAAGACTCTTAAATTCTAAGAACAAACCAAGGGTTGAGAGGGGTATGGGAGGGGGGAGAGTGGGTGACGGGCACTGAGTAGGGCACGGGTTGGGATGAGCACTGGGTGTTGTATGGAAACTAATTTGACAGTAAAAAGTTGGAAAAAAAAAAAAGTTTCCCATGTAGACACCTAGTAGGGTGGTGAGCATGCTCACTGAGGAAGAACATGTTTGAGGGTAGAGAAGATGAATTTCTTTTGAATAATAAGAGTTGACTATATATAAATTATCATTAAAGTCATGAGTAAGTGAGATTGCCTAGAGGAAGTGAGAGGAGAGGAGGGCCTAGGAAAAACATAGAAGGAACAGACAGTGAAATGGATTATCTTCAAAGGAGAGTAAGAATGAGTAGCCAGAGAGATATAAAGGAAACCTGAAGAGTGTGATCTCAGAAGCCAAGGTTTCAAGGAAGGAGAAAATGGTCAAATACTATCGAGGAAACTTCATTAGTTTAAAAATTTGAAAGTCCTGATGATTTTGATGATAGCACTTACGGTGGAGTTGTGAGGGTGGAGTCTAGATTGAGGAGTGAATGAATGCAAAACAAGAAAGAAGATAACAAATCTAGAGATAACTAATGCAAGAAGTTTGTCAGACAAGGTTGTGTAAGGATGGGGAGGAGTGGAAGAGAAGTCTTACAAAGCGCACAAGGAAACTTTTCGTGGTGATGGCTGTTTATTATATTGATTGTGAACATGGTTTCTCAGGTATGTACAAGAACTCAGCATATTGTAATTTTAAATATATGTAGCTCATTATATGTCAGATTATACCTCAATAAGGTAAACTTTTTTTAATGAAAAAGTTTGTCATCGAAGGAGAGCAGAAAGAGTAGCAAAGAGAGTGTGAAGTTGAGAAGCTGTGTATTATTATTGTTTTAACAGTTTTACTAGATAGAATTTACATACCATAAAGTTTACTCAATTAAAGTCTATAAATCACTGGTAGTTTGATTTTATGTTAAATTTTGTTTTTAAGGTAGGAGAGGCTTGAGCATAACTAAAGGGCCTTCTTAAAGAAGCATGTAGAAGGTGGATTTGTTTTAGATGGAGGAAGGATACGGCTTCTATTTTAGTAGTAGCAAAGGTAGAAAATGGAGTGTAAATGCCTTACATTTATGGTATTGGTGGCTTAAAATAGGAGTTCTATTTAAAGACATATTTTCTCAAGGAACTAGGAAGTGAAGACATCTACAGAATAGTGAGGAGAGAAGTTGTGGAATTAGATTTGAAGACAGTAGAATAGCTACTCAGAGAATGAGAGATACAAAATACGCAATTACTGGAAATAGAAATGTGGTTACTAGACTGTAATCAAGTGAAACTGCAACTCGTTTGATCTCTCCCAAGTATGTTGAAGTATACTGGTGCCTACATAAGTATAATTTAATATTACAGTAGTAATTAATTAAAATAGCTTTCAGGGGCACCCAGGTGGCTCAGTCGGTTGAGCGTCCGACTTCGGCTCAGGTCATGATCTCACCATTTCCAAGTTCGAGTCCCACAGCGGGCTCTGTGCTGACAGCTCAGAACCTGGAGCATGTTTCAGATTTTGTGTCTCCCCCTCTGTCTGTGCCCCTCTTCCGCTCATGCTCTGTCTGTCTGTCTCTCTCTCTCTCTCTCTCAAAAATATAAACATTTAAGAAAAAAAATAAGTTTCAAAGCTTGTCTTGCAATTCTGCTAGTATAACAGAGATAATCTGTTTTAAAAAAATGTTTATTTTGAGAGAGAGAGAGGGAGAGAAAGAATCCCAAGCGGTTCCATGCTCAGTGCAGACCCTGACGTAGGGCTCGATCTTGGGAACTGTGAGATTATGACCTGAATGCATATCAAGAGTCAGACACTTAACTGACTGAGCCACCCAGGAACCCCAATAATTTTTTAATAGAGGAGGAATTTTAATATTAGAAGTAAAATATTACCTATAAAAACTTAATATAGTGGTTCTCAAAGTGAGGTCCCCAAAATCTTTTCATGGGATCCTGAAGTACTTTCTTTTCCAACTGTATATCTGTGTGAAAATATGTATTAAAACAACATATTCCAACAGATTGAATGTAGATGCAAATTTGAGAATCTAGTTTTCTATTAAGCCAGATATTAGAGAAATTTACAGAAATGTGAAACAATGCCACCCTTCTCATAAAACTGTTTGATTTTGGAAAATACAGTTATTTTTCGTTAAAAATGTCATTTACATTAATATGTAAATGCATTTATTATCATTTTTCAATGAATTAAATATTTTTAAAATTCTTAGTTTTAATTTCTAATATAGTAAAATTATCAATAGATATAACTGACACAAACAAAAATGCTTTGGAATCTTCAGTGTAATGGATCCTGTGACCAAAAATTTTGAGAACTGTTGATTAAAACAGTATGCTTCATCAGTTAAAGCAATATACTAAGACTACCTGTAATTGCTTACTAATATTATATTATAAAATGCTAGTGTTATTTTTGGTTGTTAAAATCAGTTGCTGGAACCTAAGCCAGTTCATCGATTCTTTGATTTGTAATTAAAATCTTAATTCTCTGATTATGTAGAATACATAGAGAATGCTAAAATGGACCTTCTGTTGGATAGATTCTGGATTTCATATTATCTTCAAATTCGGAAGATTTGAGGGGCTGTATACAGAAAAATTTATGCTTATTTGTATTGTTTGTAAATTGATCTAATTTAACTCACTGTTAAATGAGATGGAAGGACTTTACTATCCCATTGGTTTAAGGTTATAATTCTAAACCAGGAAGTGGACAGATATGTACAAATAGGATAGACCAAATGGAGAATTGAGCACATGAATGCTGGAATTGGATGTATTTACCTCCCAAACCAACATTTTGCTGCATTAAGTGATCTGCCAAGTTATTCTGGGGCCCATTCATTTCTAAGATAAGGATTGGCATTGTGCTAGAAGTTACAAGAGGTAGTATTTTAATAATTGGATTTTTTTGTGTTGTCTGTAAGAACATGGCGAGGGGGGTCATCTCCCCACCCCCTGCCCTAGCAACACCAAGCAGCTCTTAGACACCAGCATAGTATTTGAGAATTCATCAGATTCCACAGTTTCAGGGTTGTCTTATAAGACTTTCCTCTCACCCCCTGTTTCAGATGCCAAACACAAGCCCCAGGCTGTACCTGTTTTTTTGAGCAACCAGCTACAGATTGGAGGTCCAATGATCACCTTAGAGATGGGCTAGAGCTGGCCCACAGAACTCAGGGGAACACTTACATTTAATAGTTGCTGAAAGGACATGATAAAGGGTACGGATTTACAGTGAGATGAAGAGGTATATAGGGTGAGGTTTCTGACTTCATGGAGCTTGGGGCCTGGCTTGGTGGCATGTGAAAATGTTCTGGTTACCCAAGTATGGAAGCTCTCTAAGAAGAAAGGCATCATTACATAGTCATAATTGACTAACAATTGGCTGATTTCAGTTTCTAGCCCCTCTCCCCTCTCCAGGGATTGGGAGGTGAGACTGACAGATCCTACCGTTTAATCATATGGTTGGTGCTCCTGGCAACCAGCTGCCATCCTTAGGTGTTTTCTGAGAAAGTTGCCTCCTTTACAGAACAAAAGACATCTTTATCACTGTCAATACTTAGGAAATTCCAAGGATTTGGGGAGCTGTGAGTCAGGAACTGTGGATGAGGACCAAATATATATGAGAAATATATTGTGGTTATCTGAATGACCAAATCTGTATTTCTTATAATTCGCAGTATCACACAAGGTTTTCTTATTTTGCGTGTAAGCACATAGCTATGGTACAGAAAGCAGGGCTCTTGCTATTTCAGTATTTCTGATAGGCTAGTGTCTGATCCAGTGGCTTACCTCCCATGTAACATGTAATAATCTGTGATTTCAGAAGATTTTGGTGTACAGTGTTAATACCAAATTAGAAGTTGCTAAATACGCTTTTGTGCATGAATGCACAAAATAAAACGTAAAATGGGAAAATAATCACAGATACCAATGAAATTTTTAAAATTAAGATTCTAGAAGGGCGCCTGGGTGGCCTAGTCAGTTGATCATCCAACTCCTGATTTTTGGCTCAGGTCATGATCCCAGGGTCATGGGATTGAGCACTGCATCAGACTCTGCCTTAGTATGGAGCCTGCCTAAGATTGTCTCTTTCTCTCTTTCCCTCTGCCTCTCTCACCTGCTCACGCTCTTTCTCTTTCTCACTCTTAAAAAATAATAGTAAGATTCAAGGCAAATAAACTTAAAAACATGGATAAAATTGGTAATACTCTTGGGTTATATAAATGACCAAAACTAACTCCAAAGAAACTGAAAATATAAAAAGACCAACTCCTGTAGAAGAAATATCGTAAGATGTAAAAGTTATCTGCCTCCTCTTTTCTACTTCCCAACCCTAATGTACCAAGGGAACTATTAATCTTTTATTTATTTTTTATTTTGAGAGAGAGAGAGAGAGAGAGAGAGAGAGCGAGGAAGCATGCACAGGCATGTGTGAGCAGGGGAGGAGCAGAGAGAAAGGGAGAGAGAGAATCCCAGGCAGGCTCTGCACTGCCAACATAAGGCTCAGTCCTCAAACCACAAGATCATGACCCAAGCTGAAATCAAGAAGCAGATGCTTAAGCAACTGAGCCACCCAGGTGCCCTAATTTCATTAATCTTTTAATGAAAAGATGAAAGTCATGCTTTATCTATTCATCAGAGCCTTCCAAATTCATTTTATAAACTTAGAAATTTCTTTTTATATATGCAGCATTCTAAAACTTGACAGCATAAAAGAAGGAAATTACAACTAGATTATTGTATAGATATTAACACAAAACTTATGATAAAACATTGACAGAATCCAGCAACCCATTTAAAGCAGGGCACCTGGCTGGCCCAGTCCACTTGAGTGTCCGACTCTTGGTTTTGGCTCAGGTCATATCTCATAGTTCGTGGGTTTGACCCCCCACTGTCGGGCTCTGTGCTGACAGTGTGGAGCCTGCTTGGAATTCTGTCTCTCCCTCTCTCTGCTCCTTCCCTGCTCTCTCACACAGTCTTTCTCAAAATAAAGAAATAAACTTAAAAAAAATGCACACCCTCACTCATTATCTAAAAACAAAGACTAGGGAGTGAATGTCTTTTATATCAGAATGGGACCGTCCCTTACAAACATACACACAGAGACTTCCTACTACTTTTCCTTTGGCTAGGACTGAATTAAACTTCCATGCTATAGTTGCAGGGAAAGCCAAGAAAGCTATTATTTGCTATTTTCAGCCTGTACCAAGGAGTGAGGCTCTTTTGGCAGGGGAAGCCAGTTAAAAAAAATGGCTGACATGTAGGCAACTAACAATGTCAGTCACAGTCATTATTCTATTCTTAAATATCTATCCTCTGTCTTTTTGTTCTTTCTCCTACTGCTACTGTTTTAATCGAGTCCTCAACTTTTTTTTCTCTCTAGACCATTACAGTTCTCTTGACTATTTTTCTTGCGGCTGATCTTGTTTCCCTTTCAAACTGTTAGGGCTATAATAGTGATCTTCCTAAATTATAAATGTGACTGTCACTTGCCTGCTTTCTGTCCTTCATTGGCTCTGTAATAAATTTTAGAGAGGCATCTAGAGCATATACTTTCAAACCAGACTACCCAAATTTGAATTTGTGCTATGCTAGTTGTTATTAACTGTGACCGTAATCAAATTACTTAACCTTTCTTTGCCTCTGTTTCTTCATCTGTAAAA
This sequence comes from Paguma larvata, assembly GCA_030068075.1. Lineage (NCBI taxonomy): Eukaryota > Metazoa > Chordata > Mammalia > Carnivora > Viverridae > Paguma > Paguma larvata. The sequence continues at coordinate 20,875,833 of CM057827.1, read as the reverse complement.
TGAGAACTAGTACTTATCTAATATAGGTGTTCTGATAAATAAATGAGCAAATACCGTACATGAAAAACACAAAACTGCCTGGCACATAGTGAATATACAATAAATTTTGGTGATGCTGTTGTTGTTATTTGTTAGATGCCAACTGAATACTGGAGTTCTAAATCTGCATTTCTTATTTCTTGGGTTTTTTTCCTTAATTGAATTTTAACACTGTAAATTAAATATCTTCTCTTGAATATTAGGAGTCACAAGCTTTTGATAGATGTTTGATGCCTGAAGATTTAATGCATTGGTCACAGCAACCTCTTATAGCTTTAAAAATTCTGTTTATCCTAAGAGATGGGACTTTTATTGCTACTTACAATTTTATTTTCTAAATGAGACACTCTTCTGCATACACAATAATGTTTCATTTCAAAGCTACCTCACACTGTAAGTTTTTGGAAGATACTCTAGGTGACTGATAGTGATCCAAACGCAAGGTTCACATATATGGTACCAATGAAATAAATCAATCGAAGTGACAAGTTGGTTAATAGATAGATACATTGTATTCATTTCTTAGTTATCTAGCTTGCTGACAGTGACAACTATACATCATAATCTGGTTTTCTGTCTGAAACATTAAAAATTTTGGTACGCCTGGCTGGCTTAGTCAGAGGAGCGTGGGATTCTTTATCTAGGGATGGTGAGTTCAAGCCCCAGGTTGGGTGTAGAGATTACTGAAACATTAAAAATTTGGAAAAAATGTTTCTTGTTTCAGATAACTTTTTAACATAAACCGAGAAATGTTATTGGTTTATTAATCCCAAGCATTTCAGTTACTCACAATTTGCTGTGCATTTTGAAAGGAAGTGTTAGCTCTATCAGAATTTCTTAAGAACTGATGGGTTTCTTTATGGCATAATATGATGCAGTGAGATTTCTGCTACATGATGTGCTAGGGAATAGTCGGTGATATCTGATTATTTGAAGCCAAGACTGAACTTCTGTGGTCTAGATTTAGAGGATTGTGTTCTTTTTTTTTTTAAATGTTTATTTATTTTTGAGAGAGAGAGACAGAGTGTGAGTGGGCAAGGGGGAGAATGAGAGAGGGAGACAGAATCCGAAGCAGGCTCTAAGCTCTGAGCTGTCAGCACAGAGCATGACGTGGGGCTCGAATTCACGAACCACAAGATCATGACCTGAGCTGAAATCAGACGCTTAACTGACTAAGCCACCCAGGCATCCATCGAGGATTGTGTTCTTAAGGACTATATTATGATTTTATAACCATGATATGTGAATTAAAAATTTATCAAAACAGTGTTGAATATAATTTAAACTTTAAAAAATTTTTCATTGAAGTAATATATGCTCGTGACGAGAAAACAACACTTTCCCTACCACCAGTTCCACTTCCCAGTGACACTTAACCATTTTTATTTATGCTTCTGTAATTGGTAATATTTTAACTTCTTTAGATAATATCATTTTAGTGTCCTTAACTTACCCAGTTTATCATTGGTTCCCTACTATACAGATGACAAAGGATCACTTAACCCATACATCCTGTCTTTCCATCTTCTTTGTCTCTTCTCCACCCAGACTTTTGGAATTACTATTTTTGGTTTTTCTGTCACTTTCCTATACTCATAAATTTTTTCTTCTGTAATTTTAAATGGTATGTCTCGATTCCCTACCATGTAATATAAAAATAGTAAAACTTCTTACTCTCTTACCTTCACACTTATATCAGCTGTGCTTTTCTTTTTAACATTATAAAATCAGTAACATTTATGTTTTCTCCTACAACCGTAAGTTGTAAGGTCAAAGCGTCTAGGGCAAGAGAATGGTATGTTGGAGGGACAGCAAGGAAGCCAGTGTGTTTAGAGCAGGTTAATACAAGTAGAGATGAGAATAGGTAAATAGCAGAGTGCCAGATCATGTGGTTTAATACTTTTCACACTGGTCAGATCTATCATCTAAATTTTTGCTATAAATATCTTATAATACCCCTTATACTATCCTAAATGAAATATATGCATAGTATAACATACATATGCTTACATAATTAAATATATAGAGCAGAAGAAAAAACTGTAATAAAATTAAACCAGTATGTGAGTGCTTGGACATAAAGTAGAAGACCTAGAAGACCTAGAGTAGTACACCTTTACCTTAGAATCACTGTGGATGAGAGCTGCAAATATAGACTGATATGATATATTGATAATTCATATGCCACAAGTGGATTGTAAGTGGTGATGTTATTTTCTGAAATGGTGAAAGCTTTTGTAAAATTCTTATCAAAGTTAACAGTCTTTCCTTGATTGACATAGCAATTTCAATTGTGCAAAAAATACTGTGTACATATGTAAGATGGAGTTAGGGTTTAAATAATTACAGGTAAGTTTTTTATCCATTCTAAATGAATGTCCAGTAGCGCACTCAGATGTCATACAGAAAGCAGGGTATCATCTGTACACAATACCTATGTGTAATTTTCCAAGTCATTGTTACCAAAAATGCCTCCATATATTTCCTAAACACACCCCTTTGAAAAACCAGTGGTACAGGGTCTTATAAGACCATTTTCAGGACTTTGGCTTTTATATAGAGTGAAATGAGAAGCCATTGGAGAATTTTAAACAGAGGCGTGACATTATATAACTTAGATTGTAAAAAGATCCTCTGAGTCTTGTGCTGAGAATCGACTGTAGAGAAGAGCAAGGGTGAAAGCAGAGACCAGTTAAGTGGCTGTTATGAAAATCCAGACCTGAAAGATGATGATGGCTTACATCAGTATAATAGTACTGGCAGTGGTGAGAAGGGGTTAGATTCTGGATTATTTTATAGGTAGAGCTGATAGTATTTATTGACTCATTAAATTTGTGAAGTGTCGACAAAGAGAATTTAAATATAGTGGCAGGTATTTTTTTTCTTTTTTAAGTTTATGTATTTATTTATTTTGAGAGAGAGAATGTGTGCATTCTTACAGGAAGGGCAGAGAATCCCAAGCAAGCTCCATGCCGTTAGCATGGAGCCTGACCCAGGGCTTGAACTCATGAACTGTGGGATCATGACCTGAGCCGAAATCAGGAATCCGATGCTTAACTGGCTGAGCCACACAGGCACTCTGAATGCCAAGGTTTTTGATCTGAGCAATTGGCAGGGGAGAATTGCCATGTTATTTTGGGAAAGACTGTTGTTAGACAAGTAGATTCATGAATGAAGGATAATATCAAACATTTAGTTTTGATTCTGTTATAAATGATATCTTTTTCAAAATTTCATTTTCTGCTTATTGCTGTTATAGAAATACAATTGACTTTTTAAAAAAATTGCAATGTAATGGACATATAACATTATATTAGTTTCAGATGTACAACATAATGATTCTGTATTTGTATACATTGTGAAATGATAAAATTGACTTTTGTATGTTGAAATTATATCTACAGCCTTTCTACACTCACTTATTCTAATAATTTATTTGTATATTCCTTTGGGTTTTATACTAATACAATTGTGTTATCCCTGAATAATTATTGTATTTCTTATATATACTTAAAATTTTTTTGTCCCTTTGTTTCTTTGGTCAGAGACTGATATATAACTCTGAGTAGAATTGGTGATAACAAGAATTCTTTCCTTATTCCCGATCTTACCACAGTTTATCAGATTTAACAAGTTCCCTTCTGTTCTTGGTTAAAAAATAGTTTACATTATGATTGGAAACTGCATTTTATCAGAAGCATAATCTGTACCTATGGATGATTACATAATTTTTATCTTTAATTCTGTTGGGTGGTAAGTTATACTTACGAGATTTTTTGAATAGTTAACCTCACATTCATGGAATGAGCTCAACTTGGTCATTATAGATACTGATCAAGTTGTATTTATTGAATATATTTCTGGATTCCCTTTGCTAATACTTCGTTCAGAAATTTCACATCTATACTTTTGAGTCAGAATGGACTATAATTTTCTTTTCTCGTAATGTCTTTGCCAGATTGTATATTAACAGAAGCTGGATTACAGTTTTAACAAGGCTCTGTCTACTTCTGGCTTACTTCTACTTTTAGGGCATTCTTTTCGGCATTTGAATTGAGACACTTTGATGTTCACTGGAACTTATTTGTCCGGTTGGTCTGGAACTCTAATTCTTCACTCTTCAGCAAATTGAAACTGCCAAAATTTCATTCTGGTTAACATATTCCTCTGTTTTCTATAATTAAAAAAATTTTTTTAATGTTTTTATTTTTGAGAGATGGGGAGGGGCAGAGAGAGGAGAGAGACAGAATTTGAAGCAGGCTCCAGGTTTTGAGCTGTCAGCACAGAGCCAGATGCAGGGCTCTAACTCATGAGCCCTGAGATCATGACCTGAGCTGCAGTCAGATCCTTAACCGACTGAGCCACCCAGGCGCCCATTTCCTATAATTTTTGTGAGTTGGTTCTTAGAGGCTTGATCAGATTTAGCTTAGATTTTGTTTGTTTGTTTGTTTGTTTTCCCAGGAATACTTCATTGGTGTTGTGGACTATGATCAGGAGACACACAATAGCTGATTATCTTTTTGTGATGACAGTAGCCATTCATGATCATTGCCTGGGATTATTAAATCAATAAGTTGCAAAATGGTGATACTTTAATTCTGTCATCCTTTCTTATCAGCTATAATATTTTTACAAAGCAAAATCCCCCATATCTACTGTTTGGTTAGCAGTGATATAGTGTTACTAGGAAAGTCAGGGTAATTTCATTTATGAAGGAAATATTGAGCTCTGAGGAAGAAAGGCCCCACTTCAGCCATAAGCAACATTGCCAAAATGGGATCACTGTTGGGATGATCAACCTTTCTTTCTTTCTTTCTTTTTTTTTTTTTTTAAGTAGACTAGCATAAAGTTAACCATAACTTCGTAAGACCAGTAAACTATAAACCATTATTTGAATAGGAAAGTTGCAGAGGTAATGTGAGATAGTAAACAGAAGATAGTGAGATAGTTGAAAGAAGAAAGATCTAGAAGTGAAAGATCAAAGTTCTATTCCTGGCTCTGTTAATTTACTGGTTATATGACTTTGTGTAAATCACTTAACTTTTTTGACACTCTGTGCCACATTTAAAAGGTAAAGCTTCTGAATCTCTAAGTTCTTTTCAGCTTTAAACTTCTGTGATTAGATTTAATACATATGTTTAGGTCAGATGACTTGTTCAAATGTAATTGTACTCCAAATTTATACATAAAAGTAACCCATTTTTATTTAACTTAACTACTCCCCTTTGATTAAAGGCCTGAAACAAGTTTTGATATCATATTCTACACATCTGCATCCCATATTTGCTATAATAATACAGGATATATATACCTGATAATGTGCCTTATACCTTCTTATAAATTAATCAGTATGTCATTTTTTGCTAATGTTGGGAACTGTTGACTATATAGTCTTTCACATCAGAACTCTGCATTACTTCTCATAGCTAACATTACCAAAAATAAGGAATCAATTTAAATAATTTTTTCAAGAAAAAGAAAAATGACCTAATTCATCCAAGAATGAAATTCCACATACTAGTCTTTCTAAAGTACATTTTTGTGAATAAAAGTCCCTTACTCAGAGGGAGTTTGGAAAAGGGATACAAACAAAAGAAGTCCCAGTGTCAAATATTTTACCCATTAAAACATAAGTCAGCTGCAATTCTTCAGTGAGATAGTGTCTCAGAAAAGAAAAGAGACCTCTTTAATGATGTTTATTTCAATGGGCATGTTTTTCTCGCAGTCTAGTAAAGCACAACGCTGGTTTCCATCTCCATGTTTCCAAGATAGATAATGCAGCTAAGAGTCAGTCCATATATGAGATATTTTTGTTCTCTCCTTTCCATTAAGTCTCCCTGCCCCCCCCCCTTTTTTTGCTGGCATAAATGTCCATAAGAGATCAGTTGAAGAGTTGAAGTGATCAAAATGATAGAATAAAAATCCCCTGGAAACACTTTGAAATCCATATTCATATCTCAGCACCTAAAGGTAACTCAGAGACCATAAAACCCTACCATTTTATTATTAATAAAAAATGGAAACAGGGATTAAGGGACTTGGATGTAGTATTAGGAATGAGTCCTAATAAAGAAAAAGAAAGAAAACACAGATATATAATACTAGAGATAAGAAAATGAGGAGACCCAATCACAGATTCAAGTTATGTGAATACTATATAGTTTATGCTGATAAATTTGAAAATGTAGATTAAGAATGTTCTAGGAAAGGGGCACTGGGTGGCTCAGTTGGTTAAGCGTCCAACTTCGGCTCAAGTCATGATCTCACAGTTTGTGGGTTGGAGCCCCACATTGGGCTCTGTGCTGACAGCTTAGAGCCTGCTTCAGATCTCTGTCCTCTTCTCTCTCTGCCCCTCCCCCCATTTCTTTAAAAAAAAAAAAAAGAATGTTCTAGGAAACATTACTAAAATTAATTACTAAATTAATTACTAAAATTAATTAAAGTGGAAAATGAAAAGTTGAATAAGCCTGTAACCATGAAGGAAATAGTGTTTTTAAAATCCAAAACTATCTCCTCAAAAAGATTATAGATGGTTACACAGGTTGATTCTTTCAAAATCTCAAAGAATAATTCTTATGCTGTTTATACCAGAGCATATGGGGTTTGGGGGAGAAAAGAATGGTTTCCAGATTTTTTTATGGCATTAACAGAATCCTGATATAACAAAGATAGCATAAAACAGAAGAAAACCATACACCAATTCCACTTATAAATGTAGATGAAAAAGTAGGCAGAAAAGTAGAAAAAACGGGATCTAAAAGTATAATAAAGACCAAAGTAGGGTTTAAATCAAGAATCCACAAATGATTCAGTATTAGGAAATTTGATATAGTTCATCACATTGATAGACCTAAGAAAAGGACTTCATCATCGAAATGGAAGCAAAGCTGAATAACTCACACTTGTTGATTTCAGAACTTAATACAAATCTATAGTAATCAAAACAATGTCATATTGACATAAAGATAGATGTATAAAACAATGTTATAGAATTGAGAGTGCAAAAATGAACCTACACATCTGTGGCCAGTTGATTTTTGAGAAGGGTACCAAGACCATTCAGTGGGGAAAGAATGGTCTCTTCAACAAATGGTGATGGAACAACTTGATTTCCACATTGAAAAAAAAGTGAAACCAGACCGTACTTTACACTATGTACAGAAAATTAACTTAAAAGTTAATATAAGAATAGGGGCACCTGGGTGGCTCAGTCGGTTAAGCGTCCAACTTCAGCTCAGGTCATGATCTCACTGTTCCCAAGTTCAAGTCCCACGTTGGGCTCTGTGCTGACAGCTCGGAGCCTGGAGCCTGCTTCAGATTCTGCATCCCCCTGTCTCTCTGCTCCTTCCCCATTTGCGCTGTCTCTCTCTCTGTCTCAAAAATAAACAAACATTAAAAAAAATTTTAAAGAATATAAGAATAAAAACCATAAAATTCATAGAAGAAAACATAGGGGTAAATTATCATGACCTTGGATTGGCAATAGATTCTTAGACACCAAAACCATGAGCAACAAAAGAAAAAACAGATAAACTGGACTTAATTAGAATGTAAAATTTTTGTGCACCAAAGGAAGTTATCAAGAAAATGAAAAGACAACTGCAGAATGGGAGAACATATTTGGAAATCACATGTCTGATAAGAGTCTACTATTTAGAATATATAAAAGAACCTGATTTAAAAATAGACAAAGGGCTGGAATAGAAATTTCTCCTAAGAAGATGTACAGATGGCCAACAAGTACATAAAAAGATACTCAACATCCTTAGGTATTAGGGAAATACATATCAAAACCACAGTGAAATGCCACATCACACCCACTTGGGAAATAAGTTTTGGTGAGGATGCAAGGAAGCCAGAACCCTTATACATTACCGATGGGAATCTAAAATGGTTCAATTTCTGTGGAAGACAGTTTCGTGGTTCCTCAAAAAGCTAAACATAGAGTTATCATAGGACTCAACAATTCTGCTAGATATATACCCCCAAAGAATTGAAAACTCAAATAAATACGTGCACATTCATTCACGTTTATAGTGAATTAACTATTCATAAAGCCAAAAGGTGGAAACAGCCCACATATCCCTCAGTGGAAGAATGGATATCCAAACTATGGTACATATATACAATGGAATATTGTATGTATCAGCTATAAAAAGTAATGAAGTACTCATTCATACTTCAATGTGTGAACCTCAAAAATAACTTGTTAAATGAAATACTCCAGACACAAAAGATGACATATCGTATGATTTCATTTATATGAAATATCCAGATTAGGTAAATCCATAAAGACAGAATGCAGGTTATTGGTTGCTAAAGGGCTTCGGGGAAATGCTGCAACAGGTAGCAAATGCTTAGCGGGTACGGGTTTTTCTTTTGGTGTGAAGAAAATGTTTTAGAATTAGATAAAGGTGGTGATTGCACAACACTGTGAATGTACTAAGTTCCACTGAATTACTCACTTTGAAATGGTTAATTTTATGTGATGTGGATTACATCTCATTTTTTAAGCTTAAAATATTATTCAATCCCAATAAATCTTCTTAGAAAAATAGGAATAGCATAATACATTCTTGAAATGAGTAAACTCATTTGTATGACTCCCAGAGTCATACCTGGTGAAATATTTCCATTGAATTTGGGAGGATGATGAGGTTGCTCTTTTTTTTTTTTTTTTTTTTTTAAGAGAGAGAGTGAGGGTGGGGTGGGGCAGAGGGAGAGAGAGAATCTTAAGCAGGCACCATATCTAGCACGGAGCCTACTGTGGGGCCTGAGCTGAAATCAAGAGTCAGAAGCTTAACCAACTGAACCAACCAGGCAGCCCAAGGTTGCTCTTACATAGCACAGTTATTCAACATTGATTTAGAAATGGTGATAAGTACCTTTGGATAAAAAAATTTATAGAAGTGAGAAATCAAAACTTTTTTTGTCTTGTTTGTTTCTACAGATGTTATCTTTGATAAACCAAGAGAATCAACCAGAAACTGCTTAAAATTATAGGAAATGCCAGTATTTTGACTACTTTTAAGATATACTAAAATCAAGAGATAGAAAAACCAGTTTGTTTTGTTGAAAAATAGGTCTTTTCATTCTGGCAAAAAGTGGATTAAGCTAACATAGAAATACTCCCAATACAAATATCTAGAAATGCTGAATACATTTATAAACAACCTTTTTCTCTTAGAACACATCTGAACTTTCAATAAAGATAGATCTCTCCAGTTACCAGAAATTAAGAGGGAATTTGAAAGCACAGCAGGAATTATGCTGGCATGGTATAACCTCGGAGGTAGAAGATTTATGAGCTAGAGCCTTTGGTTTTAACATTCATTCTGAAAGTCCTGGACTTATAAAAACCAGAGCATTAGAACTGAGAACCCAGCATAGAACCAGAAACTTCAGTAGGATTTATAATCAGTGAAATAGAGAACTAAGAAGAAGAAAAAAAATTTAAAAAGTAGAATCTTGCCTCTGCTCACATCCTAGGTGAAAAAGGAATCTCCAAGGAAAAATTGAAACTGCGGATTTGAACTTCAAATGCTATAACCTGCATGGTGTAAGAATCCTCAAATTAATGTACAATAAGTCTTAGCTACTAATACAGCTTGGGTATCTTTTAAAGGCAAATATAAAACCATTCCATAATCCAGAATGCATGAATTTCCCCCAGAAAAATTGAGCTTCAGTGAAGATGAACTTAAAATTTAAAAAATAAGTTATAAATCATATGTGGAAATGATCAGCAGGTGTAATAAGGATTCTACAATAAAGGACAAGATTAGCCCTGTAAGAACTTAGATTGATAGACTATAGAGGACACTATAAAATATGTGTATATAAAATCATTAGAGACGTACAAAAATAAATTCAAACCATAAGGAAAAAATAAGACGTGAAAAAAGGAATTAGAGAAATCTGACAATCAAATCTGACCTTCTAAAAAGGAAAATACTGTTACTGAGATTTATTTAGTAGATAGATTCAATAGTGCGTTAGATCTAGCTGAAAAGAGAGTTGGTAGACTGGAAGATAGATTTGATAAAGTTACCCAGAATGCAGCAAAAGATGATAAAGAGAAAATATGAAAAAGAGATGAGGAAACATGGATGAACAAATTAAAAAGGCCTCATGGGAGCTCCAGGAGGAGAGAGGAAGATGAATTCATTTAAAGCAGTATTTGAATCCTCAGATCGAAGAAGCAAATAAGATAGTTTAATATAGTCTGATATATTTTTGTCCAATTGATTTTTGACAAGGTGTGGAGTCCACTCATTGGGCAAAGAATTATCATCCATTGCTGCTGGGACAACTGGATTTTAACATGTAAAAGAATGAAGTTAGATCCCTACCTTAAACCATGTAAAAAGTTAACTTACTTAATCAATGACCTAAATATAAGAGTAATAACCATAAAATTCCTAGAAGAAAGCACAGGGGTAATCTTCATGATTTTAAATCTGGCAGTGGAGTCTTAAATATGACACCCAGAGCATGAGCAACAAAAGAAAAAATAGATATATTGAACTTCATCAAAATTTGAAAGTTTTGCACAAGGAATGTTTTCAAGAAAGTGAAAAGACAATATACAGAATAACAGAAAATATTTGGAAATCATATATTTGATAAAGGCTTAATACCCAGAATATATGACAGTTCTTACAACTCAACAAAATGAGGAAAGGAATGAAAATACAAGAGTTCAAAACCTCTGGGATGCAGCAAAACTTTCCTAAGAGGGGGTACATACCAGTACAGGCCTACCTCAAGAAGCAAGAAAAATCTCAAATAAACAACCTAACCTTACACCTAAAGGTTAAGGAGCTAGAAAGAGAACAGCAAACAAAGCCTAAAGCCAGCAGAAGAAAGGAAATAATTAATATTAGAGCAAAAATAAATAATACAGGAACTAACAAAACAATAGAACAGATCAGTGAAACCAGGAGCACTGATTCTTTGAAAAAAATCAACAAAATTGATAAACTGAGAGAGAATGAGAATGAATTCTGAGCAGGCTCTACAGGGCTCAATCTTATCACCGTGAGATTATGACTTGAGCCAAAATCAAGAGTTGGACACTTAAACAACTGAACCACCCAGGTGCCCCCTGTAGCCAGACTTATCAAAAAGAAAAGAGAAAGGACCCAATAAATAACAAATGAGAGAGAAGAAATAACAGCCAACATCACAGAAATACGAACAAATATAAGAGAATATTTTGAAAAACTATATGCCAATAAATTGGACAACCTAGAAGAAATGTATTAATTCCTAAAAACATATAAATTACCAGAACTGAAACAGAAACAGAAAAATTGAACAGGCTGGTAACCGGCAAGGAAATTGAATTAGTAATCAAAAAACTCCCAACAAATAAAAGTTCAGGACCAGATGGCTTCATAGGCAAATTCTACCGAACATTTAAAGAAGAGTTAATACCTATTCTTCTCAAACTATTCCAAAAAATAGAAAGGAAAGAAAAATTTCTAAATTCATTCAGTGAGGCCAGCATTACCCCAATACCAAAACCAGATAAAGACGCCATTAAAAAAGAGAACTACAAGCCAATGTCCCTGATGAACATAGATGCAAAAATTGTCAATAAAATACTAGCAAACTGAATCCAACAATACATCAAAAATATTCACCATAATCAAGTGAGATTTATTCCTAGGTTGCAAGTTTAGTTCAGTATTCGTAAGTCAATCAACATGATATATCACATCAATAAGAGAAAGATAAAAAAAGAGAGAGAGAGAGAGATAAAAGCTTTAATCGTTTCCATAAATGCAGAACAAGCATTTGACAAAGTACAACATCCATGCATGATAAATACCTTCAACAGAGAAGGTTTAGAGGCAGCATACCTCAGCATAAAAAGGCCAAATATCAAATATGAAAAACCCAGAGCTAGCATCATACTCAATGGTGAAAAACTGAGAGCTTATCTTCTATAGTCAGAAACAAGACAGGGATGTCCATTCTCACCACTTTTATTCAACATAGTACTGAAAGCCATAGCCACACCAATCAGACAACAAAAAGAAAAGGCATCCACATTGGCAAGGAGGAAGTAAAACTTTCACTATTTGCAAATGACCTGATACTATATATAGAAAACCCTAAAGACTCCACTAAAAAACTACTAGAACTGATAAACAAATTCAGTAAAGTCACAGGATACAAAATCAATATACAGAAATCTGTTGCATTTCTGTACTCCAGTAATGAAGCAGCAGAAAGAGAACTTAAGGAATCAACCCCATTGATAGTTGCACCAAAAACAATAGGATACCTAGGAATAAACCTAACCCAAAAGAGGTGAAAGACCTGTACTCTGAAAACTATAAAACACTGATAAAAGCAATTGAAGATGACACAAAGAAATGGAGAGACATCCCATGCTCATAGATTGGAATAACAAATATTGTTAAAATGTCTATACCACCTGAAGCAACCTACACATTTAGTGGAATCCCTTTCAAAATACCAACAGCATTTTTCACAGAGCTTAGAACAAACAATCCTAAAATTTGTATAGAACCACAAAAGCCATAGCAACCTTGTAAAAGAAAAAACTGAAAACATCACAATTCTGGACTTCAAATTATAGTACAAAGCTGTAGTAATCAAAATAGTATGGTACTGGCACAAAAATAGACACACAGATCAATGGAACAGAATAGAAGGTCCAAGAATGAACCCACACTATATAGTCAATTATTCTTCAGCAAAGCCAGAAAGATTATCCAGTGGGGAAAAGACAACATTTCCCAACAAATGGTGTTGAGAAAACTGAATACCTTACCTGCAAAAGAATGAAACTGGACCACTTTTACACCATACACAACAATAAATTCAAAATGGATTAAAGACCTGAACATAAGACGTGAAATCATAAAAATCCTAGAAGAGAACACCAGCACTAAATTTCTTTGTCATTGACAGTAGCATATTCTTTCTAGGTATATCTCCTGAGGCAAGGGAAACAAAAGCAAAACTAAACTGTTGGGACTACATCAAAATAAACGTCTTCTACACAGTGAAGAAAACAATCAACAGAACTGAAAGACAACCTATGGAATGGGAGAAGATATTTGCAAATAGCATATCTGATAAGGGGTTAGTATCCAAAATCTAAAAAGAACTTTTAAAACTCAAACCCCAAAAATGAATAATCTAATTAAAAATGGCAGAAGAAATGAATAGATATTTTTCCAAAGAAGATATACAGATGGCTAACAGACACATGAAAATATGCTCAACCTCACTTCTCATCAGGAAAATACAAATCAAAGCTACAATAATACTCACACCTGTCACAATGGCTAAAATCAAGAACACAAGAAACAACAGGTTTGGCAAGGATGTGAAGAAAAGGGAACCCTCTTGCACTGTTGGGAATGTAAACTAGTGCAGCCACTCTGGAAAACAAAATGGAGGTTCCTCAGGAACTTAAAAATGGAATTACCTTACAATCCAGCAACTGTACTACTAGGTGTTTACCCAAAGAATACAAAAATATTAATTCGGAGAGACACCTGTAATCCAATGTTTATAGCAGCATTATCTACAATATCCAAATTATGGAAACAGCCCAACTGTCTGTCGATTGATGAATGGATAAAGATGTCGTATATATATGCAATAGAATATTACTTAACCATAAAAAAGAATAAAATCTCAACATTTGGAAGGACCTGGATGGAACTAGAAAATAGTATTATGCTAAGCAAAGTCAGTCAGAAAAGGACAAATACCATATGATTTCACTCATATGTGTAATTTAAGAAACAAAATAGGGGCGCCTGGGTGGCTCGGTTGGTTAGGCAGCCGACTTCGGCTCAGGTCATGATCTCGCGGTCTGTGGGTTCGAGCCCCGCGTCGGGCTCTGTGCTGATGGCTCGGAGCCTGGAGCCTGCTTCGGATTCTGTGTCTCCCTCTCTCTGTGCCCTTCCCCTGCTCATTCTCTGTTTCTATGTCTCTCAAAAATAAATAAACATTAAAAAAAATTAAAAAAAAAAGAAACAAAACAAATGAGCAAAGGGAAAAAAAAAAAAAAGAGGCAGACAAAGGAACAGACTCTTAAATATAGAGAACAAACTAATGGTTACCAGAAGGGAGGTGGGTGTGGGTATGGGTTAAATAGGTGACAGAGATGAAGGAGTATACTTGTTTGTGATGAGCACTGGGTGATGTATAGAAATGTTGAATCACTATATTGTACATTTGAAACTAATGTTACACTCCTAATTGGATTTTAAATAAAAACTTAAAAAATATATAAATGGGGCAAGTTTTAAAAAATTAGCAAAGGATACGAATTGATATTTCTCCAAAGAAGATATACAAATGGCTAATTAGCACACAAAAAGATAGATACTCAGTATCATTAGTTATTAGGAACATGCAAATCAAAATACTACTTCACTCCTGTTAAAGGGATGGTATGATTTAAAAAATGATAGAAAATAGGGGTGCCTGGGCGGCTCAGTCGGTTAAGCAACTGACTTCGGCTCAGGTCATGATTTCATGGTCCGTGGGTTCGAGCCCCGCGTTGGGCTCTGTGCTGACAGCTCAGAGCCTGGAGCCTGCTTTGGATTCTGTGTCTCCCTCTCTCGCTCTGCCCTTCCCCTGCTCACGCTCTGTCTCTCTGTCTCTTAAAAATAAATAAATGTTAAAAAAATGTTTTAAAAATGATAGAAAATAAAGTGCTGATGAGCACGTAGGGAACCCTCGTACATTTTGATGGGAATGTTAAATGGTCCAGTGCTGTGGAATATGCTTACTTACGTAGAAAGAAATGTACAAGAGTGTATTTGAAGGCTACCATAAAACTTCAGAGACATAAAAGACTTGAACAAATAGTGTTAGATGGACTAGGTCAGTGTTATAATGTCATTTTTTCTCAAATTAACTAGTGAACTTAAGGCAATCTTAATTAAAATACCAAAGGGTTTTTGGACAAGAATTGAACAAAATTATTCCGAAGTTGATACCAAAGATTAAACTTGGGAAATAACTGGGAAATTTCTGTGGGAGAAAAATCAGTGAAAGTGATCATGCCAAAACATATTAAAATGTATTCTTAAACTGTAATCATCAAAATAGCATGTTATAGTGCCAAAATAGAAAGAAACAACAGTAGAACAAAATAGGAAGTTCAGGATAATGTAATGTTTAATAATATATATTCAGCATTTCAAGTCAGTGTTTAAGGATAAAGAAACAAAAAGAACATAGCAGTATATGTGACAAGGCACTAAGAATGAGATGTCAGAATTTGTTAAAATGTCAGAACAATGATGCAGGTGGTTCAATTGCTGAGATTTTACTCTTTTCCACTGCTTTATTTTCTTTGCTTATTGGACCAAGAAATTAAGAATATATTTTTGGACTTTGAAAAAGGCCAAATATCAACAGAACATAAATCCTTTCTATAGCCGAATTTAACCAAAGAGGTATTTAAAAGTCCATTCATCATTATCTTCTAAGCTGAAAAATAGGGCTTTCCAGAATTTGAGTGGAATATACCTATCACTATTGCATCTAACTTAATGATGAAAAGCAGCCTTCAGCGAGAGAGTACTTTATTATTTCTGAGTGTGAATTCAGTCTGAACATCTAGAGCTAGTTGACAGAGCCACCAAACATTTGACTTTTTTGATAGCCTATAATTGTGGGGTAAAATATTTCTAACTTAGAAAAAAGAGATAAGCAAAAATGACTAAGTATGGAATCTGTCTTAAAGTTATTGAGCCAGACAAAGGTACACATGAAAATTTTCTACCAGCATCCTTTCTTATTGATACGAAACACTATTATGTATTATTTTTCATGTAGTTTGGAAATTCTCCAAAATTTGAGGTCCTTATATATACTGAGTATCCATAATGGATTCAGTGATGTTGAGTTTGAGAAAACATTACCACTGTTTCTCATCTGTAAAACCAGAGTGGAACTAAATGTGGATCTAGATAGAAAGTGTTTAGAAAATAAAATTTGTAGCTAAAATTTGTTGCATATTACAATCTAAAATAGAATATGTAAAGATTTATCTTACTGGATTTCATGTGATTCAGATTTGCCCTAAAGAGGTTAGACTCCAGCTTAGAACTATATATATAATAACATTATTTGATTCACTGAAAAGTGAAGATTCTTCCTGTTTATATAATCTTCACTCAAAATTGTAACTGTTAAAATTCTTTAGGCATTTAATTATTTTGGTCTTAGGTAACAATCTTTACAACTGATGCCTCAGGTTACCTGAAGTCAAATAGTTTCCTAAATTGATTGTAATACGCTGGTTTTATGCACTTATTCAGTATTGGAAAGATTTGAGTAAAAATGAAAAATTCCATATGTATGAGCATCATAAGAGTGTTCTGGGTCAGGCTGCTTGGGTTTAGTATTCACTAGCTGAGTGACCTTGGGCAAGTTACTTAAACTCTATGCCTGGGGCTCCTGTTATTCTGCTCTACCATACGTTCCCACTATTTCACCTCAGTGCAGGGCCAAATGGTGGGAGATCTACAGAGGGTTGAAAAAAGCAGAAAGGGTGTTGGTCCCATCTTCCTGGAATCACAGTTTCACTAACCGAGAGGAAAATTCCCCTCCCTCAGAAGTGCGGCTTTTGCAAGTTTCCATTGTTCCCATCAGCACCACCACCACAGGATATTTTGGGGAGCTGAGATGTAAGACAACAAAGAATTAGAGAGAGAAATAAAAGGGAGGGTGATTCCTATACTTTCTCCTGATCTTAGAGCCACAGCTAGAGTGCTTTTTCCAGAATTCTTTTTCATTTCCCCTAGAGTTCTTTCTTTGCCATAGCACTCACTTTTGGATTTCTGGCTGTGTTAAGTTCAAGCTGGAGGTATCAAAAAGGAGGGCAGGGGGGAAGGAGGAGGAGAGTGGGAGGTAAACTCCCTGCCAGTTCAGAAGGCCCTTAGGGTGCCTGGATGGTTCAGTCGGCTGAGCATCTTAAGACTCTGGCTCTTGATTTCAGCTCAGGTCATGATCTCACAGTTTTGTGAGTTCAAGCCCCGAGTCAGGCTCTGCGCTGACAGCACAGAGCCCTCATGGGATTCTCTCTCTCCATCTCTGCCACTTCCCAGCTCCCATGTTTGCTCGCTCATTCTCTCTCTCTCTCTCTCTCTCTCTCTCTCTCTCTCAAGTAAATAAATAAACATTAAAAAATATATATCTTAGATCCTGGTATTATTCTCGAATTTGTCTTTTCTACTTTTTACAAAAGAGACCTCGGATAGGTGCTCCTTGCATTCTGTCCAAGTTTTATGGTTTCGTTCAGTGGGTTGGACAGAGAAAAGTAGGTCTACTCAATGTTAACCCAGAACCAGACCATAAATTTCCTTTTAAAAGAGAGCACTCTCATCAGGGCATCAGGGTGGCTCTGTCGGTTGAGCGTCCGAGTCTTGATTTTGGCTCAGATAGTGATCCCAGGGTTGTAGGAGCTCATGGGAGTCTGTGCTGAGCATGGAGACTGCATAAGAGTTTCTCTCTCTCTCTCTCTCTCTCTCTCTCTCTCTCTCTCTCTCTCTCTTTCTCTCTCTCTGTTCTCTCTCTCTTCTCTCTCTCTCTCTCTCTTCTCTCTCTCTCTCTCTTTCTCTCTCTCTCTCTCCCTCCCTCCCTCCCTCCCCCCTCTCCCTCCCCCTCCCCTGCTTGCATGCTCGCTCTCTCTCAAATTAAAAACAGATAAATAAAAGAGAGTACTTTTGTAATATTCCCACCATCCCTTCTGCTTTTTCTTACTTATCCCCATGCTATTGTATTCCCAAGGTACAATTTGAATTGCATTACTACCTTGCAAAAAAAGCTTTATTAGCTCTCTATGGACTCTAGGATTAAATAGAGACTCAGGGCCCGTGGGTGGCTTAGTGGGTTAAGTGTCCTACTCTTGGTTTCAGCTGGGATCATGATCTCACAGTTTGCGAGTTCAAGCCCCACATCTGTCGGGCTCTGCGCTGACAATGCAGAGTCTGCTTAGGATTCTCTCTCTCTCTCTTTCTCTCTCTCCCCTTCTGCCTCTCCCTCTGCCTCTCCCTCTGCCTCTCCCTCTGCTTCTCCCTCTGCTCTCTCTCTGCCTCTCCCTCTGCCTCTCCCTCACTCACACACTCTCTCTCTTTCTCTCAAAATAAATATTTTTAATAAATAAATTAATTCCTGCATCAAAGTTCCCCAGCTGTATATACCTCATATTGTAGTCAAACAGGAGTACTTGCTGATATATACTTATGCTTTTCTATACCTATAACTTTTGTTAAATTCTCTTGGCCTAAAATAGTTTTCCAACCTTTCAATTTTTTGCCTCTTCAAATTCAACACATCTTTTAAAGATTTTTTTAACGTTATTCATTTTTGAGAGAGAGACAGAGAGAGACAGAGTGTGAGTGGGGGAGAGGCAGAGGCAGAGGGAGACACAGAATCCCAAGCCGGTTCCAGGCTCTGAGCTGTCAGCACAGATCCCAGCTCAGGGCTCAAACTGACAAACTGAGATCGTGACCTGAGCTGAAGTCAGAGGCTCAACCGACTGAGCACCCCTCTATACATCTTTCTTTTTTTATTATTGTTATTATTATTTAATGTTTATTTATTTTTGAGAGAGAGAGAAAGAACACATGTGAGCAGGGGAGGAACAGAGAGAGAGGGAGACTCAGAATCTGAAGCAGGCTCCAGGCTCCAAGCTGTCAGCACAGAGCCAGACGTGGGGCTTGAGCCCATGAACTGTGATATCATGACCTTAGCCGAAGTCAGACGCCTAACCAACTGAGCCACCCAGGCGCCTCTCTACACATCTTTTAAAGCTTAAATGTACTGCCCTCTTAAAATTTGTTTTTTCGTTCTCTGCCCTCCTCTTACATGCTTGCCATAAAAGGAATATGTGATATCTTCATTCTTTGAATAACTGTTCTTGTTATTTATGCCTTTTTCAATATGTGTGTATATGTATACATACACGTATTTACATATGTATACATACACAGTTTTAGGATTATTTTTGTGTTCATAGACACAGTAACGGTATCTAGCACAGACTATTCAGATCCAATAGATTTAGGTAACATTTAAGTGCTAACCATGTACTTTTTCACTTCTCTATAACAACTCTTTGAGACATTTATTCTAAATCTCATTCATTTGAAGGCATCGAGGGTAAGAAACATTATCTTAACTCTTCTATAATGGTAGTTTCTTAAGTGCAGAAATTTTAATATTCAGTTTTCTACCAACTGATACTTAGCTTATGGTAGCTACTTAATAAGTATAGCAATAACCCTAACTTTTTTCTTCTTTTCTGCAGTACCTCGGCCATGTAGAAGTTGACGAGTCAAGAGGAATGCACATCTGTGAAGATGCTGTAAAAAGATTGAAAGCTGTATGTATTTGATGGTTGCCAGGGTTGATCTATATGCTGAAATATTTTCTTAACAGATTTTGCTCAGTAAATGTTAATGATTCACTGTCCAATAACAGTATTTCTCTTAAGGCAAAAGATGCGGGCTCTCTAATAAAGAGCATCTCATGTTGCCCATCCAGAGATGTAAATTATAAAGACCAACTTTGTCCACTTAGGCCAGACATTATCCAAAAGTTACTTTTGATTCAGAACCTAAATTAAACAAGTGGTTTGAAATCTTACAAATGAATAATGTTCTGAAACCAGAGAAAACTATTAGAGTTAGTGTCTTAACCTAACTGTGATAACTGGGTTATAAATTACTGATTTTAAATTTACTATAATAAACAGCTTTCCAGGAAAAAGTAGAAGATAGAGTATCTGTGATGATGGCTAGTGAGGTTTACAGT